>JANJGN010000010.1:83353732-85753732 GCA_026770705.1 Isurus oxyrinchus
CCTCCTCCCGACACCCCTCCTCCTCCTCCTCCCGACACCCCTCCTCCTCCTCCTCCCGACACCCCTCCTCCTCCTCCTCCCGACACCCCTCCTCCTCCTCCTCCCGACACCCCTCCTTCCCTCCTCCTCCCGACACCCCTCCTCCTCCTCCTCCCGACACCCACTCCTCCTCCTCCTCCCCGACACCCCCTCCTCCTCCTCCCGACACCCCTCCTCCTCCCGACACCCCCTCCACCTCCTCCTCCCGACACCCCTCCACCTCCTCCTCCCGACACCCCTCCTCCTCCTCCTCCCGACACCCCCTCCTCCTCCTCCCGACACCCCCTCCTCCTCCTCCTCCCGACACCCCTCCTCCTCCCGACACCCCTCCTCCTCCTCCCGACACCCCTCCTCCTCCTCCCGACACCCCTCCTGCTCCCGACACCCCTCCTCCTCCTCCCGACACCCCTCCTCCTCCTCCCGACACCCCTGCTCCTCCCGACACCCCCTCCTCCTCCTCCCCGACACCCCTCCTCCTCCTCCCGACACCCCTGCTCCTCCTCCCGACACCCCTGCTCCTCCTCCCGACACCCCTGCTCCTCCTCCCGACACCCCCTCCAGCTCCTCCCGACACCCCCCTCTCCTCCTCCTCCCGAACCCCCCCTCCCCTCCCCGACCACCCACTCTCCTCCTCCCCCTTCCCGACTCCCAACTCTCCTCCTCCCGACTGCCCCTACCCTTCCTGCCACCATCTCCCTCCCCCAGAATCCGACACCCCCTCCTCCTCCCCGACACCCCTCCTCCTCTCCGACACCCCCTCCTCCTCCCGACACCCCTCCTCCTCCCGACACCCCCTCCTCCTCCTCCTCCCGACACCCCTCCTCCTCCTCCTCCCGACACCCCCCCCTCCTCCTCCTCCCGACACCCCCCCTCCTCCTCCTCCCGACATCCCTCCTCCTCCTCCCGACACCCCTCCTCCTCCTCCTCCCGACACTCCTCCTCCCGACACTCCTCCTCCTCCTCCCCCCCCCCCCCCCAGAACCCCCATCTCCTCCACCCCCCGGAACCCCCCCTCTCCTCCTCCTCCTCCCAACCCCACCCCCCGGAACCCCCCCTCTCCTCCTCCTCCCCTTCCCGACTCACCACTCTCCTCCTCCCGACCGCCCCCTACCCTTCCCGCCACCCCCCTCCTCCCCCAGAATCCGACACTCCTCCTCCTCCCGACACTCCTCCTCCTCCCGACACCCCTCCTCCTCCCGACACCCCCTCCTCCTCCTCCTCCCGGACACCCCCTCCTCCTCCTCCTCCCGACACCCCTCCTCCTCCTCCTCCTCCTCCCGACACCCCTCCTCCTCCTCCTCCCGACACCCCTCCACCTCCTCCTCCCGACACCCCCCTCGTCCTCCTCCCGACACCCCTCCTCCTCCTCCCCGACACCCCCTCCTCCTCCACCCGACACCCCCTCCTCCTCCCGACACCCCTCCTCCTCCCGACACCACCCCTCCTCCTCCCGACACCCCTCCTCCTCCCGACACCCCTCCTCCTCCCGACACCCCCTCCTCCTCCCGACACCCCTCCTCCTCCTCCCGACACCCCCTCCTCCTCCTCCTCCTCCCGACACCCCTCCCCTCCTCCTCCTCCCGACACCCCTCCTCCTCCTCCCGACACCCCTCCTCCTCTCCCGACACCCCTCCTCCTCCTCCCGACACCCCCTCCTCCTCCTCCCGACACCCCCTCCTCCTCCTCCCGACACCCCTTCTCCTCCTCCCGACACCCCTCCAGCTCCTCCCGACACCCCCCCTCTCCTCCTCCTCCCGAACCCCCCTCCCCTCCCCGAGCACCCACTCTCCTCCTCCCCTTCCCGACTCCCCACTCCTCCTCCTCCCGACTGCCCCTACCCTTCCCGCCACCCCCCCTCCTCCCCAGAATCCGACACTCCTCCTCCTCCCGACACCCCTCCTCCTCCTCCTCCCGACACCCCCTCCTCCTCCTCCTCCCCGACACCCCTCCTCCTCCTCCTCCCGACACCCCTCCTCCTCCTCCTCCCGACACCCCTCCTCCTCCTCCCGACACACCTCCTCCTCCCGACACCCCCTCCTCCTCCCGACACCCCCTCCTCCTCCCGACACCCCTCCTCCTCCCCGACACCCCTCCTCCTCCTCCCGACACCCCCTCCTCCTCCTCCTCCCGACACCCCTCCTCCTCCTCCCCGACACCCCTCCTCCTCCCGACACCCCTCCTCCTCCCGACACCCCTCCTCCTCCTCCTCCTCCCGACACCCCTCCTCCTCCCGACACCCCCCTCCTCCTCCTCCCGACACCCCTCTCCTCCTCCTCCCGACACCCCCCACACTCCTCCTCCCCGACACCCTCCCTCCTCCTCCTCCCGACACCCCTCCTCCTCCTCCCGACACCCCCTCCTCCCGACACTCCTCCTCCTCCTCCCCACCCCCCGGAACACCCATCTCCTCCCCCCCCCCCCCCCGGAACCCCCCTCTCCTCCTCCTCCTCCCCCGCCCCCCGGAACCCCCTCTCCTCCCCCCCCACGGAACCCCCACACTCCCCCTCCCCACACTCCCCCCTCCCCACACTCCCCCTCCTCCCCCACACTCCCCCTCCTCCCCACACTCCCCCCCTCCTCCCACTCCTCCCGATGCCCCCGCTGCTCCTCCTCCCGACACTCCCTCTCCTCCTCCTCCCGAACCCCCCTCTCCTCCACCTCCCGACCACCCCCCTCCTCCTCCTCCTCTCGACCCCCCCCTCCTCCTCCCGACCACCCCCCTCCTCCCCCCAACCACCCCCTCCTCCTCCCGACCACCCCCCTCCTCCCGACCACCCCCCTCCTCCCCCCCGACCAACCCCTCCTCCTCCTCCCGACCCCCCTCCTCCCCTCCCCGACTCCCCCTCCCTCCCCTCCCCGACTCCCCCTCCCTCCCCTCCCCCGACTCCCCTCCTCCCCTCCCCGACTCACCACTCTCCTCCTCCCCGACCGCCCCTACCCTTCCCGCCACCCCCCTCATCCTCCAGAATCCCCCCTCCCCCTCCTCCCGACACTCCTCCCTCTTCCCAACCCCCCCCTCCTCCACGCCCCCGGACCGCACACTCTCCTCCTCCCCTCCCCGACCGCACACTCTCCTCCACCCCTCCCCGACTCCCCACTCTCCTCCGCCCGACCGCCCCTACCCTTTCCGCCACCCCCCTCCTCCTCCAGAACCAACCCCTCCTCTCCCGACACCCCCTCCTCCTCCTCCCAACCCCCCCTCCCCTCCCCGACCACCCCACACTCCTCCTCCCCTTCCCGACTCCCCACTCTCCTCCTCCCGACCCGCCCCTACCTTCCCGCCACCCCCCCTCCTCCCCCAGAATCCGACACTCCTCCTCCTCCCGACACTACTCCTCCTCCCGACACCCCTCCTCCTCCTCCTCCCGACACCCCTCCTCCTCCCGACACCCCTCCTCCTCCTCCTCCCCGACACCCCCTCCTCCTCCTCCTCCCCGACACCCCTCCTCCTCCCCGACACCCCTCCTCCCCCCTCCCGACACCCCTCCTCCTCCTCCCGACACCCCTCCTCCTCCTCCTCCTCCCGACACCCCCTCCTCCTCCTCCCGACACCCCCCCTCTCCTCCTCCTCCCGAACCCCCCTCCCCTCCCCGACCACCCACTCTCCTCCTCCCCTTCCCGACTCCCCACTCTCCTCCTCCCGACCCGCCCCTACCCCCCTCCCGCCACCCCTTCCACCCCCCAGAATCCGACACTCCTCCTCCTCCCGACACTCCTCCTCCTCCCTACACCACTCCTCCTCCTCCTCCTCCCCGACACCCCTCCTCCTCCACCCGACACCCCCTCCTCCTCCACACGACACCCCTCCTCCTCCTCCCGACACCCCTCCTCCTCCTCCCGACACCCCCTCCTCCTCCTCCCGACACCCCTCCACCTCCTCCTCCCGACACCCCTCCACCTCCTCCTCCCGACACCCCTCCACCTCCCTCCTCCCGACACCCATCCACCTCCTCCTCCCGACACCCCTCCACCTCCTCCTCCCGACACCCCTCCACCTCCTCCTCCCGACACCCCTCCACCTCCTCCTCCCGACACCCCTCCTCCTCCCGACACCCCCGCCTCCTCCTCCCCCCGACACCCCCTCCCTCCTCCTCCCCCCCGACACCCCTCCTCCTCCTCCTCCCTCCCCCCGACACCCCTCCTCCTCCTCCTCCTCCCCCCCGACACCCCCTCCTCCTCCTCCTCCTCCCCCCGACACCCCTCCTCCTCCTCCTCCCGACACCCCTCCTCCTCCTCCTCCCCCCCGCCGGAACCCCCCTCTCCTCCCCCCCCCCCGGAACCCCCTTCTCCTCCCCCCCCCCCCCCCCCCCCCCCCCCGGGAACCCCCCTCTCCTCCCCCCCACCGGAACCCCCACACTCCTCCTCCCCCTCCCCACACTCCCCCTCCCCACACTCCGCCTCCCCCTCTCCACACTCCGCCTCCCCCTCCTCCTCCCCACACTCCGCCTCCCCCTCCTCCCCACACTCCACCTCCCCCTCCTCCCCACACTCCCCCCTCCTCCCCACACTCCCCCTCCTCCCCACACTCCCCCTCCTCCCCACACTCCCCCTCCTCCCCCACACTCCCCCCTCCCTCCCCCACACTCCCCCTCCTCCCCACACTCCCCCTCCTCCCCACACCTCCCCCTCCTCCCCCACTCCTCCTACTCCTCCCCACTCCTCCTACTCCTCCCCACTCCTCCTACTCCTCCCGATGCCCCCGCTGCTCCTCCTCCCCGACACTCCCTCTCCTCCTCCTCCCCGAACCCCCCTCTCCTCCACCTCCCGAACCCCCCCTCTCCTCCTCCTACCGACCACCCCTCCTCCTCCCGACCACCCCCTCCTCCTCCTCCCGACCCTCCTCCTCCTCCCGACCCCCCTCCTCCTCCCGACCACCCCCCTCCCCCCGACCACCCCCTCCTCCCCCCGACCACCCCCTCCTCCTCCTCCCGACCCCCCTCCTCCCCTCCTCCCCTCCCCGACTCCCCACTCTCCTCCTCCCGACCGCCCCTACCCTTCCCGCCAGCCCCTCATCCTCCAGAATCCCCCTCCTCCTCCTCCCCGGACACTCCTCCTCCTCCCAACCCCCCCTCCTCCCCTCCCCGACCGCCCACTCTCCACCTCCACTCCCCCGACCGCCCACTCTCCTCCACCCCTCCCCGACTCCCCACTCTCCTCCTCCCGACCGCCCCTACCCATCCCGCCACCCCATCCTCCTCCAGAACCCCCCTCCTCCTTCTCCCACAGAACCCGACACTCCGCCCCCTCCCGACACTCCCGCCCCCTCCCCGACACCTCCGCCCCCCCTCCCGACACTCCGCCCCCTCCCGACCCCCCCTCTCCGCCTCCTCCCGACCCCCCCTCTCCGCCTCCTCCCGACCCCCCCTCTCCGCCTCCTCCCGACCCCCCCCTTCTCCTCCTACCGACCCCCCCTCTCCTCCTCCTGACCGCCCCCTACCCTTCCCACCACCCCCCTCCTCCCACCGACACCACCCCTCTCCTCCTCCCCCCGACCCCCCCTCTCCTCCTCCCCCGACCCCCCCTCTCCTCCTCCCCCCGACTCCCCCTCTCCCCCGACCCCCCCCTCTCCTCCTCCCCCCGACCCCCCCTCTCCTCCTCCCCCCGACCCCTCCTCTCCTCCTCCCCCCCCCCGACCCTTCCTCTCCTCCTCCCCCCGACCCTTCCTCTCCTCCCCCCCGACACTTCCCTCCTCCCCCCGACACTCCCTCCTCCCTCCCTCCTCCCGACACCCCTCCTCCTCCTCCCGACACCCCTCCTCCTCCTCCCGACACCCCCCTCTCCTCCTCCTCCCGACACCCCCCTCTCCCTCCTCCTCCCGACACCCCCCTCTCCTCCTCCTCCCAACCCCCCCTCCCCTCCCCGACCACCCACTCTCCTCCTCCCCTTCCCGACTCCCCACTCTCCTCCTCCCGACCGCCCCTACCCTTCCCGCCACCCCCCTCCTCCCCCAGAATCCGACACTCCTCCTCCTCCCGACACCACTCCTCCTCCTCCTCCCGACACCACCCCTCCTCCTCCACCCGACACCCCCTCCTCCTCCTCCTCCCGACACCCCTCCTCCTCCTCCTCCCGACACCCCTCCTCCTCCTCCTCCCGACACACCCCTCCTCCTCCTCCTCCCGACACCCCTCCTCCTCCTCCTCCTCCCGACACCCCCTCCTCCTCCTCCCGACACCCATCCTCCTCCTCCTCCCGACACCCATCCTCCTCCTCCCGACACCCATCCCTCCTCCTCCCGACACTCCTCCTCCTACTCCCGACACTCCTCCTCCTACTCCTCCTCCCGACACTCCCTCCTCCTACTCCTCCTCCCGACACCCCTCCTCCTACTCCTCCTCCCGACACCCCCTCCTCCTCCTCCCGACACCCCTCCTCCTCCTCCCGACACCCCCTCCTCCTCCTCCCGACACCCCCTCTCCTCCTCCTCCCCGACACCCCCCTCTCCTCCTCCTCCCAACCCCCCCCTCCCCTCCCCGACCACCCACTCTCCTCCTCCCCTTCCCGACTCCCCACTCTCCTCCTCCCGACCCGCCCCTACCCTTCCCGCCACCCCCCTCCTCCCCCCAGAATCCGACACTCCTCCTCCTCCCGACACTCCTCCTCCTCCCGACACCACCCCTCCTCCTCCTCCCGACACCACCCCTCCTCCTCCACCCGACACCACCCCCTCCTCCTCCTCCCGACACCCCTCCTCCTCCTCCTCCCGACACCCCTCCTCTCCTCCTCCCGACACCCCTCCTCCTCCTCCTCCCGACACCCCTCCTCCTCCTCCTCCCGACACCCCTCCTCCTCCTCCTCCCGACACCCCCTCCTCCTCCTCCTCCCGACACCCCTCCTCCTCCTCCTCCCCGACACCCCCTCCTCCTCCTCCTCCCGACACCCCTCCTCCTCCTCCTCCCGACACCCCTCCTCCTCCTCCCGACACCCCCTCCTCCTCCTCCCGACACCCCTCCTCCTCCTCCCGACACCCCTCCTCCTCCTCCCGACACCCCTCCTCCTCCTCCCGACACCCCTCCTCCTCCTCCCGACACCCCCTCCTCCTCCTCCCGACACCCCCTCCTCCGCCTCCCGACAAACCCCTCCTCCTCCTCCCGACACCCCTCCCCTCCTCCTCCCGACACCCCTCCTCCTCCCGACACTCCTCCTCCTCCTCCTCCTCCCGACACTCCTCCTCCCCGACACTCCTCCTCCCCGACACTCCTCCTCCTCCTCCCGACACTCCTCCTCCTCCCGACACTCCTCCTCCTCCCGACACTCCTCCTCCTCCCGACACTCCTCCTCCTCCCGACACTCCTCCCTCTCCCGACACTCCTCCTCCTCCCGACACTCCTCCTCCCTCCCGACACTCCTCCTCCTCCTCCTCCTCCCGACACTCCTCCTCCTCCTCCTCCTCCCGACACTCCTCCTCCTCCTCCTCCCGACACTCCTCCTTCTCCTCCCGACACTCCTCCTCCTCCTCCTCCCGACACTCCTCCTCCTCCTCCTCCCGACACTCCCTCCTCCTCACTCCTCTCCTCTCCCGACACTCCTCCTCCTCCTCCCGACACTCCTCCTCCTCCTCCCGACACTCCTCCTCCTCCTCCTCCCGACACCTCCTCCTCCTCCTCCTCCCGACACTCCTCCTCCTCCTCCTCCTCCCGACACTCCTCCTCCTCCTCCTCCTCCCGACACCCCCTCCTCCTCCTCCCGACACCCCTCCTCCTCCTCCCGACACCCCTCCTCCTCCTCCCGACACCCCTCCTCCTCCTCCCGACACCCCTCCTCCCTCCTCCCGACACCCCTCCTCCTCCTCCCGACACCCCTCCTCCTCCTCCCGACACCCCTCCTCCTCCTCCCGACACCCCTCCTCCTCCTCCCCGACCCCCCACCCTCCTCCTCCCCGACTCCCCACTCTCCTCCTCCCCTTCCCGACTCCCCCACTCTCCTCCTCCCGACCGCCCCCTCCCCTTCCCGCCACCCCCCTCCTCCCCCCAGAATCCGACACGCCTCCTCCTCCCGACACTCCTCCTCCTCCCGACACTCCCTCCTCCTCCCGACACTCCTCCACCTCCCGACACTCCTCCACCTCCCGACACTCCTCCACCTCCTCCTCCTCCCGACACCCCTCCTCCTCCTCCTCCCCCCGACACCCCTCCTCCTCCTCCTCCCGACACCCCTCCTCCTCCTCCTCCCGGCACCCCTCCTCCTCCTCCTCCCGGCACCCCTCCTCCTCCTCCTCCCGACACCCCTCCTCCTCCTCCTCCCGACACCCCCTCCTCCTCCTCCTCCCGACACCCCCTCCTCCTCCTCCTCCCGACCGCCCCTCCCCTTCCCGACGCTCCTCCCTCTTCCCGACGCTCCTCCTCCTCCCGACGCCCCTCCTCCTCCTCCTCCCCGACGCCCCTCCTCCTCCTCCCGACGCCCCTCCTCCTCCTCCCGACGCCTCCTCCTCCTCCTCCCGACGCCCCTCCTCCTCCTCCTCCCGACGCCCCCTCCTCCTCCTCCCGACGCCCCCTCCTCCTCCTCCTCCCGACGCCCCTCCTCCTCCTCCTCCCGACGCCCCTCCTCCTCCTCCCGACGCCCCCTCCTCCTCCTCCCGACGCCCCTCCTCCTCCTCCTCCCGACACCCCCTCCTCCTCCTCCCGACACCCCCCTCCTCCTCCTCCCGACACCCCTCCTCCTCCTCCCGACACCACCCCTCCTCCTCCTCCCGACACCACCCCTCCTCCTCCCCGACACCACCCCTCCTCCTCCTCCCGACACCCCTCCTCCTCCTCCCGACACCCCTCCTCCTCCTCCCCGACACCCCTCCTCCTCCTCCTCCCGACCCCCCCACTCTCCTCCTCCCCGACCCCCCACTCTCCTCCTCCCCGACCCCCCACTCTCCTCCTCCCCTTCCCGACTCCCCCACTCTCCTCCTCCCGACCGCCCCTCCCCTTCCCGCCACCCCCCTCCTCCCCCAGAATCCGACACTCCTCCTCCTCCCCGACACTCCTCCTCCTCCCCGACACTTCCTCCTCCTCCCGACACTCCTCCTCCTCCCGACACTCCTCCTCCTCCTCCCGACACCCCTCCTCCTCCTCCTCCCCCCCGACACCCTTCCTCCTCCTCCTCCCCCCCGACACCCCCTCCTCCTCCTCCTCCCGACACCCCTCCTCCTCCCGACACCCCTCCTCCTCCTCCTCCCGACACCCCTCCTCCTCCTCCTCCCGACACCCCTCCTCCTCCTCCTCCCGACACCCCCTCCTCCTCCTCCTCCCGACACCCCTCCTCCTCCTCCTCCTCCCGACACCCCTCCTCCTCCTCCTCCCGACACCCCTCCTCCTCCTCCTCCCGACACCCCTCCTCCTCCCGACACCCCCTCCTCCTCCTCCTCCCGACACCCCTCCTCCTCCTCCTCCCGACACCCCTCCTCCTCCTCCTCCCGACACCCCTCCTCCTCCTCCTCCCGACACCTCTCCTCCTCCTCCTCCCGACACCCCTCCTCCTCCTCCTCCCGACACCCCTCCTCCTCCTCCTCCCGACACCCCTCCTCCTCCTCCCGACACCCCCTCCTCCTCCTCCCGACACCCCTCCTCCTCCTGACACTCCTCCTCCTCCTCCAGAACCACCCCCTCCTCCTCCTCCCGACACTCCTCCTCCTCCCGACCCCCCCCTCTCCTCCTCCTCCCGACCCCCCCCTCCCCCTCCCCGACTCCCCACTCTCCTCCTCCCCTTCCCGACTCCCCCACTCTCCCCCTCCCGACCGCCCCTCCCCCTTCCCACCACCCCCTCCTCCCCCAGAATCCGACACTCCTCCTCCTCCCGACACTCCTCCTCCTCCTCGAGAACCACCCCCCTCCTCCTCCCGACCCCCCACTCCTCCTCCTCCCGACCGCCCCTCCCCCTTCCCGACGCTCCTCCTCCTCCCGACGCCCCTCCTCCCGACGCCCCTCCTCCTCCTCCTCCTCCCGACGCCCCTCCTCCTCCTCATCCCGACGCCCCTCCTCCTCCTCATCCCGACGCCCCTCCTCCTCCTCCTCCTCCCGACGCCCCCTCCTCCTCCTCCTCCTCCCGACGCCCCTCCTCCTCCTCCTCCCGACGCCCGCCCCTCCTCCTCCTCCCGACGCCCCTCCTCCTCCTCCTCCCCGACGCCCCTCCTCCTCCTCCTCCCGACGCCCCTCCTCCTCCTCCTCCCCACCCCCCCTCCTCCTGACCACCCCTACCCTTCCCGCCACCCCCCCTCCTCCTCCAGAACCCCCTCTCCTCCTCCTCCCACAGAACCCCCCTCTCCTCCTCCTCCCCCAGAACCCCCCCTCTCCTCCTCCTCCCCACCCCCCCTCCTCCTGACCCCCCCCTCGTCTTCTCCCCCGTACGGATTGAGGGTTTGAGCAGTAACTCTCCGACTCCTCTACCCCAACGGCTGCGCTGCGCTCCCCCTCCCCGGCCCAGGGTCGCCCTCCTCCTCCACGGCCTCTCCTCACCCAGCTCGGCTCGGATCTCCCTCCAGGCCGGGAAATCTCTCTCCGAGTTGCCGATCTCCAGGAGGCTTCTCTCCCAAACCGCCGCCATCTTACCGCACAGCCTCCCGGGAAACGGCATTTCCCGCCGTTGAAGTCCCTTAAAGCGACACCCGCCCGGGACCAAATTACAGCTGCACATTCATAATTCCCTTAAAGCGACACCCGCCCCATGACCATTTACAGCTGCACAACCATAATTCCCTTAAAGCAAACGCAATATTTTATTTCCCAAAAAGGTTTGGCATTGGGCACTAAGATAAAAGCAAAAAACTGCAGATGCTGGAAATTTGAAACAAAAATAGCTGGAAAAACTCAGCAGGTCTGACAGCATCTGCGGAGAGGAGAACAGTTAATGTTTCCAGTCCATATAACCCTTCATCAGATGAAGAGTCATTCGGACTCAAAATGTTAACTGTTCTCCTCTCCGCAGATTGCTGTCAGACCTGCTGAGTTTTTCTAGCTATTTTTGTTTTTGTTTGGCATTGGACAGCTTTTTACTGCCCTGATTGGTTTTCCTTTCAGGACTCTGATTGGCCATTCAGTCAGAATGCTCTGATTGGATAATCAGAGATTCCAGTTTAAATGTGTTTTCATGCACGTGCGTGACAGAATGGAGAATCAAAAGAAATCACCTTTGACCAAACTGCATCAGCTCGGAAAAAATCCCCCTGAAGGGGGAAGGTGACGTTAAATAATCAGGTAATGATTCTGGTGGTAATTGTTGGAGAACACAGGGTTAATTTTTTGGTGCACATTGGAATAATTTCTAATTTTTGTGAAACAGCAGTTTCCAAAGGAACTTTGTGCACTTCAAAACCTAATATCCAGCTGCAGGTGGGCTGTGTGTGGAGATTCATCATCTTGAATCTCAGTCAGTATCCAAAATGGCTGTAAGCATTCCTTGTCAGATTTCAGCCTTTCTCACTTTAAGGGTTAATTTAACCTGTCACCAATACCACTTATAGATAAGCTGACAGTGTGATTGGAATTTTATGTTGACAGACCCATGGTGGGATTTGCCATTACTCTTTAACTACAGCATTAGCATCCTCTTTCAAGTATCCCAAGCAGAGTGCTGGCTTAATGATGAGCAGCAATCTGAGAGTGAAGGCTCTCTGATTAAAGGGACCCTTTTTGGAGTCAGAATGACTGCAGGAAACCATGTTAGTGAAAATTAATGAAAGCAAGGAAAGGGAGAAAGACATGGGAAAGCTGTCTCCCCATTCTCTAACTGTTCCCTGGAGGTTAGGCTGGAGGTAATAAGGGCCAGAAGGGAGGTGCTCTTTCCTCTGGATGGGAGGAGGAGACAAACTTCTCAAACTACATCAGCGCGGCTGGACATTGCTGAGGCTGTCAGCAGCAGGAGTGTGGCATCCAAGTCCTGAATATGGTGTCGAAAATGGTTTAATGGCTTTATTAGGCTGAGAAAGGTGAATCACAGGGGTGGATTTACAATGAAACAAACTGAGTCTTGGTCCTGGGCTCTCAAATAACCGGGGGCGGGGGGGGTGGTAGCGGTGCGGGAGGAGGGATGCAGGGAGGGGATGGGGCGGGGTGGGGGTGGGGTTGGGCCCGAAATGCAGGCAAGAGCTGGAGCGCTGCTCAACTGACTGATCCTTGAAAACTGCAGTAAAACTGCTCATCCAATCAGAGGCTGATTAGGCTCACTGCAGATAAACAGCAAACTGTGATTGGATGAGCAGCACAGAGTGGGAGGGTAGGTAAGAGCCCAAGAGGGAAAGTTCAAACAGCCGGGGTAAAGGAGCCCCAAGCGAGGGTGAGGCAGCGGACCCCAGCAGGCAAGGGCAAGGACGCAGACCCCAGCAGGCGAGGGCGAGGCAGCGGGCCCTAGTTGGCGAGGGCAGCAAGTCTCAGGCGAGGCAGCGGACTCCAGCAGGCCAGGGCGAGGCAGTGGACCTCAGGCGAGGGCGAAGACGAGGCAGCGGAACTCAGGCGAGGGCAAGGCAGCGGGCCTCCGGCGAAGGTGAGGGAGCGGCCGGACACCAGGCCAGGCAGTGGAATCCATGTGAATGAGGTGAGAGAGAGAGAGTGTGTAAGGGCGGTGGGTGGGTTGAAGGCGGGGGGGGGGGGGGGAGAGCAGGGAAGAGTGTTGTAGGAAATCCATTATGAGAATCACAGCTTCATAGTTAAAAGATAAATCCCATTTGTGCAGAGCCTGATAACAGCACTGGATTGGCTGTGTGAAACCCTGCTCTATCAGAGATTTTTAATCTATCTAAAATCAAGGTGAGATTTTTAGCAACATGAAGCGATACTGTGAGTCTGGCAGCCAAAAACGCAAAGAAATGAAGGTGAGGCAAGAAGACAAAGCTAAGCAAGAAGATATTTGCCTTCTTATTTTCAAAAGCTTGAAGTATTGGACTGCGGACACTCATCAAAACTTATGGGCGAGGAAAGATCTGAATTATCTGGTCATTTACTGAGTTGTGGGGATACCACAAAGGCTACAAAATTGAACAAATGGACTTTGAAGTGACAATGGAATTACAAAATAATGGTGATTTTGTCAAAGAGAACAAAACTACCCTGAAGACATTGCATTACAGCCAAAATCTGTTCCATTGGATATGATAGATTATTTCTTACTAAATAAACCAAGAAATGTGGGTAATATGGAAAATCTGAGAGTAGAGAATGAGGTTGGAGGCCAGAAGCAATTTAGAGTCTACATGAGCCCCATTTTCTGAGGATGAAGAGAAATGGGACGACTGAAATGAGAACTTGGATGATTTTTTTGGAAACAACTAAGGCACTCACTCCACTATTGGGTTTGCAAATTATTCCCTGATCCTAAATGATGATCCCTGATGATAAAGGAAAACAAACAGTCGTCAACAGGCTCTCTAATTAGAGAAACATTGGAAGAGATGTTGCCGATCATGAAACTTCAGTTCATTCAAATGTGTAAATTATCTGGAAGAATTGATTCTGTCTTATCAGCTCAGTTTAAAAAGGAGTGATCTTATTGGAGGAAAGTGCTGTGATGTGCTGCAGTCAAACTGCTGTCTGCTTCTGGCCTACCCCTAGGGGGAGCTGATGAGTCATCATTGTCAAATGGAAAAGGTAAATTGTTAGCCGGCCTTGAATATCTTAGTGAATTTGACCATTTTCTCAAGCAGCATTTGAGAAGTTGTCAGTATTGTGCCTCAGGGAATTCTGCCAGACAAGGTGACCTGAAATTGGACTTCGACTCACTGGACTCTACTCACATGAATTTATGCCAATATCTTTTTTGATTTCTCCAGAGGAAGTGATCTTTTATTTTTCAAACTAAATGAGAATTTGTGAAATATAGCAAATGGCAGCCTATGTATCTTGTTGTTTGGGGTATTAGCTCCTGCGCAGGCTCCTTCTTTATAAATCCTAATTGTGAATTGGCAATGTTTTTACTAGCTGTGCAGGTCATTTACAACATGTAATTAAAATGATCTAACAAAGGACTTGACCATTCAAAATGCTTCTATATGCATAGCTACATAGTTTTAATTTCCTTATAGATCATAAAAAGCACATTTAAAATAAACTGGGGAGGTGGGTTCAGGGGCTGGGAGGGGGTCCAAAATGTACCTGAGCACAGGGCCCCACTAACAGTAAATCCGCCACTGGTGAGTGTCATCCCACTTTCCCAGTGTCATCAATGACTGTCTGACGCCCCCAGCATTCTCTTGTCCAGCACTCTGACTAACACACTTTACCATTCTGCACATTGCCCGCTTTCCAGCCAGCTTCTCAAATCCCCATCTGAACAGCCAACACTCAGACTCACCATTAACCTATTGTCCTCTCACACCCACCCGTCACAGTCACTGTCTACAAATGTCCTCATTCCATCCTCATCACATATTCCACTCCTCACACTCAGAACTCTCAGCTTTCTCTCATTGCAAGAGAAGAGAGCTTTCAGCTTCAAGGAGAGGCAGAGAGCCAGGGGTGATCCTGCAGCCTTAGCCACCATGACCACATGAGAGGAAGATGCCTTTGGGGCGGGCAGGAGGGCACACAGTCACTAGGCATCGGTGATGGAGAAATGGGAATGACTGAGTGCACTGGTGACAGCTGTAAATATTACACTCCTTCTTGGCACTTAACTGGCACTTGTTGAATTGTTGAACTTATGTCACCACTAACTGATGTCATCCATGCACTATGAAGAGTTGCATCCCTTTCCCTGTGCCAACACTAGATCATGGCCTGTTGCAATGGTTTCTCTTCCCCCTCCCATCCTGTTACCTCTGCGGTCCTCCAAGGATCCATTCTTGGTCCTCTCCTATTTCAGCTCTACATGCTGCATCATCCAAAAGCACAACATTAGTTTTCACATACACACTGAAGACATCCAGCTGTACCTCACCACCACCTCCCTCAACTCCTTCATTGTTGCTAAATTCTCAGACTGTTTATCGGACATCCAATACTGCATGAGCAGAAATTTTCTCCAATATTGGGAAGACTGAAGCCATTGTTTTCAGTTCCCACTCCAAACTCCATGCCCTAGCTACTGACTCCAGCCTTGCCCTGATGACAGTCAGAGACTAAACTCACCTGTTCACAACTATTAACTCTTTTCTTCTTCACTGATGCTGCCGGACCTGCTGAGTTTTTCCAGGTAATTCTGTTCCTGTTCACAAACTCGGTGTCACTTATGATCCTGAGGTGAGTTTCCAACCATGTGTTTGCACAATCACTGGGGCAGCCTTTTTCCACCTCTGGAACATCACTGGACTTCACCCTGTGTCTCAGTTGATCTGCTACTGAAACCCTCATCAATGTTTTTTTCACTCTACACTTGACTACTCCAATGTACTCCTGGTTCACTTCCAACATTCTACTGCTCATAAACTGAAGCCATCCAAAAGGCTGCTGCCTGTGTCTTAACTCACACCAAGTCATCCATCACCCCTGTGCTTGCTGACCTACATTGGCTCCCAGACAAGCAAAGTCTTGAGTCTAAAATTCTTCTCCTTTATTTCAAATCCCCCCATGGCCTTGCACCTCCGTTGGTGGCCATGTCTTCAGTTACTTAGGGCCTAAGCTCTGGAATTCCCTCTCACCACCTCGCTGCCTCTCTACCTCATCTCCTGTCTTTAACACACTCTCTAATATCTTTGACCAAGCTTTTGATCATCTGACCTAATATTTGCCCATGTGGTTGAGTCTTGTGTTTTGTTTTATAATGCTCCTGTGAAGCCCCTTGGGGCACATTAACACATTAAAGGCACTCTATAAGTATAAGTTGTTGCTGTATCAAAGCTCCAGGCGGCTGCTGCTGTTTAGGTTATTCCCATGCTGCAGTGAAAGCTGATGGCAAGGAAATTGTGATAAAGGCTCTAAAAACAACACTGTGAGGACACAAAACAAAAACAGAATTACCTGGAAAAACTCAGCAGGTCTGGCAGCATCGGCGGAGAAGAAAAGAGTTGACGTTTCGAGTCTTCATGACCCTTCGACAGAACTTGATTTCGAGTCCAGGAAAGAGTTGAAATATAAGTTGGTTTAAGGTGTGTGGGGGGGGGGGGGGCGCGGAGAGAGAGAGAGAGACAGAGGTGCTTGTGTAGACAAACAAGCAGTGATAGAAGCAGATCATCAAAAGATGTCAGTGACAATGGGACAAAAGAACACATAGGTGTTAAAGTTAAAGTTGGTGATATTATCTAAACGAATGTGCTAATTAAGAATGGATGGTAGGGCACTCAAGGTACAGCTCTAGTGGGGGTGGGGAGAGCATAAAAGATTTTAAAATATTTAAAAATAAGTGGGAAAAGAAAAATCTGTAAAATTTATAGGGAAAAAAGAAAGGGGGAAAAAAAAAAGGGGGGGGGAAACAGAAAGGGGGTGGGGATGGGGGAGGGAGCTCACGACCTAAAGTTATTGAATTCAATATTCAGACCGGAAGGCTGTAAGGTGCCTAGTCGGAAGATGAGGTGTTGTTCCTCCAGTTTGCGTTGGGCTTCACTGGAACAATGCAGTAAGCCAAGGACAGACATGTGGGCAAGAGAGCAGGGTGGAGTGTTAAAATGGCAAGCGACAGGGAGGTTTGGGTCATTCTTGCGGACAGACCGCAGGTGTTCTGCAAAGCGGTCGCCCAGTTTACGTTTGGTCTCTCCAATGTAGAGGAGACCACATTGGGAGCAACGAATGCAGTAGACTAAGTTGGGGGAAATGCAAGTGAAATGCTGCTTCACTTGAAAGGAGCGTTTGGGCCCTTGGACGGTGAGGAGAGAGGAAGTGAAGGGGCAGGTGTTACATCTTTTGCGTGGGCATGGGGTGGTGCCATAGGAGGGGGTTGAGGAGTAGGGGGTGATGGAGGAGTGGACCAGGGTGTCCCGGAGGGAGCGATCCCTACGGAATGCCGATAAGGGGGGTGAAGGGAAGATGTGTTTGGTGGTGGCATCATGCTGGAGTTGGCGGAAATGGCGGAGGATGATCCTTTGAATGCGGAGGCTGGTGGGGTGATAAGTGAGGACAAGGGGGACCCTATCATGTTTCTGGGAGGGAGGAGAAGGCGTGAGGGCGGATGCGCGGGAGATGGGCCGGACACGGTTGAGGGCCCTGTCAACGACCGTGGGTGGAAAACCTCGGTTAAGGAAGAAGGAGGACATGTCAGAGGAACCGTTTTTGAAGGTAGCATCATCGGAACAGGTGCGACGAAGGCGAAGGAACTGGGAGAATGGGATGGAGTCCTTACAGGAAGCGGGGTGTGAGGAGCTGTAGTCGAGGTAGCTGTGGGAGTCGGTGGGTTTGTAATGGATATTAGTGGACAGTCTATCACCAGAGATTGAGACAGAGAGGTCAAGGAAGGGAAGGGAAGTGTCAGAGATGGACCACGTGAAAATGATGGAGGGGTGGAGATTGGAAGCAAAATTAATAAATTTTTCCAAGTCCCGACGAGAGCATGAAGCGGCACCGAAGTAATCATCGATGTACCGGAGAAAAACTTGTGGAAGGGGGCCGGGGTAGGACTGCAACAAGGAATGTTCCACATATCCCATAAAGAGACAGGCATAGCTGGGGCCCATGCGGGTACCCATAGCCACACCTTTTATTTGGAGAAAGTGAGAGGAGTTGAAGGAGAAATTGTTCAGCGTGAGAACAAGTTCAGCCAGACGGAGGAGAGTAGTGGTGGATGGGGATTGTTCGGGCCTCTGTTCGAGGAAGAAGCTAAGGGCCCTCAGACCATCCTGGTGGGGGATGGAGGTGTAGAGGGATTGGACGTCCATGGTGAAGAGGAAGCGGTTGGAGCCAGGGAACTGGAAATTGTTGATGTGACGTAAGGTGTCAGAGGAATCACGGATGTAGGTGGGAAGGGACTGGACAAGGGGAGAGAGAAGGGAGTCAAGATAACGAGAAATGAGTTCTGTGGGGCAGGAGCAAGCTGAGACGATCGGTCTACCGGGGCAGTTCTGTTTGTGGATTTTAGGTAGGAGATAGAAGCGGGCCGTCCGAGGTTGGGCGACTATCAGGTTGGAAGCTGTGGGAGGGAGATCCCCAGAGGAGATGAGGTCAGTGACAGTCCTGGAAACAATGGCTTGATGTTCAGTGGTGGGGTCATGGTCCAGGGAGAGGTAGGAGGAAGTGTCTGCGAGTTGACGCTCAGCCTCCGCGAGGTAGAGGTCAGTGCGCCAGACAACAACAGCACCACCCTTGTCAGCGGGTTTGATGACAATGTCAGGGTTGGACCTGAGAGAATGGAGTGCAGTAAGTTCAGAGAGAGACAAGTTAGAATGGGTGAGAGGAGCAGAGAAATTGAGACGACTAATGTCGCGCCGACAGTTCTCAATGAAAAGATCAAGAGAAGGTAAGAATCCAGAGGGAGGGGTCCAGGTGGAGGGAGAATATTGGAGATGGGTAAAAGGATCCGTTGAACTGGGAGAGGACTCCTGCCCAAAGAAGTGAGCCCGGAGACGAAGACGGCGAAAGAAGAGTTCAGTATCATGCCGAGCCCGAAATTCATTGAGGTGAGGGCGTAAGGGTATGAAACTAAGTCCTTTGCTGAGCACTGAACGTTCAGCATCGGAGAGGGGAAGGTCAGGGGGTATAGTGAATACACGGCTGGGGCTGGGATTGGAAGATGGGGTGGGGACGGAGGGACAGGCTGGGGTGGAGGGTCCTAGATGGGTGTTGGTGTCGATGAGTTGTTGGAGCTTGCGTTCGTGAGGACACGACTTTCACTAAGTTGGCCACAAGCTTGTTAATTTTACTCTTTAAAGACTTCCCAGCCTGTCAGTTTCATTGATCAATGACTCCCGCTGTGCTGTCATCTCATTGACCCTGGCAAGTTCCACTCAGCTCAGGAATCCTGTGAGCTGCCTGTTAAGTTCAGAACACTGGCTTAAATCCACCAGTAATTGCCTATTTGAATATTTTAATAATTTGCTCAATAGCGCTACAGGCATGGGGGATGGTGAGGAGGGGGGAGAGCAGGGTTCCCTGCTCATCTGCAAACCCACCTGGGTTCAACACATAATTGGGGGAAGAGGGATTGTTAATGTCTCGTCAATTACATTGTTAAGATTGTTAACCTCTTGTCTATTCCATGGTTATGGTTTGTTAATCTATTGACAATTACATTGTTAAGGTTTGTTCAAGTATTGTCAATTACATTGTTATCATTTGTTAATGTCATGTCAATTACATTGTCATGGTTAAGAGAAACAGGAGATGGGTAAATATTGTCTTTGAGCAGGGGTGACCTGTGCATTGACCCTCGAGGCTAACATTGCTATAACTGACTTCGTTATCCTGTCAGCTGACTGGTAGACTCAGGTATTAATGGGCCTCGGATTCTATTGCTGAGATAAGATAGTAGATTTACAATAAATACACAGGAAGCCAAGGTACAGATAGCATTCCCCAACACAAAAACTGCAAAAATATGTTTAGTTCTAATCTGAGAGGCGAGGACAGCATCAAGAAGTGACTCTCCAATGCTCAAAACTACAAAACTGACAACTATAAAAGCATGAGCCTTGCTTAGCTTCCTTAAGGGATGGTCAGTCTTAATTTGGAATGGAAGCAGGAAGAAAGTTAACAGGGGTGCATGGGGAACAAAGATCCTTGAGCACCACACTCTTGGTGCTTTTATAATCCTAGGTAAACTACGGGACTAAGCATAACTTCATATAAACTGTTGGAGATTAAATAAGCCACCAATAAGGTTTATAAGGCAGCTGTCAATCTATATTGGTTAATGTTAAAAAAATAACAACTCTTGATTTTTATACTAAATCCGTTGCTTTTTAAGAGCTTGTCTCCTGATTTCAGAGATAATGGGGCTGACATTACTGCCTGGCCCAGTGTCTGATTCTCTATCTGTAGGCTGCTCGCTGGATCCAATGGACTTCATGTTGGAATCCTACAGGTCTGCAGCTGCTGAAATCATTTGAATTGGTCAACATCATACTGCAGATCCCAAATAATGTTGGATGGCAGAGATCTGCCCAATCTGAACAAACCCAGCACACGGGACTGTTACTGAGGTTTACAATAACATTTTTTTAGAAAAGATGGTTGGCTCAAAACTCAGCATGGCAAAACTTACTCAACATTTAACTGTTAAAAATAGTTGACCAAAAATTAAACCGAATAATCTGATCAAAAGAGATTGTTCAAAAAAACTGATTGTAGATATTAACCCCACTGTCTCATAAATAAAAGACCAATTCCAAAACTTCAAACAATTAGGTATAAATATCATGAGCTATTTTATTCAAATGTAAACCAATATAGATTATAAACCTCATTCATGGTGAATGAATCTGAGGTCAGAACTCTTTACAATAACTATATTTGCTGCATCTGAAAATGCTTCACAAAAACCCTTTTCAAAATTGTATCTGTTAGTCGGGTGTAATCATGACCCCACTTGACAGGGAGGGTTCAATGCCACATTCTTTTCTCAGAGGCCAGTCAGCCTCCAGTAAAAGGCAATGAATTCAGGACCAGGGCCTCACAGCTGCTGTTTGCTAGGCAGGCAGAGGAAGGGGTTCATCACAATTATGGTAATGTGAGATCAAAGCAAAGACAGATCCAAAACTAAAGAGAGCCTGCAGGGCTAGTAGAGGTGGGGTGTTTTACTCTAACAACCCAAAGGCCCAGTTCTAGAGAGTTCCAGATGTTTTGATGTGATGAGCCGCTGTGCCTAAAGGCTCTTTTTATTGGAGATGGCTGTTTCTTCACCCGCTCCCTCCCAGAACTGCTGAGTGTGCAAGATTCTGGGCCCTGACTGCAGGCCTTTTTCCCCTGACAGAGTCACTCAGGGGGCAGGATACTGGGCCCTCACTCTAGGCCTCACTACCCCCTCCTGTGACAGAATCACTGAGGGTGCAGGACACTGGGTCCCCTCTCCGGGCCTCACTCCTCCCTCCTGTAACAGTGTTACTGAGTATGTATGTAGTAATTATAGCTCTGTGAAGCATAGGACTGTAGCTTTAACAATAATCCTGTGTTATAAGATCACACGATCTGTGAAAACAAATGAGTTAGCGGCATGGGGAACCTCTAGGAGGGGGAGAGTTCCTCTTTAGTTATAGAGTTTGATGCACACAGGTAGCTGATTGTAAGTAAAGTTCAATGTTTCCACCAAGAAAACCAACTCTGTAACAAACTGATGAAGAGGATAAATCAGATCCGGCGCTGTCCCTCACCCAGTGATTGTGAGTATCTGACATAATTAAAAAGAAAGGAAGATATACTCATCCGAGATGCCACAGTTTGGCAGAATCGATCCCTTTGAGCCAGCCATAGTCAACCGGCCTCAATATATAGAACATCTTGCATTCTACTTTCAAGCCAACAAAATCATGGGGGAGGAAGGAAGAGGGGCATGTTAGTGAGGTGGTGAAAAAGGCATATGGGACACTTGCCTTTATCAATTGAGGCATAGATTACAAAATAGGGATGTCATGTTGGAGTTGTATAGAAACTAGGTGAGGCCACAGCTGGAGTACTGTGTACAGTTCTGGTCGCCACATTATAGGAAGGATGTGATTGCACTGAAGGGGGTGCAGAGGAAATTCACCAGGATGTTACCTGGGATGAAACATTTAAGTTATGAAGAAAGGTTGGATAGACTTGGGTTGTTTTTGTTGGAGCAGAGAAGATTGAGGGGTGACCTGATCAAGGTGTACAAGATTATGAGGGGCATGGACAGGGTGGATAGGGAGCAGCTGTTCTCCTTAGTTGAAGGGTCAGTCACGAGGGGAGATAAGTTCAAGGTGAGGGGCAGGAGGTTTAGGAGGGATGTCAGAAAAAACTCTTTTACCCAGAGGGTGGTGACGGTCTGGAGTGCGCTGCCTGGCAGGGTGGTGGAGGCGGGTTGCCTCACATCCTTTAAAAAGTACCTGGATGAGCACTTGGCACGTCACAACATTCAAGGCTATGGGCCAAGTGCTGGTAAGTGGGATTAGGTAGGTAGGTCAGGTGTTTCTCACGTGTCGGTGCAGACTTGATGGGCCGAAGGGCCTCTTCTGCACTGTGTGATTCTGTGATTCTGTGAAAAGAGGAGAGCAATTCTACTGAGGATTTGTGGGAGCAAGACCTACACTTTAGTTCGAAGCTTGATGGCCCCTAGTGCCCCAGATTCGAAAACCTTCAGTGAATTAGTAGACCTCATTAAGGGACATTTTCAACCCAAGCCCTCAGTTACAATGCATAGGTTCAGGTTCAATTCATGGAATAGAGCCCCAGTGGAGACCATTGCTACCTATGTGGCGAAATTAAAACAACTAATGGAATATTGTGATTTCGGTGAAACACTGAATGACATGCTCAGGGATTGTTTGGTCTGTGGTGTGCAAGAGGATGCTATTCAGCGAAGATTGCTGGCTGAAGTGAATCTTGATTTTAAGGAAGGATTAGAAATAGCACCTGTGATGGAAAGCACTGTAAGGGATTCACAAGCAATTCAAGGGGTGCGAAGTGTTGCTATTTTCCTAGTCCGGCGGGAACGGCCAGCCGAAAGTGGCGCGAAAAGTTGGGACTCCGACACGAAGCAGGATACAGGAAACAGCTTAGCAGCAAATTCGAAAACTAATTGTTATCAATGTGGAAACAATCATAGTCCTAACAATTGGCAATTTAAAAAGGTGGAGCGTCATTTTTGCCTCAAAAGAGGGCACATATTAAAACGTTGCAAACCGAGATTAAAACAGGCTTCCAGTTAACAAAGTCCAATGAAGTATATAGTGTGGAAGAGGCAGAAACAACCAATTACAACATTTATCCCTTATTCAGCATGAAAGTTGGGCAGACAAAGCCAATCACTGTCATATTGGAAGTGAATGGTAAACCCTTAAAAATGGAAGTAAACAAGGGTGCTTCTATCACTATAATAGGAGAACACACTTTCAAATATATTAATAACGCTGCTCAACAATTAAATTTGTAACAAACCTCTGCCAAGTGGAAAATGTTCACAGGTGAAGAAATCCAGGTAAAACCTATCACCATAGTAGCTATCTATCACCAAACAGCTCAACTACCCATGATGGTATTAGAAGATGAAGGACCAAGCCTTCGAGGTCGAAATTGGTTGAGGGAAATTAACCATGATTGACCAGTGAGATTTCAAAAGGAAGGCGGAAGAGTTGGAAAAGGAACAAGGCAAAGTACTTAAGAAAGAGCCTGGAGAATCCAAGGACCGCAACAGGCTGACAAAGGAGTGTGTAGCCATTCAGCAACCCACAGAAAAGGTGGGAATGAAAAGGTTAACGAGTGAATCGTTGGAAACTAACCTTTCTCATTTCCTATTTCACTACAGAATAACCCCCCACATTACTACAGGGGCACCACCTGCAGAGTTACTGATGAGGCTCCATTTTTGAATAATACTAAACCTGATACTTCCCAATTTGGAGGGGAAGGTGGAGAAAAGTCAAGGGAACCAAAAAGTGACTCATGATTTGCATAGTTGTGAGTGATAATTTACTGTTGGAGAAGCAGTATATGTAAGGAATTTTAGTGGCGGATTGAAATGATTGACCAGACCATTGTCGTACCATGTGGAAGTGGAGGGCCAGATCACCCCAAAGTATATGGATCATTTAAGAAGAAGGGAGATATTCCAACAAAATGATGTTCCACAAATGATGTCAGCAACCCACAGAAATGAAGACTGCCTTAAACAACGACATGGAAGAACAGCAGAAGAAACCCAAGGAGACTCAGCAGAATGACAGAATTCAAGATGAAGTGACTGAGCTTTGCAAAGAAAAGGAAAATCTGTTGAAAGATCTTCACACATTACAAGGATCCCTCAGGTCAAAGTTTGTACCTCTGGAAACTTACAAAGAGAAACAGGAAGAATTTAACATAAAAACAGAATTACCTGGAAAAACTCACCAGGTCTGGCAGCATCGGCAGAGAAGAAAAGAGTTGACATTTCGAGTCCTCATGACCCTTCGACAGAACTTAACATCACTCTGAACAAACTGAAAAACCAATTGGCCGAGAAGACGCAGCAATGTTCAAGTTTCCAGAAAGAAGCCAACAGATACAAGAAAGGGACAAAAGAGCTGAAGAATCTGCTAAATGAAGATAAAGAGGCTTTAAAAGCAAAAGTCGTAGAACTTTCTAAGATGTGAGTAGATAATGAAAGAACAGTCGGCGCGACATTAGTCGTCTCAATTTCTCTGCTCCTCTCACCCATTCTAACCTGTCTCTCTCTGAACTTACTGCACTCCGTTCTCTCAGGTCCAACCCTGACATTGTCATCAAACCCGCTGACAAGGGTGGTGCTGTTGTTGTCTGGCGCACTGACCTCTACCTCGCGGAGGCTGAGCGTCAACTCGCAGACACTTCCTCCTACCTCTCCCTGGACCATGACCCCACCACTGAACATCAAGCCATTGTTTCCAGGACTGTCATTGACCTCATCTCCTCTGGGGATCTCCCTCCCACAGCTTCCAACCTGATAGTCGCCCAACCTCGGACGGTCCGCTTTTATCTCCTACCCAAAATCCACAAACAGAACTGCCCCGGTAGACCGATCGTCTCAGCTTGCTCCTGCCCCACAGAACTCATTTCTCGTTATCTTGACTCCCTTCTCTCTCCCCTTGTCCAGTCCCTTCCCACCTACATCCGTGATTCCTCTGACACCTTACGTCACATCAACAATTTCCAGTTCCCTGGCCCCAACTGCTTCCTCTTCACCATGGACGTCCAATCCCTCTACACCTCCATCCCCCACCCAGGATGGTCTGAGGGCCCTTAGCTTCTTCCTCAAACAGAGGCCCGAACAATCCCCATCCACTACTACTCTCCCCCGTCTGGCTGAACTTGTTCTCACGCTGAACAATTTCTCCTTCAACTCCTCTCACTTCCTCCAAATAAAAGGTGTGGCTATGGGTACCCGCATGGGCCCCAGCTATGCCTGTCTTTTTATGGGGTATGTGGAACATTCCTTGTTGCAGTCCTACTCCGGCCCCCTTCCACAACTTTTTCTCCGATACATCGATGATTACTTCGGTGCCGCTTCATGCTCTCGTCGGGACTTGGAAAAATTTATTAATTTTGCTTCCAATCTCCACCCCTCCATCATTTTCACATGGTTCATCTCTGACACTTCCCTTCCCTTCCTTGACCTCTCTGTCTCAATCTCTGGTGATAGACTGTCCACCAAAATCCATTACAAACCCACTGACTCCCACAGCTACCTCGACTACAGCTCCTCACACCCCGCGTCCTGTAAGGACTCCATCCCATTCTCCCAGTTCCTTCGCCTTCGTCGCATCTGTTCCGATGATGCTACCTTCAAAAACGGTTCCTCTGACATGTCCTCCTTCTTCCTTAACCGAGGTTTTCCACCCACGGTTGTTGACAGGGCCCTCAACTGTGTCCGGCCCATCTCCCGCGCATCCGCCCTCACGCCTTCTCCTCCCTCCCAGAAACATGATAGGGTCCCCCTTGTCCTCACTTATCACCCCACCAGCCTCCGCATTCAAAGGATCATCCTCCGCCATTTCCGCCAACTCCAGCATGATGCCACCACCAAACACATCTTCCCTTCACCCCCCTTATCGGCATTCCGTAGGGATCGCTCCCTCCGGGACACCCTGGTCCACTCCTCCATCACCCCCTACTCCTCAACCCCCTCCTATGGCACCACCCCATGCCCACGCAAAAGATGTAACACCTGCCCCTTCACTTCCTCTCTCCTCACCGTCCAAGGGCCCAAACGCTCCTTTCAAGTGAAGCAGCATTTCACTTGCATTTCCCCCAACTTAGTCTACTGCATTCGTTGCTCCCAATGTGGTCTCCTCTACATTGGAGAGACCAAACGTAAACTGGGCGACCGCTTTGCAGAACACCTGCGGTCTGTCCGCAAGAATGACCCAAACCTCCCTGTCGCTTGCCATTTTAACACTCCACCCTGCTCTCTTGCCCACATGTCTGTCCTTGGCTTGCTGCATTGTTCCAGTGAAGCCCAACGCAAACTGGAGGAACAACACCTCATCTTCCGACTAGGCACCTTACAGCCTTCCGGACTGAATATTGAATTCAACAACTTTAGGTCGTGAGCTCCCTCCCCCATCCCCACCCCATTTCTGTTTCCCCCTTTCTTTTTTTTTCCCATAAATTATATAGATTTTTCTTTTCCCACCTATTTCCATTATTGTTAAATATTTTAAAATCTTTTATGCTCTCCCCAACCCCATTAGAGCTATACCTTGTGTGTCCTACCATCTATTCTTAATTAGCACATTCGTTTAGATAATATCACCAACTTTAACTTTAACACCTATGTGTTCTTTTGTACCATTGTTGTTGACATCTTTTGATGATCTGCTTCTATCACTGCTTGTTTGTCCATACAACCACCTCTCTCTCTCTCTATCTCTCCGCCCCCCACACACACACATTAAACCAGCTTATATTTCAACTTTTTCTTGGATTCGAACTCAAGTTCTGTCGAAGGGTCATGAGGACTCGAAACCTCAACTCTTTTCTTCTCCGCCGATGCTGCCAGACCTGCTGAGTTTTTCCAGGTAATTCTGTTTTTGTAATGAAATCATGGGTAGCTCAACTTCTGAACTAAGACAAGTTGAGATTTCACCTGAGAGAAGCCTGGCCGACAGTGAAGTCAAAAAGAAGGCCGAGACCAAACTCTGTGGTAGAAAGAAGACAAAAAGGAAGAAGGTTCCGAAAAGACAATAAAAGGTGGGAATGAAAAAGTGAATCATTGGAAACTAAACTTGCTTGTTTCCTATTTAACTGCAGAATAACCCCCCATATTACTACAGGTACAACACCTGCAGAGTTACTGATGAGGCACCATCTTTGAACAAGACTAAACCTGATGCTTCCCAATTTGGAGGGGAAGGTGGACAAAAGTCAAGGGAACCAAAAAGTGACTCATGATTTGCATAGTTGTGAGTGACAATTTACTGTTGGAGAAGCAGTATATGTAAGGAATTTTAGTGGTAGATTGAAGTGGTTGCCTGTTAAAGTAAGATCTGTGACCAGACCATTGTCGTACCATGTGGAAGTGGAGGGCCAGATCACCCCAAAGTATGTGGATCATTTAAGAAGAAGGGAGATACCCCAACAAAATGATGTTCCACCTGTAACCATTGCTGAACCTGTGGTTCCTGGTGAAGTTGCTCAGCCAATGATAGACATGCCCAATGTCTCTGTCAGAGTGGAAGACACTGAACTGTGTGCCTAATGAGGTACCTAATGTTAAAGCAGTTCCAGAGAATGTGCTTCCTGTCAAAGAATTGGAAGTCGTGGGGCTACGATGTTCCACACGGATCAGGAAACCACTTGAAAGACTGAACTAGTAATTTTGTGATCAGTGTAAACATTGTAAAAAGAGATAAATATCTTTGTAAACACAAAATGTACAGAAAGTTAAAGGGGAAGTAATGTAGTAATTATAGTTCTGATAAACATAGGACTGTAACTTTAAGAATATTCCTGTGTTGTAAGATCACATAATAACTAATGAGTTAGCAGCACAGAGAACTTCTAGGAGGGAGTTCTTCTTTCGTTGTAGAGCTAGATGCACACAGGTAGCTGCTGCTGCTGTCTTGTAAATAAAGTTCAACCTTTCCACCAAGAAAAGTTACCAGAAAATCAACTCTATAACAGTGTAGAACATTGGGCCCTCACTCCAGGTCTCGCTCCTCCCTCATGTGGCAGAGTCACTGAGTGTGTAGGACACTGGGCCCTCACTCCTGTAGTGTAAGGGTCTGGCACATATAGGGTTAATGTGGGACTGAGTACAGTACTACCCATGTAAGAGGCACACGACCCACACCCAGTGTCAGTCTTGTGTTGGACAGAGCCGTGTGTACCAGCAAACAAGGAGACAGCTCCTATCTTATACCATTTACTGTATATTTGTAAATAATTCTAAGAGGCAATAAAGACTCACAGTTAACCTATGTATGAGTCTGAAGACTTTTCCAGAATGATTGAACTATATTGAACACCCTACAACAAGGTGGCAGCTTGTGGAAAAACCCAAGAGCATATAGCAAGTGCAGAGAAAAACTAAAATGCTGGAAGACTGAGAAAAAATTCAGCAAAGCAGCCTGACCTGAAAAGAAGCTCCAGAGGCAGCAGCACAGAGGAAAAATCACGAGGGAAAAGCTCCAAAGAAAGGCTTGGAAGCTGAGGGCAGAAATTTAAAATTCCTTACTGAAGCAGAACATTCCATTGAATCTCCTTTGGAAGTCCAGCTTTTAATTCCAGAGTGCAGAGTCAGCAGCCCAAGCAGGAGTGAGCTAAAACTTTTAAAACTCCAGGGTGCAGCAAGTCCTGAGAAACTTTTAAATAGTTCAGTAGTCAAAAATTGCCAATTAAAATTTCAGTCTGAAAAGCCAGATCCCTGATTCAATGCTTGTGCTCGCTCCGAAAAGGGGGGAAAAATTAATTAATTAAGTTGGAACAATCATGACAATGGAATCAGCTTTAAAAACAAGCAAAGGCCAGGATTCAACAGTTTTGTGGCCCTAAAGCATAGTGTTGAAATGGATAAGTCTGCAGTCAGTCGATCCAAGCAGCCCTTGTTTAAAACCTTTCCAAGCTGATCATGATCGCCATTGCAGCAGGAACCTGCCAATACCGGCCGGCGCAGGCAATCCCTTTGTCTCCAAGTTAATGGCAACGCCATCTTGAAATTCTGAAAGCTTTTACAGAAGAATCTACACTTTTAAAAATTTGACCATTGATCAGAATTTCACACTTCCAAATTCATTTGGACTGATCCAAGTCCTGGATCAATCATTTAATTGGGGATTTCAGAGGAAAAGATTCCTAAGATACTGGACCACTTCAGGTTTAGAAAAAAAGTCAGAAGCAGAGCAGGTTAACATACTGTTTTACTTGGTAGGCCCGATTGTGGATGACATTATTGCAAAACAAGGAATCAATTAATCATTTGTTAAATTTGAAGAAGTAGTAAACTCATTTAACATTTATTTTAATCTAAGAGGCAATAAACTAGTCAAAAGAGCTAATTTTAACAAGTGAGCACAGCAGCCAGGAGAACCTATCGATTCATTAACCAATGATCTGTATGGGATGGCAGAAGGCTGCAAATATGAAAACTTGAAGTCTGAACTCATCAGAGACAGAATAATCATAGGAGTAGTGGACAATGCAGTCTCGGACCTCATGCAAGCAAAGAAAGATCTAACCCTGGAAAAGGCAATCCATATACTTAGGAAGTCAGAACTCTGTGAACCATTTTAAGGGGAGAAAATAAATTGTGGTGCAGAGGTCAACTCACAGTTCAGCTAGTTAAGCAACAAAGACACAGGGGCACTGCAGGCCAGAGAAAGAAACACCTGAGCTGGACAGCAGAGCAACCATGCCAATGTTGTGGAGCAAAGCACCTCCACAGGCGAGATCAGTTTCCAGCTATCTCAGCCTAGTGCTTTCAGTGCAACAGGATTAGAGACTACAGCAAACCCTGCAGGGCAAAACTCTGAAATGCACAGAAAGCCCAAAGATCATCCATGAGGTCAAGACTACAAGCCTGGAAGACACATAGCCATGCTTCTTGGCAAGGCCAGATATCTTGATTTCTTATTTTGGAATGCAGACATTTCCGTCAATGGCCATTTAACAAATTTTAAATTAGACCCAGGGATCTGGGTCTACAGTCCTGTCGCGCAAAGATCCATGCCTAAAAGACCCCTGGCTTTGAACAGCAGACTGTTCCACTCTATGGTCCTGAAGGAAACTGATTTCCAGCCACGATTCTAGAACCGCTAAGGTACAGTGGCAAACAAATCTTCCAGCTGATGTACATTTCTCTCTCTTGAGCAGAGATGTGTAGCCCTAGATCTCCTTGAAATGGCAGAAGATGGCAAAAACACACAAACAAAAAAAGTATCCTGACTGGGAATTCAGCTCTGAACTGTCTTCTCACTTTATGGAGCAGATTCTTATTATAGGTGCCAGAAAACCTTCAATGACCAGACCTAGGAGGTAATCATGTTGCCTTCAGTGGTGGATGTAAATGAGAGTGATCAGCAGTCTGATGAGCCTCAACCTCCATCTCTGATGATGGTACAGCAGGCCAACACTTGTTACAACCGGTTCCCAGGCGAGGTTCCCCCAATTTGTTATGATCCTGGATGAGATACCTCAAATTGTAATGCTCCTGAGTGAGGAGGGGTGGACTGGTCCCTTTCTTTATTCAATCCCCTTGGTTGGCGTAACAAGGTTAATTTAAAAAGGATCCCTTCCATCGCGGGTACCTTTTCCCAGACTAAATATATTTATGTTTTGCAAGGAGCCAATTTAACCAGGCTATCTTAAGTTACAGAAAGAGTGAGTTTATTAGTTACTAAAACACAAGAAAAAATAATAAAAACACAACACACATACACAGATTAGAAATGAGAAATGAGTCCAAAAATAAAAGTTAAAAAGATATACGAATCAGTCTTTGTCTTGTCCGTGAGGAGTAGATGATGAAACGTTGCGGCTGTTAAGTTGGGGTGATTCTGGAAGCACTGACATTTGGCAGTTGAGCAGTTGGTTTGGAGATTCTTAGTTCTTCAGGTTTCCTTTTTGACTGTGGCTTTGTTGACTTGTGACTTGCTTCCAGCAATCAGAGAGAGATTTTTTTTACCTACAAGCACAGGAATGCCTAGTTGATGTTCCTCAGCAGTGAGCTTCACAGCACACCATCGCACACCAGGTCAGGTTCACCAAAACTAACAAACAGGGACCAGGGTTGCAGATGGCTCTTTAACCCTTTTCTTATGTATTCCTGAGAGGGAAAAAACAAACATGCCTTTCACCCAGATCTGCTTTCTTTTCAACTCACAGCATGTCCACAGTCTGGGACATAACTCACGGGAGATGGTTTCTGCTAAGATGGTAATCAGCCTTCATTATCTCTGCAACCACAGGAGATTTCAGTTCAGTTTTTGCATTGCATCTTTTCTTTTGAAGTGTCGCTGTCTGAAGTTGGCCTTGACACCTTTTTATGTGCGATATTCTGTTCTCTGAACTAGTTGATCAAGTGTAATCACATAGGAACTTTCCAGCAAATGGTTACTTTACAGTCTCAGCCAGCTTTTGCTGTATGTCCCTCCTTTTTAAAAAAAAATCTTACTTAAAAGCTCAATGTCGTAAAGAATTCACGGCTATCCAGATTCCTCCAACAACCTCCAAACCTACTGAAAGAACCAGCAGCGACAGAGCCTACCACTCCTCTAACTGTTGCGTGAAGGAGATATGGAAAGGTTATAAAGCCTCCAGGCTGCCTGAACCCAATGGGTTGAAGGGGGGAGATGGGACAATGATAATGTATCAATGACAATGGAAATGTATGATAGTGATAACAATGCAACACAAAGGGTAGAATTTTCTGCCTGTCGGGTGGGCGGGCCCGACCCAATTTCTGGTGGGTGGGGAGCCGATCCCCGCCGGAGAAGCAGGCCCTGTTGCCATTTTACGTGGGTGGGCCAATTAAGGCCCGCCCAGCGTGATGTCCGGTGGGAAGTGCTATGCGCTTCCTGTGCGGGCAGAGAGATTCCCTAAACGCAAGAGTGTGCTCTTTCATGCATGCGCACAAAAGAGCGCACATCTCCCTGAGGCTAAGTGCAGCCTCAGGGAGATCACTTCCACTTTTAAGAAGATTAAAAATTGAAAAAAAAATTCCCTAACATGATCCCTCATGTGACAATGTCACATGAGATGGGACATGTTCATAATTTACAGTAAAACTTTATTAAACTTTTTGGAACACTGCATGAAACCTCATCCCGCCGCTGGATGAGGATTCATGTTTTCTCTATTTGCCGCCGGGGCTCCTGGCCAACCTGCTAACCTTAAGGTTGGACGGGCAGGTCCTTTAATTATATAATTGATCCTGTCAATGGCCTCAATTGGCCATTGACAGGTCGGCGGGCGCACAGCTGATTTTTCTGCGCCCCTGCCCACCTGAAAATTTAAATGGGCCGGGATGGCGTCAGGGATTCCGCCTGACATCATCCCTCATAATTTTATGCATCGGCGAGCGGGCCCCATCCCTGCTCGCTGACGGCAAAATTCTGCCCTTAAAGAAAACTATAATCACATGGGGCTGAACTTTCCAGTCGGCGCATCGGGACGGGGCCCTCTCACCGACATGTAAAATGACGCGTGGTGACATCAGATAGGCGCCCCGACATCACTGCGCGTCATTTAGATTTCCAGTTCGGCGGGCCTGCAGCCGATTTGGCTGCTCACTTGCTGAACTGTCAAAGGCCTATTAAGGCCTGTTAAAAACTAATTTAAGCAAAGAAATGAGCTGCCCGTCCAACCTTAAGGTGCAGAGCCCAGGCGGCCTTCGCATTCTTCATGAAATCTCATCCACGGGCGGGATGAGGTTTCATGAAGTGTTTTAAAATACAATAAAAATTTTTTAAAATATTTCTTTGACATGTTCCAGCTCATGTGAAAGGGGACATGGTTTAAAAGCTTTTAAGTACTTTATTTCAGTTTTTAAATATCAAACTGATCTCCATGAGGCACCTCTGTGCTTCAGGGAGATTTCTGCACTCTCTCGAAAGAGCACAGACCCTGACTCAGGGAATCCTCTCCGCCTGCACAGGGAGCGCTCAGTGTTTCCAAGCATGGGCCTTAATTGGCTCGCCCACATAAAATGGTGGCATGGCCCTGATCAAGGGCACCGGTTGGGTTTGTACCTGCCCCCGCCCAACACCCCAAGGTGGGGAGAATCTTTCCCATAAAATACGTTGGATAATGATTTGGGGGGAAGTGTTGTATAAAGGTCTGGCACATATGGGGTTCATGTGGGACTGAATATAGTACTGCCCACACAGTGATGTAAGAGTCACATGACCCATAGGATCAGCCTATTGTTGGACAAAACCATGTGTACCAGCAGGCACGGAGCCAGCTCCTCCCTTGTGCCCTTTACTGTACATTTGTAAATAGTTCTAAGAGTCAATAAAGGCTTACAGTTAACCGATATATGACTGCGACGATTTCTTCAGACCTACCGAACTGTAACCAACATGCTACAACAACTCCAGACCCTGTTACTCCCTCCCCTGAGAGAGTTGCTGAGTATGCTGGATGCTGGACCCTCACTCCAGGCCCCACTCCCTCCCCTAGGGGAAGGGTTTGAGTCACCATTTCGTATCACAGCAAACATCCTGATGTCTCAGAGCACTCTTGCTAGATCTTGCTAATTTTACTCGCAGAATGTTGTGAGAGTTGGCATTTTTGAGATGATCTGTTCAGAAAATGGACCATCTGCTCAAACAATACCATCTGCTCCATGAACAGCTAGGTGAACGCTCTACACTCAGGCAGCCACTAACTCAGCAGTCCAAAGAAATTGATAGGAGCTTGGGGCAGGAGCTGGTCAGTTCTGCGGGGAGTGCACAGGGAGCTGGAGGTATGGGCTGGTATGGGGGCAAGAGGGAGATCAGGGGATCAGGGACAGAATTTTACGTTCGTCGGTTGGGCGGGCGGCCGACTGCCGCTGGAGAAATGGGCCACGCTGCCATTTTCCACGGGCAAGTCAATTAAGGCCCCCCCCCGCAGCTTTGTGACTCCCGTGAAGAACGGGAAAACAGTCGCTGGGGCGGGCAGCCTCAGACTGCTGGTTCCAATGGGGAGCCAGCAGCCTGTTTAAAGAGTGGCCAGACAACCTGCTTGAGGCAGTGCACCATGGCCACTCAGAGAGGTAGAAATGCTCCAAGGAGGGCAGAGGAGGAGGAGGAGGTGGAGGAGGAGGGGGGCAGGCTGCTGGAGAGGCCAACGGGGGGGCACTGTGCACCCAGATTCTCGGACACATGCCTTGCTGTACTCCTGGAAGAGGTGGGCCAGCGACATGATGTCCTGAGGATGGGAGGAGGAGGGCCCCCCATGTCACCAGCCAGGCATGGGAGGAGGTGGGTGAGGCTGTAAGTGCCCAGGATGATATCAGACGCACTGGCACACAGTGCAGAAAATGATTCAATGATTTGCTGCGCTCTGGACGAGTGAGTACCATGTCTGTCTGGGCTATTTGATGGGCCACTGTGGTTGGGGCGTGGCGTGCACATGCAGAGTACATGAGTGACCAGCCCTAATAAATTCTCTTCTCTGTTTTTCAGGCAAAAAGTAACCACAATGCCTGGGAGCACTGAGGACTGGAGGTGGGTGCGTCCTCCTCCAGCACCTCACACCCTTCGAGGAGCAGGCCATGGAGCTGGGCAGGAGGCAGGAAGACAGGGCGGCTGGGAACGGCGAGGCTGGGGTCCAGCGGGCAGGTATTTGAAGTCCACAGTCCCATCCACTCTGTCTGCACACCATCCAAACCACTGATGGTTGCTGCAATCGTTAATGCTGAAATAATGCTCATTCACAGACTGAGACATTCTGACATGTGGGTCATCCAGAAGGGACCCTTGTCCCCTTGAGGATTCGCGACTCCACCACCTTCCAAAGTCAGCTTATCCCATTTGTGACCACTATCACCATGGTCTCACATGCCATTGGATCGCTGCTGCACAGCCAAAGACTTATTCCATTCTAGGGGGCTTGGGACCTCCTGCACTCCTTCAGCCAGTGCGCCCCACATTACTTTGTCCAGAAGGTCCTCAGCACCTTTGCTGTGAACCTCATGGCACTCAACTTAGATGAATGCCACCACATTACTCACTTCTGTGCCAGGGGAAATGTTGCCTTCTGGCCACCCGATCTATTACCCTCCTTACGGAATGAAGGGCAATAATATGACCTCTCAATCTCCTGTGTTCGGCAGAAAATGTTTGAGATGTTTCCTCAGCCCTGCAACTATCCAGGCAACAATGCATCCAGGTCAGGTATCCCTGCACTCTCCCCATTTCTATGGTTCATAACAGGCCATGTGGCATTCATGAGGCCATCTGACCAGCCTGTCTGCATGTGCGTTTAATGGTTGGAGCCCGTCTTGACTCATTTCCACTTCACCAATGTTCTTCTCCTTAGGGTCTTTAAGGGTGAGTGACTTATGAGGCTTGGGGGGAAAGGGATGAAAGGTTGAAGTGATTGAACGCTAACTGATGCACTGTCCTTGTTGTTAATTTCAGCGTCACCACCAGAGCGACCCACACGTCTGCACCGCAGCCCCCCCTCCACACCTGAGGGGAAACATGTGCAAATTGTGGCACATCTTTTCAGCCAGCCAGGCACCAGCGCTGACACACACACCTCAGTGGGGACTTTACCATCGGCTAGTGTCCCGGGTCACAGTGGAGAGGGCACATCACGATTGCTGGAGGAGATGGTAGTGACAGAGAGTGTTGATGGCTTTAGCAGCCGGAGGGCTGCAGGGGACAAGGCACATGCTGAGTCTGGAACTGATGACGTGCCTCTGGAGTTGTCACCAATGCAGCAGCTGCAGGACAGGCGGCAGGAAGTGCATTTGCATCTGGTAGGGTTGCATGAGGGAGTGGTTCAGTTGCTCTCTGCGATGGAGGACTCTAGGCAGAGAGTACGTGAGGATTCCACCCTCAGGGCAGAGCTTCCGGCTTCCTTCAATGAGAGATTGGCGACTCTCACAGAGAGGGGCTTCCACCAAATGAATCAAAATATGATTGGGATACGCTCTGACCTGCAAGCCCTCACAGCGGTACTGGCCACAGGTAGTCTTTCCCATTGTGGGAGATGTTATGGACACCAAGCATCGGTACTTGGTGCCCATGCATCTGCGGTGAGCAGGGAGGTCGAAAAGGACCTCACGTCGGCGCAGTAGCTGCCCGTCGTCACTGCGAGCTCCTCCCATGGGTCTCCAGATGAGGGCAGCAGCTCCTCCGCCCTTCTGCCTGTCAATATTTCTTCTGCTGAGGCTGCGACAACTGGGGAGGTGCCAGTTCAGGAACTGGCCACTCCCTCCTAGGCTCCACGGACCAGACGACACCCGCCAAGGTCATCCAGGCCAATAGGACAGCAGAGACAGCCCACTCCGACCGATGGGGTGGCTCCTAGACGTAGCACCCGGAAATGTAAGCATAAGGGACCTTAGGCACTCCCCGGGTATGTCACTGGTGATTTTGTGTTGGCCTTAGAATAGGGACCCTTTATTGTAACATTGTTGAATAAACATGTGGGCTTTAATTATGGACAAAATAAAGTCCACCTTTGTTACCTTGGCTGAGGGTGTTTTCTTTGTGGTGCTTTTTTCTTTTTCACAGACATATCATGAGTGTTTGAGTGGACATTGATGTTTCTGTACTAAGCCCTTATTTGCAGCTGATAAGGTGGAAGATGTGGCACCTAAGTGCCACGTGTGGAAGTTCCAGGCAATGCTGCTCCTGCTGATCCATGTGTGTGGAGCTAGCTGTAGATACTTTGGATTCAATTGTCCCGGGTGTCCCTGCCTCCTTGGTGTAATTGTGGGTCAGCGTGCAGCCCCTCATCATCGCCATGTGCTTCCTTATCTTCTGAGCCACTGCTGGATTCATCAGGTGCAGCCTCATCCAGGGCGTCAAGGTCTTCATCGTCAACTACATCCCCCCTTTCCGGCGCAAGATTGTGCAGAGCGCAGCAGACTACCACTATCAGAGAGATGCAATCTGGGGGGTACTGGAGTGCACCCCCTGAGTGGTCCAGGCAACGGAAGCGCATCTTGAGAAGACCGATGGCTCTCTCCACCACAGCTCTTGTGGTGCCCTGGCTCCTATTGTGGTGCTCCTCAGCATCTGTGCTTGGATGGCGTAGTGGCATCATGAGCCACCTTCACAGGGATAGCCCTTGTCACCCAGCAGCCAACCATCCAGTCGAGCTGGAGCACTGAAGAGCCCCAGCACCTGGGAGTGTCTGAGGATGTAGGCATCGTGGGAGCTGCCTGGGTACCTTGCACAGACTTGCAGATTCTGCTTCCTGTGATCACACACTATCTGCACATTCATGGAGTGGAAGCCTTTTCTGTTGACGAAGGCACTGGGCTCACCTGCTGGCGCCTTGACGGCCACATGTGTGCAGTCTATAGCACCCTGGACACGGGGGAAGCCAGCAATGGCCGCGAAGCCTCTGGCTCGCTGTGTCTGACTTGCCTAGTCGCAGCGGAAGTGGATGAAGGTTAATTCCCGTCTGAACAGAGCGTCTGTAACCTGCTTGACATAAGTGTGGAAACTGATTGGGAGATACCGCAAAGATCACCCACCAAGCCCTGGAAGGAGCCAGAGGTATAGAAGTTGAGGGCAACTGTGAGCTTCAGAGCCGCTGACATCGGGTGTCCACCCACACAGTTAGGGGACATCTGAGGGCCAATCATCTGACAGATTTACATGACTGTCTCCCTTGAGAGTCGGAGCCTCCTTCGGCACTGCACCTCAGTCATACTGAGGTAGTTGCTTCGCCGCCTGTATACCCTGGCAGCAGGATTGTGGTGTCTTCTGCAGCCCCTTCCACCTTGGACAACCTCTTGGCCCTGCTCCCCTTGTGCCTGCGCCAGGCATCCCAAAGGTGGCTCCCCTGGAGGCTGACTGTCCACTCCTGGTCTCCTTATTCTATCCCTCCGTTTCTCCTCAGGGGAGCTGCCTCCATTGGAGAGATCAGAACCCATAGCCCCAGGCTAAATGGAGGCCTCCGGAAAGCTGCAAGGCCGAAAAAGAATGCTGTCTGCAGCAAAAACCTCTTGGAGATCGATGAGAACTACTAACAATCACACTGGCAATTTCTAAACACCTTCATCAATTATAACTTCATGTAAAACATGAACAACCTCTCTGAGTCCACATATCCCGACATTGCAAAAGTTTTCTTAAATAATCTCCTACCCGCCTGCCCGTTGGGCCGGTGCGCTGACCCGAAGTTCGCACGGGCTCCTCAAAACCCTGGACAATTGGCAAATTAAGGGGCTTAATGAGCTCTTCAATTAACGGTGGGTGAACTGAGCGTGCCCGCCCACCAAAATATCACAGTGCTGCGCGCTGACGTCGGCACGCTTGCGTGAAGTCAGTGCGCAACATATTACGCACTGATGTGTAGACTACGCCACCCGCAAGTCAACCAGAAAATTCTGGCCCAGGTCTCCAGAAATGAGATTTGGTAATGGAGCTGGAGGCCAGGATGAGGGAGGGAATTGATAGGACAGGAGGCGATTGGGGAGTGGCTAGAGATTGGGAAGGGGGAGGGGTTGATAGGAGATTGGGTCATGGCTGGAGGTTGGCGAAGGGGAGGGGATGAAAGTGGATTGGGGAGTAGCTGGAGGTTGGGGAGGGAGAGGGGTTGATAGGGATTGGTGAGGGGTGGGGCATGATTGGAGATTGGGGAGTGGCTGAGGGTTAGGGAGGGGGAGGGGGTGATAGGGATTGGTGAGGGGTGGGGCTGATTGGAGATTGGGGAGTGGCTGGGGGTTAGGGAGGGGGATAGGGATTGGTGAGGGGTGGGGCTGATTGGAGATTGGGGAGTGGCTGAGGGTTAGGGAGGGGGAGGGGGATGATAGGGATTGGTGAGGGGTGGGGCATGATTGGAGATTTGAGAGTGGCTGAGGGTTAGGGAGGGGGAGGGGGTGATAGGGATTGGTGAGGGGTGGGGCTGATAGGGGATTAGGGAGTGGCTGGAGGTTGGGGAGAAGGAGGGGCTGATAGGGATTGAGGAGTGGCTGGAGATTGGGGAGGGGGAGGGGGGTGCGATAGGGCTTGGGGAGCGTAATAAACTTGATGTACCAGACAGATTTTTTGTAAGAAACAGTAAACTGCATTTACAGAGCTCCTTGGTACATGCTTGTACCAAGACCAAAGCTATAAAGTGCCGCCCCTAAGATTCCCCACGCTTAGGGCCGAATCGTCTGTACAGTCACATGATCCCCATAACAGTATGACCAATTTTACTTACTATCGCTTCATTTGTCCCCCTTTAATTTTGGTTTTCTCTCTCTTATTTACAAAAATATCATAACCCATATTTGTATACAAATAAATACAGTTCATGCAATTATAGACTTAGTATTTGAGATGGTTTTCAGATTCAGGTGAAGCCATGCAACTTGACAACTTGAGCTTCTTCCATTGGATCAACTTGACCAGGAACTGCAGCTGTTCTGATATGTTTAATCACATTTATGTTCACAAATCTCTGGAAATGAAAGCAGGACCATTAGCCAAAACAATGACTTCTGTTAGGCCATGTACATTGAAACATTGGTGCAGCTTTTCAATAGTTGTACACGATGCAGGTGATCTCATTTCATACACATCCATCCACTTAAAAACATGGTACCCAAAAATGGACCTACATAGTCTATATGTAGTCTAACCCAGGCTACTCCCACGGATGCAATGGAGCTGAAATGAGCAACTTCTGCTGTTGCTGACACTGGAGACAGTGTTTAACCATTTTTTCTATATCATTGTATATAAGTGGCCACCAGATATAACTTTAAGTGGGCATCTTCATTTTTGTGATGCCTGGATGCGCACTATGAAGCTCTGTCAATAGTGGTTCTCCTCTTCGCAAAGGATGATGACTCTTGCTCCCCACAACAAAATACCACCTTGAGAACTTAATTCAGATTTAGGGCAAAGAATGGTTTTAATTCTTCGGAGACTTGTGCAATTGACCCTCCTTGCAATACCTGTTCACGGAGCCTTGATAACATTAGATCCTGGCTTGTCCAATTCTTTATCGGCTTCGCACAGACTGGTGAGGAATCAACACAAGCATAACTTCTTGAGGTACTGGAGCATGTGTAAAGCAACTGGCAAAGGGAGATGACTGAGGGCGTCTGCATTTGGCTATATGCACACCTGGATGGTGCATAAAAGTGTACTCATATGCTTTCAAAACCAAAGCCCATCTTTGAATCATGGCAGAGGGTATCGGTGGGATTGCCTTATCTTCACTAAACAGCCCAGCAGTAGTTTGTGAATCTGACACTATGGTGAAGTGTTGACTGTACAAATATTGATGGAACTTCTTTACCCAAATATTACAGATAAGCATTCTTTTTCAATTTGTGAGTAACCTTTCTTGGCTGCAGAAAGGGTCCTGGATACATATCCTATCAGTTTTTCAGACCCATCCTCCATCCTGTGTGACAATACTGCTCCCACTCCATAGGGAGATGCATTACAAGTGAGTATCAATTCCTTAGATGAGTCATAGTGCACTAGCAGACACAACAAGTATAAAAGTTTCTTAACTCTTGCTGTGCCTTCCAAGACCATCTGTGATTCTTCTTCAATAATAAGTGTAAAGGGGTTAACACTGTAGATAAATTAGACCAGAAGTGACCATAATAATTTATCATGCCCAAAAAAAGACTTGAGCTCAGTGACGTTGGTAGGAGAGGGCACTTCCTTGGAGGGAATTGAGGAGAAGGGCTCTTTTGCACTCAACAGGAAGAAGAGCATCCAACAGAGCACACTGGTGAGAAGTGACTGAAGCATTCTGGGAGAAGTCACTGAGCCACTGTGACTCAGCAGGGAATTGAGGAGAAGGACTCTTGCACTCAACAGGAGGAAGAGCATCCAACAGAGGGCGCTGGTGAGAAGTGACTGAAGCATTCTGGGAGAAGTCACTGCAGACACCGCGACTCAGGAGGGAATTGAGGAGGACCCACTGTCAAAGAACGGAATAGCCCCAAACATTACATTGCTGTAGTGTTTCCATCCCTCCCTCCTCCTCAAACCTAAAAAAAGAGAGAGGAAGAGGCAGTGCCTTCAGGAGCGCACCAGAACTGCGAGGGAAACTCTTCTGAAAGTGGATTTTAAAGAAAAAGCAGCTGATTAGTGAGTAAGTCCTGGGAACAGAATCAGAGGGAGGAGCACCGGAGCGGTGAGTATAAATCTAACTTACCTCAGGGATTCGCGGCCTTGTCTCCAGGGAGCAGACTCGGAGGGAGGAGCACTGGACTGGTGACCTCAGGGCACAGTGTAACTGAAGCCAAATCTGAAATGTGACATCGCAGGAAAGCTGTGACCTGATTGGTTGGTAGGAAATTGGCACCAAATTTGAAAAAAAAAATACTGCAAAGCTAATTAATAAATTAATTATCTAAGTCGAGATGGCTGGGCAGGTGATGTGCTGTAGCTGTATGATGTGGGAGCTGGCAGATCCCAATGCGAGCCGCAGTGACCACATCTGCAGAAAGTGTTGGTTGCTCGAGGAACTCTGGCCCAGAATTGATGAGCTGGAGTCTGAGCTCCAGATGCTGTGGCACATCTGGGAGGGGGAGAGTTACCTGGATGCTTTGTATCAGGAGGCGGTCACACCCATTAGATTAAGTACCTCAAGTCCGGTCAGTGGCCAGGGTTAGCAGGGTGTGACTGCAAGTGAGGCAGGTAGAGGGAGCCCGTGTTCAGGAACAGAGGAGCCTCAGCTCTTGAGTTTGTCCAACAGGTACGAAGTACTTGCTCCCTGTGTGGATGAGGAACAAGGCTGAGGAGCCAGCTGACCATGGCACCGTGGCACAGGAGGCCATTCAAGGGTTGGGGGGAGCAAAAAGACAAGTGGTAATTGGAGGGGATTCTATAATTAGGGGAATTGATAGGATCAGCAGCCCCGCATGGTATGTTGCCTGCCTGCTGCCAGAGTGAGGGACATCTCTGACCGGCTTGAAAGGATATAGGAGAGGGACGGGGAGGATACAGTTGTTGTGGTCCATGTCGGGACAAATAACATACATAAGACTAGGAAAGAGGACCTGTTTGGGGATTATCAGGAACTAGGAACTAAATTAAAGAATAGGTCCTCAAGGGTTATAATCTCCGGATTACTACCCGAGCCACGTGCAAATTGGCATAGGGATGCGAGAATAAGGGAAGTAAACACATGGCTAAAGGAGTGGTGTGGGAAAGAGGGGTTCCATTTCATGGGGCACTGGCATCAGTATTGGAACAGCAGGGATCTGTACCGTTGGGACGGTCTCCAACTGAACCGATCTAGGACCAATGTTCTAGCTGTGGTAAACAGGACTTTAAACTAGGAGGTGGGGGGGGAGGGAAGGGTAAAACTCCAAGAAGTATGACTAATGGGAAACAAAGCAGCAGGTTAGCATGTGGGGGGGTGAATTCAACTTCATGGAAAATTATGAAAAAACTGAAAAGAAAGAAGAGCCCAGGAGAGGCTATTAAAGTCCCCAGAACACAAAAAAGGACAGAGTGTTTGGAAAGGGCTAGGAATCTAACTTCAAGCACATCAGATAAAGGGATGACAATGAGAAAGGGGACGGGAAATACAGGACTGAAGGTGTATCTGAATGCACGCAGTAAACGAAATAAGGTAAATGAGCTTGTGGCGCAGATTGAAATGGGAAGGTATGATGTGGTGGGCATCATAGAGACATGGCTGCAGGAGCATCAGGACTGGGAGCTAAATATCCAAGGATATACATCCTATCAAAAAGATAGACAGGTTGGCAGAGGGGCTGGGGTTGCTTTGTTAGTAAGAAATGAAATTAAATCGATGGCAAGAAATGACGTAGGGTCATATGAAGTAGAATCTGTGTGGGTAAAGTTGAGGAACCGCAAGAAACCATAATGGGAGTTATGTACAGGCCTCCGAACAGTAGTCAGGATGTGGGGCACAAGATACACCAGGAGATAGAAAAGGTGTGTAAGAAAGGCAAGGATACAGTGATCATGGGGGATTTCAATATGCAGGTAGACTGGGAAAATCAGGTTAGTAGTGGATCCCAAGAAAAGAAATTTGTGCAATGTCTACGAGATGGCTTTTTGGAGCAGCTTGTGGTGGAGCCTACTAGGGAACAGGCAATTCTAGATTTAGTGATGTGTAATGAGGAAGATTTGATAAGGGAGCTTAAGGTGAAGGAACCCTTAGGAGGAAGTGACCATAATATGATAGAATTTAACCAGCAACTTGAGAGGAAAATGCTGGAATCAGATGTAGCAGTATTACAATTGAATAAAGGCAACTACAGAGGCAAGAGGGAGGAGCTGGCCAGAACTAACTGGGAGATGAGCCTAGCAGAAAAGACAGTGGAACAGCAATGGCAGGAGTTTCTGGGAGTAATTTGAGAGACACAGCAAAAATTCATCCCTAGGAAGAAGAAGGGAGGACGAGGCATCCATGGCTGACAAGGGAAGTCAGGGACAGCATAAAAGCTAACGAGAAAGCATACAATGCTGCGAAGAGCAGTGGGAAACCAGGGGATTGGGAAGCCTACAAAGACCAACAGAGTTCAACTAAAAAAGAAATAAAGAGGGAGAAGAGTAAATATGAGGGTAAACTAGCCAGTAATATAAAAGAAGATGGCACGAGTTTTTTTTAGATCTATAAAGGGTAAGAGAGAGGCAAAAGTGGACATTGGGCCGCTGGAAAATGCGCTGGAGAAGTAGTAGTGGGGAACAAAGAAATGGTGAAGGAACTGAATAGGTACTTTTCATCAGTCTTCATGGTGGAAGACACGAGTGACATCCCCAAAATTCAAGAGAGTTGGGGGGCAGAGGTGAGTATGGTGGCCATTCCCAAGGAGAAGGTGCTGGGAAAACCGAAAGGTCTGAAGGTGGATAAATCACTTGGACCAGATGGATTACACCCCAGAAGGAGATCTCTGAAGGAGATAGCTGAGGAGATAATGGAGGCATTAGTGGTGATCTTTCAGGAATCACTCAAGTCAGGGAGGGTCCCAGAGGACTGGAAAATCGCTAATGAAACACCCTGTTTATGAAGGGAGTGAGGCAAAAGATGGGAAATTACAGGCCGATTAGCCTGACCTCAGTCGTTGGTAAGATTTTAGAGTCCATTATTAAGGATGAGATTTCAGAATACTTGGAAGTGCATGGTAAAATAGGGCAAAGTCAGCATGGTTGAAAACAAAGAAAACTGCGGATGCTGGAAATCTAAAACAAAAACAGAATTACCTGGAAAAACTCAGTAGGTCTGGCAGCATCGGCGGAGGAGAAAAGAGTTGACGTTTCGAGTCCTCATGACCCTTCGACAGAACTTGATTTCGAGTCCAGGAAAGAGTTGAAATATAAGCTGGTTTAAGGTGTGTGGGGGGGGGGGGGGGAAGGAGAGAGAGAGAGAGACAGAGGTGCTTGTGTAGACAAACAAGCAGTGATAGAAGCAGATCATCAAAAGATGTCAGTAACAATGGTACAAAAGAACACATAGGTGTTAAAGTTAAAGTTGGTGATATTATCTAAACGAATGTGCTAATTAAGAATGGATGGTAGGGCACTCAAGGTACAGCTCTAGTGGGGGTGGGGGGAGCATAAAGGATTTTAAAATATTTAAAAATAATGGAAATAGGTGGGAAAAGAAAAATCTATAAAATTTATAGGGAAAAAAAAAGGGGGAAAAAAGGGGGAAACAGAAAGGGGGTGGGGATGGGGGAGGGAGCTCACGACCTAAAGTTATTGAATTCAATATTCAGACCGGAAGGCTGTAAGGTGCCTAGTCGGAAGATGAGGTGTTGTTCCTCCAGTTTGCGTTGGGCTTCACTGGAACAATGCAGTAAGCCAAGGACAGACATGTGGGCAAGAGAGCAGGGTGGAGTGTTAAAATGGCAAGCCACAGGGAGGTTTGGGTCATTCTTGCGGACAGACCGCAGGTGTTCTGCAAAGCGGTCGCCCAGTTTACGTTTGGTCTCTCCAATGTAGAGGAGACCACATTGGGAGCAACGAATGCAGTAGACTAAGTTGGGGGAAATGCAAGTGAAATGCTGCTTCACTTGAAAGGAATGTTTGGGCCCTTGGACGGTGAGGAGAGAGGAAGTGAAGGGGCAGGTGTTACATCTTTTGCGTGGGCATGGGGTGGTGCCATAGGAGGGGGTTGAGGAGTAGGGGGTGATGGAGGAGTGGACCAGGGTGTCCCGGAGGGAGCGATCTCTACGGAATGCCGATAAGGGGGGTGAAGGGAAGATGTGTTTGGTGGTGGCATCATGCTGGAGTTGGCGGAAATGGCGGAGGATGATCCTTTGAATGCGGAGGCTGGTGGGGTGATAAGTGAGGACAAGGGGGACCCTATCATGTTTCTGGGAGGGAGGAGAAGGCGTGAGGGCGGATGCGCGGGAGATGGGCCGGACACGGTTGAGGGCCCTGTCAACGACCGTGGGTGGAAAACCTCGGTTAAGGAAGAAGGAGGACATGTCAGAGGAACCGTTTTTGAAGGTAGCATCATCGGAACAGATGCGACGAAGGCGAAGGAACTGGGAGAATGGGATGGAGTCCTTACAGGAAGCGGGGTGTGAGGAGCTGTAGTCGAGGTAGCTGTGGGAGTCGGTGGGTTTGTAGTGGATATTGGTGGACAGTCTATCACCAGAGATTGAGACAGAGAGGTCAAGGAAGGGAAGGGAAGTGTCAGAGATGGACCACGTGAAAATGATGGAGGGGTGGAGATTGGAAGCAAAATTAATAAATTTTTCCAAGTCCCGACGAGAGCATGAAGCAGCACCGAAGTAATCATCGATGTACCGGAGAAAAAGTTGTGGAAGGGGGCCGGGGTCTTGCAACAAGGAATGTTCCACATATCCCATAAAGAGACAGGCATAGCTGGGGCCCATGCGGGTACCCATAGCCACACCTTTTATTTGGAGAAAGTGAGAGGAGTTGAAGGAGAAATTGTTCAACGTGAGAACAAGTTCAGCCAGACGGAGGAGAGTAGTGGTGGATGGGGATTGTTCGGGCCTCTGTTCGAGGAAGAAGCTAAGGGCCCTCAGACCATCCTGGTGGGGGATGGAGGTGTAGAGGGATTGGACGTCCATGGTGAAGAGGAAGCGGTTGGAGCCAGGGAACTGGAAATTGTTGATGTGACGTAAGGTGTCAGAGGAATCACGGATGTAGGTGGGAAGGGAAAGTCAGCATGGTTTCATCAAGGGGAGGTCATGCCTGACAAATCAGTTAGAATTCTTTGAGGAGGTAACGAGTAGGTTAAACAAAGGAGAGCCAATGGATGTTAACTACTTGGACTTCCAGAAGGCCTTTGACAAGGTGCCGCACAGGAGGTTGCTCAGTAAGATAAGAGCCCGTAGTGTTAGAGGCAAGGTACTAGCATGGATAGAAGATTGGCTGTCTGGCAGGAGGCAGAGAGTGGGGAGAAGGGGGTCCTTCTCAGGATGGCGGCCAGTGACTAGTGGAGTTCCGCAGGGGTCAGTGTTGGGACCACAACTTTTCACTTTATACATTAATGATCTAGATGAAGGAACTGAGGGCATCCTGGCTAAGTTTGCAGATGATACAAAGATAGGTGGAGGGACAGGTAGTTTTGAGGAGGTGGGGAGGCTGCAGAAGGATTTGGACAGGTTAGGAGAATGGGCAAAGAAGTGGCAGATGGAATACAACATGGGGAAGTGTGAGGTCATGCACTTTGGTTGGAAGAATAGAGGCATAGGCTATTTTCTAAATGGGGAGAGAATTCAGAAATCTGGAGTGCAAAGGGACTTGAGAGTCCTAGTCCAGGATTCTCTTAAGGTTAACTTGCAGGTTGAGTCAATAGTTAGGAAGGCAAATGCAATGTTGGCATTTATTTCGAGAAGACTAGAATATAAAAGCAAGGATGTGCTGCTGAGGCTTTATAAGGCTCTGGTCAGACCACATTTAGAATATTGTGAGCAATTTTGGCCCCATATGTCAGGAAGGATGTTCTGGCCCTGGAGAGGGTCCAGAGGAGGTTCAGGAGAACGATCCCAGGAATGAAAGACTTAACATATGACGAACGTTTGAAGACTCTGGGTCTATACTCGATGGAGTTTAGAAGGATGAGGAGGGATCTGATTGAAACTTACAGAATACTGAAAGGTCTGGATAGAGTGGACGTGGGGAAGATGTTTCCATTAGTAGGAGAGACCAGGACCCGAGGGCACAGCCTCAGAGTAAAGGGAAGACCTTTTAGAACAGAGATGAGGAGAAACTTCTTTAGCCAGAGAATGGTGAATCTATGGAATTCATTGCCTCACAAGGCTGTGGAGGCCAGTTCACTGAGTGTATTTAAGACCGAGATAGATAGGTTCTTGATTGGTAAGGGGATCAAAGATTACGGGGAGAAGGTGGGAGAATGGGGTTGAGAAACTTATCAGCCATGATTGAATGGCGGAACATACTCGATGGGCCGAATGGCCTAATTTCTGTTCCTATGTCTTGTGGTCTTATGGTCTTAGGTGACTTTAGTCACTTGGAAAGTACACTCCTCTTTTTTCAAACATATGCCAGCCTCCAAAAATCTCTTCAGAACCTGTTCTAGGTTGGCCAAATGTTCTGTTTCCGTTGATCCTGTGATCAAGACATCATCCAGGCACATTATAACTTGGGGAAGTCCTTGTAATAGCTTTCCATGGCTTTTTGGAAAATTGCACAGGCAGATGACATACCAAAGGCCCTTGTGTGTGTTTACGGTGACATACCCTCTAGATCTGTTGTTCAGCTGTAGCTGTTGGTATGCATGGCTCATGTCTAGTTTAGTGTAGGATTTTTCTCCTGAAAGTTTAGCATACAGTTTTTATATCCTTGGGGTTAGATGTTTGTCTAATTTATCAGCCTTGTTCACAGTTAATTTATAATCTCCACAGATATGAATGGTTTGATCTGATTTCATCACAGAGACTATGGGTGCAGCCCATTCTGAAAATTGGACTGGCTGGATTATTCCTAACTTCTCCAAATGGCACAATTCCGCATCGACCTCCTCCTTTATGGCGTAAGGCACAGGCCTGGCCTTAAAGAACTTCAGAATCCACATTTATTTTAGCTTATAGACCTTTTATTTTTCCCAACTTATCTTGGAATAATCTTCTGTCATACTTTTTTAACAACTCAGGAATTCCTCCTGTTCTGACCCGAAAAATTTCTGACCAGTTGAGTTTAATTTCTTTCAACCAATCATGGCCCAGAAGGCTAGGTCCTTCACCTGTTACACCAATTACTGGCAGCTGGGCTGTTGTTGCCTGTAGGATACAGGTACAGAGGTGATGCCTTTCAACTGTATTGCCTCTCCAGTATAAGTCTTCAGCTGAGCCATGGTTTGCTCCAGATTCAGTGACTGGGTACCTTCACTGAGGTCTTTAAAGATGTGTTCTCTCACCACTGTGGTTGATGCTCTTGTGTCAACCTCCATGACCAGAGGCTTTCCATTTACTTGAAGGGTAATGGTGATTGGTTCTATTTTCCTTGCCTTGAGATTGTAAAGGGAATAGATATCAGTATCAGCAGCCTCTGATTCATTTATATTGTGCACTTGAATCATCTTGGCTTGTCTGAATGGTTGTCTTGATTTCACCCTGCATTGTTTTGTGACATGCCCTTTTTTGTGACAGCAGTGGCATTCTGCCTCTTTGAATCTGCAGGTTTCCAGTACATGATTACCCCCACATTGGTATTACTTTATTTTATGAATCACTGGTGAGCTGTTTCCAGCATTTCGTTTTGTTTTTTGAGCGGTAGGGACCGTGTCCTGCTTCACGGTTGTCTCTCTGGTTTTTGTGCTATGCTCGACAGTAGGTTCCCACCCTAACTGAAGAACGACACCTTGTTGCACACTCTGCAAAGCCTGCGAGTCCCTCCCAGCACTCTCCATTGCGAGTGCTATCTCCATGGTGCGCTTCAAATCAATATTAACTTCTGCAAGTAAATGTTGCTGAATGACATCATCATGAACATCGCAAACCAAACAATCTCGCAACATGTTGTTTCGAGTATCTCTGAAGTCACAGTGCTCCATTAACTGTTTTAACTTCATGATGTACATTGCGATTGACTCACCTGGGGCCCTTACTCTAGAGTTGAACTTGAATCTTTGCATGATCACCGATGGTTTAGGCTCAAAATGTGTCCTCATGAGGTCAACTAGCTCATTAAAGGATCTGGAATTTGGTGTGTTTGGAGCTGTCAGACTACCGATTAGTTATACATTTTGCTCCCGCAGACACTTAGAAGAATTGCCTTCTGTTTCTCATCCGTCATTATTTCATTTGCCTTAAAACAGAAACCTAGGCGCTCTATGTACTGACTCCAGTCATTGATAGATGAGTCATACAGGTCAATTCTACCAAAGAGAGGCATTGCTGGTGAATATACTTTTCTTTCTTCCCTTAAAAATCGAAATACTCACATTTGTGAGACAAGGTGCAGTGCCGGAACTATTTATCCTCATCCCCAGTTGTAATAAATTTGACGTACTAGTAGGTTTCTTCTAAGAAACAGTAAACTTTATTTACAGAGCTGCTGATGAAGCTACATGCTTGTACCAAGACCAAGGTTAGAAAACTCCATCCCTAAGATTACTCACAGGCTTAGGGCTGATTCATCTGTACAGTCACATGATCCCCATTACAGTATGAAAGGTTTTACTTACAATTATGACAGGGAATGTCTGGAAGTTGGGTTGGGTCTTGCAGGAGAGGGAAATCGGTCCACATGGAAGGAGTTTGGCAGTTGACAGGGTGGGCCTGAAGGACAAGATTGCAAAGGGAGAGAATGGAGATTGTAGAGATTATGTTGTTATTTCTGTGTTACTGTCTTTAATTGGTGCTGTTGTTTTAAATGTGTTGGTAAGTAGGTATTGGATCAACTGTTATATCGACATGTACAGTTAGTTAGACCCAGTACTCAGCTGTCAGTTCAAATAGTTAGCAACTAATTTAACTGGACATCAAATGAAAGTTACTGAACAAATTCACAGGAGTCTGCTGATGAGCTTTTAATACAAAGGATAAAATATATATTAAAATAAGAAAAGTGAACTATATTCCACCAGACAAAAAGGTTAGAAAGATCTCACTGCAAACACAAGAAGATGATTCTAATTCTCACTATTCCTTTACTCCAGCAATCACTTTACAGACACATAAACCAGTGAAGAGTTACCACTATTTTCACACAAAGGCTACTCGCTTGGGACCAACACAGTTACAATCAATTTTCATCTAGTGAATTTCTGAGCATTCATTTGATGCTTCTCACCCAACTCATATCTCTCCCCGAGACACCCAAAATAACCACACTCCAAACTCACTGTTTCTTCAACTGCAGAACGAACAGATGAGTTCCCTAAATTCAATCTTCCAGTAGCACCTCTGCCAAGCTGATCACTTTACTGAGTCCTATAACTGATTATTTAGTTACCTGCTTTCCCACCAGCCTTGCAGTTTTTCTTCTCAAAGAGCTTCAAATACCTGTCTTCTCTCTCTGACACACACTGAATCCTTCCCCTCTCAACTCCTGTCTTTTTCTGTGTCTGTGTCACTGGATCACTGTTGCTAGGCAACAGTAAAGCTTTTCCCACGTTTTGTTTTGTTCCCAGAATCACTGAATGTCCAACCACTTTTAACCATCTCCTTAGCTTCAGGGGTTGTAAGGCCTCATTAAAAATGTGTATATACAAACAAACCCTAAAGACCTGACCTTTTAACCACAACTGAGACTCCCAAGTACCAATGTTCAAAAAGAAAACATAAATGAAACTGAAACCATTTTAACTTTCTTAACACAAATATATATATATAAATTCAACTTAAAATTATACATTGTTCATAACATAACCAATGAGACTGAAGAGTTGAGAAAGAAATGGAGTAGCAATGGATACGAGGGGTGGATTAAAATCCAATCAGATGCAGAAAGAAAAATAAAAAGTTGGAAAGAAAGATTAGGTTAAGAGAAAGTGAAACAAGAGTCAAAGAAAAAGTAAGAACAAAATAAAACTTGAGCTTCTTTAGAATTTGTGACATGCAGGAATGAGGCTCCTTAGTTTAAATTGTGCCCTACTGGGCTGAAGAATTACATTAACAACAGTGGAGTTAATTCATTATTAGTCCAAACTTTTTGTGCTGAGATTAACGAGTAATTAATCTTCTCTGTATCCCCTCCCCCTCTCAGTATCCCCTCCCCCTCTCAGTATCCCCTCCCCCTCTCAGTATCCCCTCTCCCTCTCAGTATCCCCTCCCCCTCTCAGTAGCCCCTCCCCCTCTCAGTATCCCCTCCCCCTCTCAGTATCCCCTCTCCCTTTCAGTATCTCCTCTTCCTCCCAGTATCTCCCCCCACTTTCAGTATCTCATCCTGCTCTCAGTATCCTCTCCCCTCTCAGTATCCCCTCCCCTGGAAAGAGTGTCCTACAGTCAGTTCTTTTTGAAGATAACAATAGTAACATCACAAGACAAGGTGAGAGAGCAGCGGAGAGATCAGAACCAGTGCAAGTGCGGGGAAGCTTCAAAAAGTGATGTCAGCACAAAGGTGACAGCTGATTGGTGAGTAGTGGGTAAAGTGTTTTTCTTCAGTTTTTTTCTCCAGTTTTTCCCCAGTTTAAAATAGATTAAGCTAAGGAAAGGTAAGGGTTCTAGTTTTTATTAAAGTACAAAAATAATTTAATTTTTTTACTGTATTTAACTTAAAGTAAGGGTTTTTTTTCAACTGGAGGACAGCTCAGTCCCATGTTATGTACCGCCTGCAACATGTGGGAAGTCCTAGATGCTCTTTGCGCTCTGACTGACCACATGTGCAGGAAGTGCCACCAGCTACAGCTACTTGAGCTCCGCGTTTCAGAGCTTGAGCAGCATCGGCACTGAGGTGCAACTGCGAGGCTGAGAGTTTCGTGGATAGCGCATTTTTAGATGTGGTCACCCCACAGTTTACGTAAGTGCAGACAGAGAGGGAATGGGTGACCATCAGTCAGAAGAAAGGTATCAGGCAGGTAGTCAGGAAATTCCCAGGGTGCATCTCACTTGAGAACCATTTTTCTGTGTTGGAAAATGGAGAGAGTGACAGTTCCTCATGCTCATGGCACTGTGAGCGGCTCAGCTGCACGGGGGTGGGGGAGGAAAAAGAGGGGAAGAGCAATAGTGGTAGGAGACATGATACTAAGGGGAACAGACAGGCGTTTCTGTGGCTATAGGCTTGACTCCAGGATAGTATGTTGCCTCCCTGGTGCCAGGGTCAAGGATGTCACTGAATGGCTGCAAGGTATTCTAAACGGGGAGGGCAAACAGACAGAGATCGTGGTACATATTGGTACCAATGACATAGGTAGAAAGAGGGATGAGGTCCTGCAAGCAGAATTTAGGGAGCCAGGAAGCAGAGTAAAAAACAGGACCTCAAAGGTAGTAATCTCTGGATTACTTCCGGTGCCATGTGCCAGTGAGTATAGAAATAGGAGGTTAGTTCAGATGAATGTGTGGCTGGAGAGATGGTGCAGGAGGGAGGGCTTTAGATTTATGGACATTGGGTCGGTTTCCAGGGGCGGTGGGACCTGTACAAGGTGGATGGGTTGCATTTGAACTGGAATGGGACCAATATCCTTGCAGGGAGGTTTGCTAGTGCTGTTGGGAAGGGTTTAAACTAACTTGGCAGGGGGATTGGATCCTGAGAGTAGGTTCAGCAGGGGGAGATGCACAGCAAAAATTAGAAGAGAGAGCAAGTGAGCCTGGAAGGCATAGAAATTATAGGCCAGTTATGGCACAAAGTAGTTCGGCAAGGTTGGATGGTATTTATTTTAATGCAAGGAGTCTGACGAATAAGGCAGATGAGTTGAGGGCACAAATTAACACATGGAGATATGATGTCATTGCTGTCATAGAGACATAGTTGAGAGAGGGGCAGGATTGGCAGCTCAATATTCCAGGATATAGGGTCTTCAGGAAGGGGGTAAAAGAGGAGGTGGTATCACAATATTGATCAAGTTATCAGTTACAGCAGCAAGGAAGGATGACATCTTAGAAGGCTCCTCAAATGAAGCCATATGGGTAGAACTGAAAAACAAAAAAGGAGCAATCACATTGCTAGGCCCCCAAGCAGTCAGAGAGAAATAGAAGAGCTGATATGTAGGCAAATTTCAGAGAAGTATAAAAATAATAGGGTAGTAATAGTGGGGGATTTCAACTTTCCCAACATTAACTTGGTTAGTCATAGTGAGATAGGTTTAGAGGGAGCGGAATTCTTAAAATGCATCCAGGAGAGCTTTTTAAGTCAGTACGTAGAAAGTCCTACAAGAGAGGGGGCGGTCCTGGACTTAATTTTAAGGAATGAAGCCGGGCAAGTGGTAGAGGTATCAGCCGGGGAGCATTTTGCATAGTGATCATAACTCTGTTAGTTTCAAGGCTGTTATGGAAAAGGACAAGGATGGGCCAGAAATCAGAGTTCTAAATGGGGGGAAGGCTGATTTTAATAAGATCAAAAATGATTTCGCCAGAGTGGACTGGGAGCAGCTATTTTTGGGTAAATCTGCATCAGAGCAGTGGGACTCATTCAAGAAGGAAATAGGGACAGTACAGGGTCAAAATATTCCAGTAAAGACAAAGGGTGGGACCAACAAATCCAGGGAATGCTGGATGTCGAGGGATTTACCAGATTAGATAAAGAGAGAAAGGGAGGATTATGGCAGATACCGAGGGCTCAAAACAGCAGGAGTCCTAGAGGAGTATAGAATATGTAGGGGGGATCTTAAAAAGGAAATTAGGAGAGCAAAGAGGGGGCATGAAAAAACATTGGCAGGTAAAATAAAGGAAAATCCAAAGTTATTTTACAAGTACATTAAGAGTCAGAAGATAACTAGGGAAAGAGTAGGGCCCATTAAGGACCATAGTGGTAATTTGTGTGTGGAGCCGGAAGACATAGGTAGGGTTCTAAATGAATACTTTGTGTTGGTGTTCACAAGTGAGAGGGACGATGTGGGTATGGAAATCAGACAGAAAGACTGTGATATAATTAAAGAAATTAACATAGAAAGGCAGGAGGTTCTAAGTGATCTGGCAGGCATAAAAGTAGATAAATCTCCAGGCCCGGATGAAATGTATCCCAGGGTGTAGAGTGAGGCAAGGGGGGAGATAGCAGGGATGCTGGCAATAATTTTTGATACCTGTCTGGCCACAGGAGTGGTGCTAGAGGACTGGAGGACAGCCAATGTGGTGCCGTTATTCAAGAAGGAAGGAAGGGATAAACCAGGGAGCTACAGACCAGTCAGTCTAACCTCAGTGGTGGAGAAACTATTGGAAGCAATTCTGAGGGACAGAATTAATCTACACTTAAGAGGTAGGGATTAATCAAGGACAGTCATGGTTTTGTTAAGGGTAGGTCATGTCTGACCAATTTGATTGAATTTTTCGAATAGGTGACTAGGTACATAGATGAGGAAAATGCATTTGAGGAAGTCTACTTGAATTTCAGCAAGGCTTTTGATAAGGTCCTGCAAGGGAGACTAATAACGAAGTTAAGAGCCCATGCGATCCAAGGCAATTTGGCAAATTGGATCCAGAATTGGCTGAGTGGCAGGAAGCAGAGGGTGATGGTCGAGGGGTGTTTTTGTGACTGGATGCCTGCGTCCAGTGGGGTTCCACAGGGATCGGTGTTGGGTCCCTTGCTGTTTGTGGTCTATGTAAATGATTTACACTTGAATGTATGGGTTGATCAGTAAGTTCGCAGATGACACTAAAATTGGTAGGATGGTAAATAGTGAGGAGGATAGCCTTAGACTACAGGAGGATATAGGCGGGCTGCTCAGATCGGCTGATCAGTGGCAAAAGGAATTTAATCCGGATAAGCGTGAGGTGATGCACTTGGGCAGGACAAATAAGGCACAGGAATACATGATGAGTGGTAGGACCCTGGAAAGTACCGAGGATCAGAGGGACCTTGGTGCGCATGTCCACCGGTCCTTTAAAGTAATGGGACAGGTAGATAAGGTGGTTCAGAAAGCATGTGGAATACTTGCTTTTATTAGCTAAGGCATAGAATATAAGAGCAGGGAGGTTATGCTGGAACTGTATAAAATGCTGGTTAGGCCACAGCTAGAGTATTGCATGCAGTATTCGAATCTGCATTACAGGAAGGATGTGATTGCACTAGAGAGGGTGCAGAGGAGATTTACCAGGATGTTGCCTGGGCTGGAGAGTTTGAGTTATGAGGAGTGATTGGATAGACGGGTTATTTTCCTTGGAGCAGAGGAGATTGAGGAAGGACATGATTGAGGTGTATAAAATTATGAGGGGCATAGATAGGGTAGACAGGAAGGAACTTTTCCCCTTGATGGAGGGGCATAGATTTGAGATAAGGTGCAGGAGGTTTAGAGGGGATGTGAGGAAGAATATTTTCACCCAGAGGGTGGTGGGACTCACTGCCTGAAAGGGTGGTAGAGGCAGAAACCCTCATAACATTTAAGAAGTATTTGGATGTGCACTTGCGATGTCATGGCATACAAGGCTATGGGCCTAGTGCTGGAAAATGGGATTAGAATAGTTAGGTACTTGTTTGACTGGCACAGACTCGATGGGATGAAGGGACTTTTTCTGTGCTGTGGACTCCTATGACTCTATGACTCTACCTCATCCCATTCTCAGTATCTCCTCCCCTGTTAGTATCCCCTCCCCCTCCTAGCATTTCCTCCCCCTCCCAGCATCTCCTTCCCCTCCCTGTATCTCCTCCTGCTCTCAGTATCCCCTCCCCCTCCCAATATCTGCTCCCGTTCTTAATCCCTCGTCCCGGTCTCAGTATCTCCTCCTGTTCTCAATACCTGCTCCTGTTTTCAGTCCCTCCTCCCATTCTCAGTACTGGTTTGTATTGTACTGAGAAATATCTTATCATGTGAACTCACTGCATGCATCCATTTTTGAACTAACTTTATTTACAGCTCCCCAAAAATTGGCAGCAGAGAGAGTTCCACATCATACTCCCTCCTCACTTTAAAAATGCAGCATAAGTATAATATCTGAGAATACAATATGACTAAACCAACATCAGCAAAACTTGAAATTTAACAAGTTGGGCTGCATAGTTGTTGTTACTGTAATATCTAAACCACATATCCAATTTTCCAGAGTAATTTACATGTAAAAAATGTTTTTCCTTATCATCACTATGTATCTTTAACAAAAATATCATATCTTGTCACAAAGTGATGAAAGAGCAACTTTTTTCTGCTTCCTCCTCTTAACTTTCAATTAACCTCTCCGGCTACTTTCTCTCTCTGTCTGAGTAGCTGCTTCCATTTCCATTAGCTTTACTCTGTTCTCTCAACATCTCTGACTCTGCCAGCCCTGAACTCTGATTTTGACTACCAACTCCACTTAATGGTTGGGACTGTGACATTGATTGATTTATCTAAACCCTGGCTTACTTTGCTTGACTGGTGGATTATGCAATACCAGCAAACTTTCAGTTTCTTTCTGACTTTCACTTTCTTTCCGACTTTCACTTGGAACTGTAGAGGGAATTTGGACTATAGGAAGGTTATCATGCTCTCCTTATCACCTTGATAGCTTTTCACAGTGATCTTCTGAGCTCTCTAAGTATCAGGCCTCATGTAACATAATTTAGCTTCACTTTGTCTTGCTTTTTCTCTTACTTTGCCAATAACTTCAGGCTTAAGCAAGTTAAACCTGGTCCTAGGATCATGTTTAATTACTAACTCATAAGGTGAGCAACCTGTTGCAGACTGTGGGGTTATTCTGTAAAGAAGCAGAAAATTGTCTAGCCTATGCCATAGAGGAGTAGGTGGAGGGGGAGGTGATGGCCTAGTGGTAATGTCACTGGGCTAGTAATACAGAGAATGAGGCTGATTCCCTGGAGGCATGGGTTCAAATTGCACCAAGGTAGCTATGAGCTTTTAAATTAATTAACAAATCTGGAATATAAAGCTAGTCTCAGTAATGGTGACCATAACAACCATCATCAATTGTTGCAAAAACCCATCCGGTTCACTAATGCCCTTTTGGGAAGGAAACCTGCCTTCCTTAACTGGGCTGGCCTACATGTGACTCCAGGTCCACAGCAACGTGGTTGACTCTTAACTGCTCTCTAATTTGGCCTAGCAAGCCATTCAGTTCAAGGGCAATTAGGGATGGGCAACAAATATTGGCCTTGCCATCGATGCCACATCCCATGAAAGAAGAAAAAAATGCTGCCTAGTTTGTCACCTAGCATATATTCCACCAGGGTCACTAAGTAACATTTGCGCCACACAAGTGTCAGGCAAGGACCATCTCCAACAAGTCAGAATCCAACCATCACCCCTTGATGTTCAATGGTTACGATCAATGATGTTACCATCGCTGAATCCCCCACTATCAACATCCAAGGGGTTACCATTGACCAGAAACTGAACTGGACTGGCCATATAAATACTGTGGCTACAAGAGCAGAGGCAAGGAATTTCGCGATGAGTAACTCACCTCCTGACTCCCCAAATTCTCTCCACCATCTACAAGGTACAAGTCAGGAGTATGATGGAACGGTCTCCACTTGCCTGGATGTGTGTAGCTCCAACACTCAAGAAGCTTGACACCATCCAGGACAAAGTAGCCCGCTTGATTGGTACCACATCCACAAACATTCACTCCTTCCACCACTGACGCACAGTAGCAGCGGTGTACACCATCTACAAGATGCACTGCAGAAACTCACCAAGGCTCCTTAGAAGGCACCTTCCAAACCCATGACCGCTACCACCTAGAAGGGCAAGGGCAGCAGATAGCTGGGAACACCATCACCTGGAAGTTCCCCTCCAAGTCACTCACCATCCTGACTTGGAAATATATCACCGTTCCTTCACTGTAGCTGGGTCAAAATCCTGGAACTCCCTTCCTAACAGTACTGTCAGCACTATGGGTGTAACTAAAAAAAATCTTTGCAATATCTCTTCCCAACCTGTATACTTGTTTCTGCAGCACCATTTAATACTGGGTGATTTAGTGATATTTGAGTGTGTTTGGCTCCATTCTTACTCAGAAATATTTCAAACTCTTCTGGTGTAAACTGTTTACCATTGTCTGACATCAACATCTCTGGCAACCCATTATTGCAAATAAACTTCTCAAAAGCTGAATAGTTTTAGTACTTGTGGTATTGGGTGTAGACTCAACATTTATCCACTTGCTATGGCTGTCGACTAAAACAAGGTACACTTTCCCTTCCACCTCAAAGAAATCACTGTGTACTCGTTCCCACAGTTTTCTTGTGTTGACCATGGAATGAAAGGAACTTTAGATAGATAATTTCTCATTCTCATGTGTTTCACAACTTTTCACCTTCTCACTTTCCCCCGTTCATTCCAATCTATTCAGTTCTTTACTTACTGCTTCTAACTGCGCATAAAGCACTGGCCTAATCTTACAAAATTTCAGCTGCACATTGTCCTTTATCTTGACTTTGACCCTATGATGCCTAATTTCATCATTTTGTCCTCCTTGCTTTGTGCTCTCTCGAGGGCTTTCTCAATGTCAGATGTATCCTTACTGATACTCCAAATAACCCAGCCTAATTTAACCATATTTTCTTAAGCCAATTCCTTGCCATTAGGGAGACTTTCACTCCTACTCCTACCAATGGCAAAATAATAGGATGCATCATTATTTTCCACTCTAATACAAACTTGACCTAACACTGGAACACTGTTATTGGAACAACTAATCAGTTTCACATTAGTTTTGCATAAGGGAATGTGACTTAGGGACTTATTGTATTCTCATTCAAGAAATGCAGACATTACTGCGGTTGTATTAACAATGAAAGTAAGTTGTGAAAGTCTTTAATTTCTATTGTGGATGTTGGAATTATATTTTCAGCCCTTTAATTCTCATCTTCTATATGCTGTTTTCTTTGCCCTCTGACTGAGTGCAATGCTTGGCGCAGGATTTTGAGTTTGGCGTGTGCGCACAATTGGTGGGCTCAGGAGCAGCTGGGAATCGGGCCACCACCTGCAATCTGCCTCTGCCCATGATTTCATGCAGGCTGGCCAATTATTGGCCAGCCAGCGTGAAAGGAGCACTGGAATGCTGAGAGCTGCCGGGGTGGGGGTGGGATGGGGGCGGGCACTGACGTAAGTGCGGGCATGGCGGGGGGGGGAGCGCTCGCAGAAAGCCCCCTGAAGGCAGAGAGCTGCCTCAGGGAGCTGAAGAATTCAAAAGCCATAAATAAAGATTTTAAAATGCTGAAAAAAATGTGCACGCATCAGAATCAGTCATCTGAACATATGGCTGATGTCCAAACATTTTTTTTTTAAAAAAAATTAATATTGGAAACCTCATCCTGCCCTTGGATGTGGTTTCCTCAAAAAGGCAAAGGCCGCTTGGCTGATTCATCCGACTGCCAACCGTAACATTGGACGGGCAACGAAACAGCACTGTTGATTACTACGTTAATGGCCTTAATAAATCTCTTAATTGTTGGCAGTCGTGCTGCTGACTCTCACACGTACCTGCTGACCAAAATTTCATGCAAGTACACCCATGCACTATTTCACGCTCAAGCGGATCAGACGCGTGCCTGCACACCGAGTGAAAAATTCTGCCCTTGATCTTCCTGCTCAATAACATCAACTTCTGTTTCTATATCATATGTGTATTTGAGGATTTCCAAGCTCCTGAACTAACTTTAGGTTAACTTGATGCATTCCTGAAGCCAGGAGCTTGACTGCAGCCTGGAGCTTGATGTGACCTGAAGCATTACTGTTTCCTGTACTCCTGCAGGCTGCCTGGATATGATCAACTTTCCACAGGTATAGTACTTTGACTGGAAATTGGGGCATTTAGTTGGTTTGTAGCTACCATGGCAACAGTAACACCTGATAACAAACTCTGAGACTGTGAACACAGCTGCTATTTCCTGGATCCCGTTGAATTCCAGTTCACCTCCCCCTGCTGGTCCAGGAACTCAGAACTCCCTTGCAATCTGCAACTATCTCTTTCTGCCAGGCCCATGGCTGTGGCCTCATCGCAGGCCTCCTCCACATCAGCTTTACTCAAAAGCTTGGCCTAAGTTTTATTGTCCTTTAGGCCTCCTATGAAAGTGTCATTAAGGTCAGTTTCTAGGTTCGTGCCATACCCACAGTGATGAGAGAGTTTCTTTAACTCGAGAATGTAATCTGCAACAGTCTCACTTGGCAACTGTTTTCTGTGACAGGTGCCACTCTCAGTGCAATTTCATTCTTAGTTGTGCCATACTATGAGTCCAGAATCTGATTAATTTCAGTGTAGTCCACAGTACTGGAGTCTTGCTGGCAACACTGTTTAGGCACTATATCAAAAGCATCTGGCCACACCATGGTGAGGAAAACATTTACTTTATCCTCGTCTCCTATTTTAATCTCTATCAGCCAAATGTGAAACCTTCATTCAATTATACCAGTCCTCTTTGTTAGGGTTGAATTTCCCCACTGCCCCCATATACGCCTTCTATGCCATTTTTCCAATTGTGTATTGTGCTGACCCATTAAGTTGTTCATGTACACACAGAGAAATCTTTCAGATTCCTATTACTTCCTCAATGTCAACTTTAGGAGTTCCAAAAAGTGTGCCCCAATGTCCTTTAGTCTTTAATTTCTCAAATGAAATATAAAAAGAATTCTATCTCAGCCTTATCATGTCTTTCTGTTGTGTATTGCACTGAGAGTACTCTTAGTACTCTTCCTACTCTGCCCCTATATTCCCCTGTTCCCTTCTCTTTTGTGTATACATCAAACCTCCCCTTAACTATGTAGTTGGTGATCTAGTCATTGACAGTAGACCTGGGGTATGTACTGTGATTCTGCTCTGGCTATAGTTTGAAGATTTTCCCTGGATATGAGAGTTTGGGAAGCTTTTTATGTGTGACTAATGGGTGAGATGGTATATGAACATAGTAGCACATAGTCATGGGAAGTTAGAGAGTGTGGGTAGATTTGACTTTTTAAAAAAATTCTTTCATAGAATGTGGGTGTAATTGGCAAGGCCAGCAATTAGTGCTCATCCCTAATTGACCGTGAATTGAGTGGCTTGATAGGCTATTTCAGAGGCCAGTTAAGAGTCAACCACATTACTGTAGATTTGGAGTTACGTGTAGGCCAGACTAGGTAAGGGCGGCAGATTTCCTTCCCTAACCAGATGGATTTTTACAACAATCGATGAGAGTTGTCATGGTCACCACAACCGAGACTAGCTTTATGTTCCAAATTTATTAATTGAATTTAGATTCCACCAGCTGCCATGGTGGGATTTGAACCCATGTTCCCCAGAGCATTTGCCTAGGCCTCTGGATTACTAGTCCAGTGACATCCCCACTACGGTCTGATGAGGAGTCTGGCAAAGCCTTTGTTTTGTCAGTGAGAGATGGTGGATGGGTGGGTTGCGGTGCTGATACAATGGAAGGATGATATTGTCATTGACTGGGTTGTGCAGTATCTGGTGAAGCCACATCTCCATTCAGGTATTTTGGTTAAGGAACATCTCAGCGGAGCAGGAGGAGGTGGACAGCCAGAGAGGTTTAAGAGAGGTAGACACTGCTGTCACAGGTCAGGAACCACTAGGTGCCTCAACATGGAGGTGGAGGCAGGTCTAGCATTCACAAGTTCTCCTGGAAGGCCATTGACCTGAAAGGATAACTCTGTTTCTCTCCACAAGTGCTGCCTGAGCTGCTAAATATTTCCAGCATTTTCTGTGCACACGTTATCGGGAATTTCTGCATGAGTCATGGGAGGGAAGGTTTGAACCCAGTTCCAGGCCAGTTTACTTCACATCCTAGTGGGACCTTGTGTAACTATAGATGGCCTGGCTCTCACTGTTTGGGTTGTGGGATTCCATAAAACCCACAAACTACCCCCTTGCCTGCTCTAAAGATGCATAGTCATGTTCACACTGCGGCCTGTCAGACTGTTAGTTAATTTGTGTATCCTCCTATCACTTCATACTCTCCTCCAAGGGAAGAGTGTGAAGATAAAATCAAAACACGGGGCCCAATTCCTGGGTCGCATTCCCGACTCAGTCTCCAGGTTGCCAGGGGCACGATTATACTGTTCCCGGGGCGTGAATCGGCTCTGAGGCAGGACTGCTGGTCACTTCGGTAGACTGGAGATGGGGGTGGAGGTGGGCCCATCCCGGAGCAAGGCAGGTTAAAAGGCCCACCATCAATTCCATTCGGTCACAAATACATTGGCCGAAAGAAATTCAAAAGTAAATCAAAAATATGTTAAAATGTCAATGTATTTCTTTCAGCTCCCACCCATCACCCTCACACTCAGACCCTCCCATCTTCCTCACCCCTGACCCACCCATCCCCCTCACTCAACTGACCCATTCCCCTCACCCCTGGCCCACCCATCCCCCTCACCCCTGACTCACCGATTCCCCTCACACCTGTCCCGTCCCATTCACCCTGACTCACCCATCCCCTTCACCCCAACCCATCCACCCCCTCACATCCAACCCACCCATCCTCCTTACTCCCGACTCAACAATCCCCCTCACCCCAACCCATCCATCCCCCTCACCCCCGACCCACCCATCCCCCTCACCTTGGACCCACCCAACCCCCTAACTTCTGACTCAACCATCCATCTCACTTCGGATCCACCCATCCCCGTCACCCCCGACCCATCTATCCCCTTCACCCTGGACTCACCCATCCCCCTCACACCCGGCCCATCCCCCTCATCCCAACCCACCCATCTCTCTCACCCCCGACCCACCCATACCCCTCACTCCTGAGCCACGTATCCCCCTCACCCCCGACCCACACATCCCCCTCACCACCGACCCACCCATCCCCCTCACCCCGGATTCACCCATCCCATTCACATCTCACCCATCCCCCTGATCCCTGACCCACCCATCTCCCTCACCACTGATCCATCCATCCCCTAACTCCCGACACTCCTCCTCCTGGCTTTCCAGGCAGCTTTTTATGGAAAGAACTTTAAGCTTTTGTTGCTGTGCTGGGAGGCTGCTGAAGAATCCAGATTCAATATAAACCCCGTTCACTGGGGATTTTTGTTTTGGAGTCCTACAACAGGCATTAGGCCCCTCATCACCAGATTTAAGCGGCCTAATGACTGTGTTTGGTACCTGACTGGGATGCAATTTGGTATCATCCAGAACTCCTCAGAACAATTGGGTTGGGGGCCTGGCATGCCATCCTTATGGGGCCAGACCTGTCCCAGGAAAAACAGTCCACTAAGATTCGACTGTTTAACCAATCAACTAGGGCCATCTGCTTCACATCCTGCATCCTGGAAAAGTGGCTTCACGTTTAATTCAGTGACAGGTTCATCTCCACATTCTCTCTGTGAGTTCATTAATTGTTGAGTTGATGAGAAGTTCTCTCGACCCTCCAGTGCCTGGGGCTTTGGAGTGATATCAATTTGATTAAAAAGTCCCAAATGCACTGATGTCTCCTCCTGATGAGGCCTTCACAAAGTTGCTGGGAGCTATTATATTGCTGCTGTCCTCATTGAATTTATTAACTAGGTCCCAGCCAGAATCTCTTGCTCACATTAACCCTATCTTGCACTGTAGCCTGCAATACTGCTGGCCCACAATGCAAGTGACCATTCAGGCCCACCCTGTTTCAGTCTGTACAAAGTGATCCAAGGTGGTAAATGCTACTTATTTTCCACATTCCCGCTCACTGTCCGAGGCTGCTCTTCATTCCTCTCCAATATTCTCCCATGCTTTTTTGGAGACAGTGACTGGTGTCGGATTGTGTCAAAACAGGCACCTAGCAGCTCCCGTGTCCTTTGCCCAGTGATCATTCTTTGCTGAGGTTATCACTACTCTCACTTTAACTCTGATATTTACCCAGAACGGAGATAAGGGTGGGGGTGGGGACAGAAGGGTTTGTGGATGGGAAATCCACAAGAATGGAGCTTTGCATGCCCTCCCAAATTTAACTGCCAGCTTGTTAATGTTATGAAACAGGTTCCCCATTCACTAGATTGCTAAACATACAGACTGTGATGTTGGGAAGGAGAGCAGCAGGAGAGTAGGGAGCAGGTAAGTCTGACTTTGGGTGAGGAGAATTTTCACCCCAAAGTGGAGGCAGGCATGCCGGGAAAACCACTTTGCTGAACGGCATACAGATTTGTCAATGCATTCCAACCTGGAGGCACCTTCTTGGCTGCTCACAGCAGCCTGCCTGTAAGTGGCAAGTCATCAGTTGAGTCAATTACTGAGCCACTTGAGATTTTTTGCAATTTTCGAGACAATGACCAGGAAACAGGCAGGATTGGCAATGCGCTCGAGGAGTGGATGTGGCTGCACCATTTCCCCGTACTGTGTAAATGGTGTGGTGTGAGGGGCAAAGAGAAGTTCATGCATTTCACCATTGTGGAAACAGAGCTCACAAAGGGTTTCAGCTAGAGGTACATTGACAGGGGTCAGTGGGGGCAGAGCACAGGGGATCCAGGAAGTTGGTGCCAAGTGAGGGCATCCCTGGACCTGAGGCTCAACAACTCTGAGGGGGGGCGGGGGGCAATGAGTAGTGATGAGGAACAGCAGTACCATTACCAAATGCAGCCCCTTGATGCAGTGGTAGATCCTGAGGGACAGGGAAAATATGAAGGCGTTACTCTTGCCATTGGTGCACCAACAAAGACTCAGCTTCCTGGATATGTCAGAGCAGCAGTGCCACTGGAGGCTGTGTCTATCAAGACAGGGGGTTTGCTAGTTGGTGTTCCCTCCTCCGGAGCAGAACACTAGGCCTTGTCTGGCTCATGGGCACACCCTGCCAGAAACAGTTACATTTCTTTGCCCCTGGGCCATTTCAAGGTCTCTGTGGCATCTCTCAAGCAGCTGTCCATCATAGAATCAAGCAGGACATTCTGTGTGAGAAGACACCAGAGTATATTAACTTCCAAACTACTGGAGCCACTCAGTCCCAGAGGGCAGTGGGATTTATCACTGTGGCAGGATTTTCTCAGGTGCAGGGCATGATGGAGGGCACCCATGTGGCCATCAAGGCTCCAGTGGAACAGCCAGGGTTATTTCTCAATAGGAAGAGATTCCACCTCTCTGAAAATCTAGCTGGTATGTGACCACCACAAGCGTTTTTGCAGCAGTGAGCAAGGTTACCTGACAGCTGCCTCGACATCTTCATCCTGAGGCCATCACAGGTTCACATCGCTAGAGACTATATTGAAGGTTACTAGTGGATAAGGGTTATCCATTAAAGAAATGGCTGCTGACACCTGGGTGTAATCCTGCAATGAAGGCAGAGTCACTGCAACCTCAGCACAAGGGCCATCATGGACCCTTGAAGATATGATTCCAGTTCCTTGAGTAGTTGGTGTGCCCGGCAGTACACTTCCTATGAACACATAAGGATGAGACGGTGGCATAGTGGTAATGTTGCTGGACTAGTAATCACAGAGCCACCCTAATGCTCTGGGGACATGGGTTCAAATATCACCACAGCAGCTACTAGTCAGTTAACAAATCTGGAATATAAAAGCTTGGCTCAGTAATGGTGACCATGAAACTATCATCAATTATCATAAAAACCATCTAGTTTACTAATGCCCTTTAGGGAAGGAAATCGCCAACCTTACCTGGACCAGCCTACATGTGACTCTTAACTGCCCTTTGAAATGACCTAGCAAAGGCAATTAGGGATGGACAACAAAGGCTGGCCTTACCAGTTACACCCACATCCCATGAAATAAAGGGAAAAAAAGGCTCATCTGAGAGGCCAGACATCCACTAATCTGCTGAAGCAATGTGCCCAAGGGAAAGATTGGCTCAATTGACAGCTTTCTCTCTTAGATTGTTTTCTCAATTGCTCAATGTTTACTTGCACAAGATAAAGAGGTGTCAAGTGCTTGCAGTTTTTGCATTTGATACTTTAAAGGTTGATTGACACCATTATAGGGCTGTAGTAAAAGGGTTTTTTTTGTAAGAAAATTATGAATGAATTACTGTTTTTTTAAAGCTTTTTCATACATGACATTGTTACTTTTGGGTTCATTGGTTCTACACAGAGTATATTCTGAGTAAATGGGCATTGAAGTGCCATAAGTTGGCATGGAGGGCATGGGTGGCCATGGTAGTGGGTGGAAGGGCGTAGGTTGACATAGAGGACATGAATGGCCATTGGTGGCAGGTGGAAGGGTATAGGCTGGCATTGGAGGAAAACATGTGTAAGACCTTTTGAACTTATCTTTCAAAAGATTCCCTCATCCAGACTATGGGTCATGAGACTTCTGAGGGGCTGTAAACCACAACTCTTTGAAAAGATGGCCTGACTCGGAGAGCTGGAAGATGCCTATCCCTGCAATGAAACCGGTGTGAGGAAGATATAATAATTCTCATAATGTTATTGGAATTTATTGTAAAATAGTGGTATCTGTGTCCATATGTGTCTGTTTGTATGATGTTTAATTGGATTAAAGGCAGCTGTTCTGAAGGCTTTGATGTAAACATGGTAAACATGGGGGAAGTTAAGAATGTAAGGTATATAAGGACATTTGCATTTTTAAATAAACCAGACTAGATTGTTTTCAAAGGAGAGGTGAATTGTGTCACCTAGCCAGGTGAAGTTAAAAAAAGTGTGTTTATTTTTCCCAAAGATTACTGGTAAAATTGGTACTATGATTTTTTTTTAAATAAGGAAGGTAAAGTTAAAAGGCATAGTGAAATAATGGGAATTTGCATTCAAAGGGAAAAATATGTATAAAGGAGAGAAGTCTGTGTGTAAGGGTAGGCATTTTTAAGATCTAACAATTGTGAAAGGCCTCCAGCACCTGTGCCTAAAGCTATTGTTTTCAAATAACTAAAGTTAAGAAAACTCACTTTGAATTTGACTAATTCAGGGTATTGTATGTCATCTTGCCTGGGCCTTTTAAAATCTATGTGTCTTACTGTTGCCTTAATGAAAGTGTAACTGGGAGTCAGATTAAGTAGGGAATTTAGAATTTATCATAATTGTAATTTGTAGATCTATGTATGTGTTTAAAATCATTTTTCTTATTAATAAATGTTTAATCTAATTTTGTAAAAGCATATAAGACTTGGTGGTCTTATTATTACTGAACTCAAGGCATGCATCTCGAAATGCATACAAATTACAAAACAAGTTGTGGCACTTGTTTCAAGTTCCCCTTTGGGGAAATAACTCAGCATTACCATTAGCTGCGCCATAGCATCCAGCTGTTTGGGAATGCAGGGCATGGCTCATGACCTGAGCCAGTCCACATTCTTATCCCATACTGAGGAAAATTGGGGTTGGGAATCCCGGAATCAAGTCCCAGCCACCATTTCTAATGGTCCACTGAGTGTCCTGCGACTCCATGAAAACTCAGCCCCGTTCTAGGAAATAGTCTCAAATTCAACTTCCAATAAATGACTTGGTAATTATAGGACAACATTGGGTTAGATAGCATGATCCCTGGAGCTGTAAACTGAATATGTCACTGAGCAGACGATTAGCAGTCCCCTCGCACACCAGTCTGACAGCAGAGACCAATTATTATTAAATGCTCTGAGAGCTGTGTCAAGATCAAGTACAGCGTTTCTCAGTGAAGATTCTCGATGTGACAAAAGCTGTCAGGCAGCCTCAGCAATAAAGCAGCCAACTCAATTCAGCATTTATTTTGCAATTACACATGTGCTCACTGGTAGAGGGCTCACAGAGAACACAGCGTTAGGCTTCCCATTTTTTTATTCCTGTCAGTTGAGCTATGCACAGTTTGAGGTGTAACTGCTCCCTTATGTTAGCCTGAACCTCAAACGCAACATCAGGACCAAATGTTGAGCCCTTGGCATCAAGTGGCATTGTGTCAGGAGCTCAGGACAGGAGTCCGATGAAAGGACAGTGGTGTAACCCACGGTGACATTCCTTCACTAGCTGCTTCATGGCCAGCTTTACTAAGAAAGTGGGAATGTTAATAGTATCAGCAGTTTCCTCATTGGCATGGAGTGTTTATTCAGAAGGATTCAAGACACATGAACAAGGAAGATTGCAGCTTTGACCCTAACCTGCTGGTCAAGCGGTTACCCCAGGGAAAATTGAGCTAAAATTTCCACAGCTCAAAGCAGTCCAGTGACCCCTACTGGAAATACGACCAGCAAACATCAAGGTTGGGTTCAGCTCTGACGCCTCCCAGAGTCAAAAAGCCAGTAGGAACTCATCGTCAAAAGTCAGCACATAACGAAGAATTAACCTGGGAGTCGAGGACAGAGGACAGGAAATACTCAACCTTTCACACTTGGATAGCTCACAGGCAGCAGCTGGAAGCCAATCACAAAGAGTAACACTGGGATGTGGCTGCTGGAAGCTGCTCAGACCCTTGGGATTCTCGTTTTGTTTCTCATTTAACAACGCTAACACTTGCCCGAGCTTGGGTTTCTATGGTTACTGAACACCAATAATTTGCATATATACATTTTGATCTAATCTTTGAGTGAAGAATTTTGACTTCATGATCTGCATTTTAATAACACAACATGCTTGTCTTGCAATTGTCCCAGTCAGTCACTTTATGTAGAATTTAACAAAAATTCAAAATAATATGTTCTCCTCTCATTCACTGTGATCCTGCATCCTTCCTTTCCCCTCCGCTTCTCTCTCCCTCCCCCCTCCACTTCCATTCCCTTCCCCTCCCTCTCCCCTCTTCCTCCCCTTCCATTCCCCTCTGCTCCCTTCCAGACTTTCCCCCCATTTTCCTCACCTGTCATTCCCCTCCAGTCCCCTGCCTCCCATTCCCCTCTGCCCTCTTCCTCACATTTCCCTCTGACCCCCTCCTCTCCCATTCCCCTCTGCCTTTCTCCTTTTCCCCCAACCTTCTTTCCTTTCTCTATCCCTCTCATTCCCCTCCCCTCCATTTTGCCCCTCCCGTTCCCTCTGGTCTCCTCCCCTCCCCATTTCCCTCTGGGGGGCACCTCTGCTACCCTCCCCTCTCATTCCCTACGGAGTCCTCCCTCCCATTCCCTCTAGTCCCCTCACTCCTATTCCCCTCTGGGCCCCCCTGCTTCCTTTCTATTCCCTCACATTCCCCTCTGCTCCTCTCTCCCACCTGCCAAATCTCCTTCTATCATCAGTCCGATGGAAAATAGCTTGTTGTTAAAGAAACAAGCTGGGTGGCTGGAGTGATTATCAAAGCATAAGAACCCTTAGATTCTGCTTATATGTGGTATTATTTTGACATTGTGCATGAGTACAGGAATGTTAACATAGAGGTTAGGTTACTATTTTGGAAACCCTAGAGTTTAGACTGATAATCCAGAGACAGAAATTCAAATCTAGTCAAGCAACATCCTGACATTGTCATCCTCACGGAATCATACCTTACAGATAATGTCCCAGACTCCACCATCACCATCCCTGCATATGCCCCGTCCCACCAGCAGGACAGACCCAGCAGAGGTGGTGGCACAGTGATATACAGTCGGGAGGGAGTTGCCCTGGGAGTTCTCGACATTGACTCTGGACCCCTTGAAGTCTCATGGCATCAGGTCAAACATGGGCAAAGAAACCTCCTGCTGATTACTACGTACCACCCTCCCTCAGCTGATGAATCAGTGCTCCTCCATGTTGAACATCACTTGCAGGAAGCACTGAGGGTGACAAGGGCACAGAATGCACTCTGTGTGGGAGACTTCAACGTCCATCACCAAGAATGGCTTGGTAGCATCACTACTGACTTTGTCCTGAAGGACATAGCTGCCAGACTGGGCCCACGGCAGGTGGTAAGAAAACCAGTTACTGACTTGACCTCGTCTTCACCAATCTACCTACCGCTGATGGTACATGACAGCATTGGTAGGAGTGACCACCACATGGTTTTTTTGGAAACGAAGTCCCTTATTCACATTGAGGATACCGCCCATTGTGTTGTGTGGCACTACCATCGTGTTAAATGGGATAGACTTCGAACAGATCTAAGCATCCATGAGGAGCCTTGAGCCATCAGCAGCAGTAGAATTGCAACAATCCAAATCTCTAATTTAATGACCTGGCATAACCCCAACTCTACCATTACTATCAGCCAAGGGAACAACCCTTGTCCAACAAGGATTACAGCGGCAATAGTACTTGTGCTCCAGAACTTGCCACGCCGCTAGCCAAGCTGTTCCAGTACACAGACAGTTCCACAGGCATCTACCTGATAAGGCAAAAAATTGTCCTGTACACAAAAAGCAGGACAAAGCCATCCAGTCGATTACTGCCCCATCAGTCTACTCTCGATCATCAGCAGAGTGATGGAAGGGGTTCATCAATAGTGCTATCAAGCGGCTCTTCTTAGCAATAACTTGCTCACCGATGCCCAGTTTGGGTTCCACCAGGGTCATTCAGCCCCTGATCTCATTACAACCTTGGTTCAAACATGGACAAAAGAGCTGAACTCCCGAGATGAGGTGAGAGTGACTGCCCTTGACATGAAGGCAGCATTTGACAGAGTGTGGCATCAAGGAGCCCTAGCAAAACTGGAGTCAGTGGGAATCAGGGGGAAAACTCTCCACCAGTTGTAGTCATACTGAGCACAAAGGAAGATGGTTATGGTTGTTGGAGGTCCATCATCTCAGCTCCATGTCATCAATGCAGGAGTTCCTCAGGTTAGGGTCCTCGGCCCAACCATCTTCAGCTGCTTCATCAATGACCTTCCTTCCATCATAAGGTCAGAAGTGGGGATTTTGTTGATGACCCACAATGCTCAGCATTGCATATGAAGCAAGGCCTGGACAATATCCAGACCTGGGCTGACAAGTGGCAAGTAACAATTATGCAACAGAAATGTTAGGCAATGACCATCTCCAACAAGAAAGAATCCAACCATCGCCCTTGACTTTCAATGGCATTACCATCACTGAATCCCCACTATCAACATCCTGGGGGTTACCATTGACCAGAAACTGAACTGGACTAACCATATAAATACTGTGGCTACAAGAGCAGGTCAGAGGGTAGGAATCCTGCGGCGTGTAGCTCCTCCTGATTCCCCTATCCACCATCTACAAGGCACAAGTCAGTAGTGTGATGCAATACTCTCCACTTGCCTGGGTGAGTGCAGCTCCAGCAACATTCAAGAAGCTCAACACCATCCAGGTCAAAGCTGCCGCTTGGCTGGCATCCCATCACCGCCTTCAACATGGTGAGTGACTTGGAGGGGAACTTCTAGGTGGTAGTGTTCCCATGTGTCCATTGCCCCTACCATTTGAGATTGTATAGGCCGTGGGTTTGGAAGGTGCTGTCTAAGGAGCCTTGGTGAACACCTGCAGTGCATCTTGTAGATGGTACACACTGCTGCTACTGTGCGTCGGTGGTAGAGGGAGTAAATGTTTGTGGATGTGGTGCCAGTCAAGCAGGTTGTTTTGTCCTGGATGGTATCAAGCTACTTGGGTGTTGTGGGAGCTGCACTCATCCAGGCAAATGGGGTGTATCCCATCACATTCCTGACTTGTGTCTTGTAGATGGTGGACAGGCTTTGGGGAGTCAGGGGGTGAGTTACTCGTCACAGGATTCCTAGTCTCTGACCTGCTCTTGTAGTCGCAGTATTAAGATGGCTAGTCCAGTTCAGTTTCTGGTCAATGGTAACCCTCCAGGATGTTGATAGTGGGGAGTTCAGTGATGGTAATTCCGTTGAACGTCAAGGGGAGATGGTTAAGTTCTGTCTTGTTGGAGATGGTCATTGCCTGACACTTGTGTGGTGCTAATGTTACTTGCCATTTGACAGCCCAAGCCTGGATATTGTCCAGGTCTTGTTGCACTTGGACATGGACTGCTTCAGTATCTGAGGAGTCATGAATGGTGCTGAAAATTGTGCAATCATCAGCGAACATCCCCACTTCTGACCTTATGATGGAAGGAAGGTCATTGATGAAGCAGCTGAAGATGGTTGGGCCGAGGACACTACCCTGAAGAATTCCTGCAGTGATGTCCTAGTGCTGAGATGACTGACCTCCAACAGCCAAAACCATCTGCCTTTGTGCTAGGTATGACTCCAGCTAGCAGAGAGCTTTCCCCCTGATTCCCACTGACTCCAGTTTTGCTGGGGCTCCTTCAAGCCACACTCTGTCAAATGCAGCCTTGATGTCAAGGTCAGTCACTCTCACCTCATCTCAGGAGTTCAGCTCTTCTGTCCATGTTTGAACCAATGTTGTAATGAGGCCAGGAGCTGTGACCTTGGCAGAACCCAAACTGGGCATCAGTGAGCAGGTTATTGCTAAGCAAGTGCCGCTTGATAGCACTATTGATGACCCCTTCCATTATTTTACTGATGATCGAGAGCAGACTGGTGGGGCGTTGATTGGCTGAGTTGGATTTGTCCTGCTTTGTGTGCAGGACATACCTGGGCAATTTTCCACATAGCCGGGTAGATGCCAATGTTTTAGCTGTACTGGAACAGCTTGGCTAGGGGTGCAGCAAGTTCTGGAGCACAAGACTTTAGTACTATTGCCAGAATATTGTTAGGGCCCATAGCCTTTGCAGTATCCAGTGCCTTCAGCTGTTTCTCGATATCATGTGGAGTGGATCAAATTGGCTGAAGACTGACATCTGTGATGCTGGGGACCTCTGGAGGAGGCCGAGATGGATCATCTACTCGGCAATTCTGGCTGAAGGTTGTTGAGAATGCTTCATTCTTATCTTTTGCACTGATGTGCTGGGCTCCTCCATCACTGAGGATGGGTGCTACACAACACAATGGAGGGTATCCTCATTGTGAAGGCGGGACTTCATCTCCACAATGACTGTGCGGTGATCACTCCTACCAATACTGTCATGGGCAGATGCATCTGTGGCAGGCAGGTTGGTGAGGATGAGATCAATATGTTTTTCCCTCTTGTTGGTTCCCTGACCACCTGCCGCAGACCCAGTCGAGCAGCTATGTCATTTAGGACTCGGCCAGCTCGGTCAGTAGTGGTGCTACTGAGCCACTCTTGGTGATGGATATTGATGTCCCCCACCCAGAGTACATTCTGCGCCCTTTCCACCCTCAGTGCTTCCTCCAAGTGATGATCAACATGGAGGAGCACTGATTCATCAGCTGAGGGAGAGCGGTACATGGTAATCAGCAAGATGTTTCTTTGCCCATGTTTGACCTGATGCCATGAGACATCATGAGGTCCGGAGTCGATGTTGAGGACTCCCAGGGAAACTCCCTCCTGACTGTATACTGCTGTGGCGCCACCTCTGCTGGGTCTGTCATTCCGGTGGGACAGGGCATACCCAGGGATGGTGATCGTAGTGTCTGGGACATTATCTGTAAGGTATAATTCCATGACGATGACTATGTCAGGCTGTTGCTTGACTAGTCTGTGAGAAAGCTTTCCCAATTCTGGCACTAACCCCCAGATGTTAGTAAGGAGGACTTTGCAGGATTGACAGGGCCGAGATTGCTGTTGTTGTTTCTGGTGCCTAGGTCGATGCCAGGTGGTCTGCCCAGTTTCAATCCTTATTTGTGATTTTGTAGTGATTTGATACTGAATGGCTTGCTAGGCCATTTCAGAGGGCATTTAAGAATCAACCACATTGCTGTGGGTCTGGAGTCACATGTAGGCAGACCAGGTAAGGACGACAGATTTCCTTCCCTTAAGGACATTAATTAACCAGATGGGTTTTTACAATAATCGACAATGGTTTCATGGTCATCATTAGACTTTTAATTCCAGGTTTTTATTGAATTCAAAATCCACCATCTGCTGTGGTGGGATTCAAACCCAGCCCCCAGAGCATTATCCTGGCTCTCTGGGTTATTGCACCCTCTCTAATGCTTTCATATCCTTCACAAAGTGTGGTGCCCAGAACTGGATGCAATACTCCATTTGAGGCTGAACCAATGTATTTTATAGGTTTAACATGACTTCCTTGCTTTGGTATTCTATGCTCCTATTGATAAAGCCAAGGACTCTGTATGCTATATTAACCATGCTCTCAACCTGTCTGCCATTTTCAATGACTTGTGCACATGTACCTTTGGGTCTCTCTGCTCCTGCACCCACTTTAGAGTTGTTTCTTATATTTTATATTGCCCCTCCTTATCCTTCCTACCAAAATGTTTCACTTTACACTTCACTGCATTAAATTGTATCTGTTGCTTGCCTGTCCATACCACCAACCTGACTATGTCCTCTTGAAGTCCATCACTATCCTCCTCACAGTTCACAATGTGTCCAAGTTTTGCAAATGCAAAATACTGCAGATGGTAGAAATGTGAAATAAAATAGAAAAGGCTTGAAATTCTCAGCAGGTCAGGCAGCATCTGTGGAGAGAGAAACAAGGTTAACGTTTCAGGTCAATGACTCTTCATTAGAACTGAAGAAAGATAGAAATGAATAGGTTTCAAGCAGGTAGAAGAGGGGAGTGGCGGGATGAACAAAAGGTAGGTCCATGATAGGGTGACGGGCAGGAGAGATTAAATGACAAGAGATTCCCTGGTAAAAAATTGTTAGAAAACGATAATGGTAATGTCTAGATGAGGTGTGAATGGTTGGATAGCAGCTGAATGCAACGCGAAGGAATAAAGAAAGAAATGAGAAAAAACCAAATCAGCAAAAAAGGAAACAAACTGGAGGCAGAGCTTCCAAGTTTTGTGTCATCTGAAAATTTTGAAATTGTGCCTGTGCACCCAAATCTAGGTCATTAAAAAGATCAAGAGTAGACTAAATATTGAAATCCTCAATAAAACCCATTCTCTAACAATATGTTCATTCCCTCCCAGGCTGAAGGCTAGAAGATTTTATATTCTCTTCTTGATTATGTCAGCGTGCCAGTGGAGCTGAGGCACCAGAGAGGTCGAATCATTGTTGCCTACTGGGCCAGGAGTGAAGATTCCCTGACAGGGCCTAGGGGGACAGTTAACACTCAGGACAGAAGCCAAAGCAGTGACACTGCTGTCTGCTGCTAATTATAATATGAAGATGTTCGGCACAGCGAGGGTAAATGTGAGACTGTGGGAACAGTACCACCCACAGTGTGATGTAGAGGGTCACATGATGGTAGACTGGGTGTGGTAGAGTCTGGAAGGAGCCAGAGTGGAGACAGCTCCAATGCAGGGCTGTACCTTGGAAATGTATATAGCTATGGGTTACCAAAAAACAGTTTATGTTCAACTATACAAGCCTCCACACCAAACAACATTACAACATGGTGGCAGTGGAGGATGGACCCTGAAATCCCAGAGGGGCTGGAGAAGGAACGCAGAATCTCAAAGCATGAAAAACTAAACTGAAGCCTAATCTGAGCGAAGTGTACCTAAATTGAAGACACAGTTGGATATCGCTGAAAAAGAAGCTCCATTGCAGATGTGGAGGCTGGAGGACTCCACTGGGGCCTGTGGAGGCCCATTGCCAGTACTGGTTGAATGCAGAGCCATAGGACCTAGCAAAATCACAAAAGACTGACAAAGTTATTTTAAGAAGCATGAAAGGCAGAAGAATAATCCACTGTGCAGATGAAAAGAACTTGATTGAGCACAGAGTCAAGGGACCTGGACAAATCACAAAAAAGGGTGAGGCAAAATACAGTAAAAAGGCAGAAATTACCTTTTAAAATAGGCAGCAATCGGGATCAGCACAGCCAGGGCACAGCTGCAGGAAAGCTGCATGTTTGGGTCCACAGCTTGCACCATTACGTATAGGCCGAGCTCGACGGAATGAAAAAAAACATTTATAAAATGGCAGGCAGAGTTTAACAATCACCTTCCATTTAATCCCCAGGTTGGGCAAATGGATGGCCCAAACTTCTTCTTTTGGAAGTTTCCTGTGGAGAGAAAAAATTGAAAACAAAGGGCTCTGTCAGAGCATCGGGATCCCCCTGAAAGCCAATAAGTGTAGGATTATCAAAGAGAAAAAAAAATGGCAGCTGAAGAGCCATCTGTTATAAAAAATGGCCATGGTTAGTACATTAAAACTACCAGACCAGTTTAGGCTAAGGCAAGGGCTAAACCAGACCCAAAATTGGGTGTCTTGGAGGATAACATTTTTAGATTACAGGAGGATATCAGAATTAAACAAGAAATCAGAAGTGTTAATTCGTTTTTATATTTGTTTGGTGTATTTGTGGATTGAGTAATCATAAGACATGATATAAATGAATCCTCAACCACATTTGGTGAAATATTAAAAGCCTTTGACAAATATTTTAAACTCCATGTTGTGGAAAGTGCACGCTTTAAAAGAAGGTCAAGAACACCCCCAATATAGCACCGAAGGGGTAGGGACAACCCAGGGCAAGGGAAACACAATACTCCAGGAAATCTCCAAACAAAATACAAGATGGTTGCAGGCCATGTCAGCACAATGAAGTGCATGAGCTGAAGAGTTTAGTGCAGAAGAAAGAAGAGACTGAGAAGCAGCTGATAGGCTTAAAAATAGAGACTTTTGAAAATGCTGAAACATTATCCAAACAGCAACACCAGGTGGCAGTGTGGAGCAAGCAGCTGGCTGTCAGTGAAAGAAAGCAATCTGAGGTAACCCAAAAGAAACAAAATGTGCAAAAAGAAAATGAAGTTAATCCACAGGAAAATATTCGTATCAAAACTGAGTTGGAAGAACTCAACCAGAGGTATAGTCAGGCAGAACAAGTACTCAACGAAGTTGCTTCCAATATGCAGCCCTGGAAATACATGAGGAACTAATAACAATGTTCAATACCACTTCAGCAAAATCTGCTTTAGAACTATCAGCAGTGACAAAGAAATGCACTGAAGCACAGCTTGAGATGGAAAGAGGTCGACAAGACAACAATTGAAAGAACAGCTGATTGCCCTTCAAGATCAAATAAAAAGGGATTATATAACCCTTAAGCAGCATGAAAAAATTAAGACTGTCTTGAACAACAGAATGGAAGAACAGCAGAAGAAACTCAAGGGGACTCTGTTAAATTACAAGAAAACTCAAAATGAAACAATTGGGCTTTGCAAGGAAAAGTAAATCCTGTTGAAGGTGCTACACACTTCAAGGACCCCTCAGATCAAAGTTTGTTACTCTGGAAAATTACGAAGAGAAGCAAATTGAATTTAATATCGCCCTGAAAGAATCAGTTGGCAGAGAAGACTCAGCAATGTTCAATAGTCCAAGAGGAAACCAAGAGGTACAAGAAAGAGACTGAAGGGCTGAAGAACCAGCTGAATTGGAAAGAGGAGGCATTGAAAGGAAAAGCTGCAGAAATTTCCCAGCTGCAAGCAGACAATGAAGACAAGAGGAGCATGATTACAGAACTGAAACAAGTTAAGACTTTGCTGGAGATTGACCTGGCCAGCAGTGAAACCAAAATGATGACAAGGGGAAAGCTATACTGCAGAAAGGGAAAGAAAGGATAGAAATAAGATTGGAAAAAGCAAATCCGACCCTGAAGCTCAAGGAGCTAGAAGGAAAAGTACTGAGTAACTCAGATTTACTGAGAACAATTGAGTTTGTTGAAAAGTGAAATGGCTGAAATGAAGATCAAGGACCTACAACGTCAAGAAAAAGTTGAACAGTTGCACGAGAAGTAAAAGTTTTCACAAAGGAATGTGAAGTATCTCAGAAACAATTAGCAGAAGTAAAATTAAAGAGTGTGAGCTTGAAAGATAGCAAACAAGAATTAGGCTGTGATAAGGAAATCTATTCAGTGTAAGGAACCAACTTTCACATAAAAAAGATGAGTTTGCTAATAAAAAATTAGTACTTCATGAAGTTCAAGTATCATCGTGAAAAGAGCAATAAAACTCTTGAACTTTGATCCAATCTGAAGAACATGCAAGCTGGGATGTGCAGTATGGAAGAGCAAATGCAGACTTTAGAAGTAGATAGCTCTGAAACAAAGACAATTGAACTCAGCGGAGCAGCTGCTGAACTGAATGAAAAGATTCATAAACTTGAAAAAGGATTGGGAAATTAGACAGTAATCAAATATTTGGCTGAAATTGAGAAATAAGTGGAAGTGAATGATCCACTTTTGAAACATCACCAACCAGAAAGATCATGGCAGACCCCATGGAAAAAGAAAATCTGAGCCCACCTTAGGAAGGAACGGAGTGAATATCCCTTTCTGAAGGAATGGGACAAACCCACAGTGTCCAAACCAAGTAGACCAGTTGTTGATAAAGAGAAATGCAACTCAAAGGAGTGCTAAAAGTGAATCAATTAGAGTCACCAAGTACTGGGAAAACAGAGAACTACAAATCCAACACCAAACCGACAAAGTTGACCCAAAACAACTGAGATTACCATTCCTCCGAACATGACAGACCGAGATCTGGAAGAGTTGTCAAACCTCCAGACTGTCTGAATTTATGAAGTCAGAGACTTGGCGGGAGTGGAGGGGGATGGTGGGGAGAAGGGGCAAAAAGTAAAGTAAAGAAAGATTGTACTGTTAACATGTTGGGTAGAGCCTTGAGAGGAGGTGTAGAATAAGGGTGTTTGGCAGAGCAAGGGTTAATGCCTGTTCGGGGAAACAATACCGCCCATAGTGTGATGTAGAAGATCACATGATGGTAGACTGTGTGTGGTAGTGTCTGGAAGGAGCCATCATGGAGACAGCTCCCAAGCAGGGCTGTACCTTGGAAATGTTTACAGTTGTGGTTAAGACTAAATGGTTTATGTTCAACCACACAAGCCACCACACCTCTTAGTGAGACACCAAACAACCTTACAACACAAATGACCCTTACTTGTCTGGGACATAGAACTGCACTCTTTACCTGAATTATGATACTATTCCTCAAAGGAGTCTACAGTTTATTAATTTTTAATCACAGTTATGACATTTTCGTGGTGGCAAAGCTTGTGCTGGTTAAATATTTAAATTTTTGTGTGAAATACAGATTGCAATAGGAAAAAATGAATGGCTGCTGGAATTTCTGTTAAAGCTTTCATGGAGCAATTGGGTTAGTTTGAACGAAACGGTTTATTATGTAAAAATCAGGCTCTGTGGCAACCGTGCCAGAACCAGTCAACTACGTCCCTAGAGAAAAGAAAAGGCCACCAGGCCTCTCAGAGTGCTTCACGGTCAAGCAATCAGTGTTTTGAAGTATTTTTGAAGTGTAGTCATTGTTGTAACACTGGAAATGCAGCAGCTCAGCAAACTCTCACAGCAGCAATGTGATGATGACTAGATAATCTGTTTTTTGTGATAGTGATCGAGGGATAACTCACCTGCTCTTCTTCAAAATAGTCCCATGGGAGTACCATTTGGTTTCCTTACTTAAAGGGCATAATTACATTAGAAGCAATTCAGAGAAGATTCACTTGGCTGATATCTGGGATGAGGGGGTTATTATATGAGGAAAGGTTGGAAAGGCTTCGTCTGTACTCATTGGATTTTAGAAGAATGAGAAGTGTTCTGATTGAAACATATAAGACCCTGAGGGGACTTAACAGGCTGGATGCTGAAAGGATGTTCCCCCAGTGGGAGAGACTAGAACCAGGGGACGTGATTTAAAAATAAGGGGTCTCCCATTTAAGATGAAGATGAGGAGAATATGTTTCTCTCAGAGGGTCATCAGTCTGTCAAAGTCTCTTCCTTAGAAAGTGGAACAGGCAGGATCAATGAATATTTTTAAGGCAGAGGTAGATGGATTATTGACTAACAAATGTTAGGTCTCAAAGATTATCAGGGGTAGGTGAGAATGTGGTGTTGAGGTCACTAGCAGATAAGCCTTTGCAGGGGGTGGTGGTGTGTGTCAGCTTCACCTCTGACTCCTGAGTGGTTCAAATCACTCCCACTCCCTGGGTTCTAGACCTTGGACTTATTTGGGGGTTGTGACAAAGTGCAGCAGACAACTGGTTTTGGTGCAAGAAAAGAAACTGGGTTTATTGAAGTCACAAATGAATTTATAACATTAGGATTACACTGAGATTATACAGACCTACAAAGTACACTTAGTTAAGAATGAGGAACACACGGCATAATGAAGGAAAATCACGCTACTAATCCCCTTACCCTTGTCCCACCCCCAAAAGCTAACTAAATTGAACTAGGAGCAGTCAAGGATCATACTCACCAACCAGGGTTCCCTGACAGTTTGAAATCCAGCCAGGGAAGCCGGTTGCAGTTTTGGGGTACGCTCTTTGTGTCCTCTGGGGCCTGCTGTCCCCAGGTGGTCCTGGTCTGTGGAATCTGCAAAGGTTCTTCAGTTGGGTGGAGGGCGCGGTTGTGGGTGGTTGATCTTCGTGGAGGGCTGCAGTTGCAGTCTTGTTATCTTCAGTTGAGCCTGCCACCCCGTGCCCCTCGCCGTGATGTTGCCTGTGGACCTGCAAACCTCCTGATCTCCTTCCTCAGCTTGGCTCAGCTCCCTGCTTAAACTCGGCTTCAACCGCTCCCAACTGCTCACTGCCCTGCGTCAGCTTTCAAAACCACTCACTGCCCAAAACTGCTCTCAAAACTCAGATCTGCTGGCCCAGTTATACAGTTTTTTTTTGAATTTCTTATCTCAAACCAAATCAAGGCTAGTTCTTTGTTTGATTTTGGTGGGCTTCTTCAGGTGATTGTTGTCTCGATGTTTTTAATAGGCTCACATGATATTTATCATTGTCTTCCTGCCCCCGTAACTAGTCTTGAACTGAAAGCCATTGTATATGTGGAGTATTGATGGGTTCACATAATTTGCATTGATTGTTGTCTTCCTGCCTTAGTAGTGAGTAGTGATTATTTATGCAAGATTTTGATGGGCTTTAGTTTTGTGTTGATTGTTTTAAAGGGAAGAATGCGTATTCTATCTCCTCTCATTGTCTGGTTTCAGGTAAAAGTCCAAATGTCAGATCCTTGTTGATGATATGAAAAATGTGGGAATTTTGAGAACCCTTCACCTTGATCTTATTGAATGGTGGAGCGAGCTGAAGGGGCGAAATGGACTACTCCTGCTCCTACCTCATATCTTCTTATGTTTACATCCACCCAACAGACATATGGAGCCTCAGTTTAACATCTCATCTGAAAAAAACAGTGCAGTACTCCCTCAGACTTGATTTTTGTGCTCAAGCCCTGGAAAGGCATTTGAACCTGAAACCTTGTGATTCAGAGGTGAGAGTGCCACCAACTGAGCCACAAGGCTGACACAGCAAGGTGATATTTCTATGCACTCCACTGCTAAAACTGCTGGTATCCAGCATTTATTCAAATGGAAAGATCCCTCCTTCTTCAAATTTTGCCAGATGAATCGAACACGTCCTAAGAGCACTGGGCTCAGCTCAGAGAACAGCAATCATTGCTCAGATAATCATCTTCCTGAGATTCAGCAAAACTATATAGTTTTGGTGTGACAAATGAGTATCCAGGAAGTGACTGTGTACAATATTTCATCTCCTATTTCACTATAAGAATGAGCAGTGATTAGCAATTAACAGCTGAAGAAATCAATTTGCTTCAAATGCTCTTTGAAAATTTGATAGCATTAACACCTTGCATTCATCTTGTGCTTTCAATGTAGTAAAGTACATCCCAAAGCTCCTCGCAGAAGCCCAATCAGATAAATATTGGCACCAAGTCAACACTGTGGCCGGGATTTTCCATGCCCGCTGGTGTCAGGCGTGTTCACTGGCGTCAGCGGGCAATATGGTGCAATCGGTTTCATGGTGGTGTGAAACCAGTTTCCGATCATCCCCTCAGCCCGCATTTCCTGCCATCAGACGCCGGGAACTTCATTGTAATACATCTGCATATCTTTATTATTCAGCCTGCCGGAATCGTGTCCCCCCCCACCACTGGATCACCCACCCATGTCAGCGGGAAAACACACCGATGTGTTTCACAACAGCACATAAGCGACGTGCACCTGGTGAGCTGCACTTCACTCGGGACTTCAAGGCTTGTTTGCCTACCTTGCTTCAGGTAGCACTCGCAGTCATCAGCACCAGGCTTCACAGACAGAACCACATCACTCTTAGTGGGGGGCTCATAGGCCAGTCTCTACCTACCAGATCAGCCATATGTGGGTGGTTTTTCAATGGCTGCTGGGCTGGGGCTGAACTGGGGAAGAGGGGGTATTCCAGGGTGTGTGTGTGTAGCACACATTGATCTGTGCAAGTGGCCTTGAGATGGTGAGGGCTGAGGAGGCAGTCTACAGAGGAGATGAGGCCAGATGGGCATGAGAGGGTTTGTGTGTGAGAAAGGGTAGTGATGTCCCTTGAGCTGGCAGCGAAGGAAATGCCAGTGAATGTGTGATGGGCTTGAGTGTGTGAGTTTAGAGTGATGAGATGGTTGTCTTATCCTGGCGGCACGAATGAGATCATTCATCCTCTATCTGCATTGGATAGCCAACGCCTTCTGTGCAGTATTGGCACTGACCACCACTGCCATGCCTTCCAAGCCTGGTTGGTAATGCTGCTGCCCATCCTGCGGCCAGAGTGGGGGTAGAGGACCTTGCGGTGGGCCTCCATGGCATCCAAAGTGTGTCCCAGTGACTTGTCACTAAACCTGCGGGTTGCAGTCTTTTTGCCTTTCGTGGACATCTTGCCTAAAGTAGTCATGGGCTGGAAGCACTGAGATGTGTGCATGTGGCTGGACTTTAAATGTGGTGCCTGGCATGATGAATTGGTGAAGTGATGGTGTGGCAGGCGAATGAGAGCCCACCCATCATGGAAATGGTGTGTTTCCCGGGAATGCATAACTAATATGGCAGGTTTGGGATGATGTGGTGTGAAAACCCGCCATTGTGGCCGGCGGGTAAAACACCATTTTACACTTCAGCCACCGCACTTACTGCAAATCTGGGATGATTCTGCCCTGTGTCCTTGTCACATGGCCCTGTGGTGTCTGATGTGGAACTTATTTATCCAGAGTAGTTTTACAGTCCAACCTCTCTGTAGGGAATCTGTTCACAGCATTTCGCTCAATCCATTCAGCTGTGTGAGTTACAGCAGCAACATTACTGATGGGAATGTTCACTTTCACAGCCCCTCAAACACCATGTGCAAGATTATTCTTAAATTCGTTACAAAACTTATGTTTAGTTTTACAGGATTTGTACCAGTCAGCCCTGCTCAAGTCAGGACACAGAGCTGTAAAAACTCCCGCCCTATCCCTGAACCCCTGACCCAATTGGGACTGGTTGGTTTTATAATGTGGCAGGACTATGGGATTCTAACAAATGTCGAGTCTGCCTCAGGTAGCCTTGGTTTTATGATACTGATCATTTTCATATGAAGTCCATAGTTGCCAATAGCGAATCATTTGATAGGGTAAACTGGGAGCGGGGCTGGAGGCATAACTGTAGGACCTGTTGTGACCAGTACCGGATGTTATGCCTGAACAGACATGTCGCTTACATCAGTAAGAGGCTGAAAACACTTGAGTCAGATGAGGCCAGATACATATTGCATAGAATTACACAGAATTTGGGAGGTCTTGTGGCAGAGTGGGTAGCCTCCCTGCCTCTGAGACAGAAGCTCAAGGCTAATCCATCCTTCAGGACTTGATGGCCAAGGAAGGTACATTCATAACGCATCTAAACAGGTTGAGAGTCAATGTGTTAATCCTTCCAATATGTGCCAATGCCGGGTGGTAAGAGTGGGAGAGACTCCTGGTCAGTCATGTGATGAAAAGAATGTTGGAGACTCTACCATTAGCCTCCACAGCACCAGACTATAACATGCATGTAAAGGTGCATGTTGTCACAGCAACTCAGACTCCCTGAGTGAACTGTAACACACACACAGACTAGAGTTTACTGCCCAGAAATTGACCATTCACCCCTACCAGTCTATGTGTTTATACTTCACATGAGCCTTCTCTCATCTGACTTCATCTCACCCTGATATCATATACTACTCCATTCTCTCTCTTATAATTATTGAACCTCTCCCTAAATGTACCTCTGCTATTTGTCTGAACCATGTTAACAGGACCAAACCTGGTTGATGAAGCCAAAACCAAGACACAGTGCTTTTCTTTATTGTGAGAGTTTATTGACTTGTGTAGTCTCATGGCTGTCCTGCCACTCAACCCAGTATCCCAGCTATCCCCTATTTATTTGTGCTCAAAGACAATTAATACCCAGCACCAGTTTCTCTTAACCTTAACAATGTAATTGGCAATACATTAACAAACCATAACAATGTAATCAACAAGACATTAACAAACTACTCCATGTGGTAGATAATTCCACATTCTAATCACTCCCTGGGTAGAGGTTTGCTTTGCATTCCCTATTAGATTTATTAGTGACTAATTTCTATTTATCGTCTTCCAGCATTGAACTCCTACACAAATGGAAACATTTTTCGACATCGATTCAATCAAATCCCTTCCTAATTTTTAAGCCCTTATTAGGTCACCTCCCAGTCTTTTCTTTTCTAGAGAAAAGAGCCTCAGTCTGTTTAGTCTTCCCTAATATTTATAACCACACAGCCCTGGTATTATCCTGGTAAGTCTTTCTGTACTTTCCCTGGTTTTTCTATGCCCTTTTTTAATAATAGGGAGATCAGAACTGTGCACCGTACTGTAAATGGTGCCTAATCAAGTTTCTATATAAGTTTAATTTTTCTATCTTTTTTCTTCTAGTGATGATCCCTAGTTCTATGTTTGCACTTATTCTGACTTTGCTATCCTGTGTTGTGAGTTTTAATGATTTGTGTACCTGTACCCCTTGATTTCCTTTTGTTTCTTCTCCATTTAGATTAATGGTTGTTATCCTCTGTTTTCTGATTTGTAGCTAGTTTGCAATCCGTTCTGCAATTTATCCCCTGACACCACAAGGTCTGAACTTAGTCATGTGTCTACGATGCAGCACTTTACCCTTGTCCTGTGAAAATCCAATTAAATATTCTATATTATCCTTGTCTTAATGTGTTGATTAATTAATCCTTAAACTGTTACATTTGACAAGCAGAAAATGAATGCAAAGTGCAACAGATGTAACGCAATCTCAAGGGGGTTTCCTTCAACCTCCCCTTCTCATACACATGAAAAAAATGGCTCAAATTTTGCTTGGAAAAAGCAGTGATAATAACATGATGCATGATACTATTAATGAACAAATTGGCCAGGCAGCTCAGTGGATTAAGAGATACGGCATGAGTTGTGAGTTGCCAGAACTAGCTGGTTGATTTAGACTGCTCAACCATTTGCCTTGCTATCTCACCCTTAACCTTGCCATTATTGTTAAGAACTTGCTGCATTGGCAAGTTAATATCCCATTAAATGTGTTAGAAAGTTAGAATGAGTACTCAACAGCATGAGTACACTTTAAGTAACATTTCATAATTGTTCATGTACTGTCATGCAATCTCCCTGGCCCACAACTTCAAATTGTTGAGTATTATTCCTGCATGTTGTAAATTCTTGTTAGAGATTCTAAAAATTCCAAGTGTTTTTGTTTTTTCTTACTTTTTCTTTCTGTCTCTTTTATTTGGTAGTACAGAACTTGAGTATTGCAGAAAAAGAGACATGAAAAAGCTTTTTGTCTTGCACTCATCAGGACACTTCACAAGAATACCAACATAAAGGGAAAACAACAATTCATATTGTATGAGAAGAAAGTTTATTGACTTGTGCAGTCTAACAGCTCTCCTCTGACACACCCCAGTGTCATAGATATCTCCTATTTATTTGTGCTCAAAGGCAGTTAATACCCATTGTTAGGAACTAGAGATAGTTTAAATAAGCTATTTTTGTATTTTGTGGATGTTAGGAATGAGTTTTATCTTTAATGTTTAAGTTTGATTTATATTTCTGTATCTGAGTATTAAGAAAGGTCAAATTGAATTTTAGTTTCACTTTAAAATGTGCTTGTATTTCTAATGAGAGTTTTATAACTGTAAACTAAGTTAAGCAAACAAGAGTAGAAAAAAACAGTGCTGTTGCCTAGCAACTGGGGTCCAGAGAGACAGGTCCCTCCCACAGATACACAGAGATTTAGAGAAATAACAGTTTGATTTTGGAAGCTGTGTGTGTTCAGTTGGTTTTGAAAGTAGCTGCCAGAGAGAGACTGGAGCAAGGGGGGACATATAGCCAGTCTCAAAGCTAAAGACTTGCAGAGACCCCAAAATCCAGGGAAGTGGAACTGGGGAAAGCCTCAAGCAGATCTTCTAGTCAAAGGAAGAATAGGAACCTAGAAAAGGTCCTGTCAATGAAGCTAAGAGTGAGGGACAGAGAGAAAGGCTCCAAGCTTCATATTTAAAGTGAGAACAACTTGCAAGAGGCAAGAAGGTCCAAAGAGACAACTGAAGGTCTGTAACTCTTTGCTATGGGCATGTAAACCAATGGTACTGTAGATGGCTGAGTCGGTGAGAGAGAGTGCATGGAAAACAGCTTGAATGCATGTGGTGACCCAGGGGAGATGAACATCTGAAGGAAAGTTCAAAACCCTGGAGGTGAACCCTTGTGGAAGGTGCCTGAGAGAAAGCATCAGTTTGGGAGAAGATTCCAAGGTGAGTTCTTGCAAAGTGGAGATTAGAAGCCCCCGTGTGAAAGACAGAGTTTAGTGAGACCGGCTGGCTCCTGGTGGGACAAATGTCTGGGAGGCATTGAGGAGAGATCCATAGCATCTGGTTGAGGTAGCATCTGTCACTTGGTTTCAGAGTGTGGTACATCTGACCACAGGTCGCCATGGGTTTACATGGACTGTGTACTTACTGTGTACATTAAAGTGTAGGATAACTTTTGTAACTTCTGTTATCATTACAAAACTGTATCTATTTATAAAGGTACAGTTGTGGGTGAAGAAGTATTGTAATATAGTTCGTCTTTTCTTGTTTAATAAATGTTTTATTCTTTGTTAAAAGTTTATTAGCTGACTCCTGTGACTCTGTTCAGTAGCCACCCTCCATGTATTTAAACAAACAAGTTAAAAGTTAGGATCTATGAAGCTGGGTTCCACTTTGGGATCAGGCTTGCCCCAGGGGTAACCTCAGTTGGGATCAAAACACCACCACCTGTTTCTCTTAACCTTGATGTAATTTCAAGACTTTAACAAACCACTCCCTGTGGCAGCTAATTCCACATTCTAGTCACTCTCTGGGTAAAGATGTTTGCCCTGCATTCCCAATTGGATTCTGCTATGTCACCTTTATGGCGCTTTTAACAGAATCACAGAATCACACAGTGCAGAAGAGGCCCTTCAGTCCATCGAGTCTGCACTGACACATGAGAAACACCTGACCTATCTACCTAATCCCATTTACCAGCACTTGGCCCTTGACCTTGAATGTTATGTGCCAAGTGCTCATCCAGGTACTTTTTAAAGGATGTGAGGCGACCCGCCTCCATCACCCTCCCAGGCAGTGCATTCTGAACCGTCACCACCCACTGGGTAAAAGAGTTTTTTCTCACATCCCCCATAAACCTCCTGCCCCTCACCTTGAACTTATGTCCCCTCGTGACTGACCCTTCAAATAAGGGGAACAGCTGCTACCTATCCACTTTGTCCATGCCCCTCATAATCTTTTACACCTCGATCAGGTTACCCCTTAGTCTTCTCTGCTCCAACAAAAACAACCCAAGTCTCTCCAACCTTTTTTCATAACTTAAATGTTTCATCCCATGCAACATCCTGGTGAATCTCCTCTGCACCCACTCCAGTGCAATCACATCCTTTCTATAATGTGGCGACCAGAACTGCACACAGTACTCCAGCTGTGGCCTCACCAAGTTTCTATACAACTCCAACATGACCTCCCTACTTTTGTAATTTATGCCTTGATTGATAAAGGCAAGTGTCCCATATGCCTTTTTCACCACCTCACTAACATGCCCCTCCGCCTTCAGAGATCTATGGACACACACACCAAGTTTCCTTTGTTCCTCAGAACTTCCTGGTGTCATTCCGTTCATTGAATACTTCCTTGTCAAATTACGCCTTCCAAAGTGTTTCACCTCACACTTTTCAGGGTTAAATTCTATCAGCCACTTATTTGCCATTTGACCATCTCGTCTATATCTTCCTGTAGCCCAAGACACTCAACCTCACTGCTAACCACCCGGCCAATCTTTGTGTCATCTGCAAACTTACCATTCCTATCCCCCCACCCCCCTCTCCACCCCCCCCCCCCCCCCCCCCCCCCGCCCCCCAACCCCTGGCCCATGTAGTCATCAATGTTGTTTATATAAATGACAAATAATAGGGGACCCCGCACAGTTCCCTGTGGCATGCCACTGAACAAGGCCTTCCATTCGCTAAAGCAGCCTTCTGTCATCATCCTCTGTCTCCTACAACTAAGTCAATTTTGAACTCACCTTATCAAATTACCCTGTATCCCATGTGCATTTGTCTTCTTTATAAGTCTTCCATGTGGGACCTTGTCAAAGGCTTTGCTGAAATTCATTTAAACTACGTCAACTACACTACCCTCATCTACACACCTGCTCACCTCCTCAAAAAATTCAAATTTGTTAGGCATGACCTCCCTCTGACAAAGCCATGCTGACTATCCCTGATCAAACCTTGCCTCTCCAAGTGGAGATAGATTCTCTCCTTTAGAATTTTCTCCAATAGTTTCCCAACCACTGATGTGAAACTCACTGGCTTGTAGTTCCCTGGCTTATCTCTACAACCCTTCTTAAATAGCGGAACAACATTATCTGTTCTCCATTCCTTGGCACCTCCTTCTTTAGTCTTTAACATTACTATTAACACGTCTTTGTCAATCACTCCCGAGCTCCCACCTATCCCTGACCTTCTATTTTGCTCCACCTGCTCCACCTCCTCTTAAACAGTATAAAATCCACCACATTTCTACTTCTCTTCAGATCTGAAGAAGAGTCATATGGACTCAAAATGTTAACCCTGTTTTTCTGTCCACAGATGCGGCCAGACCTGCTGAGTTTTTCCGGCATTTTCTGTTTTTATCTCCATTTCTTGGTACTGAAAAATGACTGCTCTGCCCTTCCTAATCATACATTTACTTCAGGATTTGTCTCCTGGGGGTCTGCAGGCCATATTTAAGTAGATTGGAAAATAGACCATTCCAAAAAACATGTATCATGAGCAAGAGATTACCACAGAGAAGGTACAATATTCTATGACTATTATTATGCTTCATTATACAGGGCATTGGTGAGACCACATTTGGAGTACTCTGTACAGTATTGGTCTCTTTTTTTAAAGAAGGATGTCAATGCATTGGAAGTAGTTCAGAGAAGGTTTACCCGACTAATGCCTGGAATGGATGGGTTGCCCCTGACGAAAGGTTCGACAGACAAGGCTTGTTTCCACTGGAGTTTAGAAGAGTAAGAGATAACTTAATTGAAACATATAAGATCCTGAGGGGACTTGGCAGGGGAGAGGTGGAGAGGATATTTCCTCTTGTCGGAGAATCTGGAACTAGGGGTCACTGTTTAAAAACAAGGGGTCGCTCATTTAGGACAGAGATGAGGAGAAGTTCTTTTCCTCAGAGGGTCATGAGTCTTTGGAACTCTCTTCCTCAAAGGTGGTGGAAGCAGAGTCATTGAATATTTTTAAGGTACAGCTAGATAGATCCTTGATAAGAAAGGGGGTAAAGGCTATGGGGCAGGCAGGAATGTGGGGTTGAGGGTTACTGTCAATCAGCCATGATCTTATTGAATGGCAGAGCAGGCTTGAGGGGCTGAGTGGCCTAGTCCTGCTCCTAATTCGTATTTTTTTAATCATTCATGGGATGTGGGCATTGCTGGCTAGGCCAGTGCTTATTGTCCATCCCTAATCACCCTTGTAGTCCCCGTGGTATAGTACACCCACAGTGCTGTTAGAGATTTCCAGGATTTTGATCCAGCGACAGTGAAGGAACAGCGATATATTTCCAAGTTAGGATGATGAGTGACTTGGAGGGGAACTTCCAGGTGGCAGTGTTCCCATGTGTCTGCAGCCCTTGTCCTTCTAGATGGTGGTGATCATGGGTTTGGAAGGTGCTGTCTAAGGAGCCTTAGAATTCCTGCTGTGCATCTTGTAGATGGTACACACCTGCTGCTACTGTGTGTCAGTGGTGGGGGGAGTGAATGTTTGTGGATCTGGTACCAGTCAAGTGGGCTGCTTTGTCCTGGATGATGTCCAGCTTCTCGAGTGTTGTGGGAGCTGCACTTATCCAGGCAAGGCGAGAGTATTCCATCACACTCCTGATGTTGCCTTGTAGATGGTGGACAGGGTTTCGAGAAACAGGACGTGAGTTACTCGCTGCAGGATTCCTAGCCTCTGACCTGCTTTTGCAGCCCCAGCATTTATATGGCTAGTCCAGTTCAGTTTCTGGTCAATGGTAACCCTCAGGATGTTCATAGTGGGGGATTCAGTGATGGTAATGCCACTGAACATCAAGGAGCAATGGTTAAATTCCGTCTTGTTGGAGATGCTCATTGCCTGACACTTGTGTGGCGTGAATGTTACTTGCCACTTGTCAGCCCAAGCCTGGATATCATCCAGGTCTTGCTGCATTTGGACATGGACTGCGTTCAGTATCTGAAGAGTATGTGAATGGTGCTGAACATTGTGCAATCATCAGTAAACATCCCCACTTCTGACCTTATGATAGAAGGAAGGTCATTGTTGAAGCAACTGAAGATAGTTGGGCCGAGGACACTATCCTGAGGAACTCCTGCAGTGATGTCCTGGAGCTGGGATGACTGATCTCCAACAACCACAACCATCTTCCTTTGTAGGTATGACTCCAACCAGCGGAGAGTTTTCCTCCAGCCAATTACCGCCCAATCAGCCTACTTTGATCATCAGTAAAGTAAAGGAAGGGGGTCATCAAAAGTGCTATCAAGTGACACTTGCTTAGCGATAACCTGCTCACTGACACCCAGCTTGAGTCCTGCCAGGGCCACTCAGCTCCTGATCTCATTACAGCCTTGGTTCAAACATGGACAAAAGAGCTGAACTCCTGAGGGTGACTGCCCTTGATATCAAGGCAGTATTTGACTCAGTGTGGCATCGAGGAGCCCTAGCAAAACTGGAATCAATGGGAATTAGGGGGAAAACTGTTTGGGGCAATAAATGCTGGCTTAGCCAGTGATGCCCACATCCCATGAATGAATAAAAACAAAAATTGGAGAAGATTGTGTTAACCCTGACAGCCCAGTCTTCTTTCAAACATGTTGCTAGATTACAAAAATAGTTTTGCCCCATGACCAGCTGGCTGATTTGTTCTTCATGGTTGTTAAAGGACAGGCTGACCAACTGTTCCAGTACAGCTGGTGTCTTCATGAAAAGGAATGTCTTTGGGCTTCCAGATCAGCTCTCAGAGATAATTAACATGCTGATGGTTGAATTGCAGCCAAGTCCTTTAGAGGAAGTGAACCTTTCAGTTCTATGTAGCAATATCATTCTGACCTCATACAACTCACTGACAGCTGTGTCCTGTCTCCACCCCTATCCCGTTTCTCTGGACATTGGCTCCAGGGATGTATGACGATCAGTGGGGAGGGGACAGAGCTGACTGTGAGTTAAATGAAAGACAAACTAAATGAACAGTTCTTACTTGGTGGAAGGAGAATGTGACACACTATTCAGCCTCCGATCCCTGGCCAGGTGTGTCTTCTGCCTGATGGAGGAATCAAACCCCTTTGTTAATCAGCACCTGCTCCTCCACTTCAGCTCCTTCGTCTAAGCCCATCTGCTTCAGGATTGGGAATAAGAGCAGAGAGAAACCATAACCAAGCCTCCAAAACCTAGAAACAGAGCGATTGGTGTAAACTGATTCCTGTATCAGCCAGACAAGGAATGAGCAAGTGGTAAATGCCATAGTGGAAAATGGAGGCTGGGATCAAATGGTAATTTGTAACAGATTTAACATAACTTCCTTACATTGTAAACTGCCACTAGTTCAACACCAGCTAGAGTATTGTGTCCAATTCTGGGCACCATGCTTTGGAAGGATGTGAAGGCTTTGATGAGGGTACAGAAGAGATTTCTTTGAATGGTTCCAGGGACAAGTGATTTCAGTGACATTGATGATGGAGAAGCTGGGATTGTTCTCCTTGGAGAAGATTTGATAGGGGTGTTTAAAATTACAAAGGGTTTAAAGCAGGCTTCTTCAACCCCCAGTCCACAGACCACAACTTGGCCTCCAAAGTCTCTGTATCCGGCCCATGGACTCACTGTTCAAATTACAGGGAGGTTGAATGAAAAATCTGTAGGGATCTGTTCCTCCAATCAGAGACTGATTCTCTCCCATGTTTGCAACTGATTTCACTGGTGACCCTATAAGCCACAAATTTGGAAAATGACAGAGCAGGCAGGGAGGCCACAAGGAAAAGCAGAGTGCAAGTGAAGCAAACAAGGGTTGGAAGCTGCGTAGCTCCAGGAGAGGCTGGAGGTTGGGTAGGCCCAGGAGCAGCTGGAGGGCAAGCAGGCCCAGGAGCAGCTGGAGGTCAGGTAGGCCTGGGAGCAGCTGGAGGTCGGGTAGGCCCAGGAACGGCTAGAGGTCGGCTAGGCCTGAGAGCGGCAGGAGGTCAAGTAGGCTGGGAGCAGCTGGAGGTCATCTAGGCCCAGGAGTGGCTGGAGGTCCCTAAGGCTTGGGAGCAGTTGGAGATAGGCTAGGCCTGGGAGCGACTGGAGGTCCATTAGGCTCGGGAAGGGCTGGATGTCGGGTAGGCCCGGGAGCAGCCGAAGGTCAGCTAGGCCCGGGAGCAGCTGGAGGTCGGATAGGCCCAGGAGCAGCTGAAGGTCAGCTAGGCCCAGGAGTGGCTGGAGGTTGAGTAGGCCCGAAAGTGGCTGGAGGTTGGGTAGGCCCAGAAGTGGCTGGAGGTCTGGTAGGCCCAGGAGTGGCTGGAGGTCGAGTAGGGCCTGCCAAATTCCGTGAGCTGGGAACTGGTGGCCAAATGCCATGGTAAAGCAATCAAACCTGACTTACTGGTTTGTCTTTTTGATGGCCTGGCCGTCACCTTCTGATCGATTCCTCTTGAATAGTATCCAAACTTCTAAACTTTGTGGGGAGTCAGTGAGTGTGCTGTGAGAATAGATGTTTTATTTTTAAATATTTTGTGGTATATTATGCTGTAAAGCAGGCTGGATGCCTGTGTCTGTGTGTGTGTTTGTGATTTAATTTAGCTGGGCAGAGTTTGATAGGATGTTTGGAAGCATGAAAATGATGGGTGTTTGGAAGCATGAAAAGGATAAGAGGTGTATAGTTGAGGTGCAAATGAATAGGTTAGATATAACATTTGCATTTTTAGCTAAGCCAAGTGTTTGTTTGAATTTCAAAGGGCACTCAGAGGTAATAAAAAATGCTTGCACCTTGCAGGAGTTCATAGGTAAACAAGTAGTGGGGATGTTATATTTTATTGACTCAAAAACAAAGACAAGATGGAAACATTAAAGATCGTATATTTGGCAGGGATTGAGCTTCAAAGAGATGTGAGAACAATGGGACTGAGATGAAAGGGAAAAAAGGCATATTAGAGTTACTGTGGAGTTGAGGAGAGACAGCTAATGATGCATGGAGATAGCTGGAGCTGTTTGAGCTGTTGAGATAGCTGGAGTGCTGGGCTGGAGAAGGATGCTGAGATCTGTACGTCTTTTTCCTGTTATCAGAATATAAATAAAAGGCTGTGGCCTGTAAGCCAACTTTCCCTCTGGGATTTGGGTTTGTGCAGCAATTAACACTGGCTGTGGTCTTAATAATGTGTGTGTGAGTGAAAGAGTAAGTGTGTGCGTGAATGAGTCAGTGTGTGCGTGAAAGAGTCAATGTGTGCGTGAGTATGTGTATGACAGAGTCCATGTTGTGCAGGAGCCAGTGTGTGTGCAAGAGTCTGTGTGTGTGTGCATGTGTGTTTAAGAGTCTGTGTGTGTGAGTCTGTGCGTGTATCACAGAGTCTGTGTGTGCAGCAGCCAGTGTGTGTGCGAGAATCACAGAGTCTGTGTGTGCAGCAGCCAGTGTGAGTGCGAGAGTCTGTGTGTGTGTGCATGGGGGGGTGGTGGGGGTTGTATGTGTGTGTGTCTGTCTGTATGTGCAAAAGAGAGTCTGTGTATGAGAGAGTCTGTGTATGGGAGAATCTGTTTGTGAGTGAGTCTGTGTGTGTGAGACAGAGCTTGTGTGTTTGTGTATGTCTCTGTATGTGTGTGAGTGTGTATGTGTGAGACAGAGCCTCTGTGTGTGTGAGCCTGTGTGTGTGTGTGTGTGTGTGAGTCAGTGTGTGTGTGACTCAGTGTGTGTGTGTGTATCCACGTGTGTGTGTATGCATGTGTGTGTGTGAGTCAGTGTGTGTGCATGTAAGAGTCTGTGTACATTCTCGTAAGAGTCTGTGTGCGTGCGTGTAAGAGTCTGTGTGTGTGCAGCTGCCAGAGTGTGTGAGACTGTGCATGCAGCTGCCACTGTGTGTGCAAGAGCCTGTGTGTGAGTGAATCTGTGTATGGGGGTGTTTGTATGTGTGTGTGTGTGTGTGTGTGTGTGTGTGAGAGAGAGTGTCTATATGTGTGAGTGTCTGTATGTTAGTGAGAGAGTCTGTGTATGGGAGAGTCTGTGTGTGTGTGTCCATGTGTGTGAGACAGAGTCCGTGTGTGTGTGTGTGTCTGTGAGTCAGTGTGTGTGTGTGTGTGAGTCTGTGTGTGTGAGTCAGTGTGTGTACGAATCAGTGTGTGTGTGTGTGTGTAAGAGTCTATGTGCATGAGACTGTGTGTGTATCACAGAGTGTGTGTGTGTAAAACGCCTTGGTTTTTATTTTGTGGCAGATGAAATTACCTCAGAGAAGTAGAAAGCAATCCTTTTGAGTGTATGTGATAGCTAGACTTACAATCGTATCCGTAGCCTGACGGCCCCGAATGGGCCCAATTCTAAGTCCTTTAATGAATTATTAGATCTCTTAAAAAACGCATTTCCAGCCAAAGCCATCCGTGACAATGAAGAAGTTTAAGTTTAACTCCCGAGTAAGGACCCCGGGAAAGTTAATCACAACCTATACAGCAAAGTAGAAGCAGTTGACTGAGCACTGCGACTTTGGAGACACACCTAATGATATGCTGCAGGCCTGATTTGTTTGTGGACTTCAGGACGACGCCATTCAGTGCTGTTTACTCATTGAGATCAAAATTGATTTGAAACGTGCCTTGGGAATAGCACTAGCCATGGAAAGTGCTGCGAGAGTCTCGCAGGCTTTACAGAATGTACAACATGGCGCTGTTCTTCATGTGGGGTGGGAACCTACCGCTGGGCTTGGTAAGAACACCAGAGACACAGCAGCGAAGCGAGAGGTAATCTTTGCTGCTAGACAAATGAAAAGGCCAGCTGGAAGCATTTCAGCAGCAACCCCAAGGTTAATCTGTTATAGATGTGGGGATAACCACATGCTGGACATCTGCAGATTCAAGGAGACAGAATGCCATTACTGCCATAAGAAGAGTCATGTGGTAAAGCAATGCAGGGCGAAATTGTAACAGCCCATAAGGCAGCAGACTAAAATGATTGAAGTGAATAATGTAATAGAACCTGAAGCTGCTGATACTGTTATCTATTCCCTGTATAATGTCACAGCAGTAAAAAATTGAAACTGTAACTGCAACAATTCAACTGAACGGGAAGTCACTAATAATGGAGGTAGATATGGGAGTCTCAAACACAGTGGTGGGACAGCACACATTTAAATACCTATTAAGGTACCCAGCCACTGAATCTGGTGTGAACAACGGCTCAATTGAAGACATAAACTGGAGAATCCATACAGGTAAAGGGCATCGCCAGGACTGTGTCCCATAGGCAACAAACAGCCCAGCTTCCAGTGATCATTGTGACAGTTGAAGGATCTAGTCTTCTAGGCTGAGACTGGCCAAAAAAAAAATAAGCTGAACTGGTCTGAAATATTTCACTTGAGAACAGGAGGAACTCCTGAACTGCTAAGGAAATACAACCATGTATTTTGTGATGAATTAAGGAAGTTAAAAGGCTTGCAAGCAAAGATATATGTGGATTCTCAGGTGACTCCCCATTTCTTTCAGGTCAGACCAGTGCCTTATGCCCTTAAGGAGAAGGTGGATGCCGGTTAAAAAAGCTTTACATCATCCAACCAGTCCAATTTTCATAATGGGCAGTACCAATAGTCCCACTGGTGAAACCTGACCAAACTATATGCATTTATGGGGATTATAAATTGACCAAGAACAAGGCAGCTAAACGAGATAAACATCCTATCCCAAGGATAGGCAACTTGTACTCAAAGGTAGCTGGAGGCAAATCCTATATCAAACTGGACGTGAGCCATGCATATCAAGAGTCAGAGCTGGACAGCACGTCTAGAGGCTATGTAACCATCAACACACACAAGGGTCTGTATCAATATACTCGCCTGCCCTTTGCAGAGTATCATCAGCATGTGCAATCTTCCAAAGAACAATGGAACGTCTTTTGCAAGGACTTCCCCAAGTAACAGTATACCTGGATGATATTCTGATTATAAGGTCAGCTGAATCTGAACACTTGGCCAACCTGGAAGAGATGTTAAGAAGGTGCTTGGAAGCTGGTGTACGCTTAAAGAAAGAGAAATGTATATTTCAAGTGCCAGAAGTTACTTACCTGGGTCACAGGCTGGATGCGATGGGTTTGCATCTGGAAGAAGAGAAAGTTAGGGCAATAAAAGTGTAACTGAACACGAGTCTTTCATGGACATGATAAGAGCATAAGACACAGGAGCAGAAATTAGGCCCTTCAACCCATCGAGTCTGCTCCGCCATTCAATCATGGCTGATAAGTTTCTCAACCCTATTCTCCCACCTACTCCCCGGAACCTTTGATCCCTTTACCAATCAAAAACTTACCTATCTCAGTCTTAAGTACACTCAATGACCTGGCCTCCACAGCCTTCTGCGGCAATGAATTCCATAGATTCACCACTCTCTGGCTAAAGAAGTTTCTCCTCATCTCTGTTCTAAAACATCTTACCTTTACTCTGAGGCTGTGCCCTCGGGTCCTAGTCTCTCCTACAAATGGAAACATCTTCCCCACGTCCACTCTATCCAGACCTTTCAGTATTCTGTAAGTTTCAATCAGATCTCCCCTCATCCTTCTAAACTCCATGGAATATAGACCCAGAGTCCTCAAACATTCCTCATATGTTAAGCCTTTCATTCCTGGGATCGTTCTCGTGAACCTCCTCTGGACCCTCTCCAGGGCCAGCACATCCTTCCTGAGATACAGGGCCCAAAGTTGCTCACAATATTCTAAATGTGGTCTGACCAGAGCCTTATAAAGCCTCAGTAGCACATCCCTGCTTTTATATTCTAGTCCTCTCGAAATAAATGCCAAGATTGCATTTGCCTTCCTAACTTTTGACTCAACCTGCAAGTTAACCTCAAGAGAATCCTGGACTAGGATCCCAAGTCCATTTGCACTCCAGATTTCTGAATTCTCTCCCCATTTAGAAAATAGTCTATGCCTCTATTCTTCCAACCAAAGTGCATGACCTCACACTTCCCCACGTTGTATTCCATCTGTCACTTCTTTGCCCATTCTCCTAACCTGTCCAAATCCTTCTGCAGCCTCCCCGCCTCCTCAGTACTATCTGTCCCTCCACCTATCTTTGTATCATCTGCAAACTTAGCCAGAATGCCCTCAGTTCCTTCATCTAGATCATTAATGTATAAAGTGAAAAGTTGTGGTCCCAACACTGACCCCGGCGGAACTCCACTAGTCACCAGCTGCCATCCTGAGAAGGACCCCCTTCTCCCCACTCTCTGCCTCCTGCCAGACAGCCAATCTTCTATCCATGCTGGTACCTTACCTCTAACACTATGGGCTCTTATCTTACTGAGCAACCTCCTGTACGGCACCTTGTCAAAGAGCTTCTGGAAGTCCAAGTAGATAACAGCCATTGGCTCTCCTTTGTCTAACCTGCTCATTACCTCCTCAAAGAATTCTAACAGATTTGTCAGGCATGACCTTCCCTTGATGAAACCATGCTGACTTTGCCCTATTTTACCATGCACTTCCAAGTATTCTGAAATCTCATCCTTAATAATGGACTCTAAAATCTTACCAATGACCAAGGTCAGGCTAATCAGCCTGTAATTTCCTGTCTTTTGCCTCACTCCGTTCTTAAACAGAGGAGGTTACATTAGTGATTTTCCAGTCCTCTTGGACCCTCCCTGACTTGAGTGATTCCTGAAACATCACCACTAACGCCTTCACTATCTCTTCAGCTATCTCCTTGAGAACTCTGGGGTGTAATCCATCTGGTCCAGGTGATTTATCCACCTTCAGACCTTTCAGTTTTCCCAGCACCTTCTTGGTAATGGCCACCATACTCACCTCTACCCCCCGACTCTCTTGAATTTTGGGGATGTTACTCATGTATTCCACTGTGAAGACTGATGCAAAGTACCTATTCAGTTCCTCTGTCATTTCTTTGTTCCCCACTACTACTTCTCCAGCGTCATTTTCCAGCAGCCCAATGTCCACTTTTGCCTCTCTCTTACCCTTTATATATCTAAAAAAACTCTTGCAATCTTCTTTTATATTACTGGCTAGTTTACCCTCATATTTAATCTTCACCCTCCTTATTTGTTTTTTAGTTGTCCTCTGTTGGTCTTTGTAGGCTTCCCAATCCCCTGGCTTCCCACTGCTCTTCACCGCATTGTATGCTTTCTCTTTAGCTTTTATGCTGTCCCTGACTTCCCTTGTCAGCCATGGTTGCCTCGTCCTCCCTTTAGTATGCTTCTTCTTCATAAGGATCAATTTTTGCTGTGTCTCCCAAATTATTCCCAGAAACTCCTGCCATTGCTGTTCCATTGTCATTCCTCCTAGGCTCATCTCCCAGTCAATTCTGGCCAGCTCCTCCCTCATGCCTCTGTAGTTGCCTTTATTCAACTGTAATCCGTTACATCTGATTCCAGCTTTTTCCTCTCAAATTGCAGGGTAAATTCTATCATATTATGGTCACTTCCTCCTAAGGGTTCCTTCACCTTAAGCTCCCTTATCAAATCTGCCTCATTACACATCACTAAATCTAGAATTGCCTGTTCCCTAGTGGGCTCCACTACAAGCTGCTCCAAAAAGCCATCTTGTAGACATTCCACAAATTCCTTTTCTTAGGATTCACTACCAACCTGATTTTCCCAGTCTACCTGCATATTGAAATCCCCCATGATCACTGAATCCTTGCCTTTCTTACACGCCTTTTCTATCTCCTGGTGTATCTTGTGCCCCACATCCTGACTACTGTTCGGAGGCCTGTACATAACTCCCATTATGGTTTTTTTATCTTTGCGGTTCCTCAACTCTACCCACATCTACATCAGATTCTACATCATCTGACTTTACGTCATTTCTTGCCGTCGATTTAATTTAATTTCTTACTAACAAAGCAATTCTAGCCCCTCTGCCAACCTGCCTATCTTTTCAAAGGATGTATATCCTTGGATATTTAGCTCCCAGTCCTGATCCCCCTGCAGCCATGTCTCTGCGATGCGTATCACATCATACCTGCCAATTTCAATCTGCGCCACAAGCTCATTTACCTTATTTCATACACTGCATGCATTCAGATACAACACCTTCAGTCTTGTGTTTCCCATCCCCTTTCTCATTGTCGTCCCTTCATCTGATGTGCTTGAAGTTAGATTCCTAGCCCTTTCCAAACACTCTGTCCTATTTTGTGTTCTGGAGGCATTAATATCCTCTCCTGGTTTCTCCTTTTTCAGTTTTTTCATAATTTTCCTTGAAGTTGAATCCACACCCCCCACCTGCTAACTTGCTGCTTTGTTTCCCATTAGTCACACTTCTTGGAGTTTTACCTTTCCCTTCCCCCCACTTCCTAATTTAAAGTCCTGTTGACCACCCTATTTATACTAGAACATTGGTCCCAGATCGGTTCAGTTGGAGACCGTCCCAACGGTACAGATCCCTCCTGTTTCAATACTGATGCTAGTGCCCCATGAAATGGAACCCCTCTTTCCCGCACCACTCCTTTAGCCACGTGTTTACTTCCCTTATTCTCACGTCCCTATGCCAATTTGCACGTGGCTCGGGTAGTAATCTGGAGATTATAACCCTTGAGGACCTGTTCTTTAATTTAGTTCCTAGTTCCTGATAATCCCCAAACAGGTCCTCTTTCCTAGTCTTACCTATGTTATTTGTCCCGACATGGACCAAAACAACTGGATCCTCCCTCTCCCTCTCCCTCTCCAATATCCTTTCAAGCCGGTCGGAGATGTCCTCACCCTGGCACCAGGCAGGCAACATACCAAGCGGGACTCTCAATCCGCCGCTCTAACCAAATAAGGAAAGCACCTCAGAGACATAATCTTTAATCACCTGAATTGTAAATATGTATATGTTGTGGGTTATTCAAATGTTCTCTGTAAATAGAAACCATAAAAAAACTAAAGGGGGAGGAAATGTAGTAACTGAAGGTATAGCCCCTTCTGCTGTCTATCAGGGGTCACTTGATTGTCCTTGGAAGCTTCTATCAATGGGCCCCAAGCACAGGTAGTCTGGGGTGCGTGGCTTTTTTGTGAAGAACCTGGATCACATATCTTCTGAAAAGCTCTCTGTAATAAAGTTATCAGTTTCAAATAGAAACCTGTCCGGTACGTCAGGCCTGTGTATGTGCGAGAGTCTGTGTGTGTGTGAGAGTGTGTGTGTGTGTGAGTCTGTGAGTCTGTGTGTCTGTGTGTGAGTCAGTGCATGTATGAGTCTGTGTGTGTGTCTGTATGTGTGTGTCTGTGTGTGTGAGTCTGTGTCTGTGAGTCTGTGAGTCTGTATGTCTGTGTGTGTGAGAGTCTGTGTTTGTGAGTCTGTATGTTTGTGAGTCTGTATGTGTGAGTCTGTGTGTGTGAGTCTGTGTGTATGTGTCTGTGTCTGTGTGAGTCTGTATGTGTGAAAGAGAGTCTGTGTGTGTGTGGAAGAGAGTTTGTGTGTGAGAGAGAGTTTGGGTGTGTGTGTGTGTGTATGAGAGTTTGTGTGCATCTGAGAGTCTCTTTTCATGTTTGCGACAGAGAATCTGTGTGTGTATGTGTGTTTGTGTGTGTGTGTGTGCAGGTGACACTGGGTGATTTTGTGTGACAGCGAGAACCCTGAGACTTGGAGTGATCCAGAAGCACACACTCTGCCTTCTTTGTCCTCCCTGCTGGAAATCCTATCCACAATGCAGTTCAGGAGAGGAGGAAAACTCAGGCTGAAAGGGAACCCATTTTTGTTTGAATACTGCCAAGGGCAGCACGGAATGTATGCCACCAGAGGTAAATGCAAGGTCAGTGTTTGTTAAACCTAACTCCTTAGCTAAGGCCTATTTCCTACCCCTTCCCTGGTGACCTTGGCACCTAGTCTGTCTCTCTATATCGCTCTGCTTCTTAAGCAAAAAGGCAAAAAAAAAAGTTTTATTGGTGGACTCTGCTGCTTTGCACATTCTAATGGGCACCTTTATTAATTACTTTGAAATGTATTGCTCTGACATTGATATTTTTGAAGCCTGTGTTTAATATTGTATGAAAACTTATCTTACCAAAATTTGACTTTCGGCCATTTGAGTAAGAAAAAAATTGAAATGTGGTCCCCCATCCAAAAAGGTTGGACAAGTCTGGTTCAAAGAGAGTAAAGATAGAGAAACTGCTTCCAATGGCTGAAGGCTGATAGCCAGATGGTACAAACTGAAGGCAGAAGAGCCAGAGGTGATGAGAGCAGACATATTATTACGAAATGAGTGATTAGGATGTGGAAAGCACAGTCTGATAGGATGGTAGATGCAGATTCAATGTAGATTCAATATAGATTCAATACAGATTCAATGATGTCATGACCACAGATCCTATCCCTGAATTACTTGTGGACATATTGAACTTTTAAGTGAAACATGTTTATTTTTTAAAAAGGACATACAAGCAAAATGCTAGCTGAGACTGTAAGGTAACTTGCTGTAAAATTCCTAGATAAAAACAAAAAACTGCGGATGCTGGAAATCCAAAACAAAAACAGAATTACCTGGAAAAACTCAGCAGGTCTGGCAGCATCGGTGGAGAAGAAAAGAGTTGATGTTTCGAGTCCTCATGACCCTTCAACAGAACTTTGTAAAATTCCTATGTGGATTACTTGACCAACCAGTTCAGAGAGAACAGAATGTCGCACCTAAAAGATGTGACCTGGCCTACTTCAGACAGAAGCATTTCAAAGAAAAAGATAAAATGCAAACTGAACTGTAATCTCCTGTGGATGTGGAGATAATGGAAAATGATTATTCAGCTACCTCCTGAAACTACCTCCTGTTGAGTCGAAGCTCAAACTGAGAACATGAGCTGAGTTGGGAAAAAAACAGATCCAGGCGAAAGACATGTTTGTTTTGCCCCTTCCAGGAATACATATGCAAAGGGGTTTTAAAAAGCCAGCTGGAGCCCTAGTTCTGTGTGCTAGTCTGGTGTCCTCTTCTGATGTGTGTTTGCTGTGAAGGTCACAGCTAAAGAACACCAACCAATCATCCCTGCGCTTGCAAATAAAAAAAAAGGTCTCTCTCTGATTGCTGGAAGCAAATCACAATTCAGCAAAGCCACAGTCAAAAAAGAACCAGGAGAACTCCTTTCAGATAACCTGCAGAACCAAGAATCTCCAAAGCCAACTGCTTAGCCACCAATATCAGCGCTTCCGGAATCATCCAACTTAATGGCCGCAACGTTTCACTACCTACTCGTCACAGAGAAGCCAAAGGACTTCTTTGTATATCTTTTTAACTTTTATTTTTTGGACTCAATTTCTCATTTCTAATCTGTGTATGTGTGTTGTGCTTCATTACTTTTTCTCATGTTTAGCAACTAATAAACTCATTCTTTCTTTGACTCAAGGCAATCTAGATAAATTGCATCCTTTTAAAACATTAATACATTTGGACTGGGAAAAAGTATGCATGAGGGAAAGGGTAGTTTTAAAATTAGCCTTGTTGCGACCAACCAAGGGGGTTGAATAAAGAAAGGGACCAGTTCATCCCTCCTCACCTGGGAGCATAACAATTTGGGATCCCTAGTCCAGGATCATAACAAATTGGGTGAGCCACGCCTGGGGACCAGTCATAACAAATACAGATTCAATACAGGGTCAATACAGATCAAATACAGGGTCAATATAGATTCAACACAGGTTCAATGCAGATTCTATACAGACTCAATACAGATCCCATACAGATTCAATACAGATTCTTTATAGATTCAATGCAGATTCCATACATATTCAACACAGATTCAATATAGATCAAATACAGATTCAAGACAGAGTCAATATAAATTCAATACAAATTCCATACAGATTCAATACAGAGTTGATATAGATTCAATACAGGTTCTCTACAGATTCCATACAGATTCAATAAAGATTCAATATGTATTCAATACAGATTCAATATAGGCTCTATACAGATTCCATATAGATTCTGTACAGATTCAAATCAGATTCTATAAACATCAATACAGGTTCTATATAAATTCAATACAGATTCTATATAGATTCAATACAGAATCTATATAGATTCCATATAGGTTCAATACAGATTATATACAAATTCCATACATATTTAATAGAGATTCAATACAGACTGTATACAGATTTAATGTAGATTCAATACAGATTTTACACAGATTCTAAACAGATTCAATATAGATTCAATACAGATTCAATAGATTCATTGCAGATTCAAAATAGGATCAATACAGATTCAATACAGGTTCGATACAAATTCAATAAAGGATCGATATATATTCAATACAGGTTCAATATAGCAGCTATACAGATTCAATACAGATGCAATACAGGTTCAGTACAGATTCTATGCAGATTTAATACAGATTTTATACAGATTCAATACGAATTCAACATCGATTCTATACAAGTTCAATCATTCAGATTCAATACAGATTCAATACAGATTCAACACAGACTGCATACAGATTCAATATAAATTCAAAACAGATTCAATACAGGTTCAGTACAGATTCAATATAGAGTCAATACAGATTCAATACAGTTTCAATATAGATTCAACATAGATTCTATACAGATTTAATACAGATTCAATACAAATTGAATACAGATTCTATATGGATTCTATACAGATTCAACATAGGTTCAATACAGATTCTATAGAGAGTCAATATATTTTATACAGTTTCAAAGCAGATTCTATACAGGTACTATACAGATGCAATATAGAGTCAATACAGAATCTATACAGGTTCAATATATATTGAATGCAGATTCAATACAGGTTCAACATAGGTTCAAAATAGATTCAATACAGATTCAATACAGAGTCTATACAGAGGCAAAGAGATTCAATATATATTCAAGACAGATTATATACAGATTCAGTACAGATTCTACACAGACTCAGTACAGATTCAATACAGAGTTATTATAGTTTCAATACAGATTCAATACAGAGTCAATATAGTTTGAATACAGATGCTATACAGATTCTGTACCGATTCAATACAGGGTCAATACACATTCTATGCAGATCCTATATAGATTCAATAAGGATTCAATGCAGATTCAACAAATATTGCATACAGATTCTATATAGATGTAATACAGATTCTATACAGATTCAACATAGATTCTGTACAGATTTCATACAGATTCTGTACAGATTCAATATACATTCAATGCAGCTTCAATGCAGATTAACTTCAGATCCACAACACATTCTGTGGGGATTCAATATTGATTCAATACAGATTCAATACAGGTTCCATATAGATTCAATATAGACTCAAGGCAGATTCAATGAAGATTCAATAAAGATTCAATGTAGATTCGATACAGATTCAGCATAGATTCAAAATAGATTTAATATAGGTTAAAATAGAGTTAATACAGATTCTATACTGATTCTATACAGATTCAATATAGATTCAATATAGGTTCAATGCAGATTGAATATAGATTAAGTATAGAGTCAATCCAGATTCTATAAAGATTCTATACAGATTCAATAAAGATTCAAGCAAAAAACTGCTGATGCTGGAAATCCAAAACAAAAACAAAAATACCTGGAAAAACTCAGCAGGTTTGGCAACATCTGTGGAGAGGAGCACAGTTGACGTTTTGAGTCTGAATAACCCTTCAAAAGAACTAAGTAAAAGCAGAAGAGAGGTGAAATATAAACTGGCTTAAGGGGGGCAGGGGGGGGGGTGGGGGTTGGACAAGTAGAGCTGGATAGAGGGCCAGTGATAGGTGGAGATTCAATATGGATTCAGTACAGATTCAATACAGATTCTATATGGATTTAATGTAGAGTCAATCCAATTATATGAAAATTCAATACAGATTCAATGCATATTCTATACAGATTCAATATAAATTCAATATAGAATCAATACAGATTCTGTACAGATTCAATATGGATTCAATGCTGATTCAACATAGATTGCATGCAGATTCTATACAGAAGGTTACCAATTCTGTACAGATTCAACATAGATTCTAAACAGATTTCATACAGTTCCTGTGCAGATTCAATATAAATTCAATATAGAGGCAATACAGATTTTATAAAGATTCAATTTAAATTCCAAACAGATTGAATGCAGATTTAATACGGGTTCTATACACGTTCAATACAGTTTCAATATGGATTCAAATTCAACACAGATTCAATATAGATTCAAAACCAATTTAATACAGATTCAATGCAGGTTCAATACATATTCAATATTGATTCAACATGGAGTCAAAACAGATTCTTTACAGATTCTATGCAGTTTCAATATAGATTCAATATAGAGTCTATACATATTCAGTGTCATTTCAATCCAGATTCTATACAGATTCTATAAAAATTCAATATAGGTTCAATACAGATTCTAAACAGACTCATATAGATTCTACACAAGTTCAACTTAAATTCAATATGGATTCAGTACAGATTCAATACAGAATCAATACAGATTCAATATGGATTCAATACAGAGTCTATACAGAGACAAAAAAATTCCATATATATTCAGTGCAGATTATATACAGATTCTATGCAGATTCAATACAGATTCTACACAGACTCAGTACAAGTTCAATGCAGAGGCAATATAGATTCTATACAGATTCTGTACCGATTCAATACAGATTCAATATACATTCCATACAGATTCAATGTAGATTCAATAGAGATTCAACATAGATCCTATACTGATTCTATACATATTTAATATGGATTTAATACAGATTCAACATAGATTGCATTCATATTCTATACAGATTCTATACAGATGTAATACCAATTCTATACAGGTTCAAAGTAGAATCTATACAGATTTCATACAGATTCTGTACAGATTCAGTACACATTGCATACAGATTCTATGCAGATTGATTGTAGATTCAATAGAGATTCAACATAGACTCCATACAGATTCAATATGGATTCAATGCAGATTCAACATAGATTGCATCCAGATTCTATACAAATGTAATACCGATTCTGTACAGATTTAACATAGATTCTACACAGATTTCATACAGATCCTGTACAGATTCAATATACATTTAATGCAGTTTCAATGCAGATTAACTTCAGATGCATAACACATTCTGTGGAGATTCAATATTGATTCAATATCGATTCAATACAGATTCCATATAGATTCAATACAGTCAGTATAGATTCAATACAGATTCTATACAGATTCAGTATGGATTCAATGCAGATTTTATACAGATTTCATACAGTTTCTGTGCAGATTCAATATAAATTCAATATAGAGTCAATACAGATTCTATACAGATTCAATGTAGATTCAATTTAAAATCAATACAGATTGAATACAGATTTAATACTGGTTCTATACAGTTTCAATATGGATTCAATAAAGTTTCAATACAGAGTCAATATAGGGTCAGTACAGGCTCAGTGCAGATTCTATACAAATTCAATATAGATTCAATACAGACTGCATACAGATTCATATATATTCTACACAATTTCAGTGTAGATTTAATATAGATTCAGTACAGATTCAATACAGAGTCAATACAGATTTAATACAGATTCAATACAGAGTCTATACAGAGACAAAGGGATTAAATATTTGTTCAATACAGATTATATACAGATTCTATACAGATTCTACACATACTCAGTACAGATTCAATATGAGTCATTATAGATTCAATACAGGTTCATTATTGATTCAATACAGATGCAATACATTGTCAATATAGATTGGATACAGATACTATACAGATTCTGTACAGATTCAATACAGATTCAATACACATTCCATACAAATCCTATATAGATTCAATAGAGATTCAACATTGATTTTATACAAATTCTATACAGATTCAATATGGATTCAATGCAGATTCAAAATAGATTGCATACAGATTCAATACAGATGGAATACCAATTCTATACAGATATATAATCTACATAGATTTCATACAGATTCTGTACAGATTCAATACACATTCCATACAGATTCTATACAGATTCAATGTAGATTCAATACAGATTCTATAGAGATTCAATATAATCAATACAGATTCTATACTGATTCATACAGATTCAATATAGATTGAATATATAGCCAATACAAATTCTATACAGATTCGGTATTGATTTAACATGGATTCAACACAGATTCTTTACACATTCTATACAGTTTCAATATAGATTCAATATAGAGCCAGTCCAGGTTCTATACAGGTTCAAGATAGATTCAATACAGAATCTATAGATTCGTATAGATTCTACACAATTTCAACATAGATTCAATATGGATTCAGTGCAGATTAAATACAGATTCAATACAGAGTCTATACAGAGACAAAGAGATTCAATGTATATTCAATAAAGATTCAATACTGATTCTACACAGGCTCAATACAGATTCAATACAGAGTCATTATAGATTCAATGCAGATTCAATATAGTGTCAATATAGATTGAATACAGATGTTACACAGGTTCTGTACAGATTCAATACAAAATCAATACACATTCCATACAGATCCTATATAGATTCAATAGAGATTCAACATTGATCTTATACAAATTCTATACAGATTCAATATGGATTCAATGCAGATTCAAAATAGATTGCATACAGATTCAATACAGATGGAATACCAATTCTATACAGGTTCAATATATAATCTACACAGATTTCATACAGATTCTGTACAGATTCAATACACATTCCATACAGATTCTATACACATTCAATGTAGATTCAATACAGATTCTATACAGATTCAATATAGTCAATACAGATTCTATACTGATTCATACAGATTCAATATAGATTGAATATATAGCCAATACAAATTCTATACAGATTCGGTATTGATTTAACATGGATTCAACACAGATTCTTTACACATTCTATACAGTTTCAATGTAGATTCAATATAGAGTCAATCCAGGTTCTATACAGGTTCAATATATATTCAATACAGAATCTATAGATTCATATAGATTCTACACAATTTCAACATAGATTCAATATGGATTCAGTGCAGATTAAATACAGATTCAATACAGAGTCTATACAGAGACAAAGAGATTCAATATATATTCAATAAAGATTATATACAGATTCAATACAGATTCTACACCGGCTCAATACAGATTCAATTTAGATTCAATACAGAGTCATTATAGATTCAATGCAGATTCAATATAGTGTTAGTATAGATTGAATACAGATGATACACAGGTTCTGTACAGATTCAATACAGAATCAATACACATTCCATACAGATTCTATGCAGATTCAATGTAGATTCAACAGAGATTGGACATAGATTGCATACAGATTCTATACAGATGGAATACTGATTCTATACAGATTCAACACTGAATTTATACAGGTTTCATACAGGTTCTGTACAGATTCAATACATATTCCATACACATTCTATACAGATTCAATGTAGATTCAATAGAGATTCACCATAGATTTTATATGGATTTTATACAGATTCAGTGTGGATTCAATGCAGATTCAACATAGATTGCATACTGGTTCTATACAGATGTAATACCGATTCTGTACAGATTCAACAAAGATTCCATACACATTCAATATACATTCAATGCAGTTTAATTCAGATTAATAACACATTCAATATAGATTCAATACAGATTCAGTATAGATTCAATACAGAGTTAATATGGATACACTACAGTGTCAACGAGTGATTAGGATGTATATTGCAGTCTGATAGGGTGCTAGATATAGATTCAACAGGAACTTCCAACAGGAAATTGGATAAATACCTGAAGGGGATAAATTGACAGGAATTTAATTAAACAGTTTGGAGGCTGTGGCTACCTGGGTTGATGATTGAAAGAGCGTGCACAGACTTGATGGGCTGGATGGCTTCCTTTGGTGCTGCAATATTCAATGATTCTATGATTCTAAAATGGTGAACCACAAGAGCATTATTCTTATGGTTAAATGATCAGATATGCTGGCCTCAGCCTGATCGTTATGGTAAAATCTCTCCTTACGTACCACAGTGTACCCGGTTGTACAGTTCCCTGTTGGAACATTACAATTGGAACCCACATGCTGAAAGATTAGATAGGCTGGGATTGTTTTCCTTGGGATTGAGGAGGCTGACGGGTGACCTGATTGAGGTGTACAAGATTATGAGGGGCCTAGATAGAGTAGACAGGAATGCACTGTTTCCCCTAGCAGACAGGCTAATTACCAGGGGGCACAGATTTTACGTAATTGGTAGAAGGATTAGAGGGCAGGAGGAAAAACCTCTTCACCCAGATGGTGGTGGATGTTTGGAATTTACTGCCTGATTTGGTAGTGGAGGCAGAAAACCTCAACTCATTTAAAAGGCACCTGGATCTGCACCTAAAGTGCTGTAGCCTGCAAGGCTACGGACCAGGTGTTGGAAGGTGGGATTAAAATGGGCAGCTAGATTTTATCTTTTCTTTTTCGGCCGGTGCAGACATGTTGGGCTGAATGGTCTCTTTCTGTGCCATAACTTTTCTATGGTTCTATGGTTCTAAAGAAAAGGGAAATAGTCTCGGTAAGTGATGTGTGCACATGTTTGAAGTGTTTTTATGTCTCTTTAAGTTCAGCTAGTTGGAGATAAATACCATGAGACCTTGGTAATCAACATCAAGATTCAACCATTCTTAAAGCACATATTGAAAGGTTTAATGTGGCGGAGGACTTAGCCAAGTGTGGCAATGGACATTCCAAACACTATTGAGATGAGGTTCACTTGTTATACTGCATGACAAGAACAAGCAGGTCACCATGAGTTGTAATTTTCTGTTTTGTTGCCACACTTATTGCCTTAGATGAGGCATCCTCAATAATTGAAACGTATTTAGGGATTCCAACATTAAGCTACAGGGATTTCCACCTGAGAGATATTTCAAAGCAATTGATTAAAGACCTTCTGGACAGGGCTGATTTGTACTTCACAGGTTGCCTGTACTTCAACATCCTGCAGGCTGGCCTTGGGTCAAATGCTGTATCCTTTCATGTTGACCTGTGTCCTCTTCTTTCTCATACTCTGTCCAAACACATCTAGTTCCCATAGCGACAGCAAAGTTAAAAATAATAGTTAGCAGCCATCAAAGTTGAAAAGAAGATTCTGAAGAAGCTGCATCCATCACTGTGAGCCATGGGGGTGAGAAAACAGGATACAAACAAAGCCTGGACATGTAGTAATTAAAGGAAAATCTAAAACACAGGGCAGAATTTTACGGTCCCGTTTCGGCAGGGATGGGGCCATAAAATGTGGCGAGACATTCTAAACTTCATTGGCTTCAATTGGAACGTAAAATCCTGCTGCTGTAAAATTTCGCCCACAAAAGTGTGGAGCGGGGATTAAGAAGTATAAAGAATGGGCTTCAATAGCACATCCTTGCTGGTAATTATTTCACAACATAATTGTTTAAATCACATCAGAAGCATTTTCAGACTGAATGAGCTATTATATGATAAAAGCAAAAAACTGCGGATGCTGGAAATCCAAAACAAGAATAAAATTACCTGGAAAAACTCAGCAGGTCTGACAGCATCGGCGGAGAGGAACACAGTTAACGTTTTGAGTCCATATGACTCTTTAACAGAACAGAATTATCGGAGTTGGTGCAGGGCTCTAATCAGTCATAGTTTTAGAAAAGGTGTCACGGTGTAAGGTAGTGAGAAAATTGGATATTGTTACAGCAAAATAGATTGTCCTTTTTGTGAAACGAATTAGCAGAAGGCCACAGGCTGTTTCTGAGAATGAGGTACTCTGCACCATAGCCTAGCAACCAGTCGTTTAGAAATCAAGTGTGTGTGGAACTTGAAAACTGCAGTGTATTTCAGAGCATCAGAACTGAGCTTCTGCTCACACCCAACCCTGTACAGGTCTCACAATGCTGCTTCCTTCATTGTCTCTCGATTGTTTTTTGTGCGCTGACAATTGGCCCATTTCCTTGACTTTTGCTGCCCACTAACAACTTCTGTGGTGTAATGATCAGGAATCAAGCAGGACTCTGGCGAAGTGGTTGGAGTCGTACCTAACACAAAGGAAGATAGTTATGGTCGTTGGAGGTCAGTCCTCTCAGCTCAAGGACATCACTGAAGGAGTTCCTCAGGGTAGTGTCCTCGGCCTAACCATCTTCAACTGCTTCATCAATGACCTTCCTTCCATCATAAGGTCAGAAGTGGGGATGTTCACTGATGATTGTACAATGTTCAGCACCATTCGTGACTCCTCAGATATTGAAGCAGTCCAGGCCCAAATGCAGCAAGACCTGGACAATATCCAGGCTTGGGCTGACAAGTGGCAAGTAACATTCGCACCACACAAATGTCAGGCAATGACCATTTCCAACAAGAGATAATTTAACTGTCTCTCCTTGACATTCAATGGCATTACCACCATTGAATCCTCTGCTGTCAACATCCTGACCAGAAACTGATCTGAACTAGTCAAATAAAGACTGTAGTTAAAAGAGAAGTTCAGAGACTAGGAATTCTGCAGCCAGTAACTCACCTCCTGACTCACCAAAGCCTGTCCATCATCTACAAGCCACAAGTCAGGAGTGTGATGGAATACTCCCCACTTGCCTGGATGAGTGCAGCTCCAACAATCCACGGATTCACAGAATTGTTACAGCACAGAAGGAGGCCATTCAGCCCACTGTGTCTGCACCAGCTCTCCAAATGATCATTATGACCTAGTGCCATTGCCCTGCCTTTTGCCAGTACCCCTGCACATTGTTTCTATTCAAATGATCATCTGATGCCACCTTGGATGCCTCGATTGAACCTGCCTCCACCACACTTCCAGGCAGTGCATTCCAGACCTGAACTACTCGTGGTGTGAAAAAGTTTCTTCTCACTTTGCATTTGCTTCTTTTGCAAATCACTTTCAATCTGTGCCCTCTTATTCTTGATCCTTTTATGGGCGGAAACAGCTTCACCTTATCTTTGTCTTTATCTACTTATCTACTTTGTCCAGCCCCCTCATGTTTTTGAACACATCTCCCAAATCTCCTTTTAGCCTTCTCCTCTCCAAGGAGAACAGTCCCAACCTCTCTAATCTATCTTCGTAACAGAAATTTCTCATCCCTGGAATCATTCTTGTCAACGTCTTCTGCACTCTCTCCAATGTGTTCGCACCCTTCCTATAGTGTGGTACCCAGAACTGTACACAATACTCCAGCTGCAGTCTAACTAGTGTCTTATATAAATTCAGCATAATCTCCCTGCTCTTGTACTCTATGACCCCATTACTAAAGCCCAGGATACTGTCTGCTCTTTGTCTTTTCTCAACTAGTAAGTCCATCAGTGTTACTGTAAAAATAACTTGCATTTACATCACACTTATCACAGCCTCAGAACATCCCAAAGTGTTTTATAGCCAATGAAGTGTAGTCATTGGAGTAATTCAGGAAAACACAGTAGCCAATGTGCAAACAACAAAGCCACAGAAACAGCAATGAGATAATTGACTAGTCTTTGCAGTTTTTTTGTTTATTCATTATTGGGATGTGGGAATCATTGGCTGGGCCAGCATTTATTGTCCCTCCCTAATTGCCATTGAGAAGGTAGTGGTAAGCTGCCTTCTTGAACTGTTGCAGTCCATGTGGTGTAAACTGGTCCCTGATGTGAGGGTTGTCCTATGATGTGAAGCTGAGTAAATTGGATCTATTTTCTCTGGAGTTTAGAAGAATGAGAGGTGATTACATTGAAACATATAAAATTCTGAGAAGTTTGACAGGGTGGATGCTGAGAGATTATTTCCGCTGGTCGGGGAATCTAAAACACAGGCGCACAGTCTGAGAATAAGAGGCCGATCATTTAGGACAGAGATGAGGAGGAATTACTTCACTCAGAGAGTTGTGAATCTTTGGAATTCTCTACCCCAGAGGGTTTTGGATGCTCCATTGTTGAATACACTTAAGGCTGGAATAGGCAGAGTTTTGGTTTCTCAGGGAATCAAGGGAAATGGGGAATGGGCACATAAATGGAGTTGAAGCCCATGATCAGCCAATGATGGTATTGAATGGTAAAGCAGTCTCGATGGGCCATATAGTCTGTTCCTACTCCTATTTCTTCTGTTCTTGTGTAGGTACACCCAAGTGCTGTTAGCAAGGGAGTTCCAGGATTTTGACCCAGTGAAGATGGTGGTTAAGGGATGGATTTTTTTGCCAGAACTGAATGAAATGGCACTATGTGTTCTTTCAGCTTTGAGGACAGGTGATATCTTTCTCACAGGTAATCCCTCACTATATCAATGGATTGGCAGTTAAGGATATGTTCCCAATCCTCCAGAGTGCGATTTGACTCCATGACCCTGTTAGCCAGGTGTGAAAGTGACAGAACTGAGCTGAAGCTGACAGACAATTAGGCTGCAGATATTCGACTGAAATGAGTGTGCAGCTCAGAATGAAAGATTATTACCCTAAATAACACCTCAATGTGAAGGAAATGAGCATGCCCTGACATTGAATGATTGATGTACTTACAGGAGGCTATAATATTATTCAGCACTTCAGAACAAATCATCAATCATTTATCAAAAATTAAATTGCTTTATTTTGTTAAAAATGCTATTCAACATCAGAAATGGTTTTGAACAGAAAACTAATGCTCAGGAGTCAGCCTGTGCAGTGACCTTCTGCAAACATGCAGCCTGAGGATCCTTTCTGTGGAAAAATGATTATCTTTCACTGGCGGCTGCATTAGGGGCAGTTATAAAACTGTAAAAGCTCATTAAATGACTCTGAAGTCTCCCTGCTGAGGCCTCTGATCATTTCTATATAATTAGACATAAACAAGGCACCAGTGCAGTGCAATTTAAACAAAGCATGTTCAACAGATTCAGCTTTCACCCCACTCTGCTCCTCATGTGTTCATCCTGACTTTTGAGGGATCTCTGACATGTTTTGAGATTTTGCAGGGTGTGAGGGAGGTGGGATAATTCGAATCAAATTACAATTAGGTTAAATCGTTCTGCTGAGGGGTTCAATTATCAGGAAAAACACGTGCTGGGCATATGATCAAAGGTCAGTCCAAGGGGGAGATTTAACCTGCAATATTGGATGGGTTTGTGCATCTGGGAATTAAAATGTAAAAGATGCAAAAGCTGAACACAAGCTGCCTCAAACTCCCCCACAGTTAGAATGGAGGCGGTTCAGGTTGGGGAGGAATGGAGGAGGGGGCAGGTGTGAGTGACTGATATTCTGGCAGTTGGCGGTCCTTATTTAGATATTTTAATCAGTCTGCATACATTCAGAATGGTATTCTTCCAGCTTTAACATTGAACGAGAAACCCAGTTGCAAAAGGGAAGTGAGGATTGCTTCATCGAGGAATTAAATACGATCCTAGCATTGTCTCTGGGCCAAGAGGAGTAAAAGTGTTTCCTTCACCCCACCCCCAACACTTCACCCAAAGTAGGCTTTTAAACCTCTCCGTGGTGGGACCACCCTCACAGCCCATTGTGACATTGATCTATGCCCCCCCATGGTTTGGAAGCCCCTCATGGCACAATCTGCTCCTCAAATGCCCCCTTCATGATCCTACCCCCCCCTCCACCTGCTTTCTTCAGTTACTCCCATCAATATAATCCCCCCGATCTCACCACCTTCCCCATCGATATCCCCCATGACTCTTGAGCTCCCCTCAAATCTTGTGTTGAGATTTCGCATCTTTTACGTTTTACTTCTCAGATGCACAAACCCATCCAAAATTGCAGATTAGATCTCTCGCTTGCTCTTAACTTGGATTCACATTCCCAGCATTGATACCCACGACTCCCAATCACTCCAGTTCCCCCATCGATATCCCACCCCCGATTCCCGATCTCCCTTGTTGCCCCATCAATATCACCCCGACTCCTGATCTGTCCACTTAAACATTTACATTCCCCCGACTCCTGATCCATCCATTTCCCTAAAGAAACTCCCCAAATCCAGATCTCTCCATTTACCCATCGATATTCCCCCCGACTCATGATCTCTCAATTTAACCATCGAAATCCCACCCCCCCCCCCCGCTACTACCAATCACTCCCGTTTCCCCATCTATAACATGCCCCGAGTCCCGAAATCCCCAATTTCGCCATCAATATCCTACCCCTGACTCGTGCACCCTCTATTTCCCCATCGATATTCCCCGACACCTGATCTCGCCATTTCCCCATCGATATTCCCCCAACTCCAAATCAATCCGTTTCCCAATCGATAATCCCCCGACTCCCGATCTCTCCATTTCCTCATCGATATCCCGCTGAATCCCGATTTCTGCATTTCCCAATCGATATCTCCCCGACTCCCGATCTCTCCATTTCCCCATCGATATCCCTCCGACACCGGCTCTCTCCATTTCCCCATCGATATCCCCCTGAATCCCGATTTCTGCATTTCCACTTTGTTATGCCCCCACTCCCGATATCTCCATTTCCCCATGATATACCTTCGACTCCGGATCTCTCAATTTACCCATTGATATCACCCGATTCCCGATCTCTCCATTTTCCCATCGATATCCCCCCGACGACTGATCTCTCCATTTCCCCATCGATATCAAGCGAATCACAAACTCTCCACTTCCCCATCGATATAGCCCGACTCACGATCTCTCCAATTCCTTATCGATATCCACCAGATTCCCGATCTCCTCACTTCCCCATCGATATCCACCGGACTCCCGATATCTCCATTTCCACATCGATATCCACCCGACATCCGATCTCTCCATTTCCACATCGATGTCCCCCTGAATGCTGCTGTCACCATTTCCCCATCAATATCCCCCAACTCCTGATCTCTCCATTTCCCCATCGATATCCCTCCAACTCCAGATCTCTCAATTTCCCCATTGAAATCCCTCCGACTCCGGATCTCTCAATTTCCCCATCGATATCCCCCGACACCCGATCGCTCCATTTCCTCATCGATATCCCCAGACTCCCTATCTCTCCATTTCCCCATCGATATCTCGCGACTCGGGATCTCTCCATTTCCCCATCGATATCCCCCCAACTCCCGATCTCTCCATTTCTCCATCGATATCTCCTCTAATCCCGATCTCTCCATTTCCCCATCGACATCCCTCCGACTCCGGACCTCTCAATTTACCCATTGATATCCCTGATTCCCGATCTCTCCATTTTCCCATCGATCTCCCCCTGACGACCGATCTCTCCATTTCCCTATGAAATACCCCCGAAACCGGAACTCTCCATTTCCCCATCGAAATCACCCGGATCACAAACTCTCCACTTCCCCATCGACATGGCCCGACTCACGATCTCTCCAATTCCTTACCGATATCCACCAGATTCCCGATCTCCTAATTTCCCCATCGATATCCACCGGACTCCCGATATCTGGATTTTCCAATCAATATCCCCCTGACTCCTGATCTTCCCATTTCCGCATTGATAACAACTCAACTCCCGATCTCTCCATTTCTCCATCGATATCACCCCAACTCCTGATCTTTCCATTTCCCCATCGATATCAAGCGAATCACAAACTCTCCACTTCCCCATCGATATAGCCCCACTCACAATCTCTCCAATTCCTTATCGATATCCACCAGATTCCCGATCTCCTCACTTCCCCATCGATATCCACCGGACTCCCGATATCTCCATTTCCCCAACGATAACACCCCAACTCCCGATCTCTCCATTTCCGCAATGATATTGCCCCGACTTCCAATCTCTCCATTTCCACATCGATAACCACCCGAGTTCCAATCTCTCCATTTCCACATTGATATTGCCCTGAATGCTGATGTCACCATTTCCCCATCAATATCCCCCAACTCCTGATCTCTCCATTTCCCCATCGATATCCCTCCAATTCCGGATCTCTCAATTTCCCCATTGATATCCTTCCGACTCCGGATCTCTCAATTTCCCCATCGATATCCCCTGACATCCGATCGCTCCATTTCCTCATCGATATCCCCAGACTCCCTATCTCTCCATTTCCACAGTGATATCTCGCGACTCGGGATCTCTCCAGTTCCCCATCGATATCCCCCCAACTCCTGATCTCTCCATTTCCCCATCGATATCTCCTCGACTCCCAATCTCTCCATTTCCCCATCGATATCTCCTCTAATCTCGATCTCTCCATTTCCTCATTGACATCCCTCCGATTCCGGACCTCTCAATTCACCCATTGATATCCCCGATTCCCGATCTCTCCATTTTCCCATCGATCTCCCCTGACGACCGATCTCTCCATTTCCCAATCGAAATACCCCCAAAACCCGAACTCTCCATTTCCCCATCGATATCATCCGGATCACAAACTCTCCAATTCCCCATTGACATGGCCCGACTCACGATCTCTCCAATGCCTTACCGATATCCACCAGATTCCCGATCTCCTAATTTCCCCATCGATATCCACCGGACTCCCGATATCTGGATTTTCCAATCAATATCCCCCTGACTCCTGATCTTCCCATTTCCGCATTGATAACAACTCGGCTCCCGATCTCTCCATTTCCCCATCGATATCCCACAACTCCCAATCTCTCCATTTCCCCAGTGATATCTCCTCAACTCCAAATCTCTCCATTTCCCCATCGATATCTCCTCTAATCCCGATCTCTCCATATCCACTTCGATATCCCCCCGACTTCCAATCTCTCCATTTACCCATCGATATACCGCCAACACCCTGACTCTCCATTTCCCCATCGATATCACCCGGATCACAAACTTTCCACTTCCCCATCGATATAGCCCGACTCACGATCTCTCCAATTCCTTACCGATATCCACCAGATTCCCAATCTCCTCACTTCCCCATCGATATCTACCGGACTCCCAATATCTCAATTTCCCCACCGATATCTCCTCTAATCCCAATCTCTCCATTTGCACTTCGATATCCCCCCGACTTCCAATCTCTACATTTCCCCATCGAGGTCTCCTCGACTCCTGATCTCTCCATTTCCCCATTGATATCCCTTCGACTCCGGACCTCTCAGTTTAACCATTGATATCCCCGATTCCCGATCTCTCCTTTTTCCCATTGATATCCCCCTGATGACCGATCTCTCCATTTCCCCATCGATATCACCCGGATCACAAACTCTCCACTTCCCCATTGATATTGCCCAAATCACGATCTCTCCACTTCCTCATCGATATCCACCCGATTGCTGATCTCTCCATTCCCACATCGATATCCTACCGACTTCCAATCTCTCCATTTCCACATCAATATCCCCCCGACTTCCAATCTCTCCATTTCCCCAATGATATCCCCCGACACCCGATCTCTCCATTTCCCCATCAATATCCCCCGACACCCGATCTCTCCAGTTCCCCATCGATATCCCCCGACACCGGATCTCTCCATTTCCCCATCGATATCCCATGACTCCCAATCTCTCCATTTGAACATCGATATCCCCCGACTCCCGATCTCTCCATTTCCCCATCGATATCCCCTGACTCCCGATCTCTCCATTTGCACATCGATATCCCCTGACTCCCGATCTCTCCATTTGCACATCGATCCCCTGACTCCCGATCTCTCTTTTTCCCCATCGATATACTGCAATTCCCGAACTCTCCATTTCCCCATCGATATACCCCTGACTCCCAATCTTTCCATTTGCGCATCGATATCTGCCGACTCCCGATTTCTCCATTACCCCATCGATATAACCTTCAATCCCGTTTGCTCCATTTGCCCATCGATATACCCCGATTCCCGATCTCTCCATTTCCCCATCGATATACCACCAACTCCTGATCTTTCCATTTGCACATCGATATCCCCCCACTCCATATCAATCCATTTCACATTGATATCCCACGATTCCCGATCTCTCCATTTTCCCATCGATATCTCCCCGACACCCGAACTCTCCATTTCCCCATCAATATCACCCGCATCACAAACTCTACACTTCCCCATCGATATAGCCCGACTCACGATCTCTCCATTTCCTAATCGATATCGACCCAATTCCCAATCTCCTCATTTCCACATTGATATCCACTGGCATCCCGATATGTCCATATCCCCAATGATAACACCCCGACTCATGATCTCTCCGTTTCCTCATCGATATGCACCTGTTTCCCGATCTCCTCATTTCCCCATTGATATCCAACGGACTGCCGATCTATCCATTTCCGCATCAATATCCCCCCACTTTCCAATCTCTCCATTTCCACATCGATATCCCCCTGAAAGCCGATGTCTCCACTTCCTCTATAGCTCCCCGACTCCCGATCTCTCCAATTCCCCATCGATAAACCGCGACACCGGATATCACAATTTCCCCATCGATATCCCCTGAATCCCAATTTCTGCATTTCCACTTTGATATGCCCCCGACTCCCGAACTCTCCATTTCCCCATCGATAGTCCCCCAACTCCCGCTATCTTCATTTCCCCATTGATAACAACTCGACTCCCGATCTCTCCATTTCCCCATCGAAATCCCCGGACAGACGATCGCTCCATTTCACCATCGATATCCACCTGAATCCCGATTTCTGTATTTCCACTTCGATATGCCCCCGACTCCTGATCTTTCCATTTCCCCTTCGATATCCCCCTGAATCCCGCTTTCTTCATTTCCACTTCGATAAGTCCTCGACTCCCAATCTCTCAATTTCCCCATCGATATTGCCCAATTCCCAATCTCTCCATTTCCACATTGATATCGCCCCGACACCTGATCTCTCCATTTCCCCGTCAATATCCCCTCGATTCCCGATCTCTCTATTTGCATATTGATATCCCCCGACTCCCGATCTCACCATTTCCCCATTGATATCCCCCTGAGTGCCATTCGCTCCATTTCACCATCGGTATACCCCGACTCCCAATGTCTCCATTTACCTATCGATATTCCCCGACTCCCGATCTCTCCATTTCCCCAATGATATCCCGCTGAATACCGATCTCTCTATTTCCCCATCGATATCCCCCTCAATCCTGATCACTCCATTTCCCCATCGAGATATCCTGACTTCCAATCTCTTCCTTTCCCCATTGATATCCACCTGACTCCGGATCTCTCCATTTCCACATCGAGATCCCCCGACTCCCGATCTCTCCATTTCCAAATTGATATCCCCCCCACTCCATATCAATCCATTTCTCCATCGATATGCCCCCGACTCCCGATTTTTCCATTTGCACATTGATATCCCCCGACTCCCAATCTCTCCATTTCCCCATCAATATCCCCCTCAATCCCAATCGCTCCATTTCCCCATTAATATACCCTGACTCCCAATCTCTCCATTTCCCCATCGATATCCACCTGACTCCCGATCTCTCCATTTTCCCATCTATATCACACCGACGCCTGACCTCTCAATTTCCGCATCGAAATTCCCCAACTCCGGATCTCTCTATTTCTCCATTGAGGTGCCCCAACTCGCGATCTCTCCATTTCTCTATGGATATCCCCCCCGACTTCCGATCTCCATTTCCCTATCGATATCCCCCCGACTTCCAATCTTTCCATTTCTCCATCGATATCACCCGATTTCTGATTTCTAAACGTTCCCATCGATATCCTCCCAAAACCCGAATTCTAAATTTCCCAGTCGATATCACCCGGATCACAAACTCTACACTTCCCCATCAACACAGTCCGACTGACGATCTCTCCATTTCCTAATCGATATACACCCAATTCCGATTCTCCTCAATTCCCCATCGCTATCCACCGGAATCCCGATATCTCCATATCCCCAACGATAACACCCTGACTTCCGATTTCTCCATTTCCACATCTGTCGAAGGGTCATGAAGACTCGAAACGTCAACTCTTTTCTTCTCCGCCGATGCTGCCAGACCTGCTGAGTTTTTCCAGGTAATTCTGTTTTTGTTTTGGATTTCCAGCATCCGCAGTTTTGTTTTGTCTTTATCTCGATATTCCCCCGACTTCCAATCTCTCCATTTCCTCTTCGATATCCCCCTGAATGCCAATGTCTCCATTTCCCAATCGATATCTCCCCAACTCCTGATCTCTCCATTTCCCATCGATATCCCCCAACTCCCGATCTCTCCATTTGACCATCGATATCCCTCCAACACCAGATCTCTCAATTTCCCCATCGATATCCCCGACACATGATCTTTCCATTTCCCCAACGATATTGCCCTGAATACCGATTTCTGCATTCGCACTTCGATATGCCCCCGAATCCTGATCTTTCCATTTCCCCATCGATATCCCCTGACACATTATCGCTCCATTTCCCCATCGATATCCCCCTCAATCCCAATTTCTGCATTTCCACTTCGATATGACCCGACTCACGATATCTCCATTTCCCCATTCATAACACCTCAACTCCCGAACTCTCCATTTCCGCATTCATATCCCCCAAATCCCGATCTCTCCATTTCCACTTCGATATCCCGCCGACTTCCAATCTCTCCATTTCCCCATCAATATCTCCATGACGACTGATCTCTCCATTTCCTCATCGATATACCGCCGACACCCTAACTCTCCATTTCCCCATCGATATCACCCAGATCACAAACTCTCCACTTCCGCATCGATATAGCCCGACTCACGATCTCTCCAATTCTTTACCAATATCCACCAGATTCCCAATCTCCTCACTTCCCCATCGATATCTACCGGACTCCCAATAGCTCCATTTCCCCACTGATAGCACCCCAACTCCCGATCTCTCCATTTCCATTTCGATATCCAAGCGACTCCTGATCGCTCCATTTCCCCATCGATAGCTCCTCGACCGCCAATCTCTCCATTTCCCCATCGATATCTCTGCTAATCCTGATCTCTCCATTTCCACATCAATATCCCCCCAACTTCCAATCTCTACATTTCCCCATCGATATCTCCTTGACTCCCGATCTCTCCATTTCCCCATTGATATCCCTTTGATGCTGGACCTCTCAGTTTAACCATTGATATACCCGATTCCCGATCTCTCCATTTTCCCTTGATTTTCCCCTGATGACCGATCTCTCCATTTCCCCATTGATATCACCCAGATCACAAACTCTCCACTTCACCATTGATATTGCCTGACTCCCAATCTCTCCATTTCCCCATCGATATCCACCCGATTCCTGATCTCTCCATTCCCACATCGATATCCCCCAGCACCGGATCTCTCCATTTCCCCATTGATAATCCCCCAACACCCGATCTCTCCATTTGCACATCGATATGCCCGACTCCCGATCTCCCATTTCCCCATCGATATCCCCCGACACCCGATCTCTCCATTTCCCCATCGATATCCCCCGACTCCTGATCTCTCCATTTGCACATCGATATCCCCTGACTCCCGATCGATCCATTTGCACATCGATATCCCCCGACTCCCGATCTCTCTTTTTCCCCATCGATATACTGCAATTCCCGAACTCTCCATTTCCCCATCGATATACCCTTGACTCGCGATATTTCTATTTGCACATCGATATCCCCCGACTCCTGAGCTCTCCATTACCCCATTGATATAACCTTCAATCCCGAACTCTCCATTTCCCCATCGAAATACCCCGATTCCCGATCTCTCCATTTCCCCATCAATATACCACCAACTCCCGATGTTTCCATTTGCACATCGATATCCCCCGACTCCATATCAATCCATTTCCCCATCGATATCACCTGACATGCAATCTCTCCTTTTCCCCATCGATATACATCCGACACCTGTTAACTCCATTTCCCCATCGATATGCCCTGACTCCCGATCTCTCCATTTCCGTTTCGATATCCCCCCAACTCCCGATCTCTGCATTTCCCTATTGATATCCCCCCGACATCTGATCTCTCCATTTCCCCATCGATATCACCTGATTTCTGATCTGCAAATTTTCCCATCGATATCCTCCCGAAACCCGAATTCTACATTTCCCCATTGATATCACCCGGATAACAAACTCTACACTTCCCCATCGACATAGCCTGACTGACGATCTCTCTATTTCCTAATCGATATCCACCCAATTCCCGATCTCCTCATTTCCCCATCGATATCCACCGGAATCCTGATACCTCCATATCCCCAACGATAACACCCCGACTTCCGATTTCTCCATTTCCACATCGATATTCCCCCGACTTCCAATCTCTCCATTTCCTCTTCGATATCCCCCTGAATGCCAATGTCTCCATTTCCCGATTGATATCTCCCCAACTCCCGATCTCTCCATTTCCCATCGATATCCCCCAACTCCCGATGTCTCCATTTGACCATTGATATCCCTCCAACAACAGATCTCTCAATTCACCCATCGATATCCCCCGACACATGATCGCTCCATTTCCCCATCGATATTGCCCTGAATACCGATTTCTGCATTTCCACTTCGATATGCCCCTGCATCCCGATCTTTCCATTTCCCCATTGATATCCCCTGACACATGATTGCTCCATTTCCCCATCGATATCCCCTGACACATGATTGCTCCATTTCCACATCGATATCCCCATCAATCCCAATTTCTGTATTTCCACTTCGATATGCCCCCGACTCACGACATCTCCAATTCCCCATTCATAACACCTCGGCTCCCGATCTCTCCATTTCCGCATTGATATCCCCCAATTCCCGATCTCTCCATTTCCACTTCGATATCCCCCCACTTCCAATCTCTCCATTTACCCATCAATATCCCCCCGAAGACTGATCTCTCCATTTCCCCATCGATATACTGCCAACACCCTAACTCGCCATTTCCCCATCAATATCACCCGAATCACAAACTCTCCACTTCCCCATTGATATAGCCCGACTCACGATCTCTCCAATTCCTTACCGATATCCACCAGATTCCCAATCTCCTCACTTCCCCATCGATATCTACCGGACTCCCAATATCTCCATTTCCCCACCGATAACACCCCAACTCCCGATCTCTCCATTTCCTCATCGATATTGCCCCGACTTCCAATCTCTCCATTTCCAATTCGATATCCCCCCGACTCCCGATTGCTCCATTTCCCCATCGATATCTCCTCGACTCCCAATCTCTCCATTTCCCCATCATTTTCTCCTCTAATCCTGATCTCTCCATTTGCACTTCGATATCCGCCCGACTTCCAATCTCTACATTTCCCCATCGATATCTCCTCGACTCCCGATCTCTCCATTTCCCCAATGAAATACCTTCGACTCCGGACCTCTCAGTTTAACCATTGATATCCTCGATTCCCGATCTCTCCATTTTCCCATTGATATCCCCCTGATGACCGATCTCTCCATTTCCCCACCGATATCACCCGGATCACAAACTCTCCACGTCCCCATCGCTATTGCCTGACTCACGATCTCTCCATTTCCTCATCGATATTCACCTGATTCTTGATCTCTCCATTCCCACATCGATATCCCCCCGACTTCCAATCTCTCCATTTCCACATCGATATCTCCTCGACTCCCGATCTCTCCATTTCCCCATTGATAACCGTTCGACTCTGGACCTCTCAGTTTAACCATTGATATCCCCGATTCCCGATCTCTCCATTTTCCCATTGATATCCCCCTGATGACCGATTTCTCCATTTCCCCACCGATATCACCCAGATCACAAACTCTCCACTTTTCCATCGATATTGCCTGACTCACGATCTCTCCATTTCCTCATCGATATCCACCCGATTCCTGATCTCTCCATTCCCACATCGATATCCCACCACTTCCAATCTCTCCATTTCCACATCGATATGCCCCCGACTTCCAATCTCTCCATTTCCCAATCGATATCCCCTGCCACCCGATCTCTGCATTTCCCCATCGATCTCCCCCAACACCGGATCTCTCCATTTCCCCATTGATATCCGCGACTCCCGATCTCTGCATTTGCACATCGATATGCCCTGACTCCCGATCTCCCCATTTCCCCATCAAGATCCCCCGACACCCGATCTATCCCATTTCCCCATCGATATCCCCCGACACCCGATCTCTCCATTTGCACATCGATATCCCCTGACTCCCGTTCTATCCATTTGCACATCGATATTCCCTCGACTTCCAATCTCTCCATTTCCTCTTCGATATCCCCCTGAATGCCGATGTCTCCATTTCCCAATCGATATCTCCCCAACTCCTGATCTCTCCATTTCCCATCGATATCCCCCAACTCCCGATCTCTCCATTTGACCATCAATATCCCTCCAACACCAGATCTCTCAATTTCCCCATCGATATCCCCGACACATGATCTTTCCATTTCCCCAACGATATTGCCCTGAATACCGATTTCTGCATTTCCACTTCGATATGCCCCCGAATCCCGATCTTTCCATTTCCCCATCGATATCCCCTGACACATGATCGCTCCATTTCCCTATCGATATCCCCCTCAATCCCAATTTCTGCATTTCCACTTCGATATGACCCGACTCACGATATCTCCATTTCCCCATTCATAACACCTCGACTCCCGAACTCTCCATTTCCGCATTCATATCCCCCAAATCCCGATCTCTCCATTTCCACTTCGATATCCCGCCGACTTCCAATCTCTCCATTTCCCCATCAATATCTCCATGACGACTGATCTCTCCATTTCCCCATCGATATACTGCCGACACCCTAACTCTCCATTTCCCCATCCATATCACCCGGATCACAAACTCTCCACTTCCGCATCGATATAGCCCGACTCACGATCTCTCCAATTCTTTACCAATATCCACCAGATTCCCAATCTCCTCACTTGCCCATCGATATCTACCGGACTCCCAATATCTCCATTTCCCCACTGAAAACACCCCAACTCCCGATCTCTCCATTTCCATTTCGATATCCAAGCGAATCCTGATCGCTCCATTTCCCCATCGATAGCTCCTCGACCACCAATCTCTCCATTTCCCCATCGATATCTCTGCTAATCCTGATCTCTCCATTTCCACATCGATATCCCCCCAACTTCCAATCTCTACATTTCCCCATCGATATCTCCTTGACTCCCGATCTCTCCATTTCCCCATTGATATCCCTTTGATGCTGGACCTCTCAGTTTAACCATTGATATACCCGATTCCCGATCTCTCCATTTTCCCTTGATTTCCCCCTGATGACCGATCTCTCCATTTCCCCATCGATATCACCCAGATCACAAACTCTCCACTTCACCATCGATATTGCCTGACTCCCAATCTCTCCATTTCCCCATCGATATCCACCCGATTCCTGATCTCTCCATTCCCACATCGATATCCCCCCGACTTCCAAACTCTCCATTTCCACATCGATATCCCCCAGCATCGGATCTCTCCATTTCCCCATCGATAATCCCCCAACACCCGATCTCTCCATTTGCACATCGATATCCCCCGACTCCCGATCTCTCTTTTTCCCCATCGATATACTGCAATTCCCGAACTCTCCATTTCCCCATCGATATACCCTTGACTCGCGATATTTCTATTTGCACATCGATATCCCCCGACTCCTGAGCTCTCCATTACCCCATTGATATAACCTTCAATCCCGAACTCTCCATTTCCCCATCGAAATACCCCGATTCCCGATCTCTCCATTTCCCCATCAACTCCCGATGTTTCCATTTGCACATCGATATCCCCCGACTCCATATCAATCCATTTCCCCATCGATATCACCTGAGATGCAATCTCTCCTTTTCCCCATCGATATGCATCCGACACGTGTTAACTCCATTTCCCCATCGATATGCCCTGACTCCCGATCTCTCCATTTCCGTATCGATATCCCCCCGACTCCCGATCTCTGCATTTCCCTATTGATATCCCCCAGACATCCGATCTCTCCATTTCCCCATTGATATCACCTGATTTCTGATCTGCAAATTTTCCCATCGATATCCTCCCGAAACCCAAATTCTACATTTCCCCATTGATATCACCCGGATAACAAACTCTACACTTCCCCATCGACATAGCCTGACTGACGATCTCTCTATTTCCTAATCGATATCCACCCAATTCCCGATCTCCTCATTTCCCCATCGATATCCACCGGAATCCTGATACCTCCATATCCCCAACGATAACACCCCGACTTCCGATTTCTCCATTTCCACATCGATATTCCCCCGACTTCCAATCTCTCCATTTCCTCTTCGATTTCCCCCTGAATGCCAATGTCTCCATTTCCCGATTGATATCTCCCCAACTCCCGATCTCTCCATTTCCCATCGATATCCCCCAACTCCCGATGTCTCCATTTGACCATTGATATCCCTCCAACAACAGATCTCTCAATTCACCCATCGATATCCCCCGACACATGATCGCTCCATTTCCCCATCGATATTGCCCTGAATACCGATTTCTGCATTTTCACTTCGATATGCCCCTGCATCCCGATCTTTCCATTTCCCCATTGATATCCCCTGACACATGATTGCTCCATTTCCCCATCGATATCCCCTGACACATGATTGCTCCATTTCCACATCGATATCCCCATCAATCCCAATTTCTGTATTTCCACTTCGATATGCCCCCGACTCACGACATCTCCAATTCCCCATTCATAACACCTCGGCTCCCGATCTCTCCATTTCCGCATTGATATCCCCCAATTCCCGATCTCTCCATTTCCACTTCGATATCCCCCCACTTCCAATCTCTCCATTTACCCATCGATATCCCCCCGAAGACTGATCTCTCCATTTCCCCATCGATATACTGCCAACACCCTAACTCGCCATTTCCCCATCGAAATCACCCGAATCACAAACTCTCCACTTCCCCATTGATATAGCCCGACTCACGATCTCTCCAATTCCTTACCGATATCCACCAGATTCCCAATCTCCTCACTTCCCCATCGATATCTACCGGACTCCCAATATCTCCATTTCCCCACCGATAACACCCCAACTCCCGATCTCTCCATTTCCTCATCGATATTGCCCCGACTTCCAATCTCTCCATTTCCAATTCGATATCCCCCCCGACTCCCGATCGCTCCATTTCCCCATCGATATCTCCTCGACTCCCAATCTCTCCATTTTCCCATCGTTTTCTCCTCTAATCCTGATCTCTCCATTTGCACTTCGATATCCGCCCGACTTCCAATCTCTCCATTTCCCCATCGATATCTCCTCGACTCCCGATCTCTCCATTTCCCCAATGATATACCTTCGACTCCGGACCTCTCAGTTTAACCATTGATATCCTCGATTCCCGATCTCTCCATTTTCCCATTGATATCCCCCCTGATGACCGATCTCTCCATTTCCCCACCGATATCACCCGGATCACAAACTCTCCACGTCCCCATCGCTATTGCCTGACTCACGATCTCTCCATTTCCTCATCGATATTCACCTGATTCTTGATCTCTCCATTCCCACATCGATATCCCCCCGACTTCCAATCTCTCCATTTCCACATCGATATCTCCTCGACTCCCGATCTCTCCATTTCCCCATTGATATCCCTTCAACTCTGGACCTCTCGGTTTAACCATTGATATCCCCGATTCCCGATCTCTCCATTTTCCCATTGATATCCCCCTGATGACCGATTTCTCCATTTCCCCACCGATAACACCCAGATCACAAACTCTCCACTTCTCCATCAATATTGCCTGACTCACGATCTCTCCATTTCCTCATCGATATCCACCCGATTCCTGATCTCTCCATTCCCACATCGATATCCCACCACTTCCAATCTCTCCATTTCCACATCGATATGCCCCCGACTTCCAATCTCTCCATTTCCCAATCGATATCCCCTGCCACCCGATCTCTGCATTTCCCCATCGACTCCCCCAACACCGGATCTCTCCATTTCCCCATCGATATCCGCGACTCCCAATCTCTGCATTTGCACATCGATATGCCCTGACTCCCGATCTCCCCATTTCCCCATCAAGATCCCCCGACACCTGATCTATCCCATTTCCCCATCGATATCCCCCGACACCCGATCTCTCCATTTGCACATCGATATCCCCTGACTCCCGTTCTATCCATTTGCACATCGATATTCCCTCGACTTCCAATCTCTCCATTTCCTCTTCGATATCCCCCTGAATGCCGATGTCTCCATTTCCCAATCGATATCTCCCCAACTCCTGATCTCTCCATTTCCCATCGATATCACCCAACTCCCGATCTCTCCATTTGACCATCAATATCCCTCCAACACCAGATCTCTCAATTTCCCCATCGATATCCCCGACACATGATCTTTCCATTTCCCCAACGATATTGCCCTGAATACCGATTTCTGCATTTCCACTTCGATATGCCCCCGAATCCCGATCTTTCCATTTCCCCATCGATATCCCCTGACACATGATCGCTCCATTTCCCTATCGATATCCCCCTCAATCCCAATTTCTGCATTTCCACTTCGATATGACCCGACTCACGATATCTCCATTTCCCCATTCATAACACCTCGACTCCCGAACTCTCCATTTCCGCATTCATATCCCCCAAATCCCGATCTCTCCATTTCCACTTCGATATCCCGCCGACTTCCAATCTCTCCATTTCCCCATCAATATCTCCATGACGACTGATCTCTCCATTTCCCCATCGATATACTGCCGACACCCTAACTCTCCATTTCCCCATCCATATCACCCGGATCACAAACTCTCCACTTCCGCATCGATATAGCCCAACTCACGATCTCTCCAATTCTTTACCAATATCCACCAGATTCCCAATCTCCTCACTTGCCCATCGATATCTACCGGACTCCCAATATCTCCATTTCCCCACTGAAAACACCCCAACTCCCGATCTCTCCATTTCCATTTCGATATCCAAGCGAATCCTGATCGCTCCATTTCCCCATCGATAGCTCCTCGACCACCAATCTCTCCATTTCCCCATCGATATCTCTGCTAATCCTGATCTCTCCATTTCCACATCGATATCCCCCCAACTTCCAATCTCTACATTTCCCCATCGATATCTCCTTGACTCCCGATCTCTCCATTTCCCCATTGATATCCCTTTGATGCTGGACCTCTCAGTTTAACCATTGATATACCCGATTCCCGATCTCTCCATTTTCCCTTGATTTCCCCCTGATGACCGATCTCTCCATTTCCCCATCGATATCACCCAGATCACAAACTCTCCACTTCACCATCGATATTGCCTGACTCCCAATCTCTCCATTTCCCCATCGATATCCACCCGATTCCTGATCTCTCCATTTCCACATCGATATGCCCCCGACTTCCAATCTCTCCATTTCCCAATCGATATCCCCTGCCACCCGATCTCTGCATTTCCCCATCGATCTCCCCCAACACCGGATCTCTCCATTTCCCCATCGATATTCGCGACTCCCAAACTCTCCATTTCCCCATCGATATACCCCTGACTCCCGATCTTTCCATTTGCACATCGATATCCCCCAACTCCCGATCTCTCCATTACCCCATCGATATAACCTTCAATCCTGTTCGCTCCATTACCCCATCGATATACCACCAACTCCTGATCTTTCCATTTACACATCGATATCCCCCGACTCCATATCAATCCATTTCCACATTGATATCCCGCGATTCCCGATCTCTCCATTTTCCCATCGATATCCCCCCGACACCCGAACTATCCATTTCCCCATCAATATCACCCGCATCACAAACTCTACACTTCCCCATTGATATAGCCCGATTCACGATCTCTCCATTTCCTAATTGATATCGACCCAATTCCCGATCTCCTCATTTCCACATCGATATCCACTGGAATCCCGATATCTCCATATCCCCAACGATAGCACCCCGACTCATGATCTCTCTGTTTCCTCATCAATATACAACTGTTTCCCGATGTCCTCATTTCCCCATTGATATCCACCGGACTGCTGATCTCTCCATTTCTGCATCAATATCCCCCCGATTTCCAATCTCTCCATTTCCACATCAATATCCCCCTGAATGCCGATATCTCCACTTCTTCCTCGATAGCCCCCCAACTTCCAATCTCTACATTTCCCCATCGATGTCTCCTTTACTCCCGATCTCTCCATTTCCCCATTGATATCCCTTCGATTCCGGACCTCTCAGTTTAACCATTGATATCCCCGATTCCCGATCTCTCCTTTTTCCCATTGATATGCCCCTGATGACCGATCTCTCCATTTCCCCATCGATATCACCAGGATCACAAACTCTCCACTTCCGCATCGATATTGCCCGAATCATGATCTCTCCACTTCCTCATCGATATCCACCTGATTGCTGATCTCTCCATTCCCATATCGATATCCTCCCGACTTCCAATCTCTCCATTTCCACATCAATATCCCCCCGACTTCCAATCTCTCCATTTCCCCATCGATAGCCCCCGACACCTGATCTCTCCATTTCCCCATCGATATCCCCCGACACCCGATCTCTCCAGTTCCCCATCGATATCCCCCGACACCGGATCTCTCCATTTCCCCATCGATATCCCATAACTCCCAATCTCTCCATTTGAACATCGATATCCCCCGACTCCCGATCTCTCCATTTCCCCATCGATATCCCCCGACACCTGATCTCTCCATTTCCCCATCGATATCCCCTGACTCCCGATCTCTCCATTTGCACATCGATATCCCCTGACTCCCGATCTCTCCATTTGCACATCGATCCCCCGACTCCCGATCTCTCTTGTTCCCCATCCATATACTGCAATTCCCAAACTCTTCATTTCCCCATCGATATACCCCTGACTCCCGATCTTTCCATTTGTGCATCGATATCTCCCGACTCCCAATTTCTCCATTACCCCATCGATATACCACCAACTCCTGATCTTTCCATTTGCACATCGATATCCCCCGACTCCATATCAATCCATTTCCACATTGATATCCCACGATTCCCGAACTCTCCATTTCCCCATCAATATCACCCGCATCACAAACTCTACACTTCCCCATCGATATAGCCCGATTCACGATCTCTCCATTTCCTAATCGATATCGACCCAATTCCCAATCTCCTCATTTCCACATCGATATCCACTGGAATCCCGATATGTCCATATCCCCAATGATAACACCCCGACTCACGATCTCTCCGTTTCCTCATCGATATGCACCTGTTTCCCAATCTCATTTCCCCATTGATATCCAATGGACTGCCGATCTATCCATTTCCGCATCAATGTCCCCCCGTTTTCCAATCTCTCCATTTCCACATCGATATCCCCCTGAAAGCTGATGTCTCCACTTCCTCCTCTATAGCTCCCCGACTCCCGATCTCTCCAATTCCCCATCGATAAACCGCGACACCGGATATCACAATTTCCCCATCGATATCCCCTGAATCCCGATTTCTGCATTTCCACTTCGATATGCCCCCGTCTCCCGAACTCTCCATTTCCCCATCGATAGTCCCCCAACTCCCGCTATCTCCATTTCCCCATTGATAAAAACTCGACTCCCAATCTCTCCATTTCCCCATCGAAATCCCCGGACAGACGATCACTCCATTTCACCATCGATATCCACCTGAATCCCGATTTCTGTATTTCCACTTCGATATGCCCCCGACTCCTGATCTTTCCATTTCCCCTTCGATATCCCCCTGAATCCCGCTTTCTTCATTTCCACTTCGATAAGTCCTCGACTCCCAATCTCTCAATTTCCCCATCGATATTCCCCAACTCCCAATCTCTCCATTTCCACATTGATATCGCCCCGACACCTGATCTCTCCATTTCCCCGTCAATATCCCCTCGATTCCCGATCTCTCTATTTGCATATTGATATCCCCCGACTCCCGATCTCACCATTTCCCCATTGATATCCCCCTGAGTGCCATTCGCTCCATTTCACCATCGGTATACCCCGACTCCCAATGTCTCCATTTACCTATCGATATTCCCCGACTCCCGATCTCTCCATTTCCCCAATGATATCCCGCTGAATACCGATCTCTCTATTTCCCCATCGATATCCCCCTCAATCCTGATTGCTCCATTTCCCCATCGAGATATCCTGACTTCCAATCTCTTCATTTCCCCATTGATATCCACCTGACTCCGGATCTCTCCATTTCCACATCGAGATCCCACGACTCCCAATCTCTTCATTTCCAAATTGATATCCCCCCGACTCCATATCAATCCATTTCCCCATCGATATGCCCCCGACTCCCGATTTTTCCATTTGCACATTGATATCCCCTGACTCCCAATCTCTCCATTACCCCATCGATATAACCTTCAATCCTGTTCGCTCCATTACCCCTTCGATATACCACCAACTCCTGATCTTTCCATTTGCACATCGATATCCCCCGACTCCATATCAATCCATTTCCACATTGATATCCCCCGATTCCCGATCTCTCCATTTTCCCATCGATATCCCCCCGACACCCGAACTATCCATTTCCCCATCAATATCACCCGCATCACAAACTCTACATTTCCCCATTGATATAGCCCGATTCACGATCTCTCCATTTCCTAATCGATATCGACCCAATTCCCGATCTCCTCATTTCCACATCGATATCCACTGGAATCCCGATATCTCCATATCCCCAACGATAGCACCCCGACTCATGATCTCTCTGTTTCCTCATCAATATACAACTGTTTCCCGATGTTCTCATTTCCCCATTGATATCCAATGGACTGCCGATCTCTCCATTTCTGCATCAATATCCCCCTGATTTCCAATCTCTCCATTTCCACATCAATATCCCCCTGAATGCCGATATCTCCACTTCTTCCTCGATAGCCCCCCAACTTCCAATCTCTACATTTCCCCATCGATGTCTCCTTTACTCCCGATCTCTCCATTTCCCCATTGATATCCCTTCGACTCCGGACCTCTCAGTTTAACCATTGATATCCCCGATTCCCGATCTCTCCTTTTTCCCATTGATATCCCCCTGATGACCGATCTCTCCATTTCCCCATCGATATCACCCGGATCACAAACGCTCCACTTTCGCATCGATATTGCCCGAATCACGATCTCTCCACTTCCTCATCGATATCCACCTGATTGCTGATCTCTCCATTCCCACATCGATATCCTCCCGACTTCCAATCTCTCCATTTCCACATCAATATCCCCCCAACTTCCAATCTCTCCATTTCCCCATCGATAGCCCCTGACACCTGATCTCTCCATTTCCCCATCGATATCCCCCGACACCCGATCTCCCCAGTTCCCCATCGATATCCCCCGACACCGGATCTCTCCATTTCCCCATCGATATCCCATAACTCCCAATCTCTCCATTTGAACATCGATATCCCCCGACTCCCGATCTCTCCATTTCCCCATCGATATCCCCCGACACCTGATCTCTCCATTTCCCCATCGATATCCCCTGACTCCCGATCTCTCCATTTGCACATCGATATCCCCTGACTCCCGATCTCTCCATTTGCACATCGATCCCCCGACTCCCGATCTCTCTTGTTCCCCATCGATATACTGCAATTCCCGAACTCTTCATTTCCCCATCGATATACCCCTGACTCCCGATCTTTCCATTTGTGCATCGATATCTCCCGACTCCCAATTTCTCCATTACCCCATCGATATACCACCAACTCCTGATCTTTCCATTTGCACATCGATATCCCCCGACTCCATATCAATCCATTTCCACATTGATATCCCACGATTCCCGAACTCTCCATTTCCCCATCAATATCACCCGCATCACAAACTCTACACTTCCCCATCGATATAGCCCGATTCACGATCTCTCCATTTCCTAATCGATATCGACCCAATTCCCAATCTCCTCATTTCCACATCGATATCCACTGGAATCCCGATATGTCCATATCCCCAATGATAACACCCCGACACACGATCTCTCCGTTTCCTCATCGATATGCACCTGTTTCCCAATCTCATTTCCCCATTGATATCCAATGGACTGCCGATCTATCCATTTCCGCATCAATGTCCCCCCGCTTTCCAATCTCTCCATTTCCACATCGATATCCCCCTGAAAGCTGATGTCTCCACTTCCTCCTCTATAGCTCCCCGACTCCCGATCTCTCCAATTCCCCATCGATAAACCACGACACCGGATATCACAATTTCCCCATCGATATCCCCTGAATCCCGATTTCTGCATTTCCACTTCGATATGCCCCTGTCTCCTGAACTCTCCATTTCCCCATCGATAGTCCCCCAACTCCCGCTATCTCCATTTCCCCATTGAAAACAACTCGACTCCCGATCTCTCCATTTCACCATCGATATCCACCTGAATCCCGATTTCTGTATTTCCACTTCGATATGCCCCCGACTCCTGATCTTTCCATTTCCCCTTCGATATCCCCCTGAATCCCGCTTTCTTCATTTCCACTTCGATAAGTCCTCGACTCCCGATCTCTCAATTTCCCCATCGATATTCCCCAACTCCCAATCTCTCCATTTCCACATTGATATCGCCCCGACACCTGATCTCTCCATTTCCCCGTCAATATCCCCTCGATTCCCGATCTCTCTATTTGCATATTGATATCCCCCGACTCCCGATCTCACCTTTTCCCCATTGATATCCCCCTGAGTGCCATTCGCTCCATTTCACCATCGGTATACCCCGACTCCCAATGTCTCCATTTACCTATCGATATTCCCCGACTCCCGATCTCTCCATTTCCCCAATGATATCCCGCTGAATACCGATCTCTCTATTTCCCCATCGATATCCCCCTCAATCCTGATCCCTCCATTTCCCCATCGAGATATCCTGACTTCCAATCTCTTCATTTCCCCATTGATATCCACCTGACTCCGGATATCTCCATTTCCACATCGAGATCCCACGACTCCCGATCTCTTCATTTCCAAATTGATATCCCCCCCACTCCATATCAATCCATTTCCCCATCGATATGCCCCCGACTCCCGATTTTTCCATTTGCACATTGATATCCCCCGACTCCCAATCTCTCCATTTCCCCATTAATGCCCCCCTCAATCCCAATCGCTCCATTTCCCCATTAATATACCCTGACTCCCAATCACTCCATTTCCCCATCGATATCCACCTGACTCCCGATCTCTCCATTTTCTCATCTATATCCCACCGACGCCCGACCTCTCAATTTCTGCATCGAAATTTCCCAACTCCGGATCTCTCTATTTCTCCATTGAGGTGCCCCAACTCCCGATCTCTCCATTTCTCTATGGATATCCCCCCTGACTTCCGATCTCTCCATTTCCCTATCGATATCCCCCCGACTTCCAATCTCTCCATTTCTCCATCGATATCACCCGATTTCTGATTTCTAAACGTTCCCATCGATATCCTCCCAAAACCCAAATGCTAAATTTCCCCATCGATATCACCCGGATCACAAACTCTACACTTCCCCATCAACATAGCCTGACTCACGATCTCTCCATTTCCGAATCGATATACACCCAATTCCGATTCTCCTCATTTCCCCATTGCTATCCACCGGAATCCCGATATGTCCATGTCCCCAATGATAACACCCTGTCTTCCGATTTCTCCATTTCCACATCGATATTCCCCCGACTTCCAATCTCTCCATTTCCTCTTCGATATCCCCCTGAATGCCAATGTCTCCATTTCCCAATCGATATCTCCCCAACTCCTGATCTCTCCATTTCCCATCGATATCCCCCAACTCCCGATCTCTCCATTTGACCATCGATATCCCTCCAACACCAGATCTCTCAATTTCCCCATCGATATCCCCGACACATGATCTTTCCATTTCCCCATCGATATTGCCCTGAATACCGATTTCTGTATTTGCACTTCGATATGCCCCCGAATCCCGATCTTTCCATTTCCCCATCGATATCCCCTGACACATGATCACTCCATTTCCCATCGATATCCCCCTCAATCCCAATTTCTGCATTTCCACTTCGATATGACCTGACTCACGATATCTCCATTTCCCCATTCATAACACCTCGATTCCTGATTTCTCCATTTCCGCATTGATATCCCCCAAATCCTGATCTCTCCATTTCCATTTCGATATCCCCCCAACATCCAATCTCTCCATTTCCCCATCAATATCTCCCTGACGACTGATCTCTCCATTTCCCCATCGATATACCGCCGACACCCTAACTCTCCATTTCCCCTTCGATATCACCCGGATAACAAACTCTCCACTTCCGCATCGATATAGCCCGACTCACGATCTCTCCAATTCTTTTCCAATATCCACCAGATTCCCAATCTCCTCACTTCCCCATCGATATCTACAGGACTCCCAATATCTCCATTTCCCCACTGATAACACCCCAACTCCCGATTTCTCCATTTCCATTTCGATATCCAACCGACTCCTGATCGCTCCATTTCCCCATCGATAACTCCTCGACCGCCAATCTCTCCATTTCCCCATCGATATCTCCACTAATCCCGATCTCTCCATTTCCACATTGATATCCCCCCGACTTCCAATCTCTACATTTCCCCATCGATATCTCCTCGACTCCCGATCTCTCCATTTCCCCATTGATATCCCTTCGATGCTGGACCTCTCAGTTTAGACATTGATATCCCCGATTCCCGATCTCTCCATTTTCCCATTGATATCCCCCTGATGACCGATCTCTCCATTTCCCCACCGATATCACCCAGATCCCAATCTCTCCACTTCCCCATCGATATTGCCTGACTCACGATCTCTCCATTTCCCCATCGATATCCACCCGATTCCTGATCTCTCCATTCCCACATCGATATCCCCCCGACTTCCAATCTCTCCATTTCCACATCGATATCCCCCAACACCGGATCTCTCCATTTCCCCATCGATAGTCCCCCGACACCCGATCTCTCCATTTGCACATCGATATCCCCGACTCCCGATCTCCCATTTCCCCATCGATATCCTCCAACACCCGATCTCTCCATTTCCCCATCGATATCCCCCCACTCCCGATCTCTCCATTTGCACACGGATATCCTCTGACTCCCGATCTATCCATTTGCACATCGATATCCCCCGACTCCCGATCTCTCTTTTTCCCCATCGATATACTGCCATTCCCGAACTCTCCATTTCCCCATCGATATACCCCTGACTCCCGATATTTCCATTTGCACATCGATATCCCCCGACTCCTGATCTCTCCATTACCCCATCGATATAACCTTCAATCCTGAACTCTCCATTTCCCCATCGATATACCCCGATTCCCAATCTCTCCATTTCCCCATCAATATACCACCAACTCCCGATGTTTCCATTTGCACATCGACATCCCCCGACTCCATATCAATCCATTTCCCCATCGATATCACCTGACATGCAATCTCTCCTTTTCCCCATCGATATACATCCGACACCTGTTAACTCCATTTCCCCATCGATATGCCCTGACTCACGATCTCTCCATTTCCCTATCGATATCCCCCCGACTCCCGATCTCTCCATTTCCCCATCGATATCACCTGATTTCTGATCTGTAAATTTTCCCATCGATATCCTCCCGAAACCCGAATTCTACATTTCCCCATTGATATCACCCGGATCACAATCTCTACAGTTCCCCATCGACATAGCCTGACTGACGATCTCTCTATTTCCTAATTGATATCCACCCAATTCCCGATCTCCTCATTTCCCCATCGATATCCACCGGAATCCTGATACCTCCATATCCCCAACGATAACACCCTGACTTCCGATTTCTCCATTTCCACATCGATATTCCCCCGACTTCCAATCTCTCCATTTCCTCTTCGATATCTCCCTGAATGCCAATGTCTCCATTTCCCGATTGATATCTCCCCAACTCCTGATCTCTCCATTTCCCATTGATATTCCCTAACTCCGGATCTCTCCATTTGACCATCGATATCCCTCCAACAACAGATCTCTCAATTCACCCATCGATATCCTCCGACACATGATCACTCAGTTTCCCCATCGATATTGCCCTGAATACCGATTTCTGCATTTCCACTTCGATATGCCCCCGCATCCTGATCTTTCCTTTTCCCCATCGATATCCCCTGACACATTATCGCTCCATTTCCCTATCGATATCCCCATCAATCCGAATTTCTGCATTTCCACTTCGATATGCCCCCGACTCACGATATCTCCAATTCCCCATTCATAACACCTCGGCTACCGATCTCTCCATTTCCGCATTGATATCCCCCAAATCCCGATCTCTCCATTTCCACTTCGATATCCCCCCACTTCCAATCTCTCCATTTCCCCATCGATATCCCCCCGAAGACTGATCTCTCCATTTCCCCATCGATATACTGCCAACACCCTAACTCTCCATTTCCCCATCGATATCACCCGAATCACAAACTCTCCACTTCCCCATTGATATAGCCCGACTCACGATCTCTCCAATTCCTCACCGATATCCACCAGATTCCCAATCTCCTCACTTCCCCATCGACATCTACCGGACTCCCAATATCTCCATTTCCCCACCGATAACACCCCAACTCCCGATCACTCCATTTCCTCATCGATATTGCCCCGACTTCCAATCTCTCCATTTCCACTTCGATATCCCCCCAACTCCCGATCGCTCCATTTCCCCATCGATATCTCCTCGACTCCCAATCTCTCCATTTCCCCATCGTTATCTCCTCTAATCCTGATCTCTCCATTTGCACTTCGATATCCGCCCGACTTCCAATCTCTCCATTTCCCCATCGATATCTCCTCGACTCCCGATCTCTCCATTTCCCCAATGAAATACCTTCGACTCCAGACCTCTCAGTTTAACCATTGATATCCTCGATTCCCGATCTCTCCATTTCCCCACCGATATCATCCGGATCAAAAAGTCTCCACGTCCCCATCGATATTGCCTGACTCACGTTCTCTCCATTTCCTCATCGATATTCACCTGATTCCTGATCTCTCCATTCCCACATCGATATCCCCCCGACTTCCAATCTCTCCATTTCCATATCGATATCTCCTCGACTCCCGATCTCTCCATTTCCCCATTGATATCCCTTCGACGCTGGACCTCTCAGTTTAACCATTGATATCCCCGATTCCCGATCTCTCCGTTTTCCCATTGATATCCCCCTGATGACCGATCTCTCCATTTCCTGACGGATATCACCCGGATCACAAACTCTCCACTTCTCCATCGATATTGTCTGACTCACGATCTCTCCATTTCCTCATCGATATCCACCCGATTCCTGATCTCTCCATTCCCACATCGATATCCCCCCACTTCCAATCACTCCATTTCCACATCGATATGCCCCACGACTTCCAATCTCTCCATTTCCCCATCGATATCCCCTGACACCCGATCTCTCCATTTCTCCATCGATATCCCCCGACACCCGATCTCTCCATTTCCCCATCGATCTCCCCCAACACCGGACCTCTCCATTTCCCCATCGATATCCTCCGACTCCCGATCTCTGCAGTTGCACATCGATATGCCCTGACTCCCGATCTCCCCATTTCCCCATTGAGATCCCCCGACCCCCGATCTCTCCATTTCCCCATCGATATCCCCCGACTCCCGATCTCTCCATTTCCCCATCGATATCCCCCGACTCCCGATCTCTGCATTTGCACATCGATATGCCCTGACTCCCGATCTCCCCATTTCCCCATCGAGATCCCCCGACCCCCGATCTCTCCATTACCCCATCGATATACCACCAACTCCTGATCTTTCCATTTGCACATCGATATCCCCCGACTCCATATCAATCCATTTCCACATTGATATGATCCGATTCCCGATCTCTCCATTTTCCCATCGATATCCCCCGACACCCGAACTCTCCATTTCCCCATCAATATCAACCGCATCACAAACTGTTCACTTCCCCATCGATATAGCCTGATTCACGATCTCTCCATTTCCTAATCGATATCGACCCAATTCCCGATCTCCTCATTTCCACATCGATATCCACTGGAATCCCGATATCTCCATATCCCCAATGATAGCACCCCGACTCACGATCTCTCTGTTTCCTCATCAATATCCAACTGTTTCCCGATCTCCTCATTTCCCCATTGATATCCACCGGACTGCCGATCTCTCCATTTCTGCATCAATATCCCCCCGATTTCCAATCTCTCCATTTCCACATCAATATCCCCCTGAATGCAGATGTCTCCACTTCTTCCTCAATAGCTCCCCGACTCCCGATCTCTCCATTTCTCCATCGATATCCCCTGACACCGGATGTCTCAATTTCCCCATCGATGTCCCCCGACAGACGATCGCTCCATTTCCCCATCGATATCTACCTGAATCCCGATTTCTGTATTTCCACTTCGATATGCCCCCGACTCCCGATCTCTCCATTTCCCCATCGATAGCCCCCCGAGTCCCTCTATCTCCGTTTCCCCATTGATAACAACTCGACTCCCGATCTCTCCATTTCCCCATCGATATCTCTCCGACATCAGATTTCTCAATTTCCCCATCGATATCCCCCGACACACGATCGCTCCATTTCCCCATCAATATCCACCTGAATACCAATTTCTGTATTTCCACTTCGATATGCCCCCGACTCCTGATCTTTCCATTTCCCCTTCGATATCCCCCTGAATCCCACTTTCTTCATTTCCACTTCGATAAGTCCTTGACTCCCGATATCTCCATTTCCCCATTGATAACACCTCGACTCCCGAAATCTCAATTTCCCCATTGATATTCCCCAACTCCCAATCTCTCCATTTCCACATTGATATCCCCCTGACACCTGATCTCTCCATTTCCCCGTCAATATCCTCTCGATTTCCGATCTCTCTATTTGCACATTGATATCCCCCGACTCCCGATCTCACCATTTCCCCATTGATATCCCCCTGAGTGCCATTCGTTCCATTTCCCCATCGGTATACCCCGACTCCCAATGTCTCCATTTACCTATCGATATCCCCCGACTCCCGATCTCTCCATTTCCCCATCCATATCCCCCTCAATCCTGATCGCTCCATTTCCCCATCGATATATCCCGACTTCCAATCTCGTCATTTCCCCATTGATATCTACTTGACTCCGGATCTCTCCAATTCCACATCGAGATCCCCCCACTCCCAAACTCTCCATTTCCAAATCGATATCCCCCCGACTCCATATCAGTCCATTTCCCCATCGATATGCCCCCGACTCCCGATTTTTCCGTTTGCACATTGATATCCCCCGACTCCCAAACTCTCCATTTCCCCATCAATATCCCCCTCATTTCCAATCGCTCCATTTCCCTATTGATATAACCCGACTCCCAGTCTCTCCATTTCCCTATCGATATCCACCTGACTCCCGATCTCTCCATTTTCCCATCTATATCCCACCGACGCCTGAACTCTCAATTTCCGCATCGATATTCCCCGACTCCGGATCTCTCCATTTCCCCATCGAGGTGCCACAACTCCCGATCTCTGCATTTCCCTATGGATATCCCCCCCGACTTCTGATCTCTCCATTTCTCCATTGATATCGCCCGATTCCCGATCTCTCCATTTTCCCATCGATATCCTCCTGACACCTGAACTCTCCATTTTCCCATCAATATCACCCGGATCACAAACTCTCCACTTCCCCATCGATATTGCCGGACTCACGATCTCTCCATTTCCTCATTGATATCCCACTGACTTCCAATTTCTCCATTTCCACATCGATAACCCCCTGAATGCCGATGTCTCCATTTCCCCATCGATATCTCCCCGACTCCCGATCTCTTCATCTCCCCATCGATATCCCCCAAATCCAGATCTCTCCAGTTCCCCATCGATATGTCTCCGACACCGGATCTCTCAATTTCCCTATCGATATCCCCCTGAATCCCAATTTCTGCATTTCCACTTCGCTATGCCCCTCACTCCCAATCTTTCCATTTCCCCATCGATATCCCCCAACACCCGATCTTTCCATTTCCCCATCGATATCCCCTGACACATGATCGCTCCATTTCCACATCGATATCCCCCTCAATCCCAATTTCTGCATTTCCACTTCGATATGCACCCGACTCACGATATCTCCAAATCCCCATTCGTAACACCTCGGCTCCCGATCTCTACATTTCCGCAATGATATCCCACAAATCCCGATCTCTCCATTTCCATTTCGATATCCCCCCGACTTCCAATCTCTCCATTTCCATTTCGATATCCCCGCGACTTCCAATCTCTCCATTTCCCCATCGATATCCCCTTGAATCCCGATTTCTGCATTTCCACTTCGATAAGCCCCCGACTCCCGATCCCTCCATTTCCCCATCGATTGCCCCGACTCCCGCTATCTCCATTTCCCCATTGATAACAACTCGACTCTCGTTCTCTCCATTTCCCCAACGATATCCCTCCGACACCGGATCTCTCAATTTCCCCATCGATATCCCCTACACACGATCGCTCCATTTCCCCATCGATATCCACCTGAATCCCAATTTCTGTATTTCCACTTCGATATGCCCCCAACTTCTGAAATTTCCATTTACCCCTTGATATCCCCCTGAATCCCACTTTCTTCATTTCCACTTCGATAAGTCCTTAACTCCCGATATCTCCATTTCCCCATTGATAACACCTCGACTCCCGATCTCTCAATTTCCCCATTGATATTCCCCAACTCCCAATCTCTCCATTTCCACATTGATATCGCCTTGACACCTGATCTCTCCATTTCCCCGTCAATATCCCCTCAATTCCCGATCTCTCTATTTGCACATTGATATCCCCTGACTCCCGATCTCACCATTTCCCCATTGAAATCCCCCTGAGTGCCATTCGCTCCATTTCCCCATCGGTATACCCCGACTCCCAATGTCTCCATTTACCTATCGATATCCCCCGACTCCCGATCTCTCCATTTCCCCATCGATATCCCCCTCAATCCTGATCACTCCATTTCCCCATCAATATATCCCGACTTCCAATCTCGTCATTTCCCCATTGATATCTACCTGACTCCGGATCTCTCCATTTCCACATCGAGATCCCCCAACTACTAATCTCTCCACTTCCAAATCGATATCCCCCCGACTCCATATCAATCCATTTCCCCATCGATATGCCCCCGACTCTCGATTTTTCCATTTGCACATTGATATGCCCCGACTCCCAATCTCTCCATTTGCCATCAAAATCCCCCTCAATCCCAATCGCTCCATTTCCCCATTAATGTAACCCGACTACCAATCTCCATTTCCCCATCGATATCCATCTGACTCCCGATCACTCCATTTTCCAATCCATATCCCACTGACGCCCGAACTCTCAATTTCCTCATCGATATTCCCAGAGTCTGGATCTCACCATTTCTCCATCGAGGTGCCCCAACTCCCGATCTCTCCATGTCCCTATGGATATCCCCCGCGACTTCCGATCTCTCCATTTCCACATCGAGATCCCCCAACTACTAATCTCTCCACTTCCAAATCGATATCCCCCCGACTCCATATCAATCCATTTCCCCATCGATATGCCCCCGACTCTCGATTTTTCCATTTGCACATTGATATGCCCCGACTCCCAATCTCTCCATTTGCCATCAAAATCCCCCTAAATCCCAATCGCTCCATTTCCCCATTAATGTAACCCAACTACCAATCTCCATTTCCCCATCGATATCCACCTGACTCCCGATCACTCCATTTTCCAATCCATATCCCACCGACGCCCGAACTCTCAATTTCCTCATCGATATTCCCAGAGTCTGGATCTCACCATTTCTCCATCGAGGTGCCCCAACTCCCGATCTCTCCATGTCCCTATGGATATCCCCCGCGACTTCCGATCTCTCCATTTCCCTATCGATATCCCCCCGACTTCCGATCTCTCCATTTCTCCTTCGTTATCACCCGATTTCTGATCTGTAAATTTTCCCATCGATATCCTCCCAAAACCCGAATTCTAAATTTCCCCATTGATATCACCCAGATCACAAACATAACACTTCCCCATCAACATAGCCCGACTGACGATCTCTCCATTTCCTAATCGATATCCACCCAATTCCCGATCACCTCATTTCCCCATCGCTATCAACCGGAATCCCGATATCTCGGTATCCCCAATGATAACACCCCGAATTCCGATTTCTCCATTTCCACATCGATATTCCCATGAATGCCAAACTCTCCATTTGACCATCAATATCCCTCCAACACCAGATCTCTCAATTTCCTCTTTGATATCCCCCGTCACATGATCGCTCCATTTCCGTTCGATATTGCCCGAAATACCGATTTCTGCATTTCCACTTCGATATGCCCCCGAATCCCGATCTTTCCATTTCCCCATCGATATCCCCTGACACATGATCGCTCCATTTCCCCTTCGATATCCCCCTCAATCCCAATTTCTGCATTTCCACTTCGATATGCCCCCGACTCATGATATCTCCATTTCCACATTCATAACACCTCGATTCCCGATCTCTCCATTTCCGCATTGATATCCCCCAAATCCCGATCTCTCCATTTCCATTTCGATATCCCCCCGACTTCCAATCTCTCAATTACCCCATCAATATGTCCCTGACGACTGATCTCTCCATTTCCCCATCGATAAACCGCCGAAACCCTAACTCTCCATTTCCCCATCGATATCACCCGGATCACAAACTCTCCACTTCCGCATCGATATAGCCCGACTCATGATCTCTCCAATTCCTTACCGATATCCACCAGATTCCCAATCTCCTCACTTCCCCATCAATATCTACTGGACTCCCAATATCTCCATTTCCCTACCGATAACACCCCAAATCCCGATCTCCCAATTTCCGCATCAATATTGCCCCGACTTCCAATCTCTCCATTTCCACTTCGATATCCCCCCGACTCCTGATCGCTCCATTTGCCCATCGAGAGCTCCTCGACTCCCAATCTCTCCATTTCCCCATCGATATCTCCTCTAATCCCGATCTCTCCATTTGCACTTCGATATCCCCCCGATTTACAATCTCTACATTTCCCCATCGATATCTCCTCGACTCCCGATCTCTCCATTTCCCCATTGATATTCCTTCGACTCCAGACCTCTCAGTTTAACCATTGATATCCCTGATTCCTGATCTCTCCTTTTGCCATTGATATCCCCCTGATGACCGATCTTTCCATTTCCCCACCGATATCACCCGGATCACAAACTCTCCACTTCTCCATCGATATTGCCTGACTCACGATCTCTCCATTTCCTCATCAATATCCACCCGATTCCTGATTTCTCCATTCCCACATCGATATCCCCCCGACTTCCAATCTCTCCATTTCCATTTCGAAATCCCCGCGACTTCCAATCTCTCCATTTCCCCATCGATATCCCCCTGAATCCCCATTTCTGCATTTCCACTTCGATAAGACCCCGACTCCCGATCCCTCTATTTCCCCATCTATTGCCCCCCGACTCCCGCTATCTCCATTTCCCCATTGATAACAACTCGACTTCCATTCTCTCCATTTCCCCAATGATATCCCTCCGACACCGGATCTCTCAATTTCCCCATCGATATCCCCCAACACACGATCACTCCATTTCCCCATCGATATCCACCTGAATCCCAATTTCTGTATTTCCACTTCGATATGCCCCGACCCCTGAAATTTCCATTTACCCTTTGATATCCCCCTGAATCCCACTTTCTTCATTTCCACTTCGATAAGTCCTTGACTCCCGATATCCCAATTTCCTCATTGATAACACCTCGACTCCCGATCTCTCAATTTCCCCATTGATATTCCCAAACTCCCAATCTCTCCATTTCCACATTGATATCCCCTTGACACCTGATCTCTCCATTTCCCCGTCAATATCCCCTCGATTCCCGATCTCTCTATTTGCACATTGATATCCCCTGACTCCCGATCTCACCATTTCCCCATTGAAATCCCCCTGAGTGCCATTCGCTCCATTTCCCCATCGGTATACCCCGACACCCAATGTCTCCATTTACCTATCGATATCCCCTGACTCCCGATCTCTCCATTTCCCCATCCATATCCCCTTCAATCCTGATCACTCCATTTCCCATCAATATATCCCGACTTCCAATCTCGTCATTTCCCCATTGATATCTACCTGACTCTGGATCTCTCTATTTCCACATCGAGATCCCCCAACTACTAATCTCTCCACTTCCAAATCGATATCCCCCCGACTCCATATCAATCCATTTCCCCATCGATATGCCCCCGACTCTCGATTTTTCCATTTGCACATTGATATGCCCCGACTCCCAATCTCTCCATTTGCCATCAAAATCCCCCTCAAACCCAAACACTCCATTTCCCCATTAATGTACCCCAACTCCCAATCTCTCCATTTCCCCATCGATATCCACCTGACTCCCGATCACTCCATTTTCCAATCTATATCCCACCGACGCCCGAACTCTCAATTTCCTCATCGATATTCCCGGAGTCTGGATCTCACCATTTCTCCATCGAGGTGCCCCAACTCCCGATCTCTCCATTTCCCTATGGATATCCCCCGCGACTTCCGATCTCTCCATTTCCCTATGGATATCCCCCCGACTTCCGATCTCTCCATTTCTCCTTCGTTATCACCCAATTTCTGATCTGTAAATTTTCCCATCGATATCCTCCCAAAACCCGAATTCTAAATTTCCCCATTGATATCACCCAGATCACAAACATAACACTTCCCCATCAACATAGCCCGACTGACGATCTCTCCATTTCCTAATCGATATCCACCCAATTCCCGATCACCTCATTTCCCCATCGCTATCAACCGGAATCCCGATATATCGGTATCCCCAATGATAACACCCCAACTTCCGATTTCTCCATTTCCACATCGATATTCCCATGAATGCCAATCTCTCCATTTGACCATCAATATCCCTCCAACACCAGATCTCTCAATTTACTCTTCGATATCCCCCGTCACATGATCGCTCCATTTCCCCATCGATATTGCCCTGAATACCGATTTCTGCATTTCCACTTCGATATGCCCCCGAATCCCGATCTTTCCATTTCCCCATCGATATCCCCTGACGCATGATCACTCCATTTCCCCATCGATATCCCCCTCAATCCCAATTTCTGCATTTCCACTTCGATATGCCCCCGACTCATGATATCTCCATTTCCACATTCATAACACCTCGATTCCCGATCTCTCCATTTCCGCATTGATATCCCCCAAATCCCGATCTCTCCATTTCCATTTCGATATCCCCCCGACTTCCAATCTCTCAATTACCCCATCAATATGTCCCTGACGACTGATCTCTCCATTTCCCCATCAATAAACCGCCGACAACCTAACTCTCCATTTCCCCATCGATATCACCCAGATCACAAACTCTCCACTTCTGCATCGATATAGCCCGACTCATGATCTCTCCAATTCCTTACTGATATCCACCAGATTCCCAAACTCCTCACTTCCCCATCGATATCTACTGGACTCCCAATATCTCCATTTCCCTACCGATAACACCCCAACTCCCGATCTCCCAATTTCCGCATCGATATTGCCCCGACTTCCAATCTCTCCATTTCCACTTCGATATCCCCCCGACTCCTGATCGCTCCATTTGCCCATCGAGAGCTCCTCGACTCCCAATCTCTCCATTTCCCCATCGATATCTCCTCTAATCCCGATCTCTCCATTTGCACTTCGATATCCCCCCGATTTACAATCTCTACATTTCCCCATTGATATCTCCTCGACTCCCGATCTCTCCATTTCCCCATTGATATTCCTTCGACTCCAGACCTCTCAGTTTAACCATTGATATCCCTGATTCCTGATCTCTCCTTTTGCCATTGATATCCCCCTGATGACCGATCTTTCCATTTCCCCACCGATATCACCCGGATCACAAACTCTCCACTTCTCCATCGATATTGCCTGACTCACGATCTCTCCATTTCCTCATCAATATCCACCCGATTCCTGATCTCTCCATTCCCACATCGATATCCCCCCGACTTCCAATCTCTCCATTTCCATTTTGATATCCCCGCGACTTCCAATCTCTCCATTTCCCCATCGATATCCCCCTGAATCCCCATTTCTGCATTTCCACTTCGATAAGACCCCGACTCCCGATCCCTCCATTTCCCCATCTATTGCCCCCCGACTCCCGCTATCTCCATTTCCCCATTGATAACAACTCTACTCCCATTCTCTCCATTTCCCCAACGATATCCCTCCGACACCGGATCTCTCAATTTCCCCATTGATTTCCCCCGACACACGATCACTCCATTTCCCCATCGATATCCACCTGAATCCCAATTTCTGTATTTCCACTTCGATATGCCCCGACTCCTGAAATTTCCAGTTACCCTTTGATATCCCCCTGAATCCCACTTTCTTCATTTCCACTTCGATAAGTCCTTGACTCCCGATATCCCAATTTCCCCATTGATAACACCTCGACTCCCGATCTCTCAATTTCCCCATTGATATTCCCAAACTCCCAATCTCTCCATTTCCACATTGATATCCCCTTGACACCTGATCTCTCCATTTCCCCGTCAATATCCCCTCAATTCCCGATCTCTCTATTTGCACATTGATATCCCCTGACTCCCGATCTCACCATTTCCCCATTGAAATCCCCCTGAGTGCCATTCGCTCCATTTCCCCATCGGTATACCCCGACTCCCAATGTCTCCATTTACCTATCGATATCCCCCGACTCCCGATCTCTCCATTTCCCCATCGATATCCCCCTCAATCCTGATCACTCCATTTCCCCATCAATATATCCCGACTTCCAATCTCGTCATTTCCCCATTGATATCTAACTGAATCCAGATCTCTCCATTTCCACATCGAGATCCCCAAAATACTCATCACTCCATTTCCAAATCGATATCCCCCCGACTCCATATCAATCCATTTCCCCATCGATATGCCCCCGACTCCCGATTTTTCCATTTGCACATTGATATGCCCCGACTCCCAATCTCTACTTTTGCCATCAATATCCCCCTCAATCCCAAACACTCCATTTCCCCATTAATGTCCCCCAACTCCCAATCTCTCCATTTCCCCATCGATATCCACCTGACTCCCGATCACTCCATTTTCCAATCTATATCCCACCAACGCCCGAACTCTCAATTTCCTCATCGATATTCCCCGAGTCTGGATCTCTCCATTTCTCCATCGAGGTGCCCCAACTCCCGATCTCTCCATTTCCCTATGGATATCCCCCGCGACTTCCGATATCTCCATTTCCCTAACGATATCCCCCCGACTTCCAATCTCTCCATTTCCACATCGATATGCCCCCGACTTCCAATCTCTCCATTTCCCCATCGATATCCCCCGACAGCCGCTCTCTCCAATTACCCATCGATATCCCCCGACACCGGATCTCTCCATTTCCCCATCCGTATCCCCCGACATCCGAACTATCCATTTCCCCATCGATATCCCCTGACACCCGATCTCTCTTTTTCCCCATCGATATACTGCAATTCCCGAATTCTCCACTTCCCCATCGATATACCCCTGACTCCCGATCTTTCCATTTGCGCATCGATATCCCCCGACTCCCGATCACTCCATTACCCCCTCGATATATCGTTCCATCCCGTTCGCTCCATTTCCCCATCGATATACCCCGATTCCTGATCTCTCCATTTCCCATCGATATCCCCATGAATGCCAATCTCTCCATTTGACCATCGATATACCTCCAACATCAGATCTCTCAATTTCCCCATCGATATCCCCCGACACATGATCGCTCCATTTCCCCATCGATATCCCCCTCAATCCCAATTTCTGCATTTCCACTTCGATATGCCCCCGACTCACGATATCTCCATTTCCTCATTCATAACGCCTCTGCTCCCGATCTCTCCATTTCCGCATTGATATACCCCAAATCCCGATCTCTCCATTTCCATTTCGATATCCCCCCGACTTCCAATCTTTCCATTTCCCCATCGATATCCCCCTGAATCCCGATTTCTGCATTTCTACTTCGATAAGCCCCCGAATCCCGTTCCCTCCATTTACACATCGATTGCCCCCCGACTCCTGCTATCTCCATTTCCCCATTGATAACAACTCGACTCCCGTTCTCTCTATTTCCCCAACGATATCCCTCCGACACTGGATCTCTCAATTTCCCCATCGATATCCCCCGACACACGATCGCTCCATTTCCCCATCGATATCCACCTGAATCCCAATGTCTGTATTTCCACTTCGATATGCCCCCGACTCCTGAAATTTCCATTTCCCCTTTGATATCCCCCTGAATCCCACTTTCTTCATTTCCACTTCGATAAGTCCTTGACTCCCGATATCTCCATTTCCCCACTGATAACACCTCGACTCCCGATCTCTCAATTTCCCCATTGATATTCCCCAACTCCCAATCTCTCCATTTCCACATTGATATCCATTTCCCCGTCAAATATCCCCTCGATTCCCGATCTCTCTATTTGCACATTGATATCCCCTGACTCCCGATGTCACCATTTCCCCATTGAAATCCCCCTGAGTGCCATTCGCTCCATTTCCTCATCGGTATACCCTGACTCCCAATGTCTCCATTTACCTATCGTTATCCCCCGACTCCCGATCTCTCCATTTCGCCATCGATATCCCCCTCATTCCTGATCATTCCATTTCCCCATCAATATATCCCGACTTCCAATCTCGTCATTTCCCCATTGATATCTACCTGAGTCCAGATCTCTCCATTTCCACGTCGAGATCCCCCAACTAGAACCTCTCCATTTCCAAAACGATATTCCCCCGACTCCATATCAATCCATTTCCCCATCGATATGCCCCCGACTCCCGATTTTTCAATTGCAAATTGATATCCCCCGACACCCAATCTCTCCATTTGCCATCAATATCCCCCTCAATCCCAATCGCTCCATTTCCCCATTAATGTAACCCGACTACCAATCTCCATTTCCCCATCGATATCCACCTGACTCCCGATCACTCCATTTTCCAATCTATATCCCACCGACGCCCGAACTCTCAATTTCCTCATCGATATTCCCCGAGTCTGGATCTCACCATTTCTCCATCGAGGTGCCCCAACTCCCGATCTCTCCATGTCCCTATGGATATCCGCCGCGACTTCCGATTTCTCCATTTCCCTATCGATATCCCCCCGACTTCCGATCTCTCCATTTCTCCTTCGTTATCACCCGATTTCTGATCTGTAAATTTTCCCATCGATATCCTCCCAAAACCCGAATTCTAAATTTCCCCATTGATATCACCCAGATCACAAACATAACACTTCCCCATCAACATAGCCCGACTGACGATCTCTCCATTTCCTAATCGATATCCACCCAATTCCCGATCACCTCATTTCCCCATCGCTATCCACCGGAATCCCGATATCTACGTAGCCCAATGATAACACCCCGACTTCCGATTTCTCCATTTCCACATCGATATTCCCCCAACTCGCGATCTCTCCATTTCCCATCGATATCCCCCTGAATGCCAATCTCTCCATTTGACCATCAATATCCCTCCAACACCAGATCTCTCAATTTCCCCATCGATATCCCCCGACACATGATCGCTCCATTTCCCCATCGATATTGCCCTGAATACTGATTTCTGCATTTCCACTTCAATATGCCCCCGAATCCCGATCTTTCCATTTCCCCATCGATATCCACTGACACATGATCGCTCCAATTCTCCATTGATATCGCCCTCAATCCCAATTTCTGCATTTCCACTTCGATGTGCCCCTGACTCATGATATCTCCATTTCCCCATTCATAACACCTCGATTCCCGATCTCTCCATTTCCGCATTGATATCCCCCAAATCCCGATCTCTCCATTTCCATTTCGATATCCCACCGACTTCCAATCTCTCAATTACCCCATCAATATGTCCCTGACGACTGATCTCTCCATTTCCCCATCGATAAACCGCCGATACCCTAACTGGCCGTTTCCCCATCGATATCACCCGGATCACACACTCTCCACTTCCCCATCGATATAGCCCGACTCACGATCTCTCCAATTCCTTACCGATATCCACCAGATTCCCAATCTCCTCACTTCCCCATCGATATCTACTGGACTCCCAATATCTCCATTTCCGCACCGATAACACCCCAACTCCCGATCTCTCCATTTCCGCATCGATATTGCCCCGACTTCCAATCTCTCCATTTCCACTTTGATATCCCCCCGGCTCCTGATCTCTCCATTTGCACTTCGATATCCCCCCGATTTCCAATCTCTACATTTCCCCATCAATATCTCCTCGACTCCCGATCTCTCCATTTCCCCATTGATATCCCTTCGACTCCAGACCTCTCAGTTTAACCATTGATATCCCTGATTCCTGATCTCTCCATTTTGCCATTGATATCCCCCTGATGACCGATCTTTCCATTTCCCCACCGATATCACCCGGATCACATACTCTCCACTTCCCCATCGATATTGCCTGACTCACGATCTCTGCATTTCCTCATCAATATTCACCCGATTCCTGATCTCTCCATTCCCACATCGATATCCCCCCGACTTCCAATCTCTCCATTTCCATTTCGATATCCCCGCGACTTCCAATCTCTCCATTTCCCCATCGATATCCCCCTCAATCCCGATTTCTGCATTTCCACGTCGATAAGCGCCCGACTCCCGATCCCTCCATTTCCCCATCTGTTGCCCCTCTACTCCCGCTATCTCCATTTCCCCATTGATAACAACTCGACTCCCGTTCTCTCCATTTCCCCAACGATATCCCTCCGACACCGGATCTCTCAATTTCCCCATCGATATCCACCTGAATCCCAATTTCTGTATTTCCACTTCGATATGCCCCCGACTCCTGAAATTTCCATTTACCCTTTGATATCCCCCTGAATCCCACTTTCTTCATTTCCACTTCGATAAGTCCTTGACTCCCGATATCTCCATTCCCCCATTGATAACACCTCGACTCCCGATGTCTCAATTTCCCCATTGATATTCCCCAACTCCCAATCTCTCCATTTCCACATTGATATCCCCTTGACACCTGATCTCTCCATTTCCCCGTCAATATCCCCTCGATTCCCGATCTCTCTATTTGCACATTGATATCCCCTGACTCCCGATCTCACCATTTCCCCATTGAAATCCCCCTGAGTGCCATTCGCTCCATTTCCTCATCGGTATACCCCGACTCCCAATGTCTCCATTTACCTATCGTTATCCCCCGACTCCCGATCTCTCCATTTCGCCATCGATATCCCCCTCATTCCTGATCATTCCATTTCCCCATCAATATATCCCGACTTCCAATCTCGTCATTTCCCCATTGATATCTACCTGAGTCCAGATCTCTCCATTTCCACATCGAGATCCCCCAACCACTAACCTCTCCATTTCCAAAACGATATCCCCCCGACTCCATATCAATCCATTTCCCCATCGATATGCCCCCGACTCCCGATTTTTCCATTTGCACATTGATATGCCCCGACTCCCAATCTCTCCATTTGCCATCAATATCCCCCTCAATCCCAATCGCTCCATTTCCCCATTAATGTAACCCGACTACCAATCTCCATTTCCCCATCGATATCCACCTGACTCCCGATCACTCCATTTTCCAATCTATATCCCACCGACGCCCGAACTCTCAATTTCCTCATCGATATTCCCCGAGTCTGGATCTCACCATTTCTCCATCGAGGTGCCCCAACTCCCGATCTCTCCATTTCCCTATGGATATCCCCCGCGACTTCCGATATCTCCATTTCCCTAACGATATCCCCCCGATTTCCGATCTCTCTATTTCTCCTTCATTAGCACCCGATTTCTGATCTGCAAATTTTCCCATCGATATCATCCCAAAAACCGAATTCCAAATTTCCCCATTGATATCACACGGATCCCAAACATAACACTTGCCCATCAACATAGCCTGACTGATGATCTCTCCATTTCCTAATCGATATCCACCCAATTCCCGATATCCTCATTTCCCCATCGCTATCAACCCGAATCCCGATATCTCCTTAACCCCAATGATAACACCCCGACTTCCGATTTCTCCATTTCCACATCGATATTCCCCCGACTTCCAATCTCTCCATTTCCTCTTCGATATCCCCCTGAATGCCGATGTCTCCATTTCCCAATCGATATCTCCCCAACTCCCGATCTCTCCATTTCCCATCGATATCCCCCAACTCCCGATCTCTCCATTTGACCATCGATATCCCTCCAACAACAGATCTCTGAATTTCCCCATCGATATCCCCCGACACATGATCGCTGCATTTCCCCATGGATATCCCCTTCAATCCCAATTTCTGCATTTCCACTTCGATATGCCCCCGACTCACGATATCTCCATTTCCCCATTCATAACACCTCGATTCCCGATCTCTCCATTTCCGCATTGATATCCCGCAAATCCCGATCTCTCCATTTCTACTTCGATATCCCCCCGACTTCCAATCTCTCCTTTTCCCCATCATTATCTCCCTGACGACTGATCTCTCCATTTCCCCATCGGTATACCGCCGACACCCTAACTCTCCATTTCCCCATCGATACCACCCGGATCACAAACTCTCCACTCCCCATAGATATAGCCCGACTCACGATCTCTCAAATTCCTTACCAATATCCACCAGATTCCCAATCTCCTCACTTCCCCATCGATATCTACCAGAATCCCAATAGCTCCATTTCCCCACCGATAACACCCGAACTCCCGATCTCTTCATTTCCGCATCGATATTGCCCCGACTTCCAATCTCTCCACTTCCACTTCGATATCCCCCCGACTCTTGATCACTACATTTGCCCATTGATAGCTCCTCGACTCCCAATCTCTACATTTCCCCATCGATATCTCCTCTAATCCCGATCTATCCATTTCCCCATTGATATGCCTTTGACTCAGGACCTCTCAATTTAACCATTGATATCCCCGATTCCTGATCTCTCCATTTTCCCATTGATATCCCCCTGATGACCGATCTCTCCATTTCCCCACCGATATCATCGGATCACAAACTCTCCACTTCCCCATCGATATTGCCTGAATCACGATCTCTCCATTTCCTCATCAGTATCCACCCGATTCCTGATCTCTCCATTCCCACATCGATATCCCCCCGACTTCCAATCTCCCAATTTCCACATCGATATCCCCCCGACTTCCAATCTCTCCATTTCCACATCGATATGCCCCCGACTTCCAATCTCTCCATTTCCCCATCGATATCCCCCGACATCCGAACTATCCATTTCCCCATCGATATCCCCTGACACCCGATCTCTCTTTTTCCCCATCGATATACTGCAATTCCCAAATTCTCCACTTCCCCATCGATATACCCCTGACTCCCGATCTTTCCATTTGCGCATCGATATCCCCCGACTCCCGATCACTCCATTACCCCATCGATATAACCTTCAATCCCGTTCGCTCCTTTTCCACATCGATATACCCCGATTACTGATCTCTCCATTTCCCATCGATATCCCCCTGAATGCCAATCTCTCCATTTGACCATCGATATACCTCCAACATCAGATCTCTCAATTTCCCCATCGATATCCCCCGACAAATGATCGCTCCATTTACCCATCGATATCCCCCTCAATCCCAATTTCTGCATTTCCACTTCGATATGCCCCCGACTCACGATATCTCCATTTCCTCATTCATAACGCCTCTGCTCCCGATCTCTCCATTTCCGCATTGATATACCCCAAATCCCGATCTCTCCATTTCCATTTCGATATCCCCCCGACTTCCAATCTTTCCATTTCCCCATCGATATCCCCCTGAATCCCTATTTCTGCATTTCCACTTCGATAAGCCCCCGAATCCCGTTCCCTCCATTTCCACATCGATTGCCCCCCGACTCCCGCTATCTCCATTTCCCCATTGATAACAACTCGACTCCCGTTCTCTCTATTTCCCCAACGATATCCCTCCGACACCGGATCTCTCAATTTCCCCATCGATATCCCCTGACACACGATCGCTCCATTTCCCCATCGATATCCACCTGAATCCCAATTTCTGTATTTCCACTTCGATATGCCCCCGACTCCTGAAATGTCCATTTCCCCTTTGATATCCCCCTGAATCCCACTTTCTTCATTTCCACTTCGATAAGTCCTTGACTCCCGATATCTCCATTTCCCCACTGATAACACCTCGACTCCCGATCTCTCAATTTCCCCATTGATATTCCCCAACTCCCAATCTCTCCATTTCCACATTGATATCCCCTTGACACCTGATCTCTCCATTTCCCCGTCAATATCCCCTCGATTCCGGATCTCTCTATTTGCACATTGATATCCCCTGACTCCCGATCTCACCAGTTCCCCATTGAAATCCCCCTGAGTGCCATTCGCTCCATTTCCTCATCGGTATACCCTGACTCCCAATGTCTCCATTTACCTATCGATATCCCCCGACTCCCGATCTCTCCATTTCCCCATCGATATCCCCCTCAATCCTGATCACTCCATTTCCCCATCAATATATCCCGACTTCCAATTTCGTCATTTCCCCATTGATATCTACCTGAGTCCAGATCTCTCCATTTCCACATCGAGATCCCCCAACTACTAACCTCTCCATTTCCAAATCGATATCCCCCCGACTCCATATCAATCCATTTCCCCATCGATATGCCCCCGACTCCCGATTTTTCCATTTGCACATTGATATCCCCCGACTCCCAATCTCTCCATTTGCCATCAATATCCCCCTCAATCCCAATCGCTCCATTTCCCCATTAATGTAACCCGACTACCAATCTCCATTTCCCCATCGATATCCACCTGACTCCCGATCACTCCATTTTCCAATCTATATCCCACCGACGCCCGAACTCTCAATTTCCTCATCGATATTCCCCGAGTCTGGATCTCACCATTTCTCCATCGAGGTGCCCCAACACCCGATCTCTCCATGTCCCTATGGATATCCCCCCGACTTCCGATCTCTCCATTTCTCCTTCGTTATCACCCGATTTCTGATCTGTAAATTTTCCCATCGATATCCTCCCAAAACCCGAATTCTAAATTTCCCCATTGATATCACCCAGATCACAAACATAACACTTCCCCATCAACATAGCCCGACTTACGATCTCTCCATTTCCCAATCGATATCCACCCAATTCCCGATCACCTCATTTCCCCATCGCTATCCACCGGAATCCCGATATCTACGTAGCCCAATGATAACACCCCGACTTCCGATTTCTCCATTTCCACATCGATATTCCCCCAACTCGCGATCTCTCCATTTCCCATCGATATCCCCCTGAATGCCAATCTCTCCATTTGACCATCAATATCCCTCCAACACCAGATCTCTCAATTTCCCCATCGATATCCCCCGACACATGATCGCTCCATTTCCCCATCGATATTGCCCTGAATACCGATTTCTGCATTTCCACTTCAATATGCCCCCGAATCCCGATCTTTCCATTTCCCCATCGATATCCACTGACACATGATCGCTCCAATTCCCCATCGATATCGCCCTCAATCCCAATTTCTGCATTTCCACTTCGATGTGCCCCTGACTCATGATATCTCCATTTCCCCATGCATAACAGCTCGATTCCCGATCTCTCCATTTCCGCATTGATATCCCCCAAATCCCGATCTCTCCATTTCCATTTCGATATCCCACCGACTTCCAATCTCTCAATTACCCCATCAATATGTCCCTGACGACTGATCTCTCCATTTCCCCATCGATAAACCGCCGATACCCTAACTGGCCGTTTCCCCATCGATATCATCCGGATCACACACTCTCCACTTCCCCATCGATATAGCCCGACTCACGATCTCTCCAATTCCTTACCGATATCCACCAGATTCCCAATCTCCTCACTTCCCCATCGATATCTACTGGACTCCCAATATCTCCATTTCCGCACCGATAACACCCCAACTCCCGATCTCTCCATTTCCGCATCGATATTGCCCCGACTTCCAATCTCTCCATTTCCACTTTGATATCCCCCCGGCTCCTGATCTCTCCATTTGCACTTCGATATCCCCCCGATTTCCAATCTCTACATTTCCCCATCAATATCTCCTCGACTCCCGATCTCTCCATTTCCCCATTGATATCCCTTCGACTCCAGACCTCTCAGTTTAACCATTGATATCCCTGATTCCTGATCTCTCCATTTTGCCATTGATATCCCCCTGATGACCGATCTTTCCATTTCCCCACCGATATCACCCGGATCACATACTCTCCACTTCCCCATCGATATTGCCTGACTCACGATCTCTGCATTTCCTCATCAATATTCACCCGATTCCTGATCTCTCCATTCCCACATCGATATCCCCCCGACTTCCAATCTCTCCATTTCCATTTCGATATCCCCGCGACTTCCAATCTCTCCATTTCCCCATCGATATCCCCCTCAATCCCGATTTCTGCATTTCCACTTCGATAAGCGCCCGACTCCCGATCCCTCCATTTCCCCATCTGTTGCCCCTCTACTCCCGCTATCTCCATTTCCCCATTGATAACAACTCGACTCCCGTTCTCTCCATTTCCCCAACGATATCCCTCCGACACCGGATCTCTCAATTTCCCCATCGATATCCACCTGAATCCCAATTTCTGTATTTCCACTTCGATATGCCCCCGACTCCTGAAATTTCCATTTACCCTTTGATATCCCCCTGAATCCCACTTTCTTCATTTCCACTTCGATAAGTCCTTGACTCCCGATATCTCCATTCCCCCATTGATAACACCTCGACTCCCGATGTCTCAATTTCCCCATTGATATTCCCCAACTCCCAATCTCTCCATTTCCACATTGATATCCCCTTGACACCTGATCTCTCCATTTCCCCGTCAATATCCCCTCGATTCCCGATCTCTCTATTTGCACATTGATATCCCCTGACTCCCGATCTCACCATTTCCCCATTGAAATCCCCCTGAGTGCCATTCGCTCCATTTCCTCATCGGTATACCCCGACTCCCAATGTCTCCATTTACCTATCGTTATCCCCCGACTCCCGATCTCTCCATTTCGCCATCGATATCCCCCTCATTCCTGATCATTCCATTTCCCCATCAATATATCCCGACTTCCAATCTCGTCATTTCCCCATTGATATCTACCTGAGTCCAGATCTCTCCATTTCCACATCGAGATCCCCCAACCACTAACCTCTCCATTTCCAAAACGATATCCCCCCGACTCCATATCAATCCATTTCCCCATCGATATGCCCCCGACTCCCGATTTTTCCATTTGCACATTGATATGCCCCGACTCCCAATCTCTCCATTTGCCATCAATATCCCCCTCAATCCCAATCGCTCCATTTCCCCATTAATGTAACCCGACTACCAATCTCCATTTCCCCATCGATATCCACCTGACTCCCGATCACTCCATTTTCCAATCTATATCCCACCGATGCCCGAACTCTCAATTTCCTCATCGATATTCCCCGAGTCTGGATCTCACCATTTCTCCATCGAGGTGCCCCAACTCCCAATCTCTCCATTTCCCTATGGATATCCGCCGCGACTTCCGATTTCTCCATTTCCCTATCGATATCCCCCCGACTTCCGATCTCTTCATTTCTCCTTCGTTATCACCCGATTTCTGATCTGTAAATTTTCCCATTGATATCCTCCCAAAACCCGAATTCTAAATTTCCCCATTGATATCACCCAGATCACAAACATAACACTTCCCCATCAACATAGCCCGACTGACGATCTCTCCATTTCCTAATCGATATCCACCCAATTCCCGATCACCTCATTTCCCCATCGCTATCCAACGGAATCCCGATATCTACGTAGCCCAATGATAACACCCCGACTTCCGATTTCTCCATTTCCACATCGATATTCCCCCAACTCGCGATCTCTCCATTTCCCATCGATATCCCCCTGAATGCCAATCTCTCCATTTGACCATCAATATCTCTCCAACACCAGATCTCTCAATTTCCCCATCGATATCCCCCGACACATGATCGCTCCATTTCCCCATCGATATTGCCCTGAATACCGATTTCTGCACTTCCACTTCAATATGCCCCCGAATCCCGATCTTTCCATTTCCCCATCGATATCCACTGACACATGATCGCTCCAATTCCCCATCGAAATCGCCCTCAATCCCAATTTCTGCATTTCCACTTCGATATGCCCCTGACTCATGATATCTCCATTTCCCCATTCATAACACCTCGATTCCCGATCTCTCCATTTCCGCATTGATATCCCCCAAATCCCGATCTCTCCATTTCCATTTCGATATCCCACCGACTTCCAATCTCTCAATTACCCCATCAATATGTCCCTGACGACTGATCTCTCCATTTCCCCATCGATAAACCGCCGACACCCTAACTGGCCGTTTCCCCATCGATATCACCCGGATCACACACTCTCCACTTCCCCATCGATATAGCCCGACTCACGATCTCTCCAATTCCTTACCGATATCCACCAGATTCCCAATCTCCTCACTTCCCCATCGATATCTACTGGACTCCCAATATCTCCATTTCCCCACCGATAACACTCCAACTCCCGATCTCTCCATTTCCGCATCGATATTGCCCCGACTTCCAATCTCTCCATTTCCACTTTGATATCCCCCCGGCTCCTGATCTCTCCATTTGCACTTCGATATCCCCCCGATTTCCAATCTCTACATTTCCCCATCAATATCTCCTCGACTCCCGATCTCTCCATTTCCCCATTGATATCCCTTCGACTCCAGACCTCTCAGTTTAACCATTGATATCCCTGATTCCTGATCTCTCCATTTTGCCATTGATATCCCCCTGATGACCGATCTTTCCATTTCCGCACCGATATCACCCGGATCACATACTCTCCACTTCCCCATCGATATTGCCTAACTCACGATCTCTGCATTTCCTCATCAATATTCACCCGATTCCTGATCTCTCCATTCCCACATCGATATCCCCCCGACTTCCAATCTCTCCATTTCCATTTCGATATCCCCGCGACTTCCAATCTCTCCATTTCCCCATCGATATGCCCCTCAATCCCGATTTCTGCATTTCCACTTCGATAAGCGCCCGACTCCCGATCCCTCCATTTCCCCATCTGTTGCCCCTCTACTCCCGCTATCTCCATTTCCCCATTGATAACAACTCGACTCCCGTTCTCTCCATTTCCCCAACGATATCCCTCCGACACCGGATCTCTCAATTTCCCCATCGATATCCACCTGAATCCCAATTTCTGTATTTCCACTTCGATATGCTCCCGACTCCTGAAATTTCCATTTACCCTTTGATATCCCCCTGAATCCCACTTTCTTCATTTCCACTTCGATAAGTCCTTGACTCCCGATATCTCCATTCCCCCATTGATAACACCTCGACTCCCGATGTCTCAATTTCCCCATTGATATTCCCCAACTCCCAATCTCTCCATTTCCACATTGATATCCCCTTGACACCTGATCTCTCCATTTCCCCATCAATATCCCCTCGATTCCCGATCTCTCTATTTGCACATTGATATACCCTGACTCACGATCTCACCACTTCCCCATTGAAATCCCCCTGAGTGCCATTTGCTCCATTTCCCCATCGGTATACCCCGACTCCCAATGTCTCCATTTACCTATCGATATCCCCCGACTCCCGATCTCTCCATTTCCCCATCCATATCCCCCTCAATCCTGATCACTCCATTTCCCCATCAATATATCCCGACTTCCAATCTCGTCATTTCCCCATTGATATCTACCTGACTCCGGATCTCTCCATTTCCACATCGAGATCCCCCAACTACAAATCTCTCCATTTCCAAATCGATATCCCCCTGACTCCATATCAATCCATTTCCCCATCGATATGCCCCCGACTCCCGATTTTTCCATTTGCACATTGATATGCCCCGACTCCCAATCTCTACATTTGCCATCAATATCCCGCTCAATCCCAAACACTCCATTTCCCCATTAATGTACCCCAACTCCCAATCTCTCCATTTCCCCATCGATATCCACCTGACTCCCGATCACTCCATTTTCCAATCTATATCCCACCGACGCCCGAACTCTCAATTTCCTCATCGATATTCCCCGAGTCTGGATCTCACCATTTCTCCATCGAGGTGCCCCAACTCCCGATCTCTCCATTTCCCTATGGATATCCCCCGCGACTTCCGATATCTCCATTTCCTTAACGATATCCCCCCGATTTCCGATCTCTCTATTTCTCCTTCATTATCACCCGATTTCTGATCTGCAAATTTTCCCATCGATACCATCCCAAAAACCGAATTCCAAATTTCCCCATTGATATCACACGGATCCCAAACATAACACTTGCCCATCAACATAGCCAGACTGATGATCTCTCCATTTCCTAATCGATATCCACCCAATTCCCGATATCCTCATTTCCCCATCGCTATCAACCCGAATCCCGATATCTCCTTAACCCCAATGATAACACCCCGACTTCCGATTTCTCCATTTCCACATCGATATTCCCCCGACTTCCAATCTCTCCATTTCCTCTTCGATATCCCCCTGAATGCCGATGTCTCCATTTCCCAATCGATATCTCCCCAACTCCCGATCTCTCCATTTCCCATCGATATCCCCAACTCCCGATCTCTCCATTTGACCATCGATATCCCTCCAACAACAGATCTCTGAATTTCCCCATCGATATCCCCCGACACATGATCGCTGCATTTCCCCATGGATATCCCCTTCAATCCCAATTTCTGCATTTCCACTTCGATATGCCCCCGACTCACGATATCTCCATTTCCCCATTCATAACACCTCGATTCCCGATCTCTCCATTTCCGCATTGATATCCCGCAAATCCCGATCTCTCCATTTCTACTTTGACATCCCCCCGACTTCCAATCTCTCCTTTTCCCCATCATTATCTCCCTGACGACTGATCTCTCCATTTCCCCATCGGTATACCGCCGACACCCTAACTCTCCATTTCCCCATCGATACCACCCGGATCACAAACTCTCCACTCCCCATAGATATAGCCCGACTCACGATCTCTCAAATTCCTTACCGATATCCACCAGATTCCCAATCTCCTCACTTCCCCATCGATATCTACCGGAATCCCAATAGCTCCATTTCCCCACCGATAACACCCGAACTCCCGATCTCTTCATTTCCGCATCGATATTGCCCCGACTTCCAATCTCTCCACTTCCACTTCGATATCCCCCCGACTCTTGATCACTACATTTGCCCATTGATAGCTCCTCGACTCCCAATCTCTACATTTCCCCATCGATATCTCCTCTAATCCCAATCTATCCATTTCCCCATTGATATCCCTTTGACTCAGGACCTCTCAATTTAACCATTGATATCCCCGATTCCTGATCTCTCCATTTTCCCATTGATATCCCCCTGATGACCGATCTCTCCATTTCCCCACCGATATCATCGGATCACAAACTCTCCACTTCCCCATCGATATTGCCTGACTCACGATCTCTCCATTTCCTCATCAGTATCCACCCGATTCCTGATCTCTCCATTCCCACATCGATATCCCCCCGACCTCCAATCTCCCAATTTCCACATCGATATCCCCCCGACTTCCAATCTTTCCATTTCCACATCGATATGCCCCCGGCTTCCAATCTCTCCATTTCCCCATCGATATCCCCCGACAGCCGGTCTCTCCAATTACCCATCGATATCCCCTGACACCGGATCTCTCCATTTCCCCATCGATATCCCCCGACATCCGAACTATCCATTTCCCCATCGATATCCCCTGACACCCGATCTCTCTTTTTCCCCATCGATATACTGCAATTCCCAAATTCTCCACTTCCCCATCGATATACCCCTGACTCCCGATCTTTCCATTTGCGCATCGATATCCCCCGACTCCCGATCACTCCATTACCCCATCGATATAACCTTCAATCCCGTTCGCTCCTTTTCCACATCGTTATACCCCGATTACTGATCTCTCCATTTCCCATCGATATCCCCCTGAATGCCAATCTCTCCATTTGACCATCGATATACCTCCAACATCAGATCTCTCAATTTCCCCATCGATATCCCCCGACACATGATCGCTCCATTTCCCCATCGATATCCCCCTCAAACCCAATTTCTGCATTTCCACTTCGATATGCCCCCGACTCACGATATCTCCATTTCCTCATTCATAACGCCTCTGCTCCCGATCTCTCCATTTCCGCATTGATATACCCCAAATCCCGATCTCTCCATTTCCATTTCGATATCCCCCCGACTTCCAATCTTTCCATTTCCCCATCGATATCCCCCTGAATCCCGATTTCTGCATTTCCACTTCGATAAGCCCCCGAATCCCGTTCCCTCCATTTCCACATCGATTGCCCCCCGACTCCCGCTATCTCCATTTCCCCATTGATAACAACTCGACTCCCGTTCTCTCTATTTCCCCAACGATATCCCTCCGACACCGGATCTCTCAATTTCCCCATCGATATCCCCTGACACACGATCGCTCCATTTCCCCATCGATATCCACCTGAATCCCAATTTCTGTATTTCCACTTCGATATGCCCCCGACTCCTGAAATTTCCATTTCCCCTTTGATATCCCCCTGAATCCCACTTTCTTCATTTCCACTTCGATAAGTCCTTGACTCCCGATATCTCCATTTCCCCACTGATAACAACTCGACTCCCGATCTCTCAATTTCCCCATTGATATTCCCCAACTCCCAATCTCTCCATTTCCACATTGATATCCCCTTGACACCTGATCTCTCCATTTCCCCGTCAATATCCCCTCGATTCCGGATCTCTCTATTTGCACATTGATATCCCCTGACTCCCGATCTCACCATTTCCCCATTGAAATCCCCCTGAGTGCCATTCGCTCCATTTCCTCATCGGTATACCCTGACTCCCAATGTCTCCATTTACCTATCGATATCCCCCGACTCCCGATCTCTCCATTTCCCCATCGATATCCCCCTCAATCCTGATCACTCCATTTCCCCATCAATATATCCCGACTTCCAATCTCGTCATTTCCCCATTGATATCTACCTGAGTCCAGATCTCTCCATTTCCACATCGAGATCCCCCAACTACTAACCTCTCCATTTCCAAATCGATATCCCCCCGACTCCATATCAATCCATTTCCCCATCGATATGCCCCCGACTCCCGATTTTTCCATTTGCACATTGATATCCCCCGACTCCCAATCTCTCCATTTGCCATCAATATCCCCCTCAATCCCAATCGCTCCATTTCCCCATTAATGTAACCCGACTACCAATCTCCATTTCCCCATCGATATCCACCTGACTCCCGATCACTCCATTTTCCAATCTATATCCCACCGACGCCCGAACTCTCAATTTCCTCATCGATATTCCCCGAGTCTGGATCTCACCATTTCTCCATCGAGGTGCCCCAACTCCCGATCTCTCCATGTCCCTATGGATATCCTCCGCGACTTCCGATCTTTCCATTTCCCTATCGATATCCCCCCGACTTCCGATCTCTCCATTTCTCCTTCGTTATCACCCGATTTCTGATCTGCAAATTTTCCCATCGATATCCTCCCAAAACCCGAATTCTAAATTTCCCCATTGATATCACCCAGATCACAAACATATCACTTCCCCATCAACATAGCCCGACTTCCGATCTCTCCATTTCCTAATCGATATCCATCCAATTCCCGATCACCTCATTTCCCCATCGCTATCCACCGAAATCCCGATATCTACGTATCCCCAATGATAACACCCCGACTTCCGATTTCTCCATTTCCACATCGATATTCCCCCAACTCGCGATCTCTCCATTTCCCATCGATATCCCCCTGAATGCCAATCTCTCCATTTGACCATCAATATCCCTCCAACACCAGATCTCTCAATTTCCCCATCGATATCCCCCGACACATGATCGCTCCATTTCCCCATCGATATTGCCCTGAATACCGATTTCTGCATTTCCACTTCAATATGTCCCCGAATCCCGATCTTTCCATTTCCCCATCGATATCCACTGACACATGATCGCTCCAATTCCCCATCAATATCGCCCGCAATCCCAATTTCTGCATTTCCACTTCGATATGCCCTGACTCATGATATCTCCATTTCCCCATTCATAACACCTCGATTCCCGATCTCTCCATTTCCGCATTGATATCCCCCAAATCCCGATCTCTCCATTTCCATTTCGATATCCCCCCGACTTCCAATCTCTCAATTACCCCATCAATATGTCCCTGACGACTGATCTCTCCATTTCCCCATCGATAAACCGCCAACACCCTAACTCTCCATTTCCCCATCGATATCACCCGGATCACACACTCTCCAGTTCCTCATCGACATAGCCCGACTCACGATCTCTCCAATTCCTTACCGATATCCACCAGATTCCCAATCTCCTCACTTCCCCATCGATATCTACTGGACTCCCTATATCTCCATTTCCCCACCGATAACACCCCAACTCCCGATCTCTCCATTTCCGCATCGATATTGCCCCGACTTCCAATCTCTCCATTTCCACTTTGATATCGCCCCGGCTCCTGATCGCTCCATTTGCCCATCGAGAGCTCCTCGACTCCCAATCTCTCCATTTCCCCATCAATATCTCCTCTAATCCCGATCTCTCCATTTGCACTTCGATATCCCCCCGATTTCCATTCTCTACATTTCCCCATCAATATCTCCTCGACTCCCGATCTCTCCATTTCCCCATTGATATCCCTTCGACTCCAGACCTCTCAGTTTAACCATTGATATCCCTGATCCCTGATCTCTCCATTTTGCCATTGATATCCCCCTGATGACCGATCTTTCCATTTCCGCACCGATATCACCCGGATCACATACTCTCCACTTCCCCATCGATATTGCCTGACTCACGATCTCTCCATTTCCTCATCAATATTCTCCGATTCCTGATCTCTCCATTCCCACATCGATATCCCCCCCGACTTCCAATCTCTCCATTTCCATTTCGATATCCCCGCGACTTCCAATCTCTCCATTTCCCCATCGATATCCCCCTCAATCCCGATTTCTGCATTTCCACTTCGATAAGCGCCCGACTCCCAATCCCTCCATTTCCCCATCTGTTGCCCCTCTACTCCCGCTATCTCCATTTCCCCATTGATAACAACTCGACTCCCGTTCTCTCCATTTCCCCAACGATATCCCTCCGACACCGGATCTCTCAATTTCCCCATCGATATCCACCTGAATCCCAATTTCTGTATTTCCACTTCGATATGCCCCCGACTCCTGAAATTTCCATTTACCCTTTGATATCCCCCTGAATCCCACTTTCTTCATTTCCACTTCGATAAGTCCTTGACTCCCGATATCTCCATTCCCCCATTGATAACACCTCAACTCCCGATGTCTCAATTTCCCCATTGATATTCCCCAACTCCCAATCTCTCCATTTCCACATTGATATCCCCTTGACACCTGATCTCTCCATTTCCCTGTCAATATCCCCTCGATTCCCGATCTCTCTATTTGCACATTGATATCCCCTGACTCCCGATCTCACCATTTCCCCATTGAAATCCCCCTGAGTGCCATTCGCTCCATTTCCTCATCGGTATACCCTGACTCCCAATGTCTCCATTTACCTATCGTTATCCCCCGACTCCCGATCTCTCCATTTGCCATCAATATCCCCCTCAATCCTGATCATTCCATTTCCCCATCAATATATCCCGACTTCCAATCTCGTCATTTCCCCATTGATATCTACCTGAGTCCAGATCTCTCCATTTCCACATCGAGATCCCCCAACTACTAACCTCTCCATTTCCAAAACGATATCCCCCCGACTCCATATCAATCCATTTCCCCATTGATATGCCCCCGACTCCCGATTTTTCCATTTGCACATTGATATCCCCCGACTCCCAATCTCTCCATTTGCCATCAATATCCCCCTCAATCCCAATCGCTCCATTTCCCCATTAATGTAACCCGACTACCAATCTCCATTTCCCCATCGATATCCACCTGACTCCCGATCACTCCATTTTCCAATCTATATCCCACCGACGCCCGAACTCTCAATTTCCTCATCGATATTCCCCGAGTCTGGATCTCACCATTTCTCCATCGAGGTGCCCCAACTCCCGATCTCTCCATTTCCCTATGGATATCCGCCGCGACTTCCGATTTCTCCATTTCCCTATCGATATCCCCCCGACTTCCGATCTCTCCATTTCTCCTTCGTTATCACCCGATTTCTGATCTGTAAATTTTCCCATCGATATCCTCCCAAAACCCGAATTCTAAATTTCCCCATTGATATCACCCAGATCACAAACATAACACTTCCCCATCAACATAGCCCGACTGACGATCTCTCCATTTCCTAATCGATATCCACCCAATTCCCAATCACCTCATTTCCCCATCGCTATCCACCGGAATCCCGATATCTACGTAGCCCAATGATAACACCCCGACTTCCGATTTCTCCATTTCCACATCGATATTCCCCCAACTCGCGATCTCTCCATTTCCCATCGATATCCCCCTGAATGCCAATCTCTCCATTTGACCATCAATATCCCTCCAACACCAGATCTCTCAATTTCCCCATGGATATCCCCCGACACATGATCGCTCCATTTCCCAATCGATATTGCCCTGAATACCGATTTCTGCATTTCCACTTCAATATGCCCCCGAATCCCGATCTTTCCATTTCCCCATCGATATCCACTGACACATGATCGCTCCAATTCCCCATCGATATCGCCCTCAATCCCAATTTCTGCATTTCCACTTCGATATGCCCCTGACTCATGATATCTCCATTTCCCCATTCATAACACCTCGATTCCCGATCTCTCCATTTCCGCATTGATATCCCCCAAATCCCGATCTCTCCATTTCCATTTCGATATCCCACCGACTTCCAATCTCTCAATTACCCCATCAATATATCCCTGACGACTGATCTCTCCATTTCCCCATCGATAAACCGCCGACACCCTAACTGGTCGTTTCCCCATCGATATCACGCGGATCACACACTCTCCACTTCCCCATCGATATAGCCCGACTCACGATCTCTCCAATTCCTTACCGATATCCACCAGATTCCCAATCTCCTCACTTCCCCATCGATATCTACTGGACTCCCAATAACTCCATTTCCCCACCGATAACACCCCAACTCCCGATCTCTCCATTTCCGCATCGATATTGCCCCGACTTCCAATCTCTCCATTTCCACTTTGATATCCCCCCGGCTCCTGATCTCTCCATTTGCACTTCGATATCCCCCCGATTTCCAATCTCTACATGTCCCCATCAATATCTCCTCGACTCCCGATCTCTCCATTTCCCCATTGATATCCCTTCGACTCCAGACCTCTCAGTTTAACCATTGATATCCCTGATTCCTGATCTCTCCATTTTGCCATTGATACCCCCCTGATGACCGATCTTTCCATTTCCCCACCGATATCACCCGGATCACATACTCTCCACTTCCCCATCGATATTGCCTGACTCACGATCTCTCCATTTCCTCATCAATATTCACCCGATTCCTGATCTCTCCATTCCCACATCGATATCCCCACGACTTCCAATCTCTCCATTTCCATTTCGATATCCCTGCGACTTCCAATCTCTCCATTTCCCCATCGATATGCCCCTCAATCTCGATTTCTGCATTTCCACTTCGATAAGCGCCCGACTCCCGATCCCTCCATTTCCCCATCTGTTGCCCCTCTACTCCCGCTATCTCCATTTCCCCATTGATAACAACTCGACTCCCGTTCTCTCCATTTCCCCAACGATATCCCTCCGACACCGGATCTCTCAATTTCCCCATCGATATCCACCTGAAACCCAATTTCTGTATTTCCACTTCGATATGCCCCCGACTCCTGAAATTTCCATTTACCATTTGATATCCCCCTGAATCCCACTTTCTTCATTTCCACTTCGATAAGTCCTTGACTCCCGATATCTCCATTCCCCCATTGATAACACCTCGACTCCCGATGTCTCAATTTCCCCATTGATATTCCCCAACTCCCAATCTCTCCATTTCCACATTGATATCCCCTTGACACCTGATCTCTCCATTTCCCCGTCAATATCCCCTTGATTCCCGATCTCTCTATTTGCACATTGATATACCCTGACTCACGATCTCACCACTTCCCCATTGAAATCCCCCTGAGTGCCATTTGCTCCATTTCCCCATCGGTATACCCCGACTCCCAATGTCTCCATTTACCTATCGATATCCCCCGACTCCCGATCTCTCCATTTCCCCATCCATATCCCCCTCAATCATGATCACTCCATTTCCCCATCAATATATCCCGACTTCCAATCTCGTCATTTCCCCATTGATATCTACCTGACTCCGGATCTCTCCATTTCCACATCGAGATCCCCCAACTACAAATCTCTCCATTTCCAAATCGATATCCCCCCGACTCCATATCAATCCATATCCCCATCGATATGCCCCCGACTCCCAATTTTTCCATTTGCACATTGATATGCCCCGACTCCCAATCTCTACATTTGCCATCAATATCCCCCTCAATCACAAACACTCCATTTCCCCATTAATGTACCCCAACTCCCAATCTCTCCATTTCCCCATCGATATCCACCTGACTCCCGATCACTCCATTTTCCAATCTATATCCCACCGACGCCCGAACTCTCAATTTCCTCATCGATATTCCCCGAGGCTGGATCTCACCATTTCTCCATCGAGGTGCCCCAACTCCCGATCTCTCCATTTCCCTATGGATATCCCCCGCGACTTCCGATATCTCCATTTCCCTAACGATATCCCCCCGATTTCCGATCTCTCCATTTCTCCTTCATTAGCACCCAATTTCTGATCTGCAAATTTTCCCATCGATATCATCCCAAAAACCGAATTCCAAATTTCCCCATTGATATCACACGGATCCCAAACATAACACTTGCCCATCAACATAGCCTGACTGATGATCTCTCCATTTCCTAATCGATATCCACCCAATTCCCGATATCCTCATTTCCCCATCGCTATCAACCCGAATCCCGATATCTCCTTAACCCCAATGATAACACCCCGACTTCCGATTTCTCCATTTCCACATCGATATTCCCCCGACTTCCAATCTCTCCATTTCCTCTTCGATATACCCCTGAATGCCGATGTCTCCATTTCCCAATCCATGTCTCCCCAACTCCCGATCGCTCCATTTCCCATCGATATCCCCCAACTCCCGATCTCTCCATTTGACCATCGATATCCCTCCAACAACAGATCTCTGAATTTCCCCATCGATATCCCCCGACACATGATCGCTGCATTTCCCCATGGATATCCCCTTCAATCCCAATTTCTGCATTTCCACTTCGATATGCCCCCGACTCACGATATCTCCATTTCCCCATTTATAACACCTCGATTCCCGATCTCTCCATTTCCGCATTGATATCCCCCAAATCCCGATCTCTCCATTTCTACTTCGATATCCCCCCGACTTCCAATCTCTCCATTTCCCCATCAATATCTCCCTGACGACTGATCTCTCCATTTCCCCATCGATATACCGCCGACACCCTAACTCTCCATTTCCCCATCGATACTACCCGGATCACAAACTCTCCACTTCCCCTTCGATATAGCCCGACTCACGATCTCTCAAATTCCTTACCGATATCCACCAGATTCCCAATCTCCTCACTTCCCCATCGATATCTACCGGAATCCCAATAGCTCCATTTCCCCACCGATAACACCCAAACTCCCGACCTCTCCATTTCCTCATCGATATTGCCCCGACTTCCAATCTCTCCATTTCCACTTCGATATCCCCCCGACTCCTGATCACTACATTTGCCCATCGATAGCTCCTCGACTCCCAATCTCTACATTTCCCCATCGATATCTCCTCTAATCCCGATCTCTCCATTTCCCCATTGATATCCCTTTGACTCAGGACCTGTCAATTTAACCATTGATATCCCCGATTCCTGATCTCTCCATTTTCCCATTGATATCCCCCTGATGACCGATCTCTCCATTTCCCCACCGATATCACCCGGATCACAAACTCTCCACTTCCCCATCGATATAGCCTGACTCACGATCTCTCCATTTCCTCGTCAGTATCCACCCGATTCCTGATCTCTCCATTCCCACATCGATATCCCCCCGACTTCCAATCTCCCAATTTCCACAGCGATATCCCCCCGACTTCCAATCTTTCCATTTCCCCATCGATATCCCTGACAGCCGGTCTCTCCAATTACCCATCGATATCCCCTGACTCCCGATCTATCCATTTCCCCATCGATATCCCCCGACACCCGATCTCTCTTTTTCCCCATCGATATACTGCGATTCCCGAATTCTCCATTTCCCCATCGATATACCCCTGATTCCCGATCTTTCCATTTGCGCATCGATATCCCCCGACTCCCGATCACTCCATTACCCCACCGATATAACCTTCAATCCCGTTCACTCCATTTCCCCATCGATATACCCCGATTCTTGATCTATCCATTTCCCATCAATATCCCCCTGAATGCCAATCTCTCCATTTGACCATCGATATCCCTCCAACATCAGATCTCTCAATTTCCCCATCGATATCCCCCGACACATGATCGCTCCATTTCCCCATCGATATTGCCCTGAATACCGATTTCTGCATTTCCACTTCGATATGCCCCCGAATCCCAATCTTTCCATTTCCCCATCGATATCCCCTGACACATGCTCGCTCCATTTCCCCATGGATATCCCCTTCAATCCCAATTTCTGCATTTCCACTTCGATATGCCCCCGACTCACGATATCTCCATTTCCCCATTCATAACACCTCGATTCCCGATCTCTCCATTTCCGCATTGATATCCCCCAAATCCCGATCTCTCCATTTCTACTTCGATATCCCCCGACTTCCAATCTCTCCATTTCCCCATCAATATCTCCCTGATGACTGATATCTCCATTTCCCCATCGATATACCGCCGACACCCTAACTCTCCATTTCCCCATCGATACTACCCGGATCACAAACTCTCCACTTCCCCATCGATATAGCCCGACTCACGATCTCTCAAATTCCTTACCGATATCCACCAGATTCCCAATCTCCTCACTTCCCCATCGATATCTACCGGAATCCCAATAGCTCCATTTCCCCACCGATAACACCCAAACTCCCGACCTCTCCATTTCCTCATCGATATTGCCCCGACTTCCAATCTCTCCATTTCCACTTCGATATCCCCCCGACTCCTGATCACTACATTTGCCCATCGATAGCTCCTCGACTCCCAATCTCTACATTTCCCCATCGATATCTCCTCTAATCCCGATCTCTCCATTTCCCCATTGATATCCCTTTGACTCAGGACCTCTCAATTTAACCATTGATATCCCCGATTCCTGATCTCTCCATTTTCCCATTGATATCCCCCTGATGACCGATCTCTCCATTTCCCCACCGATATCACCCGGATCACAAACTCTCCACTTCCCCATCGATATTGCCTGACTCACGATCTCTCCATTTCCTCGTCAGTATCCACCCGATTCCTGATCTCTCCATTCCCACATCGATATCCCCCCGACTTCCAATCTCTCCATTTCCACATCGATATGCCCCCGACTTCCAATCTTTCCATTTCCCCATCGATATCCCTGACAGCCGGTCTCTCCAATTACCCATCGATATCCCCCGACACCGGATCTCTCCATTTCCCCATCGATATCCCCCGACACCCGATCTCTCCATTTGCACATCGATATCCCCTGACTCCCGATCTATCCATTTCCCCATCGATATCCCCCGACACCCGATCTCTCTTTTTCCCCATCGATATACTGCGATTCCCGAATTCTCCATTTCCCCATCGATATACCCCTGATTCCCGATCTTTCCATTTGCGCATCGATATCCCCCGACTCCCGATCACTCCATTACCCCATCGATATAACCTTCAATCCCGTTCGCTCCATTTCCCCATCGATATACCCCGATTCCTGATCTATCCATTTCCCATCGATATCCCCCTGAATGCCAATCTCTCCATTTGACCATCGATATCCCTCCAACATCAGATCTCTCAATTTCCCCATCGATATCCCCCGACACATGATCGCTCCATTTCCCCATCGATATTGTCCTGAATACCGATTTCTGCATTTAAACTTCAATATGCCCCCGAATCCCGATCATTCCATTTCCCCATCGATATCCCCTGACACATGATCGCTCCATTTCCCCATCGATATCCCCCTCAATCCCAATTTCTGCATTTCCACTTCGATATCCCCCGACTCACGATATCTCCATTTCCTCATTCATAACGCCTCTGCTCCCGATCTCTCCATTTCCGCAATGATATCCCCCAAATCCCGATCTCTCCATTTCCCCATCGATATCCCCCTGAATCCCAATTTCTGCATTTCCACTTCGATAAGCCCCCGAATCCCGATCCCTCCATTTCCCCATTGATTGCCCACCGACTCCCGCTATCTCCATTTCCCCTTTGATAAGAACTCGACTCCCTTTCTCTCTATTTCCCCAACGATATCCCTCCGACACCGGATCTCTCAATTTCCCCATCGATATCCCCCGACACACGATCGCTCCATTTCCCCATCGATATCCACATGAATCCCAATTTCTGTATTTCCACTTCGATATGCCCCCGACTCCTGAAATTTCCATTTCCCCTTTGATATCCCCCTGAATCCCACTTTCTTCATTTCCACTTCGATAAGTCCTTGACTCCCGTTATATCCATTTCCACATCGATATGCCCCCGACTTCCAATCTCTCCATTTCCCCATCGATATCCCTGACAGCCGGTCTCTCCAATTACCCATCGATATCCCCCGACACCGGATCTCTCCATTTCCCCATCGATATCCCCCGACACCCGATCTCTCCATTTGCACATCGATATCCCCTGACTCCCGATCTATCCATTTCCCCATCGATATCCCCCGACACCCGATCTCTCTTTTTCCCCATCGATATACTGCGATTCCCGAATTCTCCATTTCCCCATCGATATACCCCTGATTCCCGATCTTTCCATTTGCGCATCGATATCCCCCGACTCCCGATCACTCCATTACCCCATCGATATAACCTTCAATCCCGTTCGCTCCATTTCCCCATCGATATACCCCGATTCCTGATCTATCCATTTCCCATCGATATCCCCCTGAATGCCAATCTCTCCATTTGACCATCGATATCCCTCCAACATCAGATCTCTCAATTTCCCCATCGATATCCCCCGACACACGATCGCTCCATTTCCCCATCGATATTGTCCTGAATACCGATTTTGCATTTAAACTTCAATATGCCCCCGAATCCCGATCATTCCATTTCCCCATCAATATCCCCTGACACATGATCGCTCCATTTCCCCATCGATATCCCCCTCAATCCCAATTTCTGCATTTCCACTTCGATATCCCCCGACTCACGATATCTCCATTTCTCATTCATAACGCCTCTGCTCCCGATCTCTCCATTTCCGCAATGATATCCCCCAAATCCGATCTCTCCATTTCCCCATCGATATCCCCCTGAATCCCAATTTCTGCATTTCCACTTCGATAAGCCCCCGAATCCCGATCCCTCCATTTCCCCATTGATTGCCCACCGACTCCCGCTATCTCCATTTCCCCATTGATAAGAACTCGACTCCCGTTCTCTCTATTTCCCCAACGATATCCCTCCGACACCGGATCTCTCAATTTCCCCATCGATATCCCCCGACACACGATCGCTCCATTTCCCCATCGATATCCACCTGAATCCCAATTTCTGTATTTCCACTTCGATATGCCCCCGACTCCTGAAATTTCCATTTCCCCTTTGATATCCCCTGAATCCCACTTTCTTCATTTCCACTTCGATAAGTCCTTGACTCCCGTTATCTCCATTTCCCCACTGATAACACCTTGACTCCCGATCTCTCAATTTCCCCATTGATATTCCACAACTCCCATTCTCTCCATTTCCACATTGATATCCCTTTGACACTTGATCTCTCCATTTCCCCGTCAATATCCCCTCGATTCCCGATCTCTCTATTTGCACACTGATATCCCCTGCCTCCCGATCTCACCATTTCCCCATTGAAATCGCCCTGAGTGCCATTCGCTCCATTTCCCCTTCGGTATACCCCGACTCCCAATGTCTCCATTTACCTATCGATATCCCCCGACTCCCGATCTCTCCATTTCCCCATCGATGTCCCCCTCAATCCTGATCACTCCATTTCCCCATCAATATATCCCGACTTCCAATCTCGTCATTTCCCATTGATATCTACCTGACTCCGGATCTCTCCATTTCCACATCGAGATCCCCCAACTACTAATGTCTCCATTTCCAAATCGATATCCCCCCGACTCCATATCAATCCATTTCCCCACCCATCGATATGCCCCCGACTCTCGATTTTTCATTTGCCATTGATATGCCCCGACTCCCAATCTCTCCATTTGCCATCAATATCCCCCTCAATCCCAAACACTCCATTTCCCCATTAATGTACCCCGACTCCCAATCTCTCCATTTCCCCATCGATATCCACCTGACTCCCAATCACTCCATTTTCCAATCTATATCCCACCGACGCCCAAACTCTCAATTTCCTCGTCGATATTCCCCGACTCCGGATCTCTCCATTTCTCCATCGAGGTGCCCCAACTCCCGATCTCTCCATTTCCCTATGGATATCCCCCGTGACTTCCGATATCTCCATTTCCCTAACGATATCCCCCCGACTTCCGATCTCTCCATTTCTCCTTCATTATCACCCGATTTCTGATCTGCAAATTTTCCCATCGATATCCTCCCAAAGACCGAATTCTAAATTTCCCAATTGATATCACACGGATCACAAACATAACACTGCCCCATCACATAGCCTGACTGACGATCTCTCCATTTTACTAATTGATATCCACCCAATTCCCGATATCCTCATTTCCCCATCGCTATCAACCAGAATCCCGATATCTCCTTAACCCCAATGATAACACCCGACTTCCGATTTCTCCATTTCCACATCGATATTCCCCCAACTTCCAATCTCTCCATTTCCTCTTCGATATCCCCCTGAATGCCGATGTCTCCATTTCCCAATCGATATCTCCCCAACTTCCGATCTCTCCATTTCCCATCGATATTCCCCAACTCTGATCTCTCCATTTGACCATCGATATCCCTCCAACAACAGATCTCTGAATTTCCCCATCGATATCCCCCGACACATGATCGCTCCATTTCCCCATCGATATTGCCCTGAATACCGATTTCTGCATTTCCACTTCGATATGCCCTCGAATCCCAATCTTTCCATTTCCCCATCGATATCCCCTGACACATGATCGCTCCATTTCCCCATGGATATCCCCTTCAATCCCAATTTCTGCATTTCCACTTCGATATGCCCCCGACTCACGATATCTCCATTTCCCCATTCATAACACCTCGATTCCCGATCTCTCCATTTCTACTTCGATATCCCCCTGACTTCCAATCTCTCCATTTCCCCATCAATATCTCCCTGACGACTGATCTCTCCATTTCCCCCATCGATATACCGCCAACACCCTAACTCTCCATTTCCCCATCGATACTACCCGGATCACAAACTCTCCACTTCCCCATCGATATAGCCCGACTCACGATCTCTCAAATTCCTTACCGATATCCACCAGATTCCCAATCTCCTCACTTCCCCATCGATATCTACCGGAATCCCAATAGCTCCATTTCCCCACCGATAACACCCAAACTCCCGATCTCTCCATTTCCTCATCGATATTGCCCCGACTTCCAATCTCTCCATTTCCACTTCGATATCCCCCCGACTCCTGATCACTACATTTGCCCATCGATAGCTCCTCGACTCCCAATCTCTACATTTCCCCATCGATATCTCCTCTAATCCCGATCTCTCCATTTCCCCATTGATATCCCTTTGACTCAGGACCTCTCAATTTAACCATTGATATCCCCGATTCCTGATCTCTCCATTTTCCCATTGATATCCCCCTGATGACCGATCTCTCCATTTCCCCACCGATATCACCCGGATCACAAACTCTCCACTTCCCCATCGATATTGCCTGACTCACGATCTCTCCATTTCCTCGTCAGTATCCACCTGATTCCTGATCTCTCCATTCCCACATCGATATCCCCCCGACTTCCAATCTCTCCATTTCCACATCGATATGCCCCCGACTTCCAATCTTTCCATTTCCACATCGATATGCCCCCTGACTTCCAATCTCTCCATTTCCCCATCGATATCCCCGACAGCCGGTCTCTCCAATTACCCATCGATATCCCCCGACACCCGTTCTCTCCATTTCCCCATCGATATCCCCCGACACCGATCTCTCCATTTGCACATCGATATCCCTTGACTCCCGATCTCTCCATTTCTCCATCGAGGTGCCCCAACTCCCGATCTCTCCATTTCCCTATGGATATCCCCCCGACTTCCGATCTCTCCATTTCTCCTTCATTAGCACCCAATTTCTGATCTGCAAATTTTCCCATCGATATCATCCCAAAAACCGAATTCCAAATTTCCCCATTGATATCACACGGATCCCAAACATAACACTTGCCCATCAACATAGCCTGACTGATGATCTCTCCATTTCCTAATCGATATCCACCCAATTCCCGATATCCTCATTTCCCCATCGCTATCAACCCGAATCCCGATATCTCCTTAACCCCAATGATAACACCCCGACTTCCGATTTCTCCATTTCCACATCGATATTCCCCCGACTTCCAATCTCTCCATTTCCTCTTCGATATACCCCTGAATGCCGATGTCTCCATTTCCCAATCCATGTCTCCCCAACTCCCGATCGCTCCATTTCCCATCGATATCCCCCAACTCCCGATCTCTCCATTTGACCATCGATATCCCTCCAACAACAGATCTCTGAATTTCCCCATCGATATCCCCCGACACATGATCGCTGCATTTCCCCATGGATATCCCCTTCAATCCCAATTTCTGCATTTCCACTTCGATATGCCCCCGACTCACGATATCTCCATTTCCCCATTTATAACACCTCGATTCCCGATCTCTCCATTTCCGCATTGATATCCCCCAAATCCCGATCTCTCCATTTCTACTTCGATATCCCCCCGACTTCCAATCTCTCCATTTCCCCATCAATATCTCCCTGACGACTGATCTCTCCATTTCCCCATCGATATACCGCCGACACCCTAACTCTCCATTTCCCCATCGATACTACCCGGATCACAAACTCTCCACTTCCCCTTCGATATAGCCCGACTCACGATCTCTCAAATTCCTTACCGATATCCACCAGATTCCCAATCTCCTCACTTCCCCATCGATATCTACCGGAATCCCAATAGCTCCATTTCCCCACCGATAACACCCAAACTCCCGACCTCTCCATTTCCTCATCGATATTGCCCCGACTTCCAATCTCTCCATTTCCACTTCGATATCCCCCCGACTCCTGATCACTACATTTGCCCATCGATAGCTCCTCGACTCCCAATCTCTACATTTCCCCATCGATATCTCCTCTAATCCCGATCTCTCCATTTCCCCATTGATATCCCTTTGACTCAGGACCTGTCAATTTAACCATTGATATCCCCGATTCCTGATCTCTCCATTTTCCCATTGATATCCCCCTGATGACCGATCTCTCCATTTCCCCACCGATATCACCCGGATCACAAACTCTCCACTTCCCCATCGATATAGCCTGACTCACGATCTCTCCATTTCCTCGTCAGTATCCACCCGATTCCTGATCTCTCCATTCCCACATCGATATCCCCCCGACTTCCAATCTCCCAATTTCCACAGCGATATCCCCCGACTTCCAATCTTTCCATTTCCCCATCGATATCCCTGACAGCCGGGTCTCTCCAATTACCCATCGATATCCCCTGACTCCCGATCTATCCATTTCCCCATCGATATCCCCCGACACCCGATCTCTCTTTTTCCCCATCGATATACTGCGATTCCCGAATTCTCCATTTCCCCATCGATATACCCCTGATTCCCGATCTTTCCATTTGCGCATCGATATCCCCCGACTCCCGATCACTCCATTACCCCACCGATATAACCTTCAATCCCGTTCACTCCATTTCCCCATCGATATACCCCGATTCTTGATCTATCCATTTCCCATCAATATCCCCCTGAATGCCAATCTCTCCATTTGACCATCGATATCCCTCCAACATCAGATCTCTCAATTTCCCCATCGATATCCCCCGACACATGATCGCTCCATTTCCCCATCGATATTGCCCTGAATACCGATTTCTGCATTTCCACTTCGATATGCCCCCCGAATCCCAATCTTTCCATTTCCCCATCGATATCCCCTGACACATGCTCGCTCCATTTCCCCATGGATATCCCCTTCAATCCCAATTTCTGCATTTCCACTTCGATATGCCCCCGACTCACGATATCTCCATTTCCCCATTCATAACACCTCGATTCCCGATCTCTCCATTTCCGCATTGATATCCCCCAAATCCCGATCTCTCCATTTCTACTTCGATATCCCCCGACTTCCAATCTCTCCATTTCCCCATCAATATCTCCCTGATGACTGATATCTCCATTTCCCCATCGATATACCGCCGACACCCTAACTCTCCATTTCCCCATCGATACTACCCGGATCACAAACTCTCCACTTCCCCATCGATATAGCCCGACTCACGATCTCTCAAATTCCTTACCGATATCCACCAGATTCCCAATCTCCTCACTTCCCCATCGATATCTACCGGAATCCCAATAGCTCCATTTCCCCACCGATAACACCCAAACTCCCGACCTCTCCATTTCCTCATCGATATTGCCCCGACTTCCAATCTCTCCATTTCCACTTCGATATCCCCCCGACTCCTGATCACTACATTTGCCCATCGATAGCTCCTCGACTCCCAATCTCTACATTTCCCCATCGATATCTCCTCTAATCCCGATCTCTCCATTTCCCCATTGATATCCCTTTGACTCAGGACCTCTCAATTTAACCATTGATATCCCCGATTCCTGATCTCTCCATTTTCCCATTGATATCCCCCTGATGACCGATCTCTCCATTTCCCCACCGATATCACCCGGATCACAAACTCTCCACTTCCCCATCGATATTGCCTGACTCACGATCTCTCCATTTCCTCGTCAGTATCCACCCGATTCCTGATCTCTCCATTCCCACATCGATATCCCCCCGACTTCCAATCTCTCCATTTCCACATTGATATGCCCCTGACTTCCAATCTTTCCATTTCCCCATCGATATCCCTGACAGCCGGTCTCTCCAATTACCCATCGATATCCCCCGACACCGGATCTCTCCATTTCCCCATCGATATCCCCCGACACCCGATCTCTCCATTTGCACATCGATATCCCCTGACTCCCGATCTATCCATTTCCCCATCGATATCCCCCGACACCCGATCTCTCTTTTTCCCCATCGATATACTGCGATTCCCGAATTCTCCATTTCCCCATCGATATACCCCTGATTCCCGATCTTTCCATTTGCGCATTGATATCCCCCGACTCCCGATCACTCCATTACCCCATCGATATAACCTTCAATCCCGTGTCGCTCCATTTCCCCATCGATATACCCCGATTCCTGATCTATCCATTTCCCATCGATATCCCCCTGAATGCCAATCTCTCCATTTGACCATCGATATCCCTCCAACATCAGATCTCTCAATTTCCCCATCGATATCCCCCGACACATGATCGCTCCATTTCCCCATCGATATTGTCCTGAATACCGATTTCTGCATTTAAACTTCAATATGCCCCCGAATCCCGATCATTCCATTTCCCCATCGATATCCCCCTGACACATGATCGCTCCATTTCCCCATCGATATCCCCCTCAATCCCAATTTCTGCATTTCCACTTCGATATCCCCCGACTCACGATATCTCCATTTCCTCATTTCATAACGCCTCTGCTCCCGATCTCTCCATTTCCGCAATGATATCCCCCAAATCCCGATCTCTCCATTTCCCCATCGATATCCCCCTGAATCCCAATTTCTGCATTTCCACTTCGATAAGCCCCCGAATCCCGATCCCTCCATTTCCCCATTGATTGCCCACCGACTCCCGCTATCTCCATTTCCCCCATTGATAAGAACTCGACTCCCGTTCTCTCTATTTCCCCAACGATATCCCTCCGACACCGGATCTCTCAATTTCCCCATCGATATCCCCGACACACGATCGCTCCATGTCCCCATCGATATCCACCTGAATCCCAATTTCTGTATTTCCACTTCGATATGCCCCCGACTCCTGAAATTTCCATTTCCCCTTGATATCCCCCTGAATCCCACTTTCTTCATTTCCACTTCGATACGTCCTTGACTCCCGTTATCTCCATTTCCCCACTGATAACACCTTGACTCCCGATCTCTCAATTTCCCCATTGATATTCCACAACTCCCATTCTCTCCATTTCCACATTGATATCCCTTTGACACTTGATCTCTCCATTTCCCCGTCAATATCCCCTCGATTCCCGATCTCTCTATTTGCACACTGATATCCCCTGCCTCCCGATCTCACCATTTCCCATTGAAATCGCCCTGAGTGCCATTCGCTCCATTTCCCCTTCGGTATACCCCGACTCCCAATGTCTCCATTTACCTATCGATATCCCCCGACTCCCGATCTCTCCATTTCCCCATCGATGTCCCCCTCAATCCTGATCACTCCATTTCCCCATCAATATATCCCGACTTCCAATCTCGTCATTTCCCATTGATATCTACCTGACTCCGGATCTCTCCATTTCCACATCGAGATCCCCCAACTACTAATGTCTCCATTTCCAAATCGATATCCCCCCGACTCCATATCAATCCATTTCCCCATCGATATGCCCCCGACTCTCGATTTTTCCATTTGCACATTGATATGCCCCGACTCCCAATCTCTCCATTTGCCATCAATATCCCCCTCAATCCCAAACACTCCATTTCCCCATTAATGTACCCCGACTCCCAATCTCTCCATTTCCCCATCGATATCCACCTGACTCCCGATAACTCCATTTTCCAATCTATATCCCACCGACGCCCAAAGTCTCAATTTCCTCATCGATATTCCCGGAGTCTGGATCTCTCCATTTCTCCATCGAGGTGCCCCAACTCCCGATCTCTCTATTTCCCTATGGATATCCCCCCGCGACTTCCGATCTCTCCATTTCTCCTTCGTTATCACCCGATTTCTGATCTGCAAATTTTCCATCGATATCCTCCCAAAACCCAAATTCTAAATTTCCCCATTGATATCACCCAGATCACAAACATAACACTTCCTAATCAACATAGCCCGACTGACGACTCTCTCCATTTCCTAATCGATATCCACCCAATTCCCGATCACCTCATTTCCCCATCGCTATCCACCGGAATCCCGATATCTCCCTATCCCCAATGATAACACCCCGACTTCCGATTTCTCCATTTCCACATCGATATTCCCCCAACTCGCGATCTCTCCATTTCCCATCGATATCCCCCTGAATGCCGATCTCTCCATTTGACCATCAATATCCCTCCAACACCAGATCTCTCAATTTCCCCATCGATATCCCCCGACACATGATCGCTCCATTTCCCCATCGATATTGCCCTGAATACCGATGTCTGCATTTCCACTTCGATATGCCCCCGAATCCCGATCTTTCCATTTCCCCATCGATATCCCCTGACACATGATCGCTCCATTTCCCCATCGATATCCCCCTCAATCCCTATTTCTGCATTTCCACTTCGATATGCCCCCGACTCATGATATCTCCATTTCCCCCATTCATAACACCTCGATTCCTAATCTCTCCATTTCCGCATTGATATCCCCCCAAATCCCGATCTCTCCATTTCCATTTCGATATCCCCCCGACTTCCAATCTCTCAATTACCCCATCAATATGCCCCTGACGACTGATCTCTCCATTTCCCAATCGATATACCGCCGACACCCTAACTCTCCATTTCCCCATCGATATCACCCGGATCACAACTCTCCACTTCCACATCGATATAGCCCGACTCACGATCGCTCCAATTCCTTACCGATATCCACCAGATTCCCAATCTCCTCACTTCCCCATCGATATCTACTGGACTCCCAATATCTCCATTTCCCCACCGATAACACCCCCACTCCCGATCTCTCCATTTCCGCATCGATATTGCCGCGACTTCCAATCTCTCCATTTCCACTTCGATATCCCCCCGACTCCTGATCGCTCCATTTGCCCATCGAGAGCTCCTCGACTCCCAATCTCTCCATTTCCCCATCGATATCTCCTCTAATCCCGATCTCTCCATTTGTACTTCGATATCCCCCCGATTTCCAATCTCTACATTTCCCCATCGATATCTCCTCGACTCCCAATCTCTCCATTTCCCCATTGATATCCCTTCGACCTCAGACCTCTCAGTTTAACCATTGATATCCCTGATTACTGATCTCTCGATTTTGCCATTGATATCCCCCTGATGACCGATCTTTCCATTTCCCCACCGATATCACCCGGATCACAAACTCTCCACTTCTCCATCGATATTGCCTGACTCACGATCTCTCCATTTTCCTCATCAATATTCACCCGATTCCTGATCTCTCCATTCCCACATCGATATCCCCCCGACTTCCAATCTCTCCATTTCCCCATCGATATCCCCTGAATCCTGATTTCTGCATTTCCACTTCGATAAGCCCCCGACTGCCGATCCCTCCATTTCCCCATCGATTACCCCCCGACTCCCGCTATCTCCATTTCCCCATTGATAACAACTCAACTCCCATTCTCTCCATTTCCCCAACGATATACCTCCGAAACCGGATCTCTCAATTTCCCCATCGATATCCACCTGAATCCCAATTTGTGTATTTCCACTTCGATATGCCCCCGACTCCTGAAATTTCCATTTACCCTTTGATATCCCCCTGAATCCCATTTTCTTCATTTCCACTTCGATAAGTCCTTGACTCCCGATATCTCCATTTCCCCATTGATAACACCTCGACTCCCGATCTCTCAATTTCCCCATTGATATTCCCCAACTCCCAATCTCTCCATTTCCACATTGATATCCCCTTGACACCTGATCTCTCCATTTCCCCGTCAATATCCCCTCTATTCCCGATCTCTCTATTTGCACATTGATATCCCCTGACTCCCGATCTCACCATTTCCCCATTGAAATCCCCCTGAGTGCCATTCGCTCCATTTCCCCATCGGTATACCCTGACTCCCAATGTCTCCATTTACCTAACGATATCCCCCGACTCCTGATCTCCCCATTTCCCCATCGATGTCCCCCTCAATCCTGATGACTCCATTTCCCCATCAATATATCCCGACTTCCAATCTCATCATTTCCCCATTGATATCTACCTGACTCCAAATCTCTCCATTTTCACATCGAGATCCCCCAACTATTAACCTCTCCATTTCCAAATCGATATCCCCCTGACTCCATATCAATGCATTTCCCCATCGATATGCCCCCGACTCCCGATTTTTCCATTTGCACATTGATATCCCCCGACTCCCAATCTCTCCATTTGCCATCAATATCCCCCTCAATCCCAATCGCTCCATTTCCCCATTAATGTACCCCGACTCCCAATCTCTCCATTTCCCCATCGATATCCACCCAATTCCCGATCACCTCATTTCCCCATCGCTATCCACCGGAATCCCGATATCTCCGTATCCCCAATGATAACACCATAAATTCAGATTTCTCCATTTCCACATCGATATTTCCCCAACTTGCGATCTCTCCATTTCCCATCGATATCCCCCTGAATGCCAATCTCTCCATTTGACCATCAATATCCCTCCAACACCAGATCTCTCGATTTCCCCATCGATATCCCCTGACACATGATCACTCCATTTCCCCATCAATATCCCCCTCAATCCCAATTTCTGCATTTCCACTTCGATATGCCCCCGACTCATGATATCTCCATTTCCCCATTCATAACACCTCGATTCCCGATCTCTCCATTTCCGCATTGATATCCCCCAAATCCCGATCTCTCCATTTCCATTTCGATATCCCCCCGACTTCCAATCTCTCAATTACCCCATCAATATCTCCCTGACGACTGATCTCTCCATTTCCCCATCGATAAACCGCCGAGAGCCTAACTCTCCATTTCCCCATCAATATCACCCGGATCACAAACTCTCCACTTCCCCATCGATATAGCCCGACTCACGATCTCTCCAATTCCTTACCAATATCCACCAGATTCCCAATCTCCTCACTTCCCCATCGATATCTACCGGACTCCCAATATCTCCATTTCCCCACCGATAACACCCCAACTCCCGATCTCTCCATTTCCGCATCGATATTGCCCCGACTTCCAATCTCTCCATTTCCACTTCGATATGCCCCCGACTCCTGATCACTCCATTTGCCCATCGAGAGCTCCTCGACTCCCAATCTCTCCTTTTCCCCATCGATATCTCCTCTAATCCCGATTTCTCCATTTGCACTTCGATATCCCCCCGATTTCCAATCTCTCCGTTTCCCCATTGATATCCCTTCGACTACAGACCTCTCAGTTTAACCATTGATATCCCTGATTCCTGATGTCTCCATTTTGCCATTGATATCCCCCTGATGACCGATCTTTCCATTTCCCCACCGATATCACCCGGATCACAAACTCTCCACTTCCCCATCGATATTGCCTGACTCACGATCTCTTCATTTCCTCATCACTATCCACGCGATTCCTGATCTCTCCATTTTCACATCGAGATCCCCCAACTACTAATCTCTCCATTTCCAAATCGATATCCCCCCGACTCCATATCAATCCATTTCCCCATCGATATGCCCCCGACTCCCGATTTTTCCATTTGCACGTTGATATGCCCCGACTCCCAATCTCTCCATTTGCCATCAATATCCCCCTCAATCCCAAACACTCCATTTCCCCATTAATATACACCGACTCCCAATCTCTCCATTTCCCCATCGATATCCACCTGACTCCCAATCACTCCATTTTCCAATCTATATCCCACCGACGCCCGAACTCTCAATTTCCTCATCGATATTCCCCGACTCCGGATCTGTCCATTTCTCCATCGAGGTGCCCCAACTCCCGATCTCTCCATTTCCCTATGGATATCCCCCGCAACTTCCGATATCTCCATTTCCCTAACGATATCCCCCCAACTTCCGATCTCTCCATTTCTCCTTCATTATCACCCGATTTCTGATCTGCAAATTTTCCCATCGATATCCTCCCAAAAACCGAATTCTAAATTTCCCCATTGACATCACACGGATCACAAACATAACACTTCCCCATCATCATAGCCTGACTGACGATCTCTCCATTTCCTAATCGATATCCACCCAATTCCCGATATCCTCATTTCCCCATCGCTATCCACCAGAATCCCGACATCTCCTTAACCCCAATGATAACACCCCAACTTCCGATTACTCCATTTCCACATCGATATTCCCCCGACTTCCAATCTCTCCATTTCCTCTTCGATATCCCCCTGAATGCCGATGTCTCCATTTCCCTATCGATATCTCCCCAACTCCTGATCTCTCCATTTCCCATCAATATCCCCCAACTCCCGATCTCTCCATTGACCATCGATATCCCTCCAACACCAGATCTCTCGAATTCCCCATCGATATCCCCCGACACATGATCGCTCCATTTCCCCATCGATATTGCCCTGAATATCGATTTCTGCATTTCCACTTCGATATGCCCACGAATCCCAATCTTTCCATTTCCCCATCGATATCCCCTGACACATGATCGCTCCATTTCCCCATGGATATCCCCCTCAATCCCAATTTCTGCATTTCCACTTCGATATGCCCCCGGCTCACGATATCTCCATTTCCCCATTCATAACACCTCGATTCCCGATCTCTCCATTTCCGCATTGATATCCCCCAAATCCCGATCTCTCCATTTCCACTTCGATATCCCCCTGACTTCCAATCTCTCCATTTCCCCATTAATATCTCCCTGACGACTGATCTCTCCATTTCCCCATCGATATACCGCCGACACCCTAACTCTCCATTTCCCCATCGATATCACCCGGATCACAAAATCTCCACTTCCCCATCGATATAGCCCGACTCACGATCTCTCCAATTCCTTACCGATATCCACCAGATTCCCAATCTCCTCAGTTCCCCATCGATATCTAGCGGAATCCCAATAGCTCCATTTCCCCACCGATAACACCGGAACTCCCGATCTCACCATTTCCGCATCGATATTGCCCCGACTTCCAATCTCTCCATTTCCACTTCGATATCCCCCCGACTCCTCATCACTACATTTGCCCATCGATAGCTCCTCGACTCCCAATCTCTACATTTCCCCATCGATATCTCCTCTATTCCCGATCTCTCCATTTCCCCATTGATATCCCTTCGACTCTGGACCTCTCAATTTAACCATTGATATCCCCGATTCCTGATCTCTCCATTTTCCCTTTGATATCCCCCTGAATCCCACTTTCTTCATTTCCACTTCGATAAGTCCTTGACTCCCGTTATCTCCATTTCCCCACTGATAACACCTCAACTCCCGATCTCTCAATTTCCCCTTGATATTCCACAACTCCCATTCTCGCCATTTCCACATTGATATCCCTTTGACACCTGATCTCTCCATTTCCCCATCAATATTACCTCGATTCCCGATCTCTCTATTTGCACATTGATATCCCCTGACTCCCGATCTCACCATTTCCCCATTGAAATCGCCCTGAGTGCCATTCGCTCCATTTCCCCTTCGGTATACCCTGACTCCCAATGTCTCCATTTACCTAACGATATCCCCCGACTCCCGATCTCTCCATTTCCCCATCGATATCCCCCTCAATCCTGATCACTCCATTTCCCCATCAATATATCCCGACTTCCAATCTCATCATTTCCCCATTGATATCTACCTGACTCCTGATCTCTCCATTTCCACATCGAGATCCCCCAAATACTAACCTCTCCATTTCCAAATCGATATCCCTCCGACTCCATATCAATCCATTTCCCCATCGATATGCCCCCGACTCCCGATTTTTCCATTTGCACATTGATATCCCCCGACTCCCAATCTCTCCATTTGCCATCAATATCCCCCTCAATCCCAATCGCTCCATTTCCCCATTAATGTAACCCGACTACCAATCTTTCCATTTCCCCATCGATATTCTCCGATTCCCGATCTCTAAATTTTCCCATTGATAGCCTCCCAAAACCAGCATTCTACATGTCCCCATTGATATCACCGGGATCACAATCTCTACACTTCCCCATCAATACAGCCCGACTCACGATCTCTATATTTCCGAATCGATATATACCCAATTCCCGATCTCATTTCCCCATCGATATCCACTGGAATCCCGATGTTTGCATTTCCAATTCGATATGCCCCCGACTCCCGATGTTTCCATTTCACCATCGATATCCTCCGACACCGGATCGCTCCTTTCCCCATCGATGTCCCCGTCAATCCCAATTTCTGCATTTCCACATCGATATGCCCCCGACTCACGAAATCTCCATTTCCCATTCATAACACCTCGACTCCCGATCTCTCCATTTCAGCATTGATATCCTCCCGCATTCCAACCTCTCCATTTCCAGTTTGATATCCCCCCGAATGCCGGTGCCTCCATTTCCCCATCGATATCCCCCAGAGTCCCGATCTCACCGTTTCCCCATCAATATCCCACAACTCCTGATCTCTCCATTTCCCCATCGATATCCCTCCAATACTGGATCTCTCAATTTCCCAATCGATATCCCCCTGAATCCCACGTTCTGCATTTCCAATTCGATATGCCCCCGACTCACGATATCTCCATTTCCCCATTCATAACACTTCGACTCCCGATCTCTCCATTTCCGTTTTGATATCCTCCTGAATTCCAACATCTCCATTTCCCCATCGATATCCCCCTGACTGTCAATGTCTCCATTTCCCCATCGATATCCCCCCTTCTCCCGAACTTTCAATTTCCCCATCGATATTCCCCAACTCCGGATCTCTCCATTTCTGCAACAGGATCCCTTCGACTCCCGATCTCTCCATTTCCCAATCGATATCCCCTCGAATCCAAATGTATCCATTTCCCCATCGATATGCCCCCGACTCCCGATCTCTCCATTTCCTCATCGATATGCCCCCGACTCCTGATCTCTCCATTTCCACATCGATATCCCCCTCAAATCTGATCTCTCCATTTCACCATCGATATCACCCGGATCACAAACTGTCCACTTCCCCATCGATATAGCCCGACTCACGATCTCTCCAATTCCTTACTGATATCCACCAGATTCCCAATCTCCTCACTTCCCCATCAATATCGACCGGACTCCCAATATCTCCATTTCCCCACCGATAACACCCCAACTCCTGATCTCTCCATTTCCGCATCGATATTGCCCCGACTTCCAATCTCTCCATTTCCACTTCGATATGCCCCCGACTCCTGATCACTCCATTTTACCATCGAGAGCTCCTCGACTCCCAATCTCTCCATTTCCCCATCGATATCTCCTCTAATCCCGATCTCTCCATTTGCACTTCGATATCCCCCCGATTTCCAATCTCTCCATTTCCCCATTGATATCCCTTCGACTCCAGACCTCTCAGTTTAACCATTGATATCCCTGATTCCTGATCTCTCCATTTTGCCATTGATATCCCCCTGATGACCGATCTTTCCATTTCCCCACCGATATCACCCGGTTCACAAACTCTCCACGTCCCCATCGATATTGCCTGACTCACGATCTCTCCATTTCCTCATCAATATCCACCCGATTCCTGATCTCTCCATTTTCACATCAAGATCCCCCAACTACTAATCTCTCCATTTCCAAATCGATATCCCCCCGACTCCATATCAATCCATTTCCCCATCAATATGCCCCCGACTCCCGATTTTTCCATTTGCACATTGATATGCCCCGACTCCCAATCTCTACATTTCCCCATCGATATCCACCTGACTCCCGATCACTCCATTTTCCAATCTATATCCCACCGACGCCCGTACTCTCAATTTTCTCATCGATATTCCCCGACTCCGGATCTATCCATTTCTCCATCGAGGTGCCCCAACTCCCGATCTCTCCATTTCCCTATGGATATCCCCCACGACTTCCGATATCTCCATTTCCCTAACGATATCCCCCCGACTTCCGATCTCTCCATTTCTCCTTCATTATCACCCGATTTCCGATCTGCAAATTTTCCCATCGATATCCTCCCAAAAACCAAATTCTAAATTTCCCCATTGACATCACACGGATCACAAACATAACACTTCCCCATCATCATAGCCTGACTGACGATCTCTCCATTTCCTAATCGATATCCACCCAATTCCCGATCACCTCATTTCCCCATCGCTATCCACCAGAATCCCGACACCTCCTTAACCCCAATGATAACACCCCGACTTCCGATTTCTCCATTTCCACATCGATATTCCCCCGACTTCCAATCTCTCCATTTCCTCTTCGATATCCCCCTGAATGCCGATGTCTCCATTTCCCTATCGATATCTCCCCAACTCCCGATCTCTCCATTTCCCCATCGATATCCCTCCGACACTGGATCTCCCAATTTCCCCATCGGTAAACCGCCGACACCCTAACTCTCCATTTCCCCATCGATATCACCCGGATCACAAACTCTCCACTTCCCCATCGATATAGCCCGACTCACGATCTCTCCAATTCTTACTGATATCCACCAGATTCCCAATCTCCTCACTTCCCCATCGATATCTACTGGACTCCCAATATCTCCATTTCCCCACCGATAACACCGGAACTCCCGATCTCTCCATTTCCGCATCGATATTGCCCCGACTTCCAATCTCTCCATTTCCACTTCAATATCCCCCCGACTCCTGATTGCTCCATTTGCCCATCGAGAGCTCCTCAACTCCCAATCTCTCCATTTCCCCATCGATATCTCCTCTAATCCCGATCTCTCCATTTGCACTTTGATATCCCCCTGATTTCCAATCTCTACATTTCCCCATCGATATCTCCTCGACTCCCGATCTCTCCATTTCCCCATTGATATCCCTTCGACTCCAGACCTCTCAGTTTAACTATTGATATCCCTGATTCCTGATCTCTCCATTTTGCCATTGATATCCCCCTGATGACCGATCTTTCCATTTCCCCACCGATATCACCCGGATCACAAACTCTCCACTTCCCCATCGATATTGCCTGACTCACGATTTCTCCATTTCCTCATCAATATCCACCCGATTCCTGATCTCTCCATTCCCACATCGATATCCCCCTGACTTCCAATCTCTCCAATTCCATTTCGATATCCCCGCGACTTCCAATCTCTCCATTTCCCCATCGATATGGCCCCTGAATCCCGATTTCTGCATTTCCACTTCGATAAGCACCCGACTGCCGATCCCTCCATTTCCCCATCTATTGCCCCCCGACTCCCGCTATCTCCATTTCCACATTGATAACAACTCGACTCCCGTTCTCTCCATTTCCCCAACAATATCCCTCCGACACCGGATCTCTGAATTTTCCAGTGGATATCCCCCGACTCCCAATCTCTCCACTTCACCATGCATATCCCCCTGACTCCCGATCTCTCCATTTCCCCATCGATATTCACCTGACTCCAGTACTCTACATTTTCCAATCTATATCCCACCGTCTCCCTAACTCTCAATTTCTCCATCAATATTCCCCAATTACGGATCTCTCCATTTCTCCATCGAGGTCCCCCAAGTCCCAATCTCTCCATTTCCCAATCGATAACACCCTGATTCCATATCAATCCATTTACCCATCGATATCTCCCAACACGCAATCTCCTCTTTTCCCCATCGATATACATCCGACACCCATTAACTCCGTTTCCTCATCGATATGCCCTGACTCCCGATCTCTCCATTTCCCTATCGATATCCCCCCGACTTCCGAACTCTCCATTTCCCCATCGTTATCCTCCAACCCCGGATCACTCCATTTGCCCAACGGTATCCCCATCAATCCCAATTTCTGCATTTCCACTTCGATATGCCCCCAACTCACGATATCTCCATTTCCACATTTATAACACCTCGACTCCCGATCTCTCCATTTCTGCATTGATATTGCCCCAAATTCCAACATCTCCATTTCCCCATCGATATCCCCCAACTCCCGATCTCTCCATTTCCTCATCGATGTCCCTCCGACACCGGATCTCTGAATTTCCCCATCGATATCCCCCGACTCCCAATCTCTCCATTTCCCCATCCATATCCCCCTGACTCCCGATCTCTCCATTTCCCCATCGATATCAGTCCGACTCCCGATCTCTCCATTTGCACATCAATATCCCCCAACACCTGATCTCTCCATTTCCCCATCGATATACCACCGAATCCCGAACTCCCAATTTCCCCATCGATATTCCCCGATTACAGATCTCTCCATTTCCCCATTGATATCCCCCAAATCCTGTTCTCTCCATTTCCCAATCGATATCCCCCCGACTCCATACCAATCCATTTCCCCATCGGTATTGCCCCACACCCGAACTCTCCATTTTCCCATCTATATCCCCCAACTCCCAATCTCTCCATTTCCCCATCGATATCCCTCCGACACTGGATCTCCCAATTTCCCCATCGATTTCCCCCGACTCCCAATCTCTCCATTTCCCCATCCATATCCCCCTGACTCCCGATCTCTCCATTTCCCCATCAATATCACTCCGACACCCGATCTCTCCATTTCCCCATTGATATACCACTGAATCCCGATCACTCTATTTCCCCATCCAAGTACCCCTGACTCCCGATCTCTCCATTTCCCATCGATATCCCACTGAATCCCGAACTCCCAATTTCCCCATCGATATTCCCCGATTACAGATCTTTCCATTTCCCCATTGATGTCCACCAACTCCCGTTCTCTCCATTTCCCAATCGATATCCCCCCGACTCCATATCAATCCATTTCCCCATCAATATCGCCCAACACCCGAACTCTCCATTTTCCCATCTATATCCCACCGACGCCCAAACTCTCAATTTCCCCATCAATATCCCCCGACTCCCGATCTCTCCATTTCACCATGGATATCCCCCGATTCCTGATTTCTAAATTTTCCCATCAATATCCACCCGATTCACAATCTCCTCATTTCCCCATCGATATCCACCGGAATCCCAATATCTCCATGTCCCCAAAGATAATACCCCGACCTCCGATCCCTCCATTTCGGCAGCGATATCCCCCTGAATGCCGATCTCTCCATTTCCCCATCGATATCCCCCAACTCCCGATCTCTCCATTTCCCCATCGATATCCCTCCAACACTGGATCTCCCAATTTCCCCATCGATATCCCCGACTCCCAATCTCTCCATTACATCATCGATATCCCCCTCAATCCCGATCACTCCATTTCGTCATCGATATACCACGACTCCCAATCTGTCCATTTCTCCATCGATATACACCTGACTCCAGATCTCTCCATTTTCCAATCTATATTCCACCGACTCTCGAACTCTCAATTTCCCCGTCAATATTCCCCGATTAAGGATCTCTCCATTTCTCCATCGAGGTCCCCCAAGTCCCGATCTCTCCATTTCCCAATCAATATCCCCCCGACTCCATATCATTCCTTTTACCCATCGATATCGCCTGACACGCAATCTCTCCTTTTCCCCATCGATATACATCCGACACCCGTTAACTCCATTTCCTCACCGAAATGCCCCGACTCCCGATCTCTCCATTTCCCTATCGATATCCCCCCGACTTCCTATCTCTCCATTTCCCCATCGATATCCTCCGACCCCGGATTGGTCCATTTCTCCATTGATATCCCCTTCAATCCCAATTTCTGCATTTCCACTTCGATATGCCCCCGACTCACGATATCTCAATTTCCCCATTCATAACACCTCGACTCCCGATCTCTCCATTTCTGCATTGATATCACCCCGAATTCCAACATCTCCATTTCCCCATCGATATCCCCCCACGCCCGATCTCTCCATTTCCCCATCGATATCCGTCCGACAACGGATCTCTCAATTTCCCCATCAATGTCCTCCGACATACGATCGCTCCATTTCCCCATTGATATCCCCCTGAATCCCGATTTCTGCATTTCCAATTCAATGTGCCCCGACTCAAGATATCTCCATTTCGCCATTCATAACACATCGACTCCCGATCTCCGCATTTCCGCATTGATATCCTCCCGAATTCCAACATCTCCATTTCCCCATCGATATCCCTCTAGCAATGGATATCCCAATTTCCCCATCGATATACCCCTCCATCCCGATCGCCCCATTTCCTCATCGATATAGCGCGACTCCCAATCTCTCCATTTCCCCATCGATATACACCTGACTCCAGATCTCTCCATTTTCCCATCTATATTCCACCGACTCTCGAACTCTCAATTTCTCCGTCGATATTCCCCGATTAAGGAGCTCTCCATTTCTCCATTGAGGTCCCCCAAGTCCCGATCTCTCCATTTCCCAATCGATATCCCCCTGACTCCATATCATTCCATTCACCCATCGATATTGCCCGACACGCAATCTCTCCTTTTCCCCATCGATGTACATCCGACACCCGTTAACTCCGTCTCCTCAACAATATGCCCTGACTCCCAATCTCTCCATTTCCATATCAATATCCAGCCATCTCTGATCATTCCATTTCCTCATCGATACCCCCGATTCCAATCTCGAAATTTTCCCATCAATATCCTCCCGATACCCGTATTCTACATTTCCCCATGGATATCACCGGGATCACAATCTCTACACTTCCCCATCGATATAGCCCGACTCATGATCTCTACATTTCCTAATCGATATCCACTCAATTCCCAATATCATTTCCCCATCGATATCCACTGGAATCCCGATATCTCCATATCCCCAAAGATAACACCCCGACTTCCGATCTCTCCTTTTCTCCATTGATATCCTCCTGAATTCCGCGTTCTGCATTTCCAATTCGATATGCCCCTGACTCACGATATCTCCATTTCGCCATTGTTAACACATTGACTCCCAATCTCTCCATTTCCGCATTGATATCCCACCGAATTCCAACATCTCCATTTCCCCATCGATATCCCCCAACTCCCGATCTCTCCATTTCACCATCGATATCCCGCCGACACCGGATCTCTGAATTTCCCCGTCGATATCCCCCGACTCCCAATCTCTCCATTTCCCCATTGATATCACTCCGACTCCCGATCTCTCCATTTGCACATCGAAATCTCCCGACACCAGATCTCTCCATTTCCCCATCGATATACCGCTGAATCCCGATCACTTTATTTCCCCATCCAAATACCCCTGACTCCGCATGTTTCCATTTGCACATCGATATCCCCCGACTCCCGATCTCTCTATTACCCCATTGATATCCCCCTCAATACTGATCGCTCCATTTCCTCATCGATATACCGCGACTCCCAATCTCTCCATTTCCCCATCGATATCCACCTGACTCCTGATCTCTCCATTTTCCCATCTATATCCCAGCGACAACCGAACTCTCAATTTCCCCATCGATATTCCCCGATTACGGATCTCTCCATTTCTCCTTTGAGGTCCCCCAAGTTCCAATCTCTCCATTTCCCAACTGATAATCCCCCGACTCCATATCATTCCATTTACCAATCGATCTCACCTGACACGCAATCTCTCCTTTTCCCCATCGATATATATCCGACACCCGTTAACTCCGTTTCCTCATCGATATGCCCTGACTCCTGATCTCTCCATTTCCCCATCGATATTCTCCGATTCCCGATCTCTAAATTTTCCCATCGATAGCCTCCCAAAACCAGCATTCTACATGTCCCCATTGATATCACCGGGATCACAATCTCTACACTTCCCCATCAATACAGCCCGACTCACGATCTCTATATTTCCGAATCGATATCCACTCAATTCCCAATATCATTTCCCCATCGATATCCACTGGAATCCCGATATCTCCATATCCCCAAAGATAACACCCCGACTTCCGATCTCTCCTTTTCTCCATTGATATCCTCCTGAATCCCGATTTCTGCATTTGCACTCCGATATGCCGCCGACTGCTGATCTTTCCATTTCCCCATCGCTGTCTACCGACACCCGATCACTCCTTTTCCCCATCGATATCCCCCGGAATCCCGATGTCTGCATTTCCACTTCGATATGACCCCGACTCATGATATTTCCATTTCCCATTCATAACACCTCCAATCCCGATCCCTCCATTTCTACATTCATATCCCCCCCACATTCCAACCTCTCCATTTAGAGTATGAGATTGCCCCGAATGCCGATGCCTCCGTTTCCCCATCGATATCCCCCAGAGTCCCGATCTCACCATTTCCCTATCAATATCCCACAACTCCCGATCTCTCCATTTCCCCATCGATATCCCTCCGACACCGGATCTCTCCATTTCCCCATCGATATCCCCCAACATACGATCTCTACATTTCCCCATCGATATTCCCCTGAATTCCGCGTTCTGCATTTCCAATTCGATATGCCCCTGACTCACGATATCTCCATTTCGCCATTGTTAACACATTGACTCCCAATCTCTCCATTTCTGCATTGATATCCCACCGAATTCCAACATCTCCATTTCCCCATCGATATCCCCCAACTCCCGATCTCTCCATTTCACCATCGATATCCCGCCAACACCGGATCTCTGAATTTCCCAGTTGATATCCCCCGACTCCCAATCTCTCCATTTCCCCATTGATATCACTCCGACTCCCGATCTCTCCATTTGCACATCGAAATCTCCCGACACCAGATCTCTCCATTTCCCCATCGATATACCGCTGAATCCCGATCACTCTATTTCCCCATCCAAATACCCCTGACTCCGGATGTTTCCATTTGCACATCGATATCCCCCGACTCCCGATCTCTCTATTACCCCATTGACATCCCCCTCAATACTGATCGCTCCATTTCCTCATCGATATACCGCGACTCCCAATCTCTCCATTTCCCCATCGATATCCACCTGACTCCTGATCTCTCCATTTTCCCATCTATATCCCACCGACAACCGAACTCTCAATTTCCCCATCGATATTCCCCGATTACGGATCTCTCCATTTCTCCTTTGAGGTCCCCCAAGTCCCAATCTCTCCATTTCCCAACTGATAATCCCCCGACTCCATATCATTCCATTTACCAATCGATCTCACCTGACACGCAATCTCTCCTTTTCCCCATCGATATATATCCGACACCCGTTAACTCCGTTTCCTCATCGATATGCCCTGACTCCTGATCTCTCCATTTCCCCATCGATATTCTCCGATTCCCGATCTCTAAATTTTCCCATCGATAGCCTCCCAAAACCAGCATTCTACATGTCCCCATTGATATCACCGGGATCACAATCTCTACACTTCCCCATCAATACAGCCCGACTCACGATCTCTATATTTCCGAATCGATATATACCCAATTCCCGATCTCATTTCCCCATCGATATCCACTGGAATCCCGATGTCTGCATTTCCAATTCGATATGCCCCCGACTCCCGATGTTTCCATTTCACCATCGATATCCTCCGACACCGGATCGCTCCTTTCCCCATCGATGTCCCCGTCAATCCCAATTTCTGCATTTCCACATCGATATGCCCCCGACTCACGAAATCTCCATTTCCCATTCATAACACCTCGACTCCCGATCTCTCCATTTCAGCATTGATATCCTCCCGCATTCCAACCTCTCCATTTCCAGTTTGATATCCCCCCGAATGCCGGTGCCTCCATTTCCCCATCGATATCCCCCAGAGTCCCGATCTCACCGTTTCCCCATCAATATCCCACAACTCCTGATCTCTCCATTTCCCCATCGATATCCCTCCAATACTGGATCTCTCAATTTCCCAATCGATATCCCCCTGAATCCCACGTTCTGCATTTCCAATTCGATATGCCCCCGACTCACGATATCTCCATTTCCCCATTCATAACACTTCGACTCCCGATCTCTCCATTTCCGTTTTGATATCCTCCTGAATTCCAACATCTCCATTTCCCCATCGATATCCCCCTGACTGTCAATGTCTCCATTTCCCCATCGATATCCCCCCTTCTCCCGAACTTTCAATTTCCCCATCGATATTCCCCAACTCCGGATCTCTCCATTTCTGCAACAGGATCCCTTTGACTCCCGATCTCTCCATTTCCCAATCGATATCCCCTCGAATCCAAATGTATCCATTTCCCCATCGATATGCCCCCGACTCCCGATCTCTCCATTTCCTCATCGATATGCCCCCAACTCCTGATCTCTCCATTTCCACATCGATATCCGCCTCAAATCTGATCTCTCCATTTCACCATCGATATCGCCCGCTCCCAATCTCTCCATTTCCCCATTGATATCCCCCCGCCTCCCGATCTCTCCAATTCCCTATCAATATCACTCCAACTCTGATCTCTCCATTTCCACATCAATATCCCCCTCAATACCGATCGCTCCATTTCCTCATTGATATCCCATCGAATCCTGAACTTCCAATTTCCCCATCGATATTCCCCGATTACAGATCTCTCCATTTCCCCATCGATGTCCCCCAACTCCCGTTCTCTCCATTTCCCAATCGATATCACCTCGACTCCATATCAATCCATTTCCCCATCGATATCGCCCGACACCCAAAGGCTCCCTTTTCCAATCTATATCCCAACGACTCCCAAACTCTCAATTTCCCCATCAATATCCCTCGACTCCCGATCTCTCCATTTCCCCATCGATATCCCCCGATTCCCGATTTCTAAATTTTCCCATCAATATCCTCCTGACATCTGAACTCTACATTTCCCCATGGATATTACCCGGATCACAAACTCTACGCTTCCCCATCGATATAGCCCGACTCACGATCTCTAAATTTTCCCATCGATATCCACCCGATCTCGTCATTTCCCCATCGATATCCACCGGAATCCCGATATTTCCATGTCCCCAAAGATAATACCCCAACCTCCGATCTCTCCATTTCGGCAGCGATATCCCCCTGACTTCCAATCTCTCCATTTCCACATCGCTATCCCCCTGAATGCCGATGTCTCCATTTCCCGATCGATATCTCCCAGACTCCCGATCTCTCCATTTCCCCATCGACATCCCCCGACACACGATCGCTCCATTTCCCCATCGCTATCGCCCTGAATCCCGATTTCTGTATTTCCACTTCGATCTGACCGGACTCCCGATCTTTCCATTTCCCCATCGATATCCTCCGACACTTGATCACTCCATTTCCCCATCGATATCCCCTTCAATCCCAATTTCTGTATTTCCACTTCGATATGTCCCGGACTCATGATATCTCCATTTCCCCATTCATAACACCTCAACTCCCGATCTCTCCATTTCTGCATTGATATCACCCCGAATTCCAACATCTCCATTTCCCCATCCATATCCCCCCAATTCCCGATCTCTCCATTTCTCCATCGATGTCCCTCCGACTCCCGATCTCTCCATTTGCACATCGATATCCCCCGACTCCCGATCTCTCCATTTCCCCATCGATATACTGCTGAATCCCGATCATTCTATTTCCCCATCGAAATATCCCTGACTCCCGATCTCTCCATTTCCCCATCGATATCCACCTAACTCCAGTACTCTCCATTTTCCAATCTGTATCCCACCGTCTCCCGAACTCTCAATTTCCCCATCGATATTCCCCGATTACGGTTCTCTCCATTTCTCCAATGAGGTCCCACAAGACCCGATCTCTCCATTTCCCAATCGATATCCCACCGACTCCATATCAAAACAAAAACAGAATTACCTGGAAAAACTCAGCAGGTCTGGCAGCATCAGCAGAGAATAAAAGAGTTGACGTTTCGAGTCCTCATGACCCTTCGACAGAACATTCTCTCAGTTCCATCAAAGGGTCATGAGGACTCGAAACATTAACTCTTTTCTTCTCTGCTGATGCTGCCAGACCTGCTGAGTTTTTCCAGGTAATTCTGTTTTTGTTTTGGATTTCCAGTATCCGCAGTTTTTTTGTTTTTATTTTTTGACTCCATATCAATCCTTTTACCCATCGATATTGCCCAACACGCAATCTCTCCTTTTCCCTATCGATATACATCCGACACCCGTTAACTCTGTTTCCTCATCGATATGCCCCGACTCCCGATCTCTCCATTTCCCTAATGATATCCCCCCGACTTCCGATCTCTCCATTTCCCCATCGATATCCTCCGACCCCGGATGGCTCCATTTCTCCATTCATATCCCCTTCAATCCCAATTTCTGCATTTCCACCTCGATATGCCCCCGATTCACGATATCTCCATTTCGCCATTCATAACACCTTGACTCCCGATCTCTCCATTTCCGCATTGATATTGCCCCGAATTCCAACATCTCCATTTCTCCATCGATATCCCCCCACTCCCCATCTCTCCATTTCCCCATCGATATCCGTCCGACACCGGATCTCTCAAATTCCCCATCGATATCCACCAACATGCGATCGCTCCATTTCCCCATTGATATTCCCCTGAATCCCGATCTCTGCATTTCCAATTCGATGTGCCCTGACTCACGGTATCTCCATTTCCCCATTCATAACACATTGACTCCCGATCTCTGCATTTCCGCTTTGATATCCTCCCGAATTCCAACATCTCCATTTCCCCATTGATATCCCCCTCAATCCCAATCTCTCCATTTCCCCATCGATATTCCCCAACTCCCACTCTCTCCATGTCCCCATCGATGTACACCTGACTCCAGATGTCTCCATTTTCCCATCTATATTCCACCGACTCTCGAACTCTCAATTTCCCCATCCATATTCCCTGATTAAGGATCTCTCCAATTCTCCATCGAGGTCCCCCAAGTCCCGATCTCTCCATTTCCCAATCGATATCCCCCCGACTCCATATCATTCCATTTACCCATTGATATCGCCCGACATGCAATCTCTCCTTTTCCCCATCGATATACATCCGACACCCGTTAACTCCGTTTCCTCAACAATATGCCCTGACTCCCACTCTCTCCATTTCCCTTTCGATATCCCCCCATCTTCTGATCATTCCATTTCCCCATCGATACCCCCGATCCCTGATCTCTAAATTTTCCCATCGATATCCTCCCGAAACCCGTATTCTACATTTCCCCATGGATATCACCAGCATCACAAACTCTACACTTCCCAGTCGATATAGCCCGACTCACAATCTCTACATTTCCTAATTGAAATCCAGCCAATTCCTGATCTCATTTCGTCATCAATATCCACTGGAGTCCCGATATCTCCATATCCGGAATGATAACACCCCGACTTCCGATCTCTCCATTTCCCCATCGATATCCCCCTGAATTCAGATTTCTGCATTTGCACTCCGATATGCCGCCGACTACTGATCTTTCCATTTCCCCATCGATAACCACAGACACCCTATCACTCCTTTTCCCCATTGATATCCCCCGGAATCCCGATGTCCGCATTTCCACTTCGATATGCCCCCGACTCATGATATCGCCATTTCCCATGCATAACACCTCCAAACCCGATCTCTCCATTTCTACATTCATATCCCCCCCACATTCCAACCTCTCCATGAGATTGCCCGAATGCCGGTGCCTCCGTTTCCCCATCGATATCCCCCAGAGTCCCGATCTCTGCATTTCCCTATCAATATCCCACAACTCCCGATCTCTCCAATTCCCCATCGATATCCTTCCGACACCGGATCTCTCCAATTCCCCATCGATATCCCCCAACATACGATATCTCCATTTTCCCATCGATATCCCCCTGAATCCCTCGTTCTGAAATTTCCAATTCGATGCGCCCCGAATCACGATATCTCCATTTCCTCATTCATAACACATCGACTCCCGATCTCTGCATTTCCGCATTGATATCCTCCAGAATTCCAACATCTCCATTTCCCCATTGATATCCCCCCAACTCCCGATCTCTCCATTTCCCCATCGATATCCCCCAACTCCCGATTTCTCCATTTCCCCATCGATATCCCTCTGACACTGGATATCCCAAATTCCCCATCGATATCCTCCTCAATCCCGATCGCTCCATTTCCTCATTGATATAGCGCGACTCCCAATCTCTCCATTTCCCCATCGATATACACCTGACTCCAGATCTCTCCATTTTCCCATCTATATTCCACCGACTCTCGAACTCTCAATTTCCCTGTCCATATTCCCCGATTAAGGATCTCTCCAATTCTCCATTGAGGTCCCCCACGTCCCGATCTCTCCATTTCCCAATCGATATCCACCCGACTCCATATCATTCCATTTACCCATCGATATCGCCCGACACGCAATCTCTCCTTTTCTCCATCGATATACATCCAACACCCGTTAACTCTGTTTCCTCATCGATATGCCCCGACTCCCGATCTCTCCATTTCCCTATCGATATCCCCCGGAATCCCAATGTCTGCATTTCCAATTCGATATGCCACCGACTCCCGATGTTTCCATTTCACCATCGATATCCCCCCGAATCCATATCAATCCATTTCCCCATCGATATCGCCCGACACCCAAACTCTCCATTTTCCCATATATATCCCATCGACTCCCAAACTCTCAATTTCCCCATCAATATCCCCCGACTCCCGATTTCTCCATTTCCCCATCGATATCCACTGATTCCCGATTTCTAAATTTTCCCATCAATATTCTCCTGACACCTGTACTCTACATTTCCCCATCGATATCCCCTGATTCCCGATTTCTAAATTTTCCCATCAATATCCTCCTGACACCTGAACTCTACAATTCACCATGGATATCACCCGGATCACAAACTCGACACTTCCCCATCGATATAGCCCAACTCACGATCTCTAAATTTTCCCATCGATATCCCCCTGATTCCTGATCTCCTCATTTCCCCATCGATATCCACCGGAATCCAAATATTTCCATGTCCCCAAAGATAATACTCCGACCTCTGATCTTTCCCGATCGATATCTCCCAGTCTCCCGATCTCTCCATTTCCCCATCGACATCCCCCACCTCCAGATCTCTCCATTTCCCCATCGATATCCCCCAACACGCGATTGCTCCATTTCCCCATCAATATCGCCCTGAATCCCGATTTCTGTATTTCCACTTCGATCTGTGCCCGACTCCCGATCTTTCCATTTCCCCATAGATATCTTCCGACACTGGATCACTCCATTTCTCCATCGATATCCCCTTCAATCCTAATTTCTGCTTTTCCACTTCGATATGCCCCCAACTCACGATATCTCCATTTCCCCATTCATAACACCTCGACTCCCAATCTCTCCATTTCTGCATTGATATCGCCCCGAATTACAACATTTCCATTTCCCCATCGATATCCCCAAACTCACGATCTCGCCATTTCCCCATCGATATCTCCCCGAATGCTGATGCCGCCATTTCCCATCGATATCACCCAGAATCCTGATCTCACCATTTCCCCATCAATATCCCACAACTCCCGATCTCTCCGTTTCCCCATCGATATCACTCCGACACCGGATCTCTCAATTTCCCCCATCGATATCCCCTGACGTACGATCTCTCCATTTCCCCATCGGTATCCCCCTGAATCCCGATTTCTGCATTTCCACTTCGATATGCCCCCGACTCACGATATCTCCACTTCCCCATTCATAACACATCGACTCGCGATCTCTCCATTTCCACATTGATATCCTCCCCAAATTCCAACATCTCCATTTCCCCATCGATATCCCCCAACTCCCGATCTCTCCATTTCCCCATCGATATCCTCCGAATCCCGATCTCTCCATTTGCCCGTCGATCTCCCTCCGACACCGGATCTCTGAATTTCCCCATCGATACCCACCTGACTCCCAATCTCTCCATTTCTCCAACAATATCACTCCGACTCCCAATCTCTCCATTTGCACATCGATATCCCCAGACTCCCGAACTCTCCATTTCCACATCGATATACCGCTGAATCCCGATCATTCTATTTCCCCATTGAAATACCCCTGACTCCCGATCTCTCCATTTGCACATCGATATTCCCCTCAATCCCGATCGCTTCATTTCCTCATCGACATACCGCGACTCCCAATATCTCCATTTCCCCATGGATATCCACCTGACTCCAGTACTCTCCATTTTCCAATCTATATCCCACCGTCTCCCGAACTCTCAATTTCCCCATCGATATTCCCTGATTACGGATCTCTTCATTTCTCCATCGAGGTCCCCCAAGTCCCGATCTCTCCATTTCCAAATCGATATCACCCCGACTCCATATCAATCCATTTACCCATCGATATCGCCCAACACGCAATCTCTCCTTTTCCCCATTGATATACATCCAACACCCGTTAACTCCATTTCCTCATCGATATGCCCCGAGTCCCGATCTCTCCATTTCCCTATCGATATCCTTCCGACTTCCAATCTCTCCATTTCCCTATCGATATCCCCCCAACTCCCGATCTCTCCATTTCCACATTGATATCGGCCCAACACCCGAACGCTCCATTTCCCCTTCAATATCTCCCGGATCACAAACTCTCCACTTCACCATCGATCTAGCCCAACTCACCATCTCTCCATTCCCTCATCGATATCCCCCCGACTTCCGATCTCTCCATTTCCCCATCGATATCCCCCGATTCCTGATCTCTAAATTTTCCAATTGATCTCCTCCCAAAACCCGCATTCTACATTTACCCATTGAAATCACCTGGATCACAAACTCTACACTTCCCCGTCGATATAGCCCAGCTCACGATCTCTACATTTCCTAATTGATATCCACCCAATTCCCGATCTCATTTCCCCATCGATATCTACTGGAATCCCGATATATCCATATCCCCATCGATAACACCCCGACTTCCGATCCCTCCATTTCCCCATCGATATCCCCCTGAATCCCGATTTCTGTATTTCCACTTCGAGATGCCTCTGACTCCTGATCTTTCCATTTCCCCATCGATATCCAGCGACACCCGATCACTCCATTTCCCCATTGATATCCCCCGGAATCCCGATTTCTGCATTTCCACTTCGATATGCCCCCAACACCCGATATCTCCATTTTCCATTGATAATGCTTCGACTCCCGATCTCCCCATTTCCACATTGATATCAGCCCGACACCCGAACGCTCTATTTCCCCATCAATATCACCCGGAGCACAAACTCTCCACTTCACCATCGATATAGCCCAACTCACCATCTCTCCATTCCCTGATCAATATCCACCCGAAACCAGATCTCTTCATTTCCCCATCGATATCACCCAACCCCTGATCTCTCCATTTCCCCATCGATATCCCCCGACTCCCAATTTCTCCATTTCTCCATCGATATCACTCCGACTCCCGATCTCTCCATTTGCACATCGATATCCCCGACTCCCGATCTCCCCATTTCCCCATCGATATACCACTGAATCCTGATCATTCTATTTCCCCATTGAAAAACCCCTGACTCCCGATCTCTACAGTCGCACATCGATATCCCCCTCAATCCCGATCGCTTCATTTCCTCATCGATATACCGCGACTCCCAATCTCTCCTTTTCCCCATTGATAACCACCTGACTCCAGTACTCCCCATTTTCGAATCTATATCCCACCAAATTCTCAATTTCCCCATCGATATTCCCCGATTACGGATCTTTCCATTTCTCCATCAAGTTACACCAAGTCCCGATCTCTCCATTTCCCATTCAATATCCCCCCGACTACATATCAATCCATTTACCCATCGATACCACTCAACACGCAATCTCTCCCTTTCCCCATCGATATACATCCAAGACCCGTTAACTCCGTTTCCTCATCGATATGCCCCGACTCCCGATCTCTCCATTTCCCTATTGATATCCCCCCGACTTCCGATCTCTCCATTTCCCCATCAATATCCTCCGAGACCAGATCGCTCCATTTCCCCATCGATATCCCCTTCAATCCCAATTGCTGAATTTCCACTTCGATATGCCCCCGACTCACAATATCCCCATTTCCCCATTCATAACACCTCGACTCCCGATCTCTCCATTTCTGCATTTATATCGCCCCGAATTCCAACATCTCCATTTCCCCATTGATATTCCCCAACTCCCAATCTCTCCATTTCTCCATCGATATCCCCCCGAATGCTGATGCCTCCATTTCCCCATCGATATCCCCCAGTGTCCTAATCCCACCATTTCCCCATCAATATCCCACAACTCCCGATCTCTCCATTTCCCCATCGATATCACTCCGACACCGGATCTCTCAATTTCCCCATCGATATCCACCGACATACGATCTCTCCATTTCCCCATCGATATCCCCCTGAATCCCGATTTCTGCATTTCAACTTCGATATGCCCCCGAATCACGATATCTCCTCTTCCCCATTCATAAAACATCGACTCCCGATCTCTCCATTTCTGCATTGTTATCCCCCCCGAATTCCACATCTCTATTTCCCCATCGATATCCCCCCGGCTCCCGACCTCTCCATTTCCCCATCGATATCCCCCAACTCCTGATCCCTCCATTTCCCCATCGATATCCTCTGACTCCTGATCTTGCCATTTCCCCGTTGATATCCCTCTGACACCGGATCTCTGAATTTCCCCATTGATATCCACCTGACTCCCGATCTCACTATTTCTCCATCGATATCACTCCAACTCCTGATCTCTCCATTTCCCCATCGATATGCCGCTGAATCCCGATCATTCTATTTCCCCATCGAAATACCCCTGACTCCCGATCTCTCCATTTGCACATCGATATCCACCTGACTCCAGTACTCTCCATTTTCCAATCTATATCCCACCGTCTCCCGAACTCTCAATTTCCCCATCGATATTCCCCGATTATGGATCTCTTCATTTCTCCATCGAGGTCCCCCAAGTCCCGATCTCTCCATTTCCAAATCGATATCACCCCGACTCCATATCAATCCATTTACCCATCGATATCGCCCAACACGCAATCTCTCCTTTTCCCCATCGATATACATCCGACACGCGTTAACTCCGTTTCCTCATCGATATGCCCCGACTCCCGATCTCTCCATTTCTCTATCGAAATCCATCCCTCCGACTTCCAATCTCTCCATTTCCCTATCGATATCCCCCCCGACTCCCAATCTCTCCATTTCCACGTTGATATTGGCCCGAAACCCGAATGCTCCATTTCCCCTTCAATATCACCCGGATCACAAACTCTCCACTTCACCATCGATATAGCCCAACTCACCATCGCTCCATTCCCTCATTGATATCCACCAGATTCCCGATCTCTCCATTTTCCTATCGATATCCCCCCGACTTCCAATCTCTCCATTTCCCCATCGATATCCCCTGATTCCTGATCTCTAAATTTTGCAATTGTTATCCTCCCGAAAACCGAATTCTACATTTCCCGATCGAAATCACCTGGATCACAAACTCTACACTTCCCCATCGATATAGCCCGGCTCACGATCTCTACATTTCCTAATTGATATCCACCTAATTCCCGATCTCATTTCCCCATCGATATCCACTGGAATCCCGATATCTCCATATCCCCATCGAAAACACCCCGACTTCCGATCCCTCCATTTCCCCATCGATATCCCCCTGAATCCTGATTTCTGTATTCATAACACATCGACTCCCGATCTCTCCATTTCCACATTGATATCCCCCCCGAATTCCAACATCTCCATTTCCCCATCGATATCCCCCCGACTCCCGATCTCTCCATTTCTCCATCGATATCCCCCAACTCCCGATCTCTCCATTTCCCCATTGATATCCCTCCGACACCGGATCTCTGAATTTCCCCATCGATATCCCCCGACTCCCAATTTCTCCATTTCCCCATCCATATCCCCCTGACTCCCGATCTCTCCATTTCTCCATCGATATCATCCGAATCCCGATCTCTCCATTTCCCCATCGATATCTCCCCGAATGCTGATGTCTCCATTTCCCCATCGATATCCCCCAGTGTCCTGATCTCACCATTTCCCCATCAATATCCCACAACTCCCGATCTCTCCATTTCCCCATCAATATCACTCTGACACCGGATCTCTCAATTTCCCCATCGATATCTCCCGACATACGATCTCTCCATTTCCCCATCGATATCCCCCTGAATCCAGATTTCTGCATTTCCACTTCGATATGCCCCCGACTCACGATGCCTCCACTTCCCCATTCATAACACATCAACTCCTGATCTCTCCATTTCTGCACTGTTATCCCCCCCGAATTCCAACATCTCCATTTCCCCATCGATATCCTCCGACTCCCGATCTCTCCATTTCCCCATTGATATCCCTCTGACACCGGATTTCTGAATTTCCCCATCGATATCCCCCGACTCCCGATCTCTCTATTTCTCCATCGATATCACTCTGACTCTCGATTTCTCCATTTGCACATCGATATCCCCCGTCTCCCGATCTCTCCATTTCCCCATCGATATGCCGCTGAATCCCGATCATTCTATTTCCCCATCGAAATACCCCTGACTCCCGATCTCTCCATTTGCACATTGATATCCACCTGACTCCAGTACTCTCCATTTTCCAATCTATATCCCACGGTCTCCCGAACACTCTATTTCCCCATCGATATTCCCCGATTACGGATCTCTTCATTTCTCCATCGAGGTCCCCCAAGTCCCGATCTCTCCATTTCCCAATCGATATCACACCGACTCCATATCAATCCATTTACCCATCGATATCGCCCAACACGCAATCTCTCCTTTTCCCCATCGATATACATCCGACACCTGTTAACTCCGTTTCCTCATCGATATGCTCCGACTCCCGATCTCTCCATTTCCCTATCGATATCCCCCCAACTCCCGATCTCTCCATTTCCACATTGATATCGGCCCAACACCCGAACGCTCCATTTGCCCTTCAATATCACCTGGATCACAAACTCTCCACTTTACCATTGATATAGCCCATCTCACCATCTCTCCATTCCCTCATCGATATCCACCCGATTCCAGATCTCTCCATTTCCCTATCGATATCCCCCTGACTTCCGATCTCTCCATTTCCCCATCAATATCCCCCGATTCCTGATCTCTAAATTTTCCAATTGATATCCTCCTGAAACCCGCATTCTACATTTCCCCATCGAAATCACCTGGGTCACAAACTCTACACTTCCCCATCGATATAGCCCAGCTCACGATCTCTACATTTCCTAATTGATATCCACCCAATTCCTGATCTCATTTCCCCATCGATATCCACTGGAATCCCAATATCTCCATAGCCCATCGAAAACACCCCGACTTCCGATCCCTCCATTTCCCCATCGATATTCCCCTGAATCCTGATTTCTGTATTTCCACTTCGAGATACCTCCGACTCCTGATCATTCCATTTCCCCATCGATATCCAACGACACCCGATCACTCCATTTCCCCATCAATATCCCCCTGAATCCGGATTTCACATTTCCACTTCGATATGCCCCCGACTCACGATATCTCCACTTCCCCATTCATAACACATCGACTCCCGATCTCTCCATTTCCGCATTGATATCCCCCCCGAATTCCAACATCTCCATTTCCCCATCGATATCCCCCCGACTCCCGATCTCTCCATTTCTCCATTGATATCCCCCAACTCCCGATCTCTCCATTTCCCCATTGATATCCCTCCGACACCGGATCTCTGAATTTCCCCATCGATATCCCCCGACTCCCAATTTCTCCATTTCCCCATCCATATCCCCCTGACTCCCGATATCTCCATTTCTCCATCGATATCATCCGAATCCCGATCTCTCCATTTCCCCATCGATATCTCCCCGAATGCTGATGTCTCCATTTCCCCATCGATATCCCCCAGTGTCCTGATCTCACCATTTCCCCATCAATATCCCACAACTCCCGATCTCTCCATTTCCCCATCAATATCACTCTGACACCGGATCTCTCAATTTCCCCATCGATATCTCCCGACATACGATCTCTCCATTTCCCCATCGATATCCCCCTGAATCTAGATTTCTGCATTTCCACTTCGATATGCCCCCGACTCACGATGCCTCCACTTCCCCATTCATAACACATCAACTCCTGATCTCTCCATTTCTGCACTGTTATCCCCCCCGAATTCCAACATCTCCATTTCCCCATCGATATCCTCCGACTCCCGATCTCTCCATTTCCCCATTGATATCCCTCTGACACCGGATTTCTGAATTTCCCCATCGATATCCCCCGACTCCCGATCTCTCTATTTCTCCATCGATATCACTCTGACTCTCGATTTCTCCATTTGCACATCGATATCCCCCGTCTCCCGATCTCTCCATTTCCCCATCGATATGCCGCTGAATCCCGATCATTCTATTTCCCCATCGAAATACCCCTGACTCCCGATCTCTCCATTTGCACATTGATATCCACCTGACTCCAGTACTCTCCATTTTCCAATCTATATCCCACGGTCTCCCGAACACTCTATTTCCCCATCGATATTCCCCGATTACGGATCTCTTCATTTCTCCATCGAGGTCCCCCAAGTCCCGATCTCTCCATTTCACAATCGATATCACACCGACTCCATATCAATCCATTTACCCATCGATATCGCCCAACACGCAATCTCTCCTTTTCCCCATCGATATACATCCGACACCTGTTAACTCCGTTTCCTCATCGATATGCTCCGACTCCCGATCTCTCCATTTCCCTATCGATATCCCCCCAACTCCCGATCTCTCCATTTCCACATTGATATCGGCCCAACACCCGAACACTCCATTTGCCCTTCAATATCACCTGGATCACAAACTCTCCACTTTACCATCGATATAGCCCATCTCACCATCTCTCCATTCCCTCATCGATATCCACCCGATTCCAGATCTCTCCATTTCCCTATCGATATCCCCCTGACTTCCGATCTCTCCATTTCCCCATCAATATCCCCCGATTCCTGATCTCTAAATTTTCCAATTGATATCCTCCTGAAACCCGCATTCTACATTTCCCCATCGAAATCACCTGGGTCACAAACTCTACACTTCCCCATCGATATAGCCCAGCTCATGATCTCTACATTTCCTAATTGATATCCACCCAATTCCCGATCTCATTTCCCCATCGATATCCACTGGAATCCCAATATCTCCATAGCCCATCGAAAACACCCCGACTTCCGATCCCTCCATTTCCCCATCGATATCCCCCTGAATCCTGATTTCTGTATTTCCACTTCGAGATACCTCCGACTCCTGATCATTCCATTTCCCCATCGATATCCAACGACACCCGATCACTCCATTTCCCCATCAATATCCCCCTGAATCCGGATTTCACATTTCCACTTCGATATTCCCCCGACTCACGATATCTCCACTTCCCCATTCATAACACATCGAATCCCGATCTCTCCATTTCCGCATTGATATCCCCCCCGAATTCCAACATCTCCATTTCCCCATCGATATCCCCCCGACTCCCGATCTCTCCATTTCTCCATTGATATCCCCCAACTCCCGATCTCTCCATTTCCCCATTGATATCCCTCCGACACCGGATCTCTGAATTTCCCCATCGATATCCCCCGACTCCCAATTTCTCCATTTCCCCATCCATATCCCCCTGACTCCCGATATCTCCATTTCTCCATCGATATCATCCGAATCCCGATCTCTCCATTTCCCCATCGATATCTCCCCGAATGCTGATGTCTCCATTTCCCCATCGATATCCCCCAGTGTCCTGATCTCTAAATTTTCCAATTGATATCCTCCTGAAACCCGCATTCTACATTTCCCCATCGAAATCACCTGGGTCACAAACTCTACACTTCCCCATCGATATAGCCCAGCTCACGATCTCTACATTTCCTAATTGATATCCACCCAATTCCTGATCTCATTTCCCCATCGATATCCACTGGAATCCCAATATCTCCATAGCCCATCGAAAACACCCCGACTTCCGATCCCTCCATTTCCCCATCGATATTCCCCTGAATCCTGATTTCTGTATTTCCACTTCGAGATACCTCCGACTCCTGATCATTCCATTTCCCCATCGATATCCAACGACACCCGATCACTCCATTTCCCCATCAATATCCCCCTGAATCCGGATTTCACATTTCCACTTCGATATGCCCCCGACTCACGATATCTCCACTTCCCCATTCATAACACATCGACTCCCGATCTCTCCATTTCCGCATTGATATCCCCCCCGAATTCCAACATCTCCATTTCCCCATCGATATCCCCCCGACTCCCGATCTCTCCATTTCTCCATTGATATCCCCCAACTCCCGATCTCTCCATTTCCCCATTGATATCCCTCCGACACCGGATCTCTGAATTTCCCCATCGATATCCCCCGACTCCCAATTTCTCCATTTCCCCATCCATATCCCCCTGACTCCCGATATCTCCATTTCTCCATCGATATCATCCGAATCCCGATCTCTCCATTTCCCCATCGATATCTCCCCGAATGCTGATGTCTCCATTTCCCCATCGATATCCCCCAGTGTCCTGATCTCACCATTTCCCCATCAATATCCCACAACTCCCGATCTCTCCATTTCCCCATCAATATCACTCTGACACCGGATCTCTCAATTTCCCCATCGATATCTCCCGACATACGATCTCTCCATTTCCCCATCGATATCCCCCTGAATCTAGATTTCTGCATTTCCACTTCGATATGCCCCCGACTCACGATGCCTCCACTTCCCCATTCATAACACATCAACTCCTGATCTCTCCATTTCTGCACTGTTATCCCCCCCGAATTCCAACATCTCCATTTCCCCATCGATATCCTCCGACTCCCGATCTCTCCATTTCCCCATTGATATCCCTCTGACACCGGATTTCTGAATTTCCCCATCGATATCCCCCGACTCCCGATCTCTCTATTTCTCCATCGATATCACTCTGACTCTCGATTTCTCCATTTGCACATCGATATCCCCCGTCTCCCGATCTCTCCATTTCCCCATCGATATGCCGCTGAATCCCGATCATTCTATTTCCCCATCGAAATACCCCTGACTCCCGATCTCTCCATTTGCACATTGATATCCACCTGACTCCAGTACTCTCCATTTTCCAATCTATATCCCACGGTCTCCCGAACACTCTATTTCCCCATCGATATTCCCCGATTACGGATCTCTTCATTTCTCCATCGAGGTCCCCCAAGTCCCGATCTCTCCATTTCACAATCGATATCACACCGACTCCATATCAATCCATTTACCCATCGATATCGCCCAACACGCAATCTCTCCTTTTCCCCATCGATATACATCCGACACCTGTTAACTCCGTTTCCTCATCGATATGCTCCGACTCCCGATCTCTCCATTTCCCTATCGATATCCCCCCAACTCCCGATCTCTCCATTTCCACATTGATATCGGCCCAACACCCGAACACTCCATTTGCCCTTCAATATCACCTGGATCACAAACTCTCCACTTTACCATCGATATAGCCCATCTCACCATCTCTCCATTCCCTCATCGATATCCACCCGATTCCAGATCTCTCCATTTCCCTATCGATATCCCCCTGACTTCCGATCTCTCCATTTCCCCATCAATATCCCCCGATTCCTGATCTCTAAATTTTCCAATTGATATCCTCCTGAAACCCGCATTCTACATTTCCCCATCGAAATCACCTGGGTCACAAACTCTACACTTCCCCATCGATATAGCCCAGCTCATGATCTCTACATTTCCTAATTGATATCCACCCAATTCCCGATCTCATTTCCCCATCGATATCCACTGGAATCCCAATATCTCCATAGCCCATCGAAAACACCCCGACTTCCGATCCCTCCATTTCCCCATCGATATCCCCCTGAATCCTGATTTCTGTATTTCCACTTCGAGATACCTCCGACTCCTGATCATTCCATTTCCCCATCGATATCCAACGACACCCGATCACTCCATTTCCCCATCAATATCCCCCTGAATCCGGATTTCACATTTCCACTTCGATATTCCCCCGACTCACGATATCTCCACTTCCCCATTCATAACACATCGAATCCCGATCTCTCCATTTCCGCATTGATATCCCCCCCGAATTCCAACATCTCCATTTCCCCATCGATATCCCCCCGACTCCCGATCTCTCCATTTCTCCATTGATATCCCCCAACTCCCGATCTCTCCATTTCCCCATTGATATCCCTCCGACACCGGATCTCTGAATTTCCCCATCGATATCCCCCGACTCCCAATTTCTCCATTTCCCCATCCATATCCCCCTGACTCCCGATATCTCCATTTCTCCATCGATATCATCCGAATCCCGATCTCTCCATTTCCCCATCGATATCTCCCCGAATGCTGATGTCTCCATTTCCCCATCGATATCCCCCAGTGTCCTGATCTCTAAATTTTCCAATTGATATCCTCCTGAAACCCGCATTCTACATTTCCCCATCGAAATCACCTGGGTCACAAACTCTACACTTCCCCATCGATATAGCCCAGCTCACGATCTCTACATTTCCTAATTGATATCCACCCAATTCCCGATCTCATTTCCCCATCGATATCCACTGGAATCCCAATATCTCCATAGCCCATCGAAAACACCCCGACTTCCGATCCCTCCATTTCCCCATCGATATCCCCCTGAATCCTGATTTCTGTATTTCCACTTCGAGATACCTCCGACTCCTGATCATTCCATTTCCCCATCGATATCCAACGACACCCGATCACTCCATTTCCCCATCAATATCCCCCTGAATCCGGATTTCACATTTCCACTTCGATATGCCCCCGACTCACGATATCTCCACTTCCCCATTCATAACACATCGACTCCCGATCTCTCCATTTCCGCATTGATATCCCCCCCGAATTCCAACATCTCCATTTCCCCATCGATATCCCCCCGACTCCCGATCTCTCCATTTCTCCATTGATATCCCCCAACTCCCGATCTCTCCATTTCCCCATTGATATCCCTCTGACACCGGATCTCTGAATTTCCCCATCGATATCCCCCGACTCCCAATTTCTCCATTTCCCCATCCATATCCCCCTGACTCCCGATATCTCCATTTCTCCATTGATATCATCTGAATCCCGATCTCTCCATTTCCCCATCGATATCTCCCCGAATGCTGATGTCTCCATTTCCCCATCGATATCCCCCAGTGTCCTGATCTCACCATTTCCCCATCAATATCCCACAACTCCCGATCTCTCCATTTCCCCATCAATATCACTCCGACACCGGATCTCTCAATTTCCCCATCGATATCTCCCGACATACGATCTCTCCATTTCCCCATCGATATCCCCCTGAATCCAGATTTCTGCATTTCCACTTCGATATGCCCCCGACTCACGATGCCTCCACTTCCCCATTCATAACACATCAACTCCTGATCTCTCCATTTCTGCACTGTTATCCCCCCCGAATTCCAACATCTCCATTTCCCCATCGATATCCTCCGACTCCCGATCTCTCCATTTCCCCATTGATATCCCTCTGACACCGGATTTCTGAATTTCCCCATCGATATCCCCCGACTCCCGATCTCTCTATTTCTCCATCGATATCACTCTGACTCTCGATTTCTCCATTTGCACATCGATATCCCCCGTCTCCCGATCTCTCCATTTCCCCATCGATATGCCGCTGAATCCCGATCATTCTATTTCCCCATCGAAATACCCCTGACTCCCGATCTCTCCATTTGCACATTGATATCCACCTGACTCCAGTACTCTCCATTTTCCAATCTATATCCCACGGTCTCCCGAACACTCTATTTCCCCATCGATATTCCCCGATTACGGATCTCTTCATTTCTCCATCGAGGTCCCCCAAGTCCCGATCTCTCCATTTCCCAATCGATATCACACCGACTCCATATCAATCCATTTACCCATCGATATCGCCCAACACGCAATCTCTCCTTTTCCCCATCGATATACATCCGACACCTGTTAACTCCGTTTCCTCATCGATATGCCCCGACTCCCGATCTCTCCATTTCCCTATCGATATCCCCCCAACTCCCGATCTCTCCATTTCCACATTGATATCGGCCCAACACCCGAACGCTCCATTTGCCCTTCAATATCACCTGGATCACAAACTCTCCACTTCACCATCGATATAGCCCATCTCACCATCTCTCCATTCCCTCATCAATATCCACCCGATTCCAGATCTCTCCATTTCCCTATCGATATCCCCCTGACTTCCGATCTCTCCATTTCCTCATCAATATCCCCCGATTCCTGAACTCTAAATTTTCCAATTGATATCCTCCTGAAACCCGCATTCTACATTTCCCCATCGAAATCACCTGGGTCACAAACTCTACACTTCCCCATTGATATAGCCCAGCTCACGATCTCTACATTTCCTAATTGATATCCACCCAATTCCCGATCTCATTTCCCCATCGATATCCACTGGAATCCCGATATCTCCATATCCCCATCGATAACACCCCGACTTCCGATCTTTCCATTCCCCCATCGATATCCCCCTGAATCCCGAGTTCTGTATTTCCACTTCGAGATGCCTCCGACTCCTGATCTTTCCATTTCCCCATTGATATCCAGCGACGCCCGATCACTCCATTTCCCCATTGATATCCCCCGGAATCCCGATTTCTGCATTTCCACTTCGATATGCCCCCAACACCCAATATCTCCATTTTCCATTGATAATGCTTTGACTCCCGATCTCCCCATTTCCACATTGATATCCGCCTGACACCCGAACGCTCTATTTCCCCATCAATATCACCCGGATCACAAACTCTCCACTTCACCATCGATATAGCCCAACTCACCATCTCTCCATTTCCTCATCGATATCCACCCGATTCCAGATTTCCTCATTTCCCCATCGATATCCACCAGAATCCCAATCTCTCCATTTCCCCATCGATATCCCCCAACCAACTATCTCTCCATTTCCCCATCGATATCCTCCAACTCCAGATCTATCCATTTCCGCATCGATATCCCCCGACTCCCAATTTGTCCATTTCCCCATCCTTTGTCCATTTCCCCATCCATATCCCCCTGACTTCCGATCTCTCCATTTCTCCATTGATATCACTCCGACTCCCGATCTCTCCATTTGCACATCGATAGCCCCCAACTCCCGATCTCTCCATTTCCCCATTGATATACCGCTGAATCCCGATCATTCTATTTCCCCATCGAAATACCCCTGAATCCCGATCTCTACAGTTGCACATCGATATCCCCCTCAATCCCGATCGCTTCATTTCCTCATTGATATATCGCGACTCCCAATCAATTTCCCCATTGATAACCACCTGACTCCAGTACTCCCCATTTTCCGATCTATATCCCACCATCTCCCAAACTCTCAAATTCCCCATCGATATTCCCCGATTACGGATCTCTCCATTTCTCCATCAAGTTCCCCCAAGTCCCAATCTCTCCATTTCCCAATCGATATCCCCCCGAATCTATATCAATCCACTTACCCATCGATATCGCCCGACACGCAATCTCTCCTTTTCCCTATCGATATACATCCGACACCCCGTTAACTCTGTTTCCTCATCGATATGCCCTGACTCCCGATCTCTCCATCACCCTATCGATATCCCCCCGACTTCCGATCTCTCCATTTCCCTATCGATATCCCCCAAATCCCGATCTCTAAATTTTCCCATCGATATCCTCCCGAAACCTGAATTCTACATTTCCCCATCAAAATCACCGGGATCACTAACTCTGCACTTCCCCATCGATATAGCCCGGCTCACGATCTCTACATTTCCTAACTGATATCTACCCAATTCCCGATCTCATTTCCCCATCGGTTATCTACTGGAATCCCGATATCTCCATATCCCCAACAATAACACCCCGACTTCCGATCTTTCCATTTCCTCATCGATATCCCCCTGAATCCCGATTTCTGCATTTCCACTTCGATATGCCGCCGACTCCTGATCTTTCCATTTCCCCATCGATATCCACCGACACCCGATCACTCCATTTCCCCATCAATATCCCCCGGAATCCCGATTTCTGCATTTCCACTTCGATATGCCCCCAACACCCGATATCTCCATTTTCCATTGATAACACCTCGACTCCCGATCTCTCCATTTCCACATTGATATCTGCCCGACACCTGAATGCTCCATTTCCCCATCAATATCACCCGGATCACAAACTCTCCACTTCACCATCGATATAGCCCAACTCACCATCTCTCCATTTCCTCATCGATATCCACCCGATTCCAGATCTCCTCATTTCCCCCAAACTCCAGATCGATATCCACCAGAATCCCAATCTCTCCATTTCCGCATCGATATTTCCACGGATTCCTATCTCTCCATTTCCACATCGATATCCCCCTGAATGCCAAAGTCTCCATTTCCCCATCGATATCTCCCCGAATCCCGATCTTTCCATTTCCCCATCCATATCCCCCAACTCCCGATCTCTCCATTTCCCCATCGGTATCCCTCCAACACCGGATCTCTCAATTTCCCCATTGATATCCCCCGACACACGATCGCTCCATTTCCCCATCGATATCGCCCTGAATCCCAATTTCTGCATTTCCACTTCAATCTGCCCCCGACTCCCGATCTCTCCATTTCCACATCAATATCCCCCAACACCGGATCTCTCCATTTCCACATCGATATCCCCCCGACTCCCAATATCTCCATTTCCACATTGATTAGACCTCGACTCCCGATCTCTCCATTTGCGCATTGATATCCCCCTGAATTCCAATCTCTCCATTTCTACATTGATATCCCCCCAAATGCCGATGACTCCATTTCCCCATCGATATCACTCCGACTCCCGATCTCTCCATTTCCCCATCGATATCCCCCCACTCCCGATCTCTCCATTTCCTAATCGATATCCCCCCAAATGCCGATGACTCAATTTCCCCATCGATATCCCCCAACTCGCGAACTCTCTATTTCCCCATCGATATCCCTCCAACTCCGGATCTCTCAATTTCCCCATTGATATCCCCCGACACCCAATCTCTACTTTTCCCCACTGATATCCCCCTATCCCGATTGCTCCATTTCCCCATCAATATCCCCCGACTCCCAATCTCTCCATTTTGCCATTGATATCCACCTGACTTGTAATGTCTCCATTTTCCAATCGATATCCCCCCTTCTCCCGAACTCTCAAGTTCCCCATCGATATTCCCCAATTACGATCTCTCCATTTCTCCATCAAGGTCCTCCAACTCCCGATCTCTCCACTTCCCAATCAATACCTCCCCGACTCCATATCAATCCATTTCCCCATCGATATCGCCCGACATGCAACCTCTCCTTTTCCCTATCGATATGCCTCCGACGCCCGTTAACTCCATTTCCCCATCGATATGCTCCCGACTCCCGATCTCTCCATTTCCCCATCGAAATTCCCCGACACCTGATCGCTCCATTTCCTCATCGATATCCCCTGATTCCCGATCAGTCCCTTTCCCCATCAATATCCCCCTCAATCCCGATTTCTGCATTTCCACTTCGATATGCCCCCGAATCACGATATCTCCATTTCCCCATTCATAACACCTCGACTCCCGATCCCTCCATTTCTGCATTCATATCCCCCGAATTCCAACCTCTCTATTTCCCCATCGATATCCCCCCGATTCCCAATCTCTCCATTTCCCCATTGATATCTCCCAACTCCTGATCTCTCAATTTCCCGATCGATATCCCTCCAACACCGGATCTCTCAATTTACCCATCGATATCCCCCGACACATGATTGCTCCTTTTCCCCATCGATATACCCCATCTTCCAATCTCTCCATTTCCCCATCGATATCGCCCTGAATCCGGATTTCTGCAATTCCACTTCGATCTGCCCTCGACTCCCAAACGTTCCATTTCCCCATCGATATCCGCTGAATTCAACATCTCCATTTCCGCATCGATAAGCCCCCGACTCCCGATATCTCCATTTCCCCATTCATAACACCTCGACTCCTGATCTGTGCATTTCTGCATTGATATCCCCCTGCATTCCAAACTCTCCATTTCCCCATCAATATCCCCCCGAATGCCGATGCCTCCATTTCCCCATCGACATCCCCCAGAGTCCCAATCTCACTATTTCCCCATCGATATCCCTCCACCACCAGATCTCTCAATTTCCCCATCGATATCCCCCAACACCAGATCGCACCATTTCCCCGTTGATATCCCCGTGAATCCTGATTTCTGCATTTCCAATTCGATATGCCCCCGACTCACGATATCTCAATTTCCCCATTCATAACACATCGACTCCCGATCTCTTCATTTCCGCATTGATATCCCCCAAATCCCGATCTCTCCATTTCTGCATTGATATCCCCCCAAATTCCAACATCTCCATTTCCCCATCGATATACCCCCAACTCCCGATATCTCCATTTCCCCATTGATATCCCCCAACTCCCGATCTCTCAACTTCCCCATCGATATCCCCCGACACCCGATCACGCCATTTCCCCATCAATATCCCCCTGGATCCCGATTTCTGCATTTCCACTTCGATATACCCCCGACACACGATATCTCCATTTCCCCTTCGATATCCTCCTGGATCCCGATATCTGCATTTCCACATCGATATGCCCCCGACTCCCGATAACTCCATATCCCCATTCATAACACCTCGACTCCTGATCTCTCCATTTCTGCATTGATATCCCCCCGCATTCCAACCTCTCCATTTCCATGTTGATATCCCCCCGAATGCCGATGCCTCCATTTCCCCATCGATATCCCCCAGAGTGCCGATCTCACCATTTCCCCATCAATATCCCACAACTCCTGATCTCTCCATTTCCCTATCCATATACCTCCGACACCGGATCTCTCAACTTCCCCATCGATATGCCCCCGACACCCGATATCTCTATTTCCCTATTGATAACACCTCGATTCCCGATCTCTCCATTTCTGCATTGCTATCCCCCTGACACCCAAACTCTCCATTTCCCCATCAATATCACCCGGATCACAAACTCTCCACTTCCCCATCGATACAGCCCAACTCACAATCTCTCCATTTCCGCATTGATATCCACCGGACTCCCGACCTCTCCATGTCCGCATCGATATTTCCCCGACTTCCAATCTCTCCATTTCCACATTGATATCCCCCTGAATGCCAATGTCCCCATTTCGCCTTCGATATCTCCCCGACACCAGATCACTCCATTTCCCCATCGATATACCCCAACTCCCAATCTCTCCATTTCCCCATCGATATTCCCTGATTCCCGATATCTCCATTTCTGCATTGATATCCCCCTGACTCCCGATATCTCCATTTCCCCATCGATATCCCCCCCAATTCCTGATCTCTCCATTTCCCCATTGATAAAGCCCGACTCCTAAACTCTCCATTTCCCCATCTATATACCCTGACTCCCGATCTCTCCATTTCCCCATCGATATCCAACTGACTCCCAATGTCTACATTTCCCCATCGACATCTCCCTGACTCCTGATCTCTCCATTTCTGAATTGATATCATCCTGACTCCAAATCAACCCATGTCCCCATCGATGTCCCCCCCGACTCCAAATCTATATATTTCCCCATCGATATGCCCCCAACTCCAGATCTCTCCAGTTCCCCATCAATATCACCAACACTCCCGATCTCTCCATTTCCCCAGTGATATCCCCCCAAATGCCGAACTCTTAGTTTCCCCATCGATATCCACCTGACTTCTGATCTCTCCATTTCCTCATCGATATCCACCGGAGTCCTGATCTCTCTATTTCCGCATTGATATTTCCCCGACTTCCATTTTCTCCATTTCCACATTGATATCCCCCTGAATGCCGATGTCTCCATTTCCCAATCGATATCTCCCCGACTCCCGATCTCTCCATTTCCTCTTCGATATCCCTCGACACACAATTGTTCCATTTCCCCATCGATAACGGCCTGAATCCCGATTTCTGCATTTCCACTTCTATATGCCCCCGACTCCCGATCTCTCTATTTCCCCATCGATATCCCCCCCGACTCCCGATATCTCCATTTCCCCATTGATAAGACCTTGACTCCTGATCTCTCCTTTTCTGCATTGATATCCATGTGAATTCCAATCACTCCATTTCGACATTGATATCCCCCCGAATGCTGATGACTCCATTTCCCCATTGATATCCCCTGACTCCCGATCTCTCCATTTCCCCATTGATATCCCCTGACTCCCGATCTCTCCATTTACCCATTGATATCCCCCGACACCTGATCGCTCCATTTCCACATCGATATCCCCTTCAATCCCGATTTGTGCATTTCCACTTCGATATGGCCCCGACTCCCGATCTCTCAATCTCTCCATTTCCCCAATGATATCCCCCCAAGTCCTGATATCTTCTTTTCCTCAATGATATCCCCCGACTCCCGATATCTTCATTTCTCCATCGATATCCACCCGAGTCCCGATCTCTCCATTTCCTCATCGATATCCACCTGATTCCCGATCTCCTCATTTCCCCATTGATATCCACCGGACTACCAATCTCTCCATGTCTGCATCGATATTTCCCCGACTTCCAATCTCTCAAATTCTACATCAATATCCCCCTGAATGGTGATGTCTCCATTTCCACTTCGATATCTCCCCGACACCGGATCTCTCCATTTCTCCATCGATATACCCCAACTCCCAATCTCTCCATTTCCCCATCGATATCTCCTAATTCCCGATCTCTCCATTTCCGCATTGATATCCCCCTGACTCCCGGTATCTCCATTTCCCCATCGATATCCCCTTGACTTCCGATCTCTCCATTTCCCCATTGATATCCCCTCTGATTCCTGATCTCGCCATTTCTCCATTGATAAACCCCAACTCCCAAACTCTCCATTTCCCCATCGATATACCTTGACTCCCGATCTCTCCATTTCCCCATCGATATCCAACTGACTCCCAATGTGTACATTTCCCCATCGACATCTCCCCGATTCCTGATCTCTCCATTGCCGAATTGATATCACCCCGACTCCAAATCAAACCATTTCCCCATCAATGTCCCCCCCGACTCCAAATCTATATATTTCACCATCGATATGCCTCCAACTCCAGATCTCTCCATTTCCCCATCAAAATCACCCACACTCCCGATCTCTCCATTTCCCCAATGATATCCCCCCGAGTCCTGTTATCTTCTTTTCCCCAATGACATCCCCCGACTCCCTATATCTTCATTTCTCCAACGATATCCACCCGACTCCCAATCTCTCCATTTCCCCATCAAACTCCCACGACTCCCGATATCTTCATTTCCCCAATGATATGCCCCCGACTCCCAATCTCTCCATTACCACAACAATAAAACACGACTCCAGATCTCTCCATTTCTCCATCGATATCCTTCCCACTCCCGATTACTCCATTTCCCCATCGATATCTTCCTGACTCCCGATCTCTCCATTTACCCATGGATATGCACCTGAATCCTGATTTCTCCATTTCTGCATCGATATTTCCCTGACTTCCAATCTCTCCATTTTCACATCGACATCCCCCTGAATGCCGATGTCTCCATTTCCCCATCGATATCGCCCCGACTCCCGATTTCCCCATTTCCCGATCGATATCCCCTAACTCACAATGTCTCAATTTACCCATCGATATCCCCCAACTCCCAATCTCTCCATTTCCCCATCGATATCTGCTGATTCCCGATCTCTCCATTTCCGCATTGATATCCCCCTGACTCCCGAAATCTCCATTTCCCCATTGATATCCCCCTGACTTCTGATCTCTCCATTTCCCCATTGATAAACCCCGACTCCCAAACTCTCCATTTCCCCATTGATATACCCCGATTCCGATGTTACCATTTCCCTATCGATATCCCCCTGAATCCCGATCGCTCCATTTCCCCGTCGATATCCCCCAACACATGATCGCTCCATTTCCCCATCGATATCGCCCTGAATCCGGATTTCTGCAATTCCACTTCAATCTGCCCCCGACAGCCAATCGTTCCATTTCCCCATCGATATCGCCCTGAATCCGGATTTCTGCAATTCCACTTCAATCTGCCCCCGACACCCAATCGTTCCATTTCCCCATCGATATCCCCCTGAATCCTGATTTCTGCATTTCCACTTCGATATGCCCCCAACTCACAATATCTCCATTTTCCAATCGATATTCCCCCGAATGCCAATGCCTCCATTTCCCCATCGATATCCCCAGAGTCCCGATCTCTCCATTTCCCCATCAATATCCCACAACTCCTGATCTCTCTATTTCCCCATCGATATCCCTCCGACACCCGATCTCTCAATTTCCACTCCGATAAGCCCCCGACTCCCGATACCTACATTTCCCCATTGATATCCCCCTGACACCCGAACTCTCCATTTCCCCATCAATATCACCTGGATCACAACCTCTCCACTTCCCCATCGATATATCCCAACTCACAATCTCTCCATTTCCTCATCGATATCCACCAGATTCCCGATCTCATTTCCCCATCGATATCCACTGGACTCCTGATCTTTCCATTTCCGCATCGATATTTCCCTGACTACCAATCTCTCTAATTCTACATCGATATGCCCCTGAATGCCAATGTCTGCATTTCCCTATCCATATCCCCCGATTCCTGATCTCTCCATTTCGCCATTGATATCCCCGACTCCCGATATCTCCATTTCCCCATCGACATCCTACCATCTCCCAATCTCTCCATTTCCTCATTGATATCCCCCCAACTCCCGATCTGTCCACTTCCCCATCGATATCACATGACTTCCGATCTCTCCATTTCCCCAATGATATCCCCCTGAGTCCTGATATCTTCTTTTCCCCAATGATATTCCCCGACTCCCTATATCTTCATTTCTCCATCGATCTCCACCCGAGTCCCGATCTCACCATTTCCCCATGGATATCCCCCCGACTCCCGATCTCTTTATTTCTCCATCGAAGTCACATGACACCCGATATCTTCATTTCCCCAACGATATGCCCCCGACTCCCAATCTTTCCATTACCAAAACGATATCATGCGACTCCAGATATGTCCATTTCCCCATCGATATCCTTCTGACCCCGATCTCTCCATTTCTCCATCGATATCCACCCGACTCCTGATCTCTCCATTTCCCCATCGAACTCCCACGACTCCCAATATCTTCATTTCCCCAATGATATGCCCCCGACTCCCAATCTCTCTATTACCACAACGATATCACGCGACTCCAGATCATTCCATTTCCCCATCAATATCCTTCCCACTACCGATTACTCCATTTCCCCATCGATATCTTTCTGACTCCCGATCTCTCAATTTACCCATGGATATCCACCTGAATCCTGATCTCTCCATTTCTGCATCGATATTTCCCTGACTTCCAATCTCTCCATTTCCACATCGACATCCCCCTGAATGCCGATGTTTGCATTTCCCCATCGATATCTCCCCGACTCTCGATCTCCCCATTTCCCGATCGATATCCCCCAACTCCCGATCTCTCAATTTCCCCATCGATATCCCCCAACACCCAATCTCTCCATTTCCCCATCGATATCTGCTGATTCCCAATCTCTCCATTTCCGCGTTGATATCCCTCTGACTCCCGATATCTCCATTTCCCCATCGATATCCCCCTGAATCCCGATATTTACATTTCCCCATCGATATCCCCCTGACTTCCGATCTCTCCATTTCCCCATTGATATCCCCTCTGATTCCTGATCTCTCCATTTCCCCATTGATAAACCCCAACTCCCAAACTCTCCATTTCCCCATCGATATACCCTGACTCCCGATCTCCCCATTTCCCCATCGATATCCAACCGAGACCCGATGTGTACATTTCCCCATCGACATCTCCCTGATTCCTGATCTCTCCATTTCCGAATTGATATCACCCCGACCCCAAATCAATCCATTTCTCCATCGATGCCCCCCCCCGACTCCAAATCTATATATTTCCCCATCGATATGCCTCCAACACCATAGCTCTCCATTTCCCCAACAAAATCACCCACACTCCCGATCTCTCCATTTCCCCAATGATATCCCCCCAAGTCCTGATATCTTCTTTTCCCCAATGATATCCCAAGACTCCCTATATCTTCATTTCTCCATCGATATCCACCCAACTCCTGATCTCTCCATTTCCCCATCGAAATCCCACGACTCCCGATATCTTCATTTCCCCAATGATATGCCCTCGACTCCCAATCTCTCCAATACCACAACGATATCCCGCGACTCCAGATCTCTCCATTTCCCCATCGATATCCTTCCCACTCCTGATTACTCCATTTCCCCATCGATATCTTTCTGATTCCCGATATCTCCATTTACCCATGGATATCCACCCGACTCCCGATCTCACCATTTCCTCAACGATATCCCCCCAACTCCCCATCTCACCATTTCCCCATCAATATCCCACTGTCTCCCAATCTCTCCATTTCGCCATTGATAACACCCCATCTCCCGATCTCTCCACTTCCCCATCGATATCCCATGACTCCCGATCTCTCCATTTCCCCAATGATATCCCCCCGAGTCCTGATATCTTCTTTTCCCCAATGATATCCCCTGACTCCCTATATCTTCATTTCTCCATCGATATCCACCCGAGTCCCGATCTCACCATTTCCCCATCCATATCCCCCCGACTCCTGATCTCTCCATTTCCCCATCGAACTCCATGACTCCCGATATCTTCATTTCCCCAACGATATGCCCTCAACTCCCAATCACTCCATTACCACAATGATATCATGCGACTCCAGATCTCTCCATTTCTCCATCGATATCGTTCCCACTCCCGATTACGCCATTTCCCCATCGATATCTTTCTGACACCTGATCTCTCCATTTCCCCACGGATATCCACCTGACTCCTGATTTCTACATTTCCCCATTGATATCCCCCGGACTCCATATCTCTCCATTTCCCCATCGATATCCCCCCAAATCCTGAGCTCTCCATTTCCCCATCGATATCCCCCCAAATCCCGATCTCTTTGTTTCCCCATGGATATCCACCTGACTCCTGATCTCTCCATTTCCCCATCGATATCCACCGGACTCCCGATATCTCCATTTCCGCATCGATATTTCCCCGACTTCCAATCTCTCCATTTCCACATCGAAATCCCCCTGAATGCCAATGTCTCCATTTCCCCAACGTTATCTCCCCGACTCCCCATCTCTCCATTTCCCCATCGATATCCCCCGACACAAGATCGCTCCATTTCCCCATCGATATCGCCCTGAATCCCGATTTCTGCATTTCCACTTCTTTATGCCCCCGACTCCCGATCTCTCCATTTCCCATCGATATATCCCCGACACTCGATCTCTCCATTTCCCCATTGATAAGACCTTGACTCCTGATCTTTCCATTTCTGCACTGATATCCACCTGAATTCCAATCTCTTCATTTCGACATTGATATCCCCCCGAATGCCGATGACTCCATTTCCCCATCGATATCCCCCGACACCTGATCTCTCCATTTCCCCATCGATATCCCCTGACAACAGATCTCTCAATTTCCCCATCGATATCCCACAACTCCTGATCTCTCCATTTCCCTATCCATATACCTCCGACACCGGATCTCTCAATTTCCCCATCGATATGCCCCCGACACCCGATATCTCTATTTCCCCATTGATAACTCCTCGATTCCCGATCTCTCCATTTCTGCATTGCTATCCCCCCGACACCCAAACTCTCCATTTCCCCATCAATATCACCCGGATCACAAACTCTCCACTTCCCCATCGATACAGCCCAACTCACAATCTCTCCATTTCCGCATTGATATCCACCGGACTCCCGATCTCTCCATGTCCGCATCGATATTTCCCCGACTTCCAATCTCTCCATTTCCACATTGATATCCCCCTGAATGCCGATGTCTCCATTTCCCCTTCGATATCTCCCCGACACCGGATCTCTCCATTTCCCCATTGATAACCCCCAACTCCTGATCTCTTCATTTCCCCACTGATATCCCCCTGACTCCCGATTTCTCCATTTCCACATCGATATCCCCCCGACTCCATATCTCTCCATTTCCCCATTGATATCCCCACAAATCCCGAGCTCTCCAGTTCCCCATCGATATCCCCCCAAATGCCAAACTCTTTGTTTCCCCATCGATATCCACTTGACTACTGATCTCTCCATTTCCCCATCGATATCCACCGGACTCCCAATCTCTCAAATTCCGCAATGATATTTCCCCGCCTTCCACTCTCTCCATTTCCACTTCGATATCCCCCTGAATGCTGATGTCTCCATTTCCCCATCGATATCCCACAACACAAGATCGCTCCTTTTACCCATCGATATCCCCCTCAATCCTAATTTCTGCATTTCCACTTCGATATGCCCCCGACTCACGATATCTCCATTTCCCCATTCATAACACATCGACTCCCGATCTCTCCATTCCCGTTTTGATATCACCCTGACTTCCAACCTCTCCATTTCCCCATTGATAACCCCCAACTCCTGATCTCTCCATTTCCCCATCGATATCCCCCCGACTCCCGATCTCTCCATTTCCCCATCGATATCCCCCAACTCCCGATCTCTCCATTTCCCCATCGATATCCCTCCGACACCGGATCTCTCAATTTCCCCATCGATATCCCCCGACACATGATCACTCCATTTCCCTACTGATATCCCCCTGAATGCCAATCACTCCATTTCCCCATCGATGTACCCCGATTCCGATGTCTCCATTTCCCTATCGATAACCCCCGAATTCCGATCGCTCCATTTCCCCATCGATATACCCCGACTTCCAATCTCTCCATTTCCCCATCGATATCGCCCTGAATCACAATTTCTGCAATTCCACTTCGATCTGCCCCCGACTCCCAATCGTTCCACTTCCCCATCGATATACCCCCGACACACGATATCTCCATTTCCCCTTCGATATCCTCCTGGATCCCGATATCTGCATTTCCACATCGATATGCCCCCGACTCCCGATAACTCCATGTCCCCATTCATAACACCTCGACTCCTGATCTCTCCATTTCTGCATTGATATCCCCCCGCATTCCAACATCTCCATTTCCCCAATGATATCCCCTGACTCCCTATATCTTCATTTCTCCATCGATATCCACCCGAGTCCCGATCTCACCATTTCCCCATCCATATCCCCCCGACTCCTGATCTCTCCATTTCCCCATCGAACTCCATGACTCCCGATATCTTCATTTCCCCAACGATATGCCCTCAACTCCCAATCACTCCATTACCACAATGATATCATGCGACTCCAGATCTCTCCATTTCTCCATCGATATCGTTCCCACTCCCGATTACGCCATTTCCCCATCGATATCTTTCTGACACCTGATCTCTCCATTTCCCCACGGATATCCACCTGACTCCTGATTTCTACATTTCCCCATTGATATCCCCCGGACTCCATATCTCTCCATTTCCCCATCGATATCCCCCCAAATCCTGAGCTCTCCATTTCCCCATCGATATCCCCCCAAATCCCGATCTCTTTGTTTCCCCATGGATATCCACCTGACTCCTGATCTCTCCATTTCCCCATCGATATCCACCGGACTCCCGATATCTCCATTTCCGCATCGATATTTCCCCGACTTCCAATCTCTCCATTTCCACATCGAAATCCCCCTGAATGCCAATGTCTCCATTTCCCCAACGTTATCTCCCCGACTCCCCATCTCTCCATTTCCCCATCGATATCCCCCGACACAAGATCGCTCCATTTCCCCATCGATATCGCCCTGAATCCCGATTTCTGCATTTCCACTTCTTTATGCCCCCGACTCCCGATCTCTCCATTTCCCATCGATATATCCCCGACACTCGATCTCTCCATTTCCCCATTGATAAGACCTTGACTCCTGATCTTTCCATTTCTGCACTGATATCCACCTGAATTCCAATCTCTTCATTTCGACATTGATATCCCCCCGAATGCCGATGACTCCATTTCCCCATCGATATCCCCCGACACCTGATCTCTCCATTTCCCCATCGATATCCCCTGACAACAGATCTCTCAATTTCCCCATCGATATCCCACAACTCCTGATCTCTCCATTTCCCTATCCATATACCTCCGACACCGGATCTCTCAATTTCCCCATCGATATGCCCCCGACACCCGATATCTCTATTTCCCCATTGATAACTCCTTGATTCCCGATCTCTCCATTTCTGCATTGCTATCCCCCCGACACCCAAACTCTCCATTTCCCCATCAATATCACCCGGATCACAAACTCTCCACTTCCCCATCGATACAGCCCAACTCACAATCTCTCCATTTCCGCATTGATATCCACCGGACTCCCGATCTCTCCATGTCCGCATCGATATTTCCCCGACTTCCAATCTCTCCATTTCCACATTGATATCCCCCTGAATGCCGATGTCTCCATTTCCCCTTCGATATCTCCCCGACACCGGATCTCTCCATTTCCCCATTGATAACCCCCAACTCCTGATCTCTTCATTTCCCCACTGATATCCCCCTGACTCCCGATTTCTCCATTTCCACATCGATATCCCCCCGACTCCATATCTCTCCATTTCCCCATTGATATCCCCACAAATCCCGAGCTCTCCAGTTCCCCATCGATATCCCCCCAAATGCCAAACTCTTTGTTTCCCCATCGATATCCACTTGACTACTGATCTCTCCATTTCCCCATCGATATCCACCGGACTCCCAATCTCTCAAATTCCGCAATGATATTTCCCCGCCTTCCACTCTCTCCATTTCCACTTCGATATCCCCCTGAATGCTGATGTCTCCATTTCCCCATCGATATCCCACAACACAAGATCGCTCCTTTTACCCATCGATATCCCCCTCAATCCTAATTTCTGCATTTCCACTTCGATATGCCCCCGACTCACGATATCTCCATTTCCCCATTCATAACACATCGACTCCCGATCTCTCCATTCCCGTTTTGATATCACCCTGACTTCCAACCTCTCCATTTCCCCATTGATAACCCCCAACTCCTGATCTCTCCATTTCCCCATCGATATCCCCCCGACTCCCGATCTCTCCATTTCCCCATCGATATCCCCCAACTCCCGATCTCTCCATTTCCCCATCGATATCCCTCCGACACCGGATCTCTCAATTTCCCCATCGATATCCCCCGACACATGATCACTCCATTTCCCTACTGATATCCCCCTGAATGCCAATCACTCCATTTCCCCATCGATGTACCCCGATTCCGATGTCTCCATTTCCCTATCGATAACCCCCGAATTCCGATCGCTCCATTTCCCCATCGATATACCCCGACTTCCAATCTCTCCATTTCCCCATCGATATCGCCCTGAATCACAATTTCTGCAATTCCACTTCGATCTGCCCCCGACTCCCAATCGTTCCACTTCCCCATCGATATACCCCCGACACACGATATCTCCATTTCCCCTTCGATATCCTCCTGGATCCCGATATCTGCATTTCCACATCGATATGCCCCCGACTCCCGATAACTCCATGTCCCCATTCATAACACCTCGACTCCTGATCTCTCCATTTCTGCATTGATATCCCCCCGCATTCCAACATCTCCATTTCCACGTTGATATCCCCCCGAATGTCGATGCCTCCATTTCCCCATCGATATCCCCCAGAGTCCCGATCTCACCATTTCCCCATCAATATCCCACAACTCCTGATCTCTCCATTTCCCTATCCATATACCTCCGACACCGAATCTCTCAATTTCCCCATCGATATGCCCCGACACCCAATATCTCTATTTCCCCATTGATAACACCTCGATTCCCGATCTCTCCATTTCTGCATTGCTATCCCCCGGACACGCAAACTCTCCATTTTCCCATCAATATCAACCGGATCACAAACTCTCCACTTCCCCATCGATACAGCCCAACTCACAATCTCTCCATTTCCGCATTGATATCCACCGGACTCCCGATCTCTCCATGCCCGCATCGATATTTCCCCGACTTCCAATCTCTCCATTTCCACATTGATATCCCCCGGAATGCCGATGTCTCCATTTCCCCATCGATATCCCCCGCAATTCCTGATCTCTCCATTTCCCCATCGACATCCCACCATCTCCTAATCTCTCCATTTCCTCATTGATATCCCCCCAACTCCCGATCTGTCCACTTCCCCATCGATATCACATGACTCCCGATCTCTCCATTTCCCCAATGATATCCCCCTGAGTCCTGATATCTTCTTTTCCCCAATGATAGCCCCCGACTCCCTATATCTTCATTTCTCCATCGATCTCCACCCGAGTCCCGATCTCACCATTTCCCCATGGATATCCCCCCGACTCCCGATCTCTTTATTTCTCCATCGAAGTCACATGACACCCGATATCTTCATTTCCCCATGGATATACCCCCGACTCCCAATCTTTCCATTACCAAAACGATATCATGCAACTCCAGATATGTCCATTTCCCCATCGATATCCTTCCGATTCCCGATTACTCCATTTCCCCATCGATATCTTTCTGACCCCGATCTCTCCATTTCTCCATCGATATCCACCCGACTCCTGATCTCTCCATTTCCTCATCGAACTCCCACGACTCCCAATATCTTCATTTCCCCAATGATATGCCCCCGACTCCCAATCTCTCTATTACCACAACGATATCACGCGACTCCAGATCACTCCATGTCCCCATCAATATCCTTCCCACTACCGATTACTCCATTTCCCCATCGGTATCTTTCTGACTCCCGATCTCTCAATTTACCCATGGATATCCACCTGAATCCTGATCTCTCCATTTCTGCATCGATATTTCCCTGACTTCCAATCTCTCCATTTCCACAACGAAATCCCCCTGAATGCCGATGTTTCCATTTCCCCATCGATATCTCCCCGGCTCCCGATCTCCCCATTTCCCGATTGATATCCCCCAACTCCCGATCTCTCAATTTCCCCATCGATATCCCCCAACACCCAATCTCTCCATTTCCCCATTGATATCTGCTGATTCCCAATCTCTCCATTTCCCCAATGATATGCCCTCGACTCCCAATCTCTCCATTACCACAACGATATCCCGCGACTCCAGATCTCTCCATTTCCCTATCGATATCCTTCCCACTACCGATTACTCCATTTCCCCATCGGTATCTTTCTGACTCCCGATCTCTCAATTTACCCATGGATATCCACCTGAATCCTGATCTCTCCATTTCTGCATCGATATTTCCCTGACTTCCAATCTCTCCATTTCCACAACGAAATCCCCCTGAATGCCGATGTTTCCATTTCCCCATCGATATCTCCCCGGCTTCCGATCTCCCCATTTCCCGATTGATATCCCCCAACTCCCGATCTCTCAATTTCCCCATCGATATCCCCCAAAACCCAATCTCTCCATTTCCCCATTGATATCTGCTGATTCCCAATCTCTCCATTTCCCCAATGATATGCCCTCGACTCCCAATCTCTCCATTACCACAACGATATCCCGCGACTCCAGATCTCTCCATTTCCCTATCGATATCCTTCCCACTCCTGATTACTCCATTTCCCCATTGATATCTTTCTGATTCCCGATCTCTCCATTTACCCATGGATATCCACCTGACTCCTGATCTCTCCATTTCTGCATTGATATTTCCCTGACTTCCAATCTCTCCATTAACACATCGACATCCCCCTGAATGCCGATGTCTCCATTTCCCCATCGATATCTCCCCAACTCCCGATGTCCCCATTTCCCGATCGATATCCCCCAACTCCCGATCTCTCAATTTCCCCAAACGATATCCCCTGGCATACGATCGCTCTATTTCCCCATCGATATTGCCCTGAATCCCAATTTCTGCATTTCCACTTCTACATGCCCCCGACTCCCCACCTCTCCATTTCCCCATTAATAAAACCTCAACTCCCGATCTCTCCATTTCCCCATTGATATCCCCCAGATTTTGATCTCTCCATTTCCCCACTGATAAATCCCAACTCCCAAACTCTCCATTTCTCCATCAATATACCCTACTACTGATCTCTCCATTTCTCCATCGTTATCCAACTGACTCCTGATCTCTCCATTTCCGAATTGATATCACCCTGACTCCAAATCAATCCAATTCCCCATCGATGTCCCCCCCAACTCCAAATCTATATATTTCCCCTTCAATATTTCCCTGACTCCAGAACTCCCCTATTTTCCCATGAATATCCTACCCCTGACTCCCGATTTCTCCATTTCCACATCTAAATCACCCAAATCCTGATCTCGCCATTTCCCGATTGATATCCCCCCGACTCCCGATCTCACCATTTCCTCAAAGATATCCCCCCAACTCCCCATCTCACCATTTCCCCATCGATATCCCACTGTCTCCCAATCTCTCAATTTCGCCATTGATAACCCCCAACTCCCGATCTCTCCACTTCCCCATCGATATCCCATGACTCCCGATCTCTCCATTTCCCCAATGATATCCCCCCGAGTCCTGATATCTTCTTTTCCCCAATGATATCCCCCGACTCCCTATATCTTCATTTCTCCATCGATATCCACCCGAGTCCCGATCTCACCATTTCCCTATCCATATACCCCCGACTCCTGATCTCTCCATTTCCCCATCGAACTCCATGACTCCCGATATCTTCATTTCCCCAACGATATGCCCTCAACTCCCAATCACTCCATTACCACAATGATATCATGCGACTCCAGATCTCTCCATTTCTCCATCGATATCGTTCCCATTTCCCCATCGATATCTTTCTGACACCTGATCTCTCCATTTCCCCATGGATATCCACCTGACTCCTGATCTCTACATTTCCCCATTGATATCCCCCGGACTACATATCTCTCCATTTCCCCATCGATATCCCCCCAAATCCTGAGCTCTCCATTTCCCCATCGATATCCCCCCAAATCCCGATCTCTTTGTTTCCCCATGGATATCCACCTGACTCCTGATCTCTCCATTTCCCCATCGATATCCACCGGACTCCCGATATCTCCATTTCCGCATCGATATTTCCCCGACTTCCAATCTCTCCATTTCCACATCGAAATCCCCCTGAATGCCGATGTCTCCATTTCCCCAGTGATATCTCCCCGACTCCCCATCTCTCCATTTCCCCATCGATATCCCCCGACACAAGATCGCTCCATTTCCCCATCGATATCGCCCTGAATCCCGATTTCTGCATTTCCACTTCTTTATGCCCCCGACTCCCGATCTCTCCATTTCCCATCGATATATCCCCGACACTCGATCTCTCCATTTCCCCATTGATAAGACCTCGACTCCTGATCTTTCCATTTCTGCATTGATATCCACCTGAATTCCAATCTCTTCATTTTGACATTGATATCCCCCCGAATGCCGATGACTCCATTTCCCCATCGATATCCCCCGACACCTGATCTCTCCATTTCCCCATCGATATCCCCTGACAACAGATCTCTCAATTTCCCCATCGATATCCCACGACACCTGATCGCTCCATTTCCCCATCGATATCCCACAACTCCTGATCTCTCCATTTCCCTATCCATATACCTCCGACACCGGATCTCTCAATTTCCCCATCGATATGCCCCCGACACCCGATATCTCTATTTCCCCTTTGATAACACCTCGATTCCCGATCTCTCCATTTCTGCATTGCTATCCACCCGACACCCAAACTCTCCATTTCCCCATCAATATCATCCGGATCACAAACTATCCACTTCCCCATCGATACAGCCCAACTCACAATCTCTCCATTTCCGCATTGATATCCACCGGACTCCCGATCTCTCCATGTCCTCATCGATATTTCCCCGACTTCCAATCTCTCCATTTCCACATTGATAAGACCTCGACTCCTGATCTTTCCATTTCTGCATTGATATCCACCTGAATTCCAATCTCTTCATTTTGACATTGATATCCCCCCGAATGCCGATGACTCCATTTCCCCATCGATATCCCCCGACACCTGATCTCTCCATTTCCCCATCGATATCCCCTGACAACAGATCTCTCAATTTCCCCATCGATATCCCACGACACCTGATCGCTCCATTTCCCCATCGATATCCCACAACTCCTGATCTCTCCATTTCCCTATCCATATACCCCCGACTCCTGATCTCTCCATTTCCCCATCGAACTCCATGACTCCCGATATCTTCATTTCCCCAACGATATGCCCTCAACTCCCAATCACTCCATTACCACAATGATATCATGCGACTCCCGATCTCTCCATGTCCTCATCGATATTTCCCCGACTTCCAATCTCTCCATTTCCACATTGATAAGACCTCGACTCCTGATCTTTCCATTTCTGCATTGATATCCACCTGAATTCCAATCTCTTCATTTTGACATTGATATCCCCCCGAATGCCGATGACTCCATTTCCCCATCGATATCCCCCGACACCTGATCTCTCCATTTCCCCATCGATATCCCCTGACAACAGATCTCTCAATTTCCCCATCGATATCCCACGACACCTAATCGCTCCATTTCCCCATCGATATCCCACAACTCCTGATCTCTCCATTTCCCTATCCATATACCCCCGACTCCTGATCTCTCCATTTCCCCATCGAACTCCATGACTCCCGATATCTTCATTTCCCCAACGATATGCCCTCAACTCCCAATCACTCCATTACCACAATGATATCATGCGACTCCAGATCTCTCCATTTCTCCATCGATATCGTTCCCATTTCCCCATCGATATCTTTCTGACACCTGATCTCTCCATTTCCCCATGGATATCCACCTGACTCCTGATCTCTACATTTCCCCATTGATATCCCCCGGACTCCATATCTCTCCATTTCCCCATCGATATCCCCCCAAATCCTGAGCTCTCCATTTCCCCATCGATATCCCCCCAAATCCCGATCTCTTTGTTTCCCCATGGATATCCACCTGACTCCTGATCTCTCCATTTCCCCATCGATATCCACCGGACTCCCGATATCTCCATTTCCGCATCGATATTTCCCCGACTTCCAATCTCTCCATTTCCACATCGAAATCCCCCTGAATGCCGATGTCTCCATTTCCCCAGTGATATCTCCCCGACTCCCCATCTCTCCATTTCCCCATCGATATCCCCCGACACAAGATCGCTCCATTTCCCCATCGATATCGCCCTGAATCCCGATTTCTGCATTTCCACTTCTTTATGCCCCCGACTCCCGATCTCTCCATTTCCCATCGATATATCCCCGACACTCGATCTCTCCATTTCCCCATTGATAAGACCTCGACTCCTGATCTTTCCATTTCTGCATTGATATCCACCTGAATTCCAATCTCTTCATTTTGACATTGATATCCCCCCGAATGCCGATGACTCCATTTCCCCATCGATATCCCCCGACACCTGATCTCTCCATTTCCCCATCGATATCCCCTGACAACAGATCTCTCAATTTCCCCATCGATATCCCACGACACCTGATCGCTCCATTTCCCCATCGATATCCCACAACTCCTGATCTCTCCATTTCCCTATCCATATACCTCCGACACCGGATCTCTCAATTTCCCCATCGATATGCCCCCGACACCCGATATCTCTATTTCCCCTTTGATAACACCTCGATTCCCGATCTCTCCATTTCTGCATTGCTATCCACCCGACACCCAAACTCTCCATTTCCCCATCAATATCATCCGGATCACAAACTATCCACTTCCCCATCGATACAGCCCAACTCACAATCTCTCCATTTCCGCATTGATATCCACCGGACTCCCGATCTCTCCATGTCCTCATCGATATTTCCCCGACTTCCAATCTCTCCATTTCCACATTGATATCCCCCTGAATGCCGATGTCTCCATTTCCCCTTCGATATCTCCCCGACACCGGATCTCTCCATTTCCCCATTGATAACCCCCAACTCCTGATCTCTTCATTTCCCCATCGATATCCCCCTGACTCCCGATTTCTCCATTTCCCCATCGATATCCCCCTTCTCCATATCTCTCCATTTCCCCATTGATATCCCCACAAATCCCGAGCTCTCCAGTTCCCCATCGATATCCCCCCAAATGCCAAACTCTTTGTTTCCCCATCGATATCCACTTGACTACTGATTTCTCCATTTCCCCATGGATATCCCCCCGACTCCCGATCTCTTTATTTCTCCATCGAAGTCACATGACACCCGATATCTTCATTTCCCCAACGATATGCCCCCGACTCCCAATCTTTCCATTACCAAAACGATATCATGCGACTCCAGATATGTCCATTTCCCCATCGATATCCTTCCGATTCCCGATTACTCCATTTCCCCATCGATATCTTTCTGACCCCGATCTCTCCATTTCTCCATCGAACTCCCACGACTCCCAATATCTTCATTTCCCCAATGATATGCCCCCGACTCCCAATCTCTCTATTACCACAACGATATCACGCGACTCCAGATCACTCCATTTCCCCATCAATATCCTTCCCACTACCGATTACTCCATTTCCCCATCGATATGCTTCTGACTCCCGATCTCTCAATTTACCCATGGATATCCACCTGAATCCTGATCTCTCCATTTCTGCATCGATATTTCCCTGACTTCCAATCTCTCCATTTCCACATCGAAATCCCCCTGAATGCCGATGTTTCCATTTCCCCATCGATATCTCCCCGACTCCCGATCTCCCCATTTCCCGATTGATATCCCCCAACTCCCGATCTCTCAATTTCCCCATCGATATCCCCCAACACCCAATCTCTCCATTTCCCCATCGATATCTGCTGATTCCCAATCTCTCCATTTCCCCAATAATATGCCCTCGACTCCCAATCTCTCCATTACCACAACGATATCCCGCGACTCCAGATCTCTCCATTTCCCCATCGATATCCTTCCCACTCCTGATTACTCCATTTCCCCATCGATATCTTTCTGACTCCTGATCTCTCCATTTACCCATGGATATCCACCTGACTCCTGATCTCTCCATTTCTGCATCGATATTTCCCTGACTTCCAATCTCTCCATTAACACATCGACATCCCCCTGAATGCCGATGTCTCCATTTCCCCATCGATATCTCCCCGACTCCTGATGTCCCCATTTCCCGATCGATATCCCCCAACTCCCGATCTCTCAATTTCCCCAAACGATATCCCCTGGCATACGATCGCTCTATTTCCCCATCGATATTGCCCTGAATCCCAATTTCTGCATTCCACTTCTACATGCCCCCGACTCCCTACCTCTCCATTTCCCCATTAATAAAACCTCAACTCCCGAACTCTCCATTTCCCCACTGATATCCCCCCGATTTTGATCTCTCCATTTCCTCATTGATAAATCCCAACTCCCAAACTCTCCATTTCTCCATCAATATACCCTACTCCTGATCTCTCCATTTCCCCATCGACATCCAACTGACTCCTGATCTCTCCATTTCCGAATTGATATCACCCTGACTCCAAATCAATCCAATTCCCCATCGATGTCCCCCCCGACTCCAAATCTATATATTTCCCCTTCAATATTCCCCTGACTCCAGAACTCCCCTATTTTCCCATGAATATCCTACCCCTGACTCCCGATTTCTCCGTTTCCACATCTAAATCACCTAAATCCTGATCTCGCCATTTCCCGATTGATATCCCCCCGACTCCCGATCTCACCATTTCCTCAAAGATATCCCCCCAACTCCCCATCTCACCATTTCCCCATCGATATCCCACTGTCTCCCAATCTCTCCATTTTGCCATTGATAACCCCCCATCTCCCGATCTCTCCACTTCCCCATCGATATCCCATGACTCCCGATCTCTCCATTTCCCCAATGATATCCCCCCGAGTCCTGATATCTTCTTTTCCCCAATGATATCCCCCGACTCCCTATATCTTCATTTCTCCATCGATATCCACCCGAGTCCCGATCTCACCATTTCCCTATCCATATCCCCCCGACTCCTGATCTCTCCATTTCCCCATCGAACTCCATGGGTCCCGATATCTTCATTTCCCCAACAATATGCCCTCAACTCCCAATCACTCCATTACCACAATGATATCATGCGACTCCAGATCTCTCCATTTCTCCATCGATATCGTTCCCATTTCCCCCTCGATATCTTTCTGACACCTGATCTCTCCATTTCCCCATGGATATCCACCTGACTCCTGATCTCTACATTTCCCCATTGATATCCCCCGGACTCCATATCTCTCCATTTCCCCATCGATATCCCCCCAAATCCTGAGCTCTCCATTTCCCCATCGATATCCCCCCAAATCCCGATCTCTTTGTTTCCCCATGGATATCCACCTGACTCCTGATCTCTCCATTTCCCCATCGATATCCACCGGACTCCCGATATCTCCATTTCCGCATCGATATTTCCCCGACTTCCAATCTCTCCATTTCCACATCGAAATCCCCCTGAATGCTGATGTCTCCATTTCCTCAACGATATCTCCCCTACTCCCCATCTCTCCACTTCCCCTTCGATATCTCCCCGACACCGGATCTCTCCATTTCGCCATCGATATACCCCAACTCCCAATCTCTCCATTTCCCCATCGATATCCCCCCCAATTCCAGATCTCTCCATTTCCCCATTGATAAAGCCCGAATCCCAAACTCTCCATTTCCCCATCTATATACCCTGACTCCCGATCTCTCCATTTCCCCATCGATATCCAACTGACTCCCAATGTCTACATTTCCCCATCGACATCTCCCCGTCTCCTGATCTCTCCATTTCCGAATTGATATCACCCTGACTCCAAAGCAACCCATGTCCCCATCGATGACCCCCTGACTCCAAATCTATATATTTCCCCATCGATATGCCCCCAACTCCAGATCTCTCCAGTACCCCATCAATATTACCCACACTCCCGATCTCTCCATTTCCCCAGTGATATCCCCCAAATGCCGAACTCTTAGTTTCCCCATCGATATCCACCTGACTTCTGATCTCTCCATTTCCTCATCGATATCCACCGGAGTCCTGATCTCTCCATTTCCGCAATGATATTTCCCCGACTTCCATTCTCTCCATTTCCACATTGATATCCCCCTGAATGCCGATATCTCCATTTCCCAATCGATATCTCCCCGACTCCCGATCTCTCCATTTCCTCTTCGATATCCCTCGACACACGATCATTCCATTTCCCCATCAATAATGGCCTGAATCCCAATTTCTGCATTTCCACTTCTATATGCCCCCAACTCCTGATCTCTCTATTTCCCCATCGATATTCCCCCAACTCCCAATATCTCCATTTCCCCATTGATAAGACCTTGACTCCTGATCTCTCCATTTCTGCATTGATATCCACGTGAATTCCAATCACTCCATTTCGACATTGATATCCCCCCGAATGCTGATGACTCCATTCACCCATTGATATCCCCTGACTCCCGATCTCTCCATTTACCCATTGAAATCCCCCGACACCTGATCACTCCATTTCCACATCGATATCCCCTTCAATCCCGATTTCTGCATTTCCACTTCGATATGCCCCCGACTCCCGATCGCTCCATCTCTCCATTTCCCCAATGATATCCCCCGACTCCCTATATCTTCATTTCTCCATCGATATCCACCCGAGTCCCGATCTCTCCATTTCCTCATCGATATCCACCTGATTCCCGATCTCCTCATTTCCCCATTGATATCCACCGAACTCCCAATCTCTCCATGTCTGCATCGATATTTCCCCGACTTCCAATCTCTCCAATTCTACATCAATATCCCCCTGAATGGTGATGTCTCCATTTCCACTTCGATTTCTCCCCGACACCGGATCTCTCCATTTCCCCATCGATATACCCCAACTCCCAATCTCTCCATTTCCCCATCGATATCTCCTGATTCTCGATCTCTCCATTTCCGCATTGATATCCCCCTGACTCCCGGTATCTCCATTTCCCCATCGATATCCCCTTGACTTCCGATCTCTCCATTTCCCCATTGATATACCCTCTGATTCCTGATCTCGCCATTTCCCCATTGATAAACCCCGACTCCCAAACTCTCCATTTCCCCATCGATATAACCTGACTCCCGATATCTCCATTTCCCCATCGATATCCAACTGACTCCCAATGTCTACATTTCCCCATCGACATCTCCCCGACTCCTGATCTCTCCATTTCCGAATTGATATCAACCCGACTACAAATCAATCCATTTCCCCATCGACGTCCCCCCGACTCCAAATCTATATATTTCCCCATCGATATGCCCCCAACAACAGATCTCTCCATTTCCCCATCAATATCACCCACACTCCCGATCTCTCCATTTCCCCATTGATATCCCCCAACTCCCGATCTCTCCACTTCCCCATCGACATCCCACCATCTCCCAATCTCTCCATTTCCTCATTGATATCCCCCCAACTCCCGATCTGTCCACTTCCCCATCGATATCACATGACTCCCGATCTCTCCATTTCCCCAATGATATCCCCCTGAGTTGTGATATCTTCTTTTCCCCAATGATATCCCCCGACTCCCTATATCTTCATTTCTCCATCGATATCCACCTGAGTCCCGATCTCAACATTTCCCCATCGATATCCCCCCGACTCCCGATCTCTTTATTTCTCCATTGAAGTCACATGACACCCGATATCTTCATTTCCCCAACGATATGCCCCTGACTCCCACTCTCTCCATTACCAAAACGATATCATGCGACTCCAGATATGTCCATTTCCCCATCGATATCCTTCCGATTCCAGATTACTCCATTTCCCCATCGATATCTTTCTGACCCCGATCTCTCCATTTCTCCATCGATATCCACCCGACTCCTGATCTCTCCATTTCCCCATCGAACTCCCACGACACCCAATATCTTCATTTCCCCAATGATATGCCCCCGACTCCCAATCTCTCTATTACCACAACGATATCACGCGACTCCAGATCACTCCATTTCCCCATCAATATCATTCCCACTACCGATTCCTACATTTCCCCATCGATATCCCCCTGACTTCCGATCTTTCCATTTCCCCATTGATATCCCCTCTGATTCCTGATCTCTCCATTTCCCCATTGATAAACCCCAACTCCCAAACTCTCCATTTCCCCATCGATATACCCTGACTCCCGATCTCCCCATTTCCCCATCGATATCCAACTGAGACCCGATGTGTACATTTCCCCATCGACATCTCCCTGATTCCTGATCTCTCCATTTCCGAATTGATATCACCCCGAACCCAAATCAATCCATTTCCCCATCGATGCCCCCCCCGACTCCAAATCTATATATTTCCCCATCGATATGCCTCCAACACCATATCTCTCCATTTCCCCAATGATATCCCCCCAAGTCCTGATATCTTCTGTTCCCCAATGATATCCCACGACTCCCATACCTTCATTGCTCCTTCGATATCCACCCAAATCCTGATCTCTCCATTTCCCCATCGAAGTCCCACGACTCCCGATATCATCATTTCCCCAATGATATGCCCTCGACTCCCAATCTCTCCATTACCACAATGATATCACGCGACTCCAGATCTCTCCATTTCCCCATCGATATCCTTCCCACTCCTGATTATTCCATTTCCCCATCGATATCTTTCTGACTCCCGATCTCTCCATTTACCCATGGATATCCACCTGACTCCTGATCTCTCCATTTCTGCATTGATATTTCCCTGACTTCCAATCTCTCCATTTCCACATCGACATCCCCCTCAATGCCGATGTCTCCATTTCCCCATGGATATCTCCCCGACTCCCGATCTCCCCATTTCCCGATCAATATCCCCCAACTCCCGATCTCTCAATTTCCCCAAACGATATCCCCTGGCATACGATCGCTCTATTTCCCCATCGATATTGCCCTGAATCCCGATTTCTGCATTTCCACTTCTACATGCCCCCGACTCCCCATCTCTCCATTTCCCCATTAATAAAACCTCAACTCCCGATCTCTCCATTTCCCCATTGATATCCCCCCGATTTTGATCTCTCCATTTCTCCATTGATAAATCCCAACTCCCAAACTCTCCATTTCTCCATCAATATACCCTGACTCCTGATCTCTCCATTTCGCCATCGATATCCAAATGACTCCTGATCTCTCCATTTCCGAATTGATATCACCCCGACTCCAAATCAATCCAATTCCACATGGATTTCACCCCCGAATCCAAATCTATATATTGCCCCTTCAATATTCCCCTGACTCCAGAACTCCGCTATTTTCCCATGAATATCCTACCCCTGACTCCCGATTTCTCCATTTCCACATCTAAATCACCCAAATCCTGATCTCGCCATTTCCCGATTGATATCCCCCCGACTCCTGATCTCACCATTTCCTCAACAATATCCCCCCAACTCCCCATCTCACCATTTCCCCATCGATATCCCACTGTCTCCCAATCTCTCCATTTCGCCATTGATAACACCCCAACTCCTGATCTCTCCACTTCCCCATCGATATCCCATGACTCCCGATCTCTCCATTTCCCCAATGATACACCCCCGAGTCCTGATATCTTCTTTTCCCCAATGATATCCCCTGACTCCCTATATCTTCATTTCTCCATCGATATCCACCCGAGTCCCGATCTCACCATTTCCCCATCCATATCCCCCCGACTCCTGATCTCTCCATTTCCCCATCGAACTCCATGACTCCCGATATCTTCATTTCCCCAATGATATGCCCTCAACTCCCAAACACTCCATTACCACAATGATATCATGCGACTCCAGATCTCTCCATTTCTCCATCGATATCGTTCCCACTCCCGATTACGCCATTTCCCCATCGATATCTTTCTGACACCTGATCTCTCCATTTCCCCATGGATATCCACCTGACTCCTGATCTCTACATTTCACCATTGATATCCCCCCGACTCCATATCTCTCCATTTCCCCACCGATATCCCCCCAAATCCTGAGCTCTCCATTTCCCCATCGATATCCCCCCAAATCCCGATCTCTTTGTTTCCCCATGGATATCCAACTGACTCCTGATCTCTCCATTTCCCCATCGATATCCACCGGACTACCGATCTCTCCATTTCCCCATCGATATCTCCCTGACTCCCCATGTCTCCATTTCCACATCGATATCCCCCAACTCCCGATCTCTCCATTTCCCCATTGATATCCCACCGACACTGGATCTCTCAATTTCCCCATCGATATCGCCCGCACCCGATCACTCCATTTCCCCATTGATATCCCCCTGAATCCCGATTTCTGCATTTCCACTTCTATATGCCCTTGACTCTGGATCTCTCCATTTCCCCATCGATATCCCCCCACTCCCGATATCTCCATTTCCCCATTCATAACACATCAACTCCAGATCTCTCCATTTCCGCATTGATATCACCCCGAATTCCAACCTCTCCATTTCCCCATCGATATCCCCCCGACTCCCGATCTCTCCATTTCGCCATCGATAACCCCCAACTCACGATCTCTCCATTTCCCCCATCGATATCCCTCTGAAACCGGAGCTCTCAATTTCCCCATTGATATCCCCTGACATATGATCTCTCCATTTCCCCATCGATAACCCCCTGAATCTCGATTTCTGCATTTCAACTTCGATATGCCTCCGACTCCTGAGCTTTCCATTTCCCAATCGATATCTCCCTGAATGCTAATCGCTCCATTTCCCCGTCGATGTACCCTGATTCCGATCTCTCCATTTCCCCATCAATATCCCAAACCTCCCGATCTCTCTATTTCCCCATCGATATCCCTCCGACACCCGATCTCTCAATTTCCCCTTCGATAAGCCCCCGACTCCCGATATCTCCATTTCACCATTGATATCCCCCTGACACCCGAACTCTCCATTTCCCCATCAATATCAGCCAGATTACAAACTCTCTACTTCCCCATCGATATAGCCCGACTCACGATCGCTCCATTTCCTCATCGATATGCACCCAATTCCCGATCTCCTCATTTCCCCATCGATATCCACCAGACTCCCGATCTCTCCATTTCTGCATCGATATTTCCCTGACTTCCAATCTCTCCAATTCTACATCGATATCCACCTGAATGCCGATGTCTCCATTTCCCCATCCATATCCCCCGATTCTGGATCTCTCCATTTCCCCATTGATATCCCCGACTCCCGATATCCCCATTTCCCCATCGATATCACCCTGACTCCCAATCTCTCCATTTCCCCATTGATATCCCCCCAATTCCTGATCTCTCCATTTCCTCATTGATAAACCCCAACTCCCAAATTCTCCATTTCCCTTTCGATATAACCTGACTCCCGATCTCTCCATTTCCCCATCGATATCCAACTGACTCCCGATGTCTATATTTCCCCATCGACATCTCCCTGACTCCTGATCTCTCCATTTGCGAATTGATATCACCCTGACTCCAAATCAATCCATTTCCCCATCGATGTCCCCCCTGAATCCAAATCTAAATATTTCCCCACCGAAATCCCCCCAACTCCCGTTCTCTCCACTACCCATCGATATCCCATGACTCCCGATCTCTCCATTTCCCCGATGATATTCCCCTGAGACCCGATCTCACCATTTCCCCATCGATATCCCCCCGACTCCCGATCTCTTCATTTCTCCATCGAAGTCCCATGACTCCCGATATCTTCATTTCTCCAACGATATGCCCCCGACTCCCAATCTCTCCATTACCACAATGATATCATGCGACTCCAGGTATGTCCATTTGCCCATCGATATCCTTCCGATTCCCGATTACTCCATTTCCCCATCGATATCTTTCTGACCCTGCTCTCTTCATTTCCCCATCGATATCCACTTGACTCCTGATCTCTCTATTTCCCCATGGATATCCCCCTGACTCCCGATTTCTCCATTTCCCCATCGATATCCCCCCGACTCCATATCTCTCCATTTCCCCATCGATATCCCCCCAAATCCCGATCTCTCCATTTCCCCATGGATATCAACCTGACTCCTGATCTCTCCATTTCCGCATCGATATTTCCCCGACTTCCAATCTCTCCATTTCCACATCGAAATCCCCCTGAATGCCGATGTCTCCATTTCCCCATTGATATCTCCCCGACTCCCCATCTCTCCATTTCCCCATCGATATCCCCCAACTCCCGATCTCTCCATTTCCCCATCGATATCCCTCCGACACTGGATCTCTCTATTTCCCCATCGATATCCCCCGACACATGATCACTCCATTTCCCCATTGATATCCCCCTGAATCCCGATTTCTGCATTTCGACTTATAGATGCCCCCGAATCTGGATCTCTCCATTTCCCCATCGATATCCCCCCGACTCCAGATATCTCCATTTCCCCTTTCATAACACATCAACTCCAGATCTCTCAATTTCCGCATTGATATCGCCCCGAATTCCAACCTCTCCATTTCCCCATCGATATCCCCCCGACTCCCGATCTCTCCATTTCCCCATCGATATCCCTCCGACACTGGATCTCTCAATTTCCCCATTGATATCCCCCGACATATGATCGCTCCATTTCTCCATCGATATCCCCCTGAATCTCGATTTCAGCAATTCAACTTCGATATGCCTCCAACTCCTGAGCTTTCCATTTCCCTATTGATATCCCCCTGAAGGCCCATCGCTCCATTTCTCCGTCGATGTACCCCGATTGCGATATCTGCATTTCCATATCGATAACCCCCGACTCCCAATCTCTCCATTTCCCCATCGATATCCCCCAACTCCCGATCTCTCCATTTCCCCATCGATATCCCTCTGACACTGGATCTCTCTATTTCCCCATCGATATCCCCCGACACATGATCACTCCATTTCCCCATTGATATCCCCCTGAATCCCAATTTCTGCATTTTGACTTATATATGCCCCCGAATCTGGATCACTCCATTTCCCCATCGATATCCCCCCCCTCCCGATATCTCCATTTCCCCATTCATAACACATCAACTCCAGATCTCTCCATTTCCGCATTGATATCGCCCCGAATACCAACCTCACCATTTCCCCATCGATATGCCCCCGACTCCCGATCTCTCCATTTCCCCATAGATATCCCTCCGACACTGGATCTCTCAATTTCCCCATTGATATCCCCCGACATATGATCGCTCCATTTCCCAATCGATATCCCCCTAAATCTCGATTTCTGCATTTCAACTTCGATATGCCTCCGACTCCTGTGCTTTCCATTTCCCTATTGATATCCCCCTGAATGCCAATCGCTCCATTTCCCCATTGATGTACCCCAATTGCGATGTCTGCATTTCCATATCAATAACCCCGGACTCCCGATATCTCCATTTTCCCATCGATATCACCCTGACTCCTGATATCTCCATTTCCCTATTGATATCCAACTGACTCCCAATGTCTGCATTTCCCCATCGATATCTCCCCGACTCCTGATCTCTCCATTTCTGAATTGATATCACCCTGACTCCAAATCAACCCATTTCCCCATCGATATGCCCCCACCTCCAGAACTCTCCATTTCCCCATCAATATCACCCACACTCCCAATCTCAGCATTTCCCCATTGATATCCCCCCAACTCCCGATCTCTCCACTTCCCCATCAATATCCCACCATCGCCCAATCTCTCCATTTCCTCATTGAAATCCCCCCAACTCCCAATCTCTCCACTTCCCCATCGATATCCCATGACTCCCAATCTCTCCATTACCACATTGATATCACGCGACTCCAGATCTCTCCATTTCCCCATCGATATCCTTCCCACTCCCGATTACTCCATTTCCCCATCGATATCTTTCTGACTCCCGATCTCTCCATTTACCCATGGATATCCACCTGACTCCTGATCTCTCCATTTCTGCATTGATATTTCCCTGACTTCCAATCTCTCCATTTCCACATCGACATCCCCCTGAATGCCGATGTCTCCATTTCCCCATCGATATCTCCCTGACTCCCGATCTCCCCATTTCCCGATCGATATCCCCCAACTCCCGATCTCTCAATTTCCCCATCGATATCCCCGACATTCGATCGCTCTATTTCCCCATCGATATCGCCCTGAATCCCGATTTCTGCATTGCCACTTCTACATGCCCCCGACTCCCCATCTCTCCATTTCCCCATTAATAAAACCTCAACTCCCGATCTCTCCATTTCCCCATTGATATCCCCCAATTCCTGATCTCTCCATTTCCCCATTGATAAACCCCAACTCCCAAACTCTCCATTTCTCCATCAATATACCCTACTCCTGATCTCTCCATTTCCCCATTGATATCCAACTGACTGCTGATCTCTCCATTTCTGAATTGATATCACCCCGACTCCAAATCAATCCAATTCCCCATCGATGTCCCCCCCAACTCCAAATCTATGTATTTCCCCTTCAATATTCCCCCGACTCCAGAACTCCCCTATTTTCCCATGAATATCCTGCCCCTGACTCCCGATTTCTCCGTTTCCACATCTAAATCACCCAAATCCTGATCTCGCCATTTCCCGATTGATATCCCCCCGACTCCCGATCTCACCATTTCCTCAACGATATCCCCCCAACTCCCCATCTCACCATTTCCCCATTGATATCCCACTGTCTCCCATTCTCTCCATTTCGCCATTGATAACCCCCCATCTCCCGATCTCTCCACTTCCCCATCGATATCCCATGACTCCCGATCTCTCCATTTCCCCAATGATATCCTCCCGAGTCCTGATATCTTCTTTTCCCCAATGATATCCCCCGACTCCCTATATCTTCATTTCTCCATCGATATCCACCCGAGTCCCGATCTCACCATTTCCCCATCCATATCCCCCCGACTCCTGATCTCTTCATTTCCCCATCGAACTCCATGACTCCCGATATCTTCATTTCCCCAACGATATGCCCTCAACTCCCAATCTCTCCATTACCAAAATGATATCATGCGACTCAAGATCTCTCCATTTCTCCATAGATATCGTTCCCACTCCCGATTACGCCACTTCCCCATCGATATCGTTCTGACTCCTGATCTCTCCATTTCCCCATGGATATCCCCCGTACTCCATATCTCTCCATTTCCCCATCAATATCCCCCCAAATCCTGAGCTCTCCATTTCCCCATCGATATCCCCCCAAATCCCGATCTCTTTGTTTCCCCATGGCTATCCACCTGACTCCTGGTCTCTCCATTTCCCCATCGATATCCACCGGACTACCGATCTCTCCATTTCCCCATCGATATCTCCCCGACTCCCCATCTCTCCATTTCCCAATCGATATCCCCCAATTCCCGATCTCTCCATTTCCCCATCGATATCCCACCGACACTGGATCTCTCAATTTCCCCATCAATATCCCCCGCACCCGATCACTCCATTTCCCCAATGATATCCCCCTGAATCCCGATTTCTGCATTTCCACTTCTATATGCCCCCGACTCTGGATCTCTCCATTTCCCCATCGATATCCCCCCCACTCCCGATATCTCCATTTCCCCATTCATAACACATCAACTCCAGATCTCTCCATTGCCACATTGATATCGCCCCGAATTCCAACCTCTCCATTTCCCCATCGATATCCCCCCGACTCCCGATCTCTCCATTACCCCATCAATAACCCCCAACTCGCGCTCTCTCCATTTCCCCCATCGATATCCCTCTGAAACCGGATCTCTCAATTTCCCCATTGATATCCCCCGACATAAGATCTCTCCATTTCCCCATCGATATCCCCCGAATCTCGATTTCTGCATTTCAACTTCGATATACCTCCGACTCCTGAGCTTTCCATTTCCCAATCGATATCTCCCTGAATGCTAATCGCTCCATTTCCCCATCGATGTACCCTGATTCCGATCTCTCCATTTCCCCATCAATATCCCACAACTCCCAATCTCTCTATTTCCCCATCGATATCCCTCCAGCACCCGATCTCTCAATTTCCCCATCAATAAGCCCCCGACTCCCGATATTTCCATTTCCCCATTGATATCCCCCTGACACCCGAACTCTCTATTTCGCCATCAATATCACCCGGATCACAAACTCTCCACTTCCCCATCGATATAGCCCGACTCATGATCTCTCCATTTCCTCATCGATATGCACCCGATTCCCGATCTCATTTCCCCATCCATATCCACCGGACTTCCGATCTCTCCATTTCTGCATCGATATTTCCCTGACTTCCAATCTCTCCAATTCTACATCGATATCCCCCTGAAAGCCGATGTCTCCATTTCCCCATCCATATCCCCCGATTCTGGAACTCTCCATTTCCCCATTGATATCCCCGACTCCCGATATCCCCATTTCCCCATCGATATCACCCTGACTCCCAATCTCTCCATTTCCCAATTGATATCCCCCCGATTCCTGATCTCTCCATTTCCTCATTGATAAACCCCAACTCCCAAACTCTCCATTTCCCCATCGATATACCCTGACTCCCAATCTCTCCATTTCCCCATCGATATCCAACTGACTCCCAATGTCTACATTTCCCCACCGACATCTCCCCGACTCCTGATCTCTCCATTTGCGAATTGATATCACCCTGACTCCAAATCAATCCATTTCCCCATCGATGCCCCCCCTGAATCCAAATCTATATATTTCCTGATCGATTTCCCCCCAACTCCCGATCTCTCCACTTCCCCATCTATATCCCATGACTCCCGATCTCTCCATTTCCCCGATGATATCCCCCTGAGTCCTGATATCTTCTTTTCCCCAGTGATATCCCCCGACTCCCTATATCTTCATTTCTCCATCGATATACACCCGAGTCCCGATCTCACCATCTCCCCATCGATATCCCCCAGACTCCCGATCTCTTCATTTCTCCATCAAAGTCCCATGACTCCCCATATCTTCATTTTCCCAATGATATGCCCCCGACTCCCAATCTCTCCATGACCACAATGATATCATGCGACTCCAGGTATGTCCATTTCCCCATCGATATCCTTCCGATTCCCAATTACTCCATTTCCCCATCAATATGCCCCCAACTCCAGATCTCTCCATTTCCCCATCAATATCACCCACACTCCCGATCTCTCCATTTCCCAATTGAGAACCCCCCAACTCCCGATCTCTCACTTCCCCATCGATATCCCCAGGCTCCCAATCTCAGCATTTCCCCATTGATATCCCCCCAACTCCCGATCTCTCCACTTCCCCATCAAGATACTCCCATCGCCCAATCTCTCCATTTCCTCATTGATATCCCCCCAACTCCCGATCTCTCCACTTCCCCATCGATATCCCATGACTCCCAATCTCTCCATTACCACAACGATATCACGCGACTGCAGATCTCTCCATTTCCCCATCGATATCCTTCCCACTCCTGATTACTCCATTTCCCCATCGATATCTTTCTGACTCCCGATCTCTCCATTTACCCATGGATATCCACCTGACTCCTGATCTCTCCATTTCTGCATCGATATTTCCCTGACTTCCAATCTCTCCATTTCCACATCGACATCCCCCTGAATGCCGATGTCTCCATTTCCCCATCGATATCTCCCGGACTCCCGATCTCCCCATTTCCCGATCGATATCCCCCAACTCCCGATCTCTCAATTTCCCCATCGATATCCCCGACATACGATCGCTCTATTTCCCCATCGATATCGCCCTGAATCCCGATTTCTGCATTGCCACTTCTACATGCCCCCGACTCCCCATCTCTCCATTTCCCCATTAATAAAACCTCAACTCCCGATCTCTCCATTTCCCCATTGATATCCCCCAATTCCTGATCTCTCCATTTCCCCATTGATAAACCCCAACTCCCAAACTCTCCATTTCTCCATCAATATACCCTACTCCTGATCTCTCCATTTCCCCATTGATATCCAACTGACTGCTGATCTCTCCATTTCTGAATTGATATCACCCCGACTCCAAATCAATCCAATTCCCCATCGATGTCCCCCCTGACTCCAGATCTATGTATTTCCCCTTCAATATTCCCCCGACTCCAGAACTCCCCTATTTTCCCATGAATATCCTGCCCCTGACTCCCGATTTCTCCGTTTCCACATCTAAATCACCCAAATCCTGATCTCGCCATTTCCCGATTGATATCCCCCCGACTCCCGATCTCACCATTTCCTCAACGATATCCCCCCAACTCCCCATCTCACCATTTCCCCATTGATATCCCACTGTCTCCCATTCTCTCCATTTCGCCATTGATAACCCCCCATCTCCCGATCTCTCCACTTCCCCATCGATATCCCATGACTCCCGATCTCTCCATTTCCCCAATGATATCCCCCCGAGTCCTGATATCTTCTTTTCCCCAATGATATCCCCCGACTCCCTATATCTTCATTTCTCCATCGATATCCACCCGAGTCCCGATCTCACCATTTCCCCATCCATATCCCCCCGACTCCTGATCTCTTCATTTCCCCATCGAACTCCATGACTCCCGATATCTTCATTTCCCCAACGATATGCCCTCAACTCCCAATCTCTCCATTACCAAAATGATATCATGCGACTCAAGATCTCTCCATTTCTCCATAGATATCGTTCCCACTCCCGATTACGCCACTTCCCCATCGATATCGTTCTGACTCCTGATCTCTCCATTTCCCCATGGATATCCCCCGTACTCCATATCTCTCCATTTCCCCATCAATATCCCCCCAAATCCTGAGCTCTCCATTTCCCCATCGATATCCCCCCAAATCCCGATCTCTTTGTTTCCCCATGGCTATCCACCTGACTCCTGGTCTCTCCATTTCCCCATCGATACCCACCGGACTACCGATCTCTCCATTTCCCCATCGATATCTCCCCGAATCCCCATCTCTCCATTTCCCAATCGATATCCCCCAATTCCCGATCTCTCCATTTCCCCATCGATATCCCACCGACACTGGATCTCTCAATTTCCCCATCAATATCCCCCGCACCCGATCACTCCATTTCCCCAATGATATCCCCCTGAATCCCGATTTCTGCATTTCCACTTCTATATGCCCCCGACTCTGGATCTCTCCATTTCCCCATCGATATCCCCCCCACTCCCGATATCTCCATTTCCCCATTCATAACACATCAACTCCAGATCTCTCCATTGCCACATTGATATCGCCCCGAATTCCAACCTCTCCATTTCCCCATCGATATCCCCCCGACTCCCGATCTCTCCATTTCCCCATCAATAACCCCCAACTCGCGCTCGCTCCATTTCCCCCATCGATATCCCTCTGAAACCGGATCTCTCAATTTCCCCATTGATATCCCCCGACATAAGATCTCTCCATTTCCCAATCGATATCTCCTGAATGCTAATTGCTCCATTTCCCCGTCGATGTACCCTGATTCCGATCTCTCCATTTCCCCATCCATATCCCACAACTCCAATCTCTCTATTTCCCCATCGATATCCCTCCGACACCCGGTCTCTCTTTTTCCCCATCGATAAGCCCCCGACTCCCGATATCTCCATTTCCCTATTGATATCCCCCTGACAACCGAACTCTCCATTTCCCCATCAATATCACCCGGATCACAAACTCTCCACTTCCCCATCGATATGGCCCGACTCACGATCTCTCCATTTCCTCATCGATATGCACCCGATTCCCAATCTCCTCATTTCCCCATCCATATCCATCGGACTCCCGATCTCTCCATTTCCGCATCGATATTTCCCTGACTTCCAATCTCTCCAATTCTACATTGATATCCCCCTGAAAGCCGATGTCTCCATTTTCCCATCCATATCCCCCGATTCTGGATCTCTCCATGTCCCCATTGATATCCCCGACTCCCAATATCTCCATTTCCGCATCGATATCACCCTGACTCCCAATCTCTGCATTTCCCAATTGATAGCCCCCCAATTCCTGATCTCTCCATTTCCTCATTGATAAACCCCAACTCCCAAACTCTCCATTTCCCCATCAATATACCGCCGACTCCCAATCTCTCTATTACGACAATGATATCATGCGACTCCAGGTATGTCCATTTCCCCATCGATATCTTTCCGATTCCCGATTACTCCATTTCCCCATCGATATCTTTCTGACCCTGATTTCTCCATTTCCCCATCGATATCCACGTGACTCCTGATCTCTCCATTTCCCCATGGATATCCCCCTGACTCCCAATTTCTCCATTTCCCCATCGAAATCCGCGCGACTCCTATTCTCTCCATTTCCCCATCGATATCCCCCCAAATCCCGATCTCTCCATTTCCCCATGGATATCAACCTGACTCCTGATCTCTCCATTTCCGCATCGATATTTCCCCGACTTCCAATCTCTCCATTTCCACATCAAAATCCCCCTGAATGCCGATGTCTCCATTTCCCCATCGTTATGTCCCCGACTCCCCATCTCTCCATTTCCCCATCGATATCCCCCAACTCCCGATCTCTCTATTTCTCCATCAATATCCCCCAACTCCCGATCTCTCTATTTGTCCATCGATATCCCCCGACACATGATCACTCCATTTCCCCATTGATATCCCCCTGAATCCCGATTTCTGCATTTCGACTTATAGATGCCCCCGAATCTGGATCTCTCCATTTCCCCATCGATATCCCCCCGACTCCAGATATCTCCATTTCCCCATTCATAACACATCAACTCCAGATCTCTCCATTTCCACATTGATATCACCCCGAATTCCAACCTCTCCATTTCCCCATCGATATCCCCCCGACTCCCGATCTCTCCATTTCCCCATCGATAACCCCCAACTCGCGATCTCTCCATTTCCCCCATCGATATCCATCCGACACTGGATCTCTCAATTTCCCCATTGATATCCCCCGACATATGATCGCTCCATTTCCCCATCGATATCCCCCAACTCCCGATCTCTCTATTTCTCCATCGATATCCCCCGACACATGATCACTCCATTTCCCCATTGATATCCCCCTGAATCCCGATTTCTGCATTTCGACTTATAGATGCCCCCGAATCTGGATCTCTCCATTTCCCCATCGATATCCCCCCGACTCCAGATATCTCCATTTCCCCATTCATAACACATCAACTCCAGATCTCTCCATTTCCGCATTGATATCACCCCGAATTCCAACCTCTCCATTTCCCCATCGATATCCCCCCGACTCCCGATCTCTCCATTTCCCCATCGATAACCCCCAACTCGCGATCTCTCCATTTCCCCCATCGATATCCAACCGACACTGGATCTCTCAATTTCCCCATTGATATCCCCCTGAATCTCGATTTCTGCATTTCAATTTCGATATGCCTCCGACTCCTGAGCTTTCCATTTCCCTATTGATATCCCCCTGAATGCCAATCACTCCATTTCCCCATCGATGTACCCCGATTGCGATGTCTGCATTTCCAAATCAATAACCCCCGACTCCCGATCTCTCCATTTCCCCATCGATATCCCCCAACTCCCGATCTCTCCATTTTCCCACCAATATCCCTCCGACACTGGATCTTTCTATTTCCCCATCGATATCCCCCGACACATGATCACTCCATTTCCGCATTGAAATCGCCCTTAATCCCGATTTCTGCATTTCGACTTATATATGCCCCCGAATCTGGATTTCTCCATTTCCCCATCGATATCCCCCCTCTCCCGATATCTCCATTTCCCCATTCATAACACATCAACTCCAGATCTCTCCATTTCCGCATTGATATCGCCCCGAATTCCAATCATTCCATTTCCCCATCGATATCCCCCCAACTCCCGATCTCTCCAGGTCCCCATAGATAACCCCCAACTCGTGATCTCTCCATTTCCCCCATCGATATCCTTCCGACACTGGATCTCTCAATTTCCCCATTCATATCCCCCGACATATGATGGCTCCATTTCCCCATCGATATCCCCCTGAATCTCGATTTCTGCATTTCAACTTCGATATGCCTCTGACTCCTGAGCTTTCCATTTCCCTATTGATATCCCCCTGAATGCCAATTGCTCCATTTCCCCATCGATGTACCACGATTGCGATGTCTGCATTTCCATATCGATAACCCCCAACTCCCGATCTCTCCATTTCCCCATCGATATGCCCCTGACTCCCGATCGCTCTATTTCCCCGTTGATATACGCCAACTTCCAATCTCTCCATTTCCCCATCGATAATCCCCTGACACACGATCGCTCCGTTTCCCCATTGATATCGCACGGAATCCGGATTTCAGCAATTCCACTTCGATCTGCCCCCGACTCCCAATCGGTCCATTACTCCATCATTATCCCCCCTCACCCGAGCTCTCAATTTCCCCATCGATATGCCCCCGACTCCCGACATCTCCATTTCCCCATTGATATCCCCCTGACACCGGAACTCTCCATTTCCCCATCAATATCACCCGGATCACAAACTCTCCACTTCCCCATCGATATAGCCCTACTCATGATCTCTCTATTTCCTCATCGAAATCCACCCAATTCCCAATCTCCTCATTTCCCCATCGATATCCACTGGACTCCCGATCTCTCCATTTCCGCATCGATATTTCCCCGACTTCCAATCTCTCCAATTCTACATCGATGTCCCCCTGAATGCCGATGTCTCCATTTCCCCATCGATCTCTTCCTGACTCCCGATATCTCCATTTCCCCATTGATATCCAACTGACTCCCGATCTCTCCATTTCCCCGATGATATCCCCCAGAGTCCTGATATCTTCTTTTCCCCAATGATATCCCTCGATTCCCTATATCTTCATTTCTCCATCGATATACACCCGAGTCCCGATCTCACCATCTCCCCATCGATATCCCACAGACTCCCGATCACTTCATTTCTCCATCGAAGTCCCATGACTCCCCATATCTTCATTTCCCCAATGATATGCCCCCGACTCCCAATCTCTCCATGACCACAATGATATCATGCGACTCCAGGTATGTCCATTTCCCCATCGATATCATTCCGATTCCCAATTACTCCATTTCCCCATCAATATGCCCCCAACTCCAGATCTCTCCATTTCCCCATCAATATCACCCACACTCCCGATCTCTCCATTTCCCCATTGATATCCCCCCAACTCCCGATCTCTCACTTCCCCATCGATATCCCCAGGCTCCCAATCTCAGCATTTCCCCATTGATATCCCCCCAACTCCCGATCTCTCCACTTCCCCATCAAGATACTCCCATCGCCCAATCTCTCCATTTCCTCATTGATATCCCCCCAACTCCCGATCTCTCCACTTCCCCATCGATATCCCATGACTCCCAATCTCTCCATTACCACAACGATATCACGCGACTCCAGATCTCTCCATTTCCCCATCGATATCCTTCCCACTCCTGATTACTCCGTTTCCCCATCGATATCTTTCTGACTCCCGATCTCTCCATTTACCCATGGATATCCACCTGACTCCTGATCTCTCCATTTCTGCATCGATATTTCCCTGACTTCCAATCTCTCCATTTCCACATCGACATCCCCCTGAATGCCGATGTCTCCATTTCCCCATCGATATCTCCCCGACTCCCGATCTCCCCATTTCCCGATCGATATCCCCCAACTCCCGATCTCTCAATTTCCCCATTGATATCCCCTGGCATGCGATCACTCTATTTCCCCTTCGATATCGCCCTGAATCCCAATTTCTGCATTTCCACTTCTACATGCCCCCGACTCCCCATCTCTCCATTTCCCCATTAATAAAACCTCAACTCCCGATCTCTCCATTTCCCCATTGATATCCCCCGATTCCTGATCTCTCCATTTTCCCATTGATAAACCCCAACTCCCAAACTCTCCATTTCTCCATCAATATACCCTGACTCCTGATCTCTCCATTTCCCCATCGATATCCAACTGACTGCTGATCTCTCCATTTCCCCATGGATATCCAACTGACTCCTGATCTCTCCATTTCCGAATTGATATCACCCCGACTCCAAATCAATCCAATTCCCCATCGATGTCCCCCCCGACTCCAAATCTATATATTTCCCCTTCAATATTCCCCCAACTCCAGAACTCCCCTATTTTCCCATGCATATCCTACCCCTGACTCCTGATTTCTCCGTTTCCACATCTAAGTCACCCAAATCCTGATCTCGTCATTTCCCGATTGATATCCCCCCGACTCCCGATCTCACCATTTCCTCAACGATATCCCCCCAACTCCCCATCTCACCATTTCCCCATCGATATCCCACTGTCTCCCAATCTCTCCATTTCGCCATTGATAACACCCCAACTCCCGATCTCTCCACTTCCCCATCGATATCCCATGACTCCCAATCTCTCCATTTCCCCAATGATATCCCCCCGAGTCCTGATATCGTCTTTTCCCCAATGATATCCCCCGACTCCCTATATCTTCATTTCTCCATCGATATCCACCCGAGTCCCGATCTCACCATTTCCCCATCCATATCCCCCCGACTCCTGATCTCTCCATTTCCCCATCGAACTCCATGACTCCCGATATCTTCATTTCCCCAATGATATACCCTCAACTCCCAATCTCTCCATTACCACAATGATATCATGCGACTCCAGATCTCTCCATTTCTCCATCGATATCGTTCCCACTCCCGATTACGCCATTTCCCCATCGATAGCTTTCTGACACCTGATCTCTCCATTTCCCCATGGATATCCACCTGACTCCTGATCTCTCCATTTCCCCATTGATATCCCCCGGACTCCATATCTCTCCATTTTCCCATCGATATCCCCGCAAATCCCGATCTCTTTGTTTCCCCATGAATATCCACCTGACTCCTGATCTCTCCATTTCCCCATCGATATTTCCCCGACTTCCAATCTCTCCATTTCCACATCGATATCCCCCTGAATGCCGATGTCTCCATTTCCCCATCGACATCTCCCCGACTCCCCATCTCTCCATTTCCCCATCGATATCCCCCAACTCCCGATCTCTCCATTTCCCCATCGATATCCCACCGACATTGGATCTCTCCATTTCCCCATCGATATCCCACACACCCGATCACTCCTTTTCTGCATTGATATCCCCCTGAATCCCGATTTCTGCATTTCCACTTCTATATGCCCCCGACTCTGGATCTCTCCATTTCCCCATCGATATCCCCCCACTCCCGATATCTCCATTTCCCCATTCATAACACATCAACTCCAGATCCCTCCATTTCCGCATTGATAATGCCCCGTATTCCAACCTTTCCATTTCCCCATCGATATCCCCCCGACTCCCGATCTCTCCATTTCCCCATCGATAACCCCCAACTCGCGATCTCTCCATTTCCCCCATCGATATCCCTCTGAAACCGGATCTCTCAATTTCCCCATCGATATCCCCCGACATATGATCTCTCCATTTCCCCATCGATATCCCCCGAATCTCGATTTCTGCATTTCAACTTCGATATACCTCCGACTCCTGAGCTTTCCATTTCCCAATCGATATCTCCCTGAATGCTAATCGCTCCATTTCCCCATCGATGTACCCTGATTCCGATCTCTCCATTTCCCCATCAATATCCCACAACTCCCAATCTCTCTATTTCCCCATTGATATCCCTCCAGCACCCGATCTCTCAATTTCCCCATCAATAAGCCCCCGACTCCCGATATTTCCATTTCCCCATTGATATCCCCCTGACACCCGAACTCTCTATTTCGCCATCAATATCACCCGGATCACAAACTCTCCACTTCCCCATCGATATAGCCCGACTCATGATCTCTCCATTTCCTCATCGATATGCACCCGATTCCCGATCTCATTTCCCAATCCATATGCACCGGACTTCCGATCTCTCCATTTCTGCATCGATATTTCCCTGACTTCCAATCTCTCCAATTCTACATCGATATCCCCCTGAAAGCCGATGTCTCCATTTCCCCATCCATATCCCCCGATTCTGGATCTCTCCATTTCCCCATTGATATCCCCGACTCCCGATATCCCCATTTCCCCATCGATATCACCCTGACTCCCAATCTCTCCATTTCCCCATTGATATCCCCCCGATTCCTGATCTCTCCATTTCCTCATTGATAAACCCCAACTCCCAAACTCTCCATTTCCCCATCGATATACCCTGACTCCCAATCTCTCCATTTCCCCATCGATATCCAACTGACTCCCGATGTCTACATTTCCCCACCGACATCTCCCCGACTCCTGATCTCTCCATTTGCGAATTGATATCACCCTGACTCCAAATCAATCCATTTCCCCATCGATGCCCCCCCTGAATCCAAATCTATATATTTCCTGATCGATTTCCCCCCAACTCCCGATCTCTCCACTTCCCCATCTATATCCCATGACTCCCGATCTCTCCATTTCCCCGATGATATCCCCCTGAGTCCTGATATCTTCTTTTCCCCAGTGATATCCCCCGACTCCCTATATCTTCATTTCTCCATCGATATACACCCGAGTACCGATCTCACCATCTCCCCATCGATATCCCCCAGACTCCCGATCTCTTCATTTCTCCATCAAAGTCCCATGACTCCCCATATCTTCATTTCCCCAATGATATGCCCCCGACTCCCAATCTCTCCATGACTACAATGATATCATGCGACTCCAGGTATGTCCATTTCCCCATCGATATCCTTCCGATTCCCAATTACTCCATTTCCCCATCAATATGCCCCCAACTCCAGATCTCTCCATTTCCCCATCAATATCACCCACACTCCCGATCTCTCCATTTCCCAATTGAGAACCCCCCAACTCCCGATCTCTCACTTCCCCATCGATATCCCCAGGCTCCCAATCTCAGCATTTCCCCATTGATATCCCCCCAACTCCCGATCTCTCCACTTCCCCATCAAGATACTCCCATCGCCCAATCTCTCCATTTCCTCATTGATATCCCCCCAACTCCCGATCTCTCCACTTCCCCATCGATATCCCATGACTCCCAATCTCTCCATTACCACAACGATATCACGCGACTGCAGATCTCTCCATTTCCCCATCGATATCCTTCCCACTCCTGATTACTCCATTTCCCCATCGATATCTTTCTGACTCCTGATCTCTCCATTTACCCATGGATATCCACCTGACTCCTGATCTCTCCATTTCTGCATCGATATTTCCCTGACTTCCAATCTCTCCATTTCCACATCGACATCCCCCTGAATGCCGATGTCTCCATTTCCCCATCGATATCTCCCCGACTCCAGATCTCCCCATTTCCCGATCGATATCCCCCAACTCCCGATCTCTCAATTTCCCCATTGATATCCCCTGGCATGCGTTCGCTCTATTTCCCCATCGATATCGCCCTGAATCCCAATTTCTGCATTTCCACTTCTACATGCCCCCGACTCCCCATCTCTCCATTACCCCATTAATAAAACCTCAACTCCCGATCTCTCCATTTCCCCATTGATGCCCCGCGATTCCTGATCTCTCCATTTCCCTTTTGATAAACCCCAACTCCCAAACTCACCATTTCTCCATCAATATACCCTGACTCCTGATCTCTCCATTTCCCCATCGATATCCAACTGACTGTTGATCTCTCCATTTCTCCATCGATATCCAACTGACTCCTGATCTCTCCATTTCCGAATTGATATCACCCCGACTTCAAATCAATCCAATTCCCCATCGATGTCCCCTCCGACTCCAAATCTATATATTTCCCCTTCAATATTCCCCCAACTCCAGAACTCCCCTATTTTCCCATGCATATCCTACCCCTGACTCCCGATTTCTCCTTTTCCACATCTAAGTCACCCAAATCCTGATCTCGTCATTTCCCGATTGATATCCCCCCGACTCCCGATCTCACCATTTCCTCAACGATATCCCCCCAACTCCCCATCTCACCATTTCCCCATCGATATCCCACTGTCTCCCAATCTCTCCATTTCACCATTGATAACACCCCAACTCCCGATCTCTCCACTTCCCCATCGATATCCCATGACTCCCAATCTCTCCATTTCCCCAATGATATCCCCCCGAGTCCTGATATCGTCTTTTCCCCAATGATATCCCCCGACTCCCTATATCTTCATTTCTCCATCGATATCCACCCGAGTCCCGATCTCACCATTTCCCCATCCATATCCCCCCGACGCCTGATCTCTCCATTTCCCCATCGAACTCCATGACTCCCGATATCTTCATTTCCCCAATGATATACCCTCAACTCCCAATCTCTCCATTACCACAATGATATCATGCGACTCCAGATCTCTCCATTTCTCCATCGATATCGTTCCCACTCCCGATTACGCCATTTCCCCATCGATATCTTTCTGACACCTGATCTCTCCATTTCCCCATGGATATCCACCTGACTCCTGATCTCTCCATTTCCCCATTGATATCCCCCGGACTCCATATCTCTCCATTTTCCCATCGATATCCCTGCAAATCCCGATCTCTTTGTTTCCCCATGAATATCCACCTGACTCCTGATCTCTCCATTTCCCCTTCGATATCCACCGGACTCCCGATCTCTCCATTTCCGCATCGATATTTCCCCAACTTCCAATCTCTCCATTTCCACATCGATATCCCCCTGAATGCCGATGTCTCCATTTCCCCATCGACATCTCCCCGACTCCCCATCTCTCCATTTCCCCATCGATATCCCCCAACTCCCGATCTCTCCATTTCCCCATCGATATCCCAACGACACTGGATCTCTCAATTTCCCCATCGAAATCCCACACACCCGATCACTCCTTTTCCCCATTGATATCCCCCTGAATCCCGATTTCTGCATTTCCACTTCTATATGCCCCCGACTCTGGATCTCTCCATTTCCCCATCGATATCCCCCCACTCCCGATATCTCCATTTCCCCATTCATAACACATCAACTCCAGATCCCTCCATTTCCGCATTGATAACGCCCCGTATTCCAACCTCTCCATTTCCCCATCGATATCCCCCCGACTCCCGATCTCTCCATTTCCCCATCGATAACCCCCAACTCGCGATCTCTCCATTTCCCCCATCGATATCCCTCTGAAACCGGATCTCTCAATTTCCCCATTGATATCCCCCGACATATGATCTCTCCATTTCCCCATCGATATCCCCCTGAATCTTGATTTCTGCATTTCAACTTCAACATACCTCCGACTCCTGAGCTTTCCATTTCCCAATCGATATCTCCCTGAATGCTAATCGCTCCATTTCCCCATCGATGTACCCTGATTCCGATCTCTCCATTTCCCCATCAATATCCCACAACTCCCAATCTCTCTATTTCCCCATCGATATCCCTCCAGCACCCGATCTCTCAATTTCCCCATCAATAAGCCCCCGACTCCCGATATTTCCATTTCCCCATTGATATCCCCCTGACACCCGAACTCTCTATTTCGCCATCAATATCACCCGGATCACAAACTCTCCACTTCCCCATCGATATAGCCCGACTCATGATCTCTCCATTTCCTCATCGATATGCACCTGATTCCCGATCTCCTCATTTCCCCATCGATATCCACTGGACTTCCGATCTCTCCATTTCTGCATCGATATTTCCCTGACTTCCAATCTCTCCAATTCTACATCGATATCCCCCTGAAAGCCGATGTCTCCATTTCCCCATCCATATCCCCCAATTCTGGATCTCTCCATTTCCCCATTGATATCCCCGACTCCCAATATCCCCATTTCCCCATCGATATCACCCCCAATTCCAGATCTCTCCATTTCCCCATTGATAAAGCCCGAATCCCAAACTCTCCATTTCCCCATCTATATACCCTGACTCCCGATCTCTCCATTTCCCCATCGATATCCAACTGACTCCCAATGTCTACATTTCCCCATCAACATCTCCCCATCTCCTGATCTCTCCATTTCCGAATTGATATCACCCTGACTCCAAATCAACCCATGTCCCCATCGATGTCCCCCCCGACTCCAAATCTATATATTTCCCCATCGATATGCCCCCAACTCCAGATCTCTCCAGTACCCCATCAATATCACCCACACTCCCGATCTCTCCATTTCCCCAGTGATATCCCCCAAATGCCGAACTCTTAGTTTCCCCATCGATATCCACCTGACTTCTGATCTCTCCATTTCCTCATCGATATCCACCGGAGTCCTGATCTCTCCATTTCCGCATTGATATTTCCCCGACTTCCATTCTCTCCATTTCCACATTGATATCCCCCTGAATGCCGATATCTCCATTTCCCAATCGATATCTCCCCGACTCCCGATCTCTCCATTTCCTCTTCGATATCCCTCAACACACGATCATTCCATTTCCCCATCAATAATGGCCTGAATCCCAATTTCTGCATTTCCACTTCTATATGCCCCCGACTCCTGATCTCTCTATTTCCCCATCGATATTCCCCCAACTCCCAATATCTCCATTTCCCCATTGATAAGACCTTGACTCCTGATCTCTCCATTTCTGCATTGATATCCACGTGAATTCCAATCACTCCATTTCGACATTGATATCCCCCCGAATGCTGATGACTCCATTCACCCATTGATATCCCCTGACTCCCGATCTCTCCATTTACCCATTGAAATCCCCCGACACCTGATCACTCCATTTCCACATCGATATCCCCTTCAATCCCGATTTCTGCATTTCCACTTCGATATGCCCCCGACTCCCGATCGCTCCATCTCTCCATTTCCCCAATGATATCCCCCCGAGTCCTGATATCTTCTTTTCCTCAATGATATCCCCCGACTCCCTATATCTTCATTTCTCCTTCGATATCCACCCGAGTCCCGATCTCTCCATTTCCTCATCGATATCCACCTGATTCCCGATCTCCTCATTTCCCCATTGATATCCACCGAACTCCCAATCTCTCCATGTCTGCATCGATATTTCCCCGACTTCCAATCTCTCCAATTCTACATCAATATCCCCCTGAATGGTGATGTCTCCATTTCCACTTCGATTTCTCCCCGACACCGGATCTCTCCATTTCCCCATCGATATACCCCAACTCCCAATCTCTCCATTTCCCCATCGATATCTCCTGATTCTCGATCTCTCCATTTCTGCATTGATATCCCCCTGACTCCCGGTATCTCCATTTCCCCATCGATATCCCCTTGACTTCCGATCTCTCCATTTCCCCATTGATATACCCTCTGATTCCTGATCTCGCCATTTCCCCATTGATAAACCCCGACTCCCAAACTCTCCATTTCCCCATCGATATAACCTGACTCCCGATATCTCCATTTCCCCATCGATATCCAACTGACTCCCAATGTCTACATTTCCCCATCGACATCTCCCCGACTCCTGATCTCTCCATTTCCGAATTGATATCAACCCGACTACAAATCAATCCATTTCCCCATCGACATCCCCCCGACTCCAAATCTATATATTTCCCCATCGATATGCCCCCAACTCCAGATCTCTCCATTTCCCCATCAATATCACCCACACTCCCGATCTCTCCATTTCCCCATTGATATCCCCCAACTCCCGATCTCTCCACTTCCCCATCGACATCCCACCATCTCCCAATCTCTCCATTTCCTCATTGATATCCCCCCAACTCCCGATCTGTCCACTTCCCCATCGATATCACATGACTCCCGATCTCTCCATTTCCCCAATGATATCCCCCTGAGTTGTGATATCTTCTTTTCCCCAATGATATCCCCCGACTCCCTATATCTTCATTTCTCCATCGATATCCACCTGAGTCCCGATCTCAACATTTCCCCATCGATATCCCCCCGACTCCCGATCTCTTTATTTCTCCATTGAAGTCACATGACACCCGATATCTTCATTTCCCCAACGATATGCCCCTGACTCCCACTCTCTCCATTACCAAAACGATATCATGCGACTCCAGATATGTCCATTTCCCCATCGATATCCTTCCGATTCCAGATTACTCCATTTCCCCATCGATATCTTTCTGACCCCGATCTCTCCATTTCTCCATCGATATCCACCCGACTCCTGATCTCTCCATTTCCCCATCGAACTCCCACGACACCCAATATCTTCATTTCCCCAATGATATGCCCCCGACTCCCAATCTCTCTATTACCACAACGATATCACGCGACTCCAGATCACTCCATTTCCCCATCAATATCATTCCCACTACCGATTCCTACATTTCCCCATCGATATACCCTGACTCCCGATCTCCCCATTTCCCCATCGATATCCAACTGAGACCCGATGTGTACATTTCCCCATCGACATCTCCCTGATTCCTGATCTCTCCATTTCCGAATTGATATCACCCCGAACCCAAATCAATCCATTTCCCCATCGATGCCCCCCCCGACTCCAAATCTATATATTTTCCCATCGATATGCCTCCAACACCATATCTCTCCATTTCCCGAACAAAATCACCCACACTCCCGATCTCTCCATTTCCCCATCGAAGTCCCACGAATCCCGATATCATCATTTCCCCAATGATATGACCTCGACTCCCAATCTCTCCATTACCACAACGATATCACGCGACTCCAGATCTCTCCATTTCCCCATCGATATCCTTCCCACTCCTGATTACTCCATTTCCCCATCGATATCTTTCTGACTCCCGATCTCTCCATTTACCCATGGATATCCACCTGACTCCTGATCTCTCCATTTCTGCATTGATATTTCCCTGACTTCCAATCTCTCCATTTCCACATTGACATCCCCCTGAATGCCGATGTCTCCATTTCCCCATCGATATCTCCCCGACTCCCGATCTCCCCATTTCCCGATCGATATCCCCCAACTCCCGATCTCTCAATTTCCCCAAACGATATCCCCTGTCATACGATCGCTCTATTTCCCCATCGATATTGCCCTGAATCCCGATTTCTGCATTTCCACTTCTACATGCCCCCGACTCCCCATCTCTCCATTTCCCCATTAATAAAACCTCAACTCCCGATCTCTCCATTTCCCCATTGATATCCCCCCGATTTTGATCTCTCCATTTCTCCATTGATAAATCCCAACTCCCAAACTCTCCATTTCTCCATCAATATACCCTGACTCCTGATCTCTCCATTTCGCCATCGATATCCAAATGACTCCTGATCTCTCCATTTCCGAATTGATATCACCCCGACTCCAAATCAATCCAATTCCCCATCGATTTCACCCCCGACTCCAAATCTATATATTTCCCCTTCAATATTCACCTGACTCCAGAACTCCCCTATTTTCCCATGAATATCCTACCCCTGACTCCCGATTTCTCCGTTTCCACATCTAAATCACCCAAATCCTGATTTCGCCATTTCCCGATTGATATCCCCCCGACTCCCGATCTCACCATTTCCTCAACGATATCCCCCCAACTCCCCATCTCACCATTTCCCCATCGATATCCCACTGTCTCCCAATCTCTCCATTTCGCCATTGATAACCCCCAACTCCCGATCTCTCCACTTCCCCATCGATATCCCATGACTCCCGATCTCTCCATTTCCCCAATGATATCCCCCGGAGTCCTGATATCTTCTTTTCCCCAATGATATCCCCCAACTCCCTATATCTTCATTTCTCCATCGATATCCACCTGAGTCCCGATCTCACCATTTCCCCATCCATATCCCCCCGACTCCTGATCTCTCCATTTCCCCATCGAACTCCTGACTCCCGATATCTTCATTTCCCCAACGATATGCCCTCAACTCCCAATCACTCCATTACCACAATGATATCATGCGACTCCAGATCTCTCCATTTCTCCATCGATATCGTTCCCACTCCCGATTACGCCATTTCCCCATCGATATCTTTCTGACACCTGATCTCTCCATTTCCCCATGGATATCCACCTGACTCCTGATCTCTACATTTCACCATTGATATCCCCCCGACTCCATATCTCTCCATTTCCCCATCGATATCCCCCCAAATCCTGATCTCTCCATTTCCCCATCGATATCCACCCAAATCCTGATCTCTTTGTTTCCCCATGGATATCCAACTGACTCCTGATCTCTCCATTTCCCCATCGATATCCACCGGACTACCGATCTCTCCATTTCCCCATCGATATCTCCCTGACTCCCCATCTCTCCATTTCCACATCGATATCCCCCAACTCCCGATCTCTCCATTTCCCCATTGATATCCCACCGACACTGGATCTCTCAATTTCCCCACCGATATCCCCCGCACCCGATCACTCCATTTCCCCATTGATATCCCCCTGAATCCCGATTTCTGCATTTCCACTTCTATATGCCCTCGACTCTGGATCTCTCCATTTCCCCATCGATATCCCCCCACTCCCGATATCTCCATTTCCCCATTCATAACACATCAACTCCAGATCTCTCCATTTCCGCATTGATATCACCCCGAATTCCAACCTCTCCATTTCCCCATCGATATCCCCCCGACTCCCGATCTCTCCATTTCGCCATTGATAACCCCCAACTCACGATCTCTCCATTTCCCCCATCGATATCCCTCTGAAACCGGAGCTCTCAATTTCCCTATTGATATCCCCCGACATATGATCTCTCCATTTCCCCATCGATAACCCCCTGAATCTCGATTTCTGCATTTCAACTTCGATATGCCTCCGACTCCTGAGCTTTCCATTTCCCAATCGATATCTCCCTGAATGCTAATCGCTCCATTTCCCCGTCGATGTACCCTGATTCCGATCTCTCCATTTCCCCATCAATATCCCACACCTCCCGATCTCTCTATTTCCCCATCGATATCCCTCCGACACCCGATCTCTCAATTTCCCCTTCGATAAGCCCCCGACTCCCGATATCTCCATTTCACCATTGATATCCCCCTGACACCCAAACTCTCCATTTCCCCATCAATATCAGCCAGATTACAAACTCTCTACTTCCCTATCGATATAGCCCGACTCACGATCGCTCCATTTCCTCATCGATATGCACCCAATTCCCGATCTCCTCATTTCCCCATAGATATCCACCAGACTCCCGATCTCTCCATTTCTGCATCGATATTTCCCTGACGTCCAATCTCTCCAATTCTACATCGATATCCACCTGAATGCCAATGTCTCCATTTCCCCATCCATATCCCCCGATTCTGGATATCTCCATTTCCCCATTGATATCCCCGACTCCCGATATCCCCATTTCCCCATCGATATCACCCTGACTCCCAATCTCTCCATTTCCCCATTGATATCCCCCCAATTCCTGATCTCTCCATTTCCTCATTGATAAACCCCAACTCCCAAATTCTCCATTTCCCCATCAATATACCCTGACTCCCAATCTCTCCATTTCCCCATCGATATCCAACTGACTCCCGATGTCTACATTTCCCCATCGACATCACCCTGACTCCTGATCTCTCCATTTGCGAATTGATATCACCCTGACTCCAAATCAATCTATTTCCCCATCGATGTCCCCCCTGAATCCAAATCTATATATTTCCCCACCGATATCCCCCCAACTCCCGTTCTCTCTACTACCCATCGATATCCCATGACTCCCGATCTCTCCATTTCCCCGATGATATTCCCCTGAGACCCGATCTCACCATTTCCCCATGCCCCCGACTCCCAATCTCTCCATTACCACAATGATATCATGCGACTCCAGGTATGTCCATTTGCCCATCGATATCCTTCCGATTCCCGATTACTCCATTTCCCCATCGATATCTTTCTGATCCTGCTCTCTTCATTTCCCCATCGATATCCACTTGACTCCTGATCTCTCTATTTCCCCATGGATATCCCCCCGACTCCCGATCTCTTCATTTCTCCATCGAAGTCCCATGACTCCCGTTATCTTCATTTCTCCAACGATATGCCCCCGACTCCCAATCTCTCCATTACCACAATGATATCATGCGACTCCAGGTATGTCCATTTGCCCATCGATATCCTTCCGATTCCCGATTACTCCATTTCCCCATCGATATCTTTCTGATCCTGCTCTCTTCATTTCCCCATCGATATCCACTTGACTCCTGATCTCTCTATTTCCCCATGGATATCCCCCTGACTCCCGATTTCTCCATTTCCCCATCGATATCCCCCCGACTCCATATCTCTCCATTTCCCCATCGATATCCCCCCATATCCCGATCTCTCCATTTCCCCATGGATATCAACCTGACTCCTGATCTCTCCATTTCCGCATCGATATTTCCCCGACTTCCAATCTCTCCATTTCCACATCGAAATCCCCCTGAATGCCGATGTCTCCATTTCCCCATTGATATCTCCCCGACTCCCCATCTCTCCATTTCCCCATCGATATCCCCCAACTCCCGATCTCTCCATTTCCCCATTGATATCCCTCCGACACTGGATCTCTCTATTTCCCCATCGATATCCCCCGACACATGATCACTCCATTTCCCCATTGATATCCCCCTGAATCCCGATTTCTGCATTTCGACTTATAGATGCCCCCGAATCTGGATCTCTCCATTTCCCCATCGATATCCCCCCGACTCCAGATATCTCCATTTCCCCTTTCATAACACATCAACTCCAGATCTCTCAATTTCCGCATTGATATCGCCATGAATTCCAACCTCTCCATTTCCCCATCGATATCCCCCCGACTCCCGATCTCTCCATTTCCCCATCGATATCCCTCCGACACTGGATCTCTCAATTTCCCCATTGATATCCCCCGACATATGATCGCTCCATTTCTCCATCGATATCCCCCTGAATCTCGATTTCTGCAATTCAACTTCGATATGCCTCCAACTCCTGAGCTTTCCATTTCCCTATTGATATCCCCCTGAATGCCAATCGCTCCATTTCTCCGTCGATGTACCCCGATTGCGATATCTGCATTTCCATATCGATAACCCCCGACTCCCAATCTCTCCATTTCCCCATCGATATCCCCCAACTCCCGATCTCTCCATTTCCCCATCGATATCCCTCTGACACTGGATCTCTCTATTTCCCCATCGATATCCCCCGACACATGATCACTCCATTTCCCCATTGATATCCCCCTGAATCCCAATTTCTGCATTTTGACTTATATATGCCCCCGAATCTGGATCACTCCATTTCCCCATCGATATCCCCCCCCCTCCCGATATCTCCATTTCCCCATTCATAACACATCAACTCCAGATCTCTCCATTTCCGCATTGATATCGCCCCGAATACCAACCTCACCATTTCCCCATCGATATGCCCCCGACTCCCGATCTCTCCATTTCCCCATAGATATCCCTCCGACACTGGATCTCTCAATTTCCCCATTGATATCCCCCGACATATGATCGCTCCATTTCCCCATCGATATCCCCCTAAATCTCGATTTCTGCATTTCAACTTCGATATGCCTCCGACTCCTGTGCTTTCCATTTCCCTATTGATATCCCCCTGAATGCCAATCGCTCCATTTCCCCATTGATGTACCCCAAATGCGATGTCTGCATTTCCATATCAATAACCCCCGACTCCCGATATCTCCATTTTCCCATCGATATCACCCTGACTCCTGATATCTCCATTTCCCTATTGATATCCAACTGACTCCCAATGTCTACATTTCCCCATCGACATCACCCTGACTCCTGATCTCTCCATTTGCGAATTGATATCACCCTGACTCCAAATCAATCTATTTCCCCATCGATGTCCCCCCTGAATCCAAATCTATATATTTCCCCACCGATATCCCCCCAACTCCCGTTCTCTCTACTACCCATCGATATCCCATGACTCCCGATCTCTCCATTTCCCCGATGATATTCCCCTGAGACCCGATCTCACCATTTCCCCATGCCCCCGACTCCCAATCTCTCCATTACCACAATGATATCATGCGACTCCAGGTATGTCCATTTGCCCATCGATATCCTTCCGATTCCCGATTACTCCATTTCCCCATCGATATCTTTCTGATCCTGCTCTCTTCATTTCCCCATCGATATCCACTTGACTCCTGATCTCTCTATTTCCCCATGGATATCCCCCCGACTCCCGATCTCTTCATTTCTCCATCGAAGTCCCATGACTCCCGTTATCTTCATTTCTCCAACGATATGCCCCCGACTCCCAATCTCTCCATTACCACAATGATATCATGCGACTCCAGGTATGTCCATTTGCCCATCGATATCCTTCCGATTCCCGATTACTCCATTTCCCCATCGATATCTTTCTGATCCTGCTCTCTTCATTTCCCCATCGATATCCACTTGACTCCTGATCTCTCTATTTCCCCATGGATATCCCCCTGACTCCCGATTTCTCCATTTCCCCATCGATATCCCCCCGACTCCATATCTCTCCATTTCCCCATCGATATCCCCCCATATCCCGATCTCTCCATTTCCCCATGGATATCAACCTGACTCCTGATCTCTCCATTTCCGCATCGATATTTCCCCGACTTCCAATCTCTCCATTTCCACATCGAAATCCCCCTGAATGCCGATGTCTCCATTTCCCCATTGATATCTCCCCGACTCCCCATCTCTCCATTTCCCCATCGATATCCCCCAACTCCCGATCTCTCCATTTCCCCATTGATATCCCTCCGACACTGGATCTCTCTATTTCCCCATCGATATCCCCCGACACATGATCACTCCATTTCCCCATTGATATCCCCCTGAATCCCGATTTCTGCATTTCGACTTATAGATGCCCCCGAATCTGGATCTCTCCATTTCCCCATCGATATCCCCCCGACTCCAGATATCTCCATTTCCCCTTTCATAACACATCAACTCCAGATCTCTCAATTTCCGCATTGATATCGCCATGAATTCCAACCTCTCCATTTCCCCATCGATATCCCCCCGACTCCCGATCTCTCCATTTCCCCATCGATATCCCTCCGACACTGGATCTCTCAATTTCCCCATTGATATCCCCCGACATATGATCGCTCCATTTCTCCATCGATATCCCCCTGAATCTCGATTTCTGCAATTCAACTTCGATATGCCTCCAACTCCTGAGCTTTCCATTTCCCTATTGATATCCCCCTGAATGCCAATCGCTCCATTTCTCCGTCGATGTACCCCGATTGCGATATCTGCATTTCCATATCGATAACCCCCGACTCCCAATCTCTCCATTTCCCCATCGATATCCCCCAACTCCCGATCTCTCCATTTCCCCATCGATATCCCTCTGACACTGGATCTCTCTATTTCCCCATCGATATCCCCCGACACATGATCACTCCATTTCCCCATTGATATCCCCCTGAATCCCAATTTCTGCATTTTGACTTATATATGCCCCCGAATCTGGATCACTCCATTTCCCCATCGATATCCCCCCCCTCCCGATATCTCCATTTCCCCATTCATAACACATCAACTCCAGATCTCTCCATTTCCGCATTGATATCGCCCCGAATACCAACCTCACCATTTCCCCATCGATATGCCCCCGACTCCCGATCTCTCCATTTCCCCATAGATATCCCTCCGACACTGGATCTCTCAATTTCCCCATTGATATCCCCCGACATATGATCGCTCCATTTCCCCATCGATATCCCCCTAAATCTCGATTTCTGCATTTCAACTTCGATATGCCTCCGACTCCTGTGCTTTCCATTTCCCTATTGATATCCCCCTGAATGCCAATCGCTCCATTTCCCCATTGATGTACCCCAAATGCGATGTCTGCATTTCCATATCAATAACCCCCGACTCCCGATATCTCCATTTTCCCATCGATATCACCCTGACTCCTGATATCTCCATTTCCCTATTGATATCCAACTGACTCCCAATGTCTACATTTCCCCATCGACATCTCCCCGACTCCTGATCTCTCCATTTCTGAATTGATATCACCCTGACTCCAAATCAACCCATTTCCCCATCGATGACCCCCCCAAATCCAAATCTATAAGTTTCCCCATCGATATGCCCCCACCTGCAGAACTCTCCACTTCCCCATCAATATCCCCCCATCGCCCAATCTCTCCATTTCCTCATTGAAATCCCCCCAACTCCCAAACTCTCCACTTCCCCATCGATATCCCATGACTCCCTATCTCTATATTACCACAACGATATCACGCGACTCCAGATCTCTCCATTTCCCCATCGATATCCTTCCCACTCCCGATTACTCCATTTCCCCATCGATATCTTTCTGACTCCCGATCTCTCCATTTACCCATGGATATCCACCTGACTCCTGATCTCTCCATTTCTGCATCGATATTTCCCTGACTTCCAATCTCTCCATTTCCACATCGACATCCCCCTGAATGCCGATGTCTCCATTTCCCCATTGATATCTCCCGGACTCCCGATCTCCCCATTTCCCGATCGATATCCCCCAACTCCCGATCTCTCAATTTCCCCATCGATATCCCCGACATACGATCGCTCTATTTCCCCATCGATATCGCCCTGAATCCCGATTTCTGCATTGCCACTTCTACATGCCCCCGACTCCCCATCTCTCCATTTCCCCATTAATAAAACCTCAACTCCCGATCTCTCCATTTCCCCATTGATATCCCCCAATTCCTGATCTCTCCATTTCCCCATTGATAAACCCCAACTCCCAAACTCTCCATTTCTCCATCAATATACCCTACTCCTGATCTCTCCATTTCCCCATTGATATCCAACTGACTGCTGATCTCTCCATTTCTGAATTGATATCACCCCGACTCCAAATCAATCCAATTCCCCATCGATGTCCCCCCCGACTCCAAATCTATGTATTTCCCCTTCAATATTCCCCCGACTCCAGAACTCCCCTATTTTCCCAGGAATATCCTGCCCCTGACTCCCGATTTCTCCGTTTCCACATCTAAATCACCCAAATCCTGATCTCGCCATTTCCCGATTGATATCCCCCCGACTCCCGATCTCACCATTTCCTCAACGATATCCCCCCAACTCCCCATCTCACCATTTCCCCATTGATATCCCACTGTCTCCCAATCTCTCCATTTCGCCATTGATAACACCCCATCTCCCGATCTCTCCACTTCCCCATCGATATCCCATGACTCCCGATCTCTCCATTTCCCCAATGATATCCCCCCGAGTCCTGATATCTTCTTTTCCCCAATGATATCCCCCGACTCCCTATATCTTCATTTCTCCATCGATATCCACCCGAGTCCCGATCTCACCATTTCCCCATCCATATCCCCCCAACTCCTGATCTCTTCATTTCCCCATCGAACTCCATGACTCCCGATATCTTCATTTCCCCAATGATATGCCCTCAACTCCCAATCTCTCCATTACCAAAATGATATCATGCGACTCCAGATCTCTCCATTTCTCCATCGATATCATTCCCACTCCCGATTACGCCACTTCCCCATCGATATCGTTCTGACTCCTGATCTCTCCATTTCCCCATGGATATCCCCCGGACTCCATATCTCTCCATTTCCCCATCAATATCCCCCCAAATCCTGAGCTCTCCATTTCCCCATCGATATCCCCCCAAATCCCGATCTCTTTGTTTCCCCATGGCTATCCACCTGACTCCTGGTCTCTCCATTTCCCCATCGATATCCACCGGACTACCGATCTCTCCATTTCCCCATCGATATCTCCCCAACTCCCCATCTCTCCATTTCCCAATCGATATCCCCCAATTCCCGATCTCTCCATTTCCCCATCGATATCCCACCGACACTGGATCTCTCAATTTCCCCATCAATATCCCCCGCACCCGATCACTCCATTTCCCCAATGATATCCCCCTGAATCCCGATTTCTGCATTTCCACTTCTATATGCCCCCGACTCTGGATCTCTCCATTTCCCCATCGATATCCCCCCACTCCCGATATCTCCATTTCCCCATTCATAACACATCAACTCCAGATCTCTCCATTGCCACATTGATATCGCCCCGAATTCCAACCTCTCCATTTCCCCATCGATATCCCTCCGACTCCCGATCTCTCCATTTCCCCATCAATAACCCCCAACTCGCGCTCTCTCCATTTCCCCCATCGATATCCCTCTGAAACCGGATCTCTCAATTTCCCCATTGATATCCCCCGACATATGATCTCTCCATTTCCCCATCGATAAGTCCTGAATGCTAATCGCTCCATTTCCCCGTCGATGTACCCTGATTCCGATCTCTCCATTTCCCCATCCATATCCCACAACTCCAATCTCTCTATTTCCCCATCGATATCCCTCCGACACCCGATATCTCTATTTCCCCATCGATAAGCCCCCGACTCCCGATATCTCCATTTCCCCATTGATATCCCCCTGACAACCGAACTCTCCATTTCCCCATCAATATCACCCGGATCACAAACTCTCCACTTCCCCATCGATATGGCCTGACTCACGATCTCTCCATTTCCTCATCGATATGCACCCGATTCCCAATCTCCTCATTTCCCCATCCATATCCACCGGACTCCCGATCTCTCCATTTCCGCATCGATATTTCCCTGACTTCCAATCTCTCCAATTCTACATTGATATCCCCCTGAAAGCCGATGTCTCCATTTTCCCATCCATATCCCCCGATTCTGGATCTCTCCATGTCCCCATTGATATCCCTGACTCCCAATATCTCCATTTCCGCATCGATATCACCCTGACTCCCAATCTCTGCATTTCCCAATTGATATCCCCCCAATTCCTGATCTCTCCATTTCCTCATTGATAAACCCCAACTCCCAAACTCTCCATTTCCCCATCAATATACCCCCGACTCCCAATCTCTCTATTACGACAATGATATCATGCGACTCCAGGTATGTCCATTTCCCCATCGATATCTTTCCGATTCCCGATTACTCCATTTCCCCATCGATATCTTTCTGACCCCGATTTCTCCATTTCCCCATCGATATCCACGTGACTCCTGATCTCTCAATTTCCCCATGGATATCCCCCTGACTCCCAATTTCTCCATTTCCCCATTGAAATCCCCGCGACTCCTAATCTCTCCATTTCCCCATCGATATCCCCCCAAATCCCGATCTCTCCATTTCCCCATGGATATCAACCTGACTCCTGATCTCTCCATTTCCGCATCGATATTTCCCCGACTTCCAATCTCTCCATTTCCACATCAAAATCCCCCTGAATGCCGATGTCTCCATTTCCCCATCATTATGTCCCCGACTCCCCATCTCTCCATTTCCCCATCGATATCCCCCAACTCCCGATCTCTCTATTTCTCCATCGATATCCCCCGACACATGATCACTCCATTTCCCCATTGATATCCCCCTGAATCCCGATTTCTGCATTTCGACTAATAGATGCCCCCGAATCTGGATCTCTCCATTTCCCCATCGATATCCCCCCGACTCCAGATATCTCCATTTCCCCATTCATAACACATCAACTCCAGATCTCTCCATTTCCACATTGATATCACCCCGAATTCCAACCTCTCCATTTCCCCATCGATATCCCCCCGACTCCCGATCTCTCCATTTCCCCATCGATAACCCCCAACTCGCGATCTCTCCATTTCCCCCATCGATATCCATCCGACACTGGATCTCTCAATTTCCCCATTGATATCCCCCGACATATGATCGCTCCATTTTCCCATCGATATCCCCCAACTCCCGATCTCTCTATTTCTCCATCGATATCCCCCGACACATGATCACTCCATTTCCCCATTGATATCCCCCTGAATCCCGATTTCTGCATTTCGACTTATAGATGCCCCCGAATCTGGATCTCTCCATTTCCCCATCGATATTCCCCCGACTCCAGATATCTCCATTTCCCCATTCATAACACATCAACTCCAGATCTCTCCATTTCCGCATTGATATCACCCCGAATTCCAACCTCTCCATTTCCCCATCGATATCCCCCCGACTCCCGATCTCTCCATTTCCCCATCGATAACACCCAACTCGCGATCTCTCCATTTCCCCCATCGATATCCAACCGACACTGGATCTCTCAATTTCCCCATTGATATCCCCCTGAATCTCGATTTCTGCATTTCAATTTCGATATGCCTCCGACTCCTGAGCTTTCCATTTCCCTATTGATATCCCCCTGAATGCCAATCACTCCATTTCCCCATCGATGTACCCCGATTGCGATGTCTGCATTTCCAAATCGATAACCCCCGACTCCCGATCTCTCCATTTCCCCATCGATATCCCCCAACTCCCGATCTCTCCATTTTCCCACCAATATCCCTCCAACACTGGATCTCTCTATTTCCCCATCGATATCCCCCGACACATGATCACTCCATTTCCGCATTGAAATCGCCCATAATCCCGATTTCTGCATTTCGACTTATATATGCCCCCGAATCTGGATTTCTCCATTTCCCCATCGATATCCCCCCTCTCCCGATATCTCCATTTCCCCATTCATAACACATCAACTCCAGATCTCCCCTTTTCCGCATTGATATCGCCCCAAATTCCAATCTCTCCATTTCCCCATCGATATCCCCCCAACTCCCGATCTCTCCAGTTCCCCATAGATAACCCCCAACTCATGATCTCTCCATTTCCCCCATCGATATCCTTCCGACACTGGATCTCTCAATTTCCCCATTCATATCCCCCGACATATGATGGCTCCATTTCCCCATCGATATCCCCCTGAATCTCGATTTCTGCATTTCAACTTCGATATGCCTCTGACTCCTGAGCTTTCCATTTCCCTATTGATATCCCCCTGAATGCCAATTGCTCCATTTCCCCATCGATGTACCACGATTGCGATGTCTGCATTTCCATATCGATAACCCCCGACTCCCGATCTCTCCATTTCCCCATCGATATGCCCCTGACTCCCGATCGCTCTATTTCCCCGTCGATATACGCCGACTTCCAATCTCTCCATTTCCCCATCGATAATCCCCTGACACACGATCGCTCCATTTCCCCATTGATATCGCACGGAATCCGGATTTCAACAATTCCACTTCGATCTGCCCCCGACTCCCAATCGGTCCATTACCCCATCATTATCCCCCCTCACCCGAGCTCTCAATTTCCCCATCGATATGCCCCCGACTCCCGACATCTCCATTTCCCCATTGATATCCCCCTGACACCCGAACTCTCCATTTCCCCATCAATATCACCTGGATCACAAACTCTCCACTTCCCCATCGATATAGCCCTACTCACGATCTCTCTATTTCCTCATCGAAATCCACCCAATTCCCAATCTCCTCATTTCCCCATCGATATCCACTGGACTCCCGATCTCTCCATTTCCACATCGATATTTCCCCGACTTCCAATCTCTCCAATTCTACATCGATGTCCCCCTGAATGCCGATGTCTCCATTTCCCCATCGATCTCTTCCTGACTCCCGATATCTCCATTTCCCCATTGATATCCAACTGACTCCCGATCTCTCCATTTCCCCGATGATATCCCCCAGAGTCCTGATATCTTCTTTTCCCCAATGATATCCCTCGACTCCCTATATCGTCATTTCTCCATCGATATACACCCGAGTCCCGATCTCACCATCTCCCCATCGATATCCCACAGACTCCCGATCACTTCATTTCTCCATCGAAGTCCCATGACTCCCGATATCTTCATTTCCCCAATGATATGCCCCCGACTCCCAATCTCTCCATGACCACAATGATATCATGCGACTCCAGGTATGTCCATTTCCCCATCGATATCATTCCGATTCCCAATTACTCCATTTCCCCATCAATATGCCCCCAACTCCAGATCTCTCCATTTCCCCATCAATATCACCCACACTCCCGATCTCTCCATTTCCCCATTGATATCCCCCCAACTCCCGATCTCTCACTTCCCCATCGATATCCCCAGGCTCCCAATCTCAGCATTTCCCCATTGATATCCCCCCAACTCCCGATCTCTCCACTTCCCCATCAAGATACTCCCATCGCCCAATCTCTCCATTTCCTCATTGATATCCCCCCAACTCCCGATCTCTCCACTTCCCCATCGATATCCCATGACTCCCAATCTCTCCATTACCACAACGATATCACGCGACTCCAGATCTCTCCATTTCCCCATCGATATCCTTCCCACTCCTGATTACTCCGTTTCCCCATCGATATCTTTCTGACTCCCGATCTCTCCATTTACCCATGGATATCCACCTGACTCCTGATCTCTCCATTTCTGCATCGATATTTCCCTGACTTCCAATCTCTCCATTTCCACATGGACATCCCCCTGAATGCCGATGTCTCCATTTCCCCATCGATATCCTTCCGATTACCAATTACTCCATTTCCCCAACGATATCTTTCTGACCCCGATCTCTCCATTTCCCCATCGATATCCACTTGACTCCTGATCTCTCCATTTCCCCATGGATATCCCCCTGACTCCCGCTTTCTCCATTTCCCCATCGATATCCTCCCGACGCCATATCTCACCATTTCCCCATTGATATCCCCCCAACTCCCGATCTCTCTACTTCCCCATCGATATCCCCAGGCTCCCAATCTCAGCATTTCCCCATTGAAATCCCCCCAACTCCCGATCTCTCCACTTCCCCATCGATATCCCATGACTCCCAATCTCTCCATTACCACAACGATATCACGCGACTCCAGATCTCTCCATTTCCCCATCGATATCCTTCCCACGCCCGATTACTCCATTTCCCCATCGATATCTTTCTGACTCCCGATCTCTCCATTTACCCATGGATATCCACCTGACTCCTGATCTCTCCATTTCTGCATTGATATTTCCCTGACTTCCAATCTCTCCATTTCCACATCGACATCCCCCTGAATGCCGATGTCTCCATTTCCCCATCGATATCTCCCCGACTCCCGATCTCCCCATTTTCCGATCGATATCCCCCAACTCCCGATCTCTCAAATTTCCCCATTGATATCCCCTGGCATTCGATCGCTCTATTTCCCCATCGATATCGCCCTGAATCCCGATTTCTGCATTGCCACTTCTACATGCCCCCGACTCCCCATCTCTCCATTTCTCCATTAATAAAACCTCAACTCCCGATCTCTCCATTTCCCCATTGATATCCCCGATTCCTGATCTCTCCATTTCCCCATTGATAAACCCCAACTCCCAAACTCTCCATTTCTCCATCAATATACCCTACTCCTAATCTCTCCATTTCCCCATCGATATCCAACTGACTCCTGATCTCTCCATTTCCCCATCGATATCCAACTGACTCCTGAGCTGTCCATTTCTGAATTGATATCACCCCGACTCCAAATCAATCCAATTCCCCATTGATGTCCCCCGCGACTCCAAATCTATATATTTCCCCTTCAATATTCCCCTGACTCCAGAACTCCCCTATTTTCCCATGCATATCCTACCCCTGACTACCGATTTCTCCGTTTCCACATCTAAATCGCCCAAATCCTGATCTCGTCATTTCCCGATTGATATCCCCCCGACTCCCGATCTCACCATTTCCTCAACGATATCCCCCCAACTCCCCATCTCACCATTTCCCCATCGATATCCCACTGTCTCCCAATCTCTCCATTTCGCCATTGATAACACCCCAACTCCCGATCTCTCCACTTCCCCATCAATATCCCATGACTCCCAATCTCTCCATTTCCACAATGATATCCCCCCGAGTCCTGATATGGTCTTTTCCCCAATGATGTCCCCCGACTCCCTATATCTTCATTTCTCCATCGATATCCACCCGAGTCCCGAACTCACCCTTTCCCTATCCATATCCCCCGGAATCCTGATCTCTCCATTTCCCCATCGAACTCCATGACTCCCGCTATCTTCATTTCCCCAATGATATACCCTCAACTCCCAATCTCTCCATTACCACAATGATATCATGCGACTCCAGATCTCTCCATTTCTCCATTGATATCGTTCCCACTCCCGATTACGCCATTTCCCCATCGATATCTTTCTGACACCTGATCTCTCCATTTCCCCATTGATATCCACCTGACTCCTGATCTCTCCATTTCCCCATTGATATCCCCCGGACTCCATATCTCTCCATTTTCCCATCGATATCCCCGCAAATCCCGATCTCTTTGTTTCCCCATGAATATCCACCTGACTCCTGATCTCTCCATTTCCCCATTGATATCCACCGGACTCCCGATCTCTCCATTTCCGCATCGATATTTCCCCGACTTCCAATCTCTCCATTTCCACATCGATATCCCCCTGAATGCCCATGTCTCCATTTCCCCATCGACATCTCCCCGACTCCCCATCTCTCCATTTCCCCATCGATATCCCCCAACTCCCGATCTCTCCATTTCCCCATTGATATCCCACCAACACTGGATCTCTCGATTTCCCCATCGATATCCCACACACCCGATCACTCCTTTTCCCCATTGATATCCCCCTGAATCCCGATTTCTGCATTTCCACTTCTATATGCCCCCGACTCTGGATCTCTCCATTTCCCCATCGATATCCCCCCACTCCCGATATCTCCATTTCCCCATTCATAACACATCAACTCCAGATCTCTCCATTTCCGCATTGATAACGCCCCGTATTCCAACCTCTCCATTTCCCCATCGATATCCCCCCGACTCCCGATCTCTCCATTTCCCCATCGATAACCCCCAACTCGCGATCTCTCCATTTCCCCCATCGATATCCGTCTGAAACCGGATCTCTCAATTTCCCCATTGATATCCCCCGACATATGATCTCTCCATTTCCCCATCGATATCCCCCTGAATCTCGATTTCTGCATTTCAACTTCGATATGCCTCCGACTCCTGAGCTTTCCATTTCCCAATCGATATCTCCCTGAATGCTAATCACTCCATTTCCCCATCGATGTACCCTGATTCCGATCTCTCCATTTCCCCATCAATATCCCACAACTCCCAATCTCTCTATTTCCCCATCGATATCCCTCCAGCACCCGATCTCTCAATTTCCCCATCAATAAGCCCCCGACTCCCGATATTTCCATTTCCCCATTGATATCCCCCTGACACCCGAACTCTCTATTTCGCCATCAATATCACCCGGATCACAAACTCTCCACTTCCCCATCGATATAGCCCAACTCATGATCTCTCCATTTCCTCATCGATATGCACCTGATTCCCGATCTCCTCATTTCCCCATCGATATCCACCGGACTTCCGATCTCTCCATTTCTGCTTCGATATTTCCCTGACTTCCAATCTCTCCAATTCTACATTGATATCCCCCTGAAAGCCGATGTCTCCATTTCCCCATCCATATCCCCCGATTCTGGATCCCTCCATTTCCCCATTGATATCCCCGACTCCCGATATCCCCATTTCCCAATCGATATCACCCTGACACCCAATCTCTCCATTTCCCAATTGATATCCCCCCGATTCCTGATCTCTCCATTTCCTCATTGATAAACCCCAACTCCCAAACTCTCCATTTCCCCATCGATATACCCTGACTCCCAATCTCTCCATTTCCCCATCGATATCCAACTGACTCCCGATGTCTACATTTGCCCACCGACATTTCCCCGACTCCTGATCTCTCCATTTGCGAATTGATATCACCCTGACTCCAAATCGATCCATTTCCCCATCGATGCCCCCCCTGAATCCAAATCTATATATTTCCTGATCGATTTCCCCCCAACTCCCGATCTCTCCACTTCCCCATCTATATGCCATGACTCCCGATCTCTCCATTTCCCCGATGATATCGCCCTGAGTCCTGATATCTTCTTTTCCGCAATGATATCCCCCGACTCCCTATATCTTCATTTCTCCATCGATATACACCCGAGTCCCGATCTCACCATCTCCCCATCGATATCCCCCAGACTCCCGATCTCTTCATTTCTCCATCGAAGTCCCATGACTCCCGATATCTTCATTTCCCCAATGATATGCCCCCGACTCCCAATCTCTCCATGACCACAATGATATCATGCGACTCCATGTATGTCCATTTCCCCATCGATCTCCTTCCGATTACCAATTACTCCATTTCCCCAACGATATCTTTCTGACCCCGATCTCTCCATTTCCCCATCGATATCCACTTGACTCCTGATCTCTCCATTTCCCCATGGATATCCCCCTGACTCCCGCTTTCTCCATTTCCCAATCGATATCCTCCCGACTCCATATCTCAGCATTTCCCCATTGATATCCCCCCAACTCCCGATCTCTCACTTCCCCATCGATATCCCCAGTCTCCCAATCTCAGCATTTCCCCATTGATATCCCCCTAAATCCCGATCTCTCCACTTCCCCATCAATTTACTCCCATCACCCAATCTCTCCATTTCCTCATTGATATCCCCCCAACTCCCGATCTCTCCACTTCCCCATCGATATCCCATGACTCCCAATCTCTCCATTACCACAACGATATCACGCGACTCCAGATCTCTCCATTTCCCCATCGATATCCTTCCCACTCCCGATTACTCCATTTCCCCATCGATATCTTTCTGACTCCCGATCTCTCCATTTACCCATGGATATCCACCTGACTCCTAATCTCTCCATTTCTGCGTCGATATTTCCCTGACATCCAATCTCTCCATTTCCACATCGACATCCCCCTGAATGCCGATGTCTCCATTTCCCCATCGATATCTCCCCGACTCCCGATCTCCCTATTTTCCGATCGATATCCCCCAACTCCCGATCTCTCAATTTCCCCATTGATATCCCCTGGCATACGATCGCTCTATTTCCTCATCGATATCGCCCTGAATCCCGATTTCTGCATTTCCACTTCTACATGCCCCCAACTCCCCATCTCTCCATTTCCCCATTAATAAAACCTCAACTCCCGATCTTTCCATTTCCCCATTGATATCCCCGATTCCTGATCTCTCCATTTCCCCATTGATAAACCCCAACTCCCAAACTCTCCATTTCTCCATCAATATACCCTACTCCTGATCTCTCCATTTCCCCATCGATATCCAACTGACTCTTGATCTCTCCATTTCCGCATCGATATCCAACTGACTCCTGATCTCTCCATTTCTGAATTGATATCACCCCGACTCCAAATCAATCCAATTCCCCATTGATGTCCCCCCCGACTCCAAATCTATATATTTCCCCTTCAATATTCCCCCGACTCCAGAACTCCCCTATTTTCCCATGCATATCCTACCCCTGACTCCCGATTTCTCCGTTTCCACATCTAAATCACCCAAATCCTGATCTTGCCATTTCCCAATTGATATCCCCCCAACTCCCGATCTCACCATTTCCTCAACGATATCCCCCCATCTCGCCATTTCCCCATCGATATCCCACTGTCTCCCAATCTCTCCATTTCGCCATTGATAACACCCCAACTCCCGATCTCTCCACTTCCCCATCGATAACCCCCAACTCGCGATCTCTCCATTTCCCCCATCGATATCCCTCCAACACTGGATTGCTCAATTTCCCCATTGATATCCTCCGACATATGATCGCTCCATTTCCCCATCGATATCCCCCTGAATCTCGATTTCTGCAATTCAACTTCGATATGCCTCCAAATCCTGAGCTTTGCATTTCCCTTTTGATATCCCCCTGAATGCCAATCGCTCCATTTCTCTGTCGATGTACCCCGATTGCGATGTCTGCATTTCCATATCGATAACCCCCGACTCCAGATCTCTCCATTTCCCCATCGAGATCCCCCAACTCCCGATCTCTCCTTTCCCCCATCGATATCCCTCCGACACTGGATCTCTCTATTTCCCCATCGATATCCCCCGACATGTGATCACTCCATTTCCCCATTGATATCCCCCTGAATACCGATTTCTGCATTTCAACTTATATCTGCCCCCAAATCTGGATCACTCCATTTCCCCATCGATATGCCCCCTCTCCCGATATCTCCATTTCCCCATTCATAACACATCAACTCCAGATCTCTCCAATTCCACATTGATATCGCCCCGAATTCCAACCTCTCCATTTCCCCATCGATATCCCGCCAACTCCCGATCTTTCCATTTCCCCATCGATATCCCTCCAACACTGGATCTCTCAATTTCCCTTTGATATCCCCTGACATATGATTGCTCCATTTCCCCATCGATATCCCCCTGAATCTCGATTTCTGCATTTCAACTTCGATATGCCTCCGACTCCTGAGCTTTCCATTTCCCTATTGATAACCCCCTGAATGCCAATCGCTCCATTTCCCCGTCGATGTACCCCGATTTCGATGTCTGCATTTCCATATCGATAACCCCCGACTCCCGATCTCTCCATTTTCCCATCGACATCCCCCTGACTCCCGATCGCTCTATTTCCCCATCGATATACGCCGACTTCCAATCTCTCCATTTCCCCATCGATAATCCCCCGACACACGATCGCTCCATTTCCCCATTGATATCACCCGGAATCCGGATTTCTGCAATTCCACTTCGATCTGCCCCCGACTCCCAATTGGTCCATTTCCCGATCAATATCCCCCCTCATCCGATCTCTCAATTTCCCCATTGATATGCCACCGACTCCCGATATCTCCATTTCCCCATTGATATCCCCCTGACACCTTAACTCTCCATTTCCGCATCGATATTTCCCTGACTTCCAATCTCTCCATTTCCACATCGACATCCCCCTGAATGCCGATGTCTCCATTTCCCCATCGATATCTCCCCGACTCCCGATCTCCCCATTTCCCGATCAATATCCCCCAACTCCCGATCTCTCAATTTCCCCATTGATATCCCCTGCCATACGATGGCTCTATTTCCCCATCGATATCGCCCTGAATCCCAATTTCTGCATTCCCACTTCTACAAGCCCCTGACTCCCCATCTCTCCATTTCCCCATTAATAAAACCTCAACTCCCGATCTCTCCATTTCCCCATTGATATCCCCCGATTCCTGATCTCTCCATTTCCCCATTGATAAACCCCAACTCCCAAACACTCCATTTCTCCATCAATGTACCCTGACTCCTGATCTCTCCATTTCCCCATCGATATCCAACTGACTCCTGATCTCTCCATTTCCGAATTGATATCACCCCGACTCCAAATCAATCCAATTCCCCATCGATGTCCCCCCCCGACTCCAAATCTATATATTTCCCCTTCAATATTCCCCCGACTCCAGAACTCCCCTATTTTCCCATGCATATCCTACCCCTGACTCCCGATTTCTCCGTTTCCACATCTAAATCACCCAAAACCTGATCTCGCCATTTCCCGATTGATATCCCCCCGACTCCCGATCTCACCATTTCCTCAACGATATCCCCCCAACTCCCCAACTCACCATTACCCCATTGATATCCCACTGTCTCCCAATCTCTCCATTTTGCCATTGATAACCCCCAACTCCCGATCTCTCCACTTCCCCATCGATATCCCATGACTCCCGATCTCTCCATTTCCACAATGATATCCCCCCGACTCCTGATATCTTCTTTTCCCCAATGATATCCCCCGACTCCCTATATCTCCATTTCCCCATCGATATCCCCCCAAATCCTGATCTCTCCATTTCCCCATGGATATCGACCTGACTCCTGATCTCTCCATTTCCGCATCGATATTTCCCCGACTTCCAATCTCTCCATTTCCTCATCTAAATCCCCCTGAATGCCGATGTCTCCATTTCCCCATCGATATCTCCCCGACTCCCCATCTCACCATTTCCCCATCGATATCCCCCAACTCCCGATCTCTCTATTTCCCCATCGATATTCCCCAACTCCCGATCTCTCTATTTCTCCATCAATATCCCCCGACACATGATCACTCCATTTCCCCATTGATATCCCCCTGAATCCCGATGTCTGCATTTCGACTTATAGATGCCACCGAATCTGGATCTCTCCATTTCCCCATCGATATCCCCCCGACTCCAGATATCTCCATTTTCCCCATTCATAACACATCAACTCCAAATCTCTCCATTTCCGCATTGATATCGCCCCGAATTCCAACCTCTCCATTTCCCCATCGATATCCCCCCGACTCCCAATCTCTCCATTTCCCCATCGATAACCCCCAATTCACGATCTCTCCATTTCCCCCATCGATATCCCTCCGACACTGGATCTCTCAATTTCCCCATTGATATCCCCCGACATATGATCACTTCATTTCCCCATCGATATCCCCTGAATCTCGATTTCTGCATTTCAACTTCGATATGCCTCCGACTCCTGAGCTTTCCATTTCCCTATTGATATCCCCCTGAATGCCAATCGCTCCATTTCTCCATCGATGTACCCCGATTGCGATGTCTGCATTTCCATATCGATAACCCCCCACTCGCGATCTCTCTATTTCCCCATCGATATCCCCCAACGCCCGATCTCTCCATTTCCCCATCGATATCCCTCCGACACTGGATCTCTCTATTTCCCCGTCGATATCCCCCGACACATGATCACTCCATTTCCCCAGTGATATCGCCCTGAATCCCGATTTCTGCATTTCGACTTATATATGCCCCCGAATCTGGATCTCTCCATTTCCACATCGATATCCCCTCACTCCCGATATCTCCATTTCCCCATTCATAACACATCAACTCCAGATCTCTCCAATTCCGCATTGATATCGCCCCGAATTCCAACCTCTACATTTCCCCATCGATATCCCTCCAACTCCCAATCTTTCCATTTCTCCATCGATATCCCCCATCTCGCGATCTCTCCATTTCCCCCATCGATATCCTTCCGACACTGGATCTCTCAATTTCCCCATTGATATCCCCCAACATATGATCACTCCATTTCCCCATCGATATCCCCCTGAATCTCGATTACTGCATTTCATCTTCGATATGCCTCCGACTCCTGAACTCTCCATTTCCCCATTGATAACCCCTTGAATGGCAATCGCTCCATTTCCCCGTCGATGTACCCCTGACTCCCGATCGCTCTATTTCCCCGTCGACATACGCCGACTTCCAATCTCTCCATTTCCCCATCGATAATCCCCCGACACACGATCGCTGCATTTCCCCATTGAGATCGCCCGGAATCCAGATTTCTGCAATTCCACTTCGATCTGCCCCCAACTCCCAATCGGTCCATTTCCCCATCAATATCCCCCCTCACCCGATCGCTCTATTTCCCCATCGATATACGCCGACTTCCAATCTCTCCATTTCCCCATCGATAATCCCCCGACACACGATCGCTCCATTTCCCCATTGATATCGCCCGGAATCCGGATTTCTGCAATTCCACTTCGATCAGCCCCCGACTCCCAATCGGTCCATTTCCCCATCAATTTCCCCCCTCACCCGATCTCTCAATTTCCCCATCGATATGCCCCCGACTCCCGATATCTCCATTTCCCCATTGATATCCCCCTGACACCTGAACTCTCCATTTCCCCATCAATATCACCCGGATCACAAACTCTCCACTTCCCCATCGATATAGCCTGACTCACGATCTCTCCATTTCCTCATCAAAATCCACCCAATTCCTAATCTCCTCATTTTCCCATTGATATCCACTGGACTCCCGATCTCTCCATTTCCACATCGATATTTCCCCGACTTCCAATCTCCAATTCTACATCGATATCCCCCTGAATGCCGATGTCTCCATTTCCCCATCGATATCCCCCGATTCCTGATCTCTCCATTTCCCCATTGATATTCCCCACTCCCGATATCTCCATTTTCCCATCGATATCACCCTGACTCCTGATATCTCCATTTCCCAATTGATATCCAACTGACTCCCGATGTCTACATTTCCCCATCGACATCTCCCCGACTCCTGATCTCTCCATTTCTGAATTGATATCACCCCGACTCTAAATCAACCCATTTCCCCATCGATGTCACCCCCAAATCCAAATCTATATATTTCCCCATCGATATGCCCCCAACTCCAGATCTCTCCATTTCCCCATCAATATCACCCACACTCCCAATCTCTCCATTTCCCCATTGATATCCCTCCAACTCCCGATCTCTCCACTACCCTATCGATATCCCCAGTCTCCCAATCTCAGCATTTCCCCATTGATATCCCCCCAAATCCCGATCTCTCCACTTCCCCATCAATATCACCCCATCGCCCGATCTCTCCACTTCCCCATCGATATCCCATGACTCCCAATCTCTCCATTACCACAACGATATCACACGACTCCAGATCTCTCCATTTCCCCATAGATATCCTTCCCACTCCCGATTACTCCATTTCCCCATCGATATCTTTCTGACTCCCGATCTCTCCATTTACCCATGGATATCCACCTGACTCCTGATCTCTCCATTTCTGCGCTGATATTTCCCTGACTTCCAATCTTTCCATTTCCACATCGACATCCCCCTGAATGCCGATGTCTCCTTTTCCTCATCGATATCTCCGCGACTCCCGATCTCCCCATTTCCCGATCAATATCCCCCTATTCCCGATCTCTCAATTTCCCCATTGATATCCCCTGGCATACGATCGCTCTATTTCCCCATCGATATCGCCCTGAATCCCAATTTCTGCATTTCCACTTCTACAAGCCCCCGACTCCCCATCTCTCCATTTCCCCATTGATAAATCCCAACTCCCAAACTCTCCATTTCACCATCAATATCCCCTGACTCCTGATCTCTCCATTTCCCCATGGATATCCAACTGACTCCTAATCTCTCCATTTCCGAATAGATATCACCCCGACTCCAAATCAATCCAATTCCCCATCAATGTCCCCCCCAACTCCAAATCTATATACTTCCCCTTCAATATTCCCCCAACTCCAGAACTCCCCTATTTTCCCATGCATATCCTACCCCTGACTCCCGATTTCTCCGTTTCCACATCTAAATCACCCAAATCCTGATCTCGCCATTTCCCGATTGATATCCCCCCGACTCCCGATCTCACCATTTCCTCAACGATATCCCCCCAACTCCCAATCTCACCATTTCCCCATCGATATTCCACTATCTCCCAATCTCTCCATTTTGCCATTGATAACCCCCAACTCCCGATCTCTCCACTTCCCCATCGATATCCCATGACTCCCGATCTCTCCATTTCCCCAATGATATCCCCCCGACTCCTGATATCTTCTTTTCCCCAATGATATCCCCCGACTCCCTATATCTCCATTTCCCCATCGATATCCCCCCAAATCCCGATCTCTCCATTTCCCCATGGATATCAACCTGACTCCTGATCTCTCCATTTCCGCATCGATATTTCCCCGACTTCCAATCTCTCCATTTCCTCATCTAAATCCCCCTGAATGCCGATGTATCCATTTCCCTATCGATATCTCCCCGACTCCCCATCTCTCCTTTTCCCCATCGATATCCCCCAACTCCCGATCTCTCTATTTCTCCATCGATATCCTCCAACTCCCGATCTCTCTATTTCTCCATCGATATCCCCCGACACATGATCACTCCATTTCCCCATTGATATCCCCCTGAATCCCGATGTCTGCATTTTGACTTATAGATGCCACCGAATCTGGATCTCTCCATTTCCCCATCGATATCCCCCCGACTCCAGATATCTCCATTTCCCCATTCATAACACATCAACTCCAGATCTCTCCATTTCCGCATTGATATCGCCCTGAAATCCAAACTCTCCATTTCCCCATCGATATCCCCCCGACTCCCAATCTCTCAATTTCCCCATCGATAACCCCCAATTCGCAATCTCTCCATTTCCCCCATCGATATCCCTCCGACACTGGATCTCTCAATTTCCCCATTGATATCCCCTGACATATGATCGCTCTATTTCCCCATCGATATCCCCCAACGCCCGATCTCTCCATTTCCCCATCGATATCCCTCCGACACTGGATCTCTCTATTTCCCCATCGATATCCCCCGACACATGATCACTCCATTTCCCCATTGATATCGCCCTGAATCCCGATTTCTGCATTTCGACTTATATATGCCCCCGAATCTGGATCTCTCCATTTCCCTATCGATATCCCCCCACTCCCGATATCTCCATTTCCCCATTCATAAAACATCAACTGCAGATCTCTCCAATTCCGCTTTGATATCGCCCCGAATTCCAACCTCTCCATTTCCCCATCGATATCCCCCAACTCGCGATCTCTCCATTTCCCCCATCGATATCCTTCTGACACTGGATCTCTCAATTTCCCCATTGATATCCCCCGACATATGATCACTCCATTTCCCCATCGATACCCCCCTGAATCTCGATTACTGCATTTCAACTTCGATATGCCTCCGACTCCTGAACTCTCCATTTCCCTATTGATAACCCCTTGAATGCCAATCGCTCCATTTCCCCGTCGATGTACCCCGATTGCGATGTCTGCATTTCCATATCGATAACCCCCGACTCCCGATCTCTCCATTTCCCCATCTATTTCCCCCTGACTCCCGATCGCTCTATTTCCCCATCGATATACGCCGACTTCCAATCTCTCCATTTCCCCATCGATAATCCCCCGACACACGATCGCTCCATTTCCCCATTGATAATCCCCCGACACACGATCGCTCCATTTCCCCATTGATATCGCCCGGAATCCGGATTTCTGCAATTCCACTTCGATCAGCCCCCGACTCCCAATCAGTCCATTTCCCCATCAATTTCCCCCCTCACCCGATCTCTCAATTTCCCCATCGATATACCCCCGACTCCCGATATCTCCATTTCCACATTGATATCAGCCCGACACCCAAACTCTCCATTTCCCCATCAATATCACCCGGATCACAAACTCTCCACTTCCCCATCGATATAGCCCGACTCACGATCTCTCCATTTCCTCATCAAAATCCACCCAATTCCTAATCTCCTCATTTTCCCATTGATAGCCACTGGACTCCCGATCTCTCCACTTCCCCCATCGATATCCTTCCGACACTGGATCTCTCAATTTCCCCATTGATATCCCCCGACATATGATCACTCCATTTCCCCATCGATATCCCCCTGAATCTCGATTACTGCATTTCAACTTCGATATGCCTCCGACTCCTGAACTCTCCATTTCCCTATTGATAACCCCTTGAATGCCAATCGCTCCATTTCCCCGTTGATGTACCCCGATTGCGATGTCTGCATTTCCATATCGATAACCCCCAACTCCCGATCTCTCCATTTCCCCATCTATATCCCCCTGACTCCCGATCGCTCTATTTCCCCATCGATATACGCCGACTTCCAATCTCTCCATTTCCCCATCGATAATCCCCCGACACACGATCGCTCCATTTCCCCATTGATAATCCCCCGACACACGATCGCTCCATTTCCCCATTGATATCGCCCGGAATCCGGATTTCTGTAATTCCACTTCGATCAGCCCCCGACTCCCAATCGGTCCATTTCCCCATCAATTTCCCCCCTCACCCGATCTCTCAATTTCCCCATCGATATGCCCCCGACTCCCGATATCTCCATTTCCACATTGATATCAGCCCGACACCCAAACTCTCCATTTCCCCATCAATATCACCCGGATCACAAACTCTCCACTTCCCCATCGATATAGCCCGACTCACGATCTCTCCATTTCCTCATCAAAATCCACCCAATTCCTAATCTCCTCATTTTCCCATTGATATCCACTGGACTCCCGATCTCTCCATTTCCACATCGATATTTCCCCGACTTCCAATCTCCAATTCTACATCGATATCCCCCTGAATGCCGATGTCTCCATTTCCCCATCGATATCCCCCGATTCCTGATCTCTCCATTTCCCCATTGATATTCCCCACTCCCGATATCTCCATTTTCCCATCGATATCACCCTGACTCCTGATATCTCCATTTCCCAATTGATATCCAACTGACTCCCGATGTCTACATTTCCCCATCGACATCTCCCCGACTCCTGATCTCTCCATTTCCGAATTGATATCACCCCGACTCCAAATCAACCCATTTCCCCATCGATGTCACCCCCAAATCCAAATCTATATATTTCCCCATCGATATGCCCCCAACTCCAGATCTCTCCATTTCCCCATCAATATCACCCACACTCCCAATCTCTCCATTTCCCCATTGATATCCCTCCAACTCCCGATCTCTCCACTACCCTATCGATATCCCCAGTCTCCCAATCTCAGCATTTCCCCATTGATATCCCCCCAAATCCCGATCTCTCCACTTCCCCATCAATATCCCCCCATCGCCCGATCTCTCCACTTCCCCATCGATATCCCATGACTCCCAATCTCTCCATTACCACAACGATATCACACGACTCCAGATCTCTCCATTTCCCCATAGATATCCTTCCCACTCCCGATTACTCCATTTCCCCATCGATATCTTTCTGACTCCCGATCTCTCCATTTACCCATGGATATCCACCTGACTCCTGATCTCTCCATTTCTGCGCTGATATTTCCCTGACTTCCAATCTCTCCATTTCCACATCGACATCCCCCTGAATGCCGATGTCTCCTTTTCCCCATCGATATCTCCGTGACTCTCGATCTCCCCATTTCCCGATCAATATCCCCCAATTCCCGATCTCTCAATTTCCCCATTGATATCCCCTGGCATACGATCGCTCTATTTCCCCATCGATATCGCCCTGAATCCCAATTTCTGCATTTCCACTTCTACAAGCCCCCGACTCCCCATCTCTCCATTTCCCCATTGATAAATCCCAACTCCCAAACTCTCCATTTCACCATCAATATCCCCTGACTCCTGATCTCTCCATTTCCCCATGGATATCCAACTGACTCCTAATCTCTCCATTTCCGAATTGATATCACCCCGACTCCAAATCAATCCAATTCCCCATCGATGTCCCCCCCAACTCCAAATCTATATACTTCCCCTTCAATATTCCCCCAACTCCAGAACTCCCCTATTTTCCCATGCATATCCTACCCCTGACTCCCGTTTTCTCCGTTTCCACATCTAAATCACCCAAATCCTGATCTCGCCATTTCCCGATTGATATCCCCCCGACTCCCGATCTCACCATTTCCTCAACGATATCCCCCCAACTCCCAATCTCACCATTTCCCCATCGATATCCCACTGTCTCCCAATCTCTCCATTTTGCCATTGATAACCCCCAACTCCCGATCTCTCCACTTCCCCATCGATATCCCATGACTCCCGATCTCTCCATTTCCCCAATGATATCCCCCCGACTCCTGATATCTTCTTTACCCCAATGATATCCCCCGACTCCCTATATCTCCATTTCCCCATCGATATCCCCCCAAATCCCGATCTCTCCATTTCCCCATGGATATCAACCTGACTCCTGATCTCTCCATTTCCGCATCGATATTTCCCCGACTTCCAATCTCTCCATTTCCTCATCTAAATCCCCCTGAATGCCGATGTATCCATTTCCCTATCGATATCTCCCCGACTCCCCATCTCTCCTTTTCCCCATCGATATCCCCCAACTCCCGATCTCTCTATTTCTCCATCGATATCCTCCAACTCCCGATCTCTCTATTTCTCCATCGATATCCCCCGACACATGATCACTCCATTTCCCCATTGATATCCCCCTGAATCCCGATGTCTGCATTTCGACTTATAGATGCCACCGAATCTGGATCTCTCCATTTCCCCATCGATATCCCCCCGACTCCAGATATCTCCATTTCCCCATTCATAACACATCAACTCCAGATCTCTCCATTTCCGCATTGATATCGCCCTGAATTCCAAACTCTCCATTTCCCCATCGATATCCCCCCGACTCCCAATCTCTCCATTTCCCCATCGATAACCCCCAATTCGCAATCTCTCCATTTCCCCCATCGATATCCCTCCGACACTGGATCTCTCAATTTCCCCATTGATATCCCCTGACATATGATCGCTCTATTTCCCCATCGATATCCCCCAACGCCCGATCTCTCCATTTCCCCATCGATATCCCTCCGACACTGGATCTCTCTATTTCCCCATCGATATCCCCCGACACATGATCACTCCATTTCCCCATTGATATCGCCCTGAATCCCGATTTCTGCATTTCGACTGATATATGCCCCCGAATCTGGATCTCTCCATTTCCCTATCGATATCCCCCCACTCCCGATATCTCCATTTCCCCATTCATAACACATCAACTGCAGATCTTTACAATTCCGCTTTGATATCGCCCCGAATTCCAACCTCTCCATTTCCCCATCGATATCCCCCAACTCGCGATCTCTCCATTTCCCCCATCGATATCCTTCCGACACTGGATCTCTCAATTTCCCCATTGATATCCCCGACATATGATCACTCCATTTCCCCATCGATATCCCCCTGAATCTCGATTACTGCATTTCAACTTCGATATGCCTCCGACTCCTGAACTCTCCATTTCCCTATTGATAACCCCTTGAATGCCAATCGCTCCATTTCCCCGTCGATGTACCCCGATTGCGATGTCTGCATTTCCATATCGATAACCCCCGACTCCCGATCTCTCCATTTCCCCATCTATATCCCCCTGACTCCCGATCGCTCTATTTCCCCATCGATATACGCCGACTTCCAATCTCTCCATTTCCCCATCGATAATCCCCCGACACACGATCGCTCCATTTCCCCATTGATATCGCCCGGAATCCGGATTTCTGCAATTCCACTTCGATCAGCCCCCGACTCCCAATCGGTCCATTTCCCCATCAATTTCCCCCCTCACCCGATCTCTCAATTTCCCCATCGATATGCCCCCGACTCCCGATATCTCCATTTCCACATTGATATCAGCCCGACACCCAAACTCTCCATTTCCCCATCAATATCACCCGGATCACAAACTCTCCACTTCCCCATCGATATAGCCCGACTCACGATCTCTCCATTTCCTCATCAAAATCCACCCAATTCCTAATCTCCTCATTTTCCCATTGATATCCACTGGACTCCCGATCTCTCCATTTCCACATCGATATTTCCCCGACTTCCAATCTCCAATTCTACATCGATATCCCCCTGAATGCCGATGTCTCCATTTCCCCATCGATATCCCCCGATTCCTGATCTCTCCATTTCCCCATTGATATTCCCCACTCCCGATATCTCCATTTTCCCATCGATATCATCCTGACTCCTGATATCTCCATTTCCCAATTGATATCCAACTGACTCCCGATGTCTACATTTCCCCATCGACATCTCCCCGACTCCTGATCTCTCCATTTCCGAATTGATATCACCCCGACTCCAAATCAACCCATTTCCCCATCGATGTCACCCCCAAATCCAAATCTATATATTTCCCCATCGATATGCCCCCAACTCCAGATCTCTCCATTTCCCCATCAATATCACCCACACTCCCAATCTCTCCATTTCCCCATTGATATCCCTCCAACTCCCGATCTCTCCACTACCCTATCGATATCCCCAGTCTCCCAATCTCAGCATTTCCCCATTGATATCCCCCCAAATCCCGATCTCTCCACTTCCCCATCAATATCCCCCCATCGCCCGATCTCTCCACTTCCCCATCGATATCCCATGACTCCCAATCTCTCCATTACCACAACGATATCACACGACTCCAGATCTCTCCATTTCCCCATAGATATCCTTCCCACTCCCGATTACTCCATTTCCCCATCGATATCTTTCTGACTCCCGATCTCTCCATTTACCCATGGATATCCACCTGACTCCTGATCTCTCCATTTCTGCGCTGATATTTCCCTGACTTCCAATCTCTCCATTTCCACATCGACATCCCCCTGAATGCCGATGTCTCCTTTTCCCCATCGATATCTCCGCGACTCTCGATCTCCCCATTTCCCGATCAATATCCCCCAATTCCCGATCTCTCAATTTCCCCATTGATATCCCCTGGCATACGATCGCTCTATTTCCCCATCGATATCGCCCTGAATCCCAATTTCTGCATTTCCACTTCTACAAGCCCCCGACTCCCCATCTCTCCATTTCCCCATTGATAAATCCCAACTCCCAAACTCTCCATTTCACCATCAATATCCCCTGACTCCTGATCTCTCCATTTCCCCATGGATATCCAACTGACTCCTAATCTCTCCATTTCCGAATTGATATCACCCCGACTCCAAATCAATCCAATTCCCCATCGATGTCCCCCCCAACTCCAAATCTATATACTTCCCCTTCAATATTCCCCCAACTCCAGAACTCCCCTATTTTCCCATGCATATCCTACCCCTGACTCCCGATTTCTCCGTTTCCACATCTAAATCACCCAAATCCTGATCTCGCCATTTCCCGATTGATATCCCCCCAACTCCCGATCTCACCATTTCCTCAACGATATCCCCCCAACTCCCAATCTCACCATTTCCCCATCGATATCCCACTGTCTCCCAATCTCTCCATTTTGCCATTGATAACCCCCAACTCCCGATCTCTCCACTTCCCCATCGATATCCCATGACTCCCGATCTCTCCATTTCCCCAATGATATCCCCCCGACTCCTGATATCTTCTTTACCCCAATGATATCCCCCGACTCCCTATATCTCCATTTCCCCATCGATATCCCCCCAAATCCCGATCTCTCCATTTCCCCATGGATATCAACCTGACTCCTGATCTCTCCATTTCCGCATCGATATTTCCCCGACTTCCAATCTCTCCATTTCCTCATCTAAATCCCCCTGAATGCCGATGTATCCATTTCCCTATCGATATCTCCCCGACTCCCCATCTCTCCTTTTCCCCATCGATATCCCCCAACTCCCGATCTCTCTATTTCTCCATCGATATCCTCCAACTCCCGATCTCTCTATTTCTCCATCGATATCCCCCGACACATGATCACTCCATTTCCCCATTGATATCCCCCTGAATCCCGATGTCTGCATTTCGACTTATAGATGCCACCGAATCTGGATCTCTCCATTTCCCCATCGATATCCCCCCGACTCCAGATATCTCCATTTCCCCATTCATAACACATCAACTCCAGATCTCTCCATTTCCGCATTGATATCGCCCTGAATTCCAAACTCTCCATTTCCCCATCGATATCCCCCCGACTCCCAATCTCTCCATTTCCCCATCGATAACCCCCAATTCGCAATCTCTCCATTTCCCCCATCGATATCCCTCCGACACTGGATCTCTCAATTTCCCCATTGATATCCCCTGACATATGATCGCTCTATTTCCCCATCGATATCCCCCAACGCCCGATCTCTCCATTTCCCCATCGATATCCCTCCGACACTGGATCTCTCTATTTCCCCATCGATATACCCCGACACATGATCACTCCATTTCCCCATTGATATCGCCCTGAATCCCGATTTCTGCATTTCGACTTATATATGCCCCCGAATCTGGATCTCTCCATTTCCCTATCGATATCCCCCCACTCCCGATATCTCCATTTCCCCATTCATAACACATCAACTGCAGATCTCTCCAATTCCGCTTTGATATCGCCCCGAATTCCAACCTCTCCATTTCCCCATCGATATCCCCCAACTCGCGATCTCTCCATTTCCCCCATCGATATCCTTCCGACACTGGATCTCTCAATTTCCCCATTGATATCCCCCGACATATGATCACTCCATTTCCCCATCGATATCCCCCTGAATCTCGATTACTGCATTTCAACTTCGATATGCCTCTGACTCCTGAACTCTCCATTTCCCTATTGATAACCCCTTGAATGCCAATCGCTCCATTTCCCCGTCGATGTACCCCGATTGCGATGTCTGCATTTCCATATCGATAACACCCGACTCCCGATCTCTCCATTTCCCCATCTATATCCCCCTGACTCCCGATCGCTCTATTTCCCCATTGATATCGCCCGGAATCCGGATTTCTGCAATTCCACTTCGATCAGCCCCCGACTCCCAATCGGTCCATTTCCCCATCAATTTCCCCCCTCACCCGATCTCTCAATTTCCCCATCGATATGCCCCCGACTCCCGATATCTCCATTTCCCCATTGATATCCCCCTGACACCTGAACTCTCCATTTCCCCATCAATATCACCCGGATCACAAACTCTCCACTTCCCCATCGATATAGCCCGACTCACGATCTCTCCATTTCCTCATCAAAATCCACCCAATTCCTAATCTCCTCATTTTCCCATTGATATCCACTGGACTCCCGATCTCTCCATTTCCACATCGATATTTCCCCGACTTCCAATCTCCAATTCTACATCGATATCCCCCTGAATGCCGATGTCTCCATTTCCCCATCGATATCCCCCGATTCCTGATCTCTCCATTTCCCCATTGATATTCCCCACTCCCGATATCTCCATTTTCCCATCGATATCATCCTGACTCCTGATATCTCCATTTCCCAATTGATATCCAACTGACTCCCGATGTCTACATTTCCCCATCGACATCTCCCCGACTCCTGATCTCTCCATTTCCAAATTGATATCACCCCGACTCCAAATCAACCCATTTCCCCATCGATGTCACCCCCAAATCCAAATCTATATATTTCCCCATCGATATGCCCCCAACTCCAGATCTCTCCATTTCCCCATCAATATCACCCACACTCCCGATCTCGCCATTTCCCCATTGATATCCCTCCAACTCCCGATCTCTCCACTACCCTATCGATATCCCCAGTCTCCCAATCTCAGCATTTCCCCATTGATATCCCCCCAAATCCCGATCTCTCCACTTCCCCATCAATATCCCCCCATCGCCCGATCTCTCCACTTCCCCATCGATATCCCATGACTCCCAATCTCTCCATTACCACAACGATATCACACGACTCCAGATCTCTCCATTTCCCCATAGATATCCTTCCCACTCCCGATTACTCCATTTCCCCATCGATATCTTTCTGACTCCCGATCTCTCCATTTACCCATGGATATCCACCTGACTCCTGATCTCTCCATTTCTGCGCTGATATTTCCCTGACTTCCAATCTCTCCATTTCCACATCGACATCCCCCTGAATGCCGATGTCTCCTTTTCCCCATCGATATCTCCGCGACTCTCGATCTCCCCATTTCCCGATCAATATCCCCCAATTCCCGATCTCTCAATTTCCCCATTGATATCCCCTGGCATACGATCGCTCTATTTCCCCATCGATATCGCCCTGAATCCCAATTTCTGCATTTCCACTTCTACAAGCCCCCGACTCCCCATCTCTCCATTTCTCCATTGATAAATCCCAACTCCCAAACTCTCCATTTCACCATCAATATCCCCTGACTCCTGATCTCTCCATTTCCCCATCGATATCGAACTGACTCCTAATCTCTCCATTTCCGAATTGATATCACCCCGACTCCAAATCAATCCAATTCCCCATCGATGTCCCCCCCAACTCCAAATCTATATACTTCCCCTTCAATATTCCCCCAACTCCAGAACTCCCCTATTTTCCCATGCATATCCTACCCCTGACTCCCGATTTCTCCGTTTCCACATCTAAATCACCCAAATCCTGATCTCGCCATTTCCCGATTGATATCCCCCCGACTCCCGATCTCACCATTTCCTCAACGATATCCCCCCAACTCCCAATCTCACCATTTCCCCATCGATATCCCACTGTCTCCCAATCTCTCCATTTTGCCATTGATAACCCCCAACTCCCGATCTCTCCACTTCCCCATCGATATCCCATGACTCCCGATCTCTCCATTTCCCCAATGATATCCCCCCGACTCCTGATATCTTCTTTTCCCCAATGATATCCCCCGACTCCCTATATCTCCATTTCCCCATCGATATCCCCCCAAATCCCGATCTCTCCATTTCCCCATGGATATCAACCTGACTCCTGATCTCTCCATTTCCGCATCGATATTTCCCCGACTTCCAATCTCTCCATTTCCTCATCTAAATCCCCCTGAATGCCGATGTATCCATTTCCCTATCGATATCTCCCCGACTCCCCATCTCTCCTTTTCCCCATCGATATCCCCCAACTCCCGATCTCTCTATTTCTCCATCGATATCCTCCAACTCCCGATCTCTCTATTTCTCCATCGATATCCCCCGACACATGATCACTCCATTTCCCCATTGATATCCCCCTGAATCCCGATGTCTGCATTTCGACTTATATATGCCCCCGAATCTGGATCTCTCCATTTCCCTATCGATATCCCCCCACTCCCGATATCTCCATTTCCCCATTCATAACACATCAACTGCAGATCTCTCCAATTCCGCTTTGATATCGCCCCGAATTCCAACCTCTCCATTTCCCCATCGATATCCCCCAACTCGCGATCTCTCCATTTCCCCCATCGATATCCTTCCGACACTGGATCTCTCAATTTCCCCATTGATATCCCCCGACATATGATCACTCCATTTCCCCATCGATATCCCCCTGAATCTCGATTACTGCATTTCAACTTCGATATGCCTCCGACTCCTGAACTCTCCATTTCCCTATTGATAACCCCTTGAATGCCAATCGCTCCATTTCCCCGTCGATGTACCCCGATTGCGATGTCTGCATTTCCATATCGATAACCCCCAACTCCCGATCTCTCCATTTCCCCATCTATATCCCACTGACTCCCGATCGCTCTATTTCCCCATCGATATACGCCGACTTCCAATCTCTCCATTTCCCCATCGATAATCCCCCGACACACGATCGCTCCATTTCCCCATTGATATCGCCCGGAATCCAGATTTCTGCAATTCAACTTCGATCTGCCCCCAACTCCCAATCGGTCCATTTCCCCATCAATATCCCCCCTCACCCGATCTCTCAATTTCCCCATCGATATGCCCCCGAATCCCGATATCTCCATTTCCCCATTGATATCCCCCTGACACCCGAACTCTCCATTTCACCATCAATATCACCCGGATCACAAACTCTCCACTTCCCCATCGATATAGCCCGACTCACGATCTCTCCATTTCCTCATCGATATGCACCCGATTCCCGATCTGCTCATTTCCCCATCCATATCCACCGGACTCCCGGTCTCTCCATTTCCGCATCGATATTTCCCTGACTTCCAATCTCTCCAATTTACATCGATATCCCCCTGAATGCCGATGTCTCCATTTTCCCATCCCTATCCCCCGATTCTGGATCTCTCCATTTCCCCATTGATATCCCCGACTCCCGATATCTCCATTTCCCCATCAATATCACCCTGACTCCCAATCTCTCCATTTCCCAATTGATATCCCCCCAATTCCTGATCTCTCCATTTCTTCATTGATAAACCCCAACTCCCAAACTCTCCATTTCCCCATCAATATACCCTGACACCCAATCTCTCCATTTCCCCATCGATATGCCCCCGACTTCCAATCTCTCCATTATGACAATGATATCATGCGACTCCAGGTATGCCCATTTCCCCATCGATATCCTTCCGATTCCCGACTACTCCATTTCCCCATCGATATTTTTCTGACCCCGATCTCTCCATTTCCCCATCGATATCCACTTGACTCCTGATCTCTCCATTTCCCCATGGATATCCCCCTGACTCCCAATTTCTCCATTTCCCCATCGATATCCCCCCGACACCATATCTCTCCATTGCCCCATCGATATCCCCCCAAATCCCGATCTCTCCATTTCCCCAAGGATATCCACCTGACTCCTGATCTCTCCATTTCCGCATCGATATTTCCCCGACTTCCAATCTCTCCATTTCCACATCGAAATCCCCCTGAATGCCGATGTCTCCATTTCACCATCGATATCCCCCAACTCCCGACCTCTCTATTTCTCCATCGATATTCCCCAACTCCCGATCTCTCTATTTCCCCATCGATATCCCCCGACACATGATCACTCCATTTCCCGACTGATATCGCCCTCAATTCCGATTTCTGCATTCTGACTTACATATGCCCCCCAATCTGGATCTCTCCATTTCCCCATCGATATCCCCCCTCTCCCGATATCTCCATTTCCCCATTCATAACACATCAACTCCAGATCTCTCCATTTCCGCATTGATAACGCCCCGAATTCCAACTTTTCCATTTCCCCATCGATATCCCCCCAACTCCCGATCTCTCCATTTCCGCATCGATATTTCCCTGACTTCCAATCTCTCCAATTCTACATCGATATCCCCCTGAATGCCGATGTCTCCATTTCCCCATCGATTTCCCCCGATTCCTGATCTCTCCATTTCCCCATTGATATTCCCGACTCCCGATATCTCCATTTTTCCATCGATATCACCCTGACTCCCGATATCTCCATTTCCCCATTGATATCCATCTGACTCCCGATGTCTACATTTCCCCATCGACATCTCCCCGACTCCTGATCTCTCCATTTCCGAATTGATATCACCCCGACTCCAAATCAACCCATTTCCCCATCGATGTCACCCCCAAATCCAAATCTATATATTTCCCCATCAATATGCCCCCAACTCCAAATCTCTCCATTTCCCCATCAATATCACCCACACTCCCGATCTCTCCATTTCCCCATCAATATCCCCCCATCGCCCAATCTCTCCATTTCCTCATTGATATCCCCCCAACTCCCGATCTCTCCACTTCCCCATCGATATCCCATGACTCACAATCTCTCCATTACCACAACGATATCACATGACTCCAGATCTCTCCATTTCCCCATCGATATCTTTCTGACTCCCGATCTCTCCATTTACCCATGGATATCCACCTGACTCCTGATCTCTCCATTTCTGCATCGATATTTCCCTGACTTCCAATCTCTCCATTTCCACATCGACATCCCCCTGAATGCCGATGTCTCCATTTCCCCATCGATATCTCCCCGACTCCCGATCTCCCCATTTCCCGATCGATATCCCCCAACTCCCGAGCTCTCAATTTCCCCATTGATATCCCCTGCCATACGATCGCTCTATTTCCCCATCGATATCGCTCTGAATCCCGATTTCTGCATTTCCACTTCTACATGCCCCTGACTCCCCATCTCTCCATTTCCCCATTAATAAAACCTCAACTCCTGATCTCTCCATTTCCCCATTGATATCCCCCGATTCCTGATCTCTCCATTTCCCCATTGATAAACCCCAACTCCCAAACACTCCATTTCTCCATCAATATACCCTGACTCCTGATCTCTCCATTTCCCCATCGATATCCAACTGACTCCTGATCTCTCCATTTCCGAATTGATATCACCCCGACTCCAAATCAATCCAATTCCCCATCGATGTCCCCCCCGACTCCAAATCTATATATTTCCCCTTCAATATTCCCCCGACTCCAGAACCCCCCTATTTTCCCATGAATATCCTACCCCTGACTCCCGATTTCTCCGTTTCCACATCTAAATCACCCAAATCCTGATCTCGCCATTTCCCAATTGAAATTTCCCCGACTCCCGATCTCACCATTTCCTCAACGATATCCCCCCAACTCCCCATCTCACCATTTCCCCATCGATATCCCACTGTCTCCCAATCTCTCCATTTCGCCATTGATAACCCCCCAACTCCCGATCTCTCCACTTCCCCATCGATATCCCATTACTCCCGATCTCTCCATTTCCCCAATGATATCCCCCCGAGTCCTGATATCTTCCTTTCCCCAATGATATCCCCCGACTCCCTATATCTTCATTTCTCCATCAATATCCACCCGAGTCCCGATTTCACCATTTCCCCATCCATATTCCCCCGACTCCTGATCTCTCCATTTCACCATCGAACTCCATGACTCCCGATATCTTCATTTCCCCAACGATATGCCCTCAACTCCCAATCTCTCCATTACCACAATGATATCATGCGACACCAGATCTCTCCATTTCTCCATAGATATCGTTCCCACTCCCGATTACGCCAATTCCCCATCGATATCTTTCTGACACCTGATCTCTTCGTTTCCCCGTGGATATCCACCTGACTCCTGATCTCTCCATTTCCCCATTGATATCCCCCCGACTCCCGATCTCTCCATTTCCCCATCGATAACCCCCAACTCATGATCTTTCCATTTCCCCCATCGATATCCCTCTGAAACCGGATCTCTCAATTTCCCCATTGATATCCCCGACATATGATCTCTCCATTTCCCCATCGATATCCCCCTGAATCTCGATTTCTGCATTTCAACTTCAATATGCCTCCGACTCCTGAGCTTTCCATTTCCCAATCAATATCTCCCTGAATGCTAATCGCTCCATTTCCCCGTCGATGTACACTGATTCCAATCTCTCCATTTCCCCATCAATATCCCACACCTCCCGATCTCTCTATTTCCCCATCGATATCCCTCCGACACCCGATCTCTCAATTTCCCCATCGATCAGCCCCCGAATCCTGATATCTCCATTTCCCCATTGATATCCCCCGACACCCGAACTCTCTATTTCACCATCAATATCACCCGGATGACAAACTCTCCACTTCCCCATCGATATAGCCTGACTCACGACCTCTCCATTTCCTCATCAATATGCACCCGATTCCCGATCTCCTCATTTCCCCATCCATATCCACCGGACTCCCGATCTCTCCATTTCCGCATCGATATTTCCCTGACTTCCAATCTCTCCAATTCTACATCGATATCCCCCTGAATGCCGATGTCTCCATTTTCCCATCCCTATCCCCCGATTCTGGATCTCTCCATTTCCCTATTGATATCCCCGACTCCCGATATCTCCATTTCCCATCGATATCATCCTGACACCCAATCTCTCCCTTTCCCCATCGATATGCCCCCAACTCCCAATCTCTCCATTACGACAATGATATCATGCGACTCCAGGTATGTCCATTTCCCGATCGATATCCTTCCGATTCCCGATTACTCCATTTCCCCATCGATATCTTTCTGAACCCGATCTCTCCATTTCCCCATAGATATCCACTTGACTCCTGATCTCTCCATTTCCCCATGGATATCCCCCTGACTCCCAATTTCTCCATTTCCCCATCGATATCCCCCTGACTCCATATCTCTCTACTTCCCCATCGATATCCCCCCAAATTCCGATCTCTCCATTTCCCCAAGGATATCCACCTGACTCCTGATCTCTCCATTTCCACATAAATATTTCCCCGACTTCCAATCTCTCCATTTCCGCATCGAAATCCTCCTGAATGCCGATGTCTCCATTTCCCCATCGTTATCTCCCCGACTCCCCATCTCTAAATTTCCCCATCGATATCCCCCAACTCCCGATCTCTCTATTTCTCCATCGATATCCCCCAACTCCCGATCTCTCTATTTCTCCATCAATATCCCCCGACACATGATCACTCCATTTCCCCATTGATATCCCCCTGAATCCCGATTTCTGCATTTCGACTTATAGATGCCCCCGAATCTGGATCTCTCCATTTCCCCATCGATATCCCCCCGACTCCAGATATCTCCATTTCCCCATTCATAACACATCAACTCCAGATCTCTCCATTTCCGCATTGATATCACCCCGAATTCCAACCTCTCCATTTCCCCATCAATATCCCTCCGACTCCCAATCTCTCCAGGTCCCCATCGATAACCCCCAACTCGCGATCTCTCCATTTCCCCCATCGATATCCCTCCGACACTGGATCTCTCAATTTCCCCATTGATATCCCCCGACATATGATCGCTCCATTTCCCCATCGATATCCCCCTGAATCTCGATGTCTGCATTTCAACTTCGTTATGCCTCCGACTCCTGAGCTTTCCATTTCCCTATTGATATCCCCCTGAATGCCAATCGCTCCATTTCCCCATCGATGTACCCCGATTGCGATGTCTGCATTTCCATATCGATAACCCCCCACTCCCGATCTCTCCATTTCCCCTTCGATATCCCCCAACTCCCGATCTCTCCGTTTCCCCATCGATATCCTTCCAACACTGGATCTCTCTATTTCCCCATCGATATCCCACCGACACATGATCACTCCATTTCTCCACTGATATCGCCCTGAATCCCGATTTCTGCATTTCGACTTATAAATGCCCCCGAATCTGGATCTCTCCTTTTCCCCATCAATATCCCCCCTCTCCCGATATCTCCATTTCCTCATTCATAACACATCAACTCCAGATCTCTCTATTTCCGCATTGATATCGCCCCGAATTCCAACCTCTCCATTTCCCCATCGATATCCCCCCAACTCCCGATCTCTCCATTTCCCCATCGATAACCCCTGAACTCGCGATCTCTCCATTTCCCCCACTGATATTCTTCCGACACTGGATCTCTCAATTTCCCCATTGATATCCCCCGACATATGATCACTCCATTTCCCCATCGATATCCCCCTGAATCTCGATTACTGCATTTCAACTTCGATATGCCTCCGACTCCTGAGCTTTCCATTTCCCTATTGATATCCCCCTGAATGCCAATCGCTCCATTTCCCCGTCGATGTACCCCGATTGCGATGTCTGCATTTCCATATCGATAACCCCCGACTCCCGATCTCTCCATTTCCCCATCTATATCCCCCTGACTCCTGATCGCTCTATTTCCCCGTCGATATACGCCGACTTCCAATCTCACCATTTCCCCATCGATAATCCCCCGACACACGATCGCTCCATTTCCCCATTGATATCGCCCGGAATCCGGATTTCTGCAATTCCACTTCGATCTGCCCCCGACTCCCAATCGGTCCATTTCCCCATCAATATCCCCCCTCACCTGATCTCTCAATTTCCCCATCGATATGCCCCCGACTCCCGATATCTCCATTTCCCCATTGATATCCCCCTGACACCCGAACTCTCCATTTCCCCATCAATATCACCCGGATCACAAACTCTCCACTTCCCCATCGATATAGTCCGACTCACGATCTCTCCATTTCCTCATCGAAATCCACCCAATTCCTAATCTCCTCATTTCCCCATCGATATCCACTGGACTCCCGATCTCTCCATTTCCGCATCGATATTTCCCCGACTTCCAATCACTCCAATTCTGCATCGATATCCCCCTGAATGCCGATGTCTCCATTTCCCCATCGATATCCCCCGATTCCTGATCTCTCCATTTCCCCATTGATATTCCCCACTCCCGATATCTCCATTTTCCCATCGATATCACCCTGACTCCCGATATCTCCATTTCCCCATTGATATACAACTGACTCCCGATGTCTACATTTCCCCATCGACATCTCCCCGACTCCTGATCTCTCCATTTCTGAATTGATATCACCCCGACTCCAAATCAACCCATTTCCCCATCGATGTCACCCCCAAATCCAAATCTATATATTTCCCCATCGATATGCCCCCAACTCCAGATCTCTCCATTTCCCCATCAATATCACCCACACTCCCGATCTCCCCATTTCCCCATTGATATCCCCCCCAGCTCCCGATCTCTCCACTACCCCCTCGATATCTCCAGTCTCCCAATCTCAGCATTTCCCCATCAATATCCCCCCATCGCCCAATCTCTCCATTTCCTCATTGATATCCCCCCAACTCCCAATCTCTCCACTTCCCCATCGATATCCCATGACTCCTGATCTCTCCATTTCCCCGATGATATCCCCCTGAGTCCTGATATCTTCTTTTCCCCAATGATATCCCCCGACTCCCTATATCTTCATTTCTCCATCGATTTCCCCCCGATTAACGATGTCTCCATTTCTCCACGGAACTCCCATGACTCCCGATATCTTCATTTCCCCAGCAATATGCCCCTGACTCACAATCTCTCCATTACCACAATGATATCATGCAACTCCCAATCTCTCCATTTCCCCATCGATATCCTTCCGACTCCCGATTACTCCATTTCCCCATCGATATCTTTCTGACTTCCGATCTCTCCATTTCCCCATGGAAATCCACCTAAATCCTGATCTCTCCATTTCCCCATGGCTATCCCCCTGACTCCCGATTTCTCCATTTCCCTTTCGATATCCCACCGACTCCATATCTCTCCATTTCCCCATCGATAGCCCCCCAAATCCCGATCTCTCCATTTCCCCATGGATATCCACCTGAATCCTGATCTCTCCATTTCCCCATTGATATCTCCCTGACTCCTGATTTCTCCATTTCCCCATCGATATCCCCCTGACTCCATATCTCTCCATTTCCCCATCGATATCCCCCCAAATCCCAATCTCTCTATTTCCCCATGGATATCCACCTGAATCCTGATCTCTCCATTTCCCCATTGATATCCCCCTGACTCCCGATTTCTCCATTTCCCTTTCGATATCCCCCCAACTCCTGATCTCTCCATTTCCCCATTGATATGCCCCTGACTCCCGATCTCTCCTTTTCCCCAGCGATACCCCGCGATTCCCGATCTCTCCATTTCCACATCAATATCTTCTGACTCTCGGTATCTCCATTTCCCCAACGATATCCCCCCGACTCCAAATCTCTTGATTTCCCCATTCATATCCACCCGACTCCCAATCTCTCCATTTCCCCATGGATATCTCCCCAAATCCCGAGCTCTCCATTTCCACATCAATATCACCCCAAATTCCAATCTTTTTGTTTCCCCATTGATATCCACCTGACTCCTCATCTCTCCATTTCCCCATCGATATCCCCCCAAATCCCAAGCTCTCCATTTCCCCATCGATATCCCCCCAAATCCCGATCTCTTTGTTTCCCCATCGATATCCCCTAATTCCCGATTACTCCATTTCCCAATCGATATCCCCACGAATCCCAATCTCTTTATTTCCCTATCAATATCCTCCCGACTCCCAATCTCCCCATTTCCTCATCGATATACCCCCGAGTCCCGATCTCTCCATTTCCACATCGATGTTCTACAACTCCTGATCTCTTCATTTCACCATCAACTCCCATGACTCCCGATATCTTCATTTCCCCAACGATATCCCCCGACTCCCAATCTCTCCATTACCACAACAATATCATACGACTCCAGATCTCTCCATTTCCCCATCGATAACGTTCCCACTCCTGATTACTTCATTTCCCCATCGATATCTTTCTGACTCCCAATCTCTCCATTTCCCCATCGATATCCTTCCGACTCGCGATCTCTGCATTTCCCCATCGCTATCCTTCCGACTCCCGATCTCTCCATTTCCCCATTGATATCCACCTGACTCCTGGTCTCTCCATTTCCCAATTAAATCCCCCCGACTCCCGATTTCTCCAGTTCTCCATCGATATCCCCCCAACTCCTGATCTCTCCATTTCTCCATTGATATCCCCCCAAATTCCGATCTGTTTATTTCCCCATCAATATCCTCCAGACTCCCAATCTCTCCATTTCCCCATCGATATCCCCAGACTCCCGATCTCCCCATTTCCCCATCGATATCCCATGACTCCCGATCTCTCCATTTCCCCATCGATATCCCGCGAATCCCGATCTCTCCATTACCACATCAATATCCTCCGACTCTTGGTATCTCCATTTCCCCAACGATATCCCCCCAACTCCAAAACGTTCGATTTCCCCATTCATATCCACCCAACTCCCGATCTCTCCATTTCCCCATCGATATCTCCCCGAATCCCGAGCTCTCCATTTCCCCATCAATATCACCCCAAATCCCGATCTCTTTGTTTCCCCATTGATATCCCCTAATTCCCGATTACTCCAATTTCCCCATCGATATCCCCACGAATCCCAATCTCTTTATTCTCCTATCAATATCCTCCCGACTCCTGATCTCCCCATTTCCCCATCGATATCCCCCCGAGTCCCGATCTCCCCATTTCCCCATCGATAGCCCTCGAATCCCGATGTCTCCATTTCCCCATCGATATCCACCTGACTCCTGATCTCTCCATTTCCAGATCAATATCCTCCAACTCTCGGTATCTCCATTTCCCCAATGATATCCCCCCGACTCCAAATCTCTCGATTTCCACATTCATATCCACCCGATTCCTGATCTCTCCATTTCCCCATCGATATCACCCCAAATCCCGATCTCTTTGTTTCCCCATTGATATCCCCAATTCCTGATTACTCCATTTCCCCACCGATATCCCCATGAATCCCAATCTCTTTATTTCCCTATCAATATCCTCTCGACTCCCAATCTCCCCATTTCCCCATCAATAACCCCCAACTCCCAATCTCCCCATTTCCCCATCAATATCCCCCCAAGTCTCGATCTCTCCATTTCCACATCGATATCCTCCAACTCCTGATCTCTCCATTTCCCCATCAAACTCCCATGACTCCCGATATCTTCATTTCCCCAACGATATCCCCCGACTCCCAATCTCTCCATTACCACAATGATATCATACGACTCCAGATCTCTTCATTTCCCCATCGATAATGTTCCCACTCCTGATTACTCCATTTCCCCATCGATATCTTTCTGACTCCCAATCTCTCCATTTCCCCATCGATATCCTTCCGACTCGCGATCTCTGCATTTCCCCATCGCTATCCTTCCGACTCCCGATCTCTCCATTTCCCCATTGATATCCACCTGACTCCTGGTCTCTCCATTTCCCAATTAAATCCCCCCGACTCCCGATTTCTCCAGTTCTCCATCGATATCCCCCCAACTCCTGATCTCTCCATTTCTCCATTGATATCCCCCCAAATTCCGATCTGTTTATTTCCCCATCAATATCCTCCAGACTCCCAATCTCTCCATTTCCCCATCGATATCCCCAGACTCCCGATCTCCCCATTTCCCCATCGATATCCCATGACTCCCGATCTCTCCATTTCCCCATCGATATCCCGCGAATCCCGATCTCTCCATTACCACATCAATATCCTCCGACTCTTGGTATCTCCATTTCCCCAACGATATCCCCCCAATTCCAAATCTTTCGATTTCCCCATTCATATCCACCCAACTCCCGATCTCTCCATTTCCCCATCGATATCTCCCTGAATCCCGAGCTCTCCATTTCCCCATCAATATCACCCCAAATCCCGATCTCTTTGTTTCCCCATTGATATCCCCTAATTCCCGATTACTCCAATTTCCCCATCGATATCCCCATGACTCCCAATCTCTTTATTTTCCTATCAATATCCTCCCGACTCCTGATCTCCCCATTTCCCCATCGATATCCCCCGAGTCCCGATCTCTCCATTTCCCCATCGATATCCCTCGAATCCTGATGTCTCCATTTCCCCATTGATATCCACCTGACTCCTGATCTCTCCATTTCCAGATCAATATCCTCCGACTCTCAGTATCTCCATTTCCCCACCAATATCCCCATGAATCCCAATCTCTTTATTTCCCTGTCAATATCCTCTCGACTCCCAATCTCCCCATTTCCCCATCGATATCCCCCCAACTCCCAATCTCCCCATTTCCCCATCGATATCGCCCCAAGTCCCGATATCTTCATTTCCCCAATGATATCCCCCGACTCCCAATCTCTCCATTTCCCCATCGACATCCCCCTGACTCCTGGTCTCTCCATTTCCTCATCGATATCCTCCAATTCCTAATCTGTCCATTTCCCTATTAAACTCCCATGACTCCCGATATCTTCATTTCCCCAACGATATCCCCCGACTTCCAATCTCTCCATTACCACAACGATATCATGCATCTCCAGATCTCTCCATTTCCCCATCGATATCCTTCTGACTCCCGATCTCTCCATTTCCCCATCAATATCCACCTGACCCCTGGTCTCTCCATTTCCCCATTAAATCCCCCCGACTCCCGATTTCTCCAGTTCCCCATCGATATGCCCCCAACTCCTGATCTCTCCATTTCTTCACTGATATCCCCCCAAATCCCGATCTCTACATTTCCCCATCGATATCCCCCCAGATGCCAATCTCTTTATTTCCCCATCAATATCCTCCTGACTCCAAATCTCTCCATTTCCCCATCGATATCCCCAGACTCCCAATCTCCCCATTTCCCCATCGATATCCCCCCGAGTCCCGATCTCTCCATTTCCACATCGATATCCTCCAACTCCTGATCTCTCCATTTCCCCATCAAACTCCCATGACTCCCGATATCTTCATTTCCCCAATGATATCCCCTGACTCCCAATCTCTCCATTTCCCCATCGATATCCTTCTGACTCCAAATCTCTCCATTTCCCCATCGATATCCACCTGACTCCTGATCTCTCCATTTCCCCATTGATATCCTCCCGACTCCCAATCTCTCCATTTCCTCATCGATATCCTCCAACTCCTGATCTCACCATTTCCCCATCAAACTCCCATGACTCCCGATATCTTCATTTCCCCAACGATATCCCCCGACTCCCAATCTCTCCATTATTACAATGATATCATGCATCTCCAGATCTCTCCATTTCCCCATCGATATCCTTCCGACTCCCGATCTCTCCATTTCCCCATCAATATCCACCTGACCCCTGGTCTCTCCATTTCCCCATTAAATCCCCCCGACTCCCGATTTCTCCAGTTCCCCATCGATATGCCCCCAACTCCTGATCTCTCCATTTCTTCATTAATATCCCCCCAAATCCCGATCTCTCTATTTCCCCATCGATATCCCCCCAAATCCCTATCTCTTTATTTCCCCATCAATATCCTCCTGACTCCCAATCTCTCCATTTCCCCATTGATATCCCCAGACTCCCGATCTCCCCATTTCCCCATCGATATGCCCCCGAGTCCCAATCTCTCCATTTCCACATCCATATCCTCCAACTCCTGATCTCTCCATTTCCCCATCAAACTCCCATGACTCCCAATATCTTCATTTCCCCAATGATATCCCCCGACTCCCAATCTCTTTATTTCCCTATCAATATTCTCCCGACTCCCAATCTCCCCATTTCCCCATCGATATCCCCCAATTCCCGATCTCTCCATTTCCCCATCAAAATCCCCCGACACTTATTTCAAGCTAAATTTTTATTTTTAACCTGTATGACTGAGTATGCATGTGGTTTATCCTTTCTTGCCTTGAGTAGTTAATAAACTTACTCTTACCTTTAACTCGAGAAAGCCTGATCATTTTGGCTCTTTCAAAGCCAGAATGATTGGGTCTGGGAAAAAGGTATCCATGAAAGGGATCCTTTTTAGATTTTGACCAATGGATGGTGGGAGCAGGGGGCTGAATAAAGATAGGGAGCCAGTTCATCCCTCCTCACCAGGGACATAACAATTTGGGAAAGCCTCAGCCAGACAGTTACAAATTGAGGGGTCTCGTCTGGATCGACAACTTTGGGGAACCTCACCTGAGGGTGGGTTTTAACAAATTGGTGTTCGTCCGGGATTTGAACAAACTGGGGGCTCGGAGTCAAGAATATTTTTACCCACAGGTGAAACAAATGAATTAGAGTGGAGAAAGTAAATTGTCCTTTTGAAGTCAATTTTTTAGAAACTGCAAAATGACTTTTTTGAGTCTATACTCCTGAAGTGTTAAAATGTCCACTTTTGATGCCATTACCTTTCTAGCAGAACCAGAAGCAGTTACTTTTGAGGATGTAAAAGTTTTGTCCCTTGAACAGTTAAAAGAGTTAGCAAGGCATTTAGGATTAGAATTTTGGCCGAAAGCCAGAAAACCTGAAATTTTAAAAGGGGAGGCCAATAGTCTACAAGTGAAAATTACGGATGATGAAATGGATAGGATAACAATAGAGAGATTAAAATTGGAGAAGTGGAAATTAGAATTTCAGGAGACAGAAAAGGAAAGGGAATTTCAGGAAGGTCATGTCTGACCAATTTGATTGCATTTTTTGACGAGGTGACCAGGTGTGTAGATGAGGGCAATGCATTTGACGTAGTCTATTGGACTTCAGCAAGGCTTTTGATAAGGTCCCGCATGGGAGACTGATAATGAAGGTAAGAGCCCATGGAATCCAAGGCAATTTAGCAAATTGGATCCAGAATTGGCTGAGTGGCAGGAAGCAGAGGGTGATGGTCGAGGGGTGTTTTTGTGACTGGACGCCTGTGTCCAGTGGGGTTCCACAGGGATCGGTGTTGGGTCCTTTGCTGTTTGTCATCATTTTGGGCGGCACTACACCGTGCTAAATGGGATAGATTTCAAAAAGATCTAGCAACTCAAGACTGGGCATCCACGAGGCAGTCCTGGTCCATCCATACCTGGAGTAGACAAAAAGCAGGACAAATCCAACCTGGCCAATTACCACCCCATCAGTCCACTCTCCATCATCAATAAAGTGATGGAAGGAGTCATCAGTAGTGTTATCAAGCTGCACTTGCTTAGCATTAACCTGCTCACTGATGCCCAGTTTTGGTTGCCAGGGCCACTGAGCTCCTGACCTCATTACAGCCTTCATTCAAACATGGACAAAAGAGCTGAACTCCCAAGGTGAGGTGAGAGTGACTGCCTTTGACATCAAGGCTGCATTTGACCGAGTGTGGCATCAAGGAGCCCTAGCAAAACCGGAGTCAATGGGAATTGGGGAAAACTCTCCACTGGTTGGAGTCATACCTAGCACAAAGGAAGATGATTGTGGTTGTTTGAGGTCAGTCATCTCAGCTCCAGGACATCACTGCAGGAGTTCCTCAAAGTAGTGTCCTAGGCCTAACCATCTTCAGATGCTTCATCAATAACCTTCCTTCCAGCATAAGGTCAGAAGTGGGGATGTTCACTGATGATTGCACAATGTTCAGTACCACTTGCAACTCCACAGATACTGAAGCAGTCCATATCCAAATGCAGCAAGACCTGGACAATATCCAGGCTTGGGCTGACAAGTGCAAGTAACATTCACGCCACACAAGTGCCAGGCAATGACCATTTCTAACAAGAGAGAATCCAACCATCGCCCCTTGATGTTCAGTGGCATTCCCATCGCTGAATCCCCCACTGTCAACATACTGGGGGTTACCATTGACCAGAAATTGAACTGGACTAGCCATATAAATACTACAGCTACAAGAGCAGGTCAGAGGTTAGGAATTGTGCAACAAGTAACTCACTTCCTGATTCCCCAAAGCCTGTCCACCATCTACAAGGCACAAGTCAGGAGTGTGATGGAATACTCCCCACTTGCCTGGATGAGTGTAGCTCCAACAACACTCAAGAAGTTTGAAACCATCCAGGACAAAGCAGCCTGCTTGATTGGCACCACATCCACAAACATTAACTCCCTCCGCCACCGACACATAGTAGCAGCAATGTGTACCATCTACAAGATGCATTGCAGGAATTCACCAAGGCTCCTTAGATAGCAACTTCCAAACACATGATCACTACCATCTATAAGGACAAGGGCAGCGGATAGATGGGAACACCACCATCTGGAAGTTCCCATCCAAGACACTCACCATCCTGACTTAGAAATATATCGCCGTTCCTCCACTGTCACTGGGTCAAAATCCTGGAACTCCATCCTTAACAGCACTGTGGGTGTACCTACACCATATGGACTGCAGTGTTTCAAGAACGCAGCTCAACACCACCTTCTCAAGGGCAACTAGGGATGGGGAATAAATGCTGGCCCAGCCAGAGAAACCCACATCCCGAGAATGAATTTTTAAAAAGGCGCACCATCAGAAATTCCATACCCTCACGAAATGGTCTGACCAGACGTACCTGGAACTTGAAAGGCTTATGCAACTTGCTTTTGACCAGTGTGTACAAGCACTTAAAACAGAAGCCACTTACGAAAACCTCCGTGAAATAATTCTGCTTGAGAAGTTTAAAATCTTCACACCCTTCCCAATAAGAACACACATAGATAAACAGAGGGTAGGAGGAGTCAGGGAGGCAGCCACACTGGCTGATGATTATGAGCTGATCCAGAAACCCTTATCCCAGAAGAGATCCTCCCCTAGTCACCCCCAACCAACTGGAAAGGATAGTGGTAGACAGAGTGATAGGAAACTGAGAACCCATTGGAGAGAGTGGAATGCTGGGGGCCCTCCTCAGAACAGAAAGGGTGGTGCTGAGATGAAAGGTGAGGCCAAGTAGCCTGCGTGTTTTAACTGCTGAAAGGTAGGGCACCTCCGGGCCAATGGCTGGAGGTTATGGGAAAATCCAGTGGGATTTATCGGGGCTCATACCCACCCATGCAGAGAATGGAAGTCAGTCAGAGAGCATAGCAGACCAGGCTATGGCTCAGACTGTGGCTGTGAATCCCTGTAGAGGCACTGCTGAAAGTACAGGTGAGGCTAAACAAATCCCTGAGAGTTACAAGGATTTTGTATTCCGAGGAAGGGTGACCACATTTCCCTAGGGTGCAGCGAGTAAGCCTGTAGTAATACTGAGGGACACAGGGGCCAGCCAAACTCTACTGCTGGGAAAAGGCATGACCTTCCCACCAGAGAATACAGCAAGTGCCAAGGTGTTGGTAAAGGTGATTGAAGGGGGGCACTTGCCCTTCTCCTATACCAGGTGCACCTGGGTGTGACCTTGTGTCAGGACCAGTGACCATGGAAGTCGTCTCCAGTTTTTCTGTGGACAGAACCAATCTGCTCCTTGGCAATGATCTGGTGGGATCAAAGTTAATAGGATCCCCAGTGGTCTCAGAGAAGCCCACTGAGGTCAGGGAGACAGAACAGTTGCAGGAGAAAGTGCCTGGCATTTTCCCCGACTGTGTGGTAACTCAGTCTATGGCCAAACAAGCTCTGTCAATGGAGGCTGAAGAGGCACTGTAGACCAAAGACCCTACGGTCTGCTTATCTGAAACCTTTTTCGGGAGTCAGGAAGACCCTAAGGAGGTAATAAATACAACTTCCTTGATGATAGCCCAGCAAGCTGACGTGCTGTTAAAAACATTAGCTCAGACTGCTCACACTGAAACAGAGACAGAAGCAGTCCCTGAATGCTACTACATTGAAATAGACACCCCTCACAGACCTGCATATGAGGACTGGACAGTGATAGAGATCTATGGCACAGAAAAAGGCCCTTTGGCCCATCGAGTCTGCGCCAGTCAAACAAGTACCTAACTATTCTAATCCCATTTTCCAGCACTAGGCCCATAGCCTTGTACGCCATGACATCGGAAGTGCACATCCAAATACTTCTTAAATGTTATGATGGTTTCTGCCTCTACCACCCTTTCAGGCAGTGAGTTCCAGATGCCTACCACCCTCTGGGTAAAAAAATTCTTCCTCACATCCTCTCTAAACCTCCTGCCCCTTACCTTAAATCTATGCCCCCTGGTTATTGATCCCTCCACCAAAGGGAAAAATTCCTTCCTGTCTACCCTATCTGTGCCCCTCATAATTTTATACATCTCAATCATGTCCCCCCTCAACCTCCTCTGCTCCAGGGAAAATAACCCCAGTCTATCCAATATCTCCTCATAACTAAAACTCTCCAGCCCAGGCAACATCCTGGTAAATCTCCTCTGCACTATCTCTCATGCAATCACATCCTTCCTATAATGCGGATTCCAGAACTGCATGCAATACCCAAGCTGTGGCCTAACCAGCATTTTATACAGTTGCAGCATAACCTCCCTGCATTTATATTCTATGCCTTGGCTAATAAAGGCAAGTATCCCATATGCCTTCTTAACCACCCTATCTACCTGTTCCGCTACCTTAAGGGACCAGTGGACATGCATACCAAGGTCCCTCTGATCCTTGGTACTTCCCAGGGTCCTCCCATTCATTGTGAATTCCCATGCCTTGTTTGTCCTGCCCAGGTGCTTCACCTCACACTTATCCAGATTAAATTCCATTTGCCACTGATCAGCCCATCTGGCCAGCCCATCTATATCCTCCTGTAATCTAAGGCTATCCTCATCACTATTTACCACCCCACCAATTTTCATGTCATCCGTGAACTTACTGATCAACCCTCCTACATTGAAGTCTAAATCGTTTATATATAGACCACAAACAGCAAGAGATCCAACACCAATCCCTGTGGAACCCCACTGGACACAAGCATCCAGTCACAAAAACACCCCTCGACCATCACCTTTTGCTTCCTGCCACTCAACCAATTGTGAATCCAATTTGCCAAAATGCCTTCGATCCCGTGGGCTCTTACTTTTGTTATCAGTCTCCCATGCAGGACCTTATCAAAAGCCTTGCTGAAGTCCAAGTATACTACATCAAAAGCATTGCCCTCATCTACACACCTTGTCACTTCTTTGAAAAATTTAATCAAATTGGTCAGACATGACCTCCCTTGAACAAAACCATGCTGTCTGTCCTTGATTAATCCCTGCCTCTCGAAGTGAAGGTTAATTCTGTCCCTCAGAATTACTTCCAATAGTTTCCCCACCACTGCGGTTAGACTGACTGGCCTGTCATTCCCTGGTTTATCCCTTCCTTCCTTCTTGAATAACGGCACCACATTGGCTGTCCTCCAGTCCTCTGGCACATCTCCAGTGGCCAGAGAGGTATTGAAAATTATTGCCAGCGCCCCTGCTATTTTCTCCCTTGCCTCACTCAACAACCTGGGATGCATTTCATCCAGGCCTGATCCACAGGGAGTGGTGCCGCTGAGGTACCACAGGGAAATATTACAGCTAGTTCACAAAATTCCGATGGCTGGACATGGCGGTATACACGAAACCCAATCTCATGCCAGTTGGCATTTTTATTGGCCCCACCTCCACAGGGATGTAGTAAGGTTTTGCAGAACCTGCCACACCTGCCAGGTTGTGGGGAAACTCCAAAAAGGCAATAACACCTGATTCCCGTACCGGCTTTTGGGGAACCATTCAACAAGGTGTTAGTGGACTGTGTGGGCCCCTGCTTGAAGCCAAAGGGGGCCACACATATACCCCTACCATCATGGATGTGATTACCCATTTCCCAGAGGCTGTTCCCCTGAGAACCATATCTCCCAAAACAGTGGTGAGGGAATTGACCCAATTCTTTACCTGATAAATTCTTTACCTGGATGCAGTCAGATCAGGGCTCAAATTTCATGTCCAAAATATTCCATGAAGTCATGGGTAATCTGGGCATGACCCAACTGAAGCCTTCAGCGTATTACCTGCAATCGCAAGGGGCGCTAGAATGGTAGCACCAGACCCTAAAAACAATGGTCAGGGCATACTGCCATGGGTATCCTCATGACTGGGATAAAGGACTAGGTTTCCTTCTGTTCATTATAGAGGCTCGCCCAATGACTCCACTGGGTTTAATCTGTGTGAATTAGTTTACGGGCACCAAGGGTGAGGGCCTCTGAAACTAATCAAGGAGAAGTTTTCAGAACAGAAGGAGGAAGTCTCCATGTTAGGCTATGTAACAGGATTTGGGAGCAACTCGTGAGAGCCTGTGGTGTGGCCCGAGAACATATGAAAATCTCCCAGGCAGCTATGAAAAAAACAGGCCAACAAACATGTCAGGGCCCAAACCTTTCAGCCAGGAGACTACATGTTAGTGCTCCTACCAATCCCGGGTGAACCCTTACAGGCCTGGTTCAGTGGCAAAGTAGCAGAGAAGCTCGGGGAAGTGAACTATCAATTGAGATGACAGATTGGGAGATAAAGAAAATGCTGTGTCAAGTCAACGATAAAGCAATATCACAGCCGGGAAGGAGAGAAGCAGGTAACGGTCTGTCCCATTGCCACTGACCTGAAGGATGAGGGTATTGTTGGGGATGAATTGGAGGGAGACATGGGTGAGGCCCACATTGAGCCCCCTAATACCTGGCTAACCAATACTGAGTTACTAGCGAACTTAGACACCTTATTCACCTACCTAAGTGCAGGACAGTGAGCGGTGATGAACCAGGTAGTGGCAGGCTTATCCAATTGTGTAGTGTACCTCAACAACCTCCTGGTGTATAGTGACACCTGGGAAAACCACTTACAGCAACTGGAAACCCTCTTCCAGAGAGTACAGTCAGCTGACCAATTGCACAATCTCACAAAAAGCGAGTTTGCTAAGGCTCAGGTGACCTATCTAGGACATGTAATGGGTCACGGACAAGTACTGCCCAAGGCTGAAAAGGTACAAGCAGTAACACAGTTCCCCATTCCCACAACAAAATGGGAAACCATGAGGTTTTTGGGTATATGTGGGTTCTACCGCAAGATCATCCCAGACTTCAGCACAATAGCCACCCCGCTAACAGACCTACTACAGAAAAAAAACAAAGATAGTATGGACTGAAAAATACCAGAGAGCTTTCAAAAATAGGCAAGACTGTGCTCGCAGCCCCGGACTTTAATCAGACATTTAAAGTAGCTATTCATGTGTGTGACATCAGGGTAGGGGCTGTCCTCACCCAGGAGGATGAAACCAGAATAGAGGGACAAATCGGATACTTCCCTAAAAAGGTCAACAAGCATGAGAAATGGTACTCTACAGTAGAGAAGGAGATCCTTGGTTTACTACTGGCCGCAGACACTTTGAGATATATGTCCAAACTGAGTAAAGAGAGACCACAGTCTATAATGACCACAATCTGCTAGCCTTTGTGGAAAAAAGTAAGGCCCAGAATACCAGGTTATCCATTGAAGTTTGTTCCTCCAGCCGTACCCCTTAAAAATTACCCACATTCCTGGGAAATCAAATGTGATTGCAGACACCTTGCCTAGAACTTAAAGGGAGTTCAATGTGGGCTTCACCCTTGTCTCCCGCCAATTCATCCCCAACAATACCCTCATCTTTCAGGTCAGTGGCAATAGGACAGCCCATTACCTGCTTCTCCCCTTCCTGGTTGTGATATCGCTTTATCATGTTGACTTGACACAGCCTTTTCTTTATCCCCCAATCTGTCATCTCAATTGATAGTTCACTTCTCTGAGTTAAAACCGGAAAAGATAAATTGACCATTGCTAAAAGAATCAATGTGTGTAGGAGAGTGTTTTGTTGTTTTTAAGTTTTTCCCTTTCTTGTAATGAAATGAGAGTGAATCTCATTTCATTCCGGGGACAAAGGGAAAAGTCATGATAACGAAGGAAAATCTCTGAATTGCAGCTGGAAACATTGGGCTTAAAAATAAGACCTGAGTTTTTAAAAGTGCACACAAGCCATTGGCTGGAATGCTGCAGGGTGACTCCCTAAGAGGTAATGGAACCCCACCCTGTTGCTAAATGAGGTACTTCTAAAGACATCCAGAAACTAATTGCTCCCTCTGGTAGAGGGAGATGAGTATCATCTCATCAAGAAATCCTGTGAGCAATGCCCAGACAGATTTGTGAATTTGCTTCCCATTAAGAATGTACAAAAAAGAGGTTACAAGTGAGCTAAGAAGCTGCCCCAGTGTGTATGTTGGTGGGCATTCTGAGAGAGAGCAAGTGCTAGAAGTTTGATTCAGAAGTAACAGCCACACACAGTACACCTGCAAGTCGCCATTTTGCAGGTATCCTGATCTCGCTCCCTCTCTATCGAATTCAACTCAACTGAAACCTCGAAACTGATTATCCATCTGCTGCAGTCTTGAATCGCAATGGCTGCAACATTCAATCACCTACTCCCCACGAGTCAAGGACTATTCCATATGCCCTTTTTTATATATATATGTTCACTTACTTCAAGCTAAATTCTTAATTTTAACCTGTATAACCGAGTATGCATGTGTTTTATCCTTTCTTGCCTTTAGTAGTTAATAAACTTACTCTTACCTTTAACTCAAGAAAGTCTGATCAAATTGGCTCCTTCAAAGCCAGAACGATTGGGTCTGGGAAAAAGGTATCCACGAAAGGGATCCATTTTAGATTAAATCTTGTTGCAATCAACAGAGGGCATGGGGGGTGGGCAGGGGGGGGTGGTGCTGAATAAAGATGGGGAGCCAGTTCATCTCTCCTCACCCGGGACATAACAATTTGGGGGTGTCCCATCCAGATGGTGACAAATTGAGGGATTTCGTCTGGATCAACAACTTCGGGGAACCTCACTTGGTGATGGATCGTAACATGTGATAGGATTAATTAATGACCTTGGAGTAAAGGCACCCCTATGTAGCAGTGAGCAAACTATGATTGAATTTTACATCCAGTTTGAAAGGGAGAAGAGTGGGTCTAAGATTAGCATTTTAAACTTAAATAAAGGCAACTATGTAGACATCAACACTGAGCTAGCTGAAGTGAACTGAGAAACTAGGCTAGCGGATAGATCAATAGAAAAACAGAGGCAGACATTTAAGGAGATATTTCAGGGTATTCAGAATAAGTACATTCTGTGGTTAATTAAAGAAGTTAAGGAAAGCTTCATATTTAAGGAAAAAGCACATAACTGCATAAAGATGAGTGGCGGGTCAGATGATTGGTCAGAATATAAAGAATGGCAGAGAATGACCAAGGGATTAATCAGAAGAAAGCTAGAAATGTAAAAACAGATAGCAAGAGTTTCTACAGGCGTTTAAACAGGAAAAGAGTAAGTAAAGTGAATGTTGGTCCTTCAGAGAGTTAGAATGGGGAGCTAATAAAAGATAATAAGGAAATGGTGGCTGAAATGAACAAATATTTTACCTCTGCCTTCACTACAGAGGATACAAAAAAAAATCCAATAATAGCTACAAATCACGAGGTGAACTGGAGAGAGGAACTTGGTGAAATTTCAATCACTAGGGAAACAGTCCTGAGCAAACTGATGGAGCTGTGGGCTGACAAGTCTCTGGGTTCTGATGGGCTTCATCCTAGGGTTTTAAAAGAGGTGGCTAATGAAGTCGTAGGCGCGTTGATGTTAATTTTCCAAAAATCGCTAGATTCTGGAAAGGTTCCATCAGACTGTAAAGTAGCAAAAATAACCCCTATATTCAAGAGGGGAGGGAGGCAGAAAACAGGAAACTATAGGCCAGTTAGCATGATGTCTGTCATGGGGGGGATGTTAGAATCGATCATTAAGGAGTTTATAGCTGGGCACTTAGAAAAACTCAAGGTAATTGGGAAGAGTCAGCATGGTTTTGTGAAACAGAAATCATGTTTAACTAGTTTACTGGAGTTCTTTGAAGGAGTGACATGTGCTGTAGATAAAAGTGAACCTGTAGGCGAGCTGTACTTGGATTTCCAGAAGGCGTTCGATAAGGTGCCACATAAAAGGTTATAGTAGAAATTAGAAGCTCATAGTGTAGGGGGTAACATATTAACATGAATAGAAGATTGGCTCGCTGGCAGAAAATAGAGTATGCATAAATGGTCTTTTTCTGATTTGCAGGATGTGACAAGTGGAGTCCCACAGAGATCTGTACTGGGGCCTCAACTTTTTACGATTAACATTAATTACTTAGATGAGGGGAGTGAAGACATGGTAGCTAAATTTGCAGATGACACAAAGATAGGTAGGAAAGTATTATGTGAAGGAGTTTGAAGGCAGGTATAGATAGGTTGAGTGAGTTGGCAAAAATCTGGCAGATGGAATACAATGTGGGAAAATGTGAAGTTGTTCACTTTGGCAGGAGGAATAAAAAAGCTTATTACTTAAACAGAGAGTGACTGCAGAATGTAGAGGGATCTAGATGCTGTAGTGTATGAGTTACAAGAGGTTAGTATGCCAGTACAGCAAGTAATTAAGAAGGCTAATGGAAGGCTATCCTCCATTACAGGAGGAATTGAACATAAAAGGAAGGATGTTATTCTTCAGTCGTACAGGGCATTGGTGAGAACACATCTCGAATATTGTGGACAGTTTTGGTCTCCTTATTTAACAAAGGATATCAATGCATTAGAGGCGGTTCAAAGGAGGTTTGCTAGATTATATCTGGAATGAGTGGGTTATCTTATGAGGAAAGGCTAGATAGACTGGGCTTGTTTCCACTGGAGTTTGGAAGAGTGAGGGGTGACTTGATTGAAGTATATAAGATCCGGAATGGTATTGACAAAGTGGACGTGGAAATAATGTTTCCTCTTGTGGGTGAGTCCAGAACTAGGGGGCATAGTTTTAAAATTTGGGGTCGCCCTTTTAGGACAGAGATGAAAAGAATTTCTTTCCCTGAGGGCTGTGCAACTTTTGAACTCCCTATCTCAGAAGGTGGTGGAGGCAGGGTCATTGAATATCTTTAAGACTGCAGGAGAGAGATTCTTGTTAGGCAAGGGAATCAAAGGTTATTGGGAATAGATGGGAATATGGAATTAGTAATGCAAACAGATCAGCCATGATCTTACAGAATGGCAGAGCAGGCTCAATTGGCCAAATGGCCTACTGCTCCTATTTCATCTGTTCATATATTTTACAGAGTGTTCTTCCCATCCCAGCTACTCACATCTAGGTCATCACAGAAAGATGACATCATAACCAATGAAAATACAGAGAAATTTCAAATCTTGATAGGTCAGTTAGATATTCAGACTAGACCAGATGCTCATTTTGATATGTTGGAGTTAAGTTCAACAACAAAACATATGGTCGTTTGGTAGTACAGAACTTGAGTATTGCTGAAGAAAGACATGTTCTCGAAGCTTTTCATCTTGCAGTCATCAGGACAATTGCAAGAATACCAACGTTAGGGGAAGCAACAATTTTATACTGTAAGTAAAGTGTGCTGATTTGTTTGGCAAGTAAACTCTAATTGGTAGAGGCATTGCCGTGGAGAATGCACCAGTTAATGGTGACTGACAGTTAACTGCCAAGCATTATTTGAAATTTAAACCAGGCAGCTTGACTCTGATTAGTCAAGGCATTGCCCTGAAGAATGAACCAGTGAATGTCTGTCACTTATTTCATTTAGCTGAAACAGGCACAATGTATGTACATGTTCTTTATGTTTACAAAGAACAGGGTCCTGTATGTTAATATATGTAGCTTCCAATACATGCAAATGTGCCACACAGTGAGCCTAACTGACAATCTTCAATTGGTTGTCAGTGTAATTCTTAGCACAATGAGGATTATTTAGCAAATATTGTCCAACTGCAGAATCACATCTAATGTTGGACACTGTATTTTGACTTTTACAAGGAAGGCGCTGGTTGGGTGCAGTCTGTACCTTACTCGTTGTGAACAGTGGCTGGGACATGCTGTTGGATATGATCCACTAGTCTTTGGGACATATGGCCTACATACCTAGCATCACACAGACACTAAAATTCATATATCGCATTGCTCAATTGTGTGATAGGCAGAATGTCTTTTTGCCTTGACGGTAGCTTCCTGTTAGTGGGGAAAACCACTCGTGTTGCTACTGCAGGGTAGCAGCGTGAAACAGCTAGCTTCACCTGTTGCTCAAATTTTTGAGATATCTTGCCCTTCCAGAGTAATCTGAGGTAGACTGGGCACTTTTCAGGGCCAAAAGTGACAGCCTTAGGCCTGATGACACATCCTAAAGTGGAGAATTTTCAGGGCAAATAAAATATTAAAATTATTTAGCATGGAGAAAGACATATTTAACTTTCCATTCTTAGTTGAACCAATGAATATGAAAGTATCATTTTTAGTGATGCTTCCCATATTAATCTTCCTGATGAGTACCCTAGTGCAGTTGGTTTCTAATATTTCTTCTGAGTAGAATGGGAAATGTTTCTCCTTAGTTTGGGAAGTTAAAGAAAAAAAAAGGGCTGTGAAAGCACTTTAGATGCTGAAACATTGGTAATTCTGGAGGCAGTGGATATGGGATTCTATTTGTCAAACATTTTAAATGAGATTCTGTACTGAAGATAGTAGACCCATTGACTGGTATGTAAATCATTGTTCATTGTGTAATGATGTACACATACAAAAAATTCGAGTAGGTAGCAGTTATGGATTGACAATGCTGGTTTGAAACAAATGCTGGAGAAAAAGGAAATCTCTAAAATGAAATGGGTGAATGCAAGTCGCCAAATGTCTGATTGTTTGACAAAAAGAGATACCTGTATAAAGAAATGATCAAGTGTCCGAGAGGAGAGGTGTTTCACAATGTAATGCTTTGCACAGAATGTGGAGGTTTTTGAGTTATTTTGTTTGAAATTTTGATTGCACAAATAAACTCATGTTTTTATTTAAATAAAGAGAAGGGTTGAATTGTGTTTAACTTTAGGCAGGTGGTGGGCATTGCCTGGGAATTAACTTGAGACCCTATAAATGGTCACAGGCAAAAGCTATGGTTGTGGGATTAGGGGATGGTTGTAACATTAACTCTGTAAATACATATATGAGACTGTAAAGATTGGCTCCAGTTCTATCCTTCATAAATTAGCTCTCTTGAACAGGAAAGTCCAATGCATTCTGTTTAATGGATGGAGAGTTTGGTCTCTGTTTGCTGGAAGGCCTGTCTTAGTGAGTGGTGAGTTTTTGTTGCCTTTTTTACTCATTAGAGGAGATAGAATCATTAAAGTTGAATGGACATAGCCATCAAGAGGTTCCATGTGAGAAATGAGTTATGACATCCCCTCAGTTTCTTCTTCATCACAAGATAGCTTCACTAAAGAAGTTGAATTCTTAATCCCAACATAAAGATCCTTAAGATGGTCTTTGGAGAAATAAAGCTGCTTCTATTCATACTCTGTCGAATTAGCAGGAGCACTAATCCTACACAGCAGCAATAAAGGGATCATATTATTGACACCAAGCTTATCAGCCAGCCTGACAGAGCTAAGCTTTCCAATACAATGTTAAGTCATGTTTGACAATAATAAGGAGCAGAGTGACTGAGGATCATCACACTGTTACATTGCGCTCTGAATGTAGGATGTCAAAACCTCTCTTAATGTACACAGGGATAGATTAAATCCGTTAGGATAAGCACAGACAACACGCACACAGAGGGCACAGCTCCTCAAGGGAGATCAAGAGGGTATGGGCATATTTAGTTTATGACACCATTGCCTCATTGCCAGCAGATTCGCCTATTGCATTACATTCCTGGCTGGTCTCCAACATTCTACCCTCCGTAAACTTGAGGTCATCCAAAACTCTGCTGCCCGTGTCCCAGGTGTTTCACAGGAGTGTTATAAAGTGGCTGAAGGTGCGACTACCAATTGTGTAGCAATTAAAATTGGAGAATAAGACCAGAATTAAAGGAGTGTAGATATCTCAGAGGGTTGTGGGGTTGGAGGAGATTACAAGGATAGGGAGAGGCAAGACCATGGAGAGATTTGAAAACAAGGTTGAGAATTTTAAAATCAAGACATTGCTTGACTGGGAGCCAATGTCAGTCAGCGAGCACAGTGGTGATAGGGCAATGGGACTTGCAGTAAGTTAAGGCATGGGCAGCAGAGTTTTGGATCACCCCAAGTTTACAGAGGGGAGAATGTTGGACGCGAGCCAGGAATAGATTGTACAACTTTCTGATGTACTTGTACTCCTCTAATTCTGAAATTACAAGAGGAAAAGCTGGAACGATTTTGCAGTCTCATTGCATGTGGAGACTGCCAGCTCAGTGTAGGCAGCCTCACTGCAGAAGGCCAAGGGGTTATTGGAGCCGGATATTCCAACCCCCAGTGATGGGGCCGCGAGCAGGAAAGGCTGAACCCAGAGTGGTTCCTCCTGTCCTTCGAGGGGCCTGCCAGCTTAGTCATTTAATTCTTGACCTGTTTTCACACCTCCCAGGGTGCGTCAATGTTGAGATACCCTCATGGTTCCTGATCTGCCTCAACAGTGCCCATCACTCCCGATGGAGCTTATTTTAAATTCATTTAACAGGATGTGGGCTTCACTGGCTGGGCCAGCAGTTATTGCCCATCCAAGTAGCAAGCAACATTCGGACCACACAAGCGCCAGGCAATGACCATCTCCAACAAGAGATAATCTAACCATCGCTCCTTGATGTTCAATGGCATTACCATCACGGAAACCCCACAATTAACATCCTAGGAGTTGCCATTGACCAGAAACTGAACTGGACTAGCCACATAGTATATATTTTTTATATTCATTCACGGGATGTGGGCTTCGTTGGCCAGGCCAACATTTATTGCCATCCCTAGTTGCCCTTCAGAAGGTGGTGGTGAGCTGCCTTGAACAGCTGCAGTCCAAGTGGTGTAGGTAAACACATAGTGCTGTTAGGAAGGGAGTTCCAGGATTTGACCCAGCGACAATACTGTGGCTACAAGACCAGGTCAGAGGCTAGGAACCCTGCGGCAAATAACTCACCACCATTTTTTTTATTCATTCATGGGTTGTGGGTGTCGCTTGCTAGGTCAGCTTTTATTGCCCATCCCTCGATGCCCTTGAGAAGGTGGTGTTGAGCTGCCTTCTTGAAATGCTGCAGTCCGTGTGGTGTAGGTACACCCACAGCACTGTTAGGAAGGGAGTTCCAGGACTTTGACCCAGTGACAGTGAAGGAACGGTGATATATTTCCAAGTCAGGATAGCAAGTGACTTGGAGGGGAACTTCCAGGTGGTGGTGTTCCCATCTGTCTGCTGCTCTTGTCCTTCCAGGTGGCAGTGGTCATGGGTTTGGACGGTGCTGTCTAAGGAGCCTTGGTGAATTCCTTCGGTGCATCTTGTAGATGGTACACACTGCTGCCACTGTGCATCGGTGGTGGAGGGAGTGAATGTTTGTGGATGGGGTGCCAATCAAGCGGGCTGCTTTGTTCTGGGAAATGTCAAGCTTCTTGAGTGTTGTTGGAGCTGCACTCATCCAAGCAAGAGGAGAGTATTCCATCACACTTCTGACTTGTGCCTTGTAGATGGTGGACAGCGTTTGGAGAGTCAGGAGGTGAGCTACTTGCTGCAGGATTCCTAGCCTCTGACCTGCTCTTGTAGCCAATGTCCAGCAGTGTGCTCTCTCACCCTGTGTGCAGTATCTTATCCTGTGTACAACAGTGTGGTATATGAACATATGAACTAGTAGCAGGAGTAGGCCACTCGGCCCTTCGAGCCTGATCTGCCATTCAATAAGACCATGGCTGCTCTGACTGCAACCTCCTGCCGACCCCTAATAACTCTTCACCCCCTTGTTGTCCAATCTATCTAGCTCTGCCTTGAAAACTTTCAGAGACTCCGCCTCCACCACCTTTTGCGGAAGAGCGTTCCAAAGGCTCACGATCCTGTGAGAGAAAACATTCCTCCTCGTCTCTGTCTTAAATGGGTGACACCTCATTTTTGAACAGTGACCCTCTAGTTCTAGATTCTCCCACAAGAGGAAACATCCTCTTCATATCCACCCTGTCAAGACCCCTCAGGATCTTATATGTTTCAATCAAGTCACCTCTTACTCTTCTAAACTCCAGCGGATACAAGCCTAATCTGTCCAACCCAAATTCAGATATAAAACCAGAAAATGCTTGGAAATCTCAGCAGATTTGGCAGCATCTGTGAAGAGAGAAACAGAATTAATGTTTTGAGTTCATATGACCCTTCATCAGAACTCTGAAGAAGAGCCTTATGGATTTGACATGTTAGCTCTGTCTCTCTCTCCACAGATGCTGTCAGGCTTGTTGAGTTTTTCCAGCATTTTCTGCTTTTATTTCAGATTTCCAGCATTGGCATTATTTTGCTTTTATCTTTTGCCCATTCCAGATATTATATTAGTAAACCTTCTCTGAACTACTTCTAATGCACTGACATCCTTCTTTGGGTACCTGAGGGACAACCAGTTCAAAACTGGCCTTGAAGAGTTAACTTTTACAGTCAGCTCCAAGTCATCATTAGACCTTTTTTCCTGTGTTGCTGTCAGGTGATGAAGGTAAATGATCCTGTGCTGGGGTGATCTATTCTTGGCCTCCTCCTGTTCCTACATGCTCAGAATCACCTGCTGAAGGGCAATCAGGGATGGGCAATAGATGCTGGCCCAGCCAGCGACACCATATCCCATGAATGAATTAAAAAACACAGTATACTGACTATGCCCAGCTCTACCTCAGCATCATTTCTCTCAGCCCCTGCTCCATCTGAATTTTGCCAGGCTCCTTATCCAGCATCCAGTACTAGATCAGCAGAAATTTCCTTTAATTAGATATTGAGAAACCAAAACTGTTGGATGCAATCTCTGTACTTAGATGAAGACTATGATTTCAGAGCATTCATGGGTCCTGAGTTAACTCTGACTGCCATGGTGTTCATTTGGGAGTTCCTCCCAGAGCAGCCAATTAAGAGGCTGCTTTTGGGACTGCTGCCCAATTGAAGACAGCGGGTGGGACTCTGAGACTGAATTCCCAATCAGAAGTGGGTGCTACTGCTGTCCAAAGCAAAACCTGGGGTACCTTGATCTGGAGGAAATGAGATAAACTCTGGCTGCAGCTGTCAGGCCACCCCTGTGAGGGAATGGTTAAGGGATGGTGGGGGGGAGCCCCTCCACAGAATGGCCAGCTCCAACTGTGGGATTAAAACAGGAGCAATGTGGGCTCTCCAAATCAGTGGCCAGCTGGCTGCCTTCAGCTATCTGTGGGATTTGGCCCTCAATATGTGCCTCGTCCTGGCCGAATGGCTGTTCTGTTAACATTGGTAGCAGAGAATGATTGGCTTAAAGGTGATTGGAAACGAAGATATTTTTTTCAAACAGAAGATTGTTATTGGAGCTTTTTTGGAGAAGAATGGCTGAAACCAAGGGCAGAATCATCTTAAATTTGCAGTGAGTGCAATAACGAACAGGAAAAAGAATGTTTTCCACGCCGGCTGCAATGGCGGCTTTTCACGCCATATTGTCCCAAATCCCACCTCATTAATCACACGCCTTTCCGGGAAACACGCGGTTTTGATGGAGGGTGGCCTCTGATTCGCCTGCTACACCATCATCTCGCCACTTCATCACGTCAGCCACCATGTATAACGTACAGCCATGCGCTCACCTCAGTGTGTCCAGCCCAGGACTGCTGCACAGAAGGCATGGCCCCAAAAGGCAAGAAGACTGCAGCCCCCCGATTCAGTGACGCATCCCTGGAACATATTTTGGATGCCGTGGAGGCCCACCATGATGTCTTCTACCCCCCCACGCTCTGACCGTAGGAGGGACAGCAGCTTCGCCAATCTGACTTCGGAGGTGGTGGCAGCTGTGGTCAGTGCCAATGCACTGCAAAAGAGGACAGCCACCCAGTACTGAAAAAGGATGAATGGTCTTCTCCGTTCTGCCAGGGTAAGTCACTCTTTTCATCACTCCCACTTCACACACTCACAAACCTATCGCACATCTGCAGGGCCTTCACTCACTGTCAGTTCAAGGGACATCACCATTCACTCTCTCACACATGCACCATCATTGTCCTCATCCCATCCATGGGACCACTCACTGCCCACACATGCCAGGCATACTTATCATCTGGCCTGACAGGCATCCTGCTTACACTCTCCATCTTTATTCATGCAGGACAAGCTGGCACAAGACAACATGGAGAGGTCACAGACCAGTGGAGGAATGCCTGAAATCAAGGTCCTCACAAACTTTGGAAACAGAGCCATCCAGCTGGCCGGCGATGACTGGGATCGGTCCTGTGCTGACAGTGAAGTCAGTGCTGGTGTACCAAGTGAGGGTCCAGCAGTACAACATCCATCAGACAACCATGCCGTGAGTAATGTGTCCTCTTTCACAGGCCACTGCCATGCATTAATTATCTCCCCTTGTTTTCACAGACACATCTGGGGAACAGCCAACGAAGTCCATGAGTTAGGTCCTCGAGCCAAGACCTGAAAACACCTCAGAAGAGGAATCTGATGACACCCTAATTGAAGTCCCATCACAGCACTCACCCACACCCTCCCCCAGCGCAGAGACACACACCTCGGTGGGACCTAGCTTTAGAATAGCCTTGGGATCACAATTTGGTGAAAACATCGCACTGTCTGATCCAGGAAGTGGCAGGGATTTCCCAGGTGTCTACCACTCAGAGGACTGCTAGAGGCCAGAAATCTGCTGAATCCGAGTCAGATGACAAGCCTCTGGACACTGATGGTGTGTCTTCACTGTCACTGGACACATCAGTCATGCATGCATCTTGATGGGGTTTATCACTGCTGCCAGAATGTCCCCCATTCTCTCTGTGTGCTCTCAGGGTCTTTTGAGGTGCAGCTGGCCACCCATCTCACCATCATCTGTGTCCGGTTACAGTGTGGCCCTGAAGGGTTTAGCTCACGAAGGATGTGATAGGTTCAGGAGAAGTTAAAGTTTCCCCTCTGCATCTGCATGATATGACCCTGATCGCAGAATGCAAGCCGTCTGCCATCAGCCAGACAGGAGTCAGACATTCACATAAGCTATGTGAGGATCTAAGGAGTGTCCCCACTGCATGTCGTCATCACCCTCCTGGAATGTAGGAACTATAGTCTTCTGCTGTGTCTCCATGACAGGAGCCTTATCACAGAGGGTATGTGTGTTGCCCTCAGCCAGACAGGAGTCAAACGTTCACAGATGCAATGTGAGGACCTATGGTGCCTCCTCACTACGTGTCATCATTACCTTCCACAAGTCTAGCAGCTATGAGGGCCCTCCGAGTGCACCTGTCTTGTCTAGCCATTGTGAGATCCTCATTCCCATCATTGTCACTTTCGAGGACCCCCTCATCCTCTTCCCCGTCAGCATCCTCCTCATCGGAGGATACCTCCAGCTCCTCTATCTCATCCTCAGGCAGCTCCTCTCTCCATTGCAGGGCCAGGTTGTAAAGGGCACAGCAGACGACGACGATGTGTGATACCCTCTGTGTACTGTATTGCGGGGCTCCACCAGATCGGTCCAGACACCGGAACCACATCTTCAGTATCTCAATGGTCTGCTCCACCAAGCTACGAGCTGCTGCATGAGTCTCATTATAGCATCGCTCTGCTGCAGCCTGAGGCCACCACATGGGTGTCATCAGCCACGGCCTCTGTGGGTGGCCTTTGTCTCGGAGGAGCCATCCCTGCAGCCTCTGTGGACCCTGGAAGATGCCAGGGGTCTGTGACTGACTGAGAATGTAGACATTGAGGATACTCCCCGCAAACTACGCGCAGACCTGCAGGATGTGTTCGCACACCAGCTGTACACCAGTGAACGGAATCCCTTGCGGTTGACATATTTCACCGCTTGTTGTGGCAGAGATCTGAGTGCCAGTTCAGTACAGTCAATAGCACCCTGCACCTGTGGGAAACCTGAGATCTGGGCAAATCCCAGGGCTTTAGCATCCTGGCAGCCCTGATCTTGGGCAAAATGCACAAAGTTGTGTGCCCCGTGAAGATAGCACCCATGACCTCATGGTTGCATTTGTGGGTGGAGGCCTATAATATCCCACAGTGGTCACCTGTGGAGCCTTAAAAGGAGCCACTGGTGTAAAAATTCTTTGGTCATCTGCAGGAATTAAAGGCGGCGTCTATAGACCCTGGGTCTAGCTAGGCGCTGACCAGTGACGGCTTGCTTTGGCTCTTCAGTGGCATGTGTGGGTGCTGCTCTTCCCTCTGCACAGCCAGGCGCCTCTGTCGCTCTCTTTTTCACTGACTCCGCTCTCTGTATGCCACGAGACATACAACTAGTTGACCAGGATCCATGTTCCTGATGTGCTCCTCCTGCAGGATGAAAGAGAGAGACGCATGGTTAAGCATAGGTCTACTAAGAACTTGTCTTGGTTAAGTCTGAAGGCCCTTAACGCTTCCCAGAGAGTGCTGGCCACCACTTTGGTGACCAGAGTTTAGTACACTGCATGGCTGCCCAAAACCCCACCCACCTCTATCCCACTCTACCCGATCAATTAGCAGCAGCTTTGCCCACTGGACTGAGTGCTGTGCTCTCAGCTCAGACGCAGGCATTCTCCCAAGCCACACTGCAAGGCTGCAGTGTTAGCTTGAACCATGGGGAAGACTGGTTCAAACCAGAATGCTGACATTGCAAGGAGCTGAGTGCCTCCACCAGGGCCAGCTTTAGCAAGTGATTGTACAACATGCGCAGTCATCCAACTGTTCTGCGGTCCACTAAAACACTCATTCGTTTGCAGTCTGTGCTAGAGGCCTGACTCCACGCATGTCAATGTGACTGTGTCTGAACTGTCTCAGCTGCAGAGGAATGGTCACGTAACAAGGTTTCCCTGATGCGTGGCTGCTTCCCTACCCCCGCCCCAGATGCGCTTGTGCACTATCTTCAACTGCAGGGCCGCTCTTGCCCCGGCACCGCACTGTCAGCCAGCTGGGAAAAAGCAACTTGTCTGTGCCCTCGCCTGAATGCGAGGCGCCTCAACCTTGAGGTCCAACAGGCGACTCTCATGAACGCTGTACAAGGTTACTGTGCAATCACCTCCGAGTTCCCCTCAAAGTGCAGCCCGCCAGCTGCATGCCTTATACATACTGTTGTGAAACACGATGGCGTGCAATCATGTTGATGTGCTTGGATGCTCCAGCTTGAGGGGATGATTCCACTGGGGTGGACCTATAATAATGATATGCAGAAGTATTACAGTGACGTTCCCAACATCCGGTGGTGGGAAATGCGGCCCGCCATTTACGAGTGGAGCAGATGGTGGCAAACTGGTTTCACAAAGCCATATTGTCCACTCTTGCCTACCCGCCATGACGCCCGACACCAACAGGGTCGCAAAATTCTGCCCTAAGTGCAAAGTATTCCACCGTTGTTCTGTGAAGCTGAACCTTGTGACCAATGGAAGAATGAAGAAGATGTATGGGCACGGGTTAATCCTTACTAAAGAAAAAGCAAGATATGGCCTGGGCACTCTGATTTACACCAGAAGCAGGATCCTTCCTTGTTATATAACATTTCAAAAACTCTGTTACTCCATTTCGCACAATTCATCACATTGCTCTGCAAAGTATTTTCAGAGCCAGATGTTAATCATTTGGACACTGAGGAGGGTTTGGATAATCTCTTAAAATTTATGAACAAAATTCATAAGAAAGATGATTTTTTTTTATTCATCCACAGGATGTGGGCATTTATTGCCCACTCCTAATTGCCCTTGAGAAACTGCCTTCTTGAAACGCTGCAGTCCATGTGGTGTAGGTACTCCCAGAGTGCTGTTAGGGAAGGAATTCAAGGATTTTGACCCAGCGACAGTGAAGGAATGGCGATATATTTCCAAATCAGGTTGGTGAGTGACTTGGAGGGGAACTTCCAGGTGATGGTGTTCCCATCTATCTGCTGCCCTTGTCTTTCTAGATAGTAGTGGTCATGGGTTTGGAAGGTGCTGTCGAAGGAGCCTTGGTGAGTTCCTGCAGGGCATCTTGTAGATGGTATACACTGTGCAACTGTGCGTCGGTGGTGGAGGGAGTGAATGTTTGTGGATCTGGTGCCAATCAAGCAGGCTGCTTTGGTCTGGATGGTGTCCAGCTTCTTCAGTGTTGTGGGAGCTGCACTCATCCAGGCAAGTGGAAAGTATTCCATCACACTCCTGCCTTGTGCCTTGTAGATGGTGAACAGGTAGATGGGAGTCAGGAGGTAAGTTACTCGTCACATGATTCCTGGCTTCTGACCTGCTCTTGTAGCCACAGTATTTATATGGCTAGTCCAGTTCAGTTTCTGGTCAATGGTAACCCCCAGGATGTTGATAGTGGGGGATTCAGTGATGGGAATGCCATTGAATATCAAGGGGCGATGGCTGGATTCTCTCTTGTTGGAGATGGTCATTGCCTGGAGCGAATGTTACTTACCACTTGTCAGCCCAAGCCTGGATATTGTCCAGGTCTTGTTGCATTTGGACATGGACTGCTTCAGTATCTGTGGAGTCGCAAATGGTGCTGAACATGTGCAATTATCAGTGAACATCCCCACTTCTGACCTTATGATGGAAGGAAGGTCATTGATGAAGCAGCTGAAGATGGCTGGGCTGAGGACACTACCCTGAGGAACTCCTGCAGTGATGTTCTGGAGCTGAGGTGACTGACCTCCAACAACCACAGCCATCTTCCTTTGTGCTAGGTTTGATTCCAACCAGCGGAGAGTTTTCCCCGTGATTCCCATTGACTCCAGTTTTGCTAGGGCTCCTTGATGCCACACTTGGTCAAATGCTGCCTTGATGTCAAGGGCAGTCACTCTCACCTCACCTCTGGAGTTCAGCTGTTTTGTCCATGTTTGAATGAAACTTGTAATGAGATCAGGAGCTGAGCAACGCTGGTGGAACATTAAACTGGGCATCAGAGGGCAGGTTATTGCTAAGCAAGTGCCACTTTATAGCACTGTTGATGCCCCATTCCATCACATTACTGATGACCGGGAGTACACTGATGGTGCGTTAATTGGCTGGGTTGGATTTGTCCTGTTGCTTATGTACAGGACATACCTGGGCAATTTTCTACATAGCCAGGTAGATGCCAGTGTTGTAACTGTACTGGAACAGCTTGCCAAGTTCTGGACCACAAGTCTTCAGTACTATTGCCAGAATATTGTCAGGGCCCATAGCCTTTGTGGTGCCTTCAGCCATCTCTTGACATCATGTGGAGTGAATCGAATTGGCTGAAGACTGGCATATGTGATGCTGGGGACTCCCGGAGGAGGCCAAGATGGATCATCCACTTGGCACTTCTGGCTGAAAATTGTTGAGAATGCTTCAGCCTTATCTTTTGCACTGATCCTCCATCATTGAGGATGGGGATATTTGTGGAGCCTCCTCCTAGAGTGAGTTGTTTAATTGTTCACCACCATTCACGGCTGGATGTGGAAGGACTGCAGAGGTTAGATCTGATCTGTTGGTTGTGGGATCACTTAGCTCTATCTATCACTTGCTGCTTATGCTGTTTGGCACACAGTAGTTCTGTTTTCTAGCTTCACCAGGTTGACATCTCATTTTTAGGTATGCCTGTTGCTGTTCCTGGCATGCCCTCTTGCACTTTTCATTGAACCAAGGTTGATCCCTTCGCTTGATAGTAATGGCAGAGTGGGGGATATGCCATGAGGTTACAGATTGTGTTTGAGTACAATTCTGCTGCTGCTGATGGCCCACAGTGCCTCATGGATGCCCAGTCTTGAGTTGCTAGATCTGTTCAAATCTATCCTATTTAGCACAGTGGTAGTGCCACACAACACGATGGAGGCTATCCTCAATGTGAAAGCAGGGCTTCGTCTCCACAATGACTGTGCGGTGATCACTTCTACCAATACTGTCATGGACAGATACATCTGCAGCAGGCAGGATAGTGAGGATGAGGTCAAGTATGTTTTTCTCTCTTGTTGGTTCCCTCAACACCTGCCGCAGACCCAGTCTAACAGCTATATCATTTAGTCAGTAACGGTGTTACTGAGCCACCCTTGGTGATGGACATTGAAGTCCCCCACCCAGAATACATTCTGCACCCTTGCCACTCTCAGTGCTTCCTCCAAGTGCTGTTCAACAGGGAGGAGCACTGATTCATCAGCTGAGGGAGGGCGGTACATGGTAAATAGCAGGAGGTTTCCTTGCCCATGTTTGGCCTGATGCCATGAGACTTCATGGGGTCCAGAGTCAATGTTGAGGACTCCCAGGGGAACTCCCTCCCAACTGTATACCACTGTGTCACCACCTCTGCTGGGTCTGTCCTGCCGGAGGGACAGGAAATAGCCAGGGGTGGTGATGATGGTGTCTGGGACATTATCTTTAAGATATAATTCCGTGAGGATGACTATGTCAGGCTGATACTTGACTAGTCTGTGAGACAGCCCTCCCAATTTTGGCACTAGACCCCAGATGTTAGTAAGGAGGACTTTGCAGGGTCGTCAGAGCTGAATTTGCCATTGTTGTTTCCGGTGCCTAGGTCGATGCTGAGTAGTCCATCTGGTTTCATTCCTTTTTTTTAATGACTTTGTAGCAGTTTGTTAGAACTGAGTGGCTTGCTAGGCCATTGGGTATTTAATAGTCAACCACATTGCTGTGGGTCTGGAGTCACATGTAGTCCAGACCAGGTAAGGATGACAGATTTCCTTCCTTAAAGGGCATTAATGAACCTGTTGGGATTTTAATAACAATCGACAATGGTTTTGTAATATAAAAACAAAATACTGCAGATGCTGGAAATCTAGAACAAAAACAAAAATATCAGGAAAAACTCAGCAGGTCTGACAGCATCTGCGGAGAGAATCACAGTTGACATTTCAAGTTCATCAGAACTAATACATATAGAAATGAAATGAAATATAAACTAGTAGAATGGGGTGGGAAAGGAGAACTCGATAGGGGACCAGTGATAGATGGAGGCCAAGAACAGACTACCAAAGATGTCATAGACAAAAGGACAAAGAGGTGTTGATGGGGTGATATTATCTAAAAGATGTGCTAATGATGACATTAAGGGAAGCAAGCTCGTGGCAGATGGCCCTAGTGTGGGTGGAGTGCGGGGAAGGGATCGATATGGGCTAAAAGGTGGAGGTGAAACAATAGATCAAAATAAATTTAAAAATAGGAGGGAAGAGAAAAAAATAGTTGTAAAAAAAATTATAAATGATTGGAAAAGGGGGATCGGAAAGGGGGTGGGGATGGAGGAGAGAGTTTGTGATCTAAAGTTGTTGAACTCAATATTCAGTCCGGAAGGCTGTAAAGTGCCTAGTCGGAAGATGAGGTGCTGTTCCTCCAGTTTGCATTGAGCTTCACTGGAACAATGCATCAGGCCAAGGATGGACATGTGGGCATGAGAGCAGGGTGGAGTGTTGAAATGGCAAGCGACAGGGAGGTCTGGGTAATGCTCGCGGACAGACCGAAGGTGTTCTGCAAAACGGTCACCAAGTCTGCATTTGGTCTCTCCAATGTAGAGGAAACCGCATTGGGAGCAGTGAATGCACAAGACTAAATTGAGGGAAGTGCAAGTGAAATGCTGCTTCACTTGAAAGGAGTGTTTGGGCCCTTGGACGGTGAGGAAGGGGGAATTAAAGAGGCAGGGACAGTTCTCAATGAAAAGATCAAGAGCAGGTAAAAATCCAGAGGGAGGGGTCCAGGTGGAGGGAGAATATTGGAGGTGGGTAAAAGGATTCGTTAAACGAAGAGTGGACTCCTGCCCAAAGAAGTGAGCACGGAGACGAAGACGGCGGAAGACGAGCTCAGTATCATGCCAAGCCCGAAATTTATTGAGGTGAGGGCGTAAGGGTATGAAACGGAATCCTTTGCTGAGCACTGAATGTTCAGCATCAGAGAGGGGAAGGTCAGAGTGTATGATGAATACACGGCCAGGGCTGGGATTGGAAGACGGGATGGGGACAGAGGGATAGGCAGGGGTGGAGGGTCCTGGATGGGTGTTGGTGTCGATGAGTTGTTAGAGCTTGCGTTCCTTAGCAATAGCTTTATGGTCATCATTAGACCTTTAATTCCAGATTTGTATTTAATTCAATTTCCACCATGTGCCCGTGGCGTGATTCAAACCCGGGTCCCCAGAGCATTACCTTGGGTCTCTGGATTACTAGTCCAGCGACAATTCCACTGCACCATTGCATGGTTATGCATATAAGGCATGGTCGGACTTTGAAAAATTTAGAAGGATAGATGATTATTCGTTTAACAGGTTATATAACAGATTGCAGAAATTTAATTTGGAGATCCCAAATTCAATGTTTGCTTTCAAATTGTTGGATTATGCTAAAGTATTAAACATGGATAGGCTCCTCTTCTTGACTGGAGTTAGATTTTCAGAAAGAGATGTGCTTTCTGAACAGGTGTCTGAAGCTTTTAAAAAATGGGGGAAACATTCATTTCCAGCCATTTTCATGGCACCAATGGAAATTCAGCAGTAACGCAAAAGATGGAGGATTCAATGCTGGCAGTATTTTGAGACTGTTTAGGTATGGGGCACAGGCATCAATATGAAAGAACAACCAAAAACAAAAGAAACAAGGATAGAGACCCTTTTCATAGCTCTAACAGACAACAAGAATTGAGTAACTATGGCAAGAGAATGAACCCCAGGAACAGCTGAAGATTGGCGCTTCAGATGTGACTCAAAATATAATTATGTTATGAACTGTCTGAAACTGAATAATAAGGTTTTTGAAATGACACGTGACAAGGAATGATCGGAAGGGGAATATGACACTACTGATGAGTCAGAAAGAATTGTAGTGTTCACCAGGAGTTTTAGTCTGGTAATGGGTGTTCTAGTTGTATACTCATTCAATTGTGCTGTGTTTACAGTGGGTCCAGGTCCACGGTATGGGAGTGGATTAGTTAAAATGTTACCTGATTCTCTAAATAGTAAAAACTAAAGTAAGGTTAAGGAATATGAATGTTCTACTTACTTCAGGTTTGGGGATGATAACACATCAGTGATTCTAAAGACAGTGCTAATTCCACGTCAAATAGCTGGGGTAAACTATTTTGCCAGTACAGATGTAGTAGCCAGTAATCACAATGTTAAAGTAGCATTGAGAATATCAAGGGATAGGAGTTTAAAGGAAAATAGGCCAATTGTTTTAAAGCAACATCAGCAGTTTGCCCATCCATCTTATTATAGGTTAAAAATTGTACTAAAGGATGCAGGGTTAATGGATCATGAATATACTAAACTTATAGAAGAGATCAGTGAGAAATGCAATATATATAAAGAATATATGTGAAAAAATAAGAAGTCACCATCACGGCCCATAGTGAATCTTCCATTGGCAAGAAACTTTAATGAAATTAATGAAATTTTAGCAATGGACTTGAAATATGGGATAAGACCTGTTATAATCCCAGCTGAGGTTACCGCTGGACAAGCCTGATCCCAGTGTGGAACCCAGCTTGATAGATCCTAACTTTTAATTGTTTGTTTAGATTTGTGAAGAGGGGCTACTGAACAAAGTCATCAGAATCAGCTAATGAACTTTTAACAGAATAATAAAACATTTATTAAACAAGAAAAGATTAACTATATTACAATACTCCTTTACCCACAACTATACATTTGCAAATAAATACAGATTTGTAAGGATAACACAAGTTACAAAAACGATATTTTATTCTAATGTACACAGTAAGTACCCAGTCCATGTAAACCTATAGGTATCCTGTGGTCAGACACACCACACTCTGAAACCAAGTGACAGATGCCACCCCAACCAGATGCTATGGATCTCTCCTCAACTCCCCCCAGACGCTCGTCACACCGTGAACCAACCAGACTCACTGAACTCCATCTTTCACACAATGGGTTTCCAATCTCCACTTCCCAAGAACTTGCCTTGGAATCTTCTCCCAAGCCAACGCTTTCTCTCAGATGCCTTCCACTAGGGCTCACCTCCAAGATTTCAAACTCTCCTTCTGATGTTCCTCTCTCCTGCGTCACCACATGCTTTCAAGCTTTCTTCACACATTCTCTCTCACTGACCCAGCTGTCAACTGTACACCACTGCTTCACATGTCCATAGCAAAGTTACAGACCTTCAGAAAGGGTCATTTTGTGATTTCAGTCCTTTTTGTTGGCAATTTATGATTTTCAATTCTGCAGACACATTCACTGTTTGTGTATTGCCCATTACTGAGGTTGATACATCAGTAATGTTACTTGGATCAGTTCTTTGCTCAACTGGACCATAATCCAGCAAAAAGATTTTATTCATAGTAACAACTTTGGAACTGTGGCACTCCATAGCACACATCTTCCCTTTCATACATGAAAATTGTTTTTCTACCTTAATTAAGTTTTCCTTCAATTGCTTGTTATTGGCAATAAGTGTATCATTTTTGGCCACAGTAGCTTTCTGAAGTTAGTTAAGGTTAGCATGATCAGCAGCTGCCAGCTGCAATACAGTCATTGCCACATTACTGTCTCCACTAACCAAATCATTTCCAGAATAAAATCCACCCCTTCAATAGGTAATTTAGGAATAATTCCCACTGTAACCATTTAACTTACAATTGGAAATTGACAACACAAAATAACAGGTTCATTAATTCTGTTATTACCTCTTATTAATACATTGTCCTTCATAAAACTATCCGGAATACAAATTGTACCGTCAGCCACCATCAACGATTGATTTTCCCCCTATCTCTCAAAATGCTGATCTATTTACTTATTTTATTGGAGGGGTAAGGGAATACTTCTCCCATCAAAACAAAACATCCAGACCCTCCAATAGCCTGCAACAGTCGTAAAACTCTCATTAGAAATGCAGACACCTTTTAAAGTGAAACTGAAACTCAATTTGACCTTTCTTAACACACACATACAGAAATACAAATCAAACTTAAACCTTAAATCTAAAGATCTTCCCCAACACCCACAAATACCAATATAGCTTACTTAAGCTAACTCTATTTCCTAACAAGGATGAAAACATTGCTCTCTTCATAGACAAGGCAATAGATTCAGTCTGTCAACAGTGATATATAGTAATTACAAAAGATAATTGTGAACATGATAATGGAAAGATGGTTTGGAACTGGACTGGGAGCACTGGCTAACTTCCTAACTGACAATAGGGAGAGTTTTCCAACAATGAATTTAAAGGTATGTGTGCAAATATGATCGTCATAGTAATGCACACAGCAGTGGCAAGTCCCTTTAGTAATGGGCCTTGTGGAAGAAATCACGCAGTAATTGATGAAAACCTTCACAAAATCCTAGCTGACCAACCAGGTTATAAATTGACATCTGCCAAGGTGTGTGGGCAGCCCATGTGAAGAATTCACTTCAAATGGTTGGGGGCTACAGTCCCTATCAATTAATCTATGGGAGAAATTCAAAAATACTTTTGGTGATATGGATCATCCCCCGGCCTTGGAAGGTACTATTAGTGTAATTTTTTTCTGAGCTCTTGAATCCCCAACATGCAGGGAGAAAGGCCTTTATCAAGGCTGTAGTTTCAGAGATAGCTCAGCGAGCTTAACAGCACTGCATAAAGCCATCAGAAATGCATTTTAATCCAGGGGACCTGGTAACTTGCAAAAGAGAAGGGCAGAAAGAATGGAAAGGCCCAGGTAAGTTTATAGGCAGTGGAGGAAAAACAATAAAATCAAACTGTTAGGGTACACTCCTCAAAGATAATTAGCACTGATTATACACTTACAGAATCTGAACAGGTAACAGAAAGTGAAGAGGCACCATGTACTTCACATACACATGTGTTGGACAATGACATGGAGCAGATTGTGCATATTCAGTCATCTTTTTATCTGCCATAAAGTGGTACTGAAGTGCAGGATAAGGCTATTTATTCCAAAAGACAACAACCCAAAGTTGGCACTAGAGTAACATACATGCAAGTAGGGGCCAGTGAATGGAGGGATGCCACCATTATAGGGAGAGCAGGAAAAGTCACTGGCAAATACAAACATTGGCTGAATGTGCAAGATGAGGGACAGAAGGTAAGACTCATGGATTGGTAAAATGAGGTAAAGATGTGGAAGGCCAGAAAACGCAGTGAGAGTTCTGAAAGTGGACTGGAAAGTAACTATGGCCCTAGGAAAAGATCATGGACTTGTGAAAGGGCCTCTGATCGTGAGAGGAAGGTGTTGTGTAGCAGTAGTCCAGAAAGAGATAGGAGAGCAAGTTGAGGTCGTGGTTTGACAAGAACAAGGACCATAGAACAGGCTAGGAATGCCAAGAGAAAAACAATGATCAAGATGTTTTGGTAGCTACTAAAAAATTAGAAGATAAATTGATAAAGGATCTCAAATAAAAAGAGTTGGAAAGTTGGAAAGAGTTTGGTGTTATTCACTGAAATACCAGACAGCAGACAGCCAGCCGTATCACAGAAATGGTACTTCCAGATGGCATGTATTAGGCTACAGCCAGACTATGGGCTCAGGGTTTTGAAGAAAGATTTTGGTGATCAAGATATCAGAGTGCACTCGCCTACTGCAGGAAAAGTGAACTTGAAGATTTTCTTAGCTCTTTTAGCAAATTTTCCTGGGAATATAAATTGACTGATATAAAAGCTGCATTTTTCTAGGGTTAGAAATTCCAAAGGGAGGTGTTTTTGAAACCATCTAAAGAAGCTGGCGATTGTAGAAGTGTAAATTGAACAAGTGTTTTTCTGGGTTGAATGTTGCATCAAGGGTGTGGTATTTCTCAGTTAGGTCCATCCTGTTGAAAACAGGTTGTATTCAGCTAAAGGCAGACCCAGCAATGTTCTATTGGTATCGCAAGGAGAAACTAGCAGACATCTTTATAATGCATGTTGATGACTTTTTTGTGTGGAAGTTCTGCAGAATTTGAGCAATGGGTAATAGATAAAATAAGTAAGGAATTTAGGTTGAAAGTCAGGCTTCATGGGGCCTTTCAATATATAGGGTTAGACATTAAGCAGAATAAATCAGGACTGACATTGAATCAACAATCGTACTTAGAAAACATCAATCGCATCCCAATAAATCAGACCAGGTCCTCACAGAAAGAGGATCTTGTATCCAAGGAAGAAACAGACCAGTTAAGAAGGTTGTTTGGACAGTTGAACTGGTTGTGTACTCAGAGCAGTTATGACGTATTGGAACTGAGTACTGTAATGAAACATGCTACAGTTGAGGAAGTTCTGAGAGCAAATAAAATATTAAAGAAATTAAATTCAGAGAAATGCACTCAGGTTTCCAGCCTTGGATGACCCAAAAGATATGAGGCTAATCATTTTTAGTGATGCTATACAAGCCAATCTTCCAGATGGATATTCTAGCCCAGCAGGGCTTATCATATTCTTGGTGGGAAAGAATAAAAAATGTTGTCCATCAGCCTGGAAAGAAAATAAAGGTAGTTAAAAGCACCTTAGTTGCTGAAACACTGGTGTTAGTAGAAGCAATAGATATGGGCATTTATTATCTAATATACTGAAGGAAATCCTATACAAGGGGCAACATGAGATAAGTTTGCCCATAGAATGCTGTGTGAATAATCATTTTATTTGGGACAATGTTTATTCAACAAAGGGTATCACTGAAAAAAGGTTGAGGATTGACATTGCTAGCATAAAGAAAAAGTTGGAAGGAAGAGAGATTTCCAAAATAAAATGGGTAAGTGCAAGTCATCAGTTGTCAAATTGTTTTACAAAGAGAGGCCCTTGCTCCAAGAAGTTAGCAGATGTACTGGAAGAGGGACACCTTGTGTTATAATGAGAATATGGAAGATCAATATTTTCTTTGATTGCTTTGTAATTATTTATAGATGGTAAATAAGAAAAAAAAGTTTTGTTTAAAGAAGGGGGAATATTGGATCTATTAATTGTTGGTTGTATGAGGCATAGAAGATGAAAAAGACATTCAATAACTTTGTTTCTTTTCAATTAGTTTGAAAGATTATTCTTGTGTTTTCAAAAGATTTAATTTAAAGAAAAGAGCAGAATCAATCAATGTCTTATCAATTACATTGTTAAAGTTTGTAAATGTTAATTACATTATTGAGGTTTGTTAATGTCAGTTACACTGTTAGGGAAATGAGGGAAACAGATGATGAACACATATAGGGGCTAGCTGAGACACTGGGTATGGGTGAGAACTGTTGACACTGAAAAAGCTAAATAAACACTCAGCAAGGAAAGGCTCTGCATCTTAGGTTTTGTTTCACTGACCAGCATGGATACTGTTAACATATTCAGCCGATAAATGGTCATTTCAATTTTGAAGATTGGCTACCTGCTGTGACTGGGTACTTGGTCGCTACAGGTGCTGCCCCACCTCTGGGAAAATGGCGTTTCCCTCACCAGCAACTCCATCCTTCCCCCTGGAAACAGCCTGAGGTTGCTTGTAATTTTGGTGTCATATTGGACCATGAGGTGAATTTCCAATCTTATATTCCAGCCAACACTAGTCAGTCTATTTCTGACATCACCTGCCTCAGCTGATCAGCTGCAAAAACCCTCATTCACGCCTTCCTTACTTCTAGACTCGACTACCCCCAACACATTCCTGGCTGCCCTCCCACATTCCACCCTTTCTAAACTTCAAGTCATCCATAACTCTGTGGCCGATGTCCTTAATCACACCAGTCTTGTTCCCCAATCACCCTGTGCGCTGACCTACACTGACTCATAGGTAAGCCATATCTCAATTTTAAAATTCTCATCCTTGTTTTCAATTCCCTCCCTATATCTATAATCTCTCCAGGCCCACAACCCACTGAGATATCTGCACTCTAATTCTGGCCTCATGAACATCCTTAAATTATCACTCCACCATTAACAGCTACGCTGGAATCCCCTTCCTAAAGCTTGTTGCCTCTCCATCTCTTCCCTCCTTTTAGAACCTACTTCTTTGATCAAGATTTTTGTCACCTGGCCTAATGTTTTTTTTGATAACGCTACTGCACTGCGGCTACTACACTAAAGGCAGTATCTAACTTCAAACTGTTCTTGCTGCTGTTGTTTTAGTCATAGACAAGTTGTCTATAAAACTATTAATCCTCCTCAGTACCCTTGACACAGCATCGAGTCTGCTCTCCAGCAATGGCAGAATAAACTGAAGTTGATTGCACCTTCTCACTTGCCCCTGTATTATATAAGATCATGTGAAGGGGGAACGTGCAGCCTGGGAAGGAATGAATTGATTAAGAAAAGCACTGGTGATGGTATGTAGCATTGTCACTGATTTTGACTCAACTGTTGTCCTTCACAGTTCCCCTTCTTTGATGCCAGCGCCCCCTCTGTCTCTGTGCTACCTCCACACACACAGCAGTCACAGTACAACCCTGCATGCTGTATAGGAGCATCAACTCACCCTCTTCTCACACAACAAGGATATTAAGAGACATTTAATATCAACCTCAAAGTGATTCTGAACGCCACTGACGCACACTGACTGAGGTAAGAGAAAAAAACAACTACCGGTTGAGTGAGGCACACAAAGCACCTTCTGAGGAGCTTGCGCTCAGCCCAGTATCTGTACAAATCCGACAGTCTTCAGCTAATAAGTGCTATTAATCCCTTGCTGGCTGCAGTTAGAGCTGTTTATATTCCTATCAAAGTGCATTCAAGGTGAGAGCAGAATGTAGAATGGCAATGAGTTTGAGGAGTTGTCAGCTGCATTTTCATATATCGAATTAAATATGATTTTTCTCCGCATCCTCTTCATTGTGTGTGTAATGAAGGGCAGTGCAGGGATGTACAGTCATCAGAGAGACAGATACTGACTGTGGCTGTGATCAGCTTGGTTGTGAAGAGGATATAAGTGGAGTGTGATCTGTAGCATTCTCTAATCCCTGTAGATATCAATGAGAAGGCACCAGTATTGTTTAACATGGACTCCAGTGTGGCACGCAGAGCTCTAAGTGATTGTGAGTTCATATTACTGTCAGTTTATAAAATGGTTCTATTAATATGTAAAAGGTGAAAGAAGGTTTGCCTCTCCCAGTCCCTCTCTCTGACCCTTTCTCATTCTCTGCCACTTGCTTTTGTCTCTCAGATTGTCTTATTCTTTCCTTCTTTCTCTCAACACGTCTGCCTCTCTGTGTTCTTTGTTTCTCTGAATCTCAATCCATCTCTCTAAACAACAACTTGGATTTATTGACCACCTTTAGTGCTGAGAAACATCCCAGGGCACTTTACAGGGAAAACTGGACACTGCTAAATGGGGAGGAGATGAATCTCTTTCTTTTCATCGCTATCCCCTTCAGTCTCTCAATCCACCTTTCCATTTCTTCTTTATTTTCCCTCTGCACCCATCACTCCTTTAACTCTTTCTCTTCCTCTATTTCCTTCCTTTCTCCCTCTGTTTCCTAAACACTCACCCTCATCCTCCTTTGTTGTTCTTATCCTTCCTCTCTCCCTGATCTCTTTCCCTCTTTGTAACCCTCCCCTCTCCTGTTTATTTCTCATTCACTTCTACCTCCCATCTCTTTAATCCTTCTATTGAACTTCCTCTCCTATCTTTAACTGTTGATATCATTGATGATTTTTGACCAATACCGAGCTTCCTGCTAGTCACAGTGTCTCCTTCTGTCAAATTGAACACTCAGAATCACAGAACTATTATGGTGCAGAAGGAGGCCATTCGGCCCACCGTGCCTGAATGAGCATTGTGACTCTGATGGTGTCTGTAAAGGAAACAGCTTTTCGATAGGAAATGCTACACAATCAGTTGAAAGAAAATGACACTCTTTAATCTGACTATCACCTGGCTCTGCCAATAGCTACATACTGATATTTAGATGAGGTCTTTGTATTCTACACATTGTGCATTGATATGGGGGGGAATGATTCTGTATTGATTGATATTGGTAGTGAGTGTATTAATGAAAATGAATGTCTGGAACCTTTCATGTGTTAGTACTGCATCTAGTCGCAATGAGATATCTTCATCTCATTGTGTGTCTCTCCATCCACCTCTGCCTCATTCTGTCAGTTGATCTCTCTCAATCTCTGTCTGAAACTCACTCTTCACAGGACCTTTATTCTCGTTTAGGAATGAGTTTTAAATTCTTCCCATTTTTCTCTGTGAGTGGCACTCATCCATCAACCTGTCAGCAATGCTTGTGTTTCATCAGTTCCGAATCATGTCTGAGAAATTCAGTCATCTCATCCAATTGAAAGCAGCCAATCTGAGTGTAGCTGTGCGGACATGCATTCTCAGTTCCTCAGACAGTTTATGGCTGTTAGTCACCAATACTTCACAACACATCCTAAATATAGCTTTCGGTGAATGCAAAGCAGAAGGTACAGAGAGTGGCTGCTCACCGTCTTCTCAAACCCTGTGTTCTGAATTCATCACTCTCCTGACTCAGGGAGAGTATCTGAACCGGACAACTGCCAATGAGCTGGTTTTGGGTACAGTTTGCCGATACAGGCATTACTGAGGCTGTCAATGGCAAATCAGAAAACCAAAGAAAATGCGGAGGAAATACCATTAACTATGGTCATGGAAATGCAGCCTACCTTAGTCAATAGGACATCCATCTGGAGGCAGGAAGCAGGAGAGAGGCCAACACCAGCAGTAAGGTTTTAAATTCACATTATCTTCTGATTTGAGGAGCAGCTAATGTGAGCAGATCAGCACTGTCACACAGAATAATTGTTGTCCTATCTATAATTCAAAGACACTCAATGGTAAATGGGCCAACGGATTGAGACCGCTGGAATATGTGCACACTGTAGCACGTAGAAATGGTTCGGAAAATGGTGGAGCCTCGTCAACCCAGCCCAGCCCAGCTCACCAGCCCAACCCAGCCCATCAACCCAGCCCAGCCCAGCAGCCCAGCCCAGCCCAGCAGCCCAGCCCAGTCCAGCAGCCCAGTCCACCAAACCAACTACACCATCCCAGCCCAGCAGCCCAGCCCAGCCCAGCCCAGCCCAGTCCAGTCCAGTCCACCAAACCAACTACACCAGCCCAGCCCATCAACCCAGCCCAGCTCACCAGCCCAGCCCAGCTCACCAGCCCAGCCCAGTCTAGTCCACCAACAGCCCAGCCCATGAGCCCAGCCCAGCAGCCCAGCCCAGTCCAGTCCACCAATCCAACTACACCAGTCCAGCAGCCCAGCCCAGTCCAGTCCACCAAACCAACTACACCAGCCCACGCCAGTCTGCCAGCCCAACTACATCATACCAGCCCAGCAGCTCAGCCCAATACAACAGCTCAGCCCAGTCCAACAGCTCAGCCCAGTCCAGTCCACCCCCACAGCTAAGAACATCAGCATAGCATATCCAGTCCAACAGCCCAGCCTAGCCCAGTCCATCAGCTCAGTCCAGACCACCAGCCCAACTACACCAGCACAGCTCTGTCCACCAGTTTTGCCCAGTCCACCAGCCATGCCTAGTCCACCAGCCCAGCCCAGCCCAGTCCACCAGCCCAGCCCAGCCCAATCCACCACCCAAGCCAAGTCCACAAGCCCAACTACACCAGCTCAGCCCAGTCCACCAGCTCAGCTCAGCCCAGCAGATCAGTCCATGAGCCCAATCACAGCTCCACCAGCTCAGCTCAGTCCACCAGACCAGTCCAGCCCAGTCCACCCGCCCAGCTCAGTCCACCAGACCAGTCCAGCCCAGTCCACCAGCTCAGCTCAGTTTACTAGACCAGTCCAGCCCAGTCCACCAGCTCAGCTCAGTCCACCAGACCAGTCCAGCCCAGTCCAACAGCTCAGCTCAGTCTACCAGATCAGTCCATGAGCCCGTTTATACTCCACCAGCCCAAACCAGTCCACCCGCCCAAACCGCTCCACCAGCCCAGCATAGTCAGACAGCCCAGCAAAGGCCAAAGGACGAGCTCACCAGCAAAGCTTGATGTTGACTGACTGAGTCAAACACAATTATCATTGATGATTACAGACAGTGTCAAACAGAGTTATCACTTGATGATTACTGACAATGTTAAAATGATCCCTTGATGATTACTCACCAAGACAGAGTCATCCCTTGATAATTACTGACTGAGACCCAATTAAAACTTGATGATTACTGACTGTGCCAAAAACAATTAATCAACAGATGATTACTGACTGAGACACAATTATCAACTGATGATCACTGACAGAGTCAAACACAATTATTGCTTGAGGATTATTGACAGTGTGAAACATAATTCTCATTGATGATCACTGGCGGTGTAAAACATAATTATCAATGGATGATTACTAACTGAGACACAATTATCACTTCATGATTACTGACTGTGTCAAACACAATTATCAGCTGATTATTACTGACCAAGAGAAAATCAACTCTTGATGATTACTGACTGATACACAATTATCACTTGATGATTACTGACTGTGCCAAAAACAATTAAACAACAAATGATAACCGACTGAGACACAATTATCAATTGATGATCACTGACAGTGTCAAACACAATTATCACTTGAGGATTATTGACTGTATAAAACTTAATTATCAATGGATGATTACTAACTGAGACACAATTATTACTTGATGATTGCAGACTGTGTCAAACACAATTATCATCTGATGATTACTGAATGTGTAAAACACAATTATCACTTGATTATTACTGACCAAGACACAACCATCTCTTGATATTTACTGACTGCCAAGCGCAATTATCACTTGATAGTGACTGACAGCATCAAGTACAATTATCATTGCTAATTACTGACTATCAAATACAGTTATCACTTACAAAAACAAAACTACCTGGAAAAACTCAGCAGGTCTGGCAGCATCTGCGGAGAGGAGCACAGTTAACGTTATAAGTCCGAATGACCCTTCAACAGAACTAAGAAAAAATAGAAGAGAAGTGAAGTATAACCTGGTTTAAGGGGGGTGGGACAAGTAGAGCTGGATAGAGGGCCAGTGGTAGGTGGAGATAAACAAAAGCTGTCACAGACAAAAGGACGAAGAGTTGTTGAAAGTGGTGATATTATCACACTGAGGAAGGAAATATGACTGTGAAAGCAGGTTTTAGTAAACATCTTGTCAAACACCTGGAGAGAAATGGAAAGCAATGAAGGTGAACAAGGCAAAGGAGAGATAAGAAAATCCTAACGGAGAGAAGGACAAAACGTCTTCAAGGTAGGCATTGCTTGAAAAGAAGTGGCAGTCAATTAAACATGAAGATAAAAGCAAAAAACTGCGGATGCTGGAAATCCAAAACAAAACAAAAACACTTGGAAAAACTCAGCAGGTCTGGCAGCATCTGCGGAGAGGAACACAGTTAACGTTTCGAGTCCGAATGACCCTTCAACAAAATAAGTAAAAATAGAAGAGAGGTGAAATATAAGCTGGTTTAAGGGGGTGGGGGATGGGTGGGACATGAAGTGCTGGATAGAGGGCCAGTAATAGGTGGTGATAACCAAAAGATTTCACAGAGAAAAGGACAAAGAGGTGTTGAAGGTGGTGATATTATCTCATGGAGGAAGGAAATATGGCTGTGAGAGCAGGTTTTAGTAAGCACCTTGTCAAAAACCTGGAGAGAACTGGAAAGCAATGAAGGTGAACAAGGCAAAAGAGAGGTTAGAAAATCGTGACGGAGAGAAGGACAAAACTTCTTCAAGGTAGGCATTCCTTGAAGAGAAGTGGCAGTCATTTAAACACTAAGAAAAAAGAAAAAAGCTGCAGATGTTGGAAATCCAAAACAAAAACTAAATTACCTGGAAAAACACAGCAGGTCTGGCAGCATCTGCGGAGAGGAGCACAGTTAACATTTCGAGTCTGAATGACCCTTCAACAGAACCAAGTGAAAATAGAAGAGAGGTGAAGTATTAGCTGGTTTAAGGGGTGGGGGGTGCGTGGGACATGAAGTGCTCGATAGAGGGCCATTAGTAGGTGGGGATAACCAAAAGCCGTCACAGACAAAAGGACAAAGAGGTGTTGAAGGTGGTAATATTATCTCACTGAGGAAGGAAATATGGCTGTGAAAGTGGGTTTTAGTAAACACCTTGTCAAACACCAGGAGAGAAATGGAAAGCAATAAAGGTGATCAAGGCAAAAGAGAGATACGAAAATACTGACGGATTGAACGATAAAACTTCTTCAAGGTAGGCATTCCTTGAAGAGAAGTGGCAGTCATTTAAACACTAAGATAAGAACAAAAAAATGTGGATGTTGGAAATCTAATACAAAAACAAAAATAGCTGGAAAAACTCAGCAGGTCTGACAGCATCTGCAGTGAGGAGCACAGTTAACATTTCCTGCCCGAAAGAGCCTTCAACAGAACTAAGTAAAAATAGAGGAGAGGTGAATTCTGAGCTGGTTTAAGGGGAGGGGTTTGGGACAAGAAGAGCTGGATAGAGGGGCAGTGATAGGTGGAGATAACCAAAAGATGTCACAGACAAAAGGACAAAGAGGTGTTGAAGGTGGTGATATTATCTCACTGAGGATGGAAATATTGCCGTGAAAGTGGGTTTTAGTAAACAGGTTGTCAAACACCAGGAGAGAAATGGAAAGCAATGAAGGTGAACAAGACAAAAGAGTGACATGAAAATCCTGATGGAGGGAAAGACAAAACTTCTTCAAGGTAGGCATTCCCTGAAGAGAAGTGGCAGTCAATTAAACACTAAGATAAAAGCAAAAAACTGCGGATGCTGGAAATCCAAAACAAAAACTAAATTACCTGGAAAAACACAGCAGGTCTGGCAGCATCTGCGGAGAGGAACACAGTTAACATTTTGAGTCTGAATGACCCTTCAACAGAACCAAGTGAAAATAGAAGAGAGGTGAAGTATTAGCTGGTTTAAGGGGTGGGGGGTGCGTGGGACATGAAGTGCTCGATAGAGGGCCATTAGTAGGTGGGGATAACCAAAAGCTGTCACAGACAAAAGGACAAAGAGGTGTTGAAGGTGGCGATATTATCTCACTGAGGAAGGAAATATGGCTGTGAAAGTGGGTTTTAGTAAACACCTTGTCAAACACCAGGAGAGAAATGGAAAGCAATAAAGATGATCAAGGCAAAGGAGAGATACGAAAATACTGACGGATTGAACGATAAAACTTCTTCAAGGTAGGCATTCCTTGAAGAGAAGTGGCAGTCATTTAAACACTAAGATAAGAACAAAAAAATGTGGATGTTGGAAATCTAATACAAAAACAAAAATAGCTGGAAAAACTCAGCAGGTCTGACAGCATCTGCAGTGAGGAGCACAATTAACCTTTCCTGCCCGAAAGAGCCTTCAACAGAACTAAGTAAAAATAGAGGAGAGGTGAATTCTGAGCTGGTTTAAGGGGAGGGGTTTGGGACAAGAAGAGCTGGATAGAGGGGCAGTGATAGGTGGAGATAACCAAAAGATGTCACAGACTAAAGGACAAAGAGGTGTTGAAGGTGGTGATATTATCTCACTGAGGATGGAAATATTGCCGTGAAAGTGGGTTTTAGTAAACAGCTTGTCAAACACCAGGAGAGAAATGGAAAGCAATGAAGGTGAACAAGACAAAAGAGTGACATGAAAATCCTGATGGAGGGAAAGACAAAACTTCTTCAAGGTAGGCATTCCCTGAAGAGAAGTGGCAGTCAAGTAAACACTAAGACAAAAGCAAAAAACTGCGGATGCTGGAAATCCAAAACAAAACAAAAATAGCTGGAAAAACTCAGTAGGTGTGGCAGCATCTATGGAGAGGAACACAGTTAACGTTTCGAGTCCGAATGACCCTTCAACAGAACTAAGCAAAAATAGAAGAGAGGTGAAATGATGGCTGGCTTAAGGTGGGGTGGGAGGGGCAGGGGTCTGTTAAGAAGAGCTAGATAGAGGGCCAGTGAAAGGTGGAGATAACAAAAAGATGTCACAGACAAAAGGACAAAGAGGTGTTGAAGGTGGTGATATTATCTCACTGAGGATGTAAATATGGCTGTGAGAGCGGGTTTTAGTAAACACCTTGTCAAACACCTGGAGAGAAATGGAAAGCAATGAAGGTGAACAAGGCAAGAGAGAGATCCGAAATTCCTGATGGAGATAAGAACAAAATTTCTTCAAGGTAGGCATTCCTTGAAGAGAAGTGGCAGTCGATTAAACACTAAGTCAAGTGGTAATTGTGATTGACACAGTCAGTAATCGTCAAGTCATAATTGTGATTGACACAGTCAGTAATTGTCAAGTAGTAATTGTGATTCACACAGTCAGTTTTCATCAAGATTACTTGATGATTACTGACTGTGTCAAACAAAATTATTACTTGATGTTTCTGTGTCAATCAAAACCACCAATGAATTGTTACTGACTGTGTCACACACAATTATCAATGGATGATTATCACCTGTGTCAAATACCATTATCAATGATATTTACTGACAGAAACACAATTATCACTTGATGGTGAATGACTGAGCCAAACACCATTATCAATTGATGATTACTGACTCTGTCAAACATAATTGTAACTTGATGATCACTGATTGTGTCACACACAATTATCACTGAATGATCACTGGCTGTGTCAACATAATTATCTCTTGTTGATTACTGACCGAGACACAAACACCTGATGATTAATAACTGGTACACAATTAACACTTGATGATTACTGACTGTGTCAAACACAATTATCAATGGATGATCGCTGATTGTGTCAAACACAATTATCACTTGATGATCACTGACTGTGACTGTGTTAAACATAATAATCAACTGATGATTACTGACCGTGACACAAATAGACTGCGTCAAAAACAATCAGTTGATGATTACTCACTGAGATACACTGACAACTTGATTATTGCTGACTGTATCAAACACAATTATCAATGAATACTTATTGTATCAAACACAATTATCACTTGATTATTACTGACTGTATCAATCTTGACAATTACTGACCAAGACACCATCATCTCTTGACGATAACTGACTGTGTCAATCACAATTACCACTTGACAATTACTGACTGTGTCAATCACAATTACCACTTGACGATTACTGACTGTGTCAATCACAATTACCACTTAACGATAACTGACTGTCAATCACAATTACCACTTACAATAACTGACTGTGTCAATCACAATTACCGTTTGATGATTACTGACTATGTCAATCACAATTACCACATGACGATTACTGACTGTGTCAATCACAATTATCACTTGATGATAACTGACTGTGTCAATCACAATTACCACATGACGATTACTGACTGTGTCAATCACAATTACCACTGATGACTACTGACTATGTGAACCACAATTATCACTTGATGATAACTGACTGTGTCAATCACAATTACCACTTGACGATTACTGACTGTGTCAATCACAATTACCACTTGACGATTACTGACTGTGTCAATCACAATTAGCACTGATGATTACTGACTGTGTGAACCACAATTATCCCTTGATAATTGCTCACTGAGACACAATGGCAACTTGGTAATTATTGACTGTGTCAAACACAATATTACTTGATATTACTTACTGTGTCAAACACAATTATCACTTGATGATTACTAACTGAGGCAGAATTATCACTTGATGATTACTGAGACCCAATTATAGTTTGATAATTTCTGACTGTCAAACACAGTTTTCACTTGATGATCACTGACTGTGTCAAACACCATTGTTAGTTGATGATTACTGACTGAGGCACAATTATCACTTGGTTATTATTGACTGTGTCAAATACAATTACTAATTGATGCTTACTGACTGTGTCAAACACAATACATACTTACTTGATGATTACTTGAGGCTCATACATTTGCCACTTCATGGTTACTAACTGTGTCAACTCCAGTTATCATTTTGTTGTTATGTTGATGTTAATCTGAGTTATTACTTCATCCTTGCCACACTGTTATGGCTCATGCTGAAGAATGAGATATTTACTAACCCATTACTGTTCAACCTCTTCAGACATAATGTTGGGTTATGTAATTATTACCCTAATTCTGGCTGTTTGCTGTCCAGTTCATGCCACATGGTCAACTGAACAGTACCTGTTTGCTGTGCAATCATGTCTTCAATTGTCCACTCCAGTGATTGTTTCTTGTATCCATCATTCCCAACCATCACTGGGTTATGTTTTAATTACTAGTGATTACTGCACAAGTGTTAGGAAATGGAGATATTTTAAGTAAGTTAAATTTGTACTTTTGAATGTTAGGAATGAGTTTTAGCTTAAGTTTGATGTGTATTTCTACACTGCCTGTAAAGAAAAGGTCAAATTGAGTTTTAGTTTCACTTTAAAATGTGCCTGCTTTTCTAATGAGAGGTTTATGACTGCTGCACTAAGTTAAACAAACAAGAGTTGAGAAACTGGGCTGTTGCCTAGCAACAAGGGTCCAGAGAGGCAGGTCCCTCTCACATATACATACACACAGTAGAAACTAAAAACAGCAGTTTTGCTTTGGAAGTTGTTTGAGTTCAGCTGGTTTTGAAAGTAGCTACCAGGAGAGACTGGAGCAAAGGGGACAGATAGCCAGTCCCAAGTGAAAAAGATCCCAAAATCCATTGGAGTGGAACAGGAGAAAGTCCCAAGAAGACCTTCTAGACAAAGGAGAGGGAGTGTGTTGAAGCAAGGTTGCATGAATATGGTGACCCGGGGAGAGAAACACCAGAAGAAGAAGTCGAAACCCTGGAGGTGGACCCTGGACCTTAGCTGACTCTGGTGACCTTGTTTAGCAGCCCCTCTCCATGTACCTAAACAAAAATGAATAAAAGTTAGGATCTATCAAGCTAGGCTCCACCCTGGGATCAGGCTTGTCCAGTAGTAACCTCAGCTGGGGATCATAACATAAGTCATGTCCAATTTTATTTCATTGCTGTCTAATGATTGTAAAATTACCACTGTCCATTTGTGGCCAATTAGAAGGCTCCTCAAATGAAGCCATATGGGTAGTACTTAAAAACAAAAAAGATGCAAACGCATTGCTGGGAGTGTACTATGTGCCCCCAAACAGTCAGACAAAAATAGAAGAGCAGATATGTAAGCAAATTTCAGAGAAGTGTAAAAACAATAGGGAAGTAATAGTGGGGGATTTCAACTTCCCCAACATTAACTGGGTTAGTCATAGTGTGATAGGTTTAGAGGGAGCGGAATTCTTAAAATGCATCCAGGAGAGGGGGACTAAGAAATTAGAACAAAAAGGGGTTGGACTTAATTTTAGGGAATGAATCCGGGCAAGTGGTAGAAGTATCAGTGGGGAACATTTTGCAGATAGTGATCATAACTCCATTAGATTCAACGTTCTTATGGAAAAGGACAAGGATGGGCAAGAAATCAGAGTTCTAAATTGGGGGAAGGCCAATTTTAATAAGATCAGATATGATTTGGTCAGAGTGGACTGGAAGCAGCAACTTTTAGGTAAATCTACATCAAAGCAGTGGGACTCATTCAAGAAAGAAATAGGGAGAGTACAGGGCCAAAATATTCCAGTAAAGACAAAGGGTGGGACAACAAATCCAGGGAACATTGGATGTTGAGGGATATACGGGATTGGATAAAATGAAAAAGGGAGGCTTATGGCAGATACCGAGGGCTCAAAACAGCAGAAGCCCTAGAGGAGTATAGAATATGTAAGGAGGAGCTTAAAAAAGAAATTAGGAGAACAAAAAGGGGGAATGAAAAAACATTGGCAGGTAAAATAAAGAAAAATCCAAAGTTATTTTACAAATACATTAAGAAGAGAACTAGGGAAAGAGTAGAACCCATTAAGGACCATAGTGGTAATTTGTGTGTGGAGCTGGAAGACATAGGTAGGGCTCTAAATGAATACTTTGTGTTGGTGTTCACAAGTGAGTGGGAAGATGGGGGTATGGAAATCAGGCAGAAGGGCTGTGATATAATTGAAGAAATTAGCATAGGAAGGGAGGAGGTTCTAAGTCGTCTAGCAGACTTAAAAGTAGATAAATCTCCAGGCCCGAATGAAATGTATCTGAGGCTGCTGAGTGAGGCAAGGGAGGAGATAGCAGGGGCTGGCAATAATTTTCAATACCTCTCTGGCCACAGGAGAGGTACAAGAGGACTGGAGGGCAGCCAGTTATTCAAGAAGGGAGGAAGGGATAAACCAGGGAACTACAGGCCAATCAGTCTAACCACAGTAGTGGGGAAGCTATTGGAAGCTTCACTTGGAAAGGCAGGGATTAATCAAGGACAGTCAGCATGGTTTTGTTAAGGGGAGATCATGTCTGACCAATTTGATTGAATTTTTCAAAGAGGTGACCAAGTACGTGGCTGAGGGCAATGCATTCTATATAGTCTACGTGGACTTCAGCAAGGCTTTTGATAAGGTTCCGCATGGAAGGCTGATAATGAAGGTAAGAGCCCATGGGATCCAAGGCAGTTTGGTGAATTGGCTGAGTGGCAGGAAGTTGAGGGCGATGGTTGAGGGGTGTTTTTGTGACTGGATGCTTGTGTCCAGTGGGGTTCCACAGGGATCGGTGTTCGGCCCCTTGCTGTTTGTGGTATATATAAATGAATTAGACTTAAATGTAGGAGGGTTGATTAGTAAGTTCACGGATGACAAAAAATTGGTGGGGTGGTAAATAGTGATGAATAGCACACAATAATCAATGGCTGATTGTGAATGAACTAGATAGCAATTTAAAGGACAATGGCACATGATTGGGTAGTAACTTGATAGGACTTAAAATGATGGTTGTGGCTAAATGAGGGAAAGTCATGTTGTAGAGTTATTACAGAGGGAGTGGTTTGGCCCATCAAGTCCATGCTATCTCCCTATAGAGCAATCTAATCAATCCCCCCTCCCCCCCCCCTTGCTCTATCCCTTTGTTCCTGCAAGTTTATTTCCCTCAAGTTCCTATTCAATTTCCTTTTGAAATCATTGATTGTTTCTGCTTCCACCGCCCTTGTAGGCAGAGAGTTCCAAATCATTACCATTTGCTGCATAAAGAAGTTCTTCCTCACACCTTCCCGTCACCATATCTCTTGTCCAAAACCTGAAATCTGAGTCCCCTAGATCTTGTGCAATCAAATAATGGGAGCAGCTTTTCTTTACCTAACTTATTGAAACTGTCATAATCTTGTAAATGTCTTGAAGATTTCTCCTTAAACTCGTTTGGCTTCTCCAACCTATCCTTGTGACTATAATCCCCCATCACTGGAACCATCCTGCTAAACCTCCTCCACACCTTCTCAAAGGGACCATAAGATATGGTGACCGAACAGGGGCAATACTCCAGTTGTTGCCTAACTGGAGCTTCATAACCATTCAGGATAACTTCCCCGCTTTTGTACTCAATACCTCTATTTATGAAGCCCATATACTTTGCTTTGTAACAAAGGCAATGTACTAATTGTGGGGGATTTTAATTCTGATATAGACTGGAAGGTAAGTTTGTAGATTGCTTTTGTGACAGTTTCCTGAAACAATATGTTGTGGAACCAACTAGTGATAAAGCTATTTGAGATCTAGTATTGTGCAATGAGACAGGATTAGTTAATAATCTTATAGTCAAATATTCACTGGAAAATAGTAATCATAATACATTTGATATCTGTATTAAGTTTGAAAGCGACATGCTCCAATCACAAACTAGAATACTAAACTTGAACAAAGCCAATGCATGGATATGAGGAGAAAACTGGTGGTTAAAGTTAATTGGGTCAATAGACTATGGGAATCATTTCAAGAATCAGTTTTAGATGTTCAATAAAATGTGTTTTATTAAAAAGCAAAAATTCAAGAAGAATTTTGGCTGACCAAGGAAGCTGAAGATAGTATAAGATTAAAAAATGAGGTTTATTATGTTACAAATAATAAGTTTGTGTGAGAATTGGGAATGTTTTATTGTACATAGTTGGTTTAGAAGTGAAATGGTGATCAGTTGTCAGCCTGGCAGTAATTAGATATTATATTAGATTAGCAGACAAGTGGCAATTGATTCTGAAAAAGACAGGACTGGGACAATATAGTGTGATAATTTGACTTGCATTGTACAGTGAAAAGGAGGCAGTCAGTGGAGCATAGGGCAACGATTTAGGCAGTTATCGCTCAGTAATCAAACATTCATTAAGTGTTTGGCATGAATTTGACAGAAGCCCAGGAATTATTCAGTAACAATGTAACAAATAGTATGAAACGGACAAGTGGATATGAAATGCATACGATTTATATAGTGGGAATGAGAGTTAACAGGTATCAGCAAGAGATGATCACATATCTCAGTTTACTTTGAGTTTTGCACTGTTCTTTAATCTTGGGTATGTTTGTTGGCCTTATCCTTTCACCTTAGCAGTAGCTGATTATGTTCTGTCCACCTGGCCCCTGGCCCTGCCTCAAAGTGCACTCCAGATCCCCAACCCCCCCTCCACCCTGTCTGTATTCAACCCCATATTGATATACCTTTCAGGATGGGGGAGGGGCTGCTCACACCAATCCTTCTCCACCACCCCCCACACCCCCATAGCTGCCCTAACATCTACCAGCCGCTAATTCACAGCTGGCTGTGTAATCCACCAAGCTCAGCCACAATTGCTGCCTCTAGCGATGGCATTTCTCAAAGTACCCCACTGTCAGCTGGGGTGTCCCTTTACCCTGAGACCAGGATGACCATTCACCTTTAGTACTTGTGAAAGCTCTGCACCCCAACATTAACTAGTTTCAGACCCAGACCAGTGTGCTCTGTGGTTCTATTTTTCTTGCTGCAGCTACATTGCTGCTGTTTACTTGATTATTATAGAACTGTTAATCTTTAATTGTGGTCTTGCCAATTCCCTTCATTCTTTGGTGTTAATTGATGAATAAGAATGGATCTATGGTGCCCCGGTTTTCAGTTGTTTCTCTTTTTTTCAGTTTGGACACTATCTTTTCAACCTAGCAACAGTTGCTGATAATAGAGACATAGAAAATAGGAGCAGGAGTAGGCCATTCAGCCCTTCAAACCTGCTCCGCCATTCAATATGATTAAAGTTGATCCTTTATCTCAACACCAAATTCCCACTCTCTCCCCATACCCCTTGACCCTTATAGAGTCCAGAAAGCTATCTATTTCCTTCTTAAATTTATTTAGTGACTTGATCTCCACAGCCTTCTGTGGTAGAGAATTCCACAGGTTCACCATCTTCTAGGTAAAGAAGTTTCTCTTCATCTCAGTCCTAAATGGTCTACCCTGTATCCTAAGACTGTGACCCCTTGTTCCAGACACCACACTCCCAACCAGGGGAAACATCCTCCCTGCATCCAGTCTGTCCATCCCTGTCAGAATTTTATACATTTCAATGAAATCCCCTCTCATTCTTCTAAACTCCTGTGAATTTGGGCCTAGTCGGCCCAATCTCTCCTTGTACAACAATCCTGCCATCCCAGGAATCAGTCTGGGGAACATTGGTTACACTCCCTCTATGGCAACTATATCCTTTCTTAGGTAAGGAGACCAAAACTGCACACAATACTCCAGGAGTGGTCTCAGCAAGGCCCTGTTCAGCTGCAGTAAGACATCCTTGTTCCTGTACTCAAGTCCTCTCACAATGAAGGCCAACATACCATTTACCTTCTTATGCAGGGCGGGGGGGGCGGGGTGTGATTGCACAGTGGTAATGTCATTGAATTAGTAATTCAGAGGTCCAGGCTAATGATCTGTGGACCGGGTTCAAATCCCACCTTGGCAGCTGGTGGAATTTAAATTCAGTTAATAAAATCTGGAATTACAAAGCTAGTCTCAGTAATAGTGGCCATAACAACCATCAATTTTTGTAAAAATCCACTTGATTCACTAACATACTTTAGGAAAAGAAACCTGCTGTCCTTACCCAGTCTGGCCTACATGTGACAGCAATGTGGTTGAGCCTGAAGTGCCCTCTGTAAAGGCCTAGCAAGCCACTCAGTTCAAGGGCAATTGGGGATGGGCAATGAATGCTGGTCCTGTCAGCAACCCCCACAACCCATGAAATAATTAACAAAAATCAAGTAGAAAATGTTTGTTGCCCAGCATTGGGTTTGAAGGCAGTGAGGAGGTTGTAACATGCTCTTGAACACCTAGGCCCAAGGCTGGATGAGGTAGCAATGCCTCTCCTGCCTCCACAGACAGTGTACATGAATGAGGCAAGGCCTGCCTGGCTTATTAGCAGTGACCTCAGCTGAGCACTGGGGTGTGGGGGGGTGGGGGCAGTGGGTTGATCAGTGCTGACAACAGGATCTTTATTTATTCTTTCATGGGATATGGGCATCACTGGCTGGGCCAGCATTTATTGCATATTCTTAATTGCCTTGAGAAGGTGATGATGAGCTGCCTTCTTGAACCGTTGCAGTCCATGTGGTGTAGGTACACCCACACTGCTGTTAGGAAGGGCATTCTGGGATCTTGATCTAGCGACAGTGAAGGGACGGCAATATATTTCCAAGTCAGGATGGTGAGTGGCTTGGAGGGTGTGGTAAAGTGAGGTACCCTGTCCTTTTAAGAGAATGCAATTGTACTGATCATGTGACAGCACTGATGAACCACTGTACAATGCAGGCAACTGGGAACTGTGAGTCTAGTTCTGGAGGTTTCTGAGTGAGTATGTATGATCTGGTGCTCTGCCTTATGTCTCAATAAAATATCACTGTTTATTCTTCCATCAGTCTCTCTCCATTATTGATTGCAATCAGTTACTGAAGAGAACATAGGAAGGCATGCAGTTAGTGTTCGATTGACCAACAAACTCATTTACTTAAGACATAAAAGAGAGGAACTTGCAGGTGGTGGCGTCCCATGTTTTCTGCTGCCCTTGTCCTTCTTGGTGGTCATGGGTTTGGGAGGTGCTGTTGAAGGAGGTGGGAGTTACTATGGAATCAGTAAAAAAACAATTGTCTCCTGACTCCACATGAAGTTTTATTGAAAATTACTGAAGTTTACTGATTTCTAGATCACATCCAAACCACGTTCTCTGGTAAGTGCTGCCAACTTTAAGCATAGAATTTACACCACAGAAACAGGCCATTCAGCCCAAATGGTTTGTGTCACAGTTTATAGTCGACACAATCCTCTTCCTATCCTACCTTACCTCAGCTAATCAATATCTCCCTTTTTTCAGTTCTCCCTCATGTGCTTAGCTGGCTTCCCCTTAAATGCATCTTGACTACTTGCCTTAACTATCCACATGGTATAGATCAAAATCCACATCTACACCTATTTCTTTGATGTTTGTTAACAGTCCGAATATTTCATCATCAGTGTCAAAGACAACATCTGTAGTATCACGCTTCACAATTTCAGCCTCACCCTCTGCATTTTCACTGTTTGTTGAAACATTAAATATTTCATGATAATCCGCATTAGAAATTTTTCCTTTTTTATCCAGAATAAAAGATTTCTTGAGAATGCAACTCAGCTGTTATATTTTCTGATGTTTTTCAGGAAGTGTTTAGATCTTGTTGCTGTCCCCATACGAAGAACATTCAGTGGGTCAGGCAACTCATTGAGTGCTGACAATCGTCCTTTAACATTTGCACAATACAGTGAAGGCAGCTCTTTTTGCCACTGTTTGGCACAACAATATTCACAAAGCCAATATCATATTCTAGGTCTGTCCACAATTATGATGTGCATCAGACATGAAACCATCCTGAAGGAGTCCTGGTCTCATGCCTGGTTCTTCCTGCATTCTGTCACTCTCCATCAACTTTTTGTCTTCGCCCTTTAACCTCCTTATCTTCCCTGGGTCTGTGTGCTGCCCTGACCTAACCAAGAAATAACGTGGAGTGCCTCTGAGCTTCAGAGGTTAACTTCGATGAAATAAAGAAAATGAGAAAAAATAACCAATGCAATATTGAAGACAGTCAGGGATTTGTGTTTGGATTTGTCACATTCTTTCCTGGAATGGATGGTTAAGGTTGGTTAAACAGCTGTTGAGTTACAGTGTCAGCAGGGGCACAGTATAGGCAGGGCCGCAGGAATCCCATGCCAGGAGGCCAAACACGCCCCCAGTTAGAGTGATTAGTTATCAACTCACCTCCACCACCTTTGGTCCAAATACCATCCCATCAAGGCTGATTAAGAAATAGAACAACAGATACCTTGGAGCGGGTTACAGGCTGGAATCTAATTGAGGAGTTCAGGATTGTTTATATATAGATTAACAGATACCCGGGAGTGAGTTACAGACTGAAATCTAATTGAGGGGTTCAGGATTGTTTATGTATAGATTAACAGATACCCGGAAGTGCATTACAGACTGAAATCTAATTGAGGGGTTCAGGAATGTTTATATATAGATTAACAGATACCTGGAAATGAGTTACAGACTGAAATCTAATTGACTGAGGGGTTCAGGAATGTTTATATATAGATTAACAGATACCCGGAAGTGAGTTACAGACTGAAATCTAATCAAGGGGTTCAGGATTGTTTATATATAGATTAACAGATATCCGGGAGTGAGCTAAAGACTGAAATCTAATTGAGGAGTTCAAGATTGTTTATATATAGATTAACAGATACCTGGGAGTGAGTTACATACTGGAATCTAATTGAAGGGTTCAGTTGGATTTATATATATAGAATAACAAGCACCCAGGAATGAGTTACAGGCTGGAATTTAATTAAGGGGTTTGGGGGCTTTATATATAGATTAACAGATACCCGGGAGTGCGCTGCTGGCTGGAATCTAATCGAGGGATTCATCATGGTTTAAATATTGGATAACAAATACCTGAGAGTGAGTTACAGTCTGGAATCTGATTGAGGGATTTTGGTGGTGTATATATAAAATAACAGATACCCGGGAGTGAGTTACAGACTGGAATCTAATTGAGGGGTTCGTGATGGTTTATATATAGAATAATAGATACCCGGGACTGATTTACAGACGGGAATCAATTTGAGGAGTTTGGGATTGCTTATATATAAAATAAAAGGTACCAGGTGTAAGGTAAACTGGAATCTAATCGAGGGGTTTGGGATTGTTTATATATAGAATAATAGATACTCGGGAGTGAGTTACAGGCTGGAATCTAGTCAAGGGGTTCGTGGTTATTTATATGTAGAATAAAAGATACTCGAGAGTGAGTTACAGGCAGGATTCTAATCGAGTGTTTCGGGTGATTCATAAATAGAATAACAGATACCCGGGAGTGAGTTACAGGCTGGAATCTAATTGAGGGGTTCATGACGGTTTATATGTAGAATAACAGATACCCAGGAGTGAGTCACCGGCTGCAATCTAATCAAAGATTTTGGACGTTTATAAATAGAATAACAAATACCCGGTTACAGACTGGAATCTAATCTTGGGGTTTAAATATAGAATAACAGAATAAGAGATACCAGGAGTGACTTACAGAATGGGAACTAATCAAGAATTTTGTGTGTTTTTTTATATTATAGATTAACAGATTCTGGGGTGTGAGATACAGACTGGGACCTAATCGAGGTGTTTCAGACGTTTATATATAGAATAACATATACACGAGAGTGAGATTCAGACTGGAATCTAATCAAGGAGTTTTGGGGTTTATATATAGAATGACAGATACCAGCAAGTGAGACACATACTGGAAAGTAATTGAGGGTTTTGGGGTGTTTATATATATAGTAGCAGATACCCAGGAGTGAGTTACAGACTGGAATCTAATCGAGGAGTTTGGGAGTTTATATATAGAATAACAGATGCCTAGGAGTAAGTTACAGACTGGAATCTAATCGAGGGATTTGTGTAGTGTATATGTAGAGTAACAGGTATGCGGGAGTTAGATACAGGCTGGAATCTAATCGAGGGTTTTGAGGGTTTATATATAGAATAACAGACACCCAGGAGTGACGTACAGAGTGGAATCTAATCGAGGGTTTGGGATTGTTGATATATAGAATAACAAGCACCCAGAAGTGAGTTACAGGCTGGAATCTAAAGAAGGGTTTTGGGGTGTTTATTAAGAGAGTAACAGACAGCTGGAAGTGAGTTACAGACTGCAATCTAATCGAGGGGGTTTTAAATATAGAATAACAGATACCCGGGAGTGACTTACAGACTGCAATCTAATCGAAGGGGTTTATATATAGAATAACAGATACCCAGGAGTGAGTTACAGACTGGAATGTAATCGAGGGGTTCAGGGAGGTTTATCTATAGAATTAAAAATACCCAGGAATGAGTTACAGACTGGAATCTAATCGAGGGGTTCGGGACGGTTCATATATAGAATAACAGATAACCAGAAGCGTGTTACAGACTGAAATCTAATCGAGGAGTTTAGGAGTTTATATATAGAATAACAGATACCCAGGAGTGAGTTACAGGCTGGAATCTAACTGAGGAGTTTGGGGGTTTATATATAGAATAACAGATACTTAGGAGTAAGTTACAGACTGGAATCTAATCGAAGGATTTGTGTGGTGTATATGTAGAGTAACAGGTACGCGGGAGTTAGGTACAGGCTGGAATCTAATCGAGGGTTTTGAGGGTTTATATATAGAATAACAGACACCCGGGAGTGACGTACAGAGTGGAATCTAATTGAGGGTTTGGGATTGTTTATATAAAGAATAACAAGTACCCAGAAGTGAGTTACAGGCTGGAATCTAAAGAAGGGTTTTGGGGTGTTTATTAAGAGAGTAACAGACAGCTGGAAGTGAGTTACAGACTGCAATCTAATCGAGGGGGTTTTAAATATAGAATAACAGATACCCGGGAGTGACTTACAGACTGCAATCTAATCGAGGGGGTTTATATATAGAATAACAGATACCCAGGAGTGACTTACAGACTGGAATGCAATCGAGGGGGTTTATATATAGAATAACAGATACCCGGGAGTGAGTTACAGACTGCAATCTAATCGAGGAGTTCAGGACTGCTGATATTTGAATAACAGATAGCCGGGAGTGAGAAACTCCCTGGAATGTATTCGAGTGGTTCGGGAGTTTATATATAAAATAATAGATACCCATGACTGAGTTACAGATTGGAATCTATTTGAAGGCTTCAGGATTGTTTGTAGAGAGAATAAGAGATACCTGGGAGTGAGTTACAGACTGGAATCTAATCGAGGGTTTTGGGGCTTATTTCGAGTACCAGATCACCAGGACCGAATTAAAGACTGCATTCAAATCAGGGGATTCAGGACCGTTCATATATTGAATAACAGTTACCAGGTGTCAGATACAGACTGGAAACTAATCAAGGGGTTTGTGGGGGGTTATATACAGAATAGCAGATACCCAGGAGTGAATTACAGGCTGGAACTTTTCTTATTTTTTTATTCACTTATGGAATGTGGTGTTCTCTGGCTAGGCCAGGGTTTATTGCCCATCCCTAGTTGCCCTTGAGAAGGTGATGGTGAGCTGCCTTCTTGAACCACTGCAGTCCATGTGTTGTAGGTACACCCACAGTGCTGTTAGGGAGGGAGTTCCAGGATTTTGACCCAGTGACAGTGAAGAAACAGCGGATACATTTCCAAAAAAAAACAACTCTTTCTTGGACTCGAACTCAAGTTCTGTCGAAGGGTCATGAGGACTCGAAACATCAACTCTTTTCTTCTCCGCTGATGCTGCCAGACCTGCTGAGTTTTTCCAGGTAATTCTGTTTTTGTTTTGGATACATTTCCAAGTCAGGATGGTGAATGACTTGTAGGGGAACTTCCAGGTGCTGGTATTCCCATCTATCTACTCCTCTTGTCCTTCTCGATGGTAGTGGTCATGGGTTTGGAAGGTGCTGTCAAAGGAGCCATGGTGAATTCCTTCAGTGCATCTTGTAGATGGTACACACTGCTGCTACTGTGTGTCGTGGTGGAGGAAGTGAATGTTTGTGGATGTGATGCCAATCAAGTGGGCTGCTTTGTCCTGGACGGTGCCAAGCAACATCCAGGCAAGTGGGGAGTATTCCATCACACTCCTGACTTGTGCCTTATAGATGTTGGCAGGCTTTGGGGAGTCAGGAGGTGAGTTACTCGTCGCACGATTCCTAGCCTCTGACCTGCCTTTGTGGCCACACTGTTTATATGGCTAGTCCAGTTCGGTTTCTGGTCAATAGTAACCCCCAGGATGTTGGTAGTGGGGGATTCAGTGATGGTAATGCCATTGAATGTCAAGGGGCGATGGCTGGATTCTCTCTTGTTGGAGATGGTCATTGCCTGGCACTTGTGTTGTGTGAATGTTACTTGCCACTTGTCAGCCCAAGCCTGGATATTGTTCCGGTCTTGCTGCATTTGGACATGGACTGCTTCAGTATCTGATGAGTCGCAAATGGTGCTGAGCATTGTGCAATCATCAGCAAATATCCCCACTTCTGACCTTATGAAGGAAGGAAGGTCATTGATGAAGCAGCTGAAGATGGCTGGGCTGAGGACACTACCCTGAGGAACTCCTGCAGTGATGTCCTGGAGCTGAGATAACTGACCTCCAACAACCACAACCATCTTCCTTTGTCTTAGATATGACTGCAACCAGTGGAGAGTTTTCCCCCTGATTCCCATTGACTCCAGTTTTGCTAGGGCTCCTTGATGCCACACTCTGTCAAATGCAGCCTTGATGTCAAGGATAGTCACTCTCACCTCACCTCGGGAGTTCAGCTCTTTTTCCATGTTTTAACCAAGGCTGTAATTAGATCAGGGGCTGAGTGGCCCTGGTGGAACCCAAACTGGGCATCAGTGAGCAGGTTATTGCTAAGCAAGTGCCGCTTGATAGCACTTTTGATGACACCTTCCATAACTTTACTGATGGAGTGTAGACTGCTGGGGCGATAATTGGCCATGTTGAATTTATCCTGCTTTTTGTGTGCAGGACATACCTGGGCAATTTTCCACATAGCCGGGTAGATGCCAGTGTTGTAGCTGTACTGGAACAGCTTGGCTAGGGGCGCGGCAAGTTCTGGAGTACAAGTCTTCAGTACTATTGTCGGAATATTGTCAGGGCCCATAGATTTTGCAGTATCCAGTGCCTTCAGCCGTTTCTTGATATCACGTGAGGTTAATCGAATTGGTTGAAAACTGGCATCTGTGATACTGGGGACCTCCGGAGGAGGCCAAGATGGGTCATCCACTCAGCACTTCTGGCTGAAAATTGTAGCAAATTCTTAAGCTTTATCTTTTGTATTGCTGTGCAGGGCTCGTCCATCATTGAGGATGGAGATATTTGTGGATCCTCCTCCTTTAGTGAGTTTTTTAATTGTCCACCACCATTCACGACTGGATGTGACAGGACTGCAGAGGTTAGATCTGATCTATTGATTGAATCTAATCAAGTGTTTCGGGTGGCTTATATATAGAATGACAGATACCCGGGAGTGAGCTACAGGCTGGAATCTAATCAAGGAATTTCCGGGGGTTTATATATAGATTCAAGAATACCATATGGTGAGATACAGGCTGGAATCTAATCAAGGGATTTGGGGTGGTTTACATATAGAATAACAAATACCCGGGAGTGAGTTACAGCCCGGAACTAATCAAGGGGCTCAGGGTTGCTGACATTTGAATAACACATACCTGGGAGTGAAATACCACCTGGAATATATTCAGGGGGTTTGCAGGGGGGTTTATATATAGAATAACAGATGCCTGGGAGTAAGTTACAGACTGGAATCTAACTGAGGTGTTCGGGAAGGTTTATATATAGAATAACTGATGCCTGGGAGTAAGTTACAGCCTGGAATCTAATCGAGGGGTTCAGGGTGGTTTATAAATAGAATAACTGATGCCTGGGAGTGAGTTACAGACTGGAACCTAAGCAAGTGTTTTGGGGGATTTATTTTGAGTAATAGGTACCCGGAAGCAAATTAAAAATTGGAATCAAACCGAGGAGTTTGGGATTGTTTATATATAGAATAACAGATACCCAGGAGTAAGTTACAGACTGGAATCTAATCAAACCTTTCGGGTGCTTTATATATAGAATAACAGATACCCAGGAGTGAGCTGCAGGCTGAAATCTAATCAAGAAATTTGGGATGTTTATATATAGAATAACAGATTTTGGGGAGTAATTACACACCGGAATCTAATCGAGGGGTTCCGATGGTTTATATATAGAACAACAGATACCCAGGAGTGAGTTACAGGCTGGAATTTAATCAAGGGGTTTGGGATGGTTTATATATAGAATTACAGAAATCTGGGAATGAGTTACAGACTGGAATCTAATTGAATGTCTCAGGGGGGTTATAGAAAGAATAACATACCTGGGAGTGAGTTAAAGTCTGGAATCTGATCAAGAGATTCGTCATTGTTTAAATATAGGATAACAAATACCTGAGAGTGAGTTACAGTCTGGAATCTGATCGAGGGGTTTAGGTGGTGTATATATAAAATAACAATTGCCCGAAAGTTAGTTACAGGCTGGAATCTAACTGAGGGGTCCGATAGGTTTATATATAGAATACTAGATACCCAGAAGTGAGTTACAGACTGGAATCTAATTGAGGGGATCAGGATGATTTAAATATAGAATAACAGATACCCGGGACTGATTTACAGATGGGAATCAATTTGAGGAGTTTGTGATTGTTAATATATAGAATAACAGGTACGAGATGTGAGTTAAACTGGAATCGAATCGAGGGGTTTGGGTGGTTTATATATAGAAAAATAGATACCTGGGAGTGAATTGCAGACTGGAATCTAATCGAGGGGTTTGGGTGGTTTATATATAGAATGATAGATACCCAGGAGTGAGCTACAGACTGGAATCTAATCAAATGTTTTGGGTAGTTCCTATGTAAAATAACAGATACCCGGGAGTGAGCTACAGGTTGGAATCTAATCGAGGGGTTCGGGATTGTTTATATGTAGAATAACAGATACCCGGGAGTGAGTTACATATTGGACTCTAATTGAGGAGTTCGGGATTGTTTATATGTAGGATAACAGATACCCGAGACTGATTTACAGACGGGAATCAATTTGAGGAGTTTGGGATTGTTTATATATAGAATAACAGGTACCAGGTGCGAGTTCGACTAAAAATGTAATCAAGGGGTTTGCATGGTGTGTATATAGAGTAACAGGAGCAAGGGAGTGAGTCACAGGCTGCAATTTAATCAATACCTGGGTTTCAGTTACAGACTGGAATCTAATCTTGGGGTTTAAATATAGAATAACAGAATAAGAGATACCTGAGAGTGACTAACAGAATGGGAACTAATCGAGGGTTTTTGGTGTTTTTTTAAAAATAGATTAACAAATTCTGGGGTGTGAGATCCAGACTTGAAATTAATCGAGGTGTTTGGGGTATTTATAAATCGAATAAAAGATACACGAGAGTGAGATACAGACTGCAATCTAATCGAGGAGTTTGGGGGGTTTATGTATAGATTGACACATACCACCAAGTGAGACACAGACTGGAAGCTAATTGGGGGGTTCAGGGCGGTTCATATGTAGAATAACAGATACCCAGGAGTGTGTTACAGACTGGAATCTAATCGAGAGGTTCGGAAGGTTTATATATAAAACAACAGATACCCAGGAGCGTTTAAAAGTCTGGAATCTAATCGAGGTGTTCGTAAGGTGTATAGAAAAAGTAACAGAAACCCGGGAGCGTGTTACAGCCTGGAATCTAATCGAGGGGTTCAGAAGGTTTATACATAAAATAACAGATACCCAGAAGTCAGTTACAGACTGGAATCTAATCTTGGGGTTTAAATATAGAATAACAGAATAAGAGATACCTGAGAGTGACTAACAGAATGGGAACTAATCGAGGGTTTTTGGTGTTTTTTTAAAAATAGATTAACAAATTCTGGGGTGTGAGATACAGACTTGAAATTAATCGAGGTGTTTGGGGTATTTATAAATCGAATAAAAGATACACGAGAGTGAGATACAGACTGCAATCTAATCGAGGAGTTTGGGGGGTTTATGTATAGATTGACACATACCACCAAGTGAGACACAGACTGGAAGCTAATTGGGGGGTTCAGGGCGGTTCATATGTAGAATAACAGATACCCAGGAGTGTGTTACAGACTGGAATCTAATCGAGAGGTTCGGAAGGTTTATATATAAAATAACAGATACCCAGAAGTCAGTTACAGACTGGAAGCTAATCGAGGGGTTCGGAAGGTTTGCATGTAAAATAACATAAACCAAGGAGCGTGTTACAGACTGGAATCTAACCGAAGGGTTCGGAAGTTCTATGAATAAATTAACAGATACCCAGGAGTGTGTTACATACTGGAATCTAATCGAGCAGTTCGGAATTTTTAAATATAGAATAACAGAGAGAAGCGTGTTACAGACTGGAATCTAATCGAGGTGTTCGGAAGGTTTATATATAAATTAACAGATACCCAGGAGCGTGTTACAGACTGGAATCTTATCGAGGAGTTCGGAAGGTTTATACATGAAATAACAGATACCTAGGAGCTAGATACAGACTGGAATCTAATCGATGTGTTTGGAAGGTGTATATGTAAAACAACAGATACGCAGGTTTGAAATACAGACTGGAATCTAATCGAGGGGTTCGGAATGTTTATATATAAAATAACAGATAACCAGGAGTGAGTTACAGACTGGAATCGTTCGAGTGGTTCGGAAGTTTTGTATATCAAATAACTGATATGCAGGAGTGTGTTACAGTCTGGAATCTAATCGAGGGGTTCGAAGGTTTATATATAAAATAACAGATCCCCAGGAGTGTTAACATAGTGGAAGCTAATCGTGGGGTTCGGAATTTTTAGACATAGAATAACAGATACTCAGGAGCGTGTTACAGACTGGAATCTAATTCAGGGGATCGGAAGGTTTATTTATAAAATAACAGATGGGCAGGAGTGAGTTTCAGACTGGAATCTAATTGAGGCGAGCGGAAGGTTTATATATAAAATAACAGGTACCCGGGAGCATGTTACAGACTGGAATCTAATCAAGGGGTTCGGCAGCTTTATATATAATATACCAGATACCGAGGAGCGTGTTACAGACTTGAATCTAATCGAGGGGTTTGGAATGTTTTTAATGTAAAATAACAGATACCCGGGAGCGTGTTACAGACTGGAATCTAATCGAGTGATTCGGAAGATTTATGTATAAAATAACAGATAACCAGGAATATGTTACATACTAGAATCTAATCAAGGGATTCGGAATTTTTATATACAGAATAACAGATACACAGGAGCGTATTACAGACTGGAATATAATCGAGGGATTCAAAGGCTTACATATAAAATAACAGATGCACAGGAGTGTGTTATAACAGGAATCTAATCGAGGGGTTCCGAATGTTTATGTATAAAATATCAGATAACCAGGAGGGGTGTTACAGACCGGAATCTAATCGAGGGGTTCGGAAGGTTTATATATAAAATAACCGGTTGCCTGGAACCTGTTGCAGAATAGAATCTAATGAGGTATTCGGAAGTTTTATAGATAAAAGAACATACCTGGGAGCATGTGACAGACTGGAATCTAATCGAGGTGTTCGGAAGGTTAATATATAAAATAACAGATACCCAGGAGTGAGTTACAGACTGGAATCGAATCAAGGGGTTCGGAAGGTTTATACATAAAATAATATACCCACGAGTGACTTACAGATTGGAATCTAATTGAGGGGTTCGGAAGGATTATATATAAAATAACAGATACCCAGGAGTGAGTTACAGACTGGAATCTAATCAAGGGGTTCGGCAGCTTTATATATAATATAACAGATACCGAGGAGCGTGTTACAGACTTGAATCTAATCGAGGGGTTTGGAAGGTTTTTTATGTAGAATAACAGATACCCAGGAGCGTGTTACAGACTGGAATCTAATCGAGTGATTCGAAAGGTTTATGTATAAAATAACAGATAACCAGGAATATGTTACAAACTAGAATCTAATCAAGGGATTCGGAATTTTTATATACAGAATAACAGATACACAGGCGCGTATTACAGACTGGAATCTAATTCAGGGGGTCGGAAGGTTTATATATAAAATAACAGAAACCCGGGAGCGTGTTACAGACTGGAATCTAATCGAGGGCTTCGGAAGGTTTACATATAAAATAACAGATACTCAGGAGTGAGTTACAGACTGGAATCAAATCAAGGGATTCGGAAGGTTTATACATAAAATAATATACCCACGAGTGACTTACAGATTGGAATCTAATCGCTGGGTTCAGAAGGTTTATATAGAAAATAATAGATACCCAGGAGCTTGTTACAGACTAGAATTTAATCGAGGGGATTGGCAAGTTTATATGTAAAATAACAGATACGCAGGAGCGTGTTACAGACTGGAATCTAATCAAGGGGTTCGAAGGTTTATATATAGAATATCAGATACCCGGGAGCGTGTTACAGACTGGAATCTACTCAAGGGGTTTGGAAGGTTTCTATATAAAATTACAGATACCCAGGAGCGTGTTACAGACTAGAATTTAATCGAGGGGGTCGGAAGGTTTATATGTAAAATAAAAGATACCCAGGAGTATGATACAGACAGGATTCTATCGAGGTTTTCAGAAGCTTTATACATAAAATAACAAATACTCAGTGGCTTGTTACTGACTGGAATCTAATCGTTGGGTTCGGACGGTCTTTATATATATTAACAGATACCCAGAAGTGTGTCACATACTGGAATCTAATCGAGGGTTTCGGAATTTTTATATATAAAACAACAGATACCCAGGAGCGTGTTACAGACTGGAATCCAATCGGGGGTTTGGTAGGATTGCATATAAAATAACAGATACCCAGGAGCGTATTACAGACTGGAATGTTATCGAGGGGTTCGGAAGGCTTATATATAAAATAAGAGATACTCAGGAGTGAGTTACATTCTGGAGTCTAATCGAGGGGTTCGGAAGGTTTATATGTAAAATAACAGGTATCCGGGAGTGTGTTAAAGACTGGAATGTAATCGAGGTGTTCAGAAGGTTTAGATATAAAATATCAGATACACAGGAGCGTGTTACAGACTGGAATCTTATCGAGGGGGTCGGAAGGTTTATGTATAGAATAACAGATACCCGGGATTGTGTTACGTAATGGAATGTTATCGAGGGATTCAGAATTTTTATATATAGAATAACAGATACCCAGGAGCGTTTTACAGACTGGAATATAATCGAGGGGTCAAAGGTTTATACATAAAATAATAGATATGCAGGTATGAGTTACAGACTGGAATCTAATCGAGATATTTGGAAGATTGATAAATAAAATAACAGATACACAGGAGCGTTTTACAGACTGGAATCTAATCGAGGGGTTCGAAGGTTTATACATAGAGTAACAGATACCCAGGAGCGTGTTACAGACCGGAATCTAATCGAGGGGTTCGGAAGGTTTATATATAAAATGACAGATACCAGGGAGTATGTTCAGGACTGGATTATAATGGATGGGTTCAGAAGGCTTATATATAAAATAACAGATATCCAGGAGTATGTTACAGACTGGAATCTAATCGAGGGGTTCGGAAGGTTTATATATAAAATAACAGATACTCAGGAGTGAGTTACAGACTGGAGTCTAATCGAAGGGTTCGGAAGGTTTATATATAAAATAACAGATAGCCGGGAGCGTCTTTAAGACTGGAATGTAATCGAGGTTTTCGGAAGGTTTATATATAAAATAACAGATACCCAGGAGCGTGTTACAGACTGGCATCTAATCGAGGGGTTCAAAAGGTTTATATGTAAAATAACAGATACCCAGGAGCATTTTACAGAATGGAATATAATCGAGGGGTCAAAGGTTTATACGTAAAACAATAGATATGCAGGAGTGAGTTACAGACTGGAGTCTAATCGAGATGTTTGGAAGATTAATAAATAAATTAACAGATACACAGGAGCGTTTTACAGACTGGAATCTTACCGAGGGGTTCAGAAGTATTATACATAAAATAACAGATATGCAGGAGTGAGTTACAGACTGGAATCCAATCGAGGGGTTCAGAAGGTTCATATATAAAATAACATATACCCAGGAGTCAGTTACAGACTGGAAGCTAATCGAGGGGTTTGGAAGGTTTGCATATAAAATAACATAAACCCAGGAGCGTGCTACAGACTGGAACCTAATCGAGTGGTTCGGATGGTTTATAGATAGCATATCAGATACCCAGGTGAATGTTACAGACTGGAATCTAATCGAGGGGTTCAAAAGGTTCATATATAAAATAACAGATACCCAGGAGCGTTTTACAGACTGGAATATAATCGAGTGGTTCAAAGGTTTAAACATAAAATAATAGATACGCAGGAGTGAGTTACAGACTGGAATCCAATCGAGGGGTTCGGAAGGTTTTTATATGAAATAACAGGTATCCGGGAGCGTATTACAGACTGCAAACTAATCCAGGGGGTCGGAAGGTTTATGTACAAAATACCAGATACCCAGGAGTGTGTTACATACAGGAATCTGATCGAGGGGTTCAGAATTTTTATATATAAAATAACAGATAGCCAGGAGCTTGCTGCAGACTGGATTAATCAAGGAGTTCGGAAGGTTTATACATAAAATATCAGATACCCAGGATGGGTGTTACAGACTGGAATCTAATCGAGGTGTTCGTAAGGTGTATAGAAAAAATAACAGAAACCCGGGAGCGTGTTACAGACTTGAATCTAATCGAGGGGTTTGGAAGGTTTTTTATGTAAAATAACAGATACCCGGGAGCGTGTTACAGACTGGAATCTAATCGAGTGATTCGGAAGATTTATGTAGAAAATAACAGATAACCCGGAATATGTTACATACTAGAATCTAATAAGGGATTCGGAATTTTTATATAAAGAATAACAGATACACAGGAGCGTATTTCAGACTGGAATCTAATTCAGGGGATCGGAAGGTTTATATATAAAATAACAGAAACCCGGGAGCGTGTTACAGACTGGAATCTAATTCAGGGGGTTTGAAGGTTTATATATAAAATATCAGATGCCCGGGAGCGTGTTACCGACTAGAATTTAATCGAGGGCATCGGAAGGTTTATATGTAAAATAAAAGCTACCCAGGAGTATGATACAGACAGGATTCTAATCGAAGTTTTCAGAAGGTTTTTACATAAAATAACAGATACTCAGTGGCTTGTTACTGACTGGAATCTAATCGATGGGTTCGAAGGGTCTTTATATATATTAACAGATACCCAGAAGTGTGTCACATACTGGAATCTAATCGAGGTTTTCGGAATTTTTATATATAAAATAACAGATACCCAGGAGCGTATTACAGACTGGAATGTTATCGAGGGGTTCGGAAGGTTTATATATAAAATAACAGATACCCAGGAGCATGTTACAGACTGGAACCTAATCGAGTGGTTCGGACGGTTTATAGATAGAATATCAGATACCCAGGAGAGTGTTACAGACTGGAATCTAATCGAGGGATTCAAAAGTTTTATATATAAAATAACAGATGCCCAGGAGTGTTTTACAGACTGGAATATAATCGAGGGGTTCAAAGGTTTATACAGAAAATAATAGATTCGCAGGAGTGAGTTACAGACTGGAATCCAATCAAGCGGTTCCGAATGTTTTTTTTTTATGTAGAATAACAGGTACCCGGGAGCGTATTACAGACTGGAATCTAATCGAGGGGTTCAGAAGGTTTATTTATAAAATAACAGATACCCAGGAGTTAGTTACAGACTGGAAGCTAATCGAGGGGTTCGGAAGGTTTGCATATAAAATAACATAAACCCAGGAGCGTGTTACAGACTGGAATCTAACCGAAGGGTTCGGAAGTTCTATGTATAAAATAACAGGTACGCAGGAGTGTGTTACATACTGGAATCTAATCGAGCAGTTCGGAATTTTTATATATAGAATAACAGATAGAAGCGTGTTACAGTCTGGAATCTATTCGAGGGGTTCGGAATGTTTATATATAAAATAACAGATAAGCAGGAGTGAGTTACAGACTGGAATCTAAGCGAGGCGACCGGAAGGTTTATATATGAAATAACAAGTACCCGGGAGCATGTTACAGACTGGAATCTAATCGAGTGATTCGGAAGATTTATGTATAAAATAACAGATAGCCAGGAGTGTGTTACATACTAGAATCTAATCAAGGGGTTCGGAATTTTTATATACAGAATAACAGATACACAGGAGCGTATTACAGACTGGAATCTAATTCAGGGGTCGGAAGGTTTATATATAAAATAACAGAAACCCGGGAGCGTGTTAAAGACTGGAATCTAATCGAGGGATTCGGAAGGATAATATATAACATAACAGATACCCAGGAGTGAGTTACAGACTGGAATCAAATCAAGGGATTTGGAAGGTTTATACATAAAATAATATACCCACGAGTGACTTACAGATTGGAATCTATTCGAGGGGTTCAGAAGGTTTATATATAAAATAACAGATACCCAGGAGATTGTTACAGACAAGAATTTAATCGTGGGATTGGAAGGTTTATATGTAAAATAACAGATACGCAAGAGCGTGTTACAGACTGGAATCTAATCAAGGGGTTCGAAGGTTTATATATAGAATAACAGATTCCCAGGAGCGTGTTACAGACTGGAATCTAATCGAAGGGCTCGGAAGGTTTATATTAAAATAAAAGATACCCGGAGTATGATACAGGCAGGATTCTAATCAAGGTGTTCAGAAGCTTTATACATAAAATAACAGATTCTCTGTAGCTTGTTACTGGCTGGAATCTAATCGATGGGTTCGGACGTTCTATATATATAAGAACAGATACCCAGAAGTGTGTCACATACTGGAATCTAATCGAGGGTTTCGGAATTTTTATATATAAAACAACAGATACCCAGGAGCATGTTACAGACAGGAATCTAATCGGGGGTTTGGTAGGATTGTATATAAAATAACAGATACCCAGGAGCGGATTACAGACTGGAATGTTATCGAGGGGTTCGGAAGGCTTATATATAAAATAACAGATATCCAGGAGCGTGTTACAGACTGGAATCTGATCGAGGTTGTTCGGAAGGTTTATATGTAAAATAACAGATATCCAGGAGTATGTTACAGACTGGAATCTAATCGAGGGGTTCGGAAGGTTTATATATAAAATAACAGATACTCAGGAGTGAGTTACATTCTGGAGTCTAATCGAGGGGTTCGGAAGGTTTAGATATAAAATATCAGATACCCAGGAGCGTGTTAAAGACTGGAATCTAATTGAGTAGTTCGAAAGGCTTATATATACAACACATACCCAGGCGCATGTTACAGACTGGAATCTAATCGAGGGGGTCGGAAGGTTTATGTTTAAAATAACAGATACCCGGGATTGTGTTACGTAATGGAATGTTATCGAGGGGTTCAGAAGTTTTACATATCGAATAACAGATACACAGGAGCGTATTAAAGACTGGAATATAATCGAGGGATTCAAAGGCTTACGTATAAAATAACAGATACGCAGGAGTGAGTTACAGACTGGAATCTAATCGAGGTGTTCTGAAGATTTATAAATAAAATAACAGATATACAGGAGTGTGTTACATACAGGAATCTAATCGAGTGATTGGGAAGATTTATGTATAACATAACAGATAGCCAGGAGTGTGTTACATACTAGAATCTAATCAAGGGGTTCAGAATTTTTATATACAGAGTAACAGATGCACAGGAGCGTACTACAGACTGCCATCTAATTCAGAGGGTCGGAAGGTTTATATATAAAATAACAGAAAGGCGGGAGCGTGTTACAGACTGGAATCTAATCGAGGGCATTGGAAGGATTATATATGAAATAATTGATACCCAGGAGTGAGTTACAGACTGGAATCAAATCATGGGATTCGGAAGGTTTATACATAAAATAATATACACACGAGTGACTTACGGGTTGGAATCTAATCGAGGGGTTCAGAATGTTTATATATAAAATAACAGATACCCAGGAGCGTGTTACAGACTGGAATCTAATTCAGGGGGTCGGAAGGTTTATATATAATATATCAGATACCCGGGAGCGTGTTACAGACTGGAATCTACTCAAGGGGTTTGGAAGGTTTATATATAAAATTACAGATACCCAGGAGCGTGTTACAGACTGGAATCTAATCGAGGGGCTCGGAAGGTTTATATGTCAAATAAAAGATACCCAGGTGTATAATACAGACAGGATTCTAATCGAGTTCTTCAGAAGCTTTATACATAAAATAACAGATACTCAGTAGCTTGTTAATGACTGGAATCTAATCGATGGGTTTGGACGGTCTATATATATAACAGATACCCAGATGTGTGTCACATACTGGAATCTAATCGAGGGTTTCGGAATTTTTATATTTAAACAACAGATACCCAGGAGCATGTTACAGACTGGAATCTAATCGGGGATTTGTTAGGATTGTATATAAAATAACAGATACCCTGGATCGTATTACAAACTGGAATGTTATCGAGGGGTTCGGAAGGCTTATATATAAAATAACAGATATCCAGGAGAGTGTTACAGACTGGAATCTGATCGAGGTTGTTCGGAAGGTTTATATATAAAACAACAGATATCCAGGAGTATGTTACAGACTGGAACCTAATCGAGGGGTTCGGAAGGTTTATATATAAAATAACAGGTATCCGGGAGTGTGTTAAAGACTGGAATGTAATCGAGGTGTTCGGAAGGTTTATATATAAAATAAAAGATATCCAGGAGTATGTTACAGACTGGAATCTAATCGAGAGGTTCAGAAGGTTTAAATATAAAATAACAGATACTCAGGAGTGAATTACATTCTGGAGTCTAATCGAGGGGTTCGGAAGGTTTATATATAAAATAATAGGTATCCAGGAGCGTGTTAAAGACTGGAATGTAATCGAGGTGTTCGGAAGTTTTAGATATAAAATATCAGATACCCAGGAGCATGTTACAGCCTGGAATCCAATCGAGGGGGTCGGAAGCTTTATGTATAAAATAACAGATACCCGGGATTGTGTTACGTAATGGAATGTTATCGAGGGCTTCAGAATTTTTATATGTAGAATAACAGATACCCAGGAGCGTATTACAGACTGGAATATAATCGAGGGATTCAAAGGCTTACATATAAAATAACAGATACGCAGGAGTGAGTTACAGACTGGAATCTAATCGAGGTGTTCTGAAGATTTATAAATAAAAAAACATACACAGGATGTGTTACATACAGGAATCTAATCGAGGGGTTCGGAATTTTTATATATAAAATAACAGATAGGCAGGAGCTTGTTGCAGACTGGAATTTAATCAAGGAGTTCGAAAGGTTTATATATAAAATATCAGATAACCAGGAGTGGTGTTACAGACTGGAATCTAATCCAGGGGTTCGGAAGGTTTATATATAAAATAACCGGTAGCCTGGAGCGTGTTACAGACTAGAATCTAATTAGGTGTTTGGAAGTCTTATAGATAAAATAACATACCTGGGAGCGTGTTACAGACTGGATCTAATCGAGGGGTTTGGATGGTTTATATCTAAAATAAAAGTTACCCGGGAGCGTGTTACAGACTGGAATCTAATCGAGGGGTTTGGAAGCTTTATATATAAAATAAGCTGTAGCCGAGAGCGTGTTATAGAATGGAATCTAATCGAGGGGCTCGGAAGGTTTATGTATAAAATAAAAGATACCCAGGAGTATGAAACAGACAGGAATCTAATCGAGGTATTTCCAAGCTTTATATATAAAATAACAGATACTTGGGAGCTTGTCATAGACTGGAATCTAATCGAGGTGTTCATAAGGTTTATATATAAAATTACAGACACCCAGGACTGAGTTACAGACTGCAATCGAATGAAGGGATTCGGAAGGTTTATACATAAAATAATATACCCACGAGTGACTTACAGATTGGAATCTAATTGAGGGGTTCGGAAGGATTATATATAAAATAACATAGCCAGGAATGTGTTACATACTAGAATCTAATCACAGGGTTCGGAATTTTTATATGCAGAATATCAGATACACAGGTGCGTATTACAGACTGGAATCTAATTCAGGGGGACGGAAGGTTTATATATAAAATTACAGAAACACGGGAGCGTGTTACAGACTGGAACCTAATCGAGGTCTTCGGAAGGTTTATATATAAAATAACAGATACCCAGGAGTGAGTTACAGACTGGAATCAAATCAAGGGATTCGGAAGGTTTATGCATAAAATAATATACCCACGAGTGACTTACAGATTGGAATCTAATCGAGGAGTTCAGAAGGTTTATATATAAAATAACAGATACCCAGGAGCTTGTTACAGACTAGAAATTAATCGAGGGGATCGGAAAGTTTATATTTAAAATAACAGATACGCAGGAGCGTGTTACAGACTGGAATCTAATCAAGGGGTTCGAAGGTTTATATATAGAATAACAGATACCCAGGAGCATATTCCAGACTGGAATCTAATTCGTGTGTCGGAGGGTTTATATATAATATATCAGATACCCGGGAGCGTGTTGCAGACTGGAATCTACTCAAGGAGTTTGGGAGGTTTATATATAAAATTACAGATGCCCAGGAGCGTGTTACAGACTGGAATCTAATCGTGGGGCTCGGAAGGTTTATATGTCAAATAAAAGATACCCAGGAGTATAAAACAGACAGGATTCTAAGCGAGGCGTTCAGAAGCTTTACACATTAGATAACAGATACTCAGTAGCTTGTTACTGACTAGAATTTAATGAAGGGGATCAGAAGTTGTATATATAAAATGGCAGAAACCCAGGAACGTGTTACAGACTGGAATCTAATTCAGGGTGTCGGAAGGCTATATATATAAAATAACAGATACCCAGGAGCGTGTTACAGGCCGGAATCTAATCGAGGGTTTCGGAAGGTTTATATATAACATAACAGATACCAGGGAGCATGTTAAGAACTGGAATCTAATGGATGGGTTCAGAAGGTCTATATATATAATACCGGATACCCCGAAGGGTGTTACATACAGGAATCTAATTGAAGGTTTGGAAATTTTAGGATTTAGTTAGGATTGTATATAAAATAAAAGATACCCAGGAGCGTATTACAGACTGGAATGTTATCGAGGGGTTCGGAAGGCTTATATATAAAATAACAGATATCCAGGAGTATATTACAGACTGGAATCGAATCAAGGGGTTCGGAAGGTTGGTATAAAAATAACTGATACCCAGGAGCATGTTACAGTCTGGAATCTAATCGAGGAGTTCGAAGGTTTATATAAAAAATAACAGACACCCATGAGTTTTTTACAGACTGGAATCTAATCGAAGGTTTCGGATGGTTTATATATAAAATAACAGATACCCAGGAGCGTGTTACAGACTGGAATCTAATCGAGGGGTTCGGAAGGTTTATATATAAAAGAACAGGTATCCGGGACCGTGTTAAACACTGGAATGTAATCGAGGTGTTCGGAAGGTTTATATATAAAATATCAGATACCCAGGAGCTTGTTACAGACTGGAATCTAATCGAGTGGTTCAGACCGGTTATATATAGAACAACACATACCCAGGAGCGTGTTACAGACTGGAATCTAATCGAGGGGGTCAGAAGGTTTATGTATAAAATAACAGATACCCGGGATTGTGTTACGTAATGGAATGTTATCGAGGGGTTCAGAATTTTTATATGTAGAATAACAGATACCCAGGAGCGTATTACAGACTGGAATATAATCGAGAGATTCAAGGGCTTACACATAAAATAACAACTACGCGGGAGTGAGTTACAGACTGGAATCTAATCGAGGTGTTCTGAAGATTTATAAATAAAATAACAGATACACAGGAGTGTGTTACATACAGGAATCTAATCGAGGGGATCGGAATTTGTATATATAAAATAACAGATAGGCAGGAGCTTGTTGCAGACTGGAATTTAATTAAGGAGTTCTGAAGGTTTATATATAAAATATCAGATAACCAGGAGGGGTGTTACAGACTGGAATCTAATCGAGGGGTTCGGAAGGTTTATATATAAAATTACTTGTAGCCTGGAGCATGTTACAGACTAGAATCAAATGAGGTGTTTGGAAATTTTATAGATAAAATAACATTCCTGGGAGCGTGTTACAGACTGGAATCTAATCGAGGGGTTTGGATGGTTTATATCTAAAAAAAAAGTTACCCGGGAGCGTGTTACAGACTGGAATCTAATCGAGGGGTTTGGAAGGTTTATATATAAAATAAGCGGTAGCCGGGAGCGTGTTACAGACTGGAATCTAATCGAGGGGCTCGGAAGGTTTATGTGTAACATAAAAGATCCCCAGGAGTATGATACAGACAGGAATCTAATCGAGGTGTTCAGAAGCTTTATATATAAAATAACAGATACTTGGGATCTTGTCACAGACTGGAATCTAATCGAGGTGTTCGGAAGGTTTATGTATAAAATAACAGATACCCAGGAGTGAGTTACATACTGGAATCGAATCAAGGGATTCGGAAGGTTTATACATAAAATAATATACCCACGAGTGACTTACAGATTGGAATCTAATCGAGGGGTTCGGAAGGATTATATATAAAATAACAGATACCCAGGAGCTCGTTGCAGACTAGAATTTAATCGAGGGGATCGGAAGGTTTATATATAAAATGACAGAAACCCAGGCACGTGTTACAGACTGGAAACTAATCGAGGGTTTTGGATGGTTTATATCTAAAAAAAAAAGTTACCCGGGAGCGTGTTACAGACTGGAATCTAATCGAGGGGTTTGGAAGGTTTATATATAAAATAAGCGGTAGCCGGGAGCGTGTTACAGACTGGAATCTAATCGAGGGGCTCGGAAGGATTATATATAAAATAACAGATACCCAGGAGCTTGTTACAGACTAGAATTTAATCGAGGGGATTGGAAGCTTTATATATAAAATGACAGAAACCCAGGCACGTGTTACAGACTGGAATCTAATCGAGGGGTTTGGATGGTTTATACCTTTAAAAAAAAGTTACCCGGGAGCGTGTTACAGACTGGAATCTAATCGAGGGGTTTGGAAGGTTTATATATAAAATAAGCGGTAGCCGGGCGCGTGTTACAGACTGGAATCTAATCGAGGGGCTCGGAAGGTTTATGTGTAACATAAAAGATCCCCAGGAGTATGATACAGACAGGAATCTAATCGAGGTGTTCAGAAGCTTTATATATAAAATAACAGATACTTGGGATCTTGTCACAGACTGGAATCTAATCGAGGTGTTCGGAAGGTTTATGTATAAAATAACAGAAACCCAGGAGTGAGTTACATACTGGAATCGAATCAAGGGATTCGGAAGGTTTATACATAAAATAATATACCCACGAGTGACTTACAGATTGGAATCTAATCGAGGGGTTCGGAAGGATTATATATAAAATAACAGATACCCAGGAGCTCGTTGCAGACTAGAATTTAATCGAGGGGATCGGAAGGTTTATATATAAAATGACAGAAACCCAGGCACGTGTTACAGACTGGAAACTAATCGAGGGGTTTGGAAGGTTTATATATAAAATTACAGATACCCAGGAGCGTGTTACAGACTGGAATCTAATCGAGGGGCTCGGAAGGTTTATATGTCAAATAAAAGATACCCAGGTGTATAATACAGACAGGATTCTAATCGAGTTCTTCAGAAGCTTTATACATAAAATAACAGATACTCAGTAGCTTGTTAATGACTGGAATCTAATCGATGGGTTTGGACGGTCTATATATATAACAGATACCCAGATGTGTGTCACATACTGGAATCTAATCGAGGGTTTCGGAATTTTTATATTTAAACAACAGATACCCAGGAGCATGTTACAGACTGGAATCTAATCGGGGGTTTGTTAGGATTGTATATAAAATAACAGATACCCTGGATCGTATTACAAACTGGAATGTTATCGAGGGGTTCGGAAGGCTTATATATAAAATAACAGATATCCAGGAGAGTGTTACAGACTGGAATCTGATCGAGGTTGTTCGGAAGGTTTATATATAAAACAACAGATATCCAGGAGTATGTTACAGACTGGAACCTAATCGAGGGGTTCGGAAGGTTTATATATAAAATAACAGGTATCCGGGAGCGTGTTAAAGACTGGAATGTAATCGAGGTGTTCGGAAGGTTTATATATAAAATAAAAGATATCCAGGAGTATGTTACAGACTGGAATCTAATCGAGAGGTTCAGAAGGTTTAAATATAAAATAACAGATACTCAGGAGTGAATTACATTCTGGAGTCTAATCGAGGGGTTCGGAAGGTTTATATATAAAATAATAGGTATCCAGGAGCGTGTTAAAGACTGGAATGTAATCGAGGTGTTCGGAAGTTTTAGATATAAAATATCAGATACCCAGGAGCATGTTACAGCCTGGAATCCAATCGAGGGGGTCGGAAGCTTTATGTATAAAATAACAGATACCCGGGATTGTGTTACGTAATGGAATGTTATCGAGGGCTTCAGAATTTTTATATGTAGAATAACAGATACCCAGGAGCGTATTACAGACTGGAATATAATCGAGGGATTCAAAGGCTTACATATAAAATAACAGATACGCAGGAGTGAGTTACAGACTGGAATCTAATCGAGGTGTTCTGAAGATTTATAAATAAAAAAACATACACAGGATGTGTTACATACAGGAATCTAATCGAGGGGTTCGGAATTTTTATATATAAAATAACAGATAGGCAGGAGCTTGTTGCAGACTGGAATTTAATCAAGGAGTTCGAAAGGTTTATATATAAAATATCAGATAACCAGGAGTGGTGTTACAGACTGGAATCTAATCCAGGGGTTCGGAAGGTTTATATATAAAATAACCGGTAGCCTGGAGCGTGTTACAGACTAGAATCTAATTAGGTGTTTGGAAGTCTTATAGATAAAATAACATACCTGGGAGCGTGTTACAGACTGGATCTAATCGAGGGGTTTGGATGGTTTATATCTAAAATAAAAGTTACCCGGGAGCGTGTTACAGACTGGAATCTAATCGAGGGGTTTGGAAGCTTTATATATAAAATAAGCTGTAGCCGAGAGCGTGTTATAGAATGGAATCTAATCGAGGGGCTCGGAAGGTTTATGTATAAAATAAAAGATACCCAGGAGTATGAAACAGACAGGAATCTAATCGAGGTATTTCCAAGCTTTATATATAAAATAACAGATACTTGGGAGCTTGTCATAGACTGGAATCTAATCGAGGTGTTCATAAGGTTTATATATAAAATTACAGACACCCAGGACTGAGTTACAGACTGCAATCGAATGAAGGGATTCGGAAGGTTTATACATAAAATAATATACCCACGAGTGACTTACAGATTGGAATCTAATTGAGGGGTTCGGAAGGATTATATATAAAATAACATAGCCAGGAATGTGTTACATACTAGAATCTAATCACAGGGTTCGGAATTTTTATATGCAGAATATCAGATACACAGGTGCGTATTACAGACTGGAATCTAATTCAGGGGGACGGAAGGTTTATATATAAAATTACAGAAACACGGGAGCGTGTTACAGACTGGAACCTAATCGAGGTCTTCGGAAGGTTTATATATAAAATAACAGATACCCAGGAGTGAGTTACAGACTGGAATCAAATCAAGGGATTCGGAAGGTTTATGCATAAAATAATATACCCACGAGTGACTTACAGATTGGAATCTAATCGAGGAGTTCAGAAGGTTTATATATAAAATAACAGATACCCAGGAGCTTGTTACAGACTAGAAATTAATCGAGGGGATCGGAAAGTTTATATTTAAAATAACAGATACGCAGGAGCGTGTTACAGACTGGAATCTAATCAAGGGGTTCGAAGGTTTATATATAGAATAACAGATACCCAGGAGCATATTCCAGACTGGAATCTAATTCGTGTGTCGGAGGGTTTATATATAATATATCAGATACCCGGGAGCGTGTTGCAGACTGGAATCTACTCAAGGAGTTTGGGAGGTTTATATATAAAATTACAGATGCCCAGGAGCGTGTTACAGACTGGAATCTAATCGTGGGGCTCGGAAGGTTTATATGTCAAATAAAAGATACCCAGGAGTATAAAACAGACAGGATTCTAAGCGAGGCGTTCAGAAGCTTTACACATTAGATAACAGATACTCAGTAGCTTGTTACTGACTAGAATTTAATGAAGGGGATCAGAAGTTGTATATATAAAATGGCAGAAACCCAGGAACGTGTTACAGACTGGAATCTAATTCAGGGTGTCGGAAGGCTATATATATAAAATAACAGATACCCAGGAGCGTGTTACAGGCCGGAATCTAATCGAGGGTTTCGGAAGGTTTATATATAACATAACAGATACCAGGGAGCATGTTAAGAACTGGAATCTAATGGATGGGTTCAGAAGGTCTATATATATAATACCGGATACCCCGAAGGGTGTTACATACAGGAATCTAATTGAAGGGTTTGGAAATTTTAGGATTTAGTTAGGATTGTATATAAAATAAAAGATACCCAGGAGCGTATTACAGACTGGAATGTTATCGAGGGGTTCGGAAGGCTTATATATAAAATAACAGATATCCAGGAGTATATTACAGACTGGAATCGAATCAAGGGGTTCGGAAGGTTGGTATAAAAATAACTGATACCCAGGAGCATGTTACAGTCTGGAATCTAATCGAGGAGTTCGAAGGTTTATATAAAAAATAACAGACACCCATGAGTTTTTTACAGACTGGAATCTAATCGAAGGTTTCGGATGGTTTATATATAAAATAACAGATACCCAGGAGCGTGTTACAGACTGGAATCTAATCGAGGGGTTCGGAAGGTTTATATATAAAAGAACAGGTATCCGGGACCGTGTTAAACACTGGAATGTAATCGAGGTGTTCGGAAGGTTTATATATAAAATATCAGATACCCAGGAGCTTGTTACAGACTGGAATCTAATCGAGTGGTTCAGACCGGTTATATATAGAACAACACATACCCAGGAGCGTGTTACAGACTGGAATCTAATCGAGGGGGTCAGAAGGTTTATGTATAAAATAACAGATACCCGGGATTGTGTTACGTAATGGAATGTTATCGAGGGGTTCAGAATTTTTATATGTAGAATAACAGATACCCAGGAGCGTATTACAGACTGGAATATAATCGAGAGATTCAAGGGCTTACACATAAGATAACAACTACGCGGGAGTGAGTTACAGACTGGAATCTAATCGAGGTGTTCTGAAGATTTATAAATAAAATAACAGATACACAGGAGTGTGTTACATACAGGAATCTAATCGAGGGGATCGGAATTTGTATATATAAAATAACAGATAGGCAGGAGCTTGTTGCAGACTGGAATTTAATTAAGGAGTTCTGAAGGTTTATATATAAAATATCAGATAACCAGGAGGGGTGTTACAGACTGGAATCTAATCGAGGGGTTCGGAAGGTTTATATATAAAATTACTTGTAGCCTGGAGCATGTTACAGACTAGAATCAAATGAGGTGTTTGGAAATTTTATAGATAAAATAACATTCCTGGGAGCGTGTTACAGACTGGAATCTAATCGAGGGGTTTGGATGGTTTATATCTAAAAAAAAAGTTACCCGGGAGCGTGTTACAGACTGGAATCTAATCGAGGGGTTTGGAAGGTTTATATATAAAATAAGCGGTAGCCGGGAGCGTGTTACAGACTGGAATCTAATCGAGGGGCTCGGAAGGTTTATGTGTAACATAAAAGATCCCCAGGAGTATGATACAGACAGGAATCTAATCGAGGTGTTCAGAAGCTTTATATATAAAATAACAGATACTTGGGATCTTGTCACAGACTGGAATCTAATCGAGGTGTTCGGAAGGTTTATGTATAAAATAACAGATACCCAGGAGTGAGTTACATACTGGAATCGAATCAAGGGATTCGGAAGGTTTATACATAAAATAATATACCCACGAGTGACTTACAGATTGGAATCTAATCGAGGGGTTCGGAAGGATTATATATAAAATAACAGATACCCAGGAGCTCGTTGCAGACTAGAATTTAATCGAGGGGATCGGAAGGTTTATATATAAAATGACAGAAACCCAGGCACGTGTTACAGACTGGAAACTAATCGAGGGTTTTGGATGGTTTATATCTAAAAAAAAAAGTTACCCGGGAGCGTGTTACAGACTGGAATCTAATCGAGGGGTTTGGAAGGTTTATATATAAAATAAGCGGTAGCCGGGAGCGTGTTACAGACTGGAATCTAATCGAGGGGCTCGGAAGGATTATATATAAAATAACAGATACCCAGGAGCTTGTTACAGACTAGAATTTAATCGAGGGGATTGGAAGCTTTATATATAAAATGACAGAAACCCAGGCACGTGTTACAGACTGGAATCTAATCGAGGGGTTTGGATGGTTTATACCTTTAAAAAAAAGTTACCCGGGAGCGTGTTACAGACTGGAATCTAATCGAGGGGTTTGGAAGGTTTATATATAAAATAAGCGGTAGCCGGGCGCGTGTTACAGACTGGAATCTAATCGAGGGGCTCGGAAGGTTTATGTGTAACATAAAAGATCCCCAGGAGTATGATACAGACAGGAATCTAATCGAGGTGTTCAGAAGCTTTATATATAAAATAACAGATACTTGGGATCTTGTCACAGACTGGAATCTAATCGAGGTGTTCGGAAGGTTTATGTATAAAATAACAGATACCCAGGAGTGAGTTACATACTGGAATCGAATCAAGGGATTCGGAAGGTTTATACATAAAATAATATACCCACGAGTGACTTACAGATTGGAATCTAATCGAGGGGTTCGGAAGGATTATATATAAAATAACAGATACCCAGGAGCTCGTTGCAGACTAGAATTTAATCGAGGGGATCGGAAGGTTTATATATAAAATGACAGAAACCCAGGCACGTGTTACAGACTGGAAACTAATCGAGGGTTTTGGATGGTTTATATCTAAAAAAAAGTTACCCGGGAGCGTGTTACAGACTGGAATCTAATCGAGGGGTTTGGAAGGTTTATATATAAAATAAGCGGTAGCCGGGAGCGTGTTACAGACTGGAATCTAATCGAGGGGCTCGGAAGGATTATATATAAAATAACAGATACCCAGGAGCTTGTTACAGACTAGAATTTAATCGAGGGGATTGGAAGCTTTATATATAAAATGACAGAAACCCAGGCACGTGTTACAGACTGGAATCTAATCGAGGGGTTTGGATGGTTTATACCTTTAAAAAAAAGTTACCCGGGAGCGTGTTACAGACTGGAATCTAATCGAGGGGTTTGGAAGGTTTATATATAAAATAAGCGGTAGCCGGGCGCGTGTTACAGACTGGAATCTAATCGAGGGGCTCGAAAGGTTTATGAGTAACATAAAAGATCCCCAGGAGTATGATACAGACAGGAATCTAATCGAGGTGTTCAGAAGCTTTATATATAAAATAACAGATACTTGGGATCTTGTCACAGAATGGAATCTAATCGAGGTGTTCGGAAGGTTTATGTATAAAATTACAGATACCCAGGAGTGAGTTACATACTGGAATCGAATCAAGGGATTCGGAAGGTTTATACATAAAATAATATACCTACGGGTGACTTACAGATTGGAATCTAATCGAGGGGTTCGGAAGGATTATATATAAAATAACAGTTACCCAGGAGCTTGTTACAGACTAGAATTTAATCGAGGGGATCGGAAGGTTTATATATAAAATGGCAAAAACCCAGGCACGTGTTACAGACTGGAATCTAATTTAGGGTGTCGGAAGGCTATATATATAAAATAACAGATACCCAGGTGCGTGTTACAGGCCGGAATGTTATCGAGGGGTTCGGAAGGCTTATATATAAAATGACAGATATCCAGGAGTATGTTACAGACTGGAATCGAATCAAGGGGTTCGGAAGATTGGTATACAAAATAACTGATACCCAGCAGCATGTAACAGTCTGGAATCTAATCGAGGTGTTCGAAGGTTTATATAAAATATAACAGACACCCAGGAGTGTTTTACAGACTGGAATCTAATCGAAGGGTTCGGAAGGTTTATATATAAAATTGCAGATACCCAGGAGTATGTTACAGACTGGAATCTAATCGAGGGGTACGGAAATTTTATATATAACATACTAGAAACTCAGGAGTGAGTTACAGACTGGAGTCTAATCGAGGGGTTCGGACGGTTCATATATAAAATAACAGGTATCCAGGAGTGTTACAGACTGGAGTCTAATCGAGGGGTTCAGAAGGTTTATATATAAAATAATATACCCACGAGTGACTTACAGATTGGAATCTAATCGAGGGTTCGGAAGGATTATATATAAAATATGAGATACCCAGGAGCTTGTTACAGACTAGAATTTAATCGAGGGGATCGGAAGGTTTAAATGTAAAATAACAGATACGCAGGAGCGTGTTACAAACTGGAATCTAATCAAGGGGTTCGAAGGTTTATGTATAGGATAACAGATACCCAGGAGCATGTTACAGACTGGAATCTAATTCAGGGGGTCGGAAGGTTTATATATAATATATCAGATACCCGGGAGCCTGTTACAGACTGGAATCTACTCAAGGGGTTTGTAAGGTTTATATATAAAATTACAGATACCCAGGAGCGTGTTACAGACTTGAATCTAATCAAGGGGTTCGGAAGGTTTATATGTAAAATAAGAGATACCCAGGATTATGATCCAGACAGGATTCTAATCGAGGTGTTCAGAAGCTTTATACATAAAATATCAGATACTCAGTAGCTTGTTACTGACTGGAATCTTATCGATGGGTTCGGACGGTCTATATATATAACAGATACCCAAAAGTGTGTCACATACTGGAATCTAATCGAGGGTTTCGGAATTTTTATATGTAAAACAACAGATATCCAGGAGCATGTTACAGACTGGAATCTAATCGGGGGTTTGGTAGTATTGTAAATAAAATAACAAATACCCAGGAGCATATTACAGACTGGAATGTTATTGAGGGGTTCGGAAGGTTTATATATAAAATAACAGATATCCAGGAGTAAGTTACAGACTGGAATCCAATCGAGGCGTTCGGAAGGTTTATATATAAAATAACAGATACCCAGGAGCTTGTTACAGACTGGAACCTAATCGAGGTGTTTGGAAGGTTTATATATTTAAAATAACAGATGCCCAGGAGTGTGTTACAGACTGGAATTTAATCAAAATGTTTGGAATGTTTGTATATAAAATAATAGTACCCATGAACATGTTACAGACTGGAATCTAATCGAAGGGTTCGGAAGGTTTATATATATTAAATAAAATATATCCAGGAGCGTGTTACAGACTGGAATCTAATCGAGATGTTCGGAAGGTCTGTATATAAAATAACAGAAACGCAGGAGCTTGTTACAGACTGGAATCTAATCGAAGGGTTCAGAAGGTTCAGAAGGTTCAGAAGGTTTATATGTAAAATACCAGATACGCAGGAGCTTGTTAAAGACAGATTGCAGTCTGTAACTCACTCCTGGATATCTCCTGGGTTTCTGTTCTATAATATATAAAGCTTCGAACACCTCGATTAGATTCCAGTCTGTAACTCACTCCTGGGTATCTTAATTTACACATAAACCTACCGAACACCTCGATTAGATTCTAGTCTGTAACACGCTCCCAGGTATCTGTTATTTTATATATAAACTTTCGAACCCCTCGATTAATTTCCAGTCTGTAACAAGCTCCTGGATATCAGTTATTCTATATGTAAACCTTCTTGACCCCTCGATTAGATTCCAGTCTGTAACACGGTCCTGGGTATCTGTTATTCAATATATAAACCTTCCGACCCGCTAGATTAGATTCTCGTCCGTAACGCGCTGCTGGGTATCTGTTATTTTATATATAAATCTTCCGAACACCTCGATTAGATTCCAGTTTGTAACACGCTCCTGGGTATCTGTTATTTATATATATAAACCTTCCAAACCCCTCGATTATATTCCAGTTTGTAACACGCACCTGGGTATCTGTTATTTTATATATACAAACCTTCCGAACCCCTCGATTAGATTCCAGTCTGTAACATGCTCCTGGGTATCTGTTATTTTATATACAAACCTTCCGAACATCTCGATTAGATTCCAATCTGTAACACGCTCCTGCGTTTCTGTTATATATATAAACCTTCCGAACCCCTCGATTAGATACCAGTCTGTGACACGCTCCTGGGTATCTGTTATTTTATATATAAAACCTCTGAACCACTCGATTATATTCCAGTCTGTAACAAGCTCCTGGGTATCTGTGATTTTATATATAACCTTCTGAACACCTCAATTAGATTCCAGTCTGTAACAAGCTCCTGGGTATCTGTTATTTTATATATAAACCTTCCGAACCCCTCGATTATATTCCGGTTTGTAACACGCACCTGGGTATCTGTTATTTTATATATACAAACCTTCCGAACCCCTCGATTAGATTCCAGTCTGTAACATGCTCCTGGGTATCTGTTATTTTATATATAAACCTTCCGAACGCCTCGATTTGATTCCAGTCTGTGACACGGTCCTGGGTATCTGTTTATTTCTATATGAACCTTCCGAATCCCTCCATTAGATTCCAGTCTGTAACTCACTCTCGGTTATCTGTTATTCTATATATAAACTCTCAAACCCCAGGCTTAGATTCCAGTCTGCAACTCACTTCCGCCTACTTGTTATTCTATAGATAAATAATCATAAAACCATCGATTAAACTGCAGCTATGGCTCACTCCTGTGTACTTGTTACTGTAACCATAAACCACCGAACCACTCACTTAGGTTCCAGTCTGTAACTCACTCCTGGGTATCTGTTATTTTATATATAAACCTTCCGAACCACTCGATAGGATTCCAGTCTGTAACACGCGCCTGGGTATCTTTTATTCTATATATAAAAATTCCGAACACCTCGATTAGATTCCAGTCTGTAACTCACTCCATGGTATCTGCTATTTTATATATAAAACTTCAGAACCCCTCGATTAGTTTCCAGTCTGTAACATGCTCCTGCGTAATTGCTATTCTATATATAAACTCCCAAACCCTACACTAAGATTCCAGCCTGCAACTCACTTCCAGCTACTTATTAATCTATAGATAAACAATATAAAAACCTCGATTAGACTCCAGCTGTGACTCACTCCCGAGTACTTGTTACTCTACGCATAAACAACCCCAACCCCTCATTTAGGTTCCAGTCTGCAACTTACTCCTGGGTATCTGTTATTTTATATATAAACCTTCGAACCCCCCGATTAATTTAAAGTCTGTAACACTCTCCTGGGTATCAGTTACTCTATATGTAAACCTTCTGAACCCCTCGATTAGATTCCAGTCTGTAACACGCTCCAGGGTCTGTTATTTTTTGTATAAACCTTCCGAACACCTCGATTAGATTCCAGTTTGTAACACACTCCTGGGTATCTGTTATTTTATATATATTAACCTTCCGAACCCCTCGATTAAATTCCAGTCTGTAACACGCTACTGGGCATCTGTTATTTTAAATTTCTAAACCTTCCGAACACCTCGATTAGATTCCAGTCTGTAACACGCTCCTGGGTATGTGTTATTTTATATATAAACATTCCGAACGCCTCGATTGGATTCCAGTCTGTAACTCACTCCTGCTTATCTGTTATTTTATATATAAACCTTCCGAAAGCCTCGATTGGATTTCAGTCTGCAACACGCTATTGGGCATCTGTTATTTTATACATATAAGCCTTCCGAACACCTCGATTAAATCCCAGTCTTTAACAAGCTCCTGGGTATCTGGTATTTTACATATAAACCTTCTGAACCCCTCGATTAGATTCCAGTCTGTAACAAGCTCCTGGGTATCTGCTATTTTATATATAAACCTTCCGAACACCTCGATTGGATTCCAGTCTATAACACACTCCTGGGTATCTGTTATTCAATATATAAACCTTGCGAACCCTCGATTAGGTTCCAGTCTGTGACACGCTCCTGGGTACCTATTATTTTATATATGAACATTCCGAATCCCTCCATTAGATTCCAGTCTGTAACTCACTCTCGGGTATCTGTTATTCTATATATAAACTCCCAAACCCCAGGCTTAGATTCCAGTCTGTAACTTATTTCCGCCTACTTGTTATTCTATAGATAAACAATCATAAAACTCTCGATTAGACTCCAGCTGTGACTCACTCCCGTGTACTTGTTACTCTACACATAAACAACCCGAACCCCTCATTTAGGTTAAGTCTGCAACTTACTCCTGGGTATCTGTTATTTTATATATAAACCTTCGAATCTCTGGATTAATTTATAGTCTCTAACACTCTCCTGGGTATCAGTTATTCTATATGTAAACCTTCAGAACCCCTCAATTAGATTCCAGTCTGTAACACAGTCCTGGGTATCTGTTATTTTATATATAAACCTTCCGACCCGCTCGATTAGATTCCAGTTTGTAACACGCTACTGTGTATCTGTTATTTTATATACAAACCTTCCGAACATCTCGATTGGATTCCAGTCTGCAACACGCTACTGGGTATCTGTTATTTTATACATATAAGCCTCCCGAACACCCTGATTAGATTCCAGTCTGTAACAAGCTCCTGGGGATCTGTTATTTTATATCTAAAGCTTCCGAACCCCTCGATTAGATTCCAGTCTGTAACACGCTCCTGGATATCTGTTACTTAATATGTATAAACCTTCCGAACACCTCGATTAAATCCCAGTCTTTAACAAGCTCCTGGGTATCTGGTATTTTACATATAGACCTTCTGAACCCCTCGATTAGATTCCAGTCTGTAACAAGCTCCTGCGTTTCTGTTATTTTATATACAAACCTTCCGAACATCTCGATTAGATTCCAGTCTGTAACAAGCTCCTGGGGATCTGTTATTTTATATATGTAAAACTTCAGAACCCCTCGATTAGTTTCCAGTCTGTAACACGCACTTGCGTAATTGTTATTCTATATATAAAATCCCAAACCCTACGCTTAGATTCCAGTCTGCAACTCACTGCCGGCTACTGGGTTCGGAATTTTTATATATAGAATAACAGATACCCATGCCCGTGTTACAGACTGGAAACTAAGTGAGGAGTTTGGGTTGTTTATGTGTAGAGTAACGTACACGGCAATGAGTAACAGCTGGAATCTAATCGAGGGGTTCAGAAGGTTTATACATAAAATAACAGACACCAAGGAAGTTGTTGCAGACTGGAATCTAATCGTGGTGTTTGTAAGGTTTATATTTATACAATAACATACCCAGGAGCGTGTTACAGACTGGAATCTAATCGAGGGGTTCAGAACTTTTATATATAGAATAAAAGATAATCAGGCACGTGTTACAGACTGGAATCCAATCGAGGTGTTCAGAACGTTTATATATAAAATTACAGAAACGCAGGAACTTCTTACAGACTGGAATTTAATCGAGATGTTCGGAAGGTTTGTAAATAAAATAACTATTCCCAGGAGCATGTTACAGACTGGAATCTCATCGGGGGGTTCAGAAGGTTCATATATATATAAAATAACAGATACCCAGGAGCGTGTTACAGACTGGAATCTAATCGAGGGGTTCAGAAGGTTTACATATACAATAACTACTACCCAGGTTAGTGTTACAGACTGGAAATTAATCGAGGGGTTCGGAGGTTTATATATAAAATATGAGATACCCAGGAGTGAGCAGACTAGAACCTAAATGAGGTGTTGGTGTTGTTTATATGTAGAGTAACAAGTACATGGGAGTGAGTCACAGCTGGAGTCTAATCGAGGGTTTTATGATTGCTTATCTATAGATTAATAAGTAGCCGGAAGTGAGTTGCAGACTAGAATCTAAGCGTAGGGTTTGGGAGTTTATATATAGAATAACAATTACGCAGGAGCGTGTTACAGACTAATCGAGGGGTTCTGAAGTTTTATATATAAGTTAGCAGATACCATGGAGTGGTTTACAGACTGAAATCTAATTGAGGTGTTCGGAATTTTTATATATAGAATAAAAGATATCCAAGCGCGTGTTACAGACTGGAATCCTATCAAGGGGTTCGGAAGGTTTATTTATAAAATAACAGATACCCAGGAGTGAGTTGCCGACTGGAACCTAAGTGAGGGTTTCGGATGGTTTATGTGTAGAGTAAGAAGTACACGGGAGTGAGTTACAGACTGGAACCTAATCGAGGCGTTCGGAAGGTTTATATATAAAATACCAGATACCCAGGAGCTTGTTAAAGACTAGAATCTGATCGAGGTGTTCGGAAGGTTTATATATATTAAATAACAGATATCCAGGAGCGTGTTACAGACTGGAATCTAATCAAGGGCTGCGGAAGCTTTATTTATAAAATAATAGATCCCCAGGATCTTGTTACTGGAATCTAATCAGGGTGTTCGGAAGGCTTATATGTATAAAATAACAGATCCCCAGGAGCGTGTTGCAGACTGGAATCCAATCGAGGCATTCGGAACGTTTATATATTAAATAACAGATACCCAGGAGCATGTTACAGACTGGAATCTAATCAAGGTGTTCGGAAGGTTTATATATGTAAAATAACAGATGCCCAGTAGCGTGTTACAGACCGGAATCTATTCGAGATGTTCGGAATATTTGTATATAAAATAACAAATTCCCAGGAGCTTGTTACAGAGTGGAATCTAATCGAGGGGTTCGGAAGGTTTATATATATAAAATAACAGATACCCAGGAGCGTGTTACAACCTGGAATCTAATCGTGGTGTTCGGAAGGTTTATATATAAAATAACAGATACCCAGTAGCGTGTTACAGACGAGAATCTAATCGAGCGGGTCGGAAGGTTTATATATTGAATAACAGATACCCAGGACCGTGTTACAGACTGGAATCTAATCGAGGTGTTCGAAAGGTTTGTAGATAAAATAACAGATACCCAGGAGTGAGTTACAGACTGGAATCCAATCGAGGCGTTCGGAAGGTTTATATATAAAATAACAAATACCCAGGCACGTGTTACAGACTGGAATCTAATTGAGGGGTTTGGAAGGTTCATATATAAAATTACAGATACCCTGGAGTGAGTTAAAGACAGGAACCTAAGTGAGGGGTTGGGTTGTTTATGTGTAGAGTAACAAGTACACGGGAATGAGACACAGCTGGAATCTAATCGAGGGGTTCAGAAGGTTTATATTTATAAAATAACAAATTCCCAGGAGCTTGTTACAGAGTGGAATCTAATCGAGGTGTTCGGAAGCTTTATATTTATAAAATAACAGATACCCAGGAGCGTGTTACAAACTGGAATCTAATCGAGGTGTTCGGAAGGTTTATATATTTAAAATAATAGATGCACAGTAGCGTTTTACAGACTGGAAGTTAATCGAGATGTTCGGAAGGTTTGTATATAAAATAACAGTTTCCAGGAGCGTGTTATAGACTGGAATCTGATCAGGGGGTTCGGAACGTTTATATATATATAAAATAACAGAAACCCAGGAGCATGTTACAGACTGGAATCTTATCGAGGGTTTCGGAAGGTTTATATATATAAAATAAGAGATACTCAGGAGAGTGTTACAAACTGGAATCTAATCGAGCGGGTCGGAAGGTTTATATATTGAATAAAAGATACCCAGGACCGTGTTACAGACTGGAATCTAATCGAGGGGTTCAGAAGGTTTACATATGGAATAACTGATACCCAGGAGCGTGTTACAGACTGGAATCTAATCGGGGGGTTCGGAAGGTTTATATATAAAATAACAGATACCGGGGAACATATTATAGCCTGGAATCTAATCAAGGGGTTCGGAAGGTTTATATATAAAATAACAAATACCCGGGACCGTGTTACAGACTGGAATCTAATCGAAGTGTTCGGAAGGTTTATGTATAAAATAACAGATACCCAGGGGTGAGTTACAGACTGCAATCTAATCGAGGGGTTCGGAATTTTTATGTATAGAATAACAGATACCCAGGCGCGTGTTACAGACTGGAATCTAATCGAGGGGTTTGGAAGGTTCATATATAAAATAAATGATACCCTAGAGTGAGTTACAGACTGGAGCCTAAGTGAGGGGTTTGGGTTGTTTATGTGTAGAGTAACAAGTACACGGGAATGAGTCACAGCTGGAATCTAATCAAGGGGTTCAGAAGGTTTATATTTATAAAATAACAGATACCCAGGAGCGTGTACAGACTGGATTCAAAATCAAGGGGTTCGGAATGTTTATGTATAAAATAACAGAAACGCAGGAGCTTGTTACAGAATTGAATCTAATCGAGGGGTCGGAAGGTTTATAATTATAAAATAACAGATACCCAGGAGCGTGTTACAGACTGGAATCTAATTGAGGGGCTCGGAAGGTTTATATATAAAAAAACAGATACCCGGGAGCGTGTTACAGACTGGAATCTAATTGAGGTGTTCGGAAGGTTTATACATAAAATAACAGAAACGCAGGAGCATGTTACAGAATGGAATTTAATCGAGATGTTCGGAAGGTTTGTATATAAAATAACAGTACCCAGGAGCACGTTACAGACTGGAATCTAATCGAGGGGCTCGGAAGGTTTATATATAAAAAAACAGATACCCGGGAGCGTGTTACAGACTGGAATCTAATCGAGGTGTTCGAAGGTTTATATATTATATAACAGATACCCATGAGTGTGTTAAAGACTGGAATTTAATCGACGGGTTTGGAGTGGTTTATATATAAAATAACAGATACCCGGGAGCGTGTTACAGATTGGAATCTAATCAGGGTGTTCGGAAGGCTTATATGTATAAAATAACAGATCACCAGCAGCGTGTTTACAGATTGGAATCCAATCGTGGCGTTCGGAAGGTTTATATATAAAATAACAGATACCCAGGAGCATGTTACCGACTGGAATCTAATCGAGGGGTTCAGAACGTTTATACATAAAATAACCGATACCCAGTAGTGCGTTACAGACTGGAATCTAATCGAGAGGGTCGGAAGGTTTATATATTGAATAACAGATACCCAGGAGCGTGTTACAGACTGGAAATTAATCGAGGGGTTCGAAGGTTTATATATAAAATAACAGATACCCAGGAGCGTGTTACAGACTGGAATCTAATTGAAGGGTTCGGAAGGTTTATGTATAAAATAACAGATACCCGGGAGCGTGTTACAGACTGGAATCTTATCGAGGGGTTCGGAACGTTTATGTATAAACTAACAGATACCTAGGAGAAAGTTACAGACTGGAATCTAATCAAGGTGTTCGAAGATTTTTATATGATATAACACATACCTAGTAGCGTGTTACAGACTGGAATCTAATCGAGGGTTTCGAAAGGTTTACACGTAGAATAACATTTACCCAGGAGCGTGTTACATGCTGGAATCCTATCGAGGTGTCCGGAAGGATCATATATAAAATAACAGATACCCAGGAGTGAGTTACAGACTGGAACCTAAGTGAGTGATTCGGGTGGTTTATGTATAGAGTAACAAGTACACGGGAATGAATCACAGCTGGAGTCTAATCGAGGGTTTTATGATTGTTTATCTATAGAATAACAAGTAGGCGGAAGTGAGTTGCCGACTGGAATCTAAGCCTGGGGTTTTGGAGTTTATATATAGAATAACAGATACCCGGGAGATAAAAACAAAAAAACTGCAGATGCTGGAAATCCAAAACAAAAACAGAATTACCTGGAAAAACTCAGCAGGTCTGGCAGCATCGGCGGAGAAGAAAAGAGTTGACGTTTCGAGTCCTCATGACCCTTCAACAGAACTTGAGTTCGAGTCCAAGAAAGAGTTGATACCGAAATCTTGTCGCAGAGAGGAACAGAACTTCTTCAAGGAGGCGTGTTACAGACTGGAATCTAATCGAGGTGTTCGAAGGTTTATATATTATATAACAGATACCCAGGAGTGTGTTACAGACTGCAATCTAATCGAGGGGTTCGGGGTGGTTTATACATAGAATAATAGATGCCTAGGACCGTGTTACAATCTGGAATTTAATCGAGGGGTTCGGAGTGGTTTATATATAAAATAACAGATATCCAGGAGCGTGTTACAGACCGGAATTTAATTAAGGTGTTCGGGGTGGTTTATGTATAGAATAACCGATACCCTGGTGTGAGTTACACGCTGCATTTCTTTGAGTTGTCCAGGACTGCTTTATTATTATCACTCGAAATTTGTTTCTCATTTGGTCTACAGGAGATGTCGTGGTTCTTGTTGCTTGCATTGTTTGAATCAGTCCATGATTCTGGTTACATACCACAGGCAAAATGAATGATCCGTACTCAGTGTGCCAGGCGTGTTAGTGGTGGTGTAGGTCCCATACCTTTAGGAAGAATCTGGATGGGCCTGTTTTGAAAGTTATTCTGTCACAGAGGGAAATACTGCTGTCTGTTTCCTTCCTCTTGATTCTGTTCCTTGCACTATCATTAGGAGGTACAGCCAGACTCTGTGAGCTGCTGCCACCTTCTGTCGATAGAAGCAGTGCAAGACAAATGGACCAGCTTTCAGGGTGCCCACGTGTTTGTGTCTGTATCTGTGTGTGGGTGTGTGTCTGCATATGTTTGTGTGCAGTTGTGCATGTATCTGTGTGTGTAAGGGTGCGGGTGTGGTGGTTGTGTCTGTATGTGTGTGTGTGGGTGGGTATGTCTTTATCTGTGTGCGTGTGTCAGTGTGCATGTATTTGTGTGCGGGTGTGTGTGTGTGTCAATATCTGTGTGTATCTGTGTGTGGGTGTGTCTGAATCTGTGTGTGTGTGTGTGTGTGTGTTTGTGTGTGCGTGTCTGAGTCTGTGTGTGTGCCTGTATCTGTGTGTGTGTGTGTTTGTGTGATTGTGTGTGCATCTGTATCTGTGTGCATGTGTCTGTCTGTACCTGTGTGTGTGTGTGTGTGTGTGTGTGTGTGTGTGTGTCTGTATCTGTGTGTTTGTGTATCTGTATCTCTCTGTGTATTTATATCTGTGCATGCGCGCACGTGTGTTTGTGTGTCTGTATCTGTTTTTGGGTGTGGGTGGATGTGTCAATCTTTGTGTGTGGGTCTTTACCTGTGTATGTCTGTGTGTGTGCCTCTGGGTGTATATGGGTATGTTTGTATGTGTGTGTGTGTGTGTGTGTGTGAGTGGTGAGTGTGCCTGTATCTGTGTACATGTGTGTGTCTGTATCTGTGTGTGTGTGTATCTGTATCTCTGTGTCTATCTATATCTGTGTATGTGCGTGCACGTGTTTGTGTGTGTGTGTCTGTATCTGTGCATGTGTCTATACTGTATGTGTGTTTGTGTGTGTGTGTCAGTATCTGTGTGTGTGTGTCTGTGTGTGTGTGTCTATACTGTGTGTGTGTGTGTGTGTGGGCGTGTGTGTCTGTAACTGTGTGTGTGGGTGCATCTGTATCTGTGTGTCTGTAGTGTGTGTGTGTGTGTATGTGTGTGTGTGGGTGTGTCATCACCTGTGTGTGTGCATCTGTATTTGTATCTGTGTGTGTGTCCTTATCTGTGTCCGTGTGTCACCACCTGTACATGTACATGTGTGTGTGTCTGTCTGTATCTGTGATGAGGGAATAATTCAGCCAATCACAGCCCATATTTAAGTCGCGGAGGAATATGAACAGGACATTGACGCGAGGCCACATGCCAGACTCTACCCACTGCCGGGCAACCCCTGTGGGGCAGCAGGTGTACCCCCAAAAGGGCCCAGGAGAAGGCCAGGCCAGGGAATTGCTTGGACCAGGGGCCTCCTTGGAAAAAGAAGAAAAATTCTTGGCAAATGGGGGTTAAGCCAGAGCCTGGAGCAGAGACTTAAGAAGGGGTGGAAACAGGAATGTGGGCTGCAGGTAGGGTGCAACCAGGAGTAAGGGTGAGGATGGGCGAGCCAGGAGCACAGGCTGAAAGAGGGGCGGAGCAAAGAGTACTTGTTGAATGAGGGGTGGAGCCAGGAGCACGTGCCGAGGAAGGGGCGGGGCCAGGAGCACAGGTTGAAGGAGGAGTGGAATCAGGAGCACAGGATTAAGGAGGGGCAGAATCAGGAGGGCAGGCTGAAGGAGGGGTGGATCCTTGAGTACGGGTTGAAGGTGCCTTAAGCAGGGGCGGAGCAAGGAGCACAGGCTGAAGGAGGGACAGGGCCAGGAGCATGGGCTGAATGAGGGGTGGAGCCAGGAGCACAGGCTGAAGGAGGGGCAGAGTTGGAGCTCAAGATTAAGTAGTGGCTGAGTCAGGAGCGCAGGCTGAAGGAGGGGTGCAGACTCGAGTACAGGTTGAAGGAAGGGCGGAACCAGGAGCACAGGCTGAACAAGTGGCGGAGCCGGGAGCACGGGCTGAAGGAGGGGTGGAGCCAGGAGTACAGGTTGAATGAGTGGCGGAGCCGGGAGCACAGGCTGAAGGAGGGGTGGAGTCAGGAGCACTGTTTGAAGGAGGGGTGGAGCCAGGACCACAGGCTGAAGGAGGGGTGGAGCCAGGAGCACAGTTTGAAGGAGGGGTGGAGTCAGCACCACAGGATGAAGGAGGGGTGGAGCCAGGAGCACAGGCTGAACGAGTTGTGGAGCCGGGAGCACAAGCTATAGGAGGGGTGGAGCCAGGAGCACAGGATGAAGGGGGGTGAAGTCTCGAGTACAGGTTGGAGGAGGGGCAGAGCAAGGAGAACAGGCTGATGGAGGGGGCGGAGCCGGGAGCATAAGCAGACTATGCGAAGACCTAGAAGTGCAGGTTCAAGGATGGGTGGAGCCAAGATTGCAGGTTGAGGAAGGTCGAAGCCAGTGGTACCTGCTGAATGAGGGGCGGAGACAGGAACACAGGCTGAAGGAGGGGCAGAGTCAGCAGAACAATCTGAAGGAGGGTGGAGCCTCATGTACAGGTTGAAGGAGGGTGGAGCGAGGAACACAGGTTGAAGGAGATTACAGGCTGAATGACATGGTGGAACCAGCAGCATGGGCTGAAGGAGGGGCAGGGCCAGGAGCACGGGCTGAAGGAGGGGCAGAGCCTGGAGCACAGGTTGAACGAGGGGATGCGACAGGAGCACAGGCTGAAAGAGGGCTGGATCCAGGAGTACAGGTTGAAGGAGGAGTGAGCCAGGAGCATTGGCTCAAGGACGGGTGGAGCCCTGAGAATGGGCTGAAGAAGGAGGCGGAGCCAGGAGCAATTTCTGAAGGAGGGGAGGGGCCAGGAGCACGGGCTTAAGGAGGGGCAGAGTTAGGAGCACAGGCTAATGGAGGAGTGGTGCCATGAGCACAAGCTAATGGAGAGACAAAGTCAGGAGCACAGGCTGAAGAAGGCGTGGAGCCTCGAGTACAGGCTGAAGGAGAGGCAGAGCAAGGAGCACAGACTGAATGATGGGTGGAGCCAGGAGCACAGGCTGAATGATGGGTGGAGATAGGAGCACGGGCTGGAGGGGCGGAGCCAGAAGCCCAGGCTGAAGGAGGGCCGGAGCCAGGAACACATTCTGAAGAATGTGCGGGGCCAGGAGCACAGGCTGAAGGTGGAGCAGAGTTCGGAGCACAGGATTAAGAAGGGGTGCAGTCAGGAAGGCAGACTGAAGGAGTGGTGGAGCCTCAAGTACAGGTTGAAGGAGGGGTGGAGCTAGGGGCACAGGCTGAAGGAGCTGGTGGAGCCTTAAGCGTGGGCTGAAGTAGGGGGCAGAGGCAGGAGCACAGGCTGAAGGAGGGGTTGAGCCAATAGTACAGGTTGAAGGCGCTATTGGAGCCTTGAGCACAGGCTGAAGGAGGGGTCGTAGCCAGGAGCACAGGCTGAAGGAGGGGTGGAGCCAGTATCATGGTCTGCAGTAGGCGTGGAGCTAGGAGTAATTGCTGATGGAGGGGCAGGGCCAGGAACACGGACTAAAGGAGGGGCAGGGCCAGGAGAACGGGCTGAAGGAGGGGATGCGACAGGAGCACAGGCTGAAAGAGGGCTGGAGCCAGGAGTACAGGTTGAAGGAGGTGCGGAGTTAGGAGCACAGGCTGAAGGGGAGGCAGAGCCAGCATCATGGGCTGAAGGAGGGGCGGCGCCAGGAACAATTGCTGAAGGAGGGGCGGGGCTAGGAGCACAGGCTGAAGGAGGGCCAGAGCCAGGAGCACAGGCTGAAGGAGGGCCAGAGCCAGGAGCACTGGTTGAAGGAAGGGCAGAGACAAGAGCACAGGCTGAAGGAGGGGTGGAGCCAGGAGTACAGTTTGAAGAAGGGGGTGGAGCCAGGAGAACGGGCTGAAGGAGGGGCAGAGCCAGAGCAATTTTTGAAGGAGGGGCAGGGCCAGGAACACAGGCTGAAGGAGGGGCAGAGCCAGAGCAATTTTTGAAGGAGGGGCGGGGCCAGGAACATGGGCTGAAGGAGGGGCAGAGTCAGAGCAATTTCTGAAGGAGGGGCGGGGCCAGGAGCACAGGCTTAAGGAGGGGCAGATTTGGGAGAACACGCTAATGGAGGAGTGGTGCCACGAGCACAAGCTAACAGAGGAGCGCAGTCAGGACCGCAGGCTGGAGAAGGGGTGGAGCCTTAAGTACAGGCTAAAGGAGGGGTGGAGTAAGGAGTACAGGCTGAATGATGGGCGGAGCCAGGAGCACAGATTGAAGGAGGGGGTGGAGCCAGGATGACAGGTTGAAGGAAGTGCTGGCGCCTTGAGCATGGGCTAAAGGAAGGTGCTGAGCCAGGAGCACAGGCTGAAGGAGGGGAGGAACCAGGAGCACAGGCTAAAAGAGGGGCACAATTAGGAGCACAGGATTAAGGGGGGGGGCGCCGTCAGTAAGGCAGGCTAAAGGAGGGGTGGATCCTCGGATACAGGTTGAAGGAGGGGTGGATCTAGGAGCACAGGCTGAAGGAGGGGTCGTAGCCAGGAGCACAGGCTGAAGGAGGGGTGGACCCAGGAGTACAAGTTCAATGAGCTGGTGGAGCCTTGAGCATGGGTTGAAGGAGGGGGCGTAGCCAGGAGCACAGGCTGAAGCATGGGCGGGGCCAGGAGTACAGGCAGAAGCATGGGCAGGGCCAGGAGTACAGGCTGAAGGTGGAGCAGAGTTCGGAGCACAGGATTAAGGAGGGGCGCAGTCAGGAGCGCAGACTTAAGGAGGGGAGGAGCCTCGAGTACAGGTTGAAGGAAGGGTGGATCTAGGAGCACAGGCCGAAGGAGGGGGCGTAGCCAGGAGCACAGGCTGAAGGAGGTGTGGAGCCAGGAGTACAGGTTGAGGCAGCTGGTGGAGCCTTGAGCACGGGCTGAAGGAGGGGGCATAGTGAGGAGCACAGGCTGAAGGAGGGATGGAGCCAGGAGTACAGGTTGGAGGAGGAGGTGGAGCCTTGAGCACCGGCTGAAGGAGGGGTACAGCCAGGAGCACAGGCTGAAGGAGGGGTGGAGACTCGAGTACTGGTTGATAGAGGGGTGGAAATGGGAGCACAGGCTGAAGGAGTGGGCGGAGCCAGGAGCACAAGCTGAAGGAGGGGTCGGAGCCAGGAGAACAGGCTGAGGATGGGCAGAGCCAGGAGTGCAGCTTGAAGGAGGGGTGACGCCAAGAGTGCAGGTTGAGAATGGGCGGACACAGTGGAACCTGCTGAATGAGGGGTGGAGCCAGGAGCCCAGGCTGAAGGAGGGGTGGAGCCAGGAGCACAGACTGAAGGAGGGGCAGAGTCAGGAGAACAGATTGAAGAAGAGGTGGAGCCAGGAGCACAGGCTGAAGAAGGGGCAGAGCCAGGAGCACTGGTTGAAGGAGGTGTGGAGCCAAGAATACAGGTTGAAGGAGGGGTGGAGCCTGTAGTACATCTTGAAGGAGGTGGTGGAGCCAGGAGCACAGGCTGAAGGAGGGGCGGAGCCAGAAGCAAGGGCTGAGGAGGGGTGCAGCCAGTATCATGGTGGTTAGTAGGGGTGGAGCCAGGAGTAATTGCTGATGCAGGGGCGGGGCCAGGAACAGGGGCTAAAGGAGGCTCAGGGCCAGGAGAACGGGCTGAAGGAGAGGTGGAGCCAGGAGCACAGGTTGAAGGAGGGGATGCGACAGGAACACAGGCTGAAGGTGGTGTGGAGCCAGGAGTACAGGTTGAAGGCGCTGGTGGAGCCTTGAGCACGGGCTGAAGGAGGAGGCATAGCCAGGAGCACAAGTTGAAGGAGGGGCAGAGTCAGGAGAACAGATTGAAGAAGAGGTGGAGCCAGGAGCACAGGCTGAAGAAGGGGCAGAGCCAGGAGCACTGGTTGAAGGAGGTGTGGAGCCAAGAATACAGGTTGAAGGAGGGGTGGAGCCTGTAGTACATCTTGAAGGAGGTGGTGGAGCCAGGAGCACAGGCTGAAGGAGGGGCGGAGCCAGAAGCAAGGGCTGAGGAGGGGTGCAGCCAGTATCATGGTGGTTAGTAGGGGTGGAGCCAGGAGTAATTGCTGATGCAGGGGCGGGGCCAGGAACAGGGGCTAAAGGAGGCTCAGGGCCAGGAGAATGGGCTGAAGAAGGGGTGAGTCAGGAGCACAGGCTGAAGGAGGGGATGCGACAGGAACACAGGCTGAAGAAGGGGCGGAGTCAGGAGAACACTCTGACGGAAGGGTGCAGCCTCAAGTACACATTGAAGGAGGGTGTAGCGAGCAGCACAAGTTGAAGGAGATCCCAGGCTGATTGAGGTGGTGGAACCAGGAGCAAAGGCTGAAGGAGGGGTTGGAGCCAGGAGCGCAGGATGAAGTATGGGTGGAGCCAGGAGCACGGGCTGAAAGAGAGGCGGAGCCAGGAGCATAGATTGAAGGAGGGGGCGGAGCCAGGATGACAGGTTGAAGGAAGTGGTGGAGCCTTGAGCACCTTCTGAAGGAGGGGGTGTAGCCAAGAGCACAAGCTGAAGGAGGGGTAGAGCCAGGAGCACAGGCTGAAGGAGGGGTGGAGACTCGAGTACAGGTTGATAGAGGGGTGGAACTTGGAGCACAGGCTGAAGGAGTGGGCAGAGCCAGGAGCACAGGCTGGGAATGGGCAGAGCCAGGAGTGCATATTGAAGGAGGGGTGGCGCCAAGAGAGCAGGTTGAGGAGGGGCGGAGCCAGTGGTACCTGCTGAATGATGGGCGGAGACAGGAGCACAGGCTGAAGGAGGGTCGAAGCCAGGAGCACAGGCTGAAGGAGGGTCGGAGACAGGAGCACAGGCTGAAGGTGGTGTGGAGCTAGGAGTACAGGTTGAAGGCGCTGGTGGAGCCTTGAGCACGGGCTGAAGGAGGAGGCATAGCCAGGAGCACAAGTTGAAGGAGGGGGCGTAGCTAGGAGCACATGCCGAAGGAGGTGGTGGTGCTAGGAGCTTGGGCTCAAGGAGGGGCAGAGGCAGGAGCACAGGTTGAAGGAGGGCTATAGCCACGAATACAGGTTGAAGGAGGGACAAGCCAGAAGCATGTGCTGAAGGTGGGGCGGGGGGGGGGTGGGGGGGGGGGGGGGGTGGGAGTTAGGTGCATAGGCTAAAGGAGGGGCGGATTCAGGAGCACAGGATGAAGGAAGAGTGGAGCCTCGAGTACAGGTTGGAGGAGGAGGTGGAGCCTTGAGCACCGGCTGAAGGAGGGGTGGAGCAAGGAGCACAGGCTGGAGGGGCGGAGCCAGGTGCACAGGCTGAAGGAGGGGCAGAGCCAGGAGCACAGGCTGGAGGGGCGGAGCCAGGTGCACAGGCTGAAGGAGGGGCGGAGCCAGGAACACATTCTGAAGAACGGGCGGGGCCAGGAGCACAGGCTGAAGGAGGGGCGGAGCGAGGAGCACAGGATTAAGGAGTGGCGCAGTCAGGAGGGCAGACTGAAGGAGGGGTGGAGCCTAGAGTACAGGCTGAAGGAAGGGTGGAGCTGGGGGCACAGGCTGAAGAAGCTGGTGGAGCCTTGAACACGGGCTGAAGGAGGGGTGGAGCCACGTGTACAGGTTGAAGGAGGGGATGCGACAGGAGCACAGGTTGAAGGAGGGTTGGAGCCAGGAGCACAGGTTGAAGGAGGCCATGCGACAGGAACACAGGCTGAAAGAGGGTTGGAGCCAGGAGTACAGGTTGAAGGAGGAGTGAGCCAGGAGCACGGGCTGAAGGAGGTGCGGAGACAGCATCATGGGCTGAAGGAGGGCCAGTGCCAGGAGCAATTGCTGAAGGAGGGGCGTGGCCAGGAGCACCGTATGAAGGAGGGGCAGGGCCAGGAGCATTGGCTCAAGGAGGGGTGGTGCCAGGAGCACAGGATGAAGGACAGGTGCAGTCAGGAGTGCAGGCTGAAGGTGGGGCAGATCCTCGAATACAGGCTGAAGGAGAGGCGGAGTTCGGAGCACAGGCTGAATGAGGGGTGGAGCCAGGAGCACAGGCTGAAGGAGGGGCAGAGCCAGGAGCACAGGCTGAAGGAGGGGCAGAGCCAGGAGCACAGGATGAAGGAGGGGCAGAGTCAGGAGAACACTCTGACGGAAGGGTGGAGCCTCGAGTACACATTGAAGGAGGGTGTAGCGAGCAGCACAAGTTGAAGGACATCCCAGGCTGATTGAGGTGGTGGAACCAGGAGCAAAGGCTGAAGGACGGGGTGGAACTAGGAGCGCAGGATGAAGTATGGGTGGAGCCAGGAGCACGGGCTGAAGGAGAGGCGGAGCCAGGAGCATAGATTGAAGGAGGGGGCGGAGCCAGGATGACAGGTTGAAGGAAGTGGTGGAGCCCTGAGCATGGGCTGAAGGAGGGTGCGGAGCTAGGAGCACAGTCTGAAGGAGGGGAGGAGCCAGGAGCACAGGCTAAAAGACGGGCACAATTAGGAGCGAAGGATTAAGGATGGGCGCAGTCAGTAGGGCAGACTAAAGGAGGGGTGGATCCTCGGATACAGGTTGAAGGAGGGGTGGAGCTAGGAGCACAGGCTGATGGAGGGTCTGGAGTCAGGAGCACAGGTTCAAGGAGGGTCGGAGCCAGGAGCACAGGCTGAAGGAGGGGTTTCAGCCTAGAGTACACGTTGAAGAATATGGTGGAGCCAGGATCACAGGCTGAAGGAGGGACGGAGCCAGTAATTTGAGCTGAAGGAGGGGTGGAGCCAGGAGCACAGGCTGAAGGAGCAGCAGAGTTAGGAGCACAGGCTATTGGAGGAGTGGTGCCACGAGCACAAGCTAATGGAGAGGCGCAGTCAGAAGAGCAGGCTGAAGAAGGGGTGGAGCCCCAACTACAGGCTGAAAGAGTGGCGGAGCGAGGAGCACAGGCTGAATGATGGGTGGAGCCAGGAGCACAGGCTGAAGGAGGGGCAGAGCCAGGAACATGGGCTTGAGGGGAGGAGCCAGGAGCATGGGCTGAAGGAGGGGCGGAGCCAGGAACACATTCTGAAGAATGGGCAGAGCCAGGAGTACAGGCTCAAGGTTTAGCGGAGTTCGGAGCACAGGATAAAGGAGTGGCACAGTCAGGAGGGCAGGCTGCCGGAGGGCAGGAGCCTTGAGTACAGGTTGAAGGAGGGGTGGATCCAGGAATACAGGTTGAAGCAGCTGGTGGAGCCTTGATCACGGGCTGAAGGAGGGGGCTTAGCCAGGAGCACGGGCTGAAGGAGGGTGGAGCCAGGAGCACAGGCCGAAGGAGGTGGTGGAGCTAGGAGCACGGGCTGAAGGAGGGGCAGAGGCAGGAGCACAGGTTGAAAGATAGGTGGAGCCAGGAGCACAGGTTGAAGGAGGGCTATAGCCACGAATACAGGTTGAAGGAGGAGCGAGCCAGAAGCATGTGCTGAAGGTGGGGGGGAGTTAGATGCATAAGTTAAAGTAGGGGGCGGATCCAGGAGCACATGATGAAGGAAGAGTGGAGCTCGAGTACAGGTTAGAGGAGGAGGTGGACCCTTGAGCACCGACTGAAGGAGGGGGCGTAGCCAGGAGCACAAGCTGAAGGAGGGGTAGAGCCAGGAGCACAGGCTGAAGGAGGGGTGGAGACTCGAGTATAGGTTGATAGAGGGGTGGAACTTGGAGCACAGGCTGAAGGAGTGGGCGGAGCCAGAGCACAAACTGAAGGAGGGGTCGGAGCCAGGAGCACAGGCTGGGAATGGGCAGAGCCAGGAATGCATATTGAAGGAGGGGTGGCGCCAAGAGAGCAGGTTGAGGAGGGGCGGAGCCAGTGGTACCTGCTGAATGAGGGGCGGAGACAGGAGCACAGGCTGAAGGAGGTGGTGGAGCGCTGATCACAGGCTGAAGGAGGGTCGAAGCCAGGAGCACAGGCTGAAGGAGGGTTGGAGACAGGAGCACAGGCTGAAGGTGGTGTGGAGCCAGGAGTACAGGTTGAAGGCACTGGTGGAGCCTTGAGCACGGGCTGAAGGAGGGGGCATAGCCAGGAGCACAGACTGAAGGAGGGGTGGAGCCAGGAGTAATGGTTGAAGGAGTGCAGAGTGAGGAGCATGGGGTGAAGGAGGGGCGGAGCCAGCATCATGGGCTGAAGGAGAGGAGGAGCCAGGAGCACAGGTTGAAGGAGGGGATGCGACAGGAACACAGGCTGAAAGAGGGTTGGAGCCAGGAGTACAGGTTGAAGGAGGAGTGAGCCAGGAGCACGGGCTGAAGGAGGTGCGGAGACAGCATCATGGGCTGAAGGAGGGCCGGTGCCAGGAGCAATTGCTGAAGGAGGGGCGTGGCCAGGAGCACCGTATGAAGGAGGGGCAGGGCCAGGAGCTTTGGCTCAAGGAGGGGTGGTGCCAGGAGCACAGGATGAAGGACAGGTGCAGTCAGGAGTGCAGGCTGAAAGTTGGGTAGAGCCTCGAATACAGGTTGAAGGAGGGGCGGAGTTCGGAACACAGGCTGAATGAGGGGTGGAGCCAGGAGCACAGGCTGAAGGAGGGGCAGAGCCAGGAGCACAGGCTGAAGAAGGGGCAGAGTCAGGAGAACACTCTGACGGAAGGGTACAGCCTCAAGTACACATTGAAGGAGGGTGTAGCGAGCAGCACAAGTTGAAGGAGATCCCAGGCTGATTGAGGTGGTGGAACCAGGAGCAAAGGCTGAAGGAGGGGTTGGAGCCAGGAGCGCAGGATGAAGTATGGGTGGAGCCAGGAGCACGGGCTGAAAGAGAGGCGGAGCCAGGAGCATAGATTGAAGGAGGGGGCGGAGCCAGGATGACAGGTTGAAGGAAGTGGTGGAGCCTTGAGCACCTTCTGAAGGAGGGGGTGTAGCCAAGAGCACAAGCTGAAGGAGGGGTAGAGCCAGGAGCACAGGCTGAAGGAGGGGTGGAGACTCGAGTACAGGTTGATAGAGGGGTGGAACTTGGAGCACAGGCTGAAGGAGTGGGCGGAGCCAGGAGCACAGGCTGGGAATGGGCAGAGCCAGGAGTGCATATTGAAGGAGGGGTGGCGCCAAGAGAGCAGGTTGAGGAGGGGCGGAGCCAGTGGTACCTGCTGAATGATGGGCGGAGACAGGAGCACAGGCTGAAGGAGGTGGTGGAGCGCTGAGCACAGGCTGAAGGAGGGTCGAAGCCAGGAGCACAGGCTGAAGGAGGGTTGGAGACAGGAGCACAGGCTGAAGGTGGTGTGGAGCCAGGAGTACAGGTTGAAGGCGCTGGTGGAGCCTTGAGCACGGGCTGAAGGAGGGGGCATAGCCAGGAGCACAGACTGAAGGAGGGGTGGAGCCAGTATCATGGTCTATAGTAGGTATGGAGCCAGGGGCAATTGCTGATGGAGGGGCAGGCCTGGAGGGGTGGAGCAAGGAGAACAGACTGAAAGAATCCTAGTGCCAGGACAACAGGCTGAAGAAGGGGCAGAGCCTGGAGCACGGGTTGAAGGAAGGGTGGAGCCAGGAGAACAGGCTGAAAGAGGGGTGGAGCCAGGAGTAATGGTTGAAGGAAGTGCAGAGTTAGGAGCATGGGGTGAAGGAGGGGCGGAGCCAGCATCATGGGCTGAAGGAGGGGAGGAGCCAGGAGCACAGGTTGAAGGAGGGGATGCGACAGGAACACAGGCTGAAAGAGGGTTGGAGCCAGGAGTACAGATTGAAGGAGTGAGCCAGGAGCACGGGCTGAAGGAGGTGCGGAGACAGCATCATGGGCTGAAGGAGGGCCGGTGCCAGGAGCAATTGCTGAAGGAGGGGCGTGGCCAGGAGCACCGTATGAAGGAGGGCAGGGTCAGGAGCATTGGCTCAAGGAGGGGTGGTGCCAGGAGCACAGGATGAAGGACAGGTGTAGTCAGGAGTGCAGGCTGAAGGTTGGGTAGAGCCTCGAATACAGGTTGAAGGAGGGGCGGAGTTCGGAGCACAGGCTGAATGAGGGGTGGAGCCAGGAGCACAGGCCGAAGGAGGGGCAGAGCCAGGAGCACAGGCTGAAGGAGGGGCAGAGTCAGGAGCACAGGCTGAAGGAGGGGCAGAGTCAGGAGAACACTCTGACGGAAGAGTGGAGCCTCGAGTACACATTGAAGGAGGGTGTAGTGAGCAGCACAAGTTGAAGGAGATCCCAGGCTGATTGAGGTGGTGGAACCAGGAGCAAAGGCTGAAGGAGGGCGTGGAGACAGGAGCGCAGGATGAACGAGGGGCGGAGCCAGCATCATGTGCTGAAGGAGGGGCGGAGCCAGGAGCATTGGCTCAAGGAGGGGTGGTGCCAGGAGCACAGGATGAAGGACAGGTGCAGCAGGAGTGCAGGCTGAAGGTGGGGTAGAGCCCGAATACAGGCTGAAGGAGGGGCGGAGTTCGGAACACAGGCTGAATGAGGGGTGGAACCAGGAGCAAAGGCTGAAGGAGGGGGTGGAGCCAGGAGCGCAGGATGAAGTATGTGTGGAGTCAGGAGCACAGGCTGAAGGAGAGGCGGAGCCAGGAGCACAGATTGAAGGAGGGGGCGGAGCCAGAATGACAGGTTGAAGGAGAGGTGGATCCAGGAATACAGGTTGAAGCAGCTGGTGGAGCCTTGAGCACGGGCTGAAGGAGGGGGCTTAGCCAGGAGCACGGGCTGAAGGAGGGGTGGAGCCAGGAGCACAGGCCGAAGGAGGTGGTGGAGCTAAGAGCACGGGCTGAAGGTGGGGCAGAGGCAGGAGCACAGGTTGAAAGATAGGTGGAGCCAGGAGCACAGGTTGAAGGAGGGCTATAGCCACGAATACAGGTTGAAGGAGGGGCGAGCCAGAAGCATGTGCTGAAGGTCGGGGGGAGTTAGATGCATAGGCTAAAGTAGGGGGCGGATCCAGGAGCACATGATGAAGGAAGAGTGGAGCTCGAGTACAGGTTGGAGGAGGAGGTGGAGCCTTGAGCACCGGCTGAAGGAGGGGGCGTGGCCAGGAGCACAAGCTGAAGGAGGGGTAGAGCCAGGAGCACATTCTGAAGGAAGGATGGAGACTCGAGTACAGTTTGAAAGAGGGGTGGATTAGGTGCACAGGCTGAAGGAGGGGGCGGAGCCAGAGCACAGGATGAAGAAGTGTCGGAGTCAGGAGCGCAGGCTGAAGGAGGGGTGGAGACTCGAGTACAGGTTGAAGGAGGGGCAGAGCCAGGAGCAAAGGATGGAGGAGGGGCGTAGTCAGGAGCAATTGCTGAAGGATGGATGGAGCCTCGACTGTAGGTTGAAGGGGGGGAGCGGAGCTAGAAATACTAGAAGGAGCTGTGTAGCTAGGAGTAGAGGTTGAAGGAGGGCTGCAGCCAGGTGCATAGGCTGAAGGAGGGGCGGAGCCAGGAGCACAGGCTGAAAGAGGGCCGGAGCCAGGAGCACAGGCTGAAGGAGGGGCACAGTTAGGAGCTCAAGCTGAAAGAAGGGGCGGAGCCAGGAGCACAGGCTGAAGGAAGGGTGGAGCCAGGAGCACAGGCTGAAGGACGGTTGATGCCAGGAGTACAGGTTGAAGAAGCTGGTGGGGCCTTGACCACAGGTTGAAGGGGGGGGTGGCGCCAGGAGTACAGACTGAAGGAGGGGTGGGGCCAGGAGCATGGACTAGTGGAGGTGTGGTGCTAGGAGCACAGGATGTAGGTCCAGCGCCGTCAGGAACACAGGCTGAATGAGGGGCAGAGCTAGGAGCACAGACTGAAGGAGGGCTGGAGCTAGGAGTACAGGCTGAAGGAGTGGCGAGCCAGGAGCACATGCTGAAGGGACAGCAGAGTTAGGAGCACATGCTAACGGAGGGGCGGAGCCAGGAGAACAGGTTGAAGGAGGGGCGGAGCCAGGAGCACAGTTTGAAGGTGGGGGCGGTGCCAAGATGATAGGTTGAAGGAAGTGCTGGAGCCAGGAACACAAGTTGAAGGAGATGGTGGAGCCAGGAGCACAGGATGAAGAAGGGTCGCAGTCAGAAGCGCAGTCTGACGGAGGGTTGGAGAATCGAGTACAGGCTGAAGGAGGGGCAGAGCCAGGAGCACAGGTTGAAGCAGGGGCAGGGCCAGGAGCACAGGCTGAAGGAGCAGTGGAGTTAGGAGCACAGGCTAACGGAGGGGCAAAGTCAGGAGTGCAGGATGAAGGAGGGGCAGTATCAGAAGCACAGACTGAAGGAGGGCTGGATGCAGGATTACAGGTTGAAGTAGGGGCAGGGCCAGGATCACAGGCTGAAAGATAGACATAGTTTGGAGCACTGGATTAAGGAGTGGCTGAGTCCAGAGCGCAGGATGAAGGAGGGGTGGAGACTCGAGTACAGGTTGAAAGAGGGGTGGATTAGGTGCACAGGCTGAAGGAGGGTGCGGAGACAGCAGCACAGTCTGAAGGAGGGCTGGAACCAGGAGTACAGGTTGAAGGAGCTCGTGGAGCCTTGAGCACGGGCTGAAGGAGGGGTCGGAGCACAGGCTGAAAGAGGGATGGAGCCATGAATACAGGTTGAAGGAGGTGGTGGAGCCAGGAGCACAGGCTGAAAGAGGGGTGGAGCCATGAATACAGGTTGAAGGAGGTGGTGGAGCCAGGAGCACAGGCTGAAGGAGGGGCAGACACAGGAGGACAGGCTGATGGAGGGGTGGAGCCAGGACCACGTGCTGAAGGAGCAGCGGAGTTAGGAGCACGGGCTGAGGGACGGGTGGAGCCTCGACTGTAGGCTGAAGGAGGGGCAGAGCGAGGAGCTCAGGCAGAATGAGGGGGCAGAACCAGGAACACAGGCTGGAGGAGGTTTGTAGCCAGGAGTACAGTTTCAAGGAGTGCCGGAGCCAGGAGCGCGTGCATAAGAATGTGCAGAGCCAGGAGTATAGTTTGAAGGAGGGGTAGGGTTAGGAGCACAGGATTAAGGAGTGGTAGAGTCAGGAGCGCAGGCTGAAGGAGGGTTGGAGATTCGAATACAGGTTGAAGGAGGGGTGGAGCTAGGAGTACAGGCTGAAGGAGGGGTTGGAGACAGGAGCACACACTGAAGGAGGTGGTGGAGCCAGGAGCATAGGCTGAAGGAGGGGGTGGAGCCAGGAGCACAGTCTGAAGGAGGGTTGGAACCAGGAGTACAGGTTGAAGGAGCTCGTGGAGCCTTGAGCACGGGCTGAAGGAGGGGTCGGAGCCAGGAGCACACGCTGAAGGAGGGGTGGAGCCATGAGTACAGGTTGAAGGGGGTGCTGGATCCAGGAGCACGTGCTGAAGGAGCAGCGGAGTTAGGAGCAAAGTATGAAGGAGGGGCAGAGTCAGGAGCTCAGGCTGAATGAGGGGGTGGAACCAGGAACACAGGCTGAAGGAGGGTTGGAGATTCGAATACAGGTTGAAGGAGGGGTGGAGCCAGGAGTATAGTTGGAAGGAGGGGCAGGATTAGGAGCATAGGATTAAGGAGTGGCAGAGTCAGGAGCGCAGGCTGAAGGAGGGTTGGAGATTCGAATGCAGTTTGAAGGAGGGTGGAGCTAGGAGTACAGGCTGAAGGAGGGGTTGGAGCCAGAAGCACAGGGTGAAGGAGGTGATGGAGCCAGGAGCACAGGCTGTAGGAGGTGGTGGAGCCAGGAGCACGGGCTGAAGGTGGGTTGAGCCTCGAGTACAGGCTGAAGGAGGGCGGAGTGAGGTGCACAGGCTGAATGAGGGGTGGAACCAGGAGCACAGGCTGAAGGAATGGTGGAGGTTCAAGGAGGGGTGGAGCCAAGATTGCAGGTTGAGGAGGGGCGGAGCCAGTGGTACCTGCTGAATGGGAGGCGGAGACAGGAGTACAGGCTGCAGGAGGGGTGGAGCCTCGAGTACAGGTTAAAGAAGGGTGCAGCAAGGAGCACCGGTTTAAGGAGATCACAGGTTGAAGGAGGGGTGGAGCCAGGAGTACAGGTTGAAGGAGGTGGTGGTGGAACCAGGAGCACAGGCTTATGCAGGTACAGAGCCAGGAGCACAGGTTGAAGGAGGTGGTGGAACCAGGAGCACAGGCTGAAGGAGTGGCAGAGCCAGGAGCACAGGATGAAGGACGGGCGCCATCAGGAGCGCAGGCTGAAGGTGGGTTTGAGCCTCGAGTACAGGCTGAAGGAGGGCGGAGCGAGGAGCACAGGCTGAATGAGGGGTGGAGCAAGGAGAACAGGCTGAAAGAGGGGTAGAGCCAGGAGCACAGGCTGAAGGAGCGTTGGAGCCATGAGTACAGGCTGAAGGAGTGCGGAGCAAGGAGCACAGGCTGAAGGAGGGGTCGGAGCCAGGAGCACAGGCTGAAGGACGGGTGGAGCCATGAGTACAGGTTGAAGGAGGTGGTGGAGCCAGGAGCACAGGCTGAAGGAGGGGCAGACACAGGAGGACAGGCTGAAGGAGGGGTGGAGCCAGGAGCATGTGCTGAAGGAGCAGCGGAATTAGGAGCATGGGCTGAAGGATGGGTGGAGCCTCGACTGTAGGCTGAAAGAGGGGTGGAGCAAGGAGCTCAGACTGAATGAGGGGGCGGAACCAGGAACACAGTCTGAAGGAGGTTTTAGCCAGGAGTACAGTCTGAAGGAGGGCCGGAGCCAGAAGCGTGTGCATAAGAATGTGCAGAGCTAGGAGTATAGTTGGAAGGGGGGGCAGGATTAGGAGCACAGGATTAAGGAGTTGTAGAGTCAGGAGCGCAGGTTGACGGAGGGTTGGAGATTCGAATACAGGTTGAAGGAGGGGTGGAGCTAGGAGTACAGGCTGAAGGAGGGGTCGGAGCAGGAGCACATGCTGAAGGAGGAGTGGAGCCAGGAGCACAGGTTGAAGGAGGGGGCGGAGCCATGAGCACAGGCTGAAGGAGGGGTGGAGCCAGGAGCACAGGCTGTAGGAGGTGGTGGAGCCATGAGCATGGGCTGAAGGAGGGGCAGAGTCAGGAGCACAAGTTGAAGGAGTGGTGGAGCCAGGAGTACAGGTTGAAGGAGGGACAGGGCCTGGGGCATAGACTGAAAGAGGGCTGGAGGCAGGAGTACAGGTTGAAGGAGGGGCGTGGCCAGGATCACAGGCTGAAGGATGGGAATAGTTTGGAGCACGGGATTAAGGAGTGGCTGAGTCCAGAGCGCAGACTGAAGGAGGGGGTGGAGACTCGAGTACAGGTTGAAAGAGGGGTGCATTAGGTGCACAGGCTGAAGGAGGGTGCGGGGCCAGCAGCACAGGCTGAAGGAGGGTTGGAACCAGGAGTACAGGGTAAAGGAGCTCGTGGAGCCTTCAGCACAGGCTGATGGAGGGGTGGATTAGGTGCACAGGCTGAAGGAGGGTGCGGGGCCAGCAGCACAGGCTGAAGGAGGGTTGGAACCAGGAGTACAGGGTGAAGGAGCTCGTGGAGCCTTCAGCACCGGCTGATGGAGGGGTGGAGCTATGAGTACAGGTTGAAGGAGGTGGTGGAGCCAGGAGCACAGGCTGAAGGAGGGGCAGAGACAGGAGGACAGGCTGAAGGAGGGGTGGAGCCAGGAGCACGTGCTGAAGGAGTAGCAGTTAGGAGCAATGTATGAAGGAGGGGAGGAGGCAGGAGCTCAGGCTGAATGTGGGGGCGGAACCAGGAACACAGGCAGAAGGAGGGTTGGAGATTCGAATACAGGGTGAAGAAGGGGTGGAGCCAGGACCGCGTGCAGAAGAAGGTGCAGAGCTAGGAGTATAGTTTGAAGGAGGGGCAGGGTTAGGAGCACAAGGTTAAGGAGTGGTAGAGTCAGGAGCGCAGGTTGAAGGAGGTGGTGGAACCAGGAGCACAGGCTGAAGGAGTGGCGGAGCCTGGAGCACAGGATGAAGGACGGGCGCAGTCAGGAGCGCAGTCTGAAGGTGGGTTTGAGCCTCGTGTACAGGCTGAAGGAGGGCGCAGCGAGGAGCACAGGCTGAATGAGGGGTGGAGCCAGGAGCACAGACTGAAAGAGGGACGGAGACAGGAGCACAGGCTGAAGCAGGGCTAGAGCTAGGCGTACAGTTTGAAGGAGAGACAGGGCCAGGAGCACAGACTGAAGGATGGGTGGAGCTTGGAACACAGGATTAAGGAGGGGTGCAGTCAGGAGGGCAGACTGAAGGAGGAGTGGAAGCTGCATTACAGGTTGAAGGAGGTGTGGAGCCAGGAACACAGACTGAAGGAGGTGCGGAGCCAAGAGCACAGGCTGAGGTTGGGCACAGCCAAGAGTGCAGGTTGAGGGGAGTCGAAGCCAATGTTATCTGCTGAATGAGGGGCGGAGAGAGGAGCACAGGGTGATGAAGGGGTGGAGCCAAAATTACAGCCTGAAGGATGGGCGGAGCCAGGAACACAGGTTGAAGGATGGGGCGGAGTCAGTATGACAGGTTAAAGGAAGTGGTTGAGCCTGGGGCACAGATTGAATGAGGTGGTGGAACCGGGTGCACAAGATGAAGGAGGGGCAGATCCAGGTGCACAGGCTGAAGGAGGGGCAGATCCAGGTGCACAGGCTGAAGGAGGGGCAGAGCCAGGAGCACAGGTTGAAAGAAGTGGTTGAGCCGTGTGCACAGGATGGAGGAGGGTGTAGTCTGGAGCATAGGATTAAGGAGGGGCGCAGTCAGGACAGCAGGCTGAAGGAGGGGTAGAGCCTCGGGTACAGATTGACGGAGGGGTAGAGCTAGGAGCAAAGGCTAAATGAGGGGCCGGAGCCATAAGCACAGGCTGAAGGATGGATGGAGCCAGGAGTACAGGCTGAAGAAGGGTTCGAAGCCAGGACCATGGGTTGAAGGAGGGGCGGAGCCAGGAGCATAGGCTGAAGGAGGGGTGGAGCCAGGAGTACAGGTTGAATGAGGAGCGCGCCAGGAGCAAGGGCTGACGGAGGGGTGGAGCCTTAACTACAGGTTGGAGGAGAGGCAGAGCAAGGAGTACAGGTTGAAGGAGGGGCGGAGCCAGGAACACAGGCTGAAGGTGGATCGTAGTTTGGAGCACAGGATTAAGGAGCGGCATAGTCAGGGGGGCGGAGCCAATGGCAGAGGCTGCGGATGGGCACAGCCAAGAGTGCAGGTTGAGGAGGGTCGAAGCCAGTGGTACCTGCTGAATGAGGGGCGGAGAGAGGAGCACAGGCTGAAGGAGGGGCAGAGTCAGAGGAATAGACTGAAGGAGGGGTGGAAGCAAAAATGCAGCCTGCAGGAGGGTCGGAGCCAGGAACACAGGTTGAAGGAGGGGGCGGAGTCAGTCTGACAGGTTAAAAGAAGTGGTTGAGCCGGGTGCACAGGATGGAGGAGGGGCGGAGTCAAAAGCGCAGGCTTAAGGAGGGCTAGATGCAGGAGTACAGGTTGAAAGTGGGGCAGGGCCAGGATCACAGGCTGAAGGATGGGTGTAGTTTGGAGCACAGGATTAAGGAGGGGCACAATCAGGAGGATAGGCTGAAGGAGGGGTGGAGCCCAGGAGTACAGGTTCAATGAGTTGGTGGAGCCAGGAGCATGGGCAGGAGGATGGGTGGAGCCTCGAGTACAGGTTGAAGGAGGGGCACGCCAGGAACACAGGCTGACGAAGGGGTGGAGCCTCGAGTACAGGTTGGAGGAGGGGCAGAGCAAGGAGCACAGACTGAAGAAGGAGGCAAAGCCTTGAGCACAGGCTGACGGAGGGGTTGAGGCAAGAGTGTAGGTTGACGGACGTGGTGGGGCCAAGAGCACAGGCAAAAGAAGGGGCAGAATCAAGAGAACAGACTGAAGGAGGGCTGGAGGCAGGAGTACAGGTTGAAGGAGGTGCGGAGCCAGGAACACAGGTTGAAGGATGGGGCGGAGTCAGGATGACAGGTTGAAGGAAGTGGTTGAGCCTGGGGCGCAGACTGAATGAGGTGGTGGAACCGGATGCACAGGATGAAGGAGGGGCAGATCCAGGTGCACAGGCTGAAGGAGGTGGTGGAGCCGGGTGCACAGGATGGAGGAGGCTGTAGTTTGGAGCACAGGATTAAGGAGGGGTGCATTCAGGACGGCAGGCTGAAGGAGGGGTGGAGCCTCGGGTACAGGTTGAAGGAGGGGTGGAGCTAGGAGCTAAGGCTGAAGGAGGGGGCGGAGCCAGAAGCACGGACTGAAGGAGAGCTGGATGCAGGAGTACAGGATGAAGGAGGGACGAGGCCAGGATCACAGGCTGAAGGATGGGCGTAGTTTGGGGCACAGGATTAAGGAGGGACACAGTCAGGAGGATAGGCTGAAGGAGGGGTGGAGCCCAGGAGTACAGGCTGAATGAGTTGGTGAAGCCGGGAGCATGGGCAGGAGGAGGGGTGGAGCCTCGAGTACAGGTTGGAGGAGGGGCAGAACAAGGAGCACAGACTGAAGGAGGAGGCAGAGCCTTGAGCACAGGCTGACGGAGGGGTTGAGGCAAGAGTGTAGGTTGACTGAGGTGGTGGGGCCAAGAGCACAGGCAGAAGAAGGGGCAGAATCAAGAGAACAGACTGAAGGAGGGCTGGAGGCAGGAGTACAGGTTGAAGAAGGGGCGGGGACAGGATCACAGGCTGAAGGAGGGGCGGAGACTCGAGTACAGGTTGAAAGAGGGGCGGGGCCAGGAGCACAGGCTGAAGGAGGGGCGGAGTCAAGAGCGCAGGCTGAAGGTGGGGCAGAGGCAGTAGCCCAGGAAAAAGCAGGGCTGGAGCCAGGATGGGAGGTTGAAGGAAGTGGTGGAGCCAGGAACACATGTTGAAGGAGGTGGCAGAGTAGGAGCACAGGATGAAGAAGGGTCAGTGTCAGGAGCGCAGGCTGACGGAGGGGTGGAGACCCGAGTACAGGTTGAAGGAGGGGCAGAGCTAGGAGCAAAGGCTCAAGAAGGATGCGGAGCCAGGAGCACAAGCAGAAGAAGGTGGGGAGCCAGGAGTACAGATTGAAGGAGTTGGTGGAGCCAGGTGCACAGGTTGAAGGAGGGGCGCTGTCAGGAGCACAGGCTGATGGAGGGGTGGAGCCTCAAGTACAGGTTGGAGGAGGGGCAGCATCAGGGGAACAGACTGAAGGAGGGCTGGAGGCAGGAGTACAGGTTGAAGGAGGGGTGGAGCCAAAAGTCAAGGCTGAATGAGGGGCAGAGCAAGGAGCACAGGTTGAAGGAGGGACAGGGTTTGGGACACAGACTAAAGGAGGGCTGGAGGCAGGAGTACAGGTTGAAGGAGTGGCGGGGCCAGGAACACCAGTTGAAGGAGGGGGTGGAGCTAGGAGCACAGGCTGAAGGAGGGTCGGAGACAGGAGAACAAACTGAAGGAGGGGTGGAGCCAAAAGTACAGGCTGAAGCACGGGCACAGCAAGGAGCACGTTTTGAAGGAGGGACAGGTCCTGGAGCACAGAGGGCTGGATGCAGGAGTACCGGTTGAAAGGGGTGGAGACAGGAGCACAGGCTGAAGGAAGGACACAGTGAGGAGCATGGGATTAAGGAGGGGCGGAATCAGGAGGCAGGCTGAAGGAGGGGTGGAGCCTCGAGTACAGGCTGAAGGAAGTGGTGGAGCCTGGAAAACAAGTTGAAGGAGGTGGCAGAGCCAGGAGCACAGGATGAAGAAGGGTCGGTGTCAGGAGCGCAGGCTGACGGAGGGTTGGAGACTCAAGTACAGGTTGAAGGAGGGGCAGAGATAGGAGCAAAGTCTGAAGGAGGGTTCGGAGCCAGGAGCACAAGCAGAAGAAGTTGCGGAGCCAGGAGCATGGGCTGAAGGAGGGGCAGAGGCAGGAGCTCAGATTGAAGGAGGAGTGGAGCCAGGAGCACAGCCTGAAGGTGGGGTGGAGCCAGGAAAACAGGCTGAAGGAGGGGCAGAACCAGGAGCACAGTTTGAAGGATCACGGGCTGAAGGAGGATCGGAGCCAGGAGTACAGGTTGAAGAATTTGGTGGAGCCAGGAGAACAGTCTGAAGGACGGGTGGAGCCAAAACTACAAGGTGAAGGAGGGGCGGAGTAAGGAGCACAGGTTTATGGAGGGACAGGGCCTAGAGCACAGACTGAAGGAGGGCTGGACGCAGGAGTACGTGTTGAAGGAGGGGTGGAGCCAGGAGCACAGGCTGAGGATGGTGCGGGGCCAGGACACAGGCTGAAGGAGGGGCACAGTTTGGAGCCCGGGATTAAGGAGGGGTGGAGTCAGGAATGCAGACTGAAGGAGGGTTGGAGCCTCGAGTACAGGCTGAAGGATGGGTGGAGCCAGGAGCACAGGCTGAAGGAGGTGGTGGAGCCAGGAGCACAGGCTGAAGGAGGGCCAGAGACAGGAGCACAGGCTGAAGGAGGTGTGGAGCTAGGAGTACAGGTTGAAGGAGGTGTTGGAGCCTAAAGTACAGGCTGAAGCACGGGCACAGCAAGGAGCATGTTTTGAAGGAGGGACAGGTCCTGGAGCACAGACTGAAGGAGGGCTGGATGCAGGAGTACCGGTTGAAACAGGGGTGGAGACAGGAGCACAGGCTGAAGAAGGAGCAGGGGCAGGTGCACAGGCTGAAGGAGGGGCACAGTGAGGAGCATGGGATTAAGGAGGGGCTGAGTCAGGTGCGCAGGCTAAAGGAGGGGTGGAGGCTCGAGTACAGGCTGAAGGAGGGGCCGAGACAGGAGCACAGCCTGAAGGAGGGGCGGAATCAGGAACGCAGGCTGAAGGAACGGTGGAGCCAGGAGTACAGGTAGAACGAGGGTGCGGAGCCAGGATCACAGGCTGAAGGAGGATCGGAGCTTGGAGTACAGGTTGAAGAAGGTGGTGGAGCTAGGACCACAGGCTGAAGGAGGGGACGGAGCCAGGAGCACAGGCTGAAGGAGGTTTGGAGCCAGGAATACAGGTTGAAGGAGGTGGTGGAGCCAGGAGCACAGGCTGAAGGAGGTCCGGAGACAGGAGCACAGGCTGAAGGCGAGGTGGAGCCAGGAGTACAGATTGAAGGATTTCGTGGAGTCAGGAGCACAGGATGAAGGAGGGGTGGAGCCAGGAGTACAGGTTGAATGAGGTGGTGGAGCCAGGAGCACAGGCTGAAGGAGGCGCATAGTTAGGAGCACGGGCTGAAGGAGCGGCACAGTTAGGAGCACGGGATTAAGGAGGCGCTGAGTCAGGTGCGCAGGCTAAAGGAGAGGTGGAGGCTTGAGTACAGGCTGAAGGAGGGGCCGAGACAGCAGTACGGGCTGAAGGAGGGCGCGGAGCCAGGATCATGGGCAGAAGGAGGATCGGAGCCAGGAGTACAGGTTAAAGAATTTGGTGAAGCCATAACAGTCTGAAGGACGGGTGGAGCCAAAACTACAAGGTGAAGGAGGGGCGGAGTAAGGAGCACAGGTTTATGGAGGGACAGGGCCTAGAGCACAGACTGAAGGAGGGCTGGACGCAGGAGTACAGGTTGAAGGAGGGGTGGAGCCAGGAGCACGTGCTGAGGGTGGTGCGGGGCCAGGAGACAGGCTGAAGACGGGGCACAGTTAGGAGCATGGGATTAATGGGGGGCGGAGTCAGGAATGCAGGCTGAAGGAGAGTTGGAGCCTCGAGTACAGGCTGAAGGATGGGTGGAGCTAGGAGCACATGCTGAAGGAGGGGATGGAACCAGGAGCATAGGCTGAAGGAGGGGTGGAGACAGGAATACAGGTTGAAGGAGGTGGTGGAGCCAGGAGCACAGGCTGAAGGAGGGGTGGAGACAGGAATACAGATTGAAGGAGGTGGTGAAGCCAGGAGTACAGGCTGAAGGAGGGGTGGTGACAGGAATACAAGTTGAAGGAGGTGGTGGAGCCAGGAGCACAGGCTGAAGGAGGGGCACAGTTAGAAGCACGGGATTAAGGAGTGGCTGAGTCTGGAGTGTAGGCTGAAGGAGAGGTGGGGCTCAGTGCACAGGCTAAACGAGGGGATGGAGACAGGAGTACAGGTTGAAGGAGGTGGTGGATCTAGGAGCACAGGCTGGAGGAGGGGCGGAGCCAGGAGCACTGGTTGAAGGAGGGGCGAGTTAGGCACACAGGCTAAAGGAGGGTCGCAGCCAGATGCACAGGATGAAGGAGGGGCACAGTTAGGAGCACGGGATTAAGGAGGGGTGGAGTCAGGAAGAAAGGCTGAAGGTGGGGTGGGGCCTCGAGTACAGGCTGAAGGAGGGGTGGAGCTAGGAGTGCAGGCTGAAGGACCGCTGGAGCCAGGAGCACAGGCTGAAGAGGGTGCAGAGCCAGGAGCACAGGCTGAAGAATGGGTACAGTCAGGAGCACGGTATTAAGGAGGGGCTGAGTCAGGTGCGCAGGCTAAAGGATTGGTGGAGGCTCGAGTACAGGCTGAAAGAGGGTGTGGAGCCAGAAGCACAGGCGGAAGTAGGGGTGGAGCCAGGAGTACAGGTTGAATGAGTGGTGGAGTCAGGAGCAGGGGCGGAAGGAGGATCAGTGCCAGGAGTAGAGGTTGAAGGAAGGCTGGAGCCAGGAGCACAGGCTGAAGGAGCGGTGGAGCCAGGATGACAGGTTGAAGGAGGTGGTGGAGCCAGAAGCACAGGCTGAAGGAGGGGCGTAGGACAGGAGCACAGACTGAAGGAGGGGTGGAACCAGGAGTACAGGTTGAAGGAGGTGGTGGAGCCAGGAGCACAGGCTGAAGGAGGGGCACAGTTCAGAGCATGGGCTGAAAGAGGGGGCGGAGCCAGGACCACCAGCGGAAGGAGGGGTGGAGCCAGGAGCACAGTCTAAAGGAGGAGTGGAACCAGGAGCACAGGCTGAAGGAGGGTTGGAGCCAGGAGTACAGGCGGAAGGAGGGGTGGAGACAGGAGCACAGGCTAAAGGAAGGGCAGGGCCAGGCGCACAGGCTAAAGGAGGGGCACATTGAGGAGCACGGGATTAAGGAGGGGCTGATTCAGGAACGCAGTCTAAAGTAGGGGTGGAGCCTCGAGTACAGGCTGAAAGAGGGGTGGAGCCAGGAACACAGGCTGAAGGAGGGTCGGAGCCAGGAGCACATGCTGAAGGAGGGGTGAAGCCAGGAGTACAGGTTGAAGGAGGTGGTGGATCCAGGAGCACAGGCTGAAGGATGGGCACAGTTAGGAGCACAGTCTGAAGGAGAGGGCGGAGCTGGGAGCACAGGCGGAAAGAGTGGCGGGGCCAAGAGCGCGGGCTGGAGGAGCGGTGGAGCCAGGATGACAGGTTGAAGGAGGTGGTGGAGCCAGGAGCACAGGCTGAAGGAGGGGCACAGTTAGAAGCACGGGATTAAGGAGTGGCTGAGTCTGGAGCGTAGGCTGAAGGAGAGGTGGGGCTCAGTGCACAGGCTAAACGAGGGGATGGAGACAGGAGTACAGGTTGAAGGAGGTGGTGGATCTAGGAGCACAGGCTTAAGGAGGGGCGGAGACAGGAGCACAGGCTGAAGAAGGTGCAGAACCTGGAGCACGGGCTGAAGGAGGGGGCGGAGCCAGCTGCACAGGCGGAAGGAGGGGCAGAGCCAGGAGCGCAGGGTGGAGGAGGGGCGGAACCTGGAGCACAGGCTGAAGGAGGGGCACAGTTAGTAGCACGGGATTAAGGAGGGGCTGAGTCAGGTGCGCAGGCTAAAGGAGGGGTGGAGGCTCGAGTACAGGCTGAATGAGGGGCCGAGACAGGAGCACAGGCTGAAGGAGGGGTGGAGCCAGGAGTACAGGCTGAAGGAGGGGTGGAGCCAGAAGTGTAGGTTGAATGAGGTGGTGGAGCCAGGAGCACCGGCAGAAGGAGGGGGTGGAGCCAGAATCACGGGCTGAAGGAGGATCGGAGCCAGGAGTACAGGTTTGAAGGAGACGGTGGAGCCAGGAGAACAGTCTGAAGGACGGGTGGAGCCAAAACTACAGGGTAAAGGAGGGGCGGAGTAAGGAGCACAGGTTGATGGAAGGACAGGGCCTGGAGCACAGACTGAAGGAGGGCTGGAGGCAGCAGTACAGGTTGAAGGAGGGGTGGAGCCAGGAGCATGTTCTAAGGATGGTGCGGGGCCAGGACACAGGCTGAAGGAGGGGCACAGTTAGGAGGACGGGATTAAGGAGGGTCTGAGTCAGGAGCGCAGGCAGAAGAAGGAGTGGAGCCTCGAGTACAGGCTGAAGGACAGGTGGAGCTCGGTGCACAGGTTAAACAAGGGGATGGAGCCAGGAATACAGGTTGAAGGAGGTGGTGGAGCCAGGATCACAGTCTGAAGGAGGGGCACAGTTAGGAGCTCGGGCTGAAGGAGGGGCACAGTTAGGAGCATGGGCTGAAGGATGGGGCGGAGCCAGGAGCACAGGCGGAAGGAGGGGCGGAGTCAGGAATGCAGGCAGAAGGAGGGTTGCAGCCTCGAGTACAGGCTGAAGGAGGGGTGGAGCTAGGAGCACAGGCTGAAGAAGGTGGTGGAGCCAGGAGCACAGGATTAAGGAGGGGCTGAGTCAGGAGCACAGGCTGAAGGATGGGCAGAGACCGGAGCACAGTAAAAAGGTGGGGCAGAGCCAGGAGTACAGGTTGAAGGAGGGGCAAAGTTAGGAGCATGGTCTGAAGGCGGGGGCGGAGACAGGAGCATGGGCTGAAGAAGGGGGCGGAGCCAGGAGCACGGGCTGAAGTAGGATCAGAGCCAGGAGTACAGGTTGAAGGAGGTGGTGGAGCCAGGAGCACAGGCTGAAGGATGGGCACAGTTAGGAGCACGGACTGAAGGAGAGGGTGGAGCCGGGAGCACAGGCGGAAAGAGTGGCGGGGCCAAGAGCGCAGGCTGGAGGAGGGGCGGAGCCAGGAGCACTGGTTGAAGGAGGGGCGAGTTAGGCACACAGGCTAAAGGAGGGTCGCAGCCAGATGCACAGGATGAAGGAGGGGCACAGTTAGGAGCACGGGATTAAGGAGGGGTGGAGTCAGGAAGAAAGGCTGAAGGTGGGGTGGGGCCTCGAGTACAGGCTGAAGGAGGGGTGGAGCTAGGAGTGCAGGCTGAAGGACCGCTGGAGCCAGGAGCACAGGCTGAAGAGGGTGCAGAGCCAGGAGCACAGGCTGAAGAATGGGTACAGTCAGGAGCACGGTATTAAGGAGGGGCTGAGTCAGGTGCGCAGGCTAAAGGATTGGTGGAGGCTCGAGTACAGGCTGAAAGAGGGTGTGGAGCCAGGAGTAGAGGTTGAAGGAAGGCTGGAGCCAGGAGCACAGGCTGAAGGAGCGGTGGAGCCAGGATGACAGGTTGAAGGAGGTGGTGGAGCCAGAAGCACAGGCTGAAGGAGGGGCGTAGGACAGGAGCACAGACTGAAGGAGGGGTGGAACCAGGAGTACAGGTTGAAGGAGGTGGTGGAGCCAGGAGCACAGGCTGAAGGAGGGGCACAGTTCAGAGCATGGGCTGAAAGAGGGGGCGGAGCCAGGACCACCAGCGGAAGGAGGGGTGGAGCCAGGAGCACAGTCTAAAGGAGGAGTGGAACCAGGAGCACAGGCTGAAGGAGGGCTGGAGCCAGGAGTACAGGCGGAAGGAGGGGTGGAGACAGGAGCACAGGCTAAAGGAAGGGCAGGGCCAGGCGCACAGGCTAAAGGAGGGGCACATTGAGGAGCACGGGATTAAGGAGGGGCCGATTCAGGAATGCAGTCTAAAGTAGGGGTGGAGCCTCGAGTACAGGCTGAAAGAGGGGTGGAGCCAGGAGCACAGGCTGAAGGAGGGTCGGAGCCAGGAGCACATGCTGAAGGAGGGGTGAAGCCAGGAGTACAGGTTGAAGGAGGTGGTGGATCCAGGAGCACAGGCTGAAGGATGGGCACAGTTAGGAGCACAGTCTGAAGGAGAGGGCGGAGCTGGGAGCACAGGCGGAAAGAGTGGCGGGGCCAAGAGCACGGGCTGGAGGAGCGGCGGAGCCAGGAGCACTGGTTGAAGGAGGGGCGAGTTAGGCACACAGGCTAAAGGAGGGTCGCAGCCAGGTGCACAGGATGAAGGAGGGGCACAGTTAGGAGCATGGGATTAAGGAGGGGCGGAGTCAGGAAGAAAGGCTGAAGGAGGGGTGGAGCTAGGAGTGCAGGCTGAAGGACCGCCGGAGCCAGCAGCACAGGCTGAAGAGGGTGCAGAGCCAGGAGCACAGGCTGAAGAATGGGTACAGTTAGGAGCACGGTATTAAGGAGGGGCTGAGTCAGGTGCGCAGGCTAAAGGATGGGTGGAGGCTCGAGTACAGGCTGAAGCAGGGGCGGAGACAGGAGCACAGGCTGAAGGAGGGGATGGAGCCAGGAGCAAAAGCTGAAGGAGGGTTGGAGCCAGGAGTACAGGTTGAAGGAGGTGGTGGAGCCAGGAGCACAGGCTGAAGGATGGGCGGAGACCGGAGCACAGTATATAGGTGGGGCGGAGCCAGGAGCATATGTTGAAGGAGGGACAGGGCCAGGCGCACAGGCTGAATGAGGGGCACAGGTAAGAGCACGGGAATAAGGAGGGGCTGAGTCAGGCGCAGGCTGAAGGAGGGGTGGAGGCTTGAGTACACGTTGAAGGAGCGGCGGAGACAGGAGCAGAGGAAAAAGGTGGGGCGGAGCCAGGAGCACAGGCTGAAGGAGGGGCACAGTTAGGAGCATGGGCTGAAAGAGGGGGCGGAACCAGGAGCACAGGCTGAAGGAGGGGTGGAGCCAAGAGTACAGGTTGAAGGATGTGGTAGAGCCAAGAGCACAGGCTGAAGAGGGGGCGGAGCCAGGAGCACAGGCTGAAGGAGGGGATGGAGCCAGAAGCACAGGCAAAAGGTGGGGCAGAGCCAGGAGTACAGGTTGAAGGAGGGGCATAGTTCGGAGCACGGGCTGAAAGAGGGTGTGGAGCCAGGAGCACAGATTGAATGAGTGTGGAGCCAGGAGCACTGGCAGAAGGAGGGGCGGAGTCAGGAGCACAGGAGGAAGGAGGATCAGAGCCAGGAGTAGAGGTTGAAGGAAGGCCGGAGCCAGGAGCACAGGCTGAAGGAGCGGTGGAGCCAGGATGACAGGTTGAAGGAGGTGGTGGAGCCAGAAGCACAGGCTGAAGGAGGGGCGTAGGACAGGAGCACAGGCTGAAGGAGGGGTGGAACCAGGAGTACAGGTTGAAGGAGCTGGTGGAGCCAGGAGCACAGGCTGAAGGAGGGGCACAGTTCAGAGCATGGGCTGAAAGAGGGGGCGGAGCCAGGACCACCAGCGGAAGGAGGGGTGGAGCCAGGAGCACAGTCTGAAGGAGGAGTGGAACCAGGAGCACAGGCTGAAGGAGGGTTGGAGCCAGGAGTACAGGCGGAAGGAGGGGTGGAGACAGGAGCACAGGCTAAAGGAAGGGCGGGGCCAGGCGCACAGGCTAAAGGAGGGGCACATTGAGGAGCACGGGATTAAGGAGGGGCTGATTCAGGAACGCAGTCTAAAGTAGGGGTGGAGCCTCGAGTACAGGCTGAAAGAGGGGTGGAGCCAGGAGCACAGGCTGAAGGAGGGTCGGAGCCAGGAGCACATGCTGAAGGAGGGGTGAAGCCAGGAGTACAGGTTGAAGGAGGTGGTGGATCCAGGAGCACAGGCTGAAGGATGGGCACAGTTAGGAGCACAGTCTGAAGGAGAGGGCGGAGCCGGGAGCACAGGCGGAAATAGTGGCGGGGCCAAGAGCGCAGGCTGGAGGAGGGGCGGAGCCAGGAGCACTGGTTGAAGAAGGGGCGAGTTAGGCACACAGGCTAAAGGAGGGTCGCAGCCAGGTGCACAGGATGAAGGAGGGGCACAGTTAGGAGCATGGGATTAAGGAGGGGCGGAGTCAGGAAGAAAGGCTGAAGGATGGGTGGAGCGAGGAGTACAGGTTGAAGGATGTGGTAGAGCCAAGAGCACAGACTGAAGAAGGGGCGGAGCCAGGAGCACAGGCTGAAGGAGGGGATGGAGCCAGAAGCACAGGCAAAAGGTGGGGCGTAGACAGGAGCACAGGCTGAAGGAGGGGTGCAGCAAGGAGTACAGGTTGAAGGAGGTGGTGGAGCCAGGAGCACAGGCTGAAGGAAGGTCACAGTTCTGAGCATGGGCTGAAAGAGGGGGCAGAGCCAGGACCACCAGCGGAAGGAGGGGCGGAGCCAGGAGCACAGTCTGAAGGAGGAATGGAACCAGGAGCACAGGCTGAAAGAGGGTTGGAGCCAGGAGTACAGTCGGAAGGAGGGGTGGAGACAGGAGCACAGGCTAAAGGAAGGGCGGGGCCAGGCGCACAGGCTAAAGGAGGGGCATATTGAGGAGCACGTGATTAAGGAGGGGCAGATTCAAGAACGCAGTCTAAAGTAGGGGTGGAGCCTCGAGTACAGGCTGAAAGAGGGGTGGAGCCAGGAGCACAGGCTGAAGGAGGGCCGGAGCCAGGAGCACATGCTGAAGGAGGGGTGAAGCCAGGAGTACAGGTTGAAGGATGTGGTGGAGCCAGGAGCACGGGATTAAGGAGGGGCTGAGTCTGGAGCGCAGGCTGAAGGAGGGGTGGAGCTTGGATCACAGCCTGAAGGAGGATCGGAGTCAGGAGTACAAGTTGAAGGATGTGGTGGAGCCAGGAGCACAGGCTGATGGAGGGCAGAACCAGGATCATGGGCCGAAGGAGAACTGGAACCAGGAGTACAGGTGGAAGGAGGTGGTGGAGCCAGGAGCACGGTCTGATGGAGGATCGGAGCCAGGAGTACAGGTTGAAGGATGTGGTGGGGCCATGAGCACAGGTTGAAAGAGGGGCGGAGCCAGAGGCACAGGCTGAAGGAGGGTCACAGTTAGGAACATGGGTTTAAGGAGGGGCGGAGTCAGGAATGCAGGCTGAAGGAGGGTTGAGCCTCGAGTAGAGGCTGAAGGAGGGGCACAGTTAGGAGCACGGGATTAAGGAGGGGCGGAGACAGGAATGAAGGATGCAGGAGGAGTGGAGCCTCGAGTACAGGCTGAAGGAGGGGTGGAGCTAGGAGCACAGCCTGAAAGAGGGGACGGAGCCAGGAACACAGGCTGAAAGAGGGGACGGAGCCAGGAACACAGGCTGAAGGAAGCGTGGAGCCAGGAATGCATGCTGATGGAGTGGCGGAGCCAGGAGCTTGGGCTGAAGGAAGGGCGAAGACAGGACCACAGGATAAAGGTGGGGCGGAGCCAAGAGTACAAGTTGAAGGAGGGGCACAGTTAGGAGCAGGGGCTGAAGGAGGTGGCGGAGACAGGTTCACAGCCTGAAGGAGGAGTGGAGCCAAGAGTTCAGGTTGAAGGAGGTGGTGGAGACAAGGGTACAGGTTGAAGGAGGTGGTGGAGACAGGAGCGAAGGCTGAAGGAGTGACAGGGCCAGGAGCACAGGCTGAATGAGGGGCACAGTTAGGAGCACGGGAATAAGGAGGGGCGGAGTCAGAAATGAAGGCAGAAGTAAGGGTGGAGCCAGGAGCACAGGGTGAAGGAGGGGCAGTTAGGAGCACAGGATTAAGGAGGGGCTAAGTCAGGAGCGCAGGCTGAAGGAGGGTGGAGTCTCGAGTACAAGTTGAAGGAGTGGTGGAGCTCAGGGAACAGGCTGAAGGAGGGGACGGAGCCAGGAGCACAGGCTGAGGGAGGGGTGGAGACAGGAGCAGAGGTTGAAGGAGGGACAGGGCCTGGAGCACAGTCTGAAGGAGGGCTAAAGGCAGGAGTACAGGTTGAAGGAGGGATGGAGCCAGGAGCACGTGCTGAGGATGATGCGGGGCCAGGAGCACAGGTTGAAGGAGGGGCACAGTTAGGAGCATGGGATAAAGGAGGGACGGAGTCAGGAATGCAGGCTGAAGGAGGGGTGAGCCTCGATTACAGGCTGAAGGAGGGGTAGAGCAAGGAACACAGTCTGAAGGAGGGGCCGGAGACAGGTGCACAGGCTGAAGGATTTGCTGAGTCAGGAGAACAGACTGAAGGAGGGCTGGAGCCAAAAGTACATGCTGAAGGAGGGACTGAATGAGGGACGGAGACAGGAGTACAGGCTGAAGAAGGTGCGGAGCCAGGGGTGCTGGCGGAAAGGAGGGGTGGAGCCTCGAGTACAGGCTGAAGGAGGGGCCGAAACAGGAGCGCAGGCTGAAGGAGGGGTGGAGCCTCGAGTACAGGCTGAAGGAGAGGTGGAGCTCGGTGCACAGGCTAAAGTAGGAGATGGAGTCAGGAGCACAGGCTGAAGGAGGGGCACAGTTAGGAGCATGGGCTGAAGGAGGTGGTGGAGCCAGGAGCACAGGGTGAAGGAGGGGCACAGTTAGGAGCACAGGATTATGGAGGGGCTGAGTCAGGAGCGCAGGCTGAAGGAGCGGCGGAGCCAGAAGCACGGGCTGGAGGAGGAGCGGAGCAAGGAGCACGGGCTGGAGGAGGGGCGGAGCCAGGAGCACAGGCTGAAGGAAGGGCGGGTTAGGTGCACAGGATGAAGGAGGGGTGGAGTAAGGAGCGCAGGCTGAAGGAGGGGTGGAGTCTTGAATACTGTTCTGAGGAGGGGTAGAGCAAGGATCACTGTCTGAAGGAGGGGACGGAGACAGGTGCACAGGATGAAGGAGGTGCTGAGTCAGGAGAACAGACTGAAGGAGGGCTGGAGCTAAAAGAACATACTGAAGGCGGGGCAGAGCAAGGAGCACGGTTTGAAGGAGGAACAGGGCCTGGAGCACAGACTGAATGAGGGACGGAGACAGGAGTACAGGCTGAAGAAGGTGCGGAGCCAGGAGTGCTGGCTGAAGTAGCGGTGGAGCCTCGAGTACAGGCTGAAGGAGGGGCCAAGACAGGAGCGCAGACTGAAGGAGGGGTGGAGACTTGAGTACAGGCTGAAGGAGAGGTGGAGCTCAGTGCACAGGCTAAAGGAGGAGATGGAGTCAGGAGCACAGCATGAAGGAGGGGCACAGTTAGGAGCATGGGCTGAAGGAGGTGGTGGAGCCAGGTGCACAGGCTGAAGGAGGGATGCAGCCAGGAGTTCAGGTTGAAGGAGGGTCACAGTTAGCAGTGTGGGCTGAAGGACGTGGCGGAGCTCAGTGCACAGGCTGAAGGAGGGGTGGAGCCAGGAGTTCAGGTTGAAGGAGCTGGTGGAGACAGGAGTACAGGTTGAAGGATGTGCTGGAGCCAGGAGCGAAGGCTGAAGGAGGGACAGGGCCAGGAGCACAGGCTGAATGAGAGAAACAGTTTGGAGCACAGGAATAAGGAGGGGCAGAGTCAGGAATGAAGGCAGAAGGAAGGGTGGAGCCAGGAGCACAGGCTGAATGAGGAGACGGAGCAAGGAGCAAAGGGTGAAGGAGGGGCACAGTTAGGAGCACGGGATTATGGAGGGGCTGAGTCAGGAGCGCAGGTTGCAGGAGGGGTGGAGGCTCGAGTACAGGCTGAAGGATGGGTGGAGCTCAGAGCACAGGCTGAAGGAGGGGACGGACCACGAGCACAGGCTGAGGGTGGGGAGGAGACAGGAGCATATGCTGAAGGACCGCCGGAGCCAGGAGCACAGGTTGAAGGAGGGACAGGGCCTGGAGCACAGACTGAAGGAGGGCTGGAGGCAGGATTACAGGTTGAAGGAGGGATGGAGCCAGGAGCACGTGCTGAGGATGGTGCGGGGCTAGGACACAGGTTGAAGGAGGGGCACAGTTAGGAGCATGGGATTAATGGGGGGCGGAGTCAGGAATGCAGGCTGAAGGAGGGGTGAGCCTCGAGTACAGGCTGAAGTAGGGGTGGAGCTAGGAGCACAGGCTGAAGGAGGGTACAGAGCCAGATGCATTGGCTGAAGGAGGGGTGGAGCTAGGAGCACAGGCTGAAGGAGGGGTGGAGCCTGGAGTACAGGTTGAAGGAGGTGGTGGAGCCAGGAGCACAGGCTGAAGGACAGGTGGAGTCAAAACTACAGGGTGAAGGAGGAGCGGAATAAGCAGCACAGGTTGAAGGAGGAACAGGGCCTGGAGCACAGACCGAAGGAGGGATGGAGTCAGGAGCAGGTGCTGAGGATGGTGCGGGGCCAGGACACAGGCTGAAGGAGGAGCACAGTTAGGAGCATGGGATTAAGGAGGGACGGAGTAAGGAATGCAGGCTGAAGTAGGAGTGGAGCCTCGAGTACAGGCTGAAGGAGGGGCCGAGACAGGAGCGCAGGCTGAAGGAGGGGTGGAGCCTCGAGTACAGGCTGAAGGAGAGGTGGAGCTCAGTGCACAGGCTAAAGGAGGAGATGGAGTCAGGAGCACAGGCTGAAGGAGGGGCACAGTTAGGAGCATGGGCTGAAGGAGGTGGTGGAACCAGGTGCACAGGCTGAAGGAGAGTCGTAGCCAGGAGTTCAGGTTGAAGGAGGGGCACAGTTAGGAGCATGGGCTGAAGGAGGTGGCGGAGCCAGGTTCACAGGCTGAAGGAGGGGTGGAGCCAGGAGTTCAGGTTGAAGGAGGTGGTGGAGACAGGAGTACAGGTTGAAGGATGTGGTGGAGCCAGGAGCGAAGGCTGAAGGAGGGACAGGGCCAGGAGCACAGGCTGAATGAGGGAAACAGTTAGGAGCACGGGAATAAGGAGGGGCAGAGTCAGGAATGAAGGCAGAAGGAAGGGTGGAGCCAGGAGCACAGGCTGAATGAGGAGATGGAGCCTGGAGCACCGGGTGAAGGAGGGGCACAGTTAGGAGCACGGGATTATGGAAGGGCTGAGTCAGGAGCGCAGGCTGCAGGAGGGGTGGAGGCTCGAGTACAGGCTGAAGGATGGGTGGAGCTCGGAGCACAGGCTGAAGGAGGGGACGGACCAGGAGCACAGGCTGAGGGAGGGGACGAGACAGGAGCGTGGGCTGAAGGACCGCCGGAGCCAGGAGCACAGGTTGAAGGAGGGACAGGGCCTGGAGCACAGACTGAAGGAAGGCTGGAGGCAGGATTACAGGTTGAAGGAGGGATGGAGCCAGGAGCAGGTGCTGAGGATGGTGCGGGGCCAGGACACAGGCTGAAGGAGGAGCACAGTTAGGAGCATGGGATTAAGGAGGGACGGAATCAGGAATGCAGGCTGAAGGAGGGGTGGAGTATCGAGTACAGGTTGAAGGAGGGGCGGAGTCAGGAGCACAGGCTGAAGGAGGGGTGGAGCCTGGAGTACAGGTTGAAGGAGGTGGTGGAGCCAGGAGTACAGGTTGAAGAGGACAGCTGCTAGGAGCACGGGCTGAAGGAGCGGCGGAGCCAGGAGCACAGGCTGAAGGAAAGGTAGAGCAAAGAATGCAGGCTGAAGGAAGGGCGGAGACAGGAGCACAGGAAAAAGGAGGGGCCCAGTTAGGAGCATGGGCTGAAGGAGGGGCCGGACCCAGTTGCACGGGCTGAGAGAGGGATGGAGCCAGGTGCACGGGCTGAGAGTGGGAGGTGGTGGAGCCAGGAGTTCAGGTTGAAGGAGGGCTGGAGCCAGGAGTTCAGGTTGAAGGAGGTGGTGGAGACAGGAGTACAGGTTGAAGGTGGTGCTGGAGCCAGGAGTTCAGGCCGAAGGAGGGGCACAGTTAGGAGCATGGGAATAAGGAGGGGTGGAGTCAGGAACGAAGGCTGAAGAAAGGGTGGAGACAGGAGCACAGGTTGAATGAGGGGATGGAGCCAGGAGCACAGGTTGAAGGAGGGGCACAGTTAGGAGCACGGGATTAAGGAGTGGCTGAGCTAGGAGTACAGGCTGAAGGAGGGGCCGAGTCAGGAGAACAGTCTGAAGGAGGGGTGGAGCCAAACGTACAGGCTGAAGGATGTGCCGAGCAAGGAGCATGGTTTGTAGGAGGGACAGGGACTGGAGCACAGACTGAAGGAGGGGTGGAGCTCGGAGCACAGCCTGAAGGATGATCGGAGTCAGGAGTACAGGTTGAAGGCGGTGGTGGAGCCAGGAGCACCAGCAGATGGAGGTGTGGAGCCAGGAGCACAGGCTGAAGGAGGATCGGAGCCAGGAGCTCAGGTTGAAGGAGGTGTTGGAGGCAGGAGCACAGGCTGAAGTAGGGTCAGAACCAGGAGTACAGGTTGAAGGAGGTGGTGGAGCCAGGAGCACAGGCTGATGGAGGGGTGGAGCCAGGAGCACAGGCTGATGGAGGTGTGGAGCCAGGAGCACAGGCTGAAGGATGGGCAGGGCCTTGGGCACAGGCTGAAGGAGGGCTGGAGGCAGGAGTACATGTTGAAGGAGGGCTGGAGCCAGGAGCACAGGATGAAGGGGGGCTGGAGCCAGGAGCACGTGCTGAGGATGGTGCTGGGCCAGGACCCAGGCTGAAGGAGGGACACAGCTAGGAGCATGGGATTAAGGAGGGGCGGAGCCAAGAGCACAAGCTGAAGGAGAGGTGTAGCCAGGAGTACAGATTGAAGGAGGGCCACTGCTAGGAGCATGTGCTGAAGAACGTGCAGAGCCAAGAGCACAGCCTGAAGGAGGGGCACAGTTAGGAGCACGGCATGAAGGTGGGACGGAGCCAGGAGCACTGGCTGAAGGAGCGGCGGAGCCAGAAGCATGCGCTGGAGGACAAGCGGAGCCAGGAGCACGGGCTGAAACAGGGGCGGAGCCAGGAGCACGGGCTGAAGCAGCGGAGGAGCCAGGAGCACAGGCTCAAGCAGGGGCGGAGCCAGGAGCACAGGCTGAAGGAAGGGCGAGTAAGGAGCGCAGGCTGAAGGAGGGGTGGAGCCTTGAATACAGTTCTGAGGAGGGGTAGAGCAAGGATCACAGTCTGAAGGAGGGGCCGGAGACAGGTGCACAGGCTGAAGGATTTGCTGAGTCAGGAGAACAGACTGAAGGAGGGCTGGAGCCAAAAGTACATGCTGAAGGAGGGGCAGAGCAAGGAGCACGGTTTGAAGGAGGAACAGGGCCTGGAGCACAGACTGAATGAGGGACGGAGACAGGAGTACAGGCTGAAGAAGGTGCGGAGCCAGGAGTGCTGGCGGAAAGGAGAGGTGGAGCCTCGAGTACAGGCTGAAGGAGGGGCCGAAACAGGAGCGCAGGCTGAAGGAGGGGTGGAGCCTCGAGTACAGGCTGAAGGAGAGGTGGAGCTCGGTGCACAGGCTAAAGTAGGAGATGGAGTCAGGAGCACAGGCTGAAAGAGGGGCACAGTTAGGAGCATGGGCTGAAGAAGGTGATGGAACCAGGTGCACCGGCTGAAGGAGGGGTGCAGCAACGAGTTCAGGTTGAAGGAGGGGCACAGTTAGGAGCATGGGCTGAAGGAGGTGGCGGAGCCAGGTTCACAGGCTGAAGGAGGGGTGGAGCCATGATTTCAGATTGAATGAGGTGGTGGAGACAGGAGTACAGGTTGAAGGATGTGGTGGAGCCAGGAGCGAAGGCTGAAGGAGGGACAGGGCATGGAGCACAGGCTGAATGAGGGAAACAGTTAGGAGCACGGGAATAAGGACGGGCAGAGTCAGGAATGAAGGCAGAAGGAAGGGTGGAGCCAGGAGCACAGGCTGAATGAGGAGACGGAGCCAGGAGCACAGGGTGAAGGAGGGGCACAGTTAGGAGCACGGGATTATGGAGGGGCTGAGTCAGGAGCGCAGGCTGAAGGAGGGGCGGAGCCAAGAGCACAGGCTGAAGGAGGTGCTTAGTCAGGAGAACAGACTGTAGGAAGGCTGGAGCTAAAAGTACATGCTGAAGGCGGGGCAGAGCAAAGAGCACGGTTTGAAGGAGGAACAGGGCCTGGAGCACAGACTGAATGAGGGATGGAGACAGAAGTACAGGCTGAAGAAGGTGCGGAGCCAGGAGTGCCGGCTGAAGTAGCGGTGGAGCCTCGAGTACAGGCTGAAAGAGGGGCCGAGACAGGAGCGCAGGCTGAAGGAGGGGTGGAGACTTGAGTACAGGCTGAAGGAGAGGTGGAGCTCAGTGCACAGGCTAATGGAGGAGTTGGAGTCAGGAGCACAGGCTGAAGGAGGGGCACAGTTAGGAGCATGGGCTGAAGGATGTGGCGGAGCCAGGTTCACAGGCTGAAGGAGGGGTGCAGCCAGGAGTTCAGGTTGAAGGAGGTGGTGGCGACAGGAGTACAGGTTGAAGGATGTGCTGGAGCCAGGAGCGAAGGCTGAAGGAGGGACAGGGCCAGGAGCACAGGCTGAATGAGGGAAACAGTTAGGAGTACGGGAATAAGGAGTGGAAGAGTCAGGAATGAAGGCAGAAGGAAGGGTGGTGCCAGGAGCACAGGCTGAATGAGGAGACGGAGCCAGGAGCACAGGGTGAAGGAGGGGCACAGTTAGGAGCACGGGATTATGGAGGGGCTGAGTCAGGAGCGCAGGCTGCAGGAGGGGTGGAGGCTCGAGTACAGGCTGAAGGATGGGTGGAGCTCGGAGCACAGGCTGAAGGAGGGGACGGAGTCAGAGGCACAGGCTGAAGGACGGGTGGACCCTGGAGTACAGGTTGAAGGAGGTGGTGGATCCAGGAGCACAGGTTGAAGAGGATCGGTGCTAGGAGCACGGGCTGAAGGAGCGGCGGAGCCAGGAGCACAGGCTGAAGGAAAGGTGGAGCAAAGAATGCAGGCTGAAGGAAGGGCGGAGACAGGAGCACAGGAAAAAGGAGGGGCCCAGTTAGGAGCATGGGCTGAAGGAGGGGCCGGTGCCAGGTGCACGGGCTGAGAGAGGGGTGGAGCCAGGAGGATGGGCTGAGGGATGGGGGGAGCCAGGAGTTCAGGTTGAAGGAGGGCTGGAGTCAGGAGTTCAGGTTGAAGGAGGTGGTGGACACAGGAGTACAGGTTGAAGGAGGTGATGGAGACAGGAGCACAGGTTGAAGGTGGTGGTGGAGCCAGGAGTTCAGGCCGAAGGAGGGGCACAGTTAGGAGCACGGGATTTAGGAGTGGCTGAGCTAGGAGTACAGGCTGAAGGAGGGGCCGAGTCAGGAGAACAGTCTGAAGGAGGGGTGGAGCCAAACGTACAGGCTGAAGGATGTGCCGAGCAAGGAGCATGGTTTGTAGGAGGGACAGGGACTGGAGCACAGACTGAAGGAGGGGTGGAGCTCGGAGCACAGCCTGAAGGAGGATCGGAGCCAGGAGTACAGGTTGAAGGAGGTGGTGGAGTCAGGAGCACCAGCAGAAGGAGGGGTGGAGCCAGGAGCACAGGTTGAAGGAGGTGTTGGAGCCAGGAGCTCCGGCAGAAGGAGGATCGGACCCAGAAGTACAGGTTGAAGGAGGTGGTGGAGCCAGGAGCACAGGCTGAAGGAGGATCGGAGCCAGGAGCACAGGTTGAAGGAGGTGGTGGAGTCAGGAGCACCGGCAGAAGGAGGGGTGGAGCCAGGAGCACAGGTTGAAGGAGGTGGTGGAGCCAGGAGCACAGGCTGAAGGAGGATCGGAGCTAGGAGTACAGGTTGAAGGATGTGCTGGAACCAGGAGCACCGGCAGAAGGAGGATCGGAGCTAGGAGTACAGGTTGAAGGAGGTGGTGGAGGCAGGAGCACGGGCTGAAGGAGAATCGGAGCCAGGAGTACATGTTGAAGGATGTGGTGGAGCCAGGATCACAGGCTGATGGAGGGGCACAGTTAGGAGCATGGGTTTAAGGAGGGGCGGAGTCAAGAATGCAGTCCGAAGGAGGGTTGAGCCTTGAGTACAGGCGAAGGAGGGGCACAGTTAGGAGCACGGGATTAAGGAGGGGCGGAGTCAGGAGCGCAGGCTGAAGGAGCGGCGGAGCCAGAAGCACGGGCTGGAGGAGGGGCGGAGCCAGGAGCACAGGCTGAAGGAAGGGCGAGTTAGGTGCACATGATGAAGGAGGGGTGGAGTCTTGAATACTGTTCTGAGGAGGGGTAGTGCAAGGATCACAGTCTGAAGGAGGGGACAGAGACAGGTGCACAGGCTGAAGGAGTTGCTGAGTAAGGAGAACAGACTGAAGGAAGGCTGGAGATAAAAGTACATGCTGATGGCGGGGCAGAGCAAGGAGCACGGTTTGAAGGAGGAACAGGGCCTGGAGCACAGACTGAATGAGGGACGGAGACAGGAGTACAGGCTGAAGGAGGTGCGGAGCCAGGAGTGCTGGCTGAAGGAGCCGTGGAGCCTCGAGTACAGGCTGAAAGAGGGGCCGAGACAGGAGTGCAGGCTGAAGGAGGGGTGGAGACTTGAGTACAGGTTGAAGGAGAGGTGGAGCTCAGTGCACAGGCTAAAGGAGGAGATGGAGTCAGCAGCACAGGCTGAAGGAGGGGCACAGTTAGGAGCATGGGCTGAAGGATGTGGCGGAGCCAGGTTCACAGGCTGAAGGAGGGGTGGAGCCAGGAGTTCAGGTTGAAGGAGGTGGTGGAGACAAGAGTACAGGTTGAAGGATGTGATGGAGCCAGGAGCGAAGGCTGAAGGAGGGACAGGGCCAGGAGCACAGGCTGAATGAGGGAAACAGTTAGGAGCACGGGAATAAGGAGGGGCGGAGTCAGGAATGAAGGCAGAAGTAAGGGTGGAGCCAGGAGCACAGGCTGAATGAGGAGACGGAGCCAGGAGCACAGGGTGAAGGAGGGGCACAGTTAGGAGCACGGGATTATGGAGGGGCTGAGTCAGGAGCGCAGGCTGCAGGTGGGGTGGAGGCTCGAGTACAGGCTGAAGGATGGGTGGAGCTCGGAGCACAGGCTGAAGGAGGGGAGGAACCAGGAGCAAATGCTGAGGGAAGGGAGGAGACAGGCGCATTGGCTGAAGGAGGGACAGGGCCTGGAGCACAGACTGAAGGAGGGATGGAGTCAGGAGCACGTGCTGAGGATGGTGCGGGGCTAGGACACAGGTTGAAGGAGGGGCACAGTTAGGAGCATGGGATTAATGGGGGCGGAGTCAGGAATGCAGGCTGAAGGAGGGGTGAGCCTCGAGTACAGGCTGAAGTAGGGGTGGAGCCAGGAGCACAGGCTGAAGGACAGGTGGAGTCAAAACTACAGGGTGAAGGAGGAGCGGAATAAGCAGCACAGGTTGAAAGAGGAACAGGGCCTGGATCACAGACCGAAGCAGGGATGGAGCCAGGAGCAGGTGCTGAGGATGGTGCGGGGCCAGGACACCGGCTGAAGGAGGAGCACAGTTAGGAGCCTGGGATTAAGGAGGGACGGAGTAAGGAATGCAGGCTGAAGGAGGGGTGGACACTCGAGTACAGGCTGAAGGAGAGGTGGAGCTCGGTGCACAGGCTAAAGGAGGAGATGGAGTCAGGAGCACAGGCTGAAGGAGGGGCACAGTTAGGAGCATGGGCTGAAGGAGGTGGTGGAATCAGGTGCACAGGCTGAAGCAGAGTTGTAGCCAGGAGTTCAGGTTGAAGGAGGGGCACAGTTAGGAGCATGGGATTAAGGAGGGACGCAGTCAGGAATGCAGGCTGAAGGAGGGGTGGAGTCTCGAGTACAGGTTGAAGGAGGGGCGGAGTCTGGAGCACAGGCTGAAGGAGGGGTGGAGCCTGGTATACAGGTTGAAGGAGGTGGTGGAACCAGGAGTACAGGTTGAAGAGGACCGGTGCTAGGAGCACGGGCTGAAGGAGCGGCGGAGCCAGGAGCACAGGCTGAAGGAAAGGTGGAGCAAAGAATGCAGGCTGAAGGAAGGGCGGAGACAGGAGCACAGGAAAAAGGAGGGGCCCAGTTAGGAGCATGGGCTGAAGGAGGGACCGGAGCCAGGTGCACGGGCTGAGAGAGGGGTGGAGCCAGGAGGATGGGCTGAGGGATGGGGGGGAGCCAGGAGTTCAGGTTGAAGGAGGTGGTGGAGCCAGGAGTTCAGGTTGAAGGAGGGCTGGAGACAGGAGTTCAGGTTGAAGGAGGTGGTGGAGACAGGAGTACAGGTTGAAGGTGGTGGTGGAGCCAGGAGTTCAGGCTGAAGGAGGGGCACAGTTAGGAGCACGGGATTTAGGAGTGGCTGAGCTAGGAGTACAGGCTGAAGGAGGGGCCGAGTCAGGAGAACAGTCTGAAGGAGGGGTGGAGCCAATCGTACAGGCTGAAGGATGTGCCGAGCAAGGAGCATGGTTTGTAGGAGGGACAGGGACTGGAGCACAGACTGAAGGAGGGGTGGAGGTCGGAGTACAGCCTGAAGGAGGATCGGAGCCAGGAGTACAGGTTGAAGGAGGTGGTGGAGTCAGGAGCACCGGCAGAAGGAGGGGTGGAGCCAGGAGCATAGGTTGAAGGAGGTGTTGGAGCCAGGAGCACCGGCAGAAGGAGGATGGGAGCCAGAAGTACAGGTTGAAGGAGGTGGTGGAGCCAGGAGCACAGGCTGAAGGAAGATCGGAGCCAGGAGTTCAGGTTGAAGGATGTGGTGGAGCCAGGAGCACCGGCAGAAGGAGGATCGGAGCCAAGAGTACAGGTTGAAGGAGGTGGTGGAGCCAGGAGCACGGGCTGAAGGAGGATCGGAGCCAGGAGTACATGTTGAAGGATGTGGTGGAGCCAGGAACACAGGCTGATGGAGGGGCACAGTTAGGAGCATAGGATTAAGGAGGGACGGAGTCAGGAATGCAGGCTGAAGGAGGGGTGGAGTCTCCAGTACAGGTTGAAGGAGGGGCGGAGTCAGGAGCACAGGCTGAAGGAGGGGTGAAGCCTGGAGTACAGGTTGAAGGAGGTAGTGGGACCAGGAGTACAGGTTGAAGAGGACCGGTGCTAGGAGCACGGGCTGAAGGAGCGGCGGAGCCAGGAGCACAGGCTGAAGGAAAGGTGGAGCAAAGAATGCAGGCTGAAGGAAGGGCGGAGACAGGAGCACAGGAAAAAGGAGGGGCCCAGTTAGGAGTATGGGCTGAAGGAGGGGCCGGAGCCAGGTGCATGGGCTGAGAGAGGGGTGGAGCCAGGAGGATGGGCTGAGGGATGGGGGGAGCCAGGAGTTCAGGTTGAAGGAGGTGGTGGAGCCAGGAGTTCAGGCCGAAGGAGGGGCACAGTTAGGAGCACGGGATTAAGGAATGGCTGAGCTAGGAGTACAGGCTGAAGGAAGGGCCGAGTCAGGAGAACAGTCTGAAGGAGGGGTGCAGCCAAAGGTACAGGCTGAAGGATTTGCCCAGCAAGGAGCATGGTTTGTAGGAGGGACAGGGACTGGAGCACAGACTGAAGGAGGGGTGGAGCTCGGAGCACAGCCTGAAGGAGGATCGGAGCCAGGAGCACAGGTTGAAGGAGGTCGTGGAGTCAGGAGCACCGGCAGAAGGAGGGGTGGAGCCAGGAGCACAGGTTGAAGGAGGTGTTGGAGCCAGGAGCACCGGCAGAACGAGAATCGGAGCCAGAAGTACAGGTTGAAGGAGGTGGTGGAGCCAGGAGCACAGGCTGAAGGAGGATCGGAGCCAGGAGTACAGGTTGAAGGAGGTGCTGGAGCCAGGACACGGGCTGAAGGAGGATCGGAGCCAGGAGTACAGGCTGAAGGAGGTGGTGGAGCCAGGAGCACCGGCACAAGGAGGATCGGAGCTAGGAGTACAGGTTGAAGGAGGTGCTGGAACCAGGAGCACCGGCAGAAGGAGGATCAGAGCCAGAAGTACAGGTTGAAGGAGGTGGTGGAGCCAGGAGCACGGGCTGAAGGAGAATCGGAGCCAGGAGTACATGTTGAAGGATGTGGTGGAGCCAGGATCACAGGCTGATGGAGGGGCACAGTTAGGAGCATGGGTTTAAGGAGGGGCGGAGTCAAGAATGCAGTCCGAAGGAGGGTTGAGCCTTGAGTACAGGCGAAGGAGGGGCACAGTTAGGAGCACGGGATTAAGGAGCGGCGGAGTCAGGAGCGCAGGCTGAAGGAGCGGCGGAGCCAGAAGCACGGGCTGGAGGAGGGGCGGAGCCAGGAGCACAGGCTGAAGGAAGGGCGAGTTAGGTGCACATGATGAAGGAGGGGTGGAGTCTTGAATACTGTTCTGAGGAGGGGTAGTGCAAGGATCACAGTCTGAAGGAGGGGACAGAGACAGGTGCACAGGCTGAAGGAGTTGCTGAGTAAGGAGAACAGACTGAAGGAGGGCTGGAGCTAAAAGTACGTGCTGAAGGCGGGGCAGAGCAAGGAGCACGGTTTGAAGGAGGAACAGGGCCTGGAGCACAGACTGAATGAGGGACGGAGACAGGAGTACAGGCTGAAGGAGGTGCGGAGCCAGGAGTGCTGGCTGAAGGAGCCGTGGAGCCTCGAGTACAGGCTGAAAGAGGGGCCGAGACAGGAGTGCAGGCTGAAGGAGGGGTGGAGACTTGAGTACAGGCTGAAGGAGAGGTGGAGCTCAGTGCACAGGCTAAAGGAGGAGATGGAGTCAGGAGCACAGGCTGAAGGAGGGGCACAGTTAGGACCATGGGCTGAAGAAGGTGGTGGAGCCAGGTGCACAGGCTAAAGGAGGGGTGCAGCCAGGAGTTCAGGTTGAAGGAGGGGCACAGTTAGGAGCATGGGCTGAAGGATGTGGCGGAGCCAGGTTCACAGGCTGAAGGAGGGGTGGAGCCAGGAGTTCAGGTTGAAGGAGGTGGTGGAGACAGGAGTACAGGTTGAAGGATGTGGTGGAGCCAGGAGCGAAGGCTGAAGGAGGGACAGGGCCAGGAGCACAGGCTGAATGAGGGAAACAGTTAGGAGCACGGGAATAAGGAGGGGCGGAGTCAGGAATGAAGGCAGAAGTAAGGGTGGAGCCAGGAGCACAGGCTGAATGAGGAGACGGAGCCAGGAGCACAGGGTGAAGGAGGGGCACAGTTAGGAGCACGGGATTATGGAGGGGCTGAGTCAGGAGCGCAGGCTGCAGGAGGGGTGGAGGCTCGAGCACAGGCTGAAGGACAGGTGGAGTCAAAACTACAGGGTGAAGGAGGAGCGGAATAAGCAGCACAGGTTGAAAGAGGAACAGGGCCTGGATCACAGACCAAAGCAGGGATGGAGCCAGGAGCAGGTGCTGAGGATGGTGCGGGGCCAGGACACCGGCTGAAGGAGGGGCACAGTTAGGAGCCTGGGATTAAGGAGGGACGGAGTAAGGAATGCAGGCTGAAGGAGGGGTGGACACTCGAGTACAGGCTGAAGGAGAGGTGGAGCTCGGTGCACAGGCTAAAGGAGGAGATGGAGTCAGGAGCACAGGCTGAAGGAGGGGCACAGTTAGGAGCATGGGCTGAAGGAGGTGGTGGAATCAGGTGCACAGGCTGAAGCAGAGTTGTAGCCAGGAGTTCAGGTTGAAGGAGGGGCACAGTTAGGAGCATGGGATTAAGGAGGGACGCAGTCAGGAATGCAGGCTGAAGGAGGGGTGGAGTCTCGAGTACAGGTTGAAGGAGGGGCGGAGTCAGGAGCACAGGCTGAAGGAGGGGTGGAGCCTGGTATACAGGTTGAAGGAGGTGGTGGAACCAGGAGTACAGGTTGAAGAGGATCAGTGCTAGGAGCACGGGCTGAAGGAGCGGCGGAGCCAGGAGCACAGGCTGAAGGAAATGTGGAGCAAAGAATGCAGGCTGAAGGAAGGGCGGAGACAGGAGCACAGGAAAAAGGAGGGGCCCAGTTAGGAGCATGGGCTGAAGGAGGGACCGGAGCCAGGTGCACGGGCTGAGAGAGGGCTGGAGCCAGGAGGATGGGCTGAGGGATGGGGGGGAGCCAGGATTTCAGGTTGAAGGATGTGGTGGAGCCAGGAGTTCAGGTTGAAGGAGGGCTGGAGACAGGAGTTCAGGTTGAAGGAGGTGGTGGAGACAGGAGTACAGGTTGAAGGTGGTGGTGGAGCCAGGAGTTCAGGCTGAAGGAGGGGCACAGTTAAGAGCACGGGATTTAGGAGTGGCTGAGCTAGGAGTACAGGCTGAAGGAGGGGCCGAGTCAGGAGAACAGTCTGAAGGAGGGGTGGAGCCAATCGTACAGGCTGAAGGATGTGCCGAGCAAGGAGCATGGTTTGTAGGAGGGACAGGGACTGGAGCACAGACTGAAGGAGGGGTGGAGGTCGGAGTACAGCCTGAAGGAGGATCGGAGCCAGGAGTACAGGTTGAAGGAGGTGGTGGAGTCAGGAGCACCGGCAGAAGGAGGGGTGGAGCCAGGAGCATAGGTTGAAGGAGGTGTTGGAGCCAGGAGCACCGGCAGAAGGAGGATGGGAGCCAGAAGTACAGGTTGAAGGAGGTGGTGGAGCCAGGAGCACAGGCTGAAGGAAGATCGGAGCCAGGAGTTCAGGTTGAAGGATGTGGTGGAGCCAGGAGCACCGGCAGAAGGAGGATCGGAGCCAAGAGTACAGGTTGAAGGAGGTGGTGGAGCCAGGAGCACGGGCTGAAGGAGGATCGGAGCCAGGAGTACATGTTGAAGGATGTGGTGGAGCCAGAAACACAGGCTGATGGAGGGGCACAGTTAGGAGCATAGGATTAAGGAGGGACGGAGTCAGGAATGCAGGCTGAAGGAGGGGTGGAGTCTCCAGTACAGGTTGAAGGAGGGGCGGAGTCAGGAGCACAGGCTGAAGGAGGGGTGAAGCCTGGAGTACAGGTTGAAGGAGGTAGTGGGACCAGGAGTACAGGTTGAAGAGGACCGGTGCTAGGAGCACGGGCTGAAGGAGCGGCGGAGCCAGGAGCACAGGCTGAAGGAAAGGTGGAGCAAAGAATGCAGGCTGAAGGAAGGGCGGAGACAGGAGCACAGGAAAAAGGAGGGGCCCAGTTAGGAGTATGGGCTGAAGGAGGGGCCGGAGCCAGGTGCATGGGCTGAGAGAGGGGTGGAGCCAGGAGGATGGGCTGAGGGATGGGGGGAGCCAGGAGTTCAGGTTGAAGGAGGTGGTGGAGCCAGGAGTTCAGGCCGAAGGAGGGGCACAGTTAGGAGCACGGGATTAAGGAATGGCTGAGCTAGGAGTACAGGCTGAAGGAAGGGCCGAGTCAGGAGAACAGTCTGAAGGAGGGGTGCAGCCAAAGGTACAGGCTGAAGGATTTGCCCAGCAAGGAGCATGGTTTGTAGGAGGGACAGGGACTGGAGCACAGACTGAAGGAGGGGTGGAGCTCGGAGCACAGCCTGAAGGAGGATCGGAGCCAGGAGCACAGGTTGAAGGAGGTGGTGGAGTCAGGAGCACCGGCAGAAGGAGGGGTGGAGCCAGGAGCACAGGTTGAAGGAGGTGTTGGAGCCAGGAGCACCGGCAGAACGAGAATCGGAGCCAGAAGTACAGGTTGAAGGAGGTGGTGGAGCCAGGAGCACAGGCTGAAGGAGGATCGGAGCCAGGAGTACAGGTTGAAGGAGGTGCTGGAGCCAGGACACGGGCTGAAGGAGGATCGGAGCCAGGAGTACAGGCTGAAGGAGGTGGTGGAGCCAGGAGCACCGGCACAAGGAGGATCGGAGCTAGGAGTACAGGTTGAAGGAGGTGCTGGAACCAGGAGCACCGGCAGAAGGAGGATCAGAGCCAGAAGTACAGGTTGAAGGAGGTGGTGGAGCCAGGAGCATGGGCTGAAGGAGAATCGGAGCCAGGAGTACATGTTGAAGGATGTGGTGGAGCCAGGATCACAGGCTGATGGAGGGGCACAGTTAGGAGCATGGGTTTAAGGAGGGGCGGAGTCAAGAATGCAGTCCGAAGGAGGGTTGAGCCTTGAGTACAGGCGAAGGAGGGGCACAGTTAGGAGCACGGGATTAAGGAGCGGCGGAGTCAGGAGCGCAGGCTGAAGGAGCGGCGGAGCCAGAAGCACGGGCTGGAGGAGGGGCGGAGCCAGGAGCACAGGCTGAAGGAAGGGCGAGTTAGGTGCACATGATGAAGGAGGGGTGGAGTCTTGAATACTGTTCTGAGGAGGGGTAGTGCAAGGATCACAGTCTGAAGGAGGGGACAGAGACAGGTGCACAGGCTGAAGGAGTTGCTGAGTAAGGAGAACAGACTGAAGGAGGGCTGGAGCTAAAAGTACGTGCTGAAGGCGGGGCAGAGCAAGGAGCACGGTTTGAAGGAGGAACAGGGCCTGGAGCACAGACTGAATGAGGGACGGAGACAGGAGTACAGGCTGAAGGAGGTGCGGAGCCAGGAGTGCTGGCTGAAGGAGCCGTGGAGCCTCGAGTACAGGCTGAAAGAGGGGCCGAGACAGGAGTGCAGGCTGAAGGAGGGGTGGAGACTTGAGTACAGGCTGAAGGAGAGGTGGAGCTCAGTGCACAGGCTAAAGGAGGAGATGGAGTCAGGAGCACAGGCTGAAGGAGGGGCACAGTTAGGACCATGGGCTGAAGAAGGTGGTGGAGCCAGGTGCACAGGCTAAAGGAGGGGTGCAGCCAGGAGTTCAGGTTGAAGGAGGGGCACAGTTAGGAGCATGGGCTGAAGGATGTGGCGGAGCCAGGTTCACAGGCTGAAGGAGGGGTGGAGCCAGGAGTTCAGGTTGAAGGAGGTGGTGGAGACAGGAGTACAGGTTGAAGGATGTGGTGGAGCCAGGAGCGAAGGCTGAAGGAGGGACAGGGCCAGGAGCACAGGCTGAATGAGGGAAACAGTTAGGAGCACGGGAATAAGGAGGGGCGGAGTCAGGAATGAAGGCAGAAGTAAGGGTGGAGCCAGGAGCACAGGCTGAATGAGGAGACGGAGCCAGGAGCACAGGGTGAAGGAGGGGCACAGTTAGGAGCACGGGATTATGGAGGGGCTGAGTCAGGAGCGCAGGCTGCAGGAGGGGTGGAGGCTCGAGTACAGGCTGAAGGATGGGTGGAGCTCGGAGCACAGGCTGAAGGAGGGGAGGAACCAGGAGCACATGCTGAGGGAAGGGAGGAGACAGGAGCATAGGCTGAAGGTGGGACAGGGCCTGGAGCACAGACTGAAGGAGGGCTGGAGGCAGGATTACAGGTTGAAGGAGGGATGGAGCCAGGAGCACGTGCTGTGGATGGTGCGGGGCCAGGACACAGGTTGAAGAAGGGGCACAGTTAGGAGCATGGGATTAATGGGGGGCGGAGACAAGAATGCAGGCTGAAGGAGGGGTGAGCCTCGAGTACAGGCTGAAGTAGGGGTGGAGCTAGGAGCACAGGCTGAAGGACAGGTGGAGTCAAAACTACAGAGTGAAGGAGGAGCGGAATAAGCAGCACAGGTTGAAGGAGGAACAGGGCCTGGATCACAGACCGAAGGAGGGATGGAGCCAGGAGCAGGTGCTGAGGATGGTGTGGGGCCAGGACACAGGCTGAAGGAGGAGCACAGTTAGGAGCATGGGATTAAGGAGGGACGGAGTAAGGAATGCAGGCTGAAGGAGGGGTGGAGCCTCGAGTACAGGCTGAAGGAGGGGCCGAGACAGGAGCGCAGGCTGAAGGAGGGGTGGAGCCTCGAGTACAGGCTGAAGGAGAGGTGGAGCTCGGTGCACAGGCTAAAGGAGGAGATGGAGTCAGGAGCACAGGCTGAAGGAGGGGCACAGTTAGGAGCATGGGCTGAAGGAGTTGGTGGAACCAGGTGCACAGGCTGAAGGAGAGTTGTAGCCAGGAGTTCAGGTTGAAGGAGGGACACAGTTTGGAGCATGGGATTAAGGAGGGATGGAGTCAGGAATGCAGGCTGAAGGGGGGGTGGAGTCTCGAGTACAGGTTGAAGGAGGGGCGGAGTCAGGAGCACAGGCTGAAGGAGGGGTGGAGCCTGGAGTACAGGTTGAAGGAGGTGGTGGAACCAGGAGTACAGGTTGAAGAGGACCGGTGCTAGGAGCACGGGTTGATGGAGCGGCGGAGCCAAGAGCACAGGCTGAAGGAAAGGTGGAGCAAAGAATGCAGGCTGAAGGAAGGGCGGAGACAGGAGCACAGGAAAAAGTAGGGGCCCAGTTAGGAGCATGGGCTGAAGGAGGGACCGGAGCCAGGTGCACGAGCTGAGAGAGGGGTGGAGCCAGGAGGATGGGCTGTGGGATGGCGGGGAGCCAGGAGTTGAGGTTGAAGGAAGTGGTGGAGACAGCAGTACAGGTTGAAGGTGGTGGTGGAGACAGAAGTTCAGGCTGAAGGAGGGGCCGAGTCAGGAGAATAGTCTGAAGGAGGGGTGGAGCCAAACGTACAGGCTGAAGGATGTGCCGAGCAAGGAGCATGTTTTGTAGGGGGGACAGGGACTGGAGCACAGACTGAAGGAGGGGTGGAGCTCGGAGCACAGCCTGAAGGAGGATCGGAGCCAGGAGTACAGGTTCAAGGAGGTGGTGGAGTCAGGAGCACCGGCAGAAGGAGGGGTGGAGCTCGGAGCACAGGTTGAAGGAGGTGTTGGAGCCAGGAGCACCGGCAGAAGGAGGATGGGAGCCAGAAGTACAGGTTGAAGGAGTTGGTGGAGCCAGGAGCACCGGCAGAAGGAGGATCGGAGCCAGAGGTACAGGTTGAAGGAGGTGGTGGAGCCAGGAGCACGGGCTGAAGTAGGATCGGAGCCAGGAGTACATGTTGAAGGATGTGGTGGAGCCAGGAACACAGGCTGATGGAGGGGCACAGTTAGGAGCATGGGTTTAAGGAGGGGCGGAGTCAAGAATGCAGTCTGAAGGAGGGTTGAGCCTTGATTACAGGTGAAGGAGGGGCACAGTTAGGAGCACGGGATTAAGGAGGGGCGGAGTCAGGAATGCAGGATGAAGGAGGAGTGGAGCCTCGAGTACAGGCTGAAGGAGGGCTGGAGCTAGGAACACAGGCTGAAGGTGGGGACGGAGACAATAGTACAGGTTGAAGGAGGGCCGGTGCTAGGAGCACGTGCTGAAGAACGTGCGGAGCCAGGAGAACTGCCTGAAGGAGGGGCACAGTTAGGAGCATGGGCTGAAGGTGAGGCGGAGCCAGGAGCGCAGGCTGAAGGAGCAGCGGAGCCAAGAGCACAGGCTGAAGGAGGGGCGGAGCCAGGAGCACTGGCTGAAAGAGGGGCGGTGCCAGGAGCACAGGCTGAAGGAGGGGCAGAGCTAAGAGCACGGGCTGAAAGAGGGGCGGTGCCAGGAGCACTGGTTGAAGGAGGGGCGAGTTAGGCGCACAGGCTAAAGGAGGTTTGCAGCCAGGTGCACAGGATGAAGGAGGGCTGCAGTAAGGAGCGCAGGCTGAAGGAGGGGTGGAGCCTCAAATACAATTTGGAGGAGGGGTGGAGCAAGGATCACAGTCTGAACGAGGGGACGGAGGCAGGTGCACAGGCTGAAGGAGGGCTGGAGCCAAAAGTACATGCTGAAGGAGGGGCAGAACAAAGAGCACGGATTGAAGGAAGACAGGGCCTGGAGCACAAACTGAAGGAGGGGCACAGTTAGGAGGATGGGATGAAGGTGGGGCGGAGCCAGGAGCACAGGCTGAAGGAGGGGTGGGGCCTCGAGTTCAGGCTGAAGGAGGGGTGGAGCTAGGAGCAGAGGCTGAAGAATGGGCTGATCCAGGAGCATGGGCTGAAGGAGGGGCGGAGCCAGGTGCACAGGTTGAAGGAGGGGTGTAGCCAGGATTTCAGGTTGAAGGAGGTGGTGGAGACAGGAGTACAGGTTGAAGGAAGGGTGGAGCCAGGAGCACAGGCTGAATGAGGAGACGGAGCCAGGTGCACAGGTTGAAGGAGGGGCACAGTTAGGAACATGGGATTAAGGAGGGGCCGTGTCAGGAGCGCAGGCTGAAGGAGGGGTGGAGCTCGGACCACAGCCTGAAGGATGATCGGAGCCAGGAGTACAGGTTGAAGGAGGTGGTGGAGGCAGGAGCACTGACAGAAGGAGAGGCGAAGCCAGGAGCACAGGCTGAAGGAGGATCAGAGCCAGGAGCACAAGCTGAAGGAGGGCTGGAGGCAGGAGTACATGTTGAAGGAGGGCTGGAGCCAGGAGCACATTCTGAGGATGGTGCGGAGCCAGGACCTAGGCTGAAGGAGGGGCACAGTTAGGAGCATGGGATTAAGGACAGGCGGAGCCAGGAGCACAAGCTGAAGGAGCGGTGTAGCCAGGAGTGCAGGTTGAAGGAGGGCCAGTGCTAGGAGCACATTCTGAGGATGGTGGGGAGCCAGGTCTTAGGCTGAAGGAGAGGCACAGTTAGGAGCACGGGATGAAGGTGGGGCGGAGCCAGGAGCACAGGCTGAGGGAGGGGCGGAGCCAGGAGCATAGTCTGAATGAGGGGTGGGGCCAAGAACACAGGCTGGAGGAGGGTCGGAGCCAGGAGCACAGGCTGAAGGAGGGGCGTGGCCAAGAACACGGGCTGGAGGAGGGGCGGAGCCAGGAGCACGGGCTGAAGGAGGGGCGAGTTAGGTGCACAGGCTTTCGGAGGGTCGCAGCCAGGTGCACAGGCTGAAGGAGGGGTGGAGCCTTGAATACAGTTTGGAGGAGGGCCAGAGCCGGTATCACAGTCTGAAGGAGGGGACGGAGACAGGTGCACAGGCTGAAGGAGGAGCTGAGTCAGAAGAACAGACTTAAGGAGGGCTGGAGCGAAAAGTACATGCTGAAGGAAGGGCAGAGCAAGGAGCACGGATTGAAGGAGGAACAGGGCCTGGAGTACAGGCTGAAGGAGGGGCGGAGACAGGAGTACAGGCTGAAGAAATTGCGGAGCCATGAACGCAGGCTGAAGGAGGGGCCGAGACAGGAGCGCAAGCTGAAGGAGGGGTGGAGCCTCGAGTACAGGCTAAAGGAGGGGCACAGTTAGGAGCATGGGCTGAAGGAGGTGGCGGAACCAGGTGCACAGACTGAAAGAGGGATAGAGCCAGGAGTCTCCGCTGAAGGACCGCCGGAGCCTGAAGCACAGTATAAAGGAGGGGTGGAGCCAGGAGTACAGGTTGAAGGAGGGACAGGGGCTGGAGCACAGACTGAAGGAGGGCTGGAGGCAGGAGTACAGGTTGAACAAGGGATGGAGCCAGGAGCAGGTGCTGAGGATGGTGCGGGGCCAGGACACAGGCTGAAGGAGGGGCACATTTAGGAGCATGGGATTAAGGGGGGTGCGGAGTCAGGAATGCAGGCTGAAGGAGGGGTGAGCCTCGAATACAGGCTAAAGGAGGGGCACAGTTAGGAGCACGAGATTAAGGAGGGGCGGAGTCAGGAATGCAGGATGAAGGACTGGAGCCTCGAGTACAGGCTGAAGGAGGTGTGGAGCTAGGAACATAGGCTGAAGGTGGGGACGGAGCCAGTAGTACAGGTTGATGGAGGGCCGGTGCTTGGAGCACTTGCTGAAGAACGTGCGGAGTCAAGAGGACTGCCTGAAGGAGGGGCACAGTTAGGAGCATGGGCTGAAGGTGGGGCGGAGCCAGGAGCACAGGCTGAAGGTGGGGCGGAGCCAGGAGCACAGGCTGAAGGTGGGGCTGGGCCAAGAGCACAGGCTGAAGGAGGGGCGGAGCCAAGAGCACAGGCTGAAGGAGGGGCGGGGCCAAGAGCACGGGCTGAAAGAGGGGCGGTGCCGGGAGCACTGGTTGAAGGAGGGGCGAGTTAGGCGCACAGGCTAAAGGAGGTTTGCAGCCAGGTGCACAGGCTGAAGGAGGCGTGGAGCCAAAAGTACATGCTGAAGGAGGGGCAGAACAAGGAGCACGGATTGAAGGATGACAGGGCCTGGAGCACAGACTGAAGGAGGGGCACAGTTAGGAGTATGGGATTAAGGAGGGGCTGAGTCAGGAGTGCAGGCTGAAGAAGGAGGGGAGCCTCGAGTACAGGCTGAAGGAGGGGTGGAGCTTGGAGCAGAGGCTGAAGAAGGGGCTGAGCCAGGAGCATGGGCTGAAGGAGGGGCGGAGCCAGGTGCACAGGTTGAAGGAGTGGTGTAGCCAGGAGTTCTGGTTGAAGGAGGTGGTGGAGACAGGAGTACAGGTTGAAGGAAGGGTGGAGCCAGGAGCACAGGCTGAATGAGGAGACGGAGACAGGAGCACAGGGTGCAGGAGGGGCACAGTTAGGAGCACGGGATTAAGGAGGGGCCGTGTCAGGAGCACAGGCTGAAGGAGGGGTGGAGCTCCACCCACAGCCTGAAGGATGATCGGAGCCAGGAGTACAGGTTGAAGGAGGTGGTGGAGGCAGGAGCACTGACAGAAGGAGAGGCGAAGCCAGGAGCACAGGCTGAAGGAGGATCGGAGCCAGCAGCACAAGCTGAAGGAGGGCTGGAGGCAGGATTACATGTTGAATGAGGGCTGGAGCCAGGAGCACATTCTGAGGATGGTGCGGAGCCAGGACCTAGGCTGAAGGAGGGGCACAGTTAGGAGCATGGGATTCAGGACAGGTGGATCCAGGAGCACAAGCTGAAGGAGCGGTGTAGCCAGGAGTACAGGTTGAAGGAGGGCCAGTGCTAGGAGCATGTGCTGAGGATGGCGCGGAGCCAGGTCCTAGGGTGAAGGAGAGGCACAGTTAGAAGCACGGGATGAAGGTGGGGCGGAGCCAGGAGCACAGGCTGAAGGAGGGGCGGAGCCAGGAGCACAGTCTGAATGAGGGGCAGGGCCAAGAACATGGGCTGGAGGAGGGGCGGAGACAGGAGCACTGGCTGAAGGAGGGGCGTGGCTAAGAACACGGGCTGGAGGAGGGGCGGAGCCAGGAGCATGGGCTGAAGGAGGGGCGAGTTAGGCGCACAGGCTAAAGGAGGGTCGCAGCCAGGTGCACAGGCTGAAGGAGGGGCCGAGACAGGAGCGCAAGCAGAAGGAGGGGTGGAGCCTCGAGTACAGGCTAAAGGAGGGGCACAGTTAGGAGCATGGGCTGAAGGAGGTGGCGGAACCAGGTGCACAGGCTGAAAGAGGGATGGAGCCAGGAGTATACGCTGAATTACCGCCGGAGCCAGGAGCACAGTATGAAGGAGGGGTGGAGCCAGGAGTACAGGTTCAAGGAGGGACAGGGCCTGGAGCACAGACTGAAGGAGGGCTGGAGGCAGGAGTACAGGTTGAAGAAGGGATGGAGCCAGGAGCAGGTGGTGAGGATGGTGCGGGGCCAGGACACAGGCTGAAGGAGGGGCACATTTAGGAGCATGGGATTAAGGGGGGTGCGGAGTCAGGAATGCAGGCTGAAGGAGGGGTGAGCCTCGAATACAGGCTGAAGGAGGGGCACAGTTAGGAGCACGGGATTAAGGAGGGGCGGAGTCAGGAATGCAGGATGAACGAGAAGTGGAGCCTCGAGTACAGGCTGAAGGAGGGCTGGAGCTAGGAACACAGGCTGAAGGTGGGGACGGAGCCAGTAGTACAGGTTGAAGGAGGGCCGGTGCTAGGAGCACGTGCTGAAGAACGTGCGGAGACAAGAGGACTGCCTGAAGGAGGGGCACAGTTAGTAACATGGGCTGAAGGTGGGGCGGAGCCAGGAGCCCAGGCTGAAGGAGCGGCGGAGCCAAGAGCATGGGCTGAAGGTGGGGCAGAGCCAGGAGCACAGGCTGAAGGAGGGGCAGAGCCAGGAGCACAGGCTGAAGGAGGGGCGGGGCCAAGAGCACGGGCTGAAAGAGGGGCGGTGCCAGGAGCACTGGTTGAAAGAGGGGCGAGTTAGGCGCACAGGCTAAAGGAGGTTTGCAGCCCGGTGCACAGGATGAAGGAGGGCCGGGGTAAGGAGCGCAGTCTGAAGGAGGAGTGGAGCCTCAAATACAATTTGGAGGAGTGGTGGAGCAAGGATCACAGTCTGAACGAGGGGACGGAGACAGGTGCACAGGCTGAAGGAAGGGCTGAGTCAGGAGAACAGACTGAAGGAGGGCTGGAGCCAAAAGTACATGCTGAAGGAGGGGCAGAACAAGGAGCACGGATTGAAGGAGCACAGGGCCTGGAGCACAGACTGAAGGAGGGGCACAGTTAGGAGTATGGGATTAAGGAGGGGCTGAGTCAGGAGTGCAGGCTGAAGAAGGGGTGGAGCCTCGAGTACAGGCTGAAGGAGAGGTGGAGCTCGGTGCACAGGCTAAAGGAGGAGATGTACTCAGGAGCATGGGCTGAAGGAGTGAAGGAGGGGCACAGTTAGGAGCATGGGCTGAAGGAGGTGGTGGAACCAGGTGCACAGGCTAAAGGAGAGGTGTAGCCAGGAGTTCAGGTTGAAGGAGGGGCACAGTTAGGAGCATGGGCTGAAGGAGGTGGCGGAGCCAGGTTCACAGGCTGAAGGATGGGTGGAGCCAGGAGTTCAGGTTGAAGGAGGTGGTGGAGACAGGAGCACAGGGTGAAGGAGGGGCACAGTTAGGAGCACGGGATTATGGAGGGGCTGAGTCAGGAGCGCAGGCTGCAGGACGGGTGGAGGCTCGAGTACAGGCTGAAGGATGGGTGGAGCTCAGAGCACAGGCTGAAGGAGGGGACGGACCAGGAGCACAGGCTGAGGGAGGGGAGGAGACAGGAGCATAGGCTGAAGGACCGCCGGAGCCAGGAGCACAGGTTGAAGGAGGGACAGGGCCTGGAGTTCAGGTTGAAGGAGGTGGTGGAGACAGGAGTGCAGGTTGAAGGTGGTGGTGGAGCCAGGAGTTCAGGCCGAAGGAGGGGCACAGTTAGGAGCATGGGAATAAGGAGGGGCGGAGTCAGGAACGAAGGCTGAAGGAAGGATGGAGCCAGGAGCACAGGTTGAAGGAGGGGCACAGTTAGGAGCACGGAATTTAGGAGTGGCTGAGCTAGGAGTACAGGCTGAAGGAGGGGCCGAGTCAGGAGAACAGTCTGAAGGAGGGGTGGAGCCAAACGTACAGGCTGAAGGATGTGCCGAGCAAGGAGCATGGTTTGTAGGAGGTACAGGGACTGGAGCACAGACTGAAGGAGGGGTGGAGCTTGGAGCACAGCCTGAAGGAGGATCAGAGCCAGGAGTGCAGGTTGAAGGAGGTGGTGGAGTCAGGAGCACCGGCAGAAGGAGGGGTGGAGCCAGGAGCACAGGTTGAAGGAGATGTTGGAGTCAGGAGCACCGGCAAATGGAGGATCGGAGCCAGAAGTACAGGTTGAAGGAGTTGGTGGAGCCAGGAGCACAGGCTGAAGGAGGATCGGAGCTAGGAGTACAGGTTGAAGGAGGTGGTGGAGCCAGGAGCACGGGCTGAAGGAGGATCGGAGCCAGGAGTACATGTTGAAGGATGTGGTGGAGCCAGGAGCACAGGCTGATGGAGGGTCACAGTTAGGAGCATGGGTTTAAGGAGGAGCGGAGTCAAGAATGCAGTCTGAAGGAGGGTTGAGCCTTGAGTACAGGCGAAGGAGGGGCACAGTTAGGAGCACGGGATTAAGGAGGGGCGGAGTCAGGAATGCAGGATGAAGGAGGAGTGGAGCCTCGAGTACAGGCTGAAGGAGGGGTGGAACTAGGAACACAGGCTGAAGGTGGGGACGGAGCCAATATTACAGGTTGAAGGAGGGCCGGTGCTAGGATCACGTGCTGAAGAACGTGCGGAGCCAAGAGGACTGCCTGAAGGAGGGGCACAGTTAGGAGCATGGGCTGAAGGTGGGGCGGAGCCAGGAGCCCAGGCTGAAGGAGGGGCGGAGCCAGGAACGAAGGCTGAAGGAAGGATGGAGCCAGGAGCACAGGTTGAAGGAGGGGCACAGTTAGGAGCACGGAATTTAGGAGTGGCTGAGCTAGGAGTACAGGCTGAAGGAGGGGCCGAGTCAGGAGAACAGTCTGAAGGAGGGGTGGAGCCAAACGTACAGGCTGAAGGATGTGCCGAGCAAGGAGCATGGTTTGTAGGAGGTACAGGGACTGGAGCACAGACTGATGGAGGGGTGGAGCTTGGAGCACAGCCTGAAGGAGGATCAGAGCCAGGAGTGCAGGTTGAAGGAGGTGGTGGAGTCAGGAGCACCGGCAGAAGGAGGGGTGGAGCCAGGAGCACAGGTTGAAGGAGATGTTGGAGTCAGGAGCACCGGCAAATGGAGGATCGGAGCCAGAAGTACAGGTTGAAGGAGTTGGTGGAGCCAGGAGCACAGGCTGAAGGAGGATCGGAGCTAGGAGTACAGGTTGAAGGAGGTGGTGGAGCCAGGAGCACGGGCTGAAGGAGGATCGGAGCCAGGAGTACATGTTGAAGGATGTGGTGGAGCCAGGAGCACAGGCTGATGGAGGGTCACAGTTAGGAGCATGGGTTTAAGGAGGAGCGGAGTCAAGAATGCAGTCTGAAGGAGGGTTGAGCCTTGAGTACAGGCGAAGGAGGGGCACAGTTAGGAGCACGGGATTAAGGAGGGGCGGAGTCAGGAATGCAGGATGAAGGAGGAGTGGAGCCTCGAGTACAGGCTGAAGGAGGGGTGGAGCTAGGAACACAGGCTGAAGGTGGGGACGGAGCCAATATTACAGGTTGAAGGAGGGCCGGTGCTAGGATCACGTGCTGAAGAACGTGCGGAGCCAAGAGGACTGCCTGAAGGAGGGGCACAGTTAGGAGCATGGGCTGAAGGTGGGGCGGAGCCAGGAGCCCAGGCTGAAGGAGCGGCGGAGCCAGGAGCACAGGCTGAAGGTGGGGCGGAGCCAGGAACATGGGCTGAAGGAGGGGCGGAGACAGGTGCACAAGTTGAAGGAGGGGTGTAGCCAGGAGTTCAGGTTGAAGGAGGTGGTGGAGACAGGAGTACAGGTTGAAGGAAGGGTGGAGCCAGGAGCACAGGCTGAATGAGGAGACGGAGCCAGGTGCACAGGGTGAAGGAGGGGCATATTTAGGAGCACGAGATTAAGGAGGGGCCGTGTCAGGAGCGCAGGCTGAAGGAGGGGTGGAGCTCGGACCACAACCTGAAGGATGATCGGAGCCAGGAGCACAGGCTGAAGGAGGATCGGAGCCTGGAGCACAAGCTGAAGGAGGACTGGAGGCAGGAGTACATGTTGAAGGAGGGCTGGAGGCAGGAGCATGTGCTGAGGATGGTGCGGAGCCAGGACCTCGGCTGAAGGAGGGGCACAGTTAGGAGCATGGGATTAAGGATGGGCGGAGCCAGGAGCACAAGCTGAAGGAGGGGTGTAGCCAGGAGTACAGGTTGAAGGAGGGCCAGTGCTAGGAGCACGTGCTGAGGATGGTGCGGAGCCAGGTCTTAGGCTGAAGGAGAGGCACAGTTAGGAGCACGGGATGAAGGTGGGGCGGAATCAGGAGCACAGGCTGAAGGAGGGGCGGAGCCAGGAGCACAGTCTGAATGAGGGGTGGGGCCAAGAACACGGGCTAGAAGAGGGTCGGAGCCAGGAGCACAGGCTGAAGGAGGGGCGTGGCCAAGAACACGGGCTGGAGGAGGGGCAGAGCCAGGAGCACGGCTGAAGGAGGGGCGAGTTAGGCGCACAGGCTAAAGGAGGGTCGCAGCCAGGTGCACAGGCTGAAGGAGGGGTGGATCCTTGAATACAGTTTGGAGGAGGGCCAGAGCCAGTATCACAGTCTGAAGGAGGGGACGGAGACAGGTGCACAGGCTGAAGGAGGGGCTGAGTCAGAAGAACAGACTGAAGGAGGGCTGGAGCGAAAAGTACATGCTGAAGGAAGGGCAGAGCAAGGAGCACGGATTGAAGGAGGAACAGGGCCTGGAGCACAGACTGAATGAGTGGCGGAGACAGGAGTACAGGCTGAAGAACGTGTGGAGCCAGAAGCACAGGCTGAAGGAGGGGCCGAGATAGGAGCGCAAGCTGAAGGAGGGGTGGAGCCTCGAGTACAGGCTGAAGGAGGGGCACAGTTAGGAGCATGGGCTGAAGGAGGTGGCGGAACCAGGTGCACAGGCTGAAAGAGGGAAGAGCCAGGAGTATACGCTGAAGGACCGCCGGAGCCAGGAGCACAGTGTGAAGGGGGGGTGGAGCCAGGAGTACAGGTTGAAGGAGGGACAGGGCCTGGAGCACAGACTGAAGGAGGGCTGGAGGCAGGAGTACAGGTTGAAGAAGGGATGGAGCCAGGAGCAGGTGCTGAGGATGGTGCGGGGCCAGGACACAGGCTGAAGGAGGGGCACATTTAGGAGCATGGGATTAAGTGGGATGCGGTGTCAGGAATGCAGGCTGTAGGAGGGGTGAGCCTCGAATACAGGCTGAAGGAGGGGCACAGTTAGGAGCACGGGATTAAGGAGGGGCGGAGTCAGGAATGCAGGATGAACGAGGAGTGGAGCCTCGAGTACAGGCTGAAGGAGGGGTGGAGCTAGGAACACAGGCTGAAGGTGGGGACGGAGCCAGTAGTACAGGTTGAAGGAGGGCCGGTGCTAGGATCACGTGCTGAAGAACGTGCGGAGACAAGAGGACTTCCTGAAGGAGGGGCACAGTTAGGAGCATGGGCTGAAGGTGGGGCTGAGCCAGGAGCACAGGCTGAAGGTGGGGCAGAGCCAGGAGCACAGGCTGAAGGAGGGGCGGAGCCAAGAGCACAGGCTGAAGGTGGGGCGGAGCCAGGAGCACAGGCTGAAGGAGGGGCGGGGCCAAGAGCACGGGCTGAAAGAGGGGCAGTGCCAGGACACTGGTTGAAGGAGGGGCGAGTTAGGCGCACAGGTGCACAGGATGAAGGAGGGCTGGAGTAAGGAGCGCAGGCTGAAGGAGGAGTGGAGCCTCAAATACAATTTGGAGGAGTGGTGGAGCAAGGATCACAGTCTGAACGAGGGGACGGAGACAGGTGCATAGGCTGAAGGAGGGGCTGAGTCAGGGGAACAGCCTGAAAGAGGGCTGGAGCCAAAAGTACATGCTGAAGGAAGAACCGAACAAGGAGCACGGATTGAAGGAGTACAGGGCCTGGAGCACAGACTGAAGGAGGGGCACAGTTAGGAGTATGGGATTAAGGAGGGGCTGAGTCAGGAGTGCAGGCTGAAGAAGGGGTGGAGCCTCGAGTACAGGCTGAAGGAGGGGTGGAGCTAGGAGCAGAGGCTGAAGAAGGGGCTGAGCCAGGAGCATGGGCTGAAGGAGGGGCGGAGCCAGGTGCACAGGTTGAAGGAGGGGTGTAGCCAGGAGTTCAGGTTGAAGGAGGTGGGGGAGACAGGAGTACAGGTTGAAGGAAGGGTGGAGCAGTAGCACAGGCTGAATGAGGAGACAGAGCCAGGTGCACATGGTGAAGGAGGGGCACAATTAGGAGCACGGGATTAAGGAGGGGCCGTGTCAGGAGCGCAGGCTGAAGGAGGGGTGGAGCTCGGACCACAGCCTGAAGGATGATCGGAGCCAGGAGTACAGGTTGAAGGAGGTGGTGGAGGCAGGAGCACTGACAGAAGGAGAGGCGAAGCCAGGAGCACAGGCTGAAGGAGGATCGGAGCCAGGAGCACAAGCTGAAGGAGGGCTGGAGGCAGGAGTACATGTTGAAGGAGGGCTGGAGCCAGGAGCACGTGCTGAGGATGGTGCGGAGCCAGGATCTAGGCTGAAGGAGGGGCACAGTTAGGAGCATGGGATTAAGGATGGGCGGAGCCAGGAGCACAAGCTGAAGGAGGGGTGTAGCCAGGAGTACAGGTTGAAGGAGGGCCAGTGCTAGGAGCACGTGCTGAGGATGGTGCGGAGCCAGGTTCTAGGCTGAAGGAGAGGCACAGTTAGGAGCACGGGATGGAGGTGGGGCGGAGCCAGGAGCACAGGCTGAAGGAGGGGCGGAGCCAGGAGCACAGTCTGAATGAGGGTCGGGGCCAAGAACACGGGCTGGAGGAGGGGCGAAGCCAGGAGCACCGGCAGAAGGAGGGGTGGAGCCAGGAGCACAGGTTGAAGGAGATGTTGGAGTCAGGAGCACCGGCAAATGGAGGATCGGAGCCAGAAGTACAGGTTGAAGGAGTTGGTGGAGCCAGGAGCACAGGCTGAAGGAGGATCGGAGCTAGGAGTACAGGTTGAAGGAGGTGGTGGAGCCAGGAGCACGGGCTGAAGGAGGATCGGAGCCAGGAGTACATGTTGAAGGATGTGGTGGAGCCAGGAGCACAGGCTGATGGAGGGTCACAGTTAGGAGCATGGGTTTAAGGAGGAGCGGAGTCAAGAATGCAGTCTGAAGGAGGGTTGAGCCTTGAGTACAGGCGAAGGAGGGGCACAGTTAGGAGCACGGGATTAAGGAGGGGCGGAGTCAGGAATGCAGGATGAAGGAGGAGTGGAGCCTCGAGTACAGGCTGAAGGAGGGGTGGAGCTAGGAACACAGGCTGAAGGTGGGGACGGAGCCAATATTACAGGTTGAAGGAGGGCCGGTGCTAGGATCACGTGCTGAAGAACGTGCGGAGCCAAGAGGACTGCCTGAAGGAGGGGCACAGTTAGGAGCATGGGCTGAAGGTGGGGCGGAGCCAGGAGCCCAGGCTGAAGGAGCGGCGGAGCCAGGAGCACAGGCTGAAGGTGGGGCGGAGCCAGGAACATGGGCTGAAGGAGGGGCGGAGACAGGTGCACAAGTTGAAGGAGGGGTGTAGCCAGGAGTTCAGGTTGAAGGAGGTGGTGGAGACAGGAGTACAGGTTGAAGGAAGGGTGGAGCCAGGAGCACAGGCTGAATGAGGAGACGGAGCCAGGTGCACAGGGTGAAGGAGGGGCATATTTAGGAGCACGAGATTAAGGAGGGGCCGTGTCAGGAGCGCAGGCTGAAGGAGGGGTGGAGCTCGGACCACAACCTGAAGGATGATCGGAGCCAGGAGCACAGGCTGAAGGAGGATCGGAGCCTGGAGCACAAGCTGAAGGAGGACTGGAGGCAGGAGTACATGTTGAAGGAGGGCTGGAGGCAGGAGCATGTGCTGAGGATGGTGCGGAGCCAGGACCTCGGCTGAAGGAGGGGCACAGTTAGGAGCATGGGATTAAGGACGGGCGGAGCCAGGAGCACAAGCTGAAGGAGGGGTGTAGCCAGGAGTACAGGTTGAAGGAGGGCCAGTGCTAGGAGCACGTGCTGAGGATGGTGCGGAGCCAGGTCTTAGGCTGAAGGAGAGGCACAGTTAGGAGCACGGGATGAAGGTGGGGCGGAATCAGGAGCACAGGCTGAAGGAGGGGCGGAGCCAGGAGCACAGTCTGAATGAGGGGTGGGGCCAAGAACACGGGCTAGAAGAGGGTCGGAGCCAGGAGCACAGGCTGAAGGAGGGGCGTGGCCAAGAACACGGGCTGGAGGAGGGGCAGAGCCAGGAGCACGGCTGAAGGAGGGGCGAGTTAGGCGCACAGGCTAAAGGAGGGTCGCAGCCAGGTGCACAGGCTGAAGGAGGGGTGGATCCTTGAATACAGTTTGGAGGAGGGCCAGAGCCAGTATCACAGTCTGAAGGAGGGGACGGAGACAGGTGCACAGGCTGAAGGAGGGGCTGAGTCAGAAGAACAGACTGAAGGAGGGCTGGAGCGAAAAGTACATGCTGAAGGAAGGGCAGAGCAAGGAGCACGGATTGAAGGAGGAACAGGGCCTGGAGCACAGACTGAATGAGTGGCGGAGACAGGAGTACAGGCTGAAGAACGTGTGGAGCCAGAAGCACAGGCTGAAGGAGGGGCCGAGATAGGAGCGCAAGCTGAAGGAGGGGTGGAGCCTCGAGTACAGGCTGAAGGAGGGGCACAGTTAGGAGCATGGGCTGAAGGAGGTGGCGGAACCAGGTGCACAGGCTGAAAGAGGGAAGAGCCAGGAGTATACGCTGAAGGACCGCCGGAGCCAGGAGCACAGTGTGAAGGGGGGGTGGAGCCAGGAGTACAGGTTGAAGGAGGGACAGGGCCTGGAGCACAGACTGAAGGAGGGCTGGAGGCAGGAGTACAGGTTGAAGAAGGGATGGAGCCAGGAGCAGGTGCTGAGGATGGTGCGGGGCCAGGACACAGGCTGAAGGAGGGGCACATTTAGGAGCATGGGATTAAGTGGGATGCGGTGTCAGGAATGCAGGCTGTAGGAGGGGTGAGCCTCGAATACAGGCTGAAGGAGGGGCACAGTTAGGAGCACGGGATTAAGGAGGGGCGGAGTCAGGAATGCAGGATGAACGAGGAGTGGAGCCTCGAGTACAGGCTGAAGGAGGGGTGGAGCTAGGAACACAGGCTGAAGGTGGGGACGGAGCCAGTAGTACAGGTTGAAGGAGGGCCGGTGCTAGGATCACGTGCTGAAGAACGTGCGGAAACAAGAGGACTTCCTGAAGGAGGGGCACAGTTAGGAGCATGGGCTGAAGGTGGGGCTGAGCCAGGAGCACAGGCTGAAGGTGGGGCAGAGCCAGGAGCACAGGCTGAAGGAGGGGCGGAGCCAAGAGCACAGGCTGAAGGTGGGGCGGAGCCAGGAGCACAGGCTGAAGGAGGGGCGGGGCCAAGAGCACGGGCTGAAAGAGGGGCAGTGCCAGGACACTGGTTGAAGGAGGGGCGAGTTAGGCGCACAGGTGCACAGGATGAAGGAGGGCTGGAGTAAGGAGCGCAGGCTGAAGGAGGAGTGGAGCCTCAAATACAATTTGGAGGAGTGGTGGAGCAAGGATCACAGTCTGAACGAGGGGACGGAGACAGGTGCATAGGCTGAAGGAGGGGCTGAGTCAGGAGCATGGGCTGAAGGAGGGGCGGAGCCAGGTGCACAGGTTGAAGGAGGGGTGTAGCCAGGAGTTCAGGTTGAAGGAGGTGGGGGAGACAGGAGTACAGGTTGAAGGAAGGGTGGAGCAGTAGCACAGGCTGAATGAGGAGACAGAGCCAGGTGCACAGGGTGAAGGAGGGGCACAATTAGGAGCACGGGATTAAGGAGGGGCCGTGTCAGGAGCGCAGGCTGAAGGAGGGGTGGAGCTCGGACCACAGCCTGAAGGATGATCGGAGCCAGGAGTACAGGTTGAAGGAGGTGGTGGAGGCAGGAGCACTGACAGAAGGAGAGGCGAAGCCAGGAGCACAGGCTGAAGGAGGATCGGAGCCAGGAGCACAAGCTGAAGGAGGGCTGGAGGCAGGAGTACATGTTGAAGGAGGGCTGGAGCCAGGAGCACGTGCTGAGGATGGTGCGGAGCCAGGATCTAGGCTGAAGGAGGGGCACAGTTAGGAGCATGGGATTAAGGATGGGCGGAGCCAGGAGCACAAGCTGAAGGAGGGGTGTAGCCAGGAGTACAGGTTGAAGGAGGGCCAGTGCTAGGAGCACGTGCTGAGGATGGTGCGGAGCCAGGTTCTAGGCTGAAGGAGAGGCACAGTTAGGAGCACGGGATGGAGGTGGGGCGGAGCCAGGAGCACAGGCTGAAGGAGGGGCGGAGCCAGGAGCACAGTCTGAATGAGGGTCGGGGCCAAGAACACGGGCTGGAGGAGGGGCGAAGCCAGGAGCACAGGCTGAAGGAGGGGCGTGGCCAAGAACACAGGCTGGAGGAGGGGCGGAGCCAGGAGCACGGGCTGAAGGAGGGGCGAGTTAGGCGCACAGGCTAAAGGAGGGTCGCAGCCAGGTGCACAGGCTGAAGAAGTGGTGGAGCCTTGAATACAGTTTGGAGGAGGGCCAGAGCCAGTATCACAGTCTGAAGGAGGGGACGGAGACAGGTGCACAGGCTGAAGGAAGGGCTGAGTCAGAAGAACAGACTGAAGGAGGGCTGGAGCGAAAAGTACATGCTGAAGGAAGGGCAGAGCAAGGAGCACGGATTGAAGGAGGAACAGGGCCTGGAGCACAGACTGAATGAGGGGCGGAGACAGGAGTACAGGCTGAAGAAAGTGCGGAGCCAGGAGCGCAGGCTGAAGGAGAGGCCGAGACAGGAGCGCAAGCTGAAGGAGGGGTGGAGCCTCGAGTACAGGCTAAAGGAGGGGCACAGTTAGGAGCATGGGCTGAAGGAGGTGGCGGAACCGGTGCACAGGCTGAAAGAGGGATGGAGCCAGGAGTATACGCTGAAGGACCGCCGGAGGCAAGAGCACAGTATGAAGGAGGGGTGGAGCCAGGAGTACAGGTTGAAGGAGGGACAGGGCCTGGAGCACAGACTGACGGAGGGCTGGAGGCAGGAGTACAGGTTGAAGAAGGGATGGAGCCAGGAGCAGGTGGTGAGGATGGTGCGGGGCCAGGACACAGGCTGAAGGAGGGGCACATTTAGGAGCATGGGATTAAGGGTGGTGCGGAGTCAGGAATGCAGGCTGAAGGAGGGGTGAGCCTCGAATACAGGCTAAAGGAGGGGCACAGTTAGGAGTACAGATTGAAGGAGCTGGTGATGCCAGGAGCACAGGCTGAAGGACAGGTGGAGTCAAAACTACAGGGTGAAGGAGGAGCGGAGTAAGCAGCACAGGTTGAAGGAGGAACAGGGCCTGGAGCACAGACTGAAGGAGGGCTGGAGGCAGGATTACAGGTTGAAGGAGGGATGGAGCCAGGAGCAGGTGCTGAGGATGGTGCGGGGGCAGGACACAGACTGGAGGGGCACAGTTAGGAGCATGGGATTAAGGAGGGACGGAGTCAGGAATGCAGGCTGAAGGAGGGGTGGAGCCTCGAGTACAGGTTGAAGGAGGGGGGGAGTCAGGAGCACAGGCTGAAGGAGGGGTGGAGCCTGGAGTACAGGTTGAAGGAGGTGGTGGAGGCAGGAGCACTGGCAGAAGGAGGGGCAGTGCCAGGAGCACAGGCAGAACGAGGATCGGAGCCAGGAGCACAGGTTGAAGGAGCTGGTGGAGGCAGGAGCACCGGCAGAAGCAGGGGCGAAGCCAGGAGCACAGGCTGAAGGAGGAACAGGGCCTGGAGCACAGACTGAAGGAGGGCTGGAAACAGGAGTACAGGTTGAAGGAGGGATGGAGCCAGGAGCACGTGCTGAGGATGGTGCGGAGCCAGGACCCAGGCTGGAGGAGGGGCACATTTAGGAGCACGAGATTAAGGAGGGGCGGAATCAGGAATGCAGGATGAAGGAGGAGTGGAGCCTTGAGTACAGGCTGAAGGAGGGGTGGAGCTAGGAGCACAGGCTGAATATTGTGGTGTAGCCAGGATTACAGGTTGAAGAGGACCGGTACTAGGAGCACGGGCTGAAGGAAAGGTGGAGCAAAGAGTGCAGGCTGAAGGAAGGGCGGAGACAGCAGCACAGGAAAAAGGAGGGGCATAGTCAGGAGCATGGGCTGAAGGAGTGGGTGGAGCCAGGTGCACGGACTGAAGGAAGGGTGGAGCCAGGAGTTCAGGTTGAAGGAGGTGGTGGAGACAGGAGTACAGGTTGAAGGTGGTGGTGGAGCCAGGAGCGAAGGCTGAAGGAGGGGCGGAGCCAGGTGCACAGGCTGAAGGAAGGGTGGAGCCAGGAGTTCAGGTTGAAGGAGGTGATGGAGACAGGAGTACAGGTTGAAGGAGGTGGTGGAGCCAGGAGTGAAGGCTGAAGGAGGGGCACAGTTCGGAGCACGGGAATAAGGAAGGGCAGAGTCAGAAATGATGGCTGAAGGAAGGGTGGAGCCAGGAGCACAGGCTGAATGAGGGGACGGAGCCAGGATCACAGGTTGAAGGAGGGGCACAGTTAGGAGCACAGGATTAAGGAGTGGCTGAGTCAGGAGCGCAGGCTGAAGGAGGCGTGGAGGCTTGAGTACAAACTGAAGGAGGGCCGGAGCCAGGAGCACGTCCTGAAGAAGGTGCGGAGCCAGGAGCACAGGTTGAAGGAGGGGTGGAACTCGGTGCTCAGTCTAAAGGAGGGAATGGAGCCAGGAGCACAGGCTGAAGGAGGGGCCGAGTCAGGAGAACAGTCTGAAGGAGGGGTGGAGCCAAATGTACATGCTGAAGGAGGGGCGGAGCAAGGAGCATGGCTTGTAGGAGGGACAGGGCCTGGAGCACAGGCTGAAGGAGGGGCACAGTGAGGAGCACGGGATTAAGGAGGGGCAGATTCAGGAACGCAGTCTGAAGGAGAGGTGGAGCCTCAAGTACAGGCTGAAAGAGGGGACGGAGCCAGGAGCACAGGATGAATGAAGGGTGGAGTTCAGGTTGAAGGAGGTGGTGTAGCCAGGAGTACAGGTTGAAAGAGGGGCAGAGCCAGGAGCACAAGGTGAAGAAGGTGCAGAGCCAGGAGCAGAGCCTGAAGGAGGGGCGGGGCCAAGAGCACGGGCTGAAGGAGGGGCGAGTTAGGCGCACAGGGTCCCAGCCAGGTTGCACAGGATGAAGGAGGGGTGGAGTAAAGAGCGCAGGCTGAAGGAGGGGTGGAGCCTTGAATACAGTTTGGAGGAGGGGCCGAGCAAGGATCACAGTCTGAAGGAGGGGACAGAGTCAGCAGCACAGATTGAAGGAGGGCTGGAGGCAGGAGTACAGTTTGAAAGAGGTGTGGAGACAGGAGCACGTGCTGAAGAAGGGCCGGGGCCAGGTGCACAGGTGGAATGAGGGGCACACTGAGGAGCATGGGATTAAGGAGGGGCGGATTCAGGAATGCAGGCTGAAGGAGAGGTGGAGCCTCAAGTACAGGCTGAAAGAGGGGACGGAGCCAGGAGCACAGGATGAATGAAGGGTGGAGCCAGGAGTACTTGCTGAATGAGGTGGTGGAGCCAGAAGCTCGGGCTGAAGGATGGGTGGAACCAGGATCATGCACTGATGGAGCGATGGAGCCAGGAGGACAGGTTGAAGGAGTGGTGGTGACAGGTGTACAGGTTGAGGGAGGGGTGGAGCCAGGAGCACAGGTTGAAGAAGGGACGGGGCCAGGAGCACAGGCTGAAGGAGTGGGTGGAGCCTTGATTACATGTTGATGGAGAGCAGAGAGAGGAGCACAGATTAAAGGAGATCACAGACTGAAGGAGTGGCGGAGCCAGGAGCACAGGCTGAATGTGGGGCATAGTTAGGAGCACGGGATTAAGGAGGGGCTGAGTCAGGTGCGCAGGCTAAAGGAGGGGTGAAGGCTCGAGTACAGGCTGAAGGAGGAGCGGAGCCAGGAGCACAGGCTGAAGGTGGAGCGGAGCTAGGAGTACAGGTTGAATGAGGTGGTGGAGCCAGGAGCACAGGCTGATGGAGGGCGGAGCCAGGAGCACAGGCTGAAGGAGGGGTGGAGCTAGGAATGAGGTGGTGTAGCCAGGAGCATCGGCAGGAGGGGCGGAGCCAGGAGTAGAGGTTGAAGGAGGGGCACAGTTAGGAGCATGGGCTGAAGGATGGGGTGGAGCCAGGAGTACTGGTTGAATGAGGTGGTGGAGCGAGGAGCACCGGCAGAAGGAGGGGCGGAGCCAGGAGCACAGGCTGAAGGAGATTTGGAGCCAGGAATACAGGTTGAAGGATGTGGCGGAGCCAGGAGCACAGGTTGATGGATGGGCGAAGCCAGGAGTACAGGTTGAAGGAGGTGGTGGAGCCAGGAGCACAGGTTGATGGAGGGGCAGAGCCAGGAGCAGATGCTGAAGGTGTGCAGCCAGGAGCACGGGATTAAGGAGGGGCTGAGTCAGGAGCACAGGCTGATGGAGGGGCGGAGCCAGGAGCACAGACTGAAGGAGGGCTGGAGGCAGGAGTACAGGTTGAAGGAGGGATGGAGCCAGGAGTACGTACTGAGGATGGTGCGGGACCAGGACACAGGCTGAAGGAGGGGCACAGTTAGGAGTATGGGATAAAGGAGGGGCGGAGTCAGGAATGCAGGATGAAGGAGGGGTGGAGCCTCTAGCACAGGCAGAAGGAGGGGTGGAGCTAGGAGCCCAGGCTGAAGGAGGGGTGGAGCCAGGAGTACAGGTTGAAGGAGGTGGTGTAGCCAGGAGTACAGGTTGAAAGAGGGGCAGAGCCAGGAGCACAAGGTGAAGAAGGTGCAGAGCCAGGAGCGGAGCCTGAAGGAGGGGCGGGGCCAAGAGCACGGGCTGAAGGAGGGGCGAGTTAGGCGCACAGGGTCCCAGCCAGGTTGCACAGGATGAAGGAGGGGTGGAGTAAAGAGCGCAGGCTGAAGGAGGGGTGGAGCCTTGAATACAGTTTGGAGGAGGGGCCGAGCAAGGATCACAGTCTGAAGGAGGGGACAGAGTCAGCAGCACAGATTGAAGGAGGGCTGGAGGCAGGAGTACAGTTTGAAAGAGGTGTGGAGACAGGAGCACGTGCTGAAGAAGGGCCAGGGCCAGGCGCACAGGTGGAATGAGGGGCACACTGAGGAGCATGGGATTAAGGAGGGGCGGATTCAGGAATGCAGGCTGAAGGAGGGGTGGAGCCTCGAGTAAAGGCTGAAGGAGGGGTGGAGCTAGGAGCACAGGCTGAAGGAGGGGACGGAGCCAGGAGATCAGCCTGAAGGAGGGGCACAGTTAGGAGCACGGGATTAAGGAGGGGCTGAGTCAGGTGTGCAGGCTGAAGGAGGGGAGGGAGCCAGGAGCACAGCCTGAAGGAGGGGCACAGTTAGGAGCATGGGATTAAGGAGGGGCTGAGTCAGGTGTGCAGGCTGAAGGAGGGGTGGAGCCTCAAGTACAGGCTGAAGGAGGAGATGGAGCCAGGAGCACAGGCTGAAGGAGGGGGGGAGCCAGGAATGCAGGCTGATGGAGGGGCGGAGCCAGGAATGCAGGATAATGGAGGGGCGGAGCCAGGAGCATGGGCTGAAGGAAGGGCGGAGACAGGAGCACAGGCTGAACAAGGGGTGGAGCCAGGAATACAGGTTGAATGAGGTGGTGGAGCCAGGAGCACAGGCTGATGGAGGGGCAGAACCAGGAGCATGGGCTGAAGGAGGGGCGGAGCCAGGAGCAGATGCTGAAGAAGTTGTGGAACCAGGAGAGCAGGATTAAGGAGGAGCTGAGTCAGGAGCGCAGGCTGAAGGTGGGGTGGAGCTCGGAGCACAGGCTGATGGAGGGACAGAGACAGGAGCACAGGCAAAAGGTGGGGCGGAGCCAGGAGTACAGGTTGAAAGAGGTGGTGAATCCAGGAGTACAGTCTGAAGGAGGGGCGGAGTCAGGAATGCAGGATGAAGGAGGAGTGGAGCCAGGAGTACAGGTTGAAGGAGGGCCGGTGCTCGGAGCACAGGCTGAGGGAGGGGCAGGGCCAAGAGCGCGGGCTGGAGGACGGGCGGAGCCAGGAGCACGGGCTGAGGGAGGGGCGGGGCCAAGAGCACGGGCTGGAGCAGGGGCGGAGCCAGGAGCAGAGCCTGAAAGAGGGGCACAGTTAGGAGCATGGGATTAAGGAGGGGCTGAGTCAGGAATGCAGGCTGAGGAAGGGGTGGAGCCTCGAGTACAGGCTGAAGGAGTGGTGGAGCTCGGTGCACAGGTTAAAGGAGGAGATGGAGTCAGGAGCATGGGCTGAGGCAGAGATGGAGCCAGGAGTGCAGGCTGATGGAGTGGCGGAGCCTGGAGCATGGGCTGAAGGAAGGGCGGAGACAGGAGCACAGGAAAAAGGTGGGGCGGAGGCAGGAGTACAGGTTGAGGGAGGGGCACAGTTAGGAGCATGGGCTGAAGGAGGGGGCGGAGCCAGGAGCACAGGCTGGAGGAGGATCGGAGCTAGGAGTACAGTTTGAAGGAGGTGGTGGAGCCAGGAGTACAGGTTGAAGGAGGTAGTGGAGCCGGGAGAACAGGCTGAGGATGGGTAGAGCCTGGAGCACAGGCTGAATGAGGGGCGGGGCCAGGAGCACAGGTTGAAGGAATGTTGGAGTTAGGAGAACAAGCTAAAAGAGGATCAGATCCAGGTACACAGGATGAAGGAAGGCCGGCGTCAGGTGTAAAGGTTGAAGGAGGTGGTGGAGCAGGGAGGACAGTCTGAAGGATGGGTAGAACCAGGAGTGCAGGTTGAAGGAGGGGTGGAGCCAAGAGTACAGGCCGAAGGAGCGGCTGAGTCAGGAGAACAGTCTGAAGGAGTGCTTGAGTCAGGAGTACAGGGGGAAGGAGAGGCGGAGCAAGGAGCACAGGTTGAAGGAGGGATAGGGCCAGGACCACAGACTGAAGGAGGGCTGGAGGCAACAGTACACTTTAAAAACGTCGGAGCCAGGAGCACATGCTAAGGAAGGGGTGGGGCCAGGAGCATAGGCTGAAGGAGGGGCGGAGTTCGGAGCACAGGATTAAGGAGGGCGCAGTCAGGAGGGCAGACTGAAGGAGGGGTGGAGCCTCCAGTACAGGTTGAAGGAGGGGTGGAGCTGGGAGCACAGGCTGAAGAGGGGGCGGAGCCAGGAACACAGGCTGAAAGATGGGTGGAACCAGGATTACAAGTTGAAGGAGGTGGTGGAGCCAGGAGCACGTTTTGAAGGAGGGGCGGAGCCAGGAACTTGGGCTGAAGGAGGGGCAGAGCCAGGAGTACAGATTGAAGGAGGTGGTGGAGCCAGGAGCACGTGATGAATGAGTGGCGGAGTCAGGATCACGGCCTGATTGAGGGGCGGAGCCAGGAGCATGGTTTGAAGGAGGGGTGGAGCTAGAAGCCTTGGCTAAAGGAGGAGCGAAGTCAGGAGCACAGGCTGAGGAGTGGCAGAGCCAGGAGCGCAGCTTGAAGGTGCAGTGGAGCTAATAATACAGGCTCCAGAGGGGTGAAGCCAGGATTACCTGCTGAAGGAGGCGCAAAGTCAGGAGTACAGCCAGAAGGAGGGCTGGAGCCAGGAGTACAGGCTGAGGTGTGGCGGAGCCAGGAAAAGCTGCTGAATGAGGGGCAGGGCCAGAAGCACAGGCTGAAGGAGGGGCGGAGTTAGGAGCACAGGCTAAAGGAGGGGTGGAGCCAGGAGTACAGGCTGAAGGAGGGGCAATGCTAGGGGTACAGGCTGAAGGAGGGGCAGTGCTAGGAGTACAGGCTGAAGGAGGGGAGGAGCTAGGAGTACAGGCTGAAGGAGCACCTGAAACTGCTGCTCAGTTGAGTACTTGTCAACAGTTAAGCTCATGACAATAAGCTGGTGGATCTGGAGAGTCGTGCATTACGGTCCCTGGTGCATGGCTCATGTATCTGAGCTAAGCTCTTCTGCTAATGTTTATAATGATCTGATACCAGTGGATTAAAGAAGCCCTGTTTTATAATCATCTGTGCTTGAATCCCTCGTTGCAGTTCGTTAACATCATCATGATTTTCCACATGACATTATGGGAGCGATCAGAGACCCTGACTAGACCCCGGTCTGCACCTTATTCAGCATTGATGCTGTCTCGTCCCCTGGGACGCACCAGTAAATCCCACTGTGTATACTTTGAGAGGAGTTGAGCTTGTGGCAGCTCAGGTAAAAGAGGATTGTAACTATAAGAGCCAGTGATAAAAACAAAAAACTGCAGATGCTGGAAATCCAAAACAAAAACAGAATTACCTGGAAAAACTCAGCCGGTCTGGCAGGATCGGCGACAAGATTTACGTATCTCTCTTTTGCCTTGTTCACCTTCATTGCTCTCCATTTTTCTCCTGGTGTTTGACAAGGTGTTTACTAAAACCTGCTTTCACAGCCATATTTCCTTCCTCAGTGACTGTCTCCGTCTCCAACTTACCCCACGTGGATTTCAACTAAAATTCCATCCCTCATGTTTCGAACCCACCCAGGATTACAGGTACCTCCAGGACATAAAAAGTTTCTCGGACTGCTGTTCCCGTCACATTCTGAGATCCACACTCAGTTCCATGCGCCGCCATATGAACACACTCGACCTCTCCCTCCAGCAGAACCGCCATACCCTTTTTCAAAGCTGCGCGTGCCCCCAGTTTCATTTTATTCTTCGTCTCATCCGACGCCTCAACAAGAAACTTTTTCTCTTTCTCTCAAGTGCTAAGGAACGCAAGCTCCAACAACTCATCGACACCAACACCCATCTAGGACCCTCCACCCCTGCCTGTCCCTCTGTCCCCACCCCATATTCCAATCCCAGCCCCGGCCGTGTATTCACTATACCCCCTGACCTTCCCCTCTCCGATGGTAAACGTTCAGTGCTCAGCAATGGACTTAGTTTCATACCCTTCGCCCTCACCTCAATGAATTTTGGGCTCGGCACGATGCTGAACTCTTCTTCTGCCGTCTTCGTCTCCGGGCTCACTTCTTTGGGCAGGAGTCCTCTCCCCATTCAACGGATCCTTTCACCCACCTCCAATATTCTCCCTCCACCTGGACCCCTCCCTCTGGATTCTTACCTTCTCTTGATCATTTTATTGAGAACTATCGGCGCGACATTAGTCGTCTCAATTTCTCTGCTCCTCTCACCCATTCTAATCTCTCTCTCTCTGAACTTACTGCACTCCATTCTCTCAGGTCCAGCCCTGACATTGTCATCAAACCCGCTGACAAGGGTGGTGCTGTTGTTGTCTGGCGCACTGACCTCTACCTCGCCGAGGCTGAGCGTCAACTCGCAGACGCTTCCTCCTACCTCTCGCTGGACCATGACCCCACCACTGAACATCAAGCCATTGTTTCCAGTACTGTCACTGACCTCATCTCCTCTGAGGATCTTCCTCCCACAGCTTCCAACCTGATAGTCGCCCAACCTCGGACGGCCCGCTTCTACCTCCTAACCAAAATCCACAAACAGAACTGCCCCGGTAGACCGATCGTGTCAGCTTGCTCCTGCCCCACAGAACTCATTTTTCGTTATCTTGACTCCCTTCTCTCTCCCCTTGTCTAGTCCCTTCCCACCTACATCCGTGATTCCTCTGACACCTTACGTCACATCAACAATTTACAGTTCCCTGTCCCCAACTGCTTCCTCTTCACCATGGACGTCCAATCCCTCTACACCTCCATTCCCCACCAGGATGGTCTGAGGGCCCTTAGCTTCTTCCTCGAACAGAGGCCCAAACAATCCCCATCCACCACTACTCTCCTCTGTCTGGCTGAACTTGTTCTCACACTGAACAATTTCTCCTTCAACTCCTCTCACTTCCTCCAAATAAAAGGTGTGGCTATGGGTATCCGCATGGGCCCCAGCTATGCCTGTCTCTTTATAGGGTATGTGGAACATTCCTTGTTCCAGTCCTACTCCAGCCCCCTTCCACAACTTTTTCTCCGGTACATTGATGATTACTTCGGTGCTGCTTCATGCTCTCGTCGGGACTTGGAAAAATTTATTAATTTTGCTTCCAATCTCCACCCCTCCATCATTTTCACGTGGTCCATCTCTGACACTTCCCTTCCCTTCCTTGACCTCTCTGTCTCAATCTCTGGTGATAGACTGTCCACCAATATCCATTACAAACCTACCGACTCCCACAGCTACCTTGACTACAGCTCCTCACACCCCGCTTCCTGTAAGGACTCCATCCCATTCTCTCAGTTCCTTCGCCTCCGTCGCATCTGTTCCGATGATGCTACCTTCAAAAACAGTTCCTCTGACATGTCCTCCTTCTTCCTTAACCAAGCTTTTCCACCCACGGTCATTGATAGGGCCCTCAACTGTGTCCGGCCCATCTCCCGCGCATCCGCCTTCACGCCTTCTCCCTCCCAGAAACATGATAGGGTCCCCCTTGTCCTCACTTATCACCCCACCAGCCTCCGCATTCAAAGGATCATCCTCCGCCATTTCCACCAACTCCAGCATCCAAACACATCTTCCCTTCACTCCCCCGTTGGCATTCCATAGGGATCGTTCCCTCCAGGAGACACCCTGGTCCACTCCTCCATCACCCCCTACTCCTCAACCCCCACCTATGGCACCACCCCATGCCCACGCAAAAGATGTAACACCTGCCCCTTCACTTCCTATCTCCTCACCGTCCAAGGGCCCAAACACTCCTTTCAAGTGGAGCAGCATTTCACTTGCATTTGCCCCAACTTAGTCTACTGCATTCGTTGCTCCCAATGCGGTCTCCTCTACATTGGAGAGACCAAACGTAAACTGGGTGACCGCTTTGCAGAACACCTGCGGTCTGTCCGCAAGAATGACCCAAACCTCCCTGTCGCTTGCCATTTTAACACTCCATCCTGCTCTCTTGCCCACATGTCTGTCCTTGGCTTGCTGCATTGTTCCAGTGAAGCCCAGCGCAAACTGGAGCAACAACACCTCATCTTCCGACTAGGCACTTTAAGCCTTCCAGTCTGAATATTGAATTCAACAACTTTAGATCTTGACCTCCCTCCTCCATCCCCACCCCCTTTCTGTTTCTTCCCCCTTCCTTTTGTTTTTTCCAATAAATTATATAGATTTTTCTTTTCCCCAGCTATTTCCATTATTTTTAAATCTTTTATGCTCCCCGCACCCCCACTAGAGCTATACCTTGAGTGCCCTACCATCCATTCTTAATTAGCACATTCGTTTAGATAATATCACCAACTTCAACACCTATGTGTTCTTTTGTTCTGTTGTCTGTGACATCTTTTGATGATCTGCTCCTATCACTGCTTGCTTGTCCCTACAACCACAACCCCCTCCACTTCTCTCCCCCACCCAACCCCCCCTCCCCCCACACACACACACCTTAAACCTGCTTATATTTCTCTCCTTCCTTGGATTCACCTAGTTCTGTTGAAGGGTCATGAGGACTCGAAACGTCAACTTTTTTCTTCTCCGCCAATGCTGCCAGACCTGCTGAGTTTTTCCAGGTAATTCTGTTTTTGAATAAGAGCCAGTGCTGACTGTGTTCCTTCTCTGCTGAGAAGCACTCCCGTGCTGATAGCTTCTCCACAGGGTGTGCTGAGCAGCCTCTGCATTCTATACAATTCCATTTCAGCCAATGTCAGCAGGATGTCATGCTGTGACATGTAATCCATTATTGCTCACAGGGTTGACAACTTCAAACAGAGCCAGTCAGGATAAAGCAGAACCCAGAACAGCAGCATCCTTAACATAACAAGCTTTCAAAAAGCTCAACTGGAGAGCGAAAGGAAACCAATTCTGTATCTCCAATTTTGAACTGTCATTCATGTTCAGTTGATAATAAATATAGGCTCTTAAAAATAAGATTAACAAATCTAGAGATTGTATAATTGATAGATTATTAATAAATCTTTTTGTTATAATTAATTGGAACTCCAGTCGCTTGATCTCTGGCTGGAAGCAGTTGGGGGTGAGTGTTGGAAGCGTGTTGGGTGAGTTTGTGTCACATTGCTGTGTCCACTGTTTGGATGTAGGGGTTCAGTGTGGCAGTGGGGACAGAACATGTTGAGGCTGTCACTGATTGCAGCTTCAATCTGGGGTTAAGACTGAGATTGGGGACATGCCTCCAGCTACAGAAACTGCCTGGTTTTCAGCTTCAGATTTGACACCAGAGCAAGTTTAGAAAAGCCCTTTTTGTTTGAAAGGTTAAAACAGAAAATGTTTCAGACATCACAGTAGGTGGATTTTGGAATGTGGAAGTTTGAGATGAGGAGGTGTTAGTGAGGAGGTTCCAGGATGAAGGGGCTTTGGGATGAGGGGGTTTCAGGATGACAGGGTTTCGGGATGAGGAGGTTTGGGGATGATGAGATTTTGGGATAAGGAATTTGGGGATGAAGCAAAACTTCTTCAAGGTAGGCATTCCTTGAAAAGAGGACTCGAAACGTTAACTGTGTTCCTCTCCGCAGATACTGCCAGACCTGCTGAGTTTTACCAGGTATTTTTGTTTTTTGTTTTGGATTTCCAGCATCTGCAGTTTTTTGCTTTTAATTGACTGCCACTTCTCTTCAAGGAATGCCTACCTTGAAGAAGTTTTGATCTTCTCTCCATCAGGGTTTTTATATCTCTCTTTTGCCTTGTTCACCTTCATTGCTTTCAATTTCTCTCCTGGTGTTTGACAAGGTGTTATATTTCACCTCTCTTCTATTTTTACTTAGTTCTGTTGAAGAGTCATGCGGACTCGAAACGTTAACTGTGTCCCTCTCCGCAGATGCTGCCAGACCTGCTGAGTTTCTCCAGGCTTTATATTCATGAAGACCACTCGTTCAATGATAGTAAAATGGGGCCTGATCATAAGCTCTGTAACATCTATTTCTCTGCTTTAGACCACAGGAAGTTACTAGGACCAGTTTCCATTCTGAAGAGAACATTACCCTCCCCTGAATAAGAAAAATACTACAGATGATGTAAATTTGAAACAGAAACAGAAAATGCTGCAAAAACTCAGCAGGTCTGACAGCATCTGTGGAGAGAGAAAGAGTTAACCTGATGAATTTTTCCAGCATTTTCCGTTTTTATTAGCCCCCCCGGTACCTTGTGTACACTTTGAATTTTTCAGCATTTGCAGACAGCCCCTAGAATGAAGCACCATTAGAATATAAAGACAGAGTTTTCTTTTACAACACTATTTACCACATCCTCGAGATATCGCAAAGCACTTCACACCCACTGAATTATATTGAAGTGAACTCACTATTGTTCTCTGGGCAAATGCATCAATCAAATTGCACACAGCAGGATCCCATTAACAGATGGACAAGGAATTCAATGATCTCTTGTGTCAGGCTCACGTTAAAATTCTTTGGAATCATGCAATGGAATCCTTTACGTCCACTGAGAGAGCTTAAGCAGTTCTTTCAAAGATGGAAAGTCTGATAGTGCAGCGCTCCCTCAGTACTGACCCTCCAATGGTGCAGCGCTCCCTCAGTACTGACCCTCCAATGGTGCAGCGCTCCCTCAGTACTGACCTTTCAATGGTGCAGTGCTCCCTCAGTACTGACCCTCCAATGGTGCAGCGCTCCCTCAGTACTGATCCTCCAATGGTGCAGCGCTCCCTCAGTTCTGACCCTTCAATGGTGCAGCGCTCCCTCAGTACTGACCCTCCAATGGTGCAGCGCTCCCTCAGTGCTGACCCTCCAATGGTGCAGCGCTCCCTCAGTGCTGACCCTCCAATGGTGCAGCGCTCCCTCAGTACTGACGCTCCGACAGTGCAGCACTCCCTCAGTACTGACACTCTGACAGTGCAGCACTCCCTCAGTATTGACCCCCTGACACTATAGCACTCCCTCAGTCCAGATCCTCCGACAGTGCAGAACTCCCTCAGTACTTACCTTCCGACAATGCAGCACTCCCTCAGTACTGACCCTCCATCACTGTGGCACTCCCTCAGTACTGACCCTCCAATAGTGCAGCATTCCCTAGGTACTGACCCTCCGACAGTGCAGAACTCCCTCAGTACTGCCCCTCCGACAGTGCAGAACTCCCTCAGAACTGACCCTCTGACAATGCAGCACTCCCTCAGTGCTGAATCTCCAACAGTGCGGCACTCTGTCAGTACTGACCCCCGACAATACAGCACTTCCTCAGTACTGACCCCCCGACAGTGCAGCATTCCCTCAGTACTGACCCTCTGACAATGCAGCAATCCCATAATACTTTACCTCTGACTCTGTAGCACTCCTTCAGTACTGACCCTCCGACAGTGCAGCATTCCTTCAGAACTGACCTCCAACAGTGCAGCACTCCCTCAGTACTGACCCCCTGACACTACAGCACTCCCTCAGCACTGAATTTCTGATGGTGCAGCACTCCCTCAGTATTAATCTTTCGACAGTGCAGCACTTCCTCAATGCTGACCCTCTGACAGTGCAGCATTCCCTCAGTACTGACCCTCTGATAGTGCAGCATTCCCTCAGTACCAACCTCTGACAATGCTGCATTCCCTCAGTACTGCCCTGTGTCAATATAGCACTCCCTCAGTACAGATCCTCCGACAGTGCAGAACTACCTCAGTACTGACCTTCTGACAATGCAGCACTCCCTCAATACTGACCCTCCAACACTGTGGCACTCCCTCAATACTGACCCTCCAATCGTGCAGCATTATCTAGGTACTGACCCTCCGACAGTGCAGAACTCCCTCAGTACTGATCCTCTGACAATGCAGCACTCCCTCAGCGCTGAATCTCCAACAGTGCGGCACTCCGTCAGTACTGACCCCCTGACAATACAAGCACTCTCTCAGTACAGATCCTCCGACAGTGCAGCGCCCCCTCAGTACTGACCTCTGAAAGTGCAGCATTCCCTAAGTTCTGACCCTCTGACAATGCAGCGTTCCTTCACTACTGCCCTCTGACAGTGTAGCACTCCCTCAGTACTGATCCTCCGACAGTCCAACACTTCCTCAGCACTGACCCTCCGAGAGTGCAGCACACCCTCAGTACTGTACTGGCTGTGTCAGCTTGGATTATGAGCTGAAGTTTGTAGCCTAGGGCTTGAACCCAGAACCTCTGTGACTCTGAGGCGAGAATGTTGCCACTGAGCTTTAGTGAACACTGCACTAAGGGAGATGAATAAAGAGGGCCTGCGTTAAAGAGTGTGGTGGGCCTAGTGCCCAGGCTCCCTGGTCTAGGCCCAGTCCTTGTTTTAATGCAGAGAAATCTAACTTGAGCTGTTTATATTTTGCAGGAAATAATGTTGCCGCGAGCACAGCTGCTGATTGGTTTGCTGTGTCATGTAATGTACCGGGAGGTTTTGAATATGCCAATGGAGCCAGCGGCAGAGACGAGGTCTGCCTTCTCAGCAGCCAGGACCAACAGCATGGTGGGGGGGGCCCAGATGGTGGTGACCTTCGACAAGGTATATGTGAATATCGGCCACGACTTTGACCCCCGTATGGGCTTCTTCACCTGCCGTGTGCCCGGAGCCTATTACTTCTCCTTCACTGTGGGCAAGTTCCCCAGGAAGAGCCTTTCTGTGATGTTGATGAAGAACCGGAAGGAGGTACAGGTCATTGTCTATGATGAACATCATCGGCAGGAGCGTAAGGTCCAGAGTCAGAGTGCCATGCTGCAGCTGGAGCGTGGAGACACTGTGTGGCTCCGGTTGCACGGTGACCCTAAGTACGCACTGTATAGCAACATGGGACCTTACACCACCTTCAATGGCTACCTAATCTACCCTGACAGTGAGCCCGCCTACTCTGAGAAGAGTGCCAGCTCCTGGCAGACCCAGACCCCTCAACCACTGGAGCCCTGGCACAAGAGCGAGGAAGGGAATGGCATTGAACCAGCCATGAGCCGCCTGTGGGAGGACTCACCAATTCTGGGCGATCAGCTGGCCCTGGTAGGAGAGGAGCAGCCGGCCACCGAAGGGCCTGCTCTGAGCAAGTGGCAGGCTCCACGCTCGGCCTTTTCCGCTGCCAGGACAGAGAGCCTCCTGGGAGACAATGACGATAGGTACAAGCATGACCCCATGCCCTTTGACACAGAGTTCGTCAACATTGGCGGGGATTTTAACGCCTCCCTGGGGGTGTTCACTTGTCGTGTGCCTGGGGCCTATTACTTCTCCTTTAATATTGGTAAGCTGCCTTACAAAACCATGTCAGTCAAATTAATGAAGAATGAGGATGAGGTACAGGCCATGATCTACGATGACAGCCATTCCAAACGGAGAGAGATGCAAAGTCAGAGCCTGATGCTATCACTGCAGAGAGGAGACCGTGTGTGGCTTTACAGCTACCAGCACGATGGTTACGGAGCTTACAGCAACCATGGCAAATACATCACCTTCACTGGGTTCCTCGTCTACCCAGAGATCCAGGCGCTCAATTGGAAAACAGACCCCAAGACTAACAAACTGTGACAACACAATCCCACCCAACTGCATGAAGATAACTTGCAGTTAAATAACGAGAATTTAAACTGTTGTGATGTATAACACATAACCTTGTGTCGTTCTGTGTGTAATTATGTCATTGTACAAATGTCTGGTGTCAGTTCAAACTGGTGGAAAAACAGCTGCAGAAGTGTCATTAATATTTTATTGAAACAAACAGCTTGTTTGTGTGTGGTTTCAATGGTGCTGAGAGCTGGAGTGTGAGCAGGGGCAAAGATTGGATTGTGAGCTAGGGGAGGTAACACTCGGGTAAGGGTCCCACGGTCACTAACCAAGCAGCACAGTGAGTTAACTTTATCAGAGAAACAAACTATAGACATTGAACAGAGGCAAGATACATGACTGGTTTAGACCAGGGGTGGGCCGGAGCGGGAGAGGTTAGTGACAAGAGGAAACAGCAGAGTTAGGGACTTAGAGGAGTGGGCCTTTGGCAGCAGAGCTTCAACACTGATACTCTCCCTGATCTTTCTGGACAGCATGTGGGTTAGTCACTGATCCTGATATTCCACACACCCATCAATGAGCATATGTTGGTCTGGAATATCAATAGCCCTAATGAGAGGGAGGATGGGGTCATCAAAGTAATCAACCTTTCTTAAAGAGATATCCCAGCTCCAAGAACAAGTTTTGTCATTCAAATGACAGCAAGAGGGAGAGAGTGAGCATTAAAGTTCCCTGACACTGCACTGGAGACCTCGGAGCAGGAAGGGGAGAGGGAAAGGCTATCTGCACTCCCCAGTAGCTAGTGTGTCCTATGAGCTGCAGAGGTGGAGGTCATAAGAGAGATCAGCACCCAGATAATAACCAGGGGCACTGCACCAAGAAAGTCAAGAGTATTTTTTATTCATTCTTGAGATGTGAGCATTGCTGGCAGGAACTGCCCTTGAGGTGGTCGTGGTGAGCTGCCTTCTTGAACCGCTGTAGTCCATGTGGTTTAGGTACACCCACAGTGCTGTTAGGGAGGGAGTTCCAGGATTTTGACCCAGCGACTGTGAAGGAACAGCGATATATTTCCAAGGTGAGTGGCTTAAAGGGGAACTTCCAGGCAGTGGTGTTCCCATCTGTCTGCTGCCCTTATCCTTCCAGGTGGTAGAGGTCACAGGTTTAGAAGGTGCTGTTGAGGGAGGCTTGACCACACAGTCCCTGCCCCTAATTCAAATTCCCTCCCCACCACAACTTTGTCAACTCAGACCACACCCCCCCAATCCAATTTAACCACCCCCCATCAAATACCCCAATCCAAACTCCACTCCCACCCAATCTTCCCCCACCCCAAATACCCCATTTCCCCCCTGCCCCCGGTCAACACCCCCCAGCCTGAATTCCCACTCTGACGCTCTACCCACCCAGCTCCCCCACCCCCACATCTACCCCCACTCCAAATTCCCCCTACCCAATTACTTCTCACCCCCACTCCCAACTATCTCTACTCCAACTTCCCCTTACCCAACTCCTTCTTCCCCATACCTGGATTTTCCAACTACCCCCATTCCAAATCCCCCCTCCGAAACTCCTTCCCACCCCCACTTCCAACTAACCCCAGTCCAACTGTCCCCTACCCAAATTCCCAACCCCCACTCCCAACTACCCCTACCTCAATTCCAACTGCTCAACTCCCCCATATTCCCCCACCCCCACTCCCCCCAATTACAACTCTCCCCTGCCCAACTTCCATACACCCACTCTCAACTGCTCCCACCCCAATTCCTCCTAATCAACTCCCCCAATTGCCCCCCACCCCAATTCTCCCATGCCCACTTTCTCCAACCACCCCCCACCCCCAACTTCCAACTACTCCCAGCCTGACTCCCCTACTGAAGTCCTCCCCACACTCCCCCACCCCCAACTTTCCAAATCTAAAGGAATCCACACCAATTTTCTGTAAACTGCCCACATAATTTAACCCTTTAAACCCCTTTGTGTTGGGAGATAGGTCCAAAGCCCAAACTGTGCGTTGTTAGTGGAAATAATCTGGGTGAACATGTTGGGACCTCATTTGGGTGGCTGGGATTTGGGACATTCCTTTTGTTAGGAATGGTGTAAAGAGAGTAACTGGTCTACTTCTCTCCTTCCTGCTCACTCTCAGACAACTTCATAGTGGCAGCAGAGTCTGGTACATTCCCATTCACTACCATTTGGGAATGGAATGATGCAGACTGTCCAGTGTCCCAGGCTCAGCCTTACTCAATCTCAGGGACAATTAACCATTCCATAGCCACACCCTGGGGCATAACATGTGCAGAAGGCCACCCAGGTCACCTCCGACAAGGTGGACATTGAATTAAAATAACTCAACACATTGTGCTTAATATCCAAAAACCCATCTACCTCCATCTTGAATATACACAAGGACTGAATGTCCAAAGCTCAGGGTGAAGATATTCCCCCTCATCCTAGTCCCGAAATGGCTGAGACCTTACTGTCAAGTCACCCTCCTGTGAACTGTCTCCTTGTGATCCTTTGGCTTTAATGCTGGACAAAATCCTCTAAATGCAGCTGGACAACTGAAGTGTAACATTCCTGCATTTATATTTTGCTACTCAAGTAGGACTATTAGAAACCTGATTGGTTTTCCCAATAGCATCGCCACTCTGATTTTGTAATGGGAATGTGGGCGTCAATGGCAAGGCCAGTATTTGGACCTTCAGTATTTATTGACGTTTACCCACAGGTCACTATTCCTGCTTGGAACTTTTAGCAGATACCCATCTATTTTATCCATAAGCTTTAGTCACCCAAACACCCCAATCATAACTCTTTACTTATCCAGAGTGAGAGGCACCAACCAATGGTAACTCCAACTGTTTCACTGGTCAAATTTGAACTGTCTGTGCCTGTCATGGTTAATGCCTTCAGTAATGTCTTGGTCCAATTCAGTTTGGATGTTGAAGAAGTCCCTATATTCCTCCACTTTTGATTGATCCACATGGATCTACATCCGGTGAATAATATACTCTGTCCCCCAGCCCAGAACCCATTGACTCAGTGTAAATTCTGAACACCAATCCCATAGGGTGAGGTCAGGGCAACTGTCTGCCATCATCCATCAGTATTGTCAGCTCTTCAAAGACTTCGTTCAGACCAACCTCCAATCTCCAAACTGGGATCGTCCAACAGTTACTGCCCAAATATTAGGGTACACGCCCACAGCTGCCTCCTTCATCTCCACCCTTCAGAGATCAAGGTAAATGTCTTTGGAATCTTCATCACAGTCATCAAACTAACTGGACACGTTTTCTTAGGGCCTGTCTTCTTGCTGTTCTTAAACACTAGACCCAAATGTGTTGATGGAAATGGGCCGCTAAACAAATGAGCCAATGGCTTGTATGATCCTTTTCTCATGATTCTCAGCAGTCTGGTGTGAATGTTAATGGATTCAGTCACCCGAACAACCTGGAGTCCCAATCAGTCATGATGATAATGATTCCAAGGTGGGTACTTGTTAATACCTCTTTAAATAGCAGGCGAGAAGCGTGACAATGAGTTAATACAATGGGTTATTTAAACAGATAACATCATGTTAGCTTCCAATAGGTTCAGGAGATCAAAATATCTGCTGCTTTACTGCATCTCACACACAGGAGAGAGAAAAAAATCAAAATAATCAGCTGACTCATCACCTGACGAGTCACATGATAAATTGGACAATGATGACTCACAGCCAAACACGCACCTCACTTTTACATATACTACAAACAGCCAAGGTCCCAGCACTGATCCCTGCGGAACCCCACTAGTCACAGCTCTCTATTCAGAAAAGCACCCTTCCACTGCTACCCTCTGTCTTCTATGAGCAAGCCAATTCTGTATCCATCTTGCCAGCTCACCTCTGATCCCATGAGGCTTTACCTTCTGTACAAGTCTGAGGGATCTTATCAAAGGCCTTACTGAAATCCATGTATATAACATCCACTGCCCTTCCATCGTCGATCATCTTTGTCACTTCCTCGAAAAACTCGATCAAGTTAGTGAGACATGACCTCCCCTTCACAAAACTATGCTGCCTCTCACTAATACGCCCATTTGCTTCCAAATGGTAGTAAATCCTGTCACGAAGAATCTTCTCCGATAATTTCCCTACCACTGACTCACCGGCCTGTAATTTCCTGGATTATCACTGCTACCCTTCTTAAACATTGGAACAACATTGGCCATTCTCTAGTCCTCTGGGACCTCACCCAAAGCCAGTGAGGATACAAAGATTTCTGTCAAGGTCCCAGCAATCTCCTCCCTTGCCTCCCTCAGTATTCTGGGGTAGATCCCATCTTATCTACACACTCTTCCCTAGACAAATTGACCGCTAAGTCCTTCTCTTTGGTGAATACTGATGAGAAGTAATCATTTAGTATCTTTCCCATTTCTTCTGGCTCCACACACAGATTCCCACCTCTGTCCCTGAGTGGGCCTACCCTTTCCCTGACTACCCTCTTGCTTTTTACATATGTATAAAAAGCCTTGGGATTTTCCTTAATCCTGGTTGCCAGTGACTTTTCATGACCCCTTTTAGCCCTCCTGACTCCTTGCTTAAGTTTCTTCCTACTTTCTTTATATTCTCCATGGGCTTCACCTGTTCCCAGCCTTCTAGCCCTTACGAATGCTTCCCTTTTCTTTTTGACTAAGAAAAAACCCAATGAAAATCTACAATATAGAAGAGCCTAAAACAACAGATTCAGACAATTACTTGTTATTTAATCTGAAAGTTGGAAAGACAGAACCAATATTTGTCACAGTGAAAGTTAATGGCAAACCTGTTAAAATGGAAGTGGACATGGGAGCTTCCACTACAGTAATTGGGGAACTTACCTTCAGATATTTGAATTATGGTGAACATCAGTTAAGTTTAGAACAAACAGCTGTCAAGTTAAAAACATATACGGGTGAAGACATTCAAGTAAAAGGCATAAGCAGAGTAACTGCCCATTATGGAAGCCAATCAGCAAAGCTATCCTTGATGGTGGTAGCAGATGAGGGGCCAAGCCTCCTGAGATGAAATTGGTTAAAGGGGATTAATTTAGAATGGGCTGAACTTTTCCAGTTGAGAGTAAGTGGGTTCCCAGAGCTACTTAGAAAGTATGCACCATCTTCAAGGATGAACTTAGGAAAATCCAGGACCTACAAGCCAAGATTTATGTGGATCCAGAAGCAACCCCTCACTTTATGAAGGTGAGACTGGTGCCAAAGGCCCTGTGAGAGAAAGTCGACACTGAGCTGAACAGGCTGGAGAAACTGGAAGCTATCCAACCTGTCCATTCTCAGAATGGGCAGCACCCATATTCCCAGTCCTTAAACCCGACCAAAGCATCCGAATTTGCAGGGCTACAAACTGACGGTTAATAAAGTAGCTAAGCTGCATAGGCACCCCATTCCAAAAATCGAAGACCTTTATGCCAAGATGGCAGAAGGGACAACATTAACAAAGCTTGCCGTGAGTCATGCTTATCAACAACTAGAATTGGATACTGCCTCCTGGGAATTTGTTGCAATTAATACCCACTAAGGGTTGTACCAATATACACGTTTGCCTTGTGGTGTCTCCTCCACTTGTGCCATCTTTCAGAGGACAAAGGGAAGTTACTGCAGGGAATGCCCCAGGTTGTAGTCTATTTAGCTGATGCTTTGGTGACAGGATTTACTGAAAAAGAGCATTTGGTAAATTTAGAAGAAATCTTAAAACATTTCTTGCAGGCTAGAGTGCATCTACAAACAGAAAAGTACACGTTCCAGGTGAGGGAGGTAATCTATTTGGGTCACTGGGTAGATTCACGGGGCCTCCACCCAGTTGAGGAGAAAGTGAGATCTGTGACAGAGGCACCTGAGAGAAAGAACGCCTCTGAGCGTCCTAGGAATGATCAGTTATTATGGACGGTTCTTACCAATTTGTCTACAGAACTGGCCCCCCTGCATTCTCTACTCAAAAAGAACTACATTGGTCTTGGGTGACACCCCAGAAAGAAGCTTTCATAAAGGCGAAACCATTGTTGCACTTGGCCAACCTATTAGTGCATTATGACCAGACGAAGGAATTGGTGCTGATGTGTGATACATCTCCCTATGAGTGCTTTCTCATCGGATGGACGATGGCATGGAATGGCTAATAGATTACATACCAAATGCGCTCACCACAGCAGAAAAGAGATTATCGCAGATAGAAAAAGAATCCCTATCCATCATTGGTGTTGAGAAATTTCACCAGTACATACACAGCCGCCATTTTACATAATTTTACACCACAAACCACTGCTAGGATTGTTTAGTGAGGACAAAACTATACCACCCATATCCTCAGCAAGAATATAATGATGAACTTTAATCCTGGCAGCATATAAATACACTTTGTACATAGGCCTGGCAATCAAATCACTAACACTGATGCCCTTAGCTGTTTGCCTTTACAAGAAAATGTTGAGCACGTTCCAGATCCACAGGAACTTGTTTCACTGTTTAATTTCTTAGATTCCTCACTGGTATGTGCTCGACAGATCAGAGACTGGACAAGTTGGGACCCAGTACAATCTCAAGAACGAGAAAAGTGCTACATGGTTGGTCACAAGAGCCCATATCTGAAGAAATGAAACTGTACTTCAACAGAAGGCACGAAATAACCAGTCAGGATGGCACCTTATTGTGGGTAGCACGAGTGATAATTCCTCCAAAGGGAAAGGAGCCACTTTTAGTTGAACTACACAGTTCCATCCATGAATTTCCCGAATGAAGACCATAGCATGCAGCAATTTATGGCAGCCTGGGATGGATGGTGAAATAGAGTGTATGGTAAAGCACTGTGTGCAATGTCAGCAACTGCAAAAGTTACCTTCAACAGCTCCATTACACCCATGGGAGTGGCCAGGTAGGTCCTGGGCAGGATTACACATTGACTATGTGGGACCTTTCCTGGGAACAATGTTTCTGCTCAATGTCGATGCCCATTCAAAATGGTTGGATGTATATAAGACTACCAGAAGTAATTGTTTCCGATAACGGCATGGCATTTACGACAGCTATTGAATTTTATTAGACTCAATGGTATCTCTCATGTGAAAACTGCATCATATCACCCTTCCTCAAATGGACTGGCCGAAAGGATGGTTCAAATGTTCAAGACAGGCATGAGAAAGCTAACTGGAGATTCCTTGGTAACCAAGCTAGCACACTTTCATTTTCATTACAGGACTACCCCTTACACAACAACAGGTGTCACACCTGCGGAGTTATTGCTGAAACGCCGTATCAGAACAAGATTGAGCCTAATAACACTAAATTTAGAGGGGAAGGTGGAAAGGAGTCAGGGAAGCCAGAAAACCAGACACAGCTGGTGTAGTCGTGAGAGGAAATTTACCGTGGGAGAGACGGTATATGTGAAAAACTTCGGGGAAGGACCAAAGTGGTTACCAAGTGAAATAAGTGCGGTGTCTGGACCTCTATCTTACCATGTGGAGGTGGGAGGCCAGATCATCCATAAACATGTGGACCATTTAAGGTAAAGAGAGACAAATCACCAAGATTTGGTTCCACCAGTGATCATGACCGGGTCAGCATTTCCTGTTGAGGATACCTACCCAGGACTGATGTGTCTGATGTTCCTGTAAGAGTTGAGGATACAGAACTGCGACTGCCCACCAAAGCACCTGATGTTCAGGCAACTCTGGAAAAGGAGGTCCCTGACAAAGAATCTGAAGTTGTAGAGCTGCAACGTTCCACTCATGCCAGGAAACCATATGAAAGAATGAAGTTGTAAATTCCTTACCCAGTGTAAATATTATGTTGTCTTGAAAAATATGTACTTCTAAATATAATATGTATAGCCAAGTTAAAGGGGGAGGAATGTAGTAATTATGGTTTTATTTAGTGTAGTGTGTCTTTAAGAATAATATTTGTTAAGAAAGATCACATGACATGTGGTATCCAATAGGAGAGTAGCGTGGGCCTCTGTCCCTCAGCAGACCTCAGTATAGAGTTAGTTAGAGTTGGAATTGAAAGCGTACGTGTAGTTGCTGCTGAGTATATTGTAAATAAACTTAATGTTTCCACTTAAGAAGTTTCTGCAGATCAACTCTATCACTAATAGTACAACTCAGTTACCCGACAACAATTAACCTCTGGAAGCAGTCTCTCTGTCTCTCAACCTTGAATCTGCAATTCCAAACACAATTCAGTCTCTGGGTATTTCTGCAGGTCTTATGTTGTCGAAATCACAACCCAGTTTTCACAGTGCTAAACAATGCTGGTCACATGTAACACCTTGCATTCTCCTGAATTTATATCAAAAGGAACATGCTTGTGTGTCAGCTGCTACGCAGGGCACACACAGAGGACAAGGATTGAGGGGAGAGAGGAAGTGAGTGAGGGAGAGAATGGGAGAGAGAAAAATAAAAGGATCAGCTTATCCCTCAGAGTCACGTGACTAATTCCATGCTGATGACTCCGAGGTTACACACTGACAGTGTTCATCTCATCTCACAGCGTGTGGGCACTGAATTGCTTCAAGGCTCTCCAGACCCCAAGGGAGCCTTGGCCATGGGATCTATTGGGAAAATATATTAATCAGCCTGTAACTATGTTCCTTTAACCTTTATTTCACCCACAAAAGGTGACCAGTCCATTACAAACCCACCGACTCCCACAGCTACCTCGACTACAGCTCCTCACACCCCGCTTCCTGTAAGGATTCCATCCCGTTCTCCCAGTTCCTTCGCCTTCGTCGCATCTGTTCCGATGATGCTACCTTCAAAAGCGGTTCCTGTGACATGTCCTCCTTCTTCCTTAACCGAGGTTTTCCACCGACGGTCGTTGACAGGGCCCTCAACCGTGTCTGGCCCATCTCCCGCGCATCCGCCCTCACGCCTTCTCCTCCCTCCCAGAAACATGATAGGGTCCCCCTTGTCCTCACTTATCACCCCACCAGCCTCCGCATTCAAAGGATCATCCTCCGCCATTTCCGCCAACTCCAGCATGATGCCACCACCAAACACATCTTCCCTTCACCCCCCTTATCGGCATTCCGTAGGGATCGCTCCCTCCGGGACACCCTGGTCCACTCCTCCATCACCCCCTACTCCTCAACCCCCTCCTATGGCACCACCCCATGCCCACGCAAAAGATGTAACACCTGCCCCTTCACTTCCTCTCTCCTCACCATCCAAGGGCCCAAACACTCCTTTCAAGTGAAGCAGCATTTCACTTGCATTTCCCCCAACTTAGTCTACTGCATTCGTTGCTCCCAATGTGGTCTCCTCTACATTGGAGAGACCAAACGTAAACTGGGCGACCGCTTTGCAGAACACCTGCGGTCTGTCCGCAAAAATGACCCAAACCTCCCTGTCGCTTGCCATTTTAACACTCCACCCTGCTCTCTTGCCCACATGTCTGTCCTTGGCTTACTGCATTGTTCCAGTGAAGCCCAACGCAAACTGGAGGAACAACACCTCATCTTCCGACTAGGCACCTTACAGCCTTCCGGTCTGAATATTGAATTCAATAACTTTAGGTCGTGAGCTCCCTCCCCCATCCCCACCCCCTTTCTGTTTCCCCCTTTTTTCCCCTTTTTTTCCCCTATAAATTTTATAGATTTTTCTTTTCCCACCTATTTCCATTATTTTTAAATATTTTAAAATCTTTTATGCTCCCCCCACCCCCACTAGAGCTGTACCTTGAGTGCCCTACCATCCATTCTTAATTAGCACATTCGTTTAGATAATATCACCAACTTTAACTTTAACACCTATGTGTTCTTTTGTACCATTGTCACTGACATCTTTTGATGATCTGCTTCTATCACTGCTTGTTTGTCTACACAAGCACCTCTGTCTCTCTCTCTCTCTCCGCCCCCCCACACACACACCTTAAACCAGCTTATATTTCAACTCTTTCTTGGACTCGAAATCAAGTTCTGTCGAAGGGTCATGAGGACTCGAAACGTCAACTCTTTTCTTCTCCGCCGATGCTGCCAGACCTGCTGAGTTTTTCCAGGTAATTCTGTTTTTGTGTCAGATTTCTTTCTCTGTTCTGTTGACCTCATGAATTCTCTGATTTTATTTATCCTAATCATTGTGGAATGTTCAGGAAAAAAACACATATTATAAAATAACAAGATCCCAAAGATAGGGTTAAGGGATTTGTCACTTTGTGATCCTGGAAATGTAACATTCCTTTGGAAGTTTTGCTGTTACTTTCAACCTTTGCCAGTAGGTGGGAGCAATGGACTGTACCAATGGAATATAACAATGGACTGTAGCAATAGAATGTACCAATGGACTGTACCAATGGAATGTAGCAATGAGCTGTACCAATGGAATAAAAACAAAAAAACTGCGGATGCTGGAAATCCAAAACAAAAACAGAATTACCTGGAAAAACTCAGCAGGTCTGGCAGCATCGGCAGAGAAGAAAAGAGTTGACGTTTCGAGTCCTCATGACCCTTCAACAGAACTGGGTGAATCCAAGGAAGGGGTGAAATATAAGCTGGTTTAAGGTGGGTCGGGGTGGAGAAGTGGAGGGGGGTGGTGTGATTGTAGGGACATGCAAGCAGTGATAGGAGCAGATAATCAAAAGATGTCACAGACAAAAGAACACAGAGGTGTTGATATTATCTAAACGAATGTGCTAATTAAAAATGGATGGTAGGGCACTCAAGGTATAGCTCTAGTGGGGGTGGGGGGGGGGGGTGCATAAAAGATTTAAAAATAATGGAAATAGGTGGGAAAAGAGACCCGCTGAGTTTTTCCAGGTAATTCTGTTTTTCCAATGGAATAAAACATTGAACTGAACCAATGGAATACAACAATGGACTGTACCAATAGAATGTAGCAATGGACCGTACCAATGGAATGTAGCAATGGACTGTCACAATGGAAGTACCAATAGATGGTAGCAATGGACTGTAAGAATAGGCTGTAGCAATGGACTGTAGCAATAGAATGTAGCAAGGCACTGAAGCAATAGACTGTAACCATAGACAGTAGCAATTGACTGCAGCGATAGACAGCAGCAATGGATTGTACCAATACATTGTAGCAATGGACTGTACCATGGAAGCAGCAATGGAAAGCACTAAAGAACTGAAGCAATAGACTGTAGCAATGAGCTGTACCAGTAAACTGAAGCATTGGAACATAGCAATGGACTGCAGCAGTAGACTGTAGCAAAGGATTGGAGCAATACACAGTAACAATGGACCGCAGAAATGGACTGTAGCAATGGACTGTCATAATGGCCAGGAGCAAGGGCTGGAGCAATCAACGGAAGCAAAGGGCTGCAACAATAGACTGAAGCAATTGACTAAAGCAATGGACTCTAGAAATAGACTGAAGCAATGGACTGTAGCAATAGACTGAAGTAATGGTCTGTAGCAATAAAATGAAGCAATGGACAACAGCGATGAGCTGTACCAGTGAACGGAAGCAATAGACTGAAGCAATGGACTGTAGCAATAGGCTGAAGCAAAGGACTGAAGCAAAGGACTGAAGCAATGGACTGCAGCAATGGGCTGTAGCAATAGACTGAAGCAATAGACAGAAGGAAAGGACAGTGGTAGTGTCGTGAAGCAATGGACAGTAGCAATGGACTGAAGCAATGGACTGAAGCAATGGACTGAAGCAATGGACTGAAGCAATGGACTGAAGCAATGGTCTGTAGCAATGGTCTGTAGCAATGGGCTGTAGCAATGGGCTGTAGCAATAAACTGAAATAAAGGTCTGTCGCAATAAACTGAAGCAATGCACTATAGTGATGGGCTGCACCAGTGGACTGAAGCAATAGACTGAAGCAATGGACTGTAGCAATAGGCTGAAGCAACAGATAGTATCAATGGACTCAAGAAATGGACAGTAGCAATGGACTGAAGCAATGGACAGTAGCAATGTACTGAAGCAATGGATAGTAGCAATGGACTGAAGCACTGGATAGTAGCAATGGACTGAAGCAATGGTCTCCACCAATAGACTGAAGCAATGGGCTGTAGCAATAGACTGAAGTAATGGTCTGTAGCAATAAACTGAAGCAATGGGCTACAGTGATGGGCTATACCAGTGGGCTGAAGCAATAGACTGAAGCAATGGACAGTAACAATAGGCTGAAGCAACGGACAGTAGCAAAGAACTGAAGCAATGGACAGTAGCATTGGACTGCAGCAATGGGCTGTAGCAATAGATTGAAGGAATGGACAGTGGGAGTGGACTGAAGCAATGGACTGTAGCAATGGACTGAAGCAATGGACTGCACCAATAGACTGAAGCAATGAACTGTAGCAATAGGCTGAAGCAATGGACTGTTGCAATAGGCTGAAGCAATGGACTGTTGCAATAGATGAAAGCAATGAACAGTTGCAATAGATTGAAGCATTGGACTGTAGCAATAGACTGAAATAATGGCCTGTAGCAATGGGGTGTAGCAATAGACTGAATCAATGGACTGAAGCAAAAGACTGAAGCAATGGACTGAAGTAATAGGTGTATGCAATGGACAGTAGCAATGGATTGAAGCAACAGAATGTACCAATAGACTGAAGTAATGGTCTGTAGCAATAAACTGAAGCAATGGACTAAGTGATGGGCTGCACCAGTGGACTGAAGCAATAGACTGAAGCAATGGACTGTATCAATAGGCTGAAGCAACAGACAGTAGCAATGGACTCAAGAAATGGACAGTAGCAATGTACTGAAGCAATGGATAGTAGCAATGGTCTGCACCAATAGACTGAAGCAATGGGCTGTAGCTAAAGACTGAAGCAATGGACTGTAGCAATAGACTAAAGTAATGATCTGTAGCAATAAACTGAAGCAATGGGCTACAGCGATGGGCAGTACCAGTGGGCTGAAGCAATAGACAGTAACAATAGGCTGAAACCACAGACAGTAGCAGTGGACTGAAGAAATGGACAGTAGCAATTGGCTGAGGCAATGGGCTATAGCAATAAAATGAAGCAATGGACTATAGCTATGGGCTGTACCAGTGGACTGAAGCAATAGACTGAAGCAATGAACAGAAGCAATGGACTGTAGCAATTGACTGAAGCCCTGGACAGTAACAATTGACTGAAGCAATGGAGTGTACCAATAGACTGAAGTAATCGTCTGTAGCAATAAACATAAGCAATGGACTACAGTGATGAGCTGTACTAGTGGACTGAAGCAATAGACTGAAGCAATGAGCCTTAGAAATAGGCTGAAGCAATGGACAGTAGCAATGGACTGAATAAATGGACTGTAGCAATGGGCTGAAGTAATGGACAGTACCAATGGACTGAAGTAATGGACAGTAGCAATGGACTGTGCAATGGACTGCACCAATAGACTGAAGCAATGGACAGGAGCAATGGACTGGAGCAATAAATTTAAGCAAAGTAATGTAGCAATAGGCTGAAGCAACGCACAGTGGAAAGGACTGAAGCAACAGACTGAAGCAATGGACTGTAGCAATAGGCTGAAGTAATGGAAAGTAACAATGGACTGAAGCAATGGACAGTAGCAGTAGACTGAAGCAATGGACAGTAGCAATAGACTGAAGCAATTGACAGTAGCAATGGACTGAAGCAATTGACAGTAGCAATGGACTGAAGCAATGGACTGTAGCAACAGACTGTCATAATGGCCAGGAACAAGTGCTGTAGCAATCAACTGAAGTAAGGGGCTGTAGCAATAGAATTAAGCAATGGACTGTTGCAGGAGACTGAAGCAATGGACTGTAGCAATAGACTGAAGCAATGGACTGTAGCAATGGACTGTAGCAATGGGCTGTAGCAATAAACTGAAGCATTTGGATTGCATCAATTGACTGAAGCAATAGGCTGAAGCAATGAACAGTAGCAATAGACTGAGGTAATGGCCTGTAGCAATAAACAGAAGTAATGGGCTGTAACAAAAGACTGAAGCAAAGGGCTGTAGCAATAAACTGATGCAATGCATGACAGCGATAGGCTGTACCATGGACTGAAGCAAAAGAGTGAAGCCATGGACATGGACATGTCACAATAAGCTGAAGCAGTGGACAGTAGCAATGGACTGAAGCAATGGAATGCAACAATAAACTGAAGCAATGGACTGTTGCAATGGGCTGTAGCAATAGAATGAAGCAATGGACAGTGGCAATGGACCAAAGCATGGACTGTAGCAATGGGCTGTAGCAATAGACTACAGCAATGGACTGTCGCAATAGGCTGAGGCAATGGGGTGCAGCAATAAACTGAAGCAATGGACTATAGCGATGGGCTGTACCAGTGGACTGAAGCAATAGACTGAAGCAATGGTCTGTAGCAATAAACTGAAGCAATGGACTATAGCGATGGGCAGTACCAGTGGACTGAAGCAATAGACAGGAGCAACAGACAGTAGCAGTGGACTGAATCAATGGACAGTAGCAATAGACTGAATCAATGGACTGTAGCAATAGAATGAAGCAATGGATTTAATTAATGGTCTGTAGCAATAAACAGAAGCAATGGGCTGTAACAATATACTGAAACAGTGGTCAGTAGCAATAGGCTGAGACAATGGGCTGTAGCAATAAAATGAAGCAATGGACTATAGCGATGGGCTGTACCAGTGGACTGAAGCAATAGACTGTAGCAATAAACAGAAGCAATGGAATGTAGCAATTGTCTGAAGCCCTGGACAGTAACAATTGACTGAAGCAATGGACTGCACCAGTAGACTGAAGCAATGGACTGGAGCAAAAGAATATAGCAAAGCACTGAAGCAATAGACTGTAACCATAGACAGTAGCAATTGGATAGTACAAATAGATTGTAGTGGTGGACTGTACCGTGAAAGCAGCAATGGTCAGTAACAACACACTGAAGCAATAGACTGTAGCAATAGGCTGTATCAATAAACTGAAGCAATAGTGAGTAGCAATGGACTGTAGCAGTGTGCAGTAGAAATAGACTGAAGGAATTGACTGAAGCAATGAACTGAAGCAATAGACTAAAGTAATGGACTGTAGCAATAGGCTGAAGCAACAGACAGTAGCAATGGACTGAAGTAATGGACAGTAGCAATAGACTGAAGCATTGGACTGTTGCAATAGGCTGAAGCAATGGACTGTAGCAATGGATGAAAGCAATGAAAAGTAGCAATAGACTGAAGCATTGGACTGAGGCAATAGACTGAAATAATGGCCTGTAGCAATGGGGTGTAGCAATAGACTGAATCAATGGACTGAAGCAATGAAGTGTACCAATAGACTGAAGTAATGGTCTGTAGCAATAAACATAAGCAATGGACAGTAGCAATGGACTGAATAAATGGACCGAAGCATGGACTGTAGCAATGGGCTGTAGCAATAGACTGCAGCAATGGACTGTCACAATAGGCTGAGGCAATAGGCTGTAGCAATAAACTGAAGCAATGGACTATATCAATGGGTTGCACCAGTGGATTGAAGCAATAGACTGAAGCAATGGACAGTAACAATAGGCTGAAACCACAAACAGTAGCAGTGGACTGAAGAAATGGACAGTAGCAATTGGCTGAGGCAATGGGCTGTAGCAATAAAATGAAGCAATGGACTATAGCTATGGGCTGTACCAGTGAACAGAAGCAATAGACTGAAGCAATGAACAGAAGCAATGGACTGTAGCAATTGTCTGAAGCCCTGGACAGTAACAATTGACTGAAGCAATGCAGTGTACCAATAGACTGAAGTAATGGTCTGTAGCAATAAACATAAGCAATGGACTACAGTGATGAGCTGTACTAGTGGACTGAAGCAATAGACTGAAGCAATGAGCTTTAGAAATAGGCTGAAGCAATGGACAGTAGCAATGGACTGAATAAATGGACTGTAGCAATGGGCTGAAGTAATGGACAGTACCAATGGACTGAAGTAATGGACAGTAGCAATGGACTGTGTAATGGACTGCACCAATAGACTGAGGAAATGGACTGGAGCAATGGACTGGAGCAATAAATTTAAGCAAAGTAATGTAGCAATAGGCTGAAGCAATGCACAGTAGAAAAGGACTGAAGCAACAGACTGAAGCAATGGACTGTAGCAATAGGCTGAAGTAATGGAAAGTAACAATGGACTGAAGCAATGGACAGTAGCAGTAGACTGAAGCAATGGACAGTAGCAATAGACTGAAGCGATTGACAGTAGCAATGGACTGAAGCAATTGACAGTAGCAATGGACTGAAGCAATTGACAGTAGCAATGGACTGTAGCAATGGACTGTAGCAACAAAATGTAGCAATGGACTGTAGCAATGGACTGTAGCAACAGACTGTCATAATGGCCAGGAACAAGTGCTGTAGCAATCAACTAAAGTAAGGGGCTGTAGCAATAGAATTAAGCAATGGACTGTTGCAGGAGACTGAAGCAATGGACTGTAGCAATAGACTGAAGCAATGGAATGTAGCGATTGTCTGAAGCCCTGGGCAGTAACAATTGACTGAAGCAATGGACTGCACCAATAGACTGAAGCAATGGACTGGAGCAAGAGAATATAGCAAAGCACTGAAGCAATAGACTGTAACCATAGACAATAGCAATTGGATAGTACAAATAGATTGTAGTGATGGACTGTACCGTGAAAGCAGCAATGGTCAGTACCAACACACTGAAGCAATAGACTGTAGCAATAGGCTGTATCAATAAACTGAAGCAATAGTGAGTAGCAATGGACTGGAGCAATGGACTGTAGCAGTGTGCAGTAGAAATAGACTGAAGGAATTGACTGAAGCAATGAACTGAAGCAATAGACTAAAGTAATGGACTGTAGCAATAGGCTGAAGCAATGGACAGTAGCAATAGACTGAAGCAATGGACCATAGCAATGGACTGAGGCAATGGACTGCAAAAATAGACTGAAGCAATGGACTGCAGCAATGGGCTGTAGCAATAGACTGAAGGAATAGAATGTAGCAAAGGGCTGTAGCAAGAAACTGAAGTAAAGGTCTGTCGCAATAAACTGAAACAATGGACTACAATGATGGGCTGCACCAGTGGACTGAAACAATAGACTGAAGCAATGGACTGTACCAATAGACCGAAGAAATAGACTGAAGCAATGGATTATAGCAATAGAATGAAAGAATGGACAGTGGCAAAGGATGGAAGCAATGCACAGTAGCAAGGACTGATGCAATTGACTGCACCAATAGACTCAAGCAATGGACTGAAGCAATAGGTTGTAGCAATAGACTGAAACAATCGACTGTAGCAATAGACTGAAACAATCAACTGTAGCAATAGATTGAAGTAATGGTCTGTAGCAATAAACAAAAGCAATGAACTACAGTGATCGGCTGTACCAGTCGGCTAAAGCAATAGACTGAAGCAATGGCCTGGAGGAATAGGCTGAAGTAACGGACAGTAGCAATGGACTGAAGCAATGTGCTGCACCAACAAACTGAAGCAATGGACTGTAGGAATAGACTGAAGTAATGGTCTGCAGCAATAAACTGAAGCAACTGACAGTAGCAATAGACTGAAGCAATGGATGGTTGCAATAGACTGAAGCAACAGACAGTAGCAATGGACTGAAATAATGGATTGCACCAAAAGACTGAAGCAATGGACTGTTGCAATGGGCTTAGCAATGGACTAAAGCAATGAACAGCAGCAATAGACTGAAACAAAGGACTGTAGCAATAGACTGAAACAATGGACAGTATCAATGGCCTGAAGCAATGGACTGTATCAATAAACTGAAGCAATGGAACAAAGCAATCAACTGAAGCAATGGGCTGTAGCAATAGGCTGATGCGATGGACTGTAGCAATGGGCTGTAGCAATGGACTGTCATAATGGCCAGTACCAAGGGCCATAGAAATCAACTGAAGCAATAGGCTCAAGCAATAGACTGAAGCAATGGACTGCAGCAATGAATTGTAGCAATGAACAAGAGGAATCGACAGTGGCAATGGACTGAAGCAATAGACTGAATGAATGGACAGTAGCAATGGACTGAAGAAATGGACTGGAGCAAGAGAATATAGCAAAGCACTGAAGCAATAGACTGTAACCATAGACAGTAGCAATTGGATAGTACAAATAGATTGTAGTGATGGACTGTACCATGAAAGCAGCAATGGTCAGTACCAACACACTGAAGCAATAGACTGTAGCAATAGGCTGTATCAATAAAGTGAATCAATAGTGAGTAGCAATGGACTGAAGCAATGGACTGTAGCAGTGTGCAGTAGAAATAGACTGAAGGAATTGACTGAAGCAATGAACTGAAGCAATAGACTGAAGTAATGGACAGTAGCAATAGACTGAAGCAATGGACAGTGGCAATGCACTGAAGCAATGGACAGTAGCAATAGACTGAAGCAATGGACAGTGGCAATGCACTGAAGCAATGGACAGTAGCAATAGACTGAAGCAATGGACAGTAGCAATGGACTGAGGCAATGGACTGCAAAAATAGACTGAAGCAATGGAAAGTGGCAATGCACTGAAGCAATGGACAGTAGCAATAGACTGAAGCAATGGACAGTAGCAATGGACTGAGGCAATGGACTGCAAAAATAGACTGAAGCAATGGACTGCAGCAATGGGCTGTAGCGATAGACTGAAGCATTGGACAGTAGCAATAGACAGAAGGAATGGACAGTGGTAGTGGACTGAAGCAATGGACAGTAGAAATGGACTGAAGCAATAGAATGTAGCAAAGGGCTGTAGCAAGAAACTGAAGTAAAAGTCTGTCGCAATAAACTGAAACAATAGACTACAGTGATGGGCTGCACCAGTGGACTGAAGCAATGGACTGTAGCAATGGACTGAAGCAATGGACTGTACCAATAGACCGAAGAAATAGACTGAAGCAATGAATTATAGCAATAGAATGAAAGAATGGACAGTGGCAAAGGATGGAAGTAATGCACAGTAGCAAGGACTGATGCAATGGACTGCACCAATAGGCTGAAGCAATGGACTGAAGCAATAGGTTGTAGCAATAGACTGAAACAATCGACTGTAGCAATAGACTGAAGTAATGGTCTGTAGCAATAAACTGAAGCAATGAACTACAGTGATCGTCTGTACCAGTCGGCTAAAGCAATAGGCTAAAGCAATGGCCTGGAGGAAAAGGCTGAAGCAATGGACAGTAGCAATGGACTGAAGCAATGGGCTGCACCAATAAACTGAAGCAATGGACTGTTGCAATAGATTGAGGTAATGGCCTATAGCAATAAACAGAAGTAATGGTCTGTAACAATAGACTGAAGCAATGAACAGTAGCAATGTACTGAAGCCATGGACTGCACCAATAGACCGAAGCAATAGGCTGAAGCAATGGACTGTAGCAATAGACTGAGGTAATGGCCTGTAGCAATAAACAAAATTAATGGGCTGTATCAATAGACTGTAGCAATGGGCTGTAGCAATAGACTGAAGCAATGGTCTGTAGCACTAAACTGAAGCAATGGACTACAGTGATGGGCTGCAACAACAGACTGAACCAACTGACTGCACCAATAGACTGTAGCAATGGGCTGTAGCAATCAACTGAAGCAATGGACGGTAGTAATAGACTGAATTAATGGTCTGTACCAATAATCTGAAGCAATGGACTAAAGCGAAGGGCTGTACCAGTGGACGGAAGTAATAGGCTGAAGCAATGGACTGTAGCAATAGTATGAAGCAGTGGACAGTTGCAATGGGCTAAAGCAATGGGCTGCAACAGTAGACTGAATGAATGTTCTATAGCAATATGCTGAAGCAATGGACTTTAGCAATAGGCTGAAGCAACGGACAGTAACAATGGACTGATGCAATGGACTGAACCAATAGATTGAAGCAATTAATTCTTGAAATAGAATGTAGCAATGGACTGTAGCAATAGACTGTAGCAATAAACTTTTCAATAGACTGAAGCAATAGAATGAAGCAATGGACTGTAGCAGTAGGCTGAAGCAATGGTCAGTAGCAATGGACTGAATCAATGGATATGTAGCGATGGACTGAAGCAATGGATTGCACCAATGGACCGAAGCAATAAACTGAAGCAATGGACTGTAGTAATGGACTGAAACAATGGACTGCAACAATAGACTGAAGCAAAGAACTGTAGGAATAGACTGAAGTAATGGTCTGCAGTAATAAACTGAAGCAACTGACGGTAGCAATGGACTGAACCAATGGATTGCATCAATAGACTGAAGCAATGGATGGTTGCAATAGACTGAAGCAACAGACAGTAGCAATGGATTGAAATAATGGATTGCACCAATAGACTGAAGCAATGGACTGTTGCAATGGGCTTAGCAATGGACTAAAACAATGAACAGCAGCAATAGACTGAAACAATGGACTGTAGCAATAGACTGAAACAATGGATAGTATCAATGGCCTGAAGCAATGGACTGTATCAATAAACTGAAGCAATGGAACATAGCAATCAACTGAAGCAATGGGCTGTAGCAATAGGCTGATGCGATGGACTGTAGCAATGGGCTGTAGCAATGGACTGTCATAATGGCCAGTACCATGGGCCATAGAAATCAACTGAAGCAATAGGCTCAAGCAATAGACTGAAGCAATGGACTGCAGCAATGAATTGTAGCAATAGACAAAAGGAATCGACAGTGGCAATGGACTGAAGCAATAGACTGAATGAATGGACAGTAGCAATGGACTGAAGCAATAGACTGTAGCAATAGAATGAAGCAATGGATTGAATTAATGGTCTGTAGCAATAAACAGAAGCAATGGGCCGTAACAATAGACTGAAACAGTGGTCAGTAGCAATAGGCTGAGGCAATGGGCTGTAGCAATAAAATGAAGCAATGGACTATAGCGATGGCTGTACCAGTGGACTGAAGCAATAGACTGAAGCAATAAACAGAAGCAATGGACTGTAGCAATTGTCTGAAGCCCTGGACAGTAACAATTGACTGAAGCAATGGAGTGTACCAATAGACTGAAGTAATCGTCTGTAGCAATAAACATTAGCAATGGACTACAGTGATGAGCTGTACCAGTGGGTTGAAGCAATAGACTGAAGCAATGAGCTTTAGCAATAGGCTGAAGCAATGGACTGAATAAATGGACTGTAGCAATGGGCTGAAGTAATGGACAGCAGCAATGGACTGAAGTAATAGACAGTAGAAATGGACTGTGCAATGGACTGAAGCAATTGACAGTAGCAATGGACTGAAGCAATTGACAGTAGCAATGGACTGTAGCAATGGACTGTAGCAATAGACTGTCATAATGGCCAGGAACAAGTGCTGTAGCAATCAACTGAAGTAAGGGGCTGTAGCAATAGAATTAAGCAATGGACTGTTGCAGGAGACTGAAGCAATGGACTGTAGCAATAGACTGAAGCAATGGACTGTAGCAATGGGCTGTAGCAATAAACTGAAGCATTTGGATTGCATCAATTGACTGAAGCAATAGGCTGAAGCAATGAACAGTAGCAATAGACTGAGGTAATGGCCTGTAGCAATAAACAGAAGTAATGGTCTGTAACAAAAGACTGAAGCAAAGGGCTGTAGCAATAAACTGATGCAATGGATGACAGTGATATGCTGTACCAGTGGACTGAAGCAAAAGAGTGAAGCCATGGACATGGACTGTCACAATAGGCTGAAGCAGTGGACAGTAGCAATGGACTGAAGCAATGGAATGCAACAATAAACTGAAGCAATGGACTGTTGCAATGGGGTGTAGCAATAGACTGAATCAATGGACAGTGGCAATGGACCGAAGCATGGACTGTAGCAATGGGCTATAGCAATAGACTACAGCAATGGACTGTCGCAATAGGCTGAGGCAATGGGCTGTAGCAATAAACTGAAGCAATGGACTATAGTGATGGGCTGTACCAGTGGACTGAAGCAATAGACTGAAGCAATGGACTGTAGCAATAGGCTGAAGCAACAGACAGTAACAGTGGACTGAAGAAATGGACTGTAGCAATAGACTGTTGCAATGGACAGTAGCAATAGAATGAAGCAATGGATTGAATTAATGGTCTGTAGCAATAAACAGAAGCAATGGGCTGTAACAATAGATTGAAACAGTGGTCAGTAGCAATAGGCTGAGGCAATGGGCTGTAGCAATAAAATGAAGCAACGGACTATAGCGATGGGCTGTACCAGTGGACTGAAGCAATAGACTGAAGCAATGGTCTGTAGCAATAAAGTGAAGCAATGGACTACAGTGATGGGCTGCAACAACAGACTGAACCAATTGACTGTACCAATAGACTGAAGCAATGCACTGTAGCAACAGACTGAAGCAATGGACTGTAGTAATAGACTGAATTAATGGTCTGTACCAATAAGCTGAAGCAATGGACTAAAGCAAAGGTCTGTTCCAGTGGACAGAAGTAATAGACTGAAGCAATGGACTGTAGCAATAGTATGAAGCAGTGGACAGTTACAAAGGGCTAAAGCAATCGACTGCAACAGTAGACAGAATCAATGGTCTATAGCAATATGCTGAAGCAATGGACTTTTGCAATAGGCTGAAGCAACGGACAGTAGCAATGGACTGATGCAATGGACTGAACCAATAGATTGAAGCAATTAATTCTTGAAATAGACTGAAGCAATGGACTGTTACAATAGGCTGAAGCAATGGGCTGTAGCAATGGACAGTAGCAATGGAATATAGCAATAAACTGAAACAGTGGACTGAAGCAAAGGACTGTAGCAATAGACTGTTTCAATAGACTGAAGTAATAGAATGAAGCAATGGACTGTAGCAGTGGGCTGAAGCAATGGACAATAGCAATGGATTGAAGAAATGGTCAGTAGCAATGGACTGAATCAATGGATATGTAGCGATGGAATGAAGCAATGGATTGCACCGATGGATCGAAGCAATAGGTTGAAGCAATGGACTGTCGAAATAGTCTGAAGCAATGGACTGAAACAATAGACTGTAGCAAAGGACTGTAGGAATAGACTGAAGTAATGGTCTGCAGCAATAAACTGAAGCAACTGACAGTAACATTGGACTGAACCAATGGATGGCATCAATAGACTGAAGCAATGGACTGTTGCAATAGACTGAAGCAATAGGCTTAGCAATGGACTAAAGCAGTGAACAGCAGCAATAGACTGAAGCAATGGACAGTAGCAATAGGCTGAAGCAATGGACAGTAGCAACAGACTGAAGCAATGGACTGAAACATTGGCAGTAGAAATGAACTGAAGCAATGGACTGAAGCAATGGACAGTAGCAATAGACTGAAACAATGGACAGTAGCAATGGCCTGAAGCAATGGACTGTATCAATAAACTGAAGCAATGGAACATAGCAATCAACTGAAGCAATGGGCAATAGCAACAGACTGAAACAATGATCTGCACCAATAGGCTGATGCAATGGACTGTAGCAATGGGCTGTAGCAATGGACTGTCATAATGGCCAGTACCAAGGGCCATAGAAATCAACTGAAGCAATAGACTGAAGCAATGGACTGCAGCAATGGATTGTAGCAATAGACTAAAGCAATGGACTGTAGGCATGGACTGTAGGAATAGACTGTAGGCATGGGCTATAGGAATAGACTGTAGGGCATGGACTGTAGAAATAGACTGTAGGCACGGACTGTAGAAATAGACTGTAGGCACGTACTGTAGAAATAGACTGTAGGCACGGGCTGTAGAAATAGACTGTAGGCACGGGCTGTAGAAATAGACTGTAGGCACGGGCTGTAGAAATAGACTGTAGGCATGGGCTGTAGAAATAGACTGTAGGCGTGGACTGTAGAAATAGAGTGTAGGCATGGACTGTAGAAATAGACTGTAGGCGTGGACTGTAGAAATAGACTGTAGGCGTGGACTGTAGAAATAGAGTGTAGGCGTGGACTGTAGAAATAGACTGTAGGCATGGACTGTAGAAATAGACTGTAGGCATGGACTGTAGAAATAGACTGTAGCAATAGCTAAAGCAATGGACTAGCAATTGACTAAAGCAATGGACTGTAGAAATACACTAAAGTAATGGTTTGTAGCAATAAACTGAAGCAATGGACTACTGCGATGGGGTGTATCTGTGCACTGATTCAGTAGACTGAAGCAACAGATTGTAGCAATAGGCTGAAGCAACTAGCAGTAGCAAGGGACGGAAGCAATGGACAGTAACAATGGACTGAAGAAATGTACAGGAACAAAAGACTGAAACAATGGACTGCACCAATAGACTGAAATAATGGATTGCACCAATAGACTGAAACAATGGACTGCACCAATAGACTGAAGCAATGGACTGTAGAAATAGACTGGAGCAATAGACTGTGGCAATGGTCTGAAGCAATAGACTGTTGCAGTTGTCTGAAGCAATAGACTGTGGCAATGGTCTGCAACAATAGACTGTTGCAATGGTCTGAAGCAATAGACTGTTGCAATGGTCTGAAGCAATAGACTGTTGCAACGGTCTGAAGCAATAGACTGTTGCAATGGTCTGAAGCAATAGACTGTTGCAATGGTCTGAAGCAATAGACTGTTGCAATGGTCTGCAGCAATAGACTGTTGCAATGGTCTGAAGCAATAGATTGTTGCAATGGTCTGAAGCAATAGACTGTTGCAATGGTCTGAAGCAATAGACTGTTGCAATGGTCAAAAGCAATTGACTGTTGCAATGGTCTGAAGCAATAGACTGTAGCAATGGACTGAAGAAATGGTCTTTAGCAATGGACTGAAGAGATGGTCAGTAGCAATGGACTGAAGAAATGGTCAGTAGCAATGGACTGAATCAATGGATTTGTAGGAATGAACTACTTCAGTAGACTGAAGCAATTAACTGTAGCAATAGACTGAAACAATGGACTGAAACAATGGACAGTAGCAATAGACTGAAGTAATTGTCTGCAGCAATAAACTGAAGCAATGGGCTACAGTGAGGGGCTGTACGAGTGGGCTGAAGCAATAGACTGAAGCAATATCCTGCAGCAATAGGCTGATGCAACAGACAGTAGCAATGGACTGAAGTAATGGATTGCAACTAGGGACTGAAGCAATGGAATGTTGCAATAGACTGACACAATGGAATAAAGCAATGAACAGTAGCAATAAACTGTAGCAATAGACTGAAGCAGTAGAGTGAAGCAATAGACTGAAGCAATGGACAGTGGCAATGGACTGAAGCAATGGACCATGGCAATGGATTGAAGCAACGGACCGTGGCAATGGACTGAAGCAATGGACCGTGGCAATGGACTAAAGCAATGGACAGTGGCAATGGACTGAAGCAAATGGACAGTGGCAATGGACTGGACAAATGGGCTGTAGCAATCGACTGAAACAATGGGCTGTAGCGATAGTCTGAAGCAGTGAACTGTAGCAATGAACTATAGCACTGGACTGTTGCAATAGACTGAAGAAATTGACTGTAGCAATAGACTGAAGTCATGGTCTGTATCTTTAAACTGAAGCAATGGGCTGTAACAATAGACTGAAGCAATGGGCTGTAGCAATATCCTGAAGCAATGGACTATAGTGATGGGATGTACCAGTGGACTGTAGCAATAGACTGAAGTGGGCTGTAGCAATAGTCTGAAGCAATCAACTGTACCAATGGACTAAAGCAGTGGACTGTTGCAATAGACTGAAGTAATGGTCTGCAGCATTAAACTGAAGCAACGGGCTGTAACAATAGACTAAAGCAATGGGCTGTAGCAATAAGCTGAAGCAATGGACTAAAGTGATGGGCTGTACCAGTGGACTGAAGCAATAGACTGAAGTAATGGATTGTAGCAACAGTCTGAAGCAATGGACCGTAGCATTGGACTGAAGCAATGGACTGCACCAATAGACTTAATCAATGGGATGTAGCAATAGACTGTCATAATGGCCAGGACCAAGAGCTGTAGCAATCAACTGAAGCAATGAACTGCAGCAATAGACTAAATCAATGGACTGTAGCAATTGACTGCAGCAATGGAGTATAGCAATAAACTGAATCAAAGGACTGTAGCAATAGACTAAAGCAATTGACTGCAGCAATTGACTGCAGGAATGGACTATAGCAATAAACTGAAACAGTGGACTGTAGTAATTGACTGCAGCAATGGATAGACTGAAGGAATGGAATGTCGCAATGGGCTGAAGCAGTGAACAGTAGCAATGGACTGTAGTAATGGGCTGAAGCAATAGACTGAAGCAATGTTCTGTATCAATAAACTGAAGTGATGGACTACAGCGAAGGACTGTACCAGTGGACTGAAGTAGTAGGCTGAAGCAACGGACTGTAGCAATAGTATGAAGCAGCAGACAGTAGCAATGGACTGAAGGAATGGACTGAATCAATGGACAGTAGCAATAGACGGAAGCAATAGACAGTAGCAATAGGCTGAAGCAATGGACAGTAACAATGGACTGAAGAAAAAGACTGAAGAAATGGAGTGAAGAAAAGGACTGAAGAAAAAGACTGAAGAAAAAGACTGAAGCACTGGACAGTAGCAATTGACTAAAGCAATGGACAGTAGCAATTGACTGAAGCAATGGATCGTAGCAATAGACTGAAGCAATGGACTGAATCAATGGATAGTAGCAATGGACAGTAGCAATAGTCTAAAGCAATGAACAGTAGCAATGGACAGTAGCAATAGACTGAATCAATGGACAGTAGCAACAGATGAAACAATGGAGAGTAGCAATAGACTGAAGCAATGGACAGTAGCAATAGACTGAAGCAATGGACAGTAACAATGGACTGAAGAAAAAGACTGAAGCAATGGACTATAGCAAAGATTGAAGGAATGGACAGTGGCAATGGACTGAAACAATGGAAAGTAGCAATGGACAGAAGCAATGGACAGTAACAAGGACTGATGCAATGGAATGCAACAATAAACTGAAGCAATGGACTATAGCGATGGGATGTACCAGTTAACTGTAGCAATGGACTGAAGCAATAGACTGTTGCAATCGTCTAAAGCAGTGGACTGTAGCAATAGACTGAAGTGGGCTATAGCAATAGTCTGAAGCAATGAACTGTACCAATGGACTAAAGCAGTGGACTGTTGCAATAGACTGAAGTAATGGTCTGCAGCATTAAACTGAAGCAATGGGCTGTAACAATAGACTAAAGCAATGGGCTGTAGCAATAAGCTGAAGCAATGGGCTGTAGCAATAGACTGTCATAATGGCCAGGACCAAGAGCTGTAGCAATCAACTGAAGCAATGAACTGCAGCAATAGACTAAAGCAATGGGCTGTAGCAATAAGCTGAAGCAATGGACTAAAGTGATGGGCTGTACCAGTGGACTGAAGCAATAGACTGAAGTAATGGATTGTAGCAACAGTCTGAAGCAATGGACCGTAGCATTGGACTGAAGCAATGGACTGCACCAATAGACTTAATCAATCGGATGTAGCAATAGACTGTCATAATGGCCAGGACCAAGAGCTGTAGCAATCAACTGAAGCAATGAACTGCAGCAATAGACTAAATCAATGGACTGTAGCAATTGACTGCAGCAATGGAGTATAGCAATAAACTGAATCAAAGGACTGTAGCAATAGACTAAAGCAATTGACTGCAGCAATTGACTGCAGGAATGGACTATAGCAATAAACTGAAACAGTGGACTGTAGTAATTGACTGCAGCAATGGATAGACTGAAGGAATGGAATGTCTCAATAGGCTGAAGCAGTGGACAGTAGCAATGGACTGTAGTAATGGGCTGAAGCAATAGACTGAAGCAATGTTCTGTATCAATAAACTGAAGTGATGGACTACAGCGAAGGGCTGTACCAGTGGACTGAAGTAGTAGGCTGAAGCAACGGACTGTAGCAATAGTATGAAGCAACAGACAGTAGCAACGGACTGAATGAATGGACTGAATCAATGGAAAGCAGCAATAGACTGAAGCACTGGACAGTAGCAATTGATTGAAGCAATGGACAGTAGCAATAGACTAAAGCAATGGACAATAGCAATTGACTGAAGCAATGGACAGTAGCAATTGACTGAAGCAATGGACAATAGCAATTGACTGAAGCAATGGACAGTAGCAATTGACTGAAGCAATGGACAGTAGCAATAGACTAAAGCAATGGACAATAGCAATTGACTGAAGCAATGGACAGCAGCAATTGACTGAAGCAATGGACAGTAGCAATTGACTAAAGCAATGGACAATAGCAATTGACTGAAGCAATGGACAGTAGCAATTGACTGAAGCAATGGACAGTAGCAATAGACTAAAGCAATGGACAATAGCAATTGACTGAAGCAATGGACAGTAGCAATTGACTGAAGCAATGGACAGTAGCAATAGACTGAAAAAAATGGACAGTAACAATGGACTGAAGAAAAAGACTGAAGAAAAAGTCTATAGTAATAGATTGATGGAATGGACAGTGGCAATGGACTGAAGCAATGGACAGTAGCAATGGACAGTAGCAAGGACTGATGCAATGGAATGCAACAATAAACTGAAGCAATGGACTGCACCAATAGACTGAAGCAATGGACTCTAGTAATGGGCTGAAGCAATAGACTGAAGCAATGTTCTGTAGCAATAGACTGAATTAATAGTCTGTATCAAAAACTGAAGTGATGGACTACAGCGAAGGGCTGTACCAGTGGACTGAAGTAGTAGGCTGAAGCAACGGACTGTAGCAATGGTATGAAGCAGCGGACAGTAGCAATGGACTGAAGGAATGGACTGAATCAATGCACAGTAGCAATAGACCGAAGCACTGGATAGTAGCAATTGACTGAAGTAATGGACAGTAGCAATTGACTGAAGTAATGGACAGTAGCAATTGACTGAAGCAATGGACAGTACCAATTGAATGAAGCAATGGACAGTACCAATTGACTGAAGCAATGGACAGTACCAATTGACTGAAGCAATGCACAGTAGCAATTGAGTGAAGCAATGGACAGTAGCAATTGACTAAAGCAATGGACAGAAGCAATAGACTAAAGCAAAGGACAGTAGCAATGGACAGTAGCAATAGACTGAAGCACTGGACTGAATCAATGGACAGTAGCAATAGACTGAAGCAATGTACAGTAGCAATAGACTGAAGCAATGGACAGTAGCAATGGACAGTAGCAATAGACTGTAGCAACAGTCTAAAGCAATGAACAGTAGCAATGGACATTAGCAATGGACTAAAGCAATGGACAGTAACAATAGACTGAAGCAATGGAATGCAACAACAAACTGAAGCAATGGGCTGTAGCAACAGACGGAAGGAATAGAATGAATTAATGGTATGGTATCAATAAACTGAAGCAATGGACTACAGTGAAGGGCTGTACCAGTGGACTGAAGTAATAGGCTGAAATAATGGACTGTAGCATTAGTATGAAGCTGCGGACAGTATCAGTGGATAAGGCAATGGACTGCAACAATAGACTGAATCAATGGTCTATAGCAATATGCTGAAGCATTGGACTTTAGCAATAGGCTGAAGCAATGGACAGTAGCAATGGAATGATGCCATGGACTGCACCAATACATTGAAGAAATTAATTGTAGCAATAGACTGAAGCAATGGACTGTTGCAATAGACTGAAGCAATGGGTTTTAGCAATAGACTGTAGCAATGGAATATAGCAATAAACTGAAACAGTGGACTGAAGCAAAGGACTGTAAGAATAGACTGTTTCAATAGACTGAAACAATGGACTGTAGCAATGGACAGAAGAAATGGTCAGTAGCAATGGACTGAATCAATGGATTTGTAGCAATGAGCTACTTCAATAGACTGAAGCAATTAACTGTAGCAATAGACTGAAACAATGGACTGAAAAAATGGACTGTAGCAATAGACTGTAGCAATAGACTTTAGCAATAGACTGAAGTAATGGTCTGCAGCAATAAACTGAAGCAATGGGCTACAGTGATGGGCTGTACCAATGGGCTGAAGCAATAGACTGAAGCAATAGACTGATGCAACAGACAGTAGCAATGGACCGAAGTAATGGATTGGACCTATGGACTGAAGCAATGGAATGTTGCAATAGAGTGACACAATGGAATAAAGCAATGAACAGTAGCAATAAACTGTAGCAATAGACTGGAGCAATAGACTGAGGCAATAGACTAAATCAATGGACAGTAGCAATGGACAGTAGCAATGGACAGTAGCAATTGTCTAAAGCAATGAACAGTAGCAATGGACAGTAGCAATAGACTGAATCAATGGACAGTAGCAATAGACTGAATCAATGGACAGTAGCAATACACTAAAGCAATGGACAGTAAAAATGGACTGAAGAAAAAGACTGAAGAAAAAGACTGAAGAAAAGGACTGAAGAAAAGGACTGAAGAAAAGGACTGAAGAAAAGGACTGAAGGAAAAGACTGAAGGAAAAGACGAGCAAAGATTGAAGGAATGGACAGTGGCAATGGACTGAAGCAATGGACAGTAGCAATGGACAGTAGCAGGGACTGATGCAATGGAATGCAACAATAAACTGAAGCAATGGACTGCACCAATAGACTGAAGCAATGGACAGTAGTAATGGGCTGAATCAATAGACTGAAGCAATGGACTGTAGTAATGGGCTGAAGCAATAGACTGAAGCAATGTTCTGCAGCAATAGACGGAATTAATGGTCTGTATCAATAAACTGAAGTGATGGACTACAGCGAAGGGCTGTACCAGTGGACTGAAGTAGTAGGCTGAAGCAACGGACTGAAGTAATACCATGAAGCATCAGACAGTAGCAATGGACTGAAGGAATGGACTGAATCAATGCACAGTAGCAATTGACTGAAGCAATGGACAGTAGCAATTGACTGAAGCAATGGACTGAATCAATGGACAGTAGCAATAGACTAAAGCAATGGACAGTAGCAATAGACTGAAGCAATGGACAGTAGCAATGGACAGTAGCAATAGACTGAAGCAATGGACTGAATCAATGGACAGTAGCAATAGACTAAAGCAATGGACAGTAGCAATAGACTGAAGCAATGGACAGTAGCAATTGACTGTAGCAATAGGCTGTAGCAATGGACTGTAGCAATGGACTGTAGCAATTGTCTAAAGCAATGAAAAGTAGCAATGGACTGAAGCAATGGACTGAAGCAATAGACTGAAGCAGTGGACTGTCACAATAGGCTGAAGCAGTGGACAGTAGCAATGGACTGAAGCAATGGAATATAACAATAAACTGAAGCAATGGGCTGTAGCAACAGACTGAAGCAATAGAATGAATTAATGGTATGTATCAATAAACTGAAGCAATAGACTATAGTGAAGGGCTGTACCAATGGACTGAAGTAAGAGGCTGAAGCAATGGACTGTAGCAATAGTATGAAGCAGCGGGAAGTATCAATGGACTAAGGCAATGGACTGCAACAATATTCTGAATCAATGGTCTATAGCAATATGCTGAAGCATTGGACTTTAGCAATAGGCTGAAGCAATGGACAGTAGCAATGGAATGATGCAATGGACTGCACCAATACATTGAAGAAATTAATTGTAGCAATGGACTGTTGCAATAGACTGAAGCAATGGATTTTAGCAATAGACTGTAGCAATGGAATATAGCAATAAACTGAAACAGTGGACTGAAGCAAAGGACTGTAAGAATAGACTGTTTCAACAGACTGAAACAATGGACTGTAGCAATGGACTGAAGAAATGGTTAGTAGCAATGGACTGAATCAATGGATTTGTAGCAATGAGCTACTTCAATAGACTGAAGCAATTAACTGTAGCAATAGACTGAAACAATGGACTGAAAAAATGGACTGTAGCAATAGACTGTAGCAATAGACTGAAGTAATGGTCTGCAGCAATAAACTGAAGCAATGGGCTACAGTGATGGGCTGTACCAATGGGCTGAAGCAATAGACTGAAGCAATGGCCTGCAGCAGTAGACTGATGCAACAGACAGTAGCAATGGACTGAAGTAATGGAATGCAGCTATGGACTGAAGCAATGGAATGTTGCAATAGACTGACACAATGGAATAAAGCAATGAACAGTAGCAATAAACTGTTGCAATAGACTGAAGCAATAGACTGAGGCAATAGACTTAATCAATGAACAGTAGCAATAGTCTAAAGCAATGAACAGTAGCAATGGACAGTAGCAATAGACTGAATCAATGGACAGTAGCAAGGACTGATGCAATGGAATGCAACAATAAACTGAAGCAAAGGACTGCACCAATAGACTGAAGCAATGGACTGTAGTAATGGGCTGAATCAATAGACTGAAGCAATGGCCTGCAGCAATAGATTGATGCAGCAGACAGTAGCAATGGACTGAAGTAATGGATTGAACCTATGGACTGAAGCAATGGAATGTTGCAATAGAGTGACACAATGGAATAAAGCAATGAACAGTAGCAATAAACTGTAGCAATAGACTGGAGCAATAGACTGAGGCAATAGACTGAATCAATGGACAGTAGCAATGGACAGTAGCAATTGTCTAAAGCAATGAACAGTAGCAATGGACAGTAGCAATAGACTGAATCAATGGACAGAAGCAATAGACTGAATCAATGGACAGTAGCAATAGACTGAAGCAGTGGACAGTAACAATGGACTGAAGAAAAAGACTGAAGAAAAAGACTGAAGAAAAGGACTGAAGAAAAGGACTGAAGGAAAAGACTATAGCAAAGATTGAAGGAATGGACAGTGGCAATGGACTGAAGCAATGGACAGCAGCAGGGACTGATGCAATGGAATGCAACAATAAACTGAAGCAATGGACTGCACCAATAGACTGAAGCAATGGACTGTAGTAATGGGCTGAATCAATAGACTGAAGGAATGGCCTGCAGCAATAGATTGATGCAACAGACAGTAGCAATGGACTGAAGTAATGGATTGAACCTATGGACTGAAGCAATGGAATGTTGCAATAGAGTGACACAATGGAATAAAGCAATGAACAGTAGCAATAAACTGTAGCAATAGACTGGAGCAATAGACTGAGGCAATAGACTGAATCAATGGACAGTAGCAATGAACAGTAGCAATTGTCTAAAGCAATGAACAGTAGCAATGGACAGTAGCAATAGACTGAATCAATGGACAGAAGCAATAGACTGAATCAATGGACAGTAGCAATAGACTGAAGCAATGGACAGTAACAATGGACTGAAGAAAAAGACTGAAGAAAAAGACTGAAGAAAAGGACTGAAGAAAAGGACTGAAGAAAAGGACTGAAGGAAAAGACTATAGCAAAGATTGAAGGAATGGACAGTGGCAATGGACTGAAGCAATGGACAGTAGCAATGGACAGTAGCAGGGACTGATGCAATGGAATGCAACAATAAACTGAAGCAATGGACTGCACCAATAGACTGAAGCAATGGACTGTAGTAATGGGCTAAATCAATAGACTGAAGCAATGGTCTGTAGTAATGGGCTGAAGCAATAGACTGAAGCAATGTTCTGTAGCAATAGACTGAATTAATGGTCTGTATCAATAAACTGAAGTGATGGACTACAGCGAAGGGCTGTACCAGTGGACTGAAGTAGTAGGCTGAAGCAACGGACTGAAGCAATACCATGAAGCAGCAGACAGTAGCAATTGACTGAAGCAATGGACTGAATCAAGGGACAGAAGCAATAGACTAAAGCAATGGACAGTAGCAATAGACTGAAGCAATGGACAGTAGCAATGGACAGTAGCAATAGACTGAAGCAATGGACAGTAGCAATTGACTGAAGCAATGGACTGAATCAATGGACTGAATCAATGGACAGTAGCAATAGACTAAAGCAATGGACAGTAGCAATAGACTAAAGCAATGGACAGTAGCAATAGACTGAAGCAATGGACAGTAGCAATTTACTGTAGCAATAGACTGTACCAATGGACTGTAGCAATTGTCTAAAGCAATGAAAAGTAGCAATGGACTGAAGCAATGGACAGTAGCAACAGACTAAAGCAATGGACGGTAGCAATAAACTGAAGCAATGGACAGTAGCAATAGACTGTAGCAATAGTCTAAAGCAATGAACAGTAGCAATGGACATTAGCAATGGACTGAAGCAATGGATAGTAGCAATAGACTGAAGCAATGGACATTAGCAATAGACTGAAGCAATGGACTGTTGCAATAGACTGAAGCAATGGGTTTTAGCAATTGCCTGTAGCAATGGAATATAGCAATAAACTGAAACAGTGCAATGAAGCAAAGGACTATAAGAATAGACTGTTTCAATAGACTGAAACAGTGGACTGTAGCAATGGACTGAAGAAATGGCCAGTAGCAATGGACTGAATCTATGGATTTATAGCAATGAGCTACTTCAATAGACTGAAGCAATTAACTGGAGTGATAGACTGAAACAATGGACCGAAACAATGGACGGTAGTATTACACTGTAGCAACAGACTGAAGTAATGGTCGGCAGCAATAAACTGAAGCAATGGGCTACAGTGATGGGCTGTACCAGTGCGCTGAAGCAATAGACTGAAGCAATGGCCTGCAGCAATAGGCTGATGCAACAGACTGTAGCAATGGACTGAAGTAATGGATTGCACCTATGGACTGAAGCAATGGAATGTTGCAATAGACTGACACAATGGAATAAAGCAATGAACAGTAGCAATAAACTGTAGCAATAGACTGAGGTAATGGACTGGAGCAATGGACAGTGGAAATGGACAGTGGCAATGGACTGAAGCAATGGACAGTGGCAATGGACTGAAGCAATGGACTGGACCAATGGGCTGTAGCAATGGACTGCACCAATGGGCTGTAGCAATACACTCTCATAATGGCCTGGTCCAAGGGCTGTAGCAGTCGACTGAAGCAATGTGCTGTAGCGATAGTCTGAAGCAGTGAACTGTAGCAATGGACTATAGCAATGGACTGTTGCAATAGACTGAAGGAATTGACTGTAGCAATAGACTGAAGTCATGGTCTGTAGCTTTATACTGAAGCAATGGGCTGTAACAATAGACTGAAGCAATGAACAGTACCAATGGACTAAAGCAGTGGACTGTTGCAATAGACTGAAGTAATGGTCTGCAGCATTAAACTGAAGCAATGGGCTGTAACAATAGACTAAAGCAATGGGCTGCAGCAATAAGCTGAAGCAATGGACTAAAGTGATGGGCTGTACCAGTGGACTGAAGCAATAGACTGAAGTAATGGATTGTAGCAACAGTCTGAAGCAATGGACAGTAGCATTGGACTGAAGCAATGGACTGCACCAATAGACTTAATCAATGGGCTGTAGCAATAGACTGTCATAATGGCCAGGACCAAGAGCTGTAGCAATCAAATGAAGCAATGAACTGCAGCAATAGACTAAATCAATGGACTGTAGCAATTGACTGCAGCAATGGAGTATAGCAATAAACCGAATCAAAGGACTGTAGCAATAGACTAAAGCAATGGACTGCAGTAATTGACTGAAGCAATAGACTGAAGCAATGTTCTGTAGCAATAGACTGAATTAATGGTCTGTATCAATAAACTGAAGCAATGGACTACAGCGAAGGGCTGTACCAGTGGATTGAAGTAGTAGGCTGAAGCAACAGACTGTAGCAATAGTATGAAGCAGCAGACAGTAGCAATGGACTGAAGGAATGGACTGAATCAATGGACAGTAGCAATAGACTGAAGCAATGGACTGTAGTAATGGGATGAAGCAATAGACTGAAACAATGTTCTGTAGCAATAGACTGAATTAATGGTCTGTATCAATAAACTGAAGCAATGGACTACAGCGAAGGGCTGTACCAGTGGATTGAAGTAGTAGGCTGAAGCAATAGACTGTAGCAATAGTATGAAGCAGCAGACAGTAGCAATGGACTGAAGGAATGGACTGAATCAATGGAAAGTAGCAATAGACTGAAGCACTGGACAGTAGCAATTGACTGCAGGAATGGACTATAGCAATAAACTGAAACAGTGGACTGTAGTAATTGACTGCAGAAATGGATAGACTGAAGGAATGGAATGTCGCAATAGGCTGAAGCAGTGGACAGTAGCAATGGACTGAAGCAATAGAATGCAACAATAAACAGAAGAAATGGACTGCACCAATAGACTGAAGCAATGAACAGTACCAATGGACTAAAGCAGTGGACTGTTGCAATAGACTGAAGTAATGGTCTGCAGCATGAACTGAAGCAATGGGCTGTAACAATAGACTAAAGCAATGGGCTGCAGCAATAAGCTGAAGCAATGGACTAAAGCGGTGGGCTGTACCAGTGGACTGAAGCAATAGACTGAAGTAATGGATTGTAGCAACAGTCTGAAGCAATGGACAGTAGCATTGGACTGAAGCAATGGACTGCACCAATAGACTTAATCAATGGGCTGTAGCAATAGACTGTCATAATGGCCAGGACCAAGAGCTGTAGCAATCAAATGAAGCAATGAACTGCAGCAATAGACTAAATCAATGGACTGTAGCAATTGACTGCAGCAATGGAGTATAGCAATAAACCGAATCAAAGGACTGTAGCAATAGACTAAAGCAATGGACTGCAGTAATTGACTGAAGCAATAGACTGAAGCAATGTTCTGTAGCAATAGACTGAATTAATGGTCTGTATCAATAAACTGAAGCAATGGACTACAGCGAAGGGCTGTACCAGTGGATTGAAGTAGTAGGCTGAAGCAATAGACTGTAGCAATAGTATGAAGCAGCAGACAGTAGCAATGGACTGAAGGAATGGACTGAATCAATGGAAAGTAGCAATAGACTGAAGCACTGGACAGTAGCAATTGACTGCAGGAATGGACTATAGCAATAAACTGAAACAGTGGACTGTAGTAATTGACTGCAGCAATGGATAGACTGAAGGAATGGAATGTCGCAATAGGCTGAAGCAGTGGACAGTAGCAATGGACTGAAGCAATAGAATGCAACAATAAACAGAAGAAATGGACTGCACCAATAGACTGAAGCAATTGACTGCACCAATAGACTGAAGCAATAGACTGAAGCAATGTTCTGTAGCAATAGACTGAATTAATGGTAGCAATAGTATGACTGTAGCAATAGTATGAAGCAGCAGACAGTAGCAATAGACTGAAGCACTGGACAGTAGCAATTGACTGAAGCAATGGACAGTAGCAATTGACTGAAGCAATGGACAGTAGCAATTGACTGAAGAAAAAGACTGAAGAAATGGACTATAGCAATAGATTGAAGGAATGGACAGTGGCAATGGGCTGAAGCAATGGACAGTAGCAATGGACAGTAGCAAGGTCTGATGCAATGGAATGCAGCAATAAACTGAAGCAATGGACTGTAGTAATGGGCTGAAGCAATAGACTGAAGCAATGTTCTGTAGCAATAGACTGAATTAGTGGTCTGTATCAATAAACTGAAGCAATGGACTACAGCGAAGGGCTGTACCAGTGGACTGAAGTAGTAGGCTGAAGCAACGGACTGTAGCCATAGTATGAAGCAGCAGACAGTAGCAGTGGACTGAAGGAATGGAATGAATCAATGCATAGTGGCAATAGACTGAAGCAATGGACAGTAGCAATAGACTGAAGCAATGGACAGTAGCAATTGACTGAAGCAATGGACAGTAACAATTGACTGAAGCAATGGACTGAATCAATGGACAGTAGCAATAGACTAAAGCAATGGACAGTAGCAATAAACTGAAGCAATGGACAGTAGCAATAGACTGAAGCAATGTTCTGTAGCAATAGACTGAATTAATGGTCTGTATCAATAAACTGAAGCAATGGACTACAGCAAAGGGCTGTACCAGTGGATTGAAGTAGTAGGCTGAAGCAATAGACTGTAGCAATAGTATGAAGCATCAGACAGTAGCAATGGACTGAAGGAATGGACTGAATCAATGAACAGTAGCAATAGACTGAAGCACTGGACAGTAGCAATTGACTGCAGGAATGGACTATAGCAATAAACTGAAACAGTGGACTGTAGTAATTGACTGCAGCAATGGATAGACTGAAGGAATGGAATGTCGCAATAGGCTGAAGCAGTGGACAGTAGCAATGGACTGAAGCAATAGAATGCAACAATAAACAGAAGAAATGGACTGCACCAATAGACTGAAGCAATTGACTGCACCAATAGACTGAAGCAATAGACTGAAGCAATGTTCTGTAGCAATAGACTGAATTAATGGTAGCAATAGTATGACTGTAGCAATAGTATGAAGCAGCAGACAGTAGCAATAGACTGAAGCACTGGACAGTAGCAATTGACTGAAGCAATGGACAGTAGCAATTGACTGAAGCAATGGACAGTAGCAATTGACTGAAGAAAAAGACTGAAGAAATGGACTATAGCAATAGATTGAAGGAATGGACAGTGGCAATGGGCTGAAGCAATGGACAGTAGCAATGGACAGTAGCAAGGTCTGATGCAATGGAATGCAGCAATAAACTGAAGCAATGGACTGTAGTAATGGGCTGAAGCAATAGACTGAAGCAATGTTCTGTAGCAATAGACTGAATTAGTGGTCTGTATCAATAAACTGAAGCAATGGACTACAGCGAAGGGCTGTACCAGTGGACTGAAGTAGTAGGCTGAAGCAACGGACTGTAGCCATAGTATGAAGCAGCAGACAGTAGCAGTGGACTGAAGGAATGGAATGAATCAATGCATAGTGGCAATAGACTGAAGCAATGGACAGTAGCAATAGACTGAAGCAATGGACAGTAGCAATTGACTGAAGCAATGGACAGTAACAATTGACTGAAGCAATGGACTGAATCAATGGACAGTAGCAATAGACTAAAGCAATGGACAGTAGCAATAAACTGAAGCAATGGACAGTAGCAATAGACTGAAGCAATGTTCTGTAGCAATAGACTGAATTAATGGTCTGTATCAATAAACTGAAGCAATGGACTACAGCAAAGGGCTGTACCAGTGGATTGAAGTAGTAGGCTGAAGCAATAGACTGTAGCAATAGTATGAAGCATCAGACAGTAGCAATGGACTGAAGGAATGGACTGAATCAATGAACAGTAGCAATAGACTGAAGCACTGGACAGTAGCAATTGACTGCAGGAATGGACTATAGCAATAAACTGAAACAGTGGACTGTAGTAATTGACTGCAGCAATGGATAGACTGAAGGAATGGAATGTCGCAATAGGCTGAAGCAGTGGACAGTAGCAATGGACTGAAGCAATAGAATGCAACAATAAACAGAAGAAATGGACTGCACCAATAGACTGAAGCAATTGACTGCACCAATAGACTGAAGCAATAGACTGAAGCAATGTTCTGTAGCAATAGACTGAATTAATGGTAGCAATAGTATGACTGTAGCAATAGTATGAAGCAGCAGACAGTAGCAATAGACTGAAGCACTGGACAGTAGCAATTGACTGAAGCAATGGACAGTAGCAATTGACTGAAGCAATGGACAGTAGCAATTGACTGAAGCAATGGACAGTAGCAATTGACTGAAGAAAAAGACTGAAGAAATGGACTATAGCAATAGATTGAAGGAATGGACAGTGACAATGGGCTGAAGCAATGGACAGTAGCAATGGACAGTAGCAAGGTCTGATGCAATGGAATGCAGCAATAAACTGAAGCAATGGACTGCACCAATAGACTGAAGCAATGGACTGTAGTAATGGGCTGAAGCAATAGACTGAAGCAATGTTCTGTAGCAATAGACTGAATTAGTGGTCTGTATCAATAGACTGAAGCAATGGACAGTAGCAAGAGACTGAAGCAATGGACAGTAGCAATAGACTGAAGCAATGGACTGTCGCAATAGGCTGAAACAGTGGACTGTCGCAATGGACTGAAGCAATGGAATGCAACAATAAACTGAAGTAATGGACTGCACTAATAGACTGATCCAATGGACAGGAGAAATGGACAGTAGCAATAGACTAAAGCAATGCACAGTAGCAATAGACTGTAGCAATAGACTGTAGCAATAGACTGAAGCAATGGACAGTAGCAATAGACTGAATCAATGGACAGTAGCAATAGACTGTAGCAATAGACTGTAGCAATAGACTATAGCAATAGACTATAGCAATAGACAGTAGCAATAGACTGAAGCAATGGACAGTAGCAATAGACTGAAGAATGGTCAGTAGCAGTGGACTGAAGCAATGGACAGTAGCAAGAGACTGAAGCAATGGACTGAATCAATGGACAGTAGCAATAGACTAAAGCAATGGACAGTAGCAATAGACTGAAGCAATGGACAGTAGCAATGAACAGTAGCAATGGACAGTAGCAATAGAATGTAGCAATAGACTGTAGCAATAGACTGTAGCAAGAGACTGAAGCAATGGACCGTAGCAATAGACTGAAGCAATAGACAGTAGCAATAGACTGAAGCAATGGACAGTAGCAATAGATTGAAGCAATGGACAGTAGCAAGAGACTGAAGCAATGGACAGTAGCAATAGACTGAAGCAATGGACTGTCGCAATAGGCTGAAACAGTGGACTGTCGCAATGGACTGAAGCAATGGAATGCAACAATAAACTGAAGTAATGGATTGCACTAATAGACTGAAGCAATGGGCTGTAGCAATGAGCTGTAGCAACAGACTGAAGCAATAGAATGAATTAATGGTATGTATCAATAAACTGAAGCAATGGACTACAGTGAAGGGCTGTACCAGTGGACTGAAGTAATAGGCTGAAGCAATGGACTGTAGCAATAGTATGATGCAGTGGACAGTATCAGTGGACTAAGGCAATGGACTGCAACAATAGACTGAATCAATGGTCTATAGCAATATGCTGAAGCATTGGACTTTAGCAATAGGTTGAAGCAATGGACAGTAGCAATGGAATGATGCAATGGACTGCACCAATACATTGAAGAAATTAATTGTAGCAATAGACTGGAGCAATGGACTGTTGCAATTGACTGAAGCAATGGGCTGTAGCAATGGACTGTAGCAATGGAATATAGCAATAAACTGAAACAGTGGACTGTAGTAATTGACTGCAGCAATGGATAGACTGAAGGAATGGAATGTCGCAATAGGCTGAAGCAGTGGACAGTAGCAATGGACTGAAGCAATAGAATGCAACAATAAACAGAAGAAATGGACTGCACCAATAGACTGAAGCAATTGACTGCACCAATAGACTGAAGCAATAGACTGAAGCAATGTTCTGTAGCAATAGACTGAATTAATGGTAGCAATAGTATGACTGTAGCAATAGTATGAAGCAGCAGACAGTAGCAATAGACTGAAGCACTGGACAGTAGCAATTGACTGAAGCAATGGACAGTAGCAATTGACTGAAGAAAAAGACTGAAGAAATGGACTATAGCAATAGATTGAAGGAATGGACAGTGGCAATGGGCTGAAGCAATGGACAGTAGCAATGGACAGTAGCAAGGTCTGATGCAATGGAATGCAGCAATAAACTGAAGCAATGGACTGCACCAATAGACTGAAGCAATGGACTGTAGTAATGGGCTGAAGCAATAGACTGAAGCAATGTTCTGTAGCAATAGACTGAATTAGTGGTCTGTATCAATAGACTGAAGCAATGGACAGTAGCAATAGACTGAAGCAATGGACTGTCGCAATGGACTGAAGCAATGGAATGCAACAATAAACTGAAGTAATGGACTGCACTAATAGACTGATCCAATGGACAGGAGAAATGGACAGTAGCAATAGACTAAAGCAATGCACAGTAGCAATAGACTGTAGCAATAGACTGTAGCAATAGACTGAAGCAATGGACGGTAGCAATAGACTGAAGCAATGGACAGTAGCAATAGACTGTAGCAATAGACTGTAGAAATAGACTGTAGAAATAGACTGTAGCAATAGACTGTAGCAATAGACTGTAGCAATAGACTGAAGCAATGGACAGTAGCAATAGACTGAAGAATGGTCAGTAGCAGTGGACTGAAGCAATGGACAGTAGCAAGAGACTGAAGCAATGGACTGAATCAATGGACAGTAGCAGTAGACTAAAGCAATGGACAGTAGCAATAGACTGAAGCAATGGACAGTAGCAATGAACAGTAGCAATGGACAGTAGCAATAGAATGTAGCAATAGACTGTAGCAATAGACTGTAGCAATGGACCGTAGCAATGGACTGAAGCAATGGACAGTAGCAATAGACTGAAGCAATGGACAGTAGCAATAGATTGAAGCAATGGACAGTAGCAAGAGACTGAAGCAATGGACAGTAGCAATAGACTGAAGCAATGGACTGTCGCAATAGGCTGAAACAGTGGACTGTCGCAATGGACTGAAGCAATGGAATGCAACAATAAACTGAAGTAATGGATTGCACTAATAGACTGAAGCAATGGGCTGTAGCAATGAGCTGTAGCAACAGACTGAAGCAATAGAATGAATTAATGGTATGTATCAATAAACTGAAGCAATGGACTACAGTGAAGGGCTGTACCAGTGGACTGAAGTAATAGGCTGAAGCAATGGACTGTAGCAATAGTATGATGCAGTGGACAGTATCAGTGGACTAAGGCAATGGACTGCAACAATAGACTGAATCAATGGTCTATAGCAATATGCTGAAGCATTGGACTTTAGCAATAGGTTGAAGCAATGGACAGTAGCAATGGAATGATGCAATGGACTGCACCAATACATTGAAGAAATTAATTGTAGCAATAGACTGAAGCAATGGACTGTTGCAATTGACTGAAGCAATGGGCTGTAACAATGGACTGTAGCAATGGAATATAGCAATAAACTGAAACAGTGGACTGAAGCAAAGGACTGTAAGAATAGACTGTTTCAATAGACTGAAACAATGGACTGCAGCAATGGACTGAAGAAATGGCCTTTAGCAATGGACTGAAGAAATGGTCCCGTAGCAATGGACTGAATCAATGGATTTGTAGCAATGAGCTACTTCAACAGACTGAAGCAATGGCCTGTAGCAATAGACTGAAACAATGGATTGAAACAATTGACTGAAACAATGGACTGTAGCAATAGACTGTAGAATAGACTGAAGTAATAGTCTGCAGCAATAAACTGAAGCAATGGGCTACAGTGATGGGCTGTACCAGTGGGCTGAAGCAATAGACTGAAGCAATGGCCTGCAGCAATAGACTGATGCAACAGACAGTAGCAATGGACAGAAGTAATGGATTGCACCAATGAACTGAAGCAATGGAATGTTGCAATAGACTGACACAATGGAATAAAGCAATGAACAGTAGCAATAGACTGAAGTAATGGTCTGTAGCAATAAACTGAAGCCATGAGCTACAGCGATTGGCTGTACCAGTCGGCTAAAGCAATAGACTGAAGCAATGACTTGTAGGAATAGGCTGAAGCAACGGACAGTAGCAATGGACTGAAGCAATTGACTGCACCAATAAACTGAAGCAATGGACTGTTGCAACAGACTGAGGTAATGGCCTATAGCAATAAACAGAAGTAATGGGCTGTAACAATAGACTGAAACCATGGACAGTAGCAATGTACTGAAGCAATGGACTGCACAAATAGACCACAACAATAAGCTGAAGCAATGGACAGTAACAATAGACTGAGGTAATGGCCTGTAGCAATTAACAGAAGTAATGGCCTGTATCAATGGACTGAAGCAATGGGCTGTAGCAATAGACTGAAGCAATGGGCTGTAGCAATAGACTGAAGCAACGGGCTGTAGCAGTAGACTGAAGCAACGGGCTGTAGCAGTAGACTGAAGCAACGGGCTGTAGCAATAGACTGAAGCAACGGGCTGTAGCAATAGACTGAAGCAACGGTCAGTAGCAATGGACTCAAGCAACGGTCAGTAGCAATGGACTCAAGCAACGGACAGTAGCAATGGACTCAAGCAACGGACAGTAGCAATGGACTCAAGCAACGGACAGTAGCAATGGACTCAAGCAACGGACAGTAGCAATGGACTCAAGCAACGGACAGTAGCAATGGACTCAAGCAACGGACAGTAGCAATGGACTCAAGCAACGGACAGTAGCAATGGAACTCAAGCAACGGACAGTAGCAATGGACTCAAGCAACGGACAGTAGCAATGGACTCAAGCAACGGACAGTAGCAATGCACTCAAGCAACGGACAGTAGCAATGGACTCAAGCAACGGACAGTAGCAATGGACTCAAGCAACGGACAGTAGCAATGGACTCAAGCAACGGACAATAGCAATGGACTCAAGCAACGGACAGTAGCAATGGAACTCAAGCAACGGACAGTAGCAATGGACTCAAGCAACGGACAGTAGCAATGGACTCAAGCAACGGACAGTAGCAATGCACTCAAGCAATGGACAGTAGCAATGGACTCAAGCAACGGACAGTAGCAATGGACTCAAGCAATGGACAGTAGTAATGGACTGTAGCAAAAGACTGAAACAATGGACAGTAGCAATGGCCTGAAGCAATGGACTGAACCAAAAGACTGAAGCAATGAAGTGTATCAATAAACTGAAGCAATGGAACATAGCAATCAACTGAAGCAATGGGTTGTAGCAATAGACTGTATCAATCATCTGTAGCAATAGGCTGAAGAAATGGGCTGTAGCAATGGACTGAAGAAATGGACTGAAGCAATGGACTGAAGCAATGGACTGAAGCAATGGACTGAAGCAATGGACTGAAGCATTGGGCTGTAGGCATGGACTGTAGCAATGGACTTTAGCAATAGAATGAAGCAGTGGACTGTAGCAATAGAATGAAGCAATGGAACATAGCAATCAACTGAAGCAATGGGTTGTAGCAATAGACTGTATCAATCGTCTGTAGCAATAGGCTGAAGAAATGAGCTGTAGCAATGGACTGAAGCAATGGACTGAAGCAATGGACTGAAGCAACGGACAGTAGCAATGGACTCAAGCAACGGACAGTAGCAATGGATTCAAGCAACGGACAGTAGCAATGGACTCAAGCAACGGACAGTAGCAATGGACTCAAGCAACGGACAGTAGCAATGGACTCAAGCAACGGACAGTAGCAATGGACTCAAGCAACGGACAGTAGCAATGGACTCAAGCAACGGACAGTAGCAATGGACTCAAGCAACGGACAGTAGCAATGGATTCAAGCAACGGACAGTAGCAATGGACTCAAGCAATGGACAGTAGCAATGGACTCAAGCAATGGACAGTAGCAATGCACTCAAGCAACGGACAGTAGCAATGCACTCAAGCAACGGACAGTAGCAATGGACTCAAGCAACGGACAGTAGCAATGGACTCAAGCAACGGACAGTAGCAATGGACTCAAGCAACGGACAGTAGCAATGGACTCAAGCAACGGACAGTAGCAATGGACTCAAGCAACGGACAGTAGCAATGGACTCAAGCAACGGACAGTAGCAATGGAACTCAAGCAACGGACAGTAGCAATGGACTCAAGCAACGGACAGTAGCAATGGACTCAAGCAACGGACAGTAGCAATGCACTCAAGCAATGGACAGTAGCAATGGACTCAAGCAACGGACAGTAGCAATGGACTCAAGCAACGGACAGTAGTAATGGACTGTAGCAAAAGACTGAAACAATGGACAGTAGCAATGGCCTGAAGCAATGGACTGAACCAAAAGACTGAAGCAATGAAGTGTATCAATAAACTGAAGCAATGGAACAAAGCAATCAACTGAAGCAATGGGTTGTAGCAATAGACTGTATCAATCATCTGTAGCAATAGGTTGAAGAAATGGGCTGTAGGCAATGGACTGAAGAAATGGACTGAAGCAATGGACTGAAGCAATGGACTGAAGCAATGGACTGAAGCAATGGACTGAAGCAATGGACTGAAGCATTGGGCTGTAGGCGTGGACTGTAGCAATGGACTTTAGCAATAGAATGAAGCAGTGGACTGTAGCAATAATGAAGCAATGGACTGTAGCAATAGAATGAAGCAATGGACTGTAGCAATAGAATGAAGCAATGGACTGTAGCAATAGAATGAAGCAATGGAACATAGCAATCAACTGAAGCAATGGGTTGTAGCAATAGACTGTATCAATCGTCTGTAGCAATAGGCTGAAGAAATGAGCTGTAGCAATGGACTGAAGCAATGGACTGAAGCAATGGACTGAAGCAATGGACTGAAGCAATGGACTGAAGCAATGGACTGAAGCAATGGACTGAAGCAATGGACTGAAGCAATGGACTGAAGCATTGGGCTGTAGGCATGGACTGAAGCATTGGGCTGTAGGCATGGACTGAAGCATTGGGCTGTAGGCATGGACTGAAGCATTGGGCTGTAGGCATGGACTGAAGCATTGGGCTGTAGGCATGGACTGCAGCAATGGACTTTAGCAATAGAATGAAGCAATGGACTGTAGCAGTAGAATGAAGCAATGGACTGTAGCAATAGAATGAAGCAATGGACTGTAGCAAAAGACTGTAGCAATGGACTGCAGCAACGGTCTGTTCAAATGGACTGTAGCAATAGACTGAAGCAATGGACTGTACAATGGACTGCACCTCTGGACTACAGCAACGGACTGCACAAATGGTCTGTACCAATAGACTGAAGGAATGGACCACAGCAATGGACTGTACAAATGGGCCATAGCAATGGACAGCAAAAGTAGACTGTACCAATAGTCTGAAGCAATGGACTGTAGCACTAGACTGAAGCAATGGGCTAAAACAACGGATTATAGCAATGGGCTGCACCCATGGACTGTAGCAATGGATTGTAGCAACGGATGGGACAAATAGACTGAAACAATGGACTGTAACAATGGACTACAATCCACCACAAACATCTTCGTTTGTCCCCTTCCCTGCCAAAGTACTTTGTAAGCATATGTACATGACACAGTCTCTGATTTTTAAATTATCTGGAGTATTTATTAAATAATTCATTTCATTTAGCTGCTTTTCAACCCTGTAAGGCCCATTAAACCTTGCCTTTAATGAGTCACCAAGTATTGATAACAGAACTAGCACTTTCTCCCCAGCAACAAAACTATGAGCTATAGCTTTCCTGTCTGCTTTCATTTTCATCACTTGTGGTGGTATCTTTAAATGTAGGCTAGGCAACTCACATGCCCTGTCCAATCTCTCTCTGTAGTTTGATACATAATCCAGGATAGCAGTTTCTGAATTTTGACCCAACAATTTCTCATGAATGAATTTCATTGGTCCCCTTACCTCATGACCATAAACTAGTTCAAAAGGACTAAAACCAGTCGATGCATTAGGAGCATGGCTAATAACAAATAACAAGAACAGAATTCCCTCAGCTCAATCCTGTGGATAATTCTGACTACACGCTCTCATCATAGTTTTTAGAGTTTGATGCCATCTTTCCAAAGCTCCTTGTAAGTCTAGATGATAAGCCGTTTACTTCATCTGTTTTATTCCCAAACTGTTCATTACTTCCTTAAACAGCTGTGACACGAAATTTGAACCCTGGTCTGATGGTATTTCTTTGGATAAACCATATCTTGTAAAAAATTTACTTAACTCTTCCACAAAATGTTCTTTGTTTCAGGAAACCTTATAGACACATCCATTATTGTTTTAAATACTGATTTCCACTTTTAGTCTTAGGGAGGGGTCCTACACAATCAATCATGACCCTAGTAAAAGGTTCTTCAAATTCTGGAATTTGAATTAAAGGTGCCAGCTTAATCACTGCTGTGGTCTCCCTATCACCTGACTCTACAGAATTTGACAATATCCCTATGCAATCCAGGCCAGTAAAAATGTTTTTGTATCTTCGCCTCTGCCTTTCTAATTCCTAAATGTCCCTCCATTGGAATTTCATGGGCTTTCCTCTGAATCTCATTTCTTATCGAAATGGTAGTATAATCTGATGCACCTCCCTCCAGCTTTCATTTGCTGAAACATGATAAGGCCTCCATTTTCTCATTAAAACATTGCCCTTTAGGCAATAACATTCTGGAATATATTTTGCCTCTGTTTCTGAGTAAGTTGTCTGATATGAATTTTGTATTTGTAAATCCATTTTTCTGTAACTCCGTTAGCCTCCTGGAGTTAAACACTTCAGCTGAATTGTCTACCAATCTTTCTTCCTGAACAACCTTATCAAACACAGTGCCAACTAAATGGATTTCCATACCTTCTCCCTGCCTTTGAACTTCTGTTTCTTCTTGTTTCAACTATGAACCCATGATCTCATGTGCTCTACCCACTGACCTGGATTGTAACAACATCCAATGTCCAGCTTTCCTGTGGCCATTTCATCTGTTTAGTTATCTTCTCAAATGAAATAAAGAATTCTTCAACATCTCTTTCCTCAAACTTTGGAAGAGCTGGTGCAAATTTAAACATCTCCCCACTTGGTTTTTTTCATCATCAGAACTTTCCTCAGAATCTGAATTTTTTTTTATAATTTCCAGCCTTTTAAGCTGGTATTCCCTTTCTCATTCCTTCTCTGTTTCCCTTGCCTCTGTTTCTTTATCCTTCTCTCTTGCCTGGAATTCCAGTTCCAGCTTCCTTTCTTTCTCCTGCTTTTCCTTTCTCTTTCCTTTAATTTTTCTTTCTCTGTCCTTTCTTTTCTTGCTGCCTCTAGCTCAACTTTTTCAATTTCCCTTGCTTGTTCAAATTCAAGCCTCTTCATTTGTAACTGAAGTCTCACTACATCCAGCTGTGACTCATTAGTGTTAGGTATCTCTTCCAAATTTAAATGCTGTGCTATAGCTTCCATTATATCTGAAATTCTTGCCTGTGTAGGTAATCTCAATTGTAACTTCTCCACCAATTCCATTAACAACTTTATTTACCTTTTGTAAACCAGCAAAGTTATAACTTCAACTCCCAGACAAGTCTTAGCGACTTTTAAAGGCATATTGCAGTCTCACCACTTAAAATAGAACCTCACACCGACTCCTGAATTCAAAGTGCTTCTTGTACTTGTAACCTTAAGATTCGCCAACTCCAACCAAATCAAGGAATTTCAAATATATCCTGCAAAGAGCCCCCAGTTTCTGTTATGGTAAATCCGGAGCTGCCCAAATCCCAGAGAGAAATTTGAAGCAACTGCCACAACTATTTGCAATTTATACTTATTTAAAGATGTGGGCTTTGAATTCAGTAGAAACAAGGCCACCAAGTCTTATAGGTATCTAACAAAACTAAATTAAACCTCTATTAAATTTTAAAAATGACTTTAAGCACATACATAGATCTACAATCAAAGTATCTATTTTGCCAGTAATCTTTGGGAAAAATTATCACACTTTCTTAACTTTTCGTGGCTAGGTGTAATATTTCACTCCCTCTTTTGAATTCAAGCTAGTTCGGTTTATTTAAAAATGCAAATGTTCCCTCTACACCTTCCAGTGTAAAACTTGCCCCATGTTTACCTTTAACATTTCAAACCTAGAATACTGCTATGATAACTTCTATAAATCCCCTAATTAATTTAAATCCCAGTTACACCTCCGCTAAGAAAACAGTAAGACACATAGATTTTAAAAGATCCAGGCAAAGTGACACACAATCCCCTGAACAGTCGAATTCAAAGTGATTTTTTCTCAGCTTCGGTTCCTTGTAGACAGCAGCTTGAGTCCTGGATGCTGGGGCTTTTCACACTTGTTAGATCTTAGAATTCCTGCCCTTAAACACAGCCTTCTCTCCTTTATACCGGTTTTCCCCTTTGAATGCAAATTCCCATTGTTTCACTATGTCTTTGGATTTTCACCTCTCTAATAATAAAAATCTTTCAAAGTATCAATTTTACCAGTAATCTTTGGGAAAAATAAACACACTGCTCCTTAACTTCTCCTGGCTAGGTGAAACATTTCACCCTTCCTTTGAATTCAAGCTAGTCTAGTTTATTTAAAAAAACAAGTACTCCCTTTAGCTCTTACATTCTAAAACTTCCCCCATATTTACCTGCTTAACATTCCACACCTAGCTTATCTTCTGATACATCGAAGGCTTCAGACCAGTTGCCTTTAATTCAATTAAGTCCCACCCAACCCACACACATGCATAGACACAGACCCCACTATTTCTCTACTTTACAATAAATTCCAATAACATTATGAAAATTATTATATCTAGCTGACGCAATGGACAGTAGAAATAAACTGAAGTAATGGACTGTAGCAATGGACTGTAACAATTGACTGAAGCAATGAACTGTAGTAATAGATTGAAGCAATGGACTGTAGTAATAGATTGAAGCAATGGACTGTAGCAATGGACTGTAGCAATAGACTGAAGCAATGGCCTGTAGCAACAGACTGAAGCAATGGCCTGTAGCAATTGACTGAAGCAATGGATTGTAGAAGTGGACTGTAGCAATGGATTGTAGCAGTGGACTGTAGCAATGGACTGAAGCAATAAACTGAAGCAATGGAGTGTAGCAATGGACTGTAATAATAGACTGAAGCAATGGCCTGTAGCAATTGACTGAAGCAATGGACTATAACAATGGACTGTAGCAATTGACTGAAGCAATGGATTGTAGCAGTGGACTGTAGCAATGGACTGAAGCAATAAACTGAAGCAATGGAGTGTAGCAATGGACTGAAGCAATGGACTGTAGCAATGGACTGCAGCAATATAGCCTGTGTCACAAAGTTAACATCATTGCTCAGCCCAGAATAGAAAAGACAGGCAGGCATCTGTGATCAAACTGTAACTCATTCATATGATGATTCCAGAGCCAGTCTTCTGACACCAGTATTAAACTGTTTTCAATAAGCCCATTTTTCCTTGCTGGGGACTTGGCATAACCTCACTTGAGTGCCATTAACAAATGCTGCGTCAAGGCTGGACAAGGGTTGCAGGAGCAGGCTGGAAGTAGCGGGGCTAGTTTAGGGTGAAGTGAAGGCTGGACAGTGGGAGGAATGCTTATGGGGGAATTGTGAGGGCAATGTCTGGGAAATGGGAGGAGGGGTGGGTATATCCAAGGAAAAGGTGGGAGAGTGTCCAGGTAAAGGGGGGAGAGCATCTGGGGAAAGTGGTGGAGAGTATCCGGGGATTGGCAGGAGAGTGTCTGGGGAATGGGGCGAGATGTCTGGAGAAAGTTGGGGGAGAGTGCCTGGGAAAGTGGGGGGTGAGTGTCCGTGGAATAGGGGTGAGGGTGTCCAGGGAAAAGGGGGAGAGTGTCTGGAGAAAGTGGGGGAGAGCATCTGGGAAAAGTGGGGTGAGAGTGTCCGGGAAAAGTGGGGGGAGAGCGTCTGGGAAAAGTGGGGCGAGGGTGTCCGGGGGAAGTGGGGGGAGAGCGTCTGGGAAAAGTGGGGCGAGAGTGTCCGGGGAAAGTGGGGGGAGAGCGTCTGGGAAAAGTGGGGCGAGGGTGTCCGGGGGAAGTGGGGGGAGAGCGTCTGGGAAAAGTGGGGCGAGAGTGTCCGGGGAAAGTGGAGGGAGTGTCTGGGGGAAGGGGGGGAATGTCTGGGGAAATGGGATAACAATGGGAGAGGGGGATATGTCTTAGAGGGCAGAGTCGGTGGTGCCATGTTGGGGTCCTGGGGGGGAGAAATCAGTACTGGTTATTGGAGAAAGCAGTCACAGTTAGAGGGGGGAGTGGGATGCGGTAGGGTGGCAGGTCCAGGACTATAGATGAACCTCTCATCGGGAGGGTTAAGGAGGGTCACAAGGCAACAGAGGGCGCTGGTGAAAAGTGACTGAAGCATTCTGGGAGAAGTCAGCGCAGTCACCATGACTCAGGAGGGGATCGAGGAGAAGGACTCTTGCACTCAACATTTGAAAAAGAGCGGAGATCTTGAAGGCAGATCAGTTGAAAAAGAGCGTGGAGATTGAAAATAAAAGGAGGGGAAGCTGAAGAGGAGCGGCCAGCCTGTGAGTGGCCAGTGTGTGAGCGGCCGAGTGGAGCTTTGAGGCTTTGGCTTGAGAGGCTTAGGCGAGCAGAGGCTGAGGACGAGCTTGCTCCCAGTGGGGTAGAGCAAGTAAAGTGCTTTAAGTAAATTAGGTGTAGGTAATGGAGGCAGAAGTTGGGGCAGTCGAGTGCTCCGAATGCAGCATGTGGGAAGTCAGGGACAGCACAATTGTCCCTGTTGATACACCTGCTAAAGGTGCATCCAGCTGCAGCTCCTGAGAAGCTGAGTTAGGGAACTGGAGCTGGAGCTGGATGAACTTCGGATCATTTGGGAGGCAGAGGCTGTAATAGACAGAGGTTTCATGGAGACAGTCACCCCCAAAAGTCAGGAAGCAGGCAGCTGGGTGAATGACACGAGAGGGAAGGGGAATAGACAGAAAGAGCAGAGCACCCCTGTGACTGTTCCCCTCCACAATGGGTATACCGTTTTGGATACTGTTGGTAGGGACAACCTACCAGGGACAAGTTGTAGTGGTCGTGTCTCTGGCACCGAGTCTAGACCCTCAGCTCAGAAAGGAGGGAGGGAAAAGAGGACAGCAGTAGTGATAGGGGATTCAATAGTTAGGGGGACAGATAGGAGGTTCTATGGGAGAGATCGAGAATCCCAGATGGTCTGTTGCCTCCCTGGTGCCAGGGTCCACGATATCTCGGATCGAGTTCTCAGTATTCTCAGGAGGAAGGGGGAGCAGCCAGATGTTGTGGTCCATGTAGGGACCAATGATGTGGATAGGAAGGAGAAGGAGGTCCTGCAAAGAGAGTTTAGGGAGTTAGGTGCTAAGTTGAAGGACAGGACCTCCACGGTTATGATCTCAGGAGGCTACCCATGCCACGTGCTTGTGAGGATAGAAATAGGAGGATAATGCAGCTAAATATGTGGCTAAGGAGATGGTGCAGGAGGGAGGGCTTCATGTTTCTTGACAATTGGGCTCTGTTCCAGGGAAGGTGGGACCTGTTCCAATGGGACGGTTTGCACCTGAACTGGAGGGGAACTAATATCCTTGCGGGTAGGTTTGCTAGTGCTGCTCCGGGGCGTTTAAACTAGATTTGCAGGGGGAGGGGAACCAGAATGTTAGAGCAGATAGTGAGGTGGAGGACGATAAAAGTCAAGCGAGGAATGCATGTATAGACAGAAATCAAAGGTTTGTACGTGATAGAAATGTTCTCAGGTGCATCTATTTCAATGCAAGGAGTATTGTCAGAAAGGCAGATGAGTTTAGGGCGTGGATTGGCACCTGGGATTACGACATTATTGCTATTAGTGAGACTTGGTTGCAGGAGGGGCAGGACTGGCAGCTCAATGTTCCGGGGTTCCGTTGTTTCAGACGTGATAGAGGGGGAGGGATGAAATGGGGAGAAGTGGCATTACTAGTCAGGGAAAATATCACAGCTGTGCGTAAGCAGGACAGCCCGGAGGGCTTGTCTACAGAGGCCATATGGGTGGAGCTGAGGAATGGGATAGGTGTGACCACACTAATAGGGTTGTATTATAGACCGCCCAATAGTCAGAGAGCATTGGAGGAGCAAATCTGTAGAGAGATAGCAGACTGATGTAAGAAACAGAAAGTTGTGATAGTAGGATATTTTAACTTTCCATATATTGCCTGGGATTCCCATACTGTAAAAGGGCTGGATGGCTTGGAGTTTGTCAAATGTGTTCAGGAAAGTTTTCTAAATCAATATATAGAAGTACCAATGAGAGAGGATGCAATACTTGATCTCCTATTAGGGAACCAGACAGGTCAGGTGACAGAAGTATGTGTAGGCGAACATTTTGGGTCCAGTGACCACAATGTCTTTAGTTTTAAGCTAATTATGGATAAGGATAGGTCTGGTCCCCGAGTTGAGATTCTAAATTGGAGAAAGGCCAATTTTGTGGAAATGAGAAAGCATCTAGGAAGAGTGGATTGGGATAAGTTGTTTTCTGGCAAGGATGTGTTCAGTATGTGGAAGGCATTCAAAGGTGAAATTTTGAGAGTGCAGAGTTTACATGTTCCTGTCAGGATTAAAGGCATTAACATGTTCCTGTCAGGATTAACAGACATAGGGAACCTTGGTTTTCAAGGGATATTGGTGATCTGGTTAAGAAGAAGAGAGAGGTGTACAGCAGATATAGGCAACAAGAAGCAAATGAGGTACTTGTAGAGTATAGAAAATGTAAGAAAATACTGAAAAAAGGAAAACAGGAAGGCAAAAAGAAGACATGAGGTTGCTTTGGCAGATAATGTGAAGGTAAACCCGAAGGGTTTCTACAAGTATATTAAGAGTAAAAGGATAGTAAGGGACACAGTTGGTCCCCTTGAAGATCAGAGTGGTCGTCTATGTGTGGAGCCTCACGAGATGGGGGAGATCTTAAACAGTTTTTTTGCATCAGTATTTACTCAGGAAACTGGCATAGTGTATAAGGAAGGAAGGGAAACAAGCAGTAGTTTCATGGAACATACAGAGATTAAAGAGGAGGAGGAGCTTGCTGCCTTACAGCGAATAAAGGTAGATAAATCCCCCGGGCCTGACATGATATTCCCTCGGACCTTGAGGGAGACTAGTGTAGAAATTGCAGGGGCCCTGGCAGAAATATTTAAAATGTCCTTAGCCACGGGTGAGGTGCCGGAGAATCGGAGGGTAGCTCATGTTGTTCCGTTGTTTAAAAAAGGCTCCAAAAGTAAACCAGGTAATTACAGGCCAGTGAGCCTGACGTCAGTAGGTAAATTATTGGAAGGTGTTCAGAGAGGTCGGATATATAATTATTTGGACAGCCAAGGGCTGATTAAGGATAGTCAGCATGGCTTTGTGTGTGGTAGGTCGTGTTTAACGAACCTTGTAGAGTTTTTTGAGGAGGTTACCAAGAAAGTAGATGAAGGAAAGGCTGTGGACGTTGTCTACATGGACTTTAGTAAGGCCTTTGACAAGGTCCCACATGGGAGGTTAGTTCAGAAGGTTCAGACACTTGGTATCCATGGAGAGGTTGTAAACTGGATTCGAAATTGACTGTGTGGGAGAAAACAGAGAGTGGTAGTGGATGATTGCTTCTCAGACTGGAGGTCGGTGACTAGTGGTGTGCCTCAGGGATCTGTGCTGGGACCATTGTTGTTTGTTGTCTATATCAATGATTTGGATGATAATGTGGTGAATTGGATCAGCAAGTTTGCTGATGACACTAAGATTGGAGGCGTTGTGGACAGTGAGGAAGGCTTTCAAAGCTTGCAGAGAGATCTGGTCCAACTGGAAAAATGGGCCAGAAAATGGCAGATGCGGAAAAGTGTGAGGTGTTACATTTTGGGAGGTCAAACCAAGGTAGGACATACACAGTAAATGGTAGGGCACTGAGGAGTGCGGGGGAACAAAGGGATCTGGGAGCTCAGATACGTAGTTCCCAGAAAGTGGCGTCACAGGTAGACAAGGTTGTAAAGAAAGCTTTTGGCATACTGGCCTTCATAAATCAAAGTATTGAGTATAGGAGTTGGGATGTTATGGTGAGGTTGTATAAGACATTGGTGAGGCCAACTTTGGAGTATTGTGTGCAGTTCTGGTCGCCTAACTACAGGAAGGATATCAGTAAGATTGAGAGAGTGCAGAGAAGATTTACTAGGATGTTGCCGGGTCTTAAGGAGTTGAGTTACAGGGAAAGATTAAACAAGTTAGGACTTTATTCCTTGGAGCGTAGAAGAAGGAGGGGAGATATGATAGAAGTTTACAAAATTATGAGGGGTATAGACAGAGTAAATGCGAGTAAGCTCTTTGCACTTAGATTAGGAGAAATAAACATGAGAGGACATGGCATTAGGGTGAATGGGGAAAGGTTTAGGGGGAACATTAGGGGGAACTTCTTCACTCAGAGAGTGGTGAGAGTGTGGAACGAGCTACCATCTGACATGGTAAATGCGAGTTCACTCTTAAGTTTTAAGAATAAATTGGATAGATACATGGATGGGAGAGGTCTGGAGGGTTATGGACAAGGTGCAGGTCAATGAGACTAGCGGAATAATATTTCGGCACAGACTAGAAGAGCTGAATGGCCTGTTTTCTGTGCTGTGGTGTTCTATGGTTCTATGGTTCTAAGGCAGGTTCCTTGGATAATGTGGGGAGGCAGGATCATAATGCGCAGGGGGTCAGTAACAGATGTCAGCTTTGAGGGGAGGAAAGGCCTGTGGAGATGGATTGTGATTGGGTCCAGGGCAACGGTGGGAGGTTCAAGGGTGACAGAGGGGAGGTTAATGGTGATATTGGGTGGGCCTATGATGATGGGGAGAAGTTGGTGTTTGACAGGAGAGAGTCGTCGGTGGTGGAGCGAGGTTGAAAAGTGACACACACCATTTTTCCAAACTGACCTTGAGACTGCAGTTCATCAGCAGCTGAGATCCCTCGAAGTGGGAGGAGGGTCTTTTTGGGTGGGTGGAGCTCAAGGTCAGCACAAGTGGCCGACAGAAGGGACCCCCTGATAATCATAAGACAACTGGGTAAGAACCGTGCTCAGCTGTGTTCTCCTCTCTATAGTGAAGCCCACACGGCAGCAGGTTTCTTCCTGAGTCTCAGGGCTCATACCTTCGAGATCCCAGCAAGGTGTGGAGCTGCTGTTCGTCTGTGCAATTTGCAATGTGCTGCTGTCAGAGGCAGGGGTAAATGGAAGGAGGGAGGTGGATGCCTCCAAGGGCTGGTGAAGGGCAGCCGAATCCTGACTTCAAACCTCCATCCTCCCGGTGAATGGTGATGGATAGCAAGGGCTTATGTGGTTAGTCTTTCTGTGCTACCAAGACATTGGGCTCTCTATAGAGCCTCAAGGGTAATGGAGGCAAGTGGAATAGTGTCAGAGGAACATGGCTCTCATCACCCTGGGCAGAGAGCAATGTCATGTGGAAACGGAGGAACACTCACCTTTGGTCCTCCGGGAAGGGTTGGGGTGGGGACACATCCAGGCAGGGGCCAGGTGAAGGTATTAGCACTTGCATGTTGTCTGTGAGATGGAGGGAAACATGTAAAGGACATGCTGAATTCAATTGGTTCACTGAGGCGCCGGTGATGCAGCCTCAGTGCAGGCAATGGCTGTCATCCAGATGAGGGGGAGATGGGCCTATCGCAGGTTGGTACAGGCCCAAGAGGAGCTGCAAGAGGCAGCAGGGCCTCGAGAAGGTCAGGATGCTGGTGAACAGGGTCTACTGCGACGGTAAGAATCGGCCCGAGTGTGGGTGCATTGCAGGCAGAGATCTTATCCAAAATCAGTGACAGGCAGTTCCAGGGGCACCCTCGTACATCCTGGGATATAGTTGTTCATCTCGGGAACAGGAATGTGGAACTGATGGCCAACAGTGAGTCAATGGCTGTCTGAGTGTCATTTAAATGCTCAGAGGGCAGAATCTTTCACCCCACAGGCGGGCCCATGCCCAAGCCGAACAAGAGTGAAATAGTGCGCAATGATATCAGCCGAGCATCCCGACGTCATCGCGCATTCTCACCATCTTCCATTCGGCGAGCATGCGTGACAGGCGGCAGCGCACCCAGCGACAATTATGAGGCCTTTAAGGTCCTTAAGCAAAGAATTAAGTTTACTTTTCATTGCTCACTGAGCCATTCAGTTGGCGGGTGGGTGAATAGTCCAGGCAGCCTTTGCACTTTATACAAACACCTCTTTCAGGTGGGATGAGGTTTCTGACAGTTACTAAAAAACAGTAAAAATACTTTAACATCCTTTTTATCACGTCCCTCTTCATGTGACTGAGTCACATGTGGGGACATGTTTATATCATTTGTATAGTGTTTATTTTTGTACTTAAAATCCTTCAATTCCCGGAGGAAGCTCTGTGTCTTCAGGGAGATTTCACTGAGCGCTCCCCCACCCCTGCGCACACTTCAGCGCTCGCGCTCCTCCTGCCCCCACCCCAGCAGCACTGAGGCTCTTAGCGCACGTTTCACCCTGGCTGCCTGGTAACTGGGCAGCCGGCATCATGTCACAGTCAGAGCCCGATCGCGGGCGGCAGGCAGTCTCACAGACGTTCAAGAGCTGACCCGACTGAGGGAAAATCCTACCCGGAGACTCTCCCTCACTGAGGGGTTAATGTTACCTCACTCGGAGACCCTCCCTCACAGAGGGGTTAATGTTACATCACTCAGAGACTCTCCCTCACTGACGTATTAATGTTACCTCACTCAGAGTCTCCCCCTCACTGAAGGGTTAATGTTGCATCTCTCAGAGACTCTCTATCACTGAGAGGTTAAAGTTACCTCACTGAGAGACTCCCCCTCACTGAGGGGTTAATGTTACCTCACTCAGAGACACTCCTTCACTGAGGTGTTACTTTTACCTAACTCAGAGACTCCCCCTCACAGAAGGGTTAATGTTACCTCGCTCAGAGACACTCCATCACTGAGCGGTTAATGTTAAGTTACTCAGAGATTCCCCCTCACTGAGGGGTTAATGTTACCTCACTCAGAGACACTCCCTAATTCAGGGGTTAATGTTACCTCCCTCATAGGCACTCCCTCACTGAGGGTTTAATGTTAACTCACTCAGAGACTCTCCCTCATTGAGGTGTAAAGTTTATCTTAATCAGACACCCATCCTCACTGAGGGTTAATGTTACCTCACTCAGAGACTCCCCCTCACTGAGGGGTTAATACTTCGAATGCTGGAAATCCAAAACAAAAACAGAACTACCTGGAATAACTCAGCAGGTCTGGCAGCATCGGCGGAGAAGAAAAGAGTTGACGTTTCGAGTCCTCATGACCGTTTGACAGAACTAAGTAGAAATAAGAAAGGGGTGAAATATAAGCTGGTTTAAGGTGTGTGTGTGTGTGTGTGTGTGTGTGTGTGTGTGGGGGGGGTGGGGGGGGTGGGGGGGTGGCGGCGGGGGTTGGGGGGTGGGTTGGGTTGGGGGAGGAAAGTGGAGGTGGGTTGTGGTTGTAGGGACAAACAAGCAGTGATAGAAGCAGATCATCAAAAGATGTCACAGACAACAGAACAAAAGAACACATAGGTGTGGAAGTTAGTGATATATATCTAAACGAATGTGCTAATTAAGAATGGATGAATCACTGCTTCTATCACTGCTTGTTTGTCCCTACAACCACACCCCCCCCTCAACTTCTTCACCCCCACCCCACGCACACACACACACACCTTAAACCAGCTTATATTTCACCACTTTCCTATTTCGACTTAGTTCTGTCGAAGGGTCATGAGGACTCGAAACATCAACTCTCTTCTTCTCCGCCGATGCTGCCAGACCTGCTGAGTTTTTCCAGGTAATTCTGTTTTTGTTTTGGATTTCCAGCATCCGCAGTTTTTTTGTTTTTATCTCTGTGTTTAATTGACTGCCACTGCTCTTAAAGAAATGCCTTCCTTGAAGAAGTTTTGTTCGTCTCTGTGACAAGATTTCCGTTCCTCTTTTTTGCCTTGCTCACCTTCATTGCTTTCCATTTCCCTCCTGGTGTTTGACAAGGTGTTTAATAAAACCCGCTTTCACAGCCATATCTCCTTTCTCAGTGACTGTCTCCGTCTCCGACTTACCCCACGTGGATTTCAATTGAAATTCCACCCCTCATATTTCGAACCCACCCAGGATTACAGGTATTTCCGGGACATAAAACGTTTCTCGGACTGCTGTTCCCGTCGCATCCTGAGATCCACACTCAGTGCCATGCGCCGCCATATGAACACACTCGACCTCTTCCTCCAGCAGCACCGCGGCACCCTTTTTCAAAGCTGCGCGTGCCCCCAGTTTCATTTTATTTTTCGTCTCATCCGACGCCTCAACAAGAAACTTTTTCTCTTTCTCTCAAGTGCTAAGGAACGCAAGCTCCAACAACTCATCGACACCAACACCCATCTAGGACCCTCCACCCCTGCCTGTCCCTCCGTCCCCACCCCATCTTCCAATCTCAGCCCTGGCCGTGTATTCACTATACCCCCGACCTTCCCCTCTCCGATGCTGAACGTTCAGTGCTCAGCAAAGGACTTAGTTTCATACCCTTACGCCCTCACCTTAATGAATTTCGGGCTCGGCACAATGCTGAACTCTTCTTCCGCCATCTTCGTCTCGGGGCTCACTTCTTTGGGGAGGAGTCCTCTCCCCATTCAACGGATCCTTTCACCCACCTCCAATATTCTCCCTCCACCTGGACCCTTCCCTCTGGATTCTTACCTTCACTTGATCTTTTCATTGAGAACTGTCGGCGCAACATTAGTCGTCTCAATTTCTCTGCTCCTCTCACCCATTCTAACCTGTCTCTCTCTGAACTTACTGCACTCCGTTCTCTCAGTCCAACCCTGACATTGTCATCAAACCCGCTGACAAGGGTGGTGCTGTTGTTGTCTGGCGCACTGACCTCTACCTCACGGAGGCTGAGCGTCAACTCGCAGACACTTCCTCCTACCTCTCGCTGGACCATGACCCCAACACTGAACATCAAGCCATTGTTTCCAGGACTGTCACTGACCTCATCTCCTCGGGGGGATCTTCCTCCCACAGCTTCCAACCTGATAGTCGCCCAACCTCGGACGGCCCGCTTCTACCTCCTAACCAAAATCCACAAACAGAACTGCCCCGGTAGACCGGTCGTGTCAGCTTACTCCTGCCCCACAGAACTCATTTCTCGTTATCTTGACTCCCTTCTCTCTCCCCTTGTCTAGTCCCTTCCCACCTACATCCGTGATTCCTCTGACACCTTACGTCACATCAACAATTTCCAGTTCCCCGGCCCCAACCGCTTCCTCTTCACCATGGACGTCCAATCCCTCTACACCTCCATCCCCCACCAGGATGGTCTGCGGGCCCTTAGCTTCTTCCTCGAACAGAGGCCCAAACAATCCCCATCCACCACTACTCTCCTCCGTCTAGCTGAACTTGTTCTCACACTGAACAATTTCTCCTTCAACTCCTCTCACTTCCTCCAAATAAAAGGTGTGGCTATGGGTACCCGCATGGGCCCCAGCTATGCCTGTCTCTTTATGGGGTATGTGGAACATTCCTTGTTCCAGTCCTACTCCGGCCCCCTTCTACAATTCTTTCTCCAGTACATCGATGATTACTTCGGTGCTGCTTCATGCTCTCGTCGGGACTTGGAAAAATTTATTAATTTTGCTTCCAATCTCCACCCCTCCATCATTTTCACGTGGTCCATCTCTGACACTTCCCTTCCCTTCCTTGAACTCTCTGTCTCAATCTCTGGTGATAGACTGTCCACCAATATCCATTACAAGCCTACCGACTCCCACAGATACCTTGACTACAGCTCCTCACACCCTGCTTCCTGTAAGGACTCCATCCCATTCTCTCAGTTCCTTCGCCTCCGTTGCATCTGTTCCGATGATGCTACCTTCAAAAATAGTTCCTCTGACATGTCCTCCTTCTTCCTTAACCGAGATTTTCCACGCATGGTCATTGACAGGGCCCTCAACTGTGTCCGGCCCATCTCCCGCGCATCCACCCTCATGCCTTCTCCTCCCTCCCAGAAACATGATAGGGTCCCCCTTGTCCTCACTTATCACCCCACCAGCCTCCGCATTCAAAGGATCATCCTCTGCTATTTCCACCAACTCCAGCATGATGCCACTACCAAACACATCTTCCCTTCACCCCGCCCCTGTCGGCATTCCATAGGGATCGTTCCCTCCGGGACACCCTGGTCCACTCCTCCATCACCCCCTACTCCTCAACCCCCACCTATGGCACCACCCCATGCCCACGCAAAAGATGTAACACCTGCCCCTTCACTTCCTCTCTCCTCACCGTCCAAGGGCCCAAACACTCCTTTCAAGTGAAGCAACATTTCACTTGCATTTCCCCCAACTTAGTCTACTGCATTCATTACTCCCAATGTGGTCTCCTCTACATTGGAGAGACCAAACGTAAACTGGGCGACCGCTTTGCAGAACACCTGCCGCTTGCCATTTCAACACTCCACCCTGCTCTCTTGCCCACATGTCTGTCCTTGGCTTGCTGCATTGTTCCTGTGAAGCCCATCGCAAACTGGAGGAACAACACCTCATCTTCCGACTAGGCACCTTACAGCCTTCCGGACTGAATATTGAATACAACAACTTTAGGTCTTGAACTCCCTCCTCCATCCCCACCCCCTTTCTGTTTCTTCCCCCTTCCTTTTGTATTTTTCCAATAAATTATATAGATTTTTCTTTTTCCCACCTATTTCCATTATTTTAAAATATTTTTAAATCCTTTATGCTCCTCCCACCCCCACTAGAGCTATACCTTGAGTGCCCTACCATCCATTCTTAATTAGCACATTCATTTAGATAATATCACCGACTTCAACACCTATGTGTTCTTTTGTTCTGTTGTCTGTGACATCTTTTGATGATCTGCTCCTATCACAGCTTGCTTGTCCCTACAACCACAACCCCCCCTCCACTTCTCTCCCCCCACCCAACCCACACCCCCCACCCCACACCCCCCCCGCCCCCCCCCTCCCCACACACACACACCTTAAACCAGCTTATATTTCACCCCTTTCCTGTTTCTACTTACTTCTGTCGAAGGGTCATGAGGACTCGAAATGTCAACTCTTTTCTTCTCCGCCGATGCTGCCAGACCTGCTGAGTTTTTCCAGGTAATTCTGTTTTTGTGAGGGGTTAATACTTCCTCACTCAGACTCCCTCTCACTGAGGGGTTAATGTTGCCTCAATCAGCGACTACGCCTCACTGATGGGTTAATGTTATGTCACTCAGACTCAGAGACTTTCTATCACTGAGCAGTTAATGTTGCCTCACTCAGAGACATCCCCTCAACGTAGGGTTAATGTTACGTCACTCAGACTCAGAGACACACTTTCACTGAGGAGTTAATGTGTCCTCACTCAGAGACAGTGCCTCACTGAGGGGTTAATGTTACCTCATACAGAGACTCTCTATCAATGAGGGGTTAACGTTACCTCACTCAGGGACTCCCCCTCACTGAGGGGTTGATGTTTCCTCACTCAGACACTCTCCCTCACTCAGGGGTTAATGTTACCTCACCCACAATCAATCCCTCACTGAGGGTTTAATGTAAACTCACTCAGAGACTCCCTCTCACTAAGGGATTAATGTTAGCTCACTCAGTGTTAAAGTTACCCCTCACTGAGGTGTTATTTTTACCTCACCCAGAGGCTCTCCCTCACTCAATGTTTGATGTTGCATCATCAGAGATTCCCCCTCACTGAATGGTTAATGTTACCTCACTCAGAGACCCTCCCTCACTCAGGAGTTAATGTTAAACCACTCATGGACTCCCCTGAACTGAGGGGTTAATGTTACCTTACTCACAGACACTCCCTCACTGAGGTGTTAATTTTACCTCACTCAGAGTCTACTCCTCAAGATGGGTTATATTTACCTTACTCAGAGTCCCTCCCTTACTGGAGGGTTAATCTCACCTCATCAGAGACTCCCCCTCAATGAGGGGTTAATATAACCTCACTCAGTGAATCTCCCTCACTGAGGTGTTAATTTTACCACACTCGGAGACTCCCCCTCAATAAGGGGTTAAAGTTACCTCACTCAGAGACTCTCCCTCACTCAGGGGTTAATGTTTCCTCACTCAGAATTTCCCCTTCACTGAGGGGTTAATGTTATCTCACTCAGAAACTTCCCCTAACTGAGAGGTTAATATTACCTCACTGAGAGACTCTCCCTCATTGAGGGGTTAATGTTTCCTCACTCAGAGACTCTACCTCACTGAGGGGTTAATGTTACCTCACTCAGAAACTTCCCCTAACTGAGAGGTTAATATTACCTCACTGAGAGACTCTCCCTCATTGAGGGGTTAATGTTTCCTCACTCAAAGACTCTCCCTCACTGAGGTGCTAATGTTAACTCACTCAGAGATTCCCCTCACTAAGGGGTTAATGTTAACTCACTCAGAGTCACTCCCTCATTGAGGTGTTAACTTTACCTCACTCAGAGACACCCCCTCACTGAGAGGTTAACGTTACCTGCTCAGAGAGTCCCCCTCTCAGAAGTGTTAATATTAACTCTCTCGGAGACTCGCCCTCACTGAGGGTTTAATGTTACCTCACTCAGAGTCTCTCTCTCAATGAAGGGTTAATGTTACCGCACTCACAGACTCCCCCTCAATGAGGGTTTAATGTTACCTCACTCAGAGACTCTCCTTCAATGAGGGGATAATGTTACCTCACTCAAAGACTCTCCATTACTGAGGTGTTAATTTTGCCTCACTCAGGGGCTCTCCCTCACTGAGGAGTTACTTTCACCTCAATCAGAGAATCTCCTTTACTGAGGTGTTAATGTTAGCTCACTCAGGGCTTCTCCCTTCACGAAGATTTTAAAGTAACCTCACTCAGGGACTCTCCCAAACTGCAGGGTTAATTTTACCTCACTCAGAGACTCACCCTCACTGAAGGGTTAATACATCCTCGCTCAGTGACTCTCCCTCACTGGGTGGTTAATTTTACCTCACTCAGAGGAACCCCCTCACTGAGGTGATAATTTTACCTCACTAAGAGACTCTCCCTCACGGAGAGGTTAATATTACCTCACTCAGAGACTCTACCTCACTGAAGGTTTAATGTTATCTCACTCAGTGATTCTCCCTCAATGAGCTGTTAATGTTACCTCACTCAGAGTCTCCTTCACTGAGATGTTAATGATACCTCATTGAGTGTCTCCCCCTCACTAAGGTGTTAGTGTTACCTCAGTCAGAGTCACTCCCTCACTGAGGGATTAATGTTATCACAGTCAGCGACTCTACATTACTCAGGGCATAATGTTACCTCATCTGAGACTCGCACTCACTGAAGGGTTAATGTTACATCACTCAGAGACTCTCCATCACTGAGGGGTTAATGTTACCTCATCAGACACTCTCCCTCACTGAGGTGTTAATGTTACCTCACTCAGAGATTCTCCCTCAGTGAGGTGTTAAAGTTACCTCACTCAGAGATTCTCCCAACTCATGTGTTAATGTTACCTCATCAGAGACTCACCCTCACTGAGGGTTTAATGTTACCTCACTCAGAGACTCTCCCTCACTGAAGGGATAATGTAACCTCACTCAGAGAATCTCCCTCACTGAGGTGCTAATGTTAACTCACGCAGAGTCTCTCCTTCACTGAGGTGTTAATATTACCTCATTCAGTGACTCCCCCTCACTAAGGGGTTAATGTTAACTCACTCAGAATTTTTCCCTCACTGAGGGATTATTGTTACCTATCTCAAAGACTCTCCTTCATGAGGTGATAATTTTCTCTCACTCACAGATGCCCCCTCACTAAGGGTTTAATGTTACCTCACTTAGAGACTCTTCTTCACTGAGGGGTTAATGTTAACTCAATTAAAGACTCCCCCTCACTGAGGGGTTAATGTTTTCTCACTCATAGACTCCCCCTCACTGATGAGTTAATGAAACTTCACTCAGAGACTCTCCCTCAATGAGGAGTTAATGTTACCTCACTTAGAGACTCTCCCTCACTCAGCGGTTAAAGTTACTTCAATCAGAGAATCTCCCTCAATGAGGGATAAATGTTACCGCACTCAAAGAGTCTCTATCACTGAGGTGTTAACGTTACCTCACTCAGAGTCTCTAACTCACTGAGGAGTTAATGTTACCACACTCCCCCTAACTGAGGGTTTAATTTTACCTCACTCAGAGACTCTCCCTCACTGAGAGGTTAACGTTACCTCACTAAGAGACTCTCCCTCACTAAGGGTATAGTTACCTCACTCAGAGATTCTCCCTCACTCACGTGTTGATGTTACCTCACTCAGAGACTCCCTCTCACTAAGTGGTTAGTGTTACCTCACTCAGAGGCTCTCCCACACTGAGGGGTTAATGTTACCTTCACTCACAGGCTGCCCCTCACTGAGAGGTTTATGATACCTCATCCAAGACTCTCCCTCACAGAGGGGTTAATGATAGCTCACTTAGAGACTCTCCATCACTGAGGTGTTAATTTTACCTCTCTGAGACTCCCCATCACTGAGGGGTTAATGTTACCTCAGTCAGTGACTCCCCATTACTCGGAGTTAATGTTACGTCATCAGAGACTCTTTCTCACTGAGGGTTAATGTTACCTCACTCAAAGACTCTCCCTCACTGAGGGTTTAATGTTACCTCACTCAGAGACACTCCATTACATCATCCGAAACTCGCACTCACCGAGGGGTTAATGTTACCTCACTCAGAGGATTCCCCTCACTCAGGGGATAATGTTACCTCACTCAGAGACTCTCCCTCACTGAGGGTTTAATGTTACCTCACTCAAAGACTCTCTCTCACTAAGGGATTAATAGTACCTCACTCAGAAAATATCCCTCACTGAGGTGTTAATGTTACCTCACTCAGAGACTCTCCCTCACTAAGGAGTTAATGTTACCTCATTCAGAGGCTCCACCTCACAGATTTGTTAATTTTTACCTCACTCAGAGACTCCAACTCACTGAGGGGTTAATGTTACCTCACTCAGAGATTCTCCTTCACTGAGGTGTTAATTTTAACTCACTCAGAGACTTCCCCTCACTTAGGGGTTAATGTTACCTCACTTAGAGACTCTCCCACACTGAGGGTTTAATCTCACCTCACTCAGAGACTCCCCATCGCTGAGGGGTTAATGTTTCCTCACTCATGGACTCTCTAACACTGAGAGGTTAATGTTACCTCACTCGGTGAATCTCCTTCACTGATGGATTGTTACCTCATTCAGTGATTCTCCTTCACTGAGATGTTAATTTTATCTCACTCAGAGACTACCCATCACTGAGGGGTTAATGTTACCTCTTCAGAGACTCTCCCTCACTCAGGGGTTAATGTTACCTCCCTCAGAGTCTCTCCCTCAGTAAGGGATTAATTTTATCTCACTCAGAGACTCCCCATCACTGAGGGGTTAATATTACCTCTTCAGAGACTCTCCCTCACTCAGGGGTTAATGTTATCTCCCTCGGAGTCTCTCCCTCACTAAGGGATTAATTTTACCTCACTCAGAGACTCTCCCTCACTGAGGGGTTAATGTTACCTCACTCAGAGTCACCCCCACACAGATTTGTTATTTTTACCTCATTCAGAAACTTCCCTTAACTGAGGGGTTAATTTTACCTCACTCAGAGATTCTCCTTCACTGATGGGTTAGTATTACCACACTCAGTGTCTCTCCCTCACTGAGGGGTTAATGTTACCTCACACAGAGATTCTACCTCACTGAGTGGTTATTGTTGCCTCACTCAGAGACTCTGCCTCTCTCACGGGGTAATGTTACCTCATCACAGACTCCCCCTCACTGCGGGTTTAATGTTACCTCGCTCAGAGACTCTCCCTCACTGAGGTGTTAATGTTACCTCACTCAGATATTCTCCCTCACTGATGGGTTAATGTTACCTCAATCAGTGACTCCCCCTCACTAAAGGGTTAATATTGCCTCACTCAGAGTCTCTCCCTCACTGAGGGGTTAATATTACCTCACTCAGAGTCTCTCCCTCATTGCGGGGTTAATGTTGCGTCACTCAGAGACACTCCTTCACTGAGGGGTTAATGTTACCTCACTCAGAGACTCCCATTCACTGAAGGGTTAAGTTTACCTCCCTCAGAGTCTCTCCATCACTGAGGTGTTAATCTTACCTCACTTAGAGACTCTCACTCACTCATGGGTTAAATTTACCTCACTGAGAAACTCACCCTCACTGAGGGGTAAATGTTACATCACTCAGAGTGTCTCCATCACTGAGGGGTTATCCTTACCTCACTCAGAGACTCCCCCGCACTGATTGTTTAATTTTTTCCTTACTCAGAGACGTTCCCTCACTCAGGGGTTAATGTTACCTCACTCAGAGGGTCTCACTCACTGAGGTATTAATGTTACTTCACTCAGAGACTCTCCCTCACTGAGGTGTTAATGTTATCTCACTCAGAGACTCCCCCTCATTAAGAGGTTAATGTTACCTCACTCAGAGACACTCTGTCACTCAGGGGTTAATGTTACCTCAGTCAGAGACTCCCCCTTGCTGAGGGGTTAATGTTACCTCATTCAGAGACTCTCCCTCACTGAGGGTTTAATGTTACCTCACTCAGAGACTCTCCCTCATTGATGTGTAAATTTTACCTCAATCAGACACCCACCCTCACTGAGGGTTAATGTTATCTCACTCAGACTCCCTCTCACTGACGGATTAATGTTGCCTCAATCAGCGACTACCGCTCACTGAGAGGTTAATGTTATGTTACTCAGACTCAGAGACTCTCTATCACTGAGCAGTTAATGTAGCCTCCCTCAGAGACTCCCCTTCACTGTAGGGTTAATGTTACCTCACTCAGATTCAGGTCGCTCTTTCACTGAGGGGTTAATGTGTCCTCACTCAGAGATGCTCCCTCACTGAGAGGTTAATGTTACCTCACACAGAGACTCTCTATCACTGAAGGATTAACGGTCCCTCACTCAGAGACTCTCACTCACTGAGCGTTTAATGTTACCTCACTAAGAGGCTCTCCCTCAGTCAGGGCTAATGTTACCTCACTCAGGGACTCTCCTCATTGAAGGATTCATGTTACCTCACTCAGAGATTCTCTATCACTGACGGGTTAATGTTACCTCACTCAGAGACTGTCTCTCACTGAGGGTTTAATGTTAACTCACTCAGAGTCTCCCTCTCACTGAAGGGCTAATGGTACATCATTCAGAGACTATCGCTGAGGGGTTAAAGTTACCTCACTCAGAGACTCTCCCTCACTGAGGTGTTAATTTTAACTCACTCAGAGATCTCCCTCACTGAGGGGTTAAACTCACCTCTTCAGAGATTACCCCTCACTGAGGGGTTAATGTAAACTCACTCAGAGACTCTCCGTCAATGAGGTTGTTAGTTTTACCGCCCTCAGATACTCCCCCTCAATAAGGGCTTAAAGTTACCTCAGTCAGAGTCCCTCCCTCACAGAGGGGTTAATGTTCCATCACTCACAGACTCTCCATCACAGAAGTGATAATTTTGCCTCACTCAGAGTCTCCCCCTCACTGAGGGTTTAAGGTTACTTCACTCAGAGATGCTCCATCACTCAGGGGTTAATGTTACCTCACTCAGAGACACTCCCTCACTCAGGGGTTAATTTTATCTCACTCAGACACTCTCCCTCACTGAGAGGTTAATGTTGCCTCATTCAGAGATTCCCACTCACTGAAGGGTTACTGTTGCGTCACTCAGACTCAGAGACGTTCTTTCACTGAAGGGTTAATGTGTCCTCACTCAGAGACTCTATCATTGAGAGATTAACGGTCCCTCACTCAGAGACTCTCACTCACCGAGCGGTTAATGTTACCTCACTAAGAGCCTCTGCCTCACTGAGGGTTTAATGTTAACTCACTCAGAGTCTCCTCCTCACTGAGGAGTTAATATTTCCTCACTCAGAGACTTTCCCTCACTCAGGGGTTAATGTTACCCCACTCAGAATCTCTCCCTCACTTAGGGCTTAATGTTACCTCACCCAAACACTCTTCCACACTGAGGAGTTTTTGTAGAGTATCTCCGTCACTGAGGTGTTAATTTTACATCACTCAGAGACTTCCCCTCACTGAGGGGTTAATGTTTCCTCACTCAGAGACTCTCCCTGACTCAGGGTTTAATGTTACCTCACTCAGAGACTCCCACACGCTGAGTAGTTAATTTTAGCTCACTCAGTGAATCTACCTTACTGTGGAGTTAACGTTACCTCACTCAGAGGCTCCCCGTTACTGAGGTTTAAATGTTAGCTCACTTAGTGACACTCCCTCAATGAGGGGTTAATGTTACCTCACTCAGAGACTCTCCCTCACTGAGGGGTTAATGTTACCTCACTCAGAATTTCCCCCTCACTAAAGGGTTACTGTTACCTCACTCAGAAACTTCCCCTAACTGAGGGGTTAATATTACCTCACTCAACGACTCTCCCTCACTGAGGTGCTAATATTAACTCACTCAGAGACTCCCCCTCACTAAGGGGTTAACGTTAACTCCCTCAGAGTCACTCCCTCACTGAGGTGTTAATTTTACCTCCTCAGAGACACCCTCTCTCAGGGGAGTTAATGTTACCTCACTCAGAGAGTCTCCCTCACTGAGGGTTTAATGTTACCTTACTCAGAGTCTCTCCCTCAATTAAGGGTTAATGTTACCACACTCAGAGACTCCCCTTCAATAAGGGCTTAAATTTACCTAAATCAGAGTCTCTCCCTCACAGAGGGGTAAATGTTACATCACTCACAGACTCTCTATTTCTGAGGGGTTAATGTTACCTCACTCAGAGACTCTCCATCACAGAGGTGTTACTTTTACCTCACTCAGAGTCTCCCCCTCACTCAGGGGTTAATATTACCTCACTCAGAGACTTCCATTAACTGAGGGGTTAATATTAAATCACTCAGAGACTCTCCTTCACTGAGGGGTTAATGCTACCTCACTCAGAGATTCTCCCTCACTAAGGGGTTAATGTTACCTCACTCAAAGACTCTCCCTCACTAAGGGGTTAATTTTAACTCACTCAGAGACTCTCCCTCTCTGAGGGGATAATGTTATGTCACTCAGACTCAGAGACTCCCTATCACTGAGCAGTTAATGTTGCCTTCACTCAGAGGCTCCCACTCACTAGGGGTTAATGTTGCGTCACTCAGACTCAGAGACGTTCTTTCACTGAGGGGTTAATGTGTCCTCACTCAGAGACACTATCACTGAGAGATTAATGCTCCGTCATTCAGAGACTCTCACTCAACAAGCTGTTAATGTTACCTCACTAAGAGCCTCTCCCTCACTAAGGGTTTAATGTTAACTCACACAGAGTCTCCTCCTTACTGAGGGGTTAATATTTCCTTACTCAGAGACTCTCCCTCATTCAGGGGTTAATGTTACCCCACTCATAGTCTCTCCCTCACTCAGGGGTTAATGTTACCTCACTCAGACACTCTCCCTCACTGAGGTGTTATTGTAACCTCACTCAGAGTATCTCCTTCACTGAGGTGTTATTGTAACCTCACTCAGAGTATCTCTGTCACTGAGGTGTTAATTTCACATCACTCAGAGACTTCCCCTCATTGAGCGGTTAATGTTACCTCACTCAGAGTCTCTCCCTGACACAGGGTTTATTGTTACCTCACTCAGAGACTCCCCCTCACTGAGTAGTTAATTTTACCTCACTCAGTGACTCTACCTCACTGAGAGTTTAACGTTACCTCACTCAGAGGCTCCCCGTCACTGAGGTTTAAATGTTACCTCACTGAGTGACTCTCCCACAATGAGGGGTTAATGTAACTTCACTGAGGGACACTCCCTCAACGAGGGGTTAATGTTGCCTCACTCAGAGTCTCTCCCTCACTGAGAGGTTAATATTACCTCACTCAGAGACACTCCCTCACTCAGGGGTTAATTTTACCTCACTCAGACACTCTCCCTCACTGAGAGGTTAATGTTACCTCACTCAGGGTGTCCCCCTGATTGAGGGGTTAATATTTCCTCATTCAGAGACTCTACCTCAATGAGGGGTTAACGTTACCTCGCTCAGAGACTCCCCCTCACTGAGGGGTTGATGTTTCCTCATCAGAAACTCTCCCTCACTCAGGGGTTAATGTTACCTCACCCACAGTCTATCCCTCACTGAGGATTTAATGTAAACTCACTCAGATTCTCCCCCTCACTAAGGGGCTAATGTTACCTCACTCAGTGGCTCTTCCTGACTGAGGGGTTAATGTTACCTCACTCAGCGACTTTACCTCACTGAGGTTTTAAAGTTACCCCTACTGTGATGTTATTATTACCTCACTCAGAGGCTCTCCCTCACTCAATGGTTGATGTTGCCTCATCAGAGACTCTCCCTCACTGAGTGGTTAATGTTGCCTCACTCAGAGACCCTCCCTCACTCAGGAGTTAATGTTAAATCAAACAGGGACTCCCCTGAACTGAGGGGTTAATGTTACCTCACTCACAGACTCTCGTTCACTGAGGGGTTAATGTTACCTCACTCACAGACTCTCGTTCACTGAGGGGTTAATATTACCTCGCTCAGAGACTGTCCCTCATAGACGGTTAATTTCACCTCAATCAGAGACTCTCCCTCACTGAAGCGTTAATTTTACCTCACTCAGAGACTCTCGCTCACTCACAGGTTAATGTTACCTCATCAGAGACTCCCCTCACTCAGGGGTTAATGTTGTCTCACTCAGAGACTCTCCCTCAATGAAGGGTTAATGTTACCGCACACAAAGACTCCCCCTCAATGAGGGTTTAATGCTACCTCACTCAGAGACTCTCCCTCACTGAGGGGTTAATGTTAACTCACTCAGAGACTCTCTATTACTGAGGTGTTAATTTTGCCTCACTCAGGGGCTCTCCCTCACTGAGGAGTTACTTTCACCTCAATCAGAGAATCTCCTTTACTGAGATGCTAATGGTAGCTCACTCAGGGCTTCTCCCTTCACTAAGATTTTAAAGTAACCTCACTCAGAGACTCTCCCAAACTGCAGTGTTAATTTTACCTCACTCAGATACTCTCCCTCACTGAGGGGTTAATGTATCCTCACTAAGAGACTCTCCCTCACGGAGGAGTTAATATTACCTCACTCAGAGACTCTCCATCACTGAGGGTTTAATGTTACCTCACCCATTGATTCTCCCTCAATGAGGTGTTAATGTTACCTCACTCTGAGTCTCTCCTTCACTGAGGTGTTAATGTTACCTCATTGAGAGACACCCCCTCACTAAGCGGTTAATTTTACCTCACTCAGAATCACTCCCTCACTGAGGGGTTAATGTTACATCACTGACAGACTACCCCTCACTCAGGGGTTAATGTAACCTCAGTCAGAGTCTCTCCCTCACTGAGGGGTTAAAGTTACTTCAGTCAGCGACTCTACATTACTCAGGGCATAATGTTACCTCATCCGAGACTCGCACTCACTGAGGGGTTAATTTTACGTCACTCAGAGTATCCCCCTCACTGAGGGGTTAATGTTACATCACTCAGAGACTCTCCATCACTGAGGGGTTAATGTTACCTCATCAGACACTCGCCCTCACTGAGGTGTTAATGTTACCTCACTGAGAGATTCTCCCTCAATGAGGTGTTAAAGTTACCTCACTCAGAGATTCTCCCAAACTCACGTGTTAATGTTACCTCACGCAGAGTCTCTCCTTCACTGAGGTGTTAGTATTACCTCATTCAGTGACTCCCCCTCACTAAAGGGTTAATGTTACCTCACTCAGAGTCTCTCCCTCACTAAGGGGTTAATGTTACCTTCACTCACAGACTCCACCTCACTCAGGGGTTAATGTTACCTCACTCAGACACTCTCCCTCACTGATTTGGTAATGTTACCTCAGTCAGTGACTTTACATTACTCAGGGGGTAATGTTATCTCATCCGAGACTCGTACTCACCGACAGGATACTGTTATCTCACTCAGAAGATTCCCCTCACTGAGGTGTTAATTTGACTTCACTCAGAGACTCTCCCTCACTGAGGGGTTAATGTTACCTCACTCAGAAGTTCTCCCTCACTGAGGGATTAATTTTACCTATCTCAGAGACTCTCCCTCACTGAGGTGATAATTTCTTCTCACTCACAGATGCCCCCTCACTATGAGGTTAATGTTACCTCACTTAGAGACTCTCCTTCACTGAGGGATTAATTTTACCTCACTAAGGGGTAAATGTTACCTCACTCAGCGACTCTCTCGCACTGTGTTTAATGTTACCTCACTCAGAGACTCCCCCTCACTGAGGAGTTAATGTTACCTCACTCAGAAACTTTCCTTCACTGAGTGTTTAATGTTACCTCACTCAGAGACACCCCCTCACTTAGAGGTTAATGTTACCTCACTCAGAGACTCCCCCTCACTGAATGTTTAATTTTACCCCATGCAGTCTCTTCCTCACTGAGGAGTTATTGTTACCTTACTCACAGACTCCCCATTACTGAGGGGTTATTGTTACCTCACCCAGAGACTCCCCCTCACTGAATGTTTAATTTTACCTCACTCAGAGTCTCTTCCTCATTGAGGAGTTATTGTTACCTCACTCACAGACTCCCCTTTACTGAGGGGTTAATGTTACCTCACTCAGAGTCTCTCCCTCAGTGAGGTGTTTATGTTACCTCAGTCAGAGTCTCTCCATTACTCAGGGGTTAATGTTACCTCATCAGAGACTTGCCCTCACTGAAGGCTTAATGTTTCCTCACTCAGAAACCCTCCCTAACTGAGGGGTTAATGTTACCTCACTCATGGACTCTCCCTCACTGAGGGATTAAAGATACATCACTCAGAAAATCCCCCTCACTGAGGGTTTAATGTTATCTCACTCAATGATTCTCCCTCACTGAGGGGTTAATGTTACCTCACTCAGAGACTCCCTCTCACTGAGGGGTTAATGTTACTTCACTCTGAGAGTCCCCTTCACTGAGGGGTTAATGTTACCTCACTCAGAGACTCTCCCTCACTCAGGGGTTAATGTTCCCTCACTCACAGTCTCTCCCTCACTGAGGAGTTATTGTTACCTCACTCAGAGTCTCTCTCTCAGTGAGGTGTTTATATTACCTCAGTTGGAGTCTCTCCATTACTCCAGGGTTAAATGTTACCTCATCAGAGACTTGCCCTCACTGAAGGGTTAATGTTACCTCACTCAGAAAATCTCCTTTACTGAGGGCTTAATGTTACCTCACTCAACGACTCTCCCTCATTGAGGGGTTAATGTTACCTCTCTCAGAGACTCTCCACTGAGATGTTAATTTTACCTCACTCAGAGACTCCCAGTCACTAAGGGGTTAAAGTTACTTCACTCTGAGTCTCTCCCACACTGAGGGTTTAATATCACCTCGCTCAAAGACACCTCGTCACTGAGGGGTTACTGTTATCTCAATCAGAGACTCTCCCTCACTCAGTGGTTAATGTTACCTCACTCAGAATCTCTCTTTCACTGAGGGGTTAATGTTACCATACTCAGAGACTCCCCCTCACTGAGGGTTTGATGTTACCTCAGTCAGAGACTCCCCCTCGCTGAGGGGTTAATGATACCACACTCAGAGACTCCCCCTAACTGAGGGGTTAATGTTACCTCACTCAAGAACTCTGTGTCATTGAGGGGTTTAATATTACGTCACTCAGAGAATCTCCCTCACTGATGGGTTAATGTTACTTCACTCAGAGATTCTCCCTCACTGATGGGTTAATGTTAGCTCATTCAGAGACTCTCCCTCTCGGGGGGATTAATGTTACCTCACATTGACACTCTCCCTTTCTATGGGGTTAATGTTACCACACTCAGGGACTCCCCCTCACTGAGGGGTTAATGTTACCTCACTCTGAGTGTCCCCCTCATTGAGGGGTTAATGTTACCTCACTCAGAGACTCTCCCTCCCTCAGGGGTTAATGTTACCTCATCAGAGACTCCCCATCACTGAGGGGCTAATGTTACCTCACTCAAAGACTCTCCCTCACTGAGGGATTAATGTTACGTCACTCAGAGTCTCTCCCTGATTGAAGGGTAAATGTTACATCACTAACAGTCTCTCACTCACTGAGGAGTTATTGTTAACTCACTCACAGACTCCCCATTACTGAGGGGTTAATGTTACCTCATGCAGAGTCTCTCCCTCAGTGAGGTGTTTATGTTAATTCAGTCAGAGTCTCTCCATTACTCAGGGGTTAGTGTTACCTCATCAGAGACTTGGCCTCAATGAAGGGTTAATGTTACCTCCCAGTGACTCTCCCACACTGAGGGGTTCATTTTACCTCACTCAGAGAGTCTCCTTCACTGAGGTGTTAATTTTAACTCATTCAGAGACTCCCCCTCACTAAGGGGTTAAAGTTACATCACTCAGAGTCTCTCCCCCACTGAGGGGTTAATGTTATCTCACTCATACCCCCTCTATCACTGAGGGTTTAATGTTTCCTCACTCTGAGAATCTCCTTCACTGAGGCATTAATGATACCTCACTCAGAATCTCTCGTTCACTGAGGGGTTAATGTTACCTCACTCAGAGACTCTCCTTCACTGAGGGATAAATTTTACGTTACTCAGAGTCTCTCCCTCACTGAGGGGTAAATGTTACCTCACTCAAGGACTCTCTATAACTGAGGAGTTAATGTTACCTCATTCAGATAATCTCCCTCAGTCAGTGGTTAATGGTACCTCACTCCCACTAACTGTTTGTTTGTTGTCTCAGTCAGGAACTCACCCTCACTGAGGGGTTAATGTTACCTCACTGAGGAATTCTCTGTCATTGAGGGGTTAATATTACCTCCCTCAGAGAATCTTCCTCACTGATGGGTTAATGTTACTTCACTCAGAGTGTCTCCCTCGCTGATGGGTTAATGTTACTTCACTCAGAGTGTCTCCCTCACTGATGGGTTAATGTTACCTCACTCAGAGCCTCTCCCTCATGGAGGGATTAATGTTACCTCACTCTGACACTCTCCCTTTCTATGGGGTTAATGTTACCAGATTCAGAGACCCCCCATCACTGAGGGGTTAATGTTACCTCACTGCACGAAGCCACCACACTGAGCGGTTAATGTTACCTCACTCAGAGACTCTCCCTCACTGTAGTGTTAATGTTACCTCATTCACAGACTCCCCCTTACTGATGGGTTAATGTTACCTCACTCAGAGTCTCTCCCTCACTAAGGAGTTAATGTTACCTCACTCACTGACTCCCCTTCACTCAGGGGTTAAAGTTATTTCACTCAGGGGTTAAAGTTATTTCACTCAGAGTCTCTTCCACACTGAGGGTTTAATGTCACCTCACTCAGAGACTCCCTGTCACTGAGGGGTTAATGTTACCTCACTCACCGACTCCCCATTACTGAGGGGTTAATGTTACCTCACTCAGAGTCTCTACCTCAGTGAGGTGTTCTTGTTACCTCACTCAGAGACTCCCTCACTGCAGTGTTAATGTTACCTCACTCAGAGACTATACTTCCCTGAGGTTTTAATGTAACCTCACTCAGAGACTCTCCCACACTGAGGGGTTAATTTGACCTCACTCAGAGGATCTCCCTCACTGAGGGGTTAATTTTTCCTCACTCAGAGACTCTCCCTTACTGAGGGATTAATGATACCTCGCTCAGAAAATCCCCTTCACTGAAGGGTTAATGTTACCTCACTCAACGACTCTCCCTCACTGAGGGGTTAATGTTACCTCACTCAGAATCTCCTTCAATGACGTGTTAATTTTACCTCAATCAGAGACTCCCCCTCACTAAGGGGTTAAAGGTACCTCACTCAGAGTCTCTCCCTCACTGAGGGGTAAATGTTACCTCACTCAGGGACTCTCTATCACTGAGGGGTTAATGTTACCTCATTTAGAGAATCTTCCTCACTCAGCGGTTAATGTTACCTCACTCCCACTAACTTTGTGTTTAATGTTACCTCAATCAGAGACACCCTCACAGAGTGTTTAATTTTACCTCACTCAGAGTCTCTTCCTCACTGAGGAGTTATTGTTACCTCACTCACAGACTCCCCATTACTGAGGGGTTAATTGTTACCTCTCTCAGAGTCTCTCCCTCAGTGAAGTGTATATGTTAACTCAGTCAGAGTCTCTCCATTACTCAGGGGTTAATGTTACCTTATCAGAGACTTGCCCTCACTGAAGGGTTAATGTTAACTCACTCAGAGACTCTTCCTCACTGAGAAATTATTGTTACCTCACTCACAGACTCCCCATTACTGAAGGGTTAATGTTACCACACTCAGAGAGTCTCCCTCACTGATGGGTTAATGTTACCTCACTCAGAGACTCTCCCTCACTGAAGTGTTAATGTTACCTCATTCAGAGACTCTCCCTAACTGAGGGGTTAATGTTACCTCACTCAGAAACTCTCCTTCCCTGAGGTTTTTTATGTAACCTCACTCAGAGACTCTCCCACATTGAGGGGTTAATTTTACCTCACTCAGAGGATCTCCCTGACCGAGGGGTTAATATTTCCTCACTCAGAGTCTCTCTCTCACTGAGGGCTTCATGTTACCTCACTCAGAGACTCTCCTTCACTGAGGGGTTATTGTTATCTCACTCATAGCCTCTCTATTACAAAGGTTTTAATGTTTCCTCACTTTGAGAATCTCCTTCACTGAGGTGTTAATTTTTCCTCATTCAGAGACGCCCCCTCACTCAGGCGTTAATATTACCTCACTTAGAATCTCTCTTTCACTGAGGGGTTAATGTTACCTCACTCGGAGACTCTCCCTTACTGAGGGATAAATTTTACATCACTTAGAGTCTCTCCCTCACTGAGGGGTAAATGTTACCTCACTCAAGGACTCTCTATAACTGAGGGGTTAATGTTATCTCATTCAGATAATCTCCCTCACTCAGCGGTTAATGTTACCTCACTCCCATTAACTGTTTGTTTAATGTTACCTCAATCACCGACTCCCCCTCACTGAGGGGTTAATGTTACCACACTCAGCAACTCCCCCTCACTGAGGAGTTAATGTTACCTCACTGAGGAATTCTCTGTCATTGAGGGGTTAATATTACCTCGCTCAGAGAGTCTCCCTCACTGATGGGTTAATGTTAGCTCACTCAGAGCCTCTCCTTCACGGAGGGATTAATGTTACCTCACTCTGACACTCTCCCTTTCTAGGGGGTTATCTTACCAGACTCAGAGCCTCCCCCTCACTGAAGGGTTAATGTTACTTCACTCAGAGACTCTCCCTCCCTCAGGGGTTAATGTTACCTCATCAGAGACTCCCCATCACTGAGGGTTTAATGTTACCTCACTCAGAGTCTCTCCCTCAGTGAGGTGTTTATATTACCTCAGTCAGAGTCTCTCCATTACTCCGGGGTTAATGTTACCTCATCAGAGACTTGCCCTCACTGAAGGGTTAATGTTTCCTCACTCAGAGACTCTCCTTCCCTGAGGTTTTAATGTAACCTCACTCAGAGACTCTCCCACACTGAGCGGTTACTTTTACCTCACTCAGAGGATCTCCCTACTGAGGGGTTAATATTTCCTCACTCAGAGACTCTCCCTCACTGAGGGATTAATGATAACTCGCTCAGAAAATCCCCCTCACTGAGGGGTTAATGTTACCTCACTCAGGATCTCTCTGTCATTGAGGGGTTAATGTTACCTCACTCAGAGAGTCTCCCTCACTGATGGGTTAATGTTACCTCACTCAGAGACTCTCCCTCACTGAGGGATTAATATTACCTCACTCTGACACTCTCCCTCTCTTTGGGGTTAATGTTACCACGCTCAGAGACTCCCTCTCACTGAGGGGTTAATGTTACTTCACTCTGAGAGTCCCCTTCACTGAGGGGTTAATGTTACCTCACTCAGAGACTCTCCCTCACTCAGGGGTTAATGTTCCCTCACTCACAGTCTCTCCCTCACTGAGGAGTTATTGTTACCTCACTCAGAGTCTCTCTCTCAGTGAGGTGTTTATATTACCTCAGTTGGAGTCTCTCCATTACTCCAGGGTTAATGTTACCTCATCAGAGACTTGCCCTCACTGAAGGGTTAATGTTATCTCACTCAGAAAATCTCCTTTACTGAGGGCTTAATGTTACCTCACTCAACGACTCTCCCTCATTGAGGGGTTAATGTTACCTCTCTCAGAGACTCTCCACTGAGATGTTAATTTTACCTCACTCAGAGACTCCCAGTCACTAAGGGGTTAAAGTTACTTCACTCTGAGTCTCTCCCACACTGAGGGTTTAATATCACCTCGCTGAAAGACTCCTCGTCACTGAGGGGTTAATGTTATCTCAATCAGAGACTCTCCCTCACTCAGCTGTTAATGTTACCTCACTCAGAATCTCTCTTTCACTGAGGCGTTAATGTTACCTCACTCAGAATCTCTCTTTCAATGAACGGTTAATGTTACCTCACTCAAGGACTCTCTATCACGGAGGGGTTAATGTTACCTCATTCATAGAATCTCCCTCACTCAGCGGTTAATGTTACCTCACTCCCACTAACTCAGTGTTTAACGTTACCTCACTCAGAGACTCCCCCTCACTGAGGATTTAATGTTACCTCACTCAGAGTCTCTCCCTCACTGAGGAGTTATTGTTACCTCACTCACAGTCTCCCCCTTACTGAGGGGTTAATGTTACCTCACTCAGAGACACCCCTTCACTAAGCAGATAAAGTTACCTCACTCAGAGTCTCTACCCCCACACTGAGGGGTTAATGTTATCTCACTCATAGCCTCCCTATCACTGAGAGTTTAATTTTTCCTCACTCTGAGAATCTCCTTCACTGAGGTGTTAATTTTTCATCAATCAGAGACATCCCCTCACTGAGGCATTAATATTACCTCACTCAGAATCTTTCTTTCATTGAGGAGTAAATGTTACCTCCCTCAGAGACTCTCCCTCACTGAGGAATTAATTTTACGTCACTCAGGGTCTCTCCGTAACTGAGGGGTAAATGTTACCTCACTCAAGGACTCTCTATCACTGAGGGGTTGTTACCGCATTCAGAGAATCTCCCTCACTCAGCGTTTAATGTTACCTCACTCCCACTAACTGAGTGTTTAATGTTACCTCACTCAGAGATTCTCCCTCACTGAGGTGTTAATGTTACCTCATCAGAGACATCCCCTCACTGAGGGTTTAATGTTACCTCACTCAGGGTCTCCCCCTCACTGAGAAGTTACTGTTACCTCACTCACAGACTCTCCCTTACTGAGGAGTTAATGTTACCTCACTCAGAGTCTCTCCCTCAGTGAGGTATTTATGTTACCTCAGTCAGAATCTCTCCATTACTCAGGGGTTAATGTTACCTCATCAGAGACTTGCCCTCACTGAAGGGTTAATGTTACCTCACTCAGAGACACTCCGTAACTGAGGGGTTAATGTTACCTCCCTCAGAGACTCTCCTTCCCTGAGGTTTTAATGTAACCTCACTCAGAGACTCTCCCACACTGAGGGGTTAATTTGACATCACTCAGAGGATCTTCCTCACTGAGTGGCCAATATTTCCTCACTCAGAGACTCTCCCTCACTGAGGGATTAATGATAACTCATTCAGAAAATCCCTCTCACTGAAGGGTTAATGTTACTTCACTCAGGAACTTTCTGTCATTGAGGGGTTAACGTTACCTCACTCAGAGAGTCTCCCTCACTGATGGGTTAATGATACCTCACTCAGAGTCTCCCTCACTGAGGGGTTAATGTTACCTCACTCAGAGACTCCTTCACTGAGGGGTTAATGTTACTTCCCTCAGAGGCACTCCCTCACTGAGTTTTTGGTGTTCATGTCCTTGGGAGCACCCAAATCTCTCTCCAATCAAGGAAGTGTTTTTCAAGTGTTATTGTTGTTTTAAAGGAGGAACATGTTTTGTGGTAAGCAAGAGAGTATAAATAATTAGGACTCTTGGCCAAAGAATGGATGATATGTTGTTGTATTTGGAAAATTTTACAAGTATTTGGAAAATTTTACAAGTATTTGTGTGAGATTTGAAATGCCCTCATTCACTCTCTGGTCTGTTGGGGTGGAATAGCGCATTGTCTGGCTCCATACTGTCTGCCTTCATGCAGAGACAGCAGCAAATCATCAGGATTCTGGTAATAAACAGAAAATGCTGGAAAAACTCAGAAGATCTGACAGCATCTGTGGAGAGAAAGACAGAGGGCAGGATTTTCCCGATCAGCGAGCGGGAGGTGGGCCCAATCTGTAAAATGACGGGGGATGACATCTGGTGGAACTCCCGACGTCACCCCGCCTCATTTCTATTTTCATGTTGGTGGGGGCTCAGCCAAATCAGCTGTCATCCCACCAACCTGTCAACGGCCTTTTGAGGCCATTTAAAAACTAACTGAAGTAGTTAATGGACCTTAAGGTTAGCGGGCAGGCCGGGAGCCCTGGCAGGCTTCAGAAAAAGCATGAAACCTCATCCACGGGCAGGATGTGGTTTCTTGTAGGTTTTTAAAAATTTAATAAATGTTTAACTAAAAGTAATGGACATGTCCCAACTCACGTGACAGTGTCAGATGAGAGACATGTCAGGGAAATTTTATTTTTACATTTTTAACATTTTTACATTTGGAGCCAATCTCCCTGAGGCAGCACTTAGCCTCAGGGAGATCTGTGCGCCATTTCAGGCGCATGTGCAAGAGCGCACTCCCGGCTGAGGGAATCACAGGGAGTGCACCACGCATAGCCTTAATTGGCCTGCCCACATAAAATGGTGGTACGCCCCCAATTGGGGCTGATCGGAGGCGCCCCTGCATGCGCCCGCTCCCCCACTTTCCCCCCGACAGAGATAACGTTTCAAGTCCATATGACCTTTCTTCTTGGAGAAGAGTCATATGGACTGAAAACATTAGCTCTGTCTTTCTCTCCGCAGATGCTGTCAGACCTGCTGAGGTTTTCCCAGCATTTTCTGTTTTTGTTTCAGGTTTCCAGCATCCGCAGTATTTGCTTTTCTTTTAGGATTCTGGTAGACCTGGGCACGTGGATTGGGAAATCCCATCATACGACAGAGCAAAGTTCTTTTCACTGATTCATCTCCGGGTATAACTGACTTCGATTCTGAATTCATGGAAAGAGGTAGTCACTGTTTCTGAAGGAATTCGGTGAGAGTTTAACACATAACTACCTTCCTGGACAGATCATGGGTTACAGCAGCCACGAGCTGACAGAAGAGGTCTCCCCAAGCCTGCCTCTCAGTCGGGCTGCTACTCAGGGCTCGGTGGGCCGTATAGACTGAGGCTAGTACCAGTTGTTCAAAGGTGTCCATTTCTAAGGATTCTCTTGAACGTGGCAGATCACCGAGCCTTTTCCGAATGGTGGACGGGGTCTTTGGGACTTGAGTGTTCACTATGCTGTGGAAGACTTTAGCTGAACGCGTTGAAGCCAATTCCTCATCCTTCAGAGTTATAATGTTCTTTTCATCAATTATCAGGCCTCCTAACAAGAACTGAAGAAAACAAACAAAAAAATTCACTATCCCACCATCACAATTGATTTAATAATACCATGCACTGTGTCCTAGAGATTGGTTTAGCCTCAGATACTTCAGTTATATAACTTGGTTCCAGAAGCGAGGTAGACCAGCCTCCCAAGGCTCAACTCAACCTGAACACCGTGATCGACTCAGCCCTGGGCCCGAACATAAGACCATAAGACATAGGAGCAGATATTAGGCCATTCGGCCCATCAAGTTTGCTCCGCCATTCAATCATGGCTGATAAGTTTCTCAACCCCATTCTCCCACCTTCTCCCCATAACCTTTGATCACCTTACCAATCAAGAACCTATCTATCTCGGTCTTAAATACACTCAATGACCCGGCCTCCACAGCCTTCTGTGGCAATGAATTCCATAGATTTACCACTCTCTGGCTAAAGAAGTTTCTCCTCATCTCTGTTCTAAAAGGTTTTCCCATTACTCTGAGGCTGTGCCCTCGGGTCCTAGTCTCTGCTACTAATGGAAACATCTTACCCACGTCCACTCTATCCAGGCCTTTCAGTATTCTGTAAGTTTCAATCAGATCCCCCCTCAGCCTTCTAAACTCCATCGAGTATAGACCTAGAGTCTTCAAATGTTCCTCATATGTTCGGCCTTTCATTCCTGGGATCGTTCTCGTGGACCTCCTCTGGACCCTCTCCAGGGCCAGCACATCCTCTCTGAGATACGGGGCCCAAAATTGCTCACAATATTCTAAATGTGGTCTGACCAGAGCCTTATAAAGGCTCAGCAGCACATCCCTGATTTTATATTCTAGTCCTCTTGAAATAAATGCCAACATTGCATTTGCCTTCCTAACTACCAACTCAACCTGCAAGTTAACCTTAAGAGAACACTGTGATCAACTCAGCCCAGGGCCCAAACACTGTGATCAACTCAGCGCTGGGCCCAAACACTGTGATCAACTCAGCGCTGGGCCCAAACACTGTGATCAACTCAGCGCTGGGCCAGAACACCGTGATCAACTCAGCCCAGGGCCCAAACACTGTGATCAACTCAGCGCTGGGCCAGAACACTGTGATCAACTCAGCGCTGGGCCCGAACACTGTGATCAACTCAGCCCAGGGCCTGAACACTGTGATCAACCCAGCCCAGGGCCCAAACACTGTGATCAACTCAGCCCTGAACCCGAACACTGTGATCAACTCAGCACTGGACCTGAACACTGTGATCAACCCAGCCCAGGGCCCGAACACTGTGATCAACTCAGCCCTGGACCCGAACACTGTGATCAACTCAGCACTGGACCCGAACACTGTGATCAACTCAGCCCAGGGCCTGAACACTGTGATCAACCCAGCCCAGGGCCCGAGCACTGTGATCAACTCAGCCCTGGACCCAAACACTGTGATCAACTCAGCCCTGGACCCGAACACTGATCAACTCAGCCCTGGACCTGAACACTGTGATCAACTCAGCCCTGGGCCTGAACACTGTGATCAACTCAGCTCTGGACCTGAACACTGTGATCAACTCAGCCCTGGACCCGAACACTGTGATCAACTCATCTCTCCGTGGCCTTAATTCTTATTAATTTGCTATCTTGGCCCCTGTGACCCCCCACCCTCCTCCCCGCCTCTTCCCGATCATGTGTTTCAGATAGTAGCTTATACTCTGAGTACTCTCTCCGACAACCAGCACCCATATCCTCAAAGCTTCACCCGGTCTGGGGTAAGCTGTGTCAGCTGTTGCAATTGAGACGGGCGGCACATTGCTGGGAGCTGATGAATCTCTAGTGGTTTTACACTGTATTCTTTTACTGTAGGTAACCGAGGCATGCAACTCAATGCTTTGGATAAGGCAATGCAGCAGGAACTGCTGCCAGTATTCAGCCTTCTATGGAGATGGGTTCTGCGTCTGCGCTGTGTGTACTGATGGGAAACACAGTGACAGGAGTGCTGAGCATTAGCAGGAATGCCAGCGCTATTCAACTCTCCACATCACCAGCTGTCACTGATGAAAGGCAAGAGCAGGCACTCACTCATGACTGGGGCAGATACCCACACCACATGCAGCCTGTACTGCCAACTAATCGGGCCAGCTGTGAGATGCCAGCTGCTATGAACTTCTTACACTGTAGATGACACACGCTGATGACATGAATCGATCCTGTCACGCACACATAAACAGAGCTTGACAGCTGTTTGCACAGCAGTCATGTACAAGAACATACAAGAGTGTACAGCATTACCACAAAGCCTGGCTGCACTTCGAGAAACGGAAAGGAGCCATCTGTTCATCTGATGAACAGCGCAGTCATTTTCCATTCAATAAACAGACTCTGGGGCTGAAAATAGAAACAGAGAGGGAACCAAGGAAACTGCTTTGGAAAAAAACACACAGGAACACATGCCAAATGGACAAATCATTAAAGCGTAGAAAACTTTCTGTCTCTTCTGAATTTGAAAGTCAAAGAGTCTGAGTGAGGGCATGTCTGAGCAACTGTGAGCCTGAGTGAGAGAGTGTGAGACTGAATGAGCAAGACTGAGTGAGTGAGTGAGAGTCTGAGTGAGTGAGTGTGAGTGTAAGTGATTGAGTCGAAATGAGCGAGAGTGTGTCCGAGTGAGGGAGTGTGAGACTGAATGAGAGAGTGTGAGACTGAGTGAGTCTGAGTGAGCAAGTGTGAGTCTGAGTGAGAGAGTGTGAGACTGAGTGAGTGAGTCTGAGTGAGCAAGTGTGAGTCTGAGTGAGCAAGTCAGAGTGAGCGAGTGTGAGTCTGAGTGAGCAAGTGTGAGTCAGAGTGACCGAGTGTGAGTCTGAGTGAGCGAGTGTGAGTGTGAGTGAGCGAGTGTGAGTGAGCGGGTGTGAGCCTGTGTGACCAAGTGTGAGTCTGAGTGAGTGAGTCTGGGAGAATGAGTGTGAGTCTCAGTGAATAAGTGTGAGTCTGAGTGAGTGATCTCAGTGAGCGAGTGAGTTTCAGTGAGCGAGTGTGAGTTTGATTGAGTGAGAGTTTGTCCGAGTGAGGGAATGAGTCTGAGTGAGAGAGTGTGAGGCTGAATGAGCGAGTCTGAGTGAGCAAGTGTGAGTCTGAATGAGCAAGTCAGAGTGAGTGAGTGTGAGTCTGAGTGAGTGAGTGTGAGTCTGAGTGAGCAAGTGTGAGTCTGAGTGAGCGAGTGTGCCTGAATGAGCGAATGTGATTCTGAGTGAACAAGTGTGAATCTGAGTGAGCAAGTGTGAGTGAGCGGGTGTGAGCCTGTGTGACCAAGTGTGAGTCTGAGTGAGCAAGTGTGAGTGAGTGGGTGTGAGACTGTGTGACCAAGTGTGAGTCTGAGTGAGCGAGTCTGGGAGAATGAGTGTGAGTCTAAGTGAGTGAGTGTGAGTCTGAGTGAGTGAGTCTCAGTGAGCGAGTGTGAGTCTGAGTGAGCAAGTGTGAGTTTCAGTGAGCGAAAGGTTGTCTGAGTGAGTGAGTGAGAGTCTGAATGAGTGGGTGTGAGTGAGTGAGAGTGTGAGTGAGCGAGCATGAGTCTGAGTGAGTGTGTCTGAGTGATTGAGTGTGAGTCTGAGTGAGTGAGTGTGAGTCTGAATGATCGAGTGTGAGTCTGAGTGAGCCTCAGTAAGCGAGTGTGAGTCTGAGTGAGCAAGTCTGAGTGAGCGAATGTGAGTCAGAGTGAGCGGGTGTGAGTCTGAGTGAGTGAGTCTGAGTGAAAGAGTGAATCTGTGTGAGCAAATGTGAGTCTGAGTGAGCGAGTATGCGTCTGAGTGAGTGAGTGTGAGTCTGACTGAGAGAGTGCGAGCGTGTGAGCAAGTGAGAGTCTGAGTGAGCGAATGTTTTGTTGAGTGAGCGAGTGTGAGTCTGAGTGAGTGAGTGTGAGTCTGAGTGACTGAGTGTGAGTCTGAGTGACTGAATGTGAATCTGCCTGAGAGAGTGTGAGTCTGTGAGAGTGAGTATGAGTCTGAGTGAGCGAGTGTGAGTCTGAGTGAGCGAGTCTGAGTGAATGAGTGTGAGTCTGAGTGAGTGTGAGACTGAGTGAGCGAGTCTGAGTGAATGAGTGTGAGTCTGAGTGAGTGAGTGTGAGTCTGAGTGAGTGTGAGTCTGAGTGAGTGAGTCTGAGTGAAAGAGTGAGTCTGAGTGAGCGAGTATGCATCTGAGTGAGTCTGAGTCTGACTGAGAGAGTGTGAGTGTGTGAGCAAGTGAGAGTCTGAGTGAGCGAATGTTTTGCTGAGTGAGCGAGTGTGAGTCTGAGTGAGTGAGTGTGAGTCTGAGTGACTGAGTGTGAGTCTGAGTGACTGAGTGTGAATCTGACTGAGTGTAAGTCTGAGAGTGAGTATGAGCCTGAGCCTGCGAGTGTGAGTCTGAGTGAGTGAGTCTGAGTGAATGAGTGTGTGAGTGAGTGTGAGACTGAGTGAGCGAGTCTGAGTGAATGAGTGTGAGTCTGAGTGAGTGAGTGTGAGTCTGAGTGAGTGTGAGTCTGAGTGAGTGAGTGTGAGTCTGAGTGACCGAGTGTGAGCCTGACTGAGAGGGTGTGAGTCTGTGAGCAAGTGAGAGTCTGAGTGAGCGAATGTTTTGCTGAGTGAGCGAGTGTGAGTCTGAGTGAGTGTGAGTCTAAGTGAGTGAGTGTGAGTCTGAGTGAGTGAGTGTGAGTCTGAGTGTGTGAGTCTGAGTGAGTGAGTGTGAGTCTGAGTGACTGAGTATGAGTCTGAGAGTGAGTGTGAGTCTGAGTGAGTGAGTGTTTATCTGAATGAGCGAGTGTGAGTCTGAGTGAGAGAGTGTGAGTCTGAGTGAGCGAATGAGAGTCTGAGTGACCGAGTCTGAGTGACCGAGTGTGAGTCTGAGTGAATGGGTGTGAGTCTGAGTGAGTGAGTCTGAGTGAATGAGTGAGGCTGAGTGAGCAAGTGTGAGACTAAGTGAGCAAGTGTACATCTCAGTGAGCGAATATGAGTCTGTGAGCGAGTGACAGTCTGAGTGAGCGAGTGTGCATCTGAGTGAGTGTGAGTCTGAGTGACCGAGTGTGAGCCTGACTGAGAGAGTGTGAGTCTGTGAGCAAGTGAGAGTCTGAGTGAGCGAGTGTTTTGCTGAGTGAGCAAGTGTGAGTCTGAGTGAGTGTGAGTCTGAGTGACTGAGTGTGAGTCTGAGTGAGTGAGTATGAATCTGAGTGAACAAGTATGAGTCTGAGTGAGTGAGTGTGAGTCTGAGTGAGTGAGTGTGAGTCTGAGTGAGCGAGTCAGAGTGAATGAGTGTGAGTCTGAGTGAGCGAGTTTTTGCTGAGTGAGCAAGTGTGAGTCTAAGTGAGTGAGTGAGAGTCTGAGTGAGAGTGTTTGTCTGAGTGAGCGAGTGAGACTCTGAGTGAGTGTGAGTCTGAGTGAGTGAGTTTGAGTGAATGAGTGTGAGTCTGAGTGAGTGAGTGCGAGACTAAGTGAGCAAGTGCATGTCTCAGTGAGCGAGTATGAGTCTGTGAGCGAGTGAGAGTCTGAGTTTGCGAGTGTGTGTCTGAACGAGTGAGTGTAAGTCTGAGTGACCGAGTGTGAGTCTGAGTGACCGAATGTGAGCCTGACAGAGAGTATGAGTCTTTGAGCAAGTGAGAATCTGAGTGAGCGAGTGTGAGTCTGAGTGAGCGAGTCAGAGTGAGCAAGTGTGTGTCTGAGTGAGCAAGTGTGCATCTGAGTGAGCAAGTCTGAGCGAGTGCATCTGAGTGACCGAGTCTGAATGAGCAAGTGTGAGTCTGAGTGAGCAAGTCTCAATGACAGAGTGTGAGTCCGTGAGCGAATGTGAATTTGAGTGAGTGAGTGTGAGTCCAAGTGAGCAAGTGTGAGTCTAAGTGAGTGAGTGTGAGTCTGAGTGAATGAGTGTGAGTCTGAGTGAACAAGTGTGGGCCTGAGTGAGCGAGTGTGTGCCTGTGAGCGAGTGAGAGCCTGAGTGAGCGAGTGTGAGTCTGAGTGAGTGAGCGTGAGTCTCAGTGACTGAGTGTGAGTCTGAGTGAGCAAGTGTGTGTCTGAGGGAGCCAGTATGAGTCTCAGTGACCGAGTGTGAGTCTGATTGAGCAATTGTGAATCTGTGACCGATTGAGAGTCTGAGTGAGCAAGCGTGTGTCTGAGTGAGTGTGTGTCTGAGTGAGTGAGCCTGAATCTGAGTGACTGAGTGTGAGTCTGAGTGAGCAAGTGTGGGTCTGTGAGCAAGTGAGAGTCTGAGTGAGCGAGTATTTGTCTGAGTGAGCGAGTGTGAGTCTGAGTGAGCGTAAGTCTGAGTGAGTGAATCTGTCAGCGAATGTGCGATTGAGTGAGCGAGAGTATGTCTGAGTGAGCGAGTGTGAGTGAACAAGTGTGAGTCTGAGCCAATGAGTGTGACTGAGTGAGCGAGTGTGATTCTGTGAGCGAGTGTGTGTCTGAGTGAGAGTGAGAGTCTGAGTGAGCGAGTGTGACTGAGTGAGCAAGTGAGAGTCAAAGTGAGCAATTGTATGTCTCAAAGAGCGGGTGTGAGTCTGTAAGCCAGAGAGTGTCTGAGTGAGCGAGAGTCTGAGCGAGCGAGTGTGAGTCTGAGCGAGTGAGCATGAGTCTCAGTGACCGAGTGTGAGTCTGAGTGAGCAAATGTGCATCTGAGTGAGCAGGTGTGTGTCTGAGTGACTGAGTGTGAGTCTGAGTGAGCATGAGTCTCAGTGACTGAGTGTGAGTCTGAGTGAGCAAGTATGTGTCTGTGAGCGACTGAGAGTCTAAGTGAGCGAGTGTGTTTCTGTGAACAAGTGAGAGTCTGAGTGAATGAATATTTGTCTGAGTGAGTGAATGTCTGAGTGAGTGAGCGTGAGTCTGAGTGACTGAGTGTGAGTCTGAGTGAGCGAGTGTGGGTCTGTGAGCAAGTGAGAGTCTGAGTGAGTGAGTATTAGTCTGAGTGAGTGAGTGTGAGTCTGAGTGGGCGTGAGTCTGAGTGAGTGAGTCTGTCAGCGAATGTGTGTCTGAGTGAAAGAGAGTGTGTCTGAGTGTGCGAGTGTGAGTGAGCAAGTGTGAGTCTGAGTCAATGAGTGTGACTGAGTGAGCAAGTGTGAGTCTAAGTGAGCAGGTGTATGCTCAGTGAGCGAGTGTGAGCCTGTGAGCGAGTGTGTCTAAGTGAGCAAGTGTGTGTCTGAGTGAGAATCTGAGTGAGCAAGTGTGACTGAGTGAGCAAGTGAGAGTCAAAGTGAGCAATTGTATGTCTCAATGAGCGAGTGTGAGTCTGTGACCGAAAGTGTGTCTGAGTGTATGAGTGAGAGTCTGAGTGAGCGAGTGTGAGCCCAAGTGAGTGTGAGTCTGTGTCTATGTAGCATGAGTGTCTGTGTGAGCGAAAGTGTGTGTGTGTGTGTGTGTGTCTGTCTGTGTGAGTGTCTATGAGTATATTTGTTTAAGTGTGTGTTTCTGAGTGCCTGTATGTTTGAATGTGTGTTTGTGTTAGTATCTGTGGGTGTTTGAGTGTTGTGTTTGTGTGTGTCTGAGTGTGTTTATTCAAGTGCGTGTGTTTTGTGAGTGTGAGTATATTTGTTTGTTTGCTTCTGTGAGTGTGTATGTTTGAGTGTGTGTTTGTGTGTGTGTGTGAGTGTGTATGCTTGACTGAGTATGTTTGAGTGTGTGTTTGTGAGAGTGCGTGTGAGTGTGTATATATGTCAAATGGTTTTCTGGATTGGAATAAAGACAACCTCTGGATTTCTGTTATGCTAGCTGCCAGTTTCTTCTCATACTCTCTCTTTGCCCCTCGTATAATCCTTTTCACTTCCCTTCTGAATTTTTTATATTTGGCATTCACATGTATTATCAACCTGACATCTGTCATATACACCCTTTTTCTGCTTCACTTTACTCTCTACCTCATTCGTCATCCTGGGACCTCTGGGTTTGTTTGCCCTACCTTTCCCCTTGGTGGGAATCTACTCTGACTGTACATAAACCATCTCCTCCTTCATGGCAGCCCATTGTTCCATTACAGTTCGCCTGTTGATATTTAATTCCAATTTACCTTGGCCAGATCCATTCACAGCCAAGTGAAAATAGCTCTCCTTCACTTATGTACTTTTACTCTAGCTTGCTCCTTGTTCTTTTCCAAAGCTAATCTAAACCTTATGATACAATGATTATGATTTGCTAAAGGTTCTCCAAATGACATTTGCTCCATTTGACTGACCTCATTCTCTAGAATCAGATTCAGCGATACTCCCTTCTCATTGGGCCAGCAACATGTCTGTGTTTGTGTGTGCGTGTGTGTGTGTGTGTGTGCATGTGTGCATGTGTGTTTGTGCGCGTGTGCCTGTCTACCCGTGTGCACCTGTGTGTGTGTCTGTCTATCTATATGTGTGTGTGTCTGCCTGTCTACGTGTGTGTGTGTGTTTTGTGTGTGTGTCTGTCTGCCTCCATGTATGTGTGTGTATGCCTGTATGTGTGTGCCTGTCTGTCTGCCTGCCTGTGTGTGTTTCTGTCTGTCTACCTGTGTGTGTGTCTACATGTGTGTGTCTGTCTATGTGTGTTTGTGTCTTGTCTGTCTGTCTACCTGTGTGCAACTGTGAGTGTGTGTATGTGTGTCATAGAGTCATAGAGCCATAGAGGTCTAGAGCACAGAAAAAGGCCCTCTGGCCCATCAAATCTGCACCAAACAACTACCTAACTATTCTAATCCCATTTTCCAGCACTACGCCCATAGCCTTGTCTGCCATGACATTGCAAATGCACATCCAGATACTTCTTAAATGTTATGAGGGTTTCTGCTTCTACCACCCTTTTAAGCAGTGAGTTCCAGATTCCCACCATCCTCTGGGTAAAAAAATTCTTCCTCACATCCTCTCTAAACCTCCTGCTCCTTACCTTAATCTATGCCCCCTGGTTATTGATCCCTCCACCAAGGGGAAAAGTTCCTTCCTATCTACCCTATCTATGCCCCTCATAATTTTATACACCTCAACCATGGCCCCCTTCAATCTCCTCTGCTCCAGGGAAAATAACACTAGCCTAGCGTGTGTGGGTGTGCGTGTGTGCCTGTGATCTACCTGTGTCTGTGTGTGTGCCTGTGTGTGTCTGTCTGTCTATCTGTATGTGTGTGTGTGTTTGTGTGTCTGTCTGTCTACATGTATGTATGTCTATCTATGTGTTTCTCTGTGTGTGTCTGTCTGTCTACCTGTGTGTGTGTGCATGTGTGTGTCTACATGTGTGTGTGCCTGTCTGTATGTATATGTGTCTGTTTATCTGTGTGTATCTGTGAGTGTGTGTGTGTGAGTGAGGGTGTGTGTTTTTATATATCTGCATACACAGCTTTTTTGTGAATGTGTGCCTGAGCATAAATGTTTGGGTCATTTTCAAGTTGGCAAACTGTAACTAGTGGAGTGTCACAGGGATCAGCGCTGAGGCCTCAACTATTTACCATCTACATGAATGACTTGGATGAAAAGACCAACTGCATTGTAGCCAAATACATTGACGATAAAAAAGATAGGGAGGAAGGCAAGTTGTGAAGAGGATACAAAGTGCAAAGGGAGATAGACAGGTTAAATAAGTGGGCAAAAAATTCAGCGGACGAAGTATAATGTTGAAAAATATGCAGTTGTCAGGATGTACAGAGGGATGCAGCTGTCCTTGTACATGAGTCACAAAAAGTTACCTTTCACAGAATCACAGAATCACATAATTGTTACAGTGTAGAAGGAGGCCGTTTGGCCCATCATGTCTGCACCAACTCTCTGAACATTTTAATTTAGTGCCAATCTCCTGCCTTTTCCCTGTAACCCTGCACATTGTTTGTATTTGGATAATCATCCAATGCCCTCTTGAGTGCCTCAATTAAACCTGCTTCCACCACACTTCCAGGCAGTGCATTCCAAACCCTAACTAATCACTGTGTATAAAAGTTTTTTCTTGCCTCGCATTTGCTTCTTTTGCAAAAAACTTGAAAACTTCTCTGGTTCTCGATCCGTTTATGAGTGGCAACAGTTTCTTCCTAGCTACTCTGTCCAGACCCTCATGATTTTGAAAACTTCTACCAAGTCCCCTCTCAGCCTTCTCCTCTCCAAGGAAAACAGTCCCAACTTCTCCAATCTTTCCTCATAACTAAAGTGTCTTATCCCTGGAACCATTCTCATAAACCTCTTCTGCACTCTCTCCAATATGTTCAGTGCAAGTGATTAGGAAGGCAAAGGGAATGTGGGCCTTCACTGCAAGGGGATGGAGCACTCTCTTTTGATTCACTCAGCTAATTTCGTACCTATGTTACTACTGAATGAATTAACCCACATTTGCCCAAGTGACTATTAGTTTCGCCCAAATTATAATTTCTAGAGTCTTCCCCACCACCAGAGTTAAACTGACTGGCTATAGTCGCTGGGCTTATTTTTACATCATTTTCTGAACAAGAATGTAACAAGGGCATCTGCAATTCTCCAAGCTACTGGCAGCACCCTGAGTCAATGGAAACCCAGAAAATTATGGCCAATGCCTCCGGAATTAACACTTTCTTGTCCTTAGGAGGAAAGGTTGACCAGGTTGGGCCAATTCTCATAGGAGTTGAGAGGAATGAGATGTGATCGAATTGAAAGAAGACTCTGAGGGGGCTTGATAGTGAAGATGCTGAGATGATGTTTCCCCTCATGGAGGAATCTAGAACTAGGGGGTCACAGTTTCAGAATATGGGGTCTCCCATTTAAAATGGAGATGAGGAGGAATTGCTCCTCTCAGAGAGTTGTTAGGGATTGGAGATATCCGTCTGTGTGAGCGAGTGTGTCTGTGTGATGGTCACATTCTGTGTGAGTGTGTGTGTGAGTATGTGTGAATGTGAGTGTCTGTGAGGGTGTATGTATGTGAACGAGTGTGTCTGTGTGAGTGAGAGTCTGTGTCTGTGTGAGTGAGAGAGTATGTCTGTGTGAGCGAGAGTGTATATCTGTGTGAATGACAGTCATTGTGTGAGCGAGAGTGTGTGTCTGTGTGAGCGAGACTGTGCCTGTATGACTGAGAGTCTGTGTCTGTGTGAGCGAGATTCTGTGTCTGTCTGAGCGACAGTCTTTGTCTGTATGAACGAGAGTCTGTGACTGTGTGAGCGAGAATGTGTGTCTGTGTGAGCAAGATTAATTGTCTGTGTGAGCCAAAGTGTGTATGAGTGAGCGAGAGTGTATGTCTGTGTGAGCCAGAGGGTGTATGAGTGAGTAAGAGTGTGCTTGTGTGAGCGAGAGCATGTTTGAGTGAGCGGGAGTGCGTCTGTGTCAATGAGAGTGTTTGTCTGTGTGAGCGAGAGCGTGTCTGTTTGAGCGTGAGTGTGTGTCTTTGTGAAAGACAGTCTGTTTCTGTGTGAGTGAGAGTCTATGTCTGTGTGAGCAAGGGACTGTATCAGTGTGAGCGAGAATGTGTATCTGTGTGAGCGAGAGTGTGTATCTAAGTGAGCAAGAATATGTGTCTAAGTGAGCAAGATTGTGTGTCTGTGTGAATGACAGTCTGTGTGAGCGAGAGTCTGTGTCTGTGAGTAAGCGTATGTATCTGTGTGAGTGAGACTGTGTGTCTGTGTGAGCGAGAGTGTGTGTCTGTGTGAGCGAGAGTGTATGTCTGTGAGAGTGACAGTCTTTGTGTGAACGAGAGTCTCAGTCTGTGTGAGTGAGAGTGTGTATCTATCTGAGTGAGAGTGTGTCTGTGTGAGCGAGACTGTGCCTGTGTGACTGAGAGTCTGTGTCTGTGTGAGCGAGAGTCTGTGTCTGTCTGAGCGACAGTCTTTGTCTGTATGAACGAGAGTCTGTGAATGTGTGAGCGAGAGTGTGTGTCTGTGTGAGCAAGATTATGTGTCTGTGTGAGCCAGAGTGTGTATGAGTGAGTAAGAGTGTGTGTGTCGTGTGAGCCAGAGTATGTTTCAGCAAGCGAGAGTGCGACTGTGTGAGTGAGAGTATGTGTCTGTGTGAGCGAGAGCGTGTCTGTTTGAACGTGAGTGTGTGTCCTTGTGAGTGACAGTCTGTTTCTGTGTGAGTGAGAGTGTGTGTCTGTGTGAGTGAGAGTCTATGTCTGTGTGAGCAAGGGACTGTATCAGTGTGAGCGAGAATGTGTATCTGTGTGAGCGAGAGTGTGTATCTAAGTGAGCAAGAATATGTGTCTAAGTGAGCAAGATTGTGTGTCTGTGTGAATGACAGTCTGTGTGAGCGAGAGTCTGTGTCTGTGAGTAAGCGTATGTATCTGTGTGAGTGAGACTGTGTGTCTGTGTGAGCGAGAGTGTGTGTCTGTGTGAGCGAGAGTGTATGTCTGTGAGAGTGACAGTCTTTGTGTGAACGAGAGTCTCAGTCTGTGTGAGTGAGAGTGTGTATCTATCTGAGTGAGAGTGTGTCTGTGTGAGCGAGACTGTGCCTGTGTGACTGAGAGTCTGTGTCTGTGTGAGCGAGAGTCTGTGTCTGTCTGAGCGACAGTCTTTGTCTGTATGAACGAGAGTCTGTGAATGTGTGAGCGAGAGTGTGTGTCTGTGTGAGCAAGATTATGTGTCTGTGTGAGCCAGAGTGTGTATGAGTGAGTAAGAGTGTGTGTGTCGTGTGAGCCAGAGTATGTTTCAGCAAGCGAGAGTGCGACTGTGTGAGTGAGAGTATGTGTCTGTGTGAGCGAGAGCGTGTCTGTTTGAACGTGAGTGTGTGTCCTTGTGAGTGACAGTCTGTTTCTGTGTGAGTGAGAGTGTGTGTCTGTGTGAGTGAGAGTCTGTGTCTGTGTGAGGGAGAGTGTGTATCAGTGTGAGTGAGACTGTGTATCTGTGTGAGCGAGAGTGTGTGTCTAAGTGAGCAAGAGTGTGTGTCTGTGTGAATGACAGTCATTGTGTGAGCGCGATTCTGTGTCTGTGAGCGAGCGTAAAATCTGTGTGAGTGAGACTGTGTGTCTGTGTGAGCAAGAGTGTGTGACTGTGTGAGCGAGAGTGTGTGTCTGTGAGAGCGACAGTCTTTGTGTGAACGAGTGTCTGAGTCTGTGTGAGTGAGAGTGTGTATCTGTGTGAGTGAGAGTGTGTCTGTGTCAGCGAGACAGTGCCTGTGTGACTGAGAGTCTGTGACTGTGTGAGCGAGAGTCTGTGCCTGTCTGAGCAACAGTCTGTGTCTGTATGAACGAGAGTCTGTGTCTGTGTGAGCGGAAGTGTGTATCTGTGTGAGCGAGAGTTTGTGTCAAAGTGAGCAAGAGTACGTGTCTAAGTGACCAAGAGTGTGTGTCTGTGTGAATGACAGTCTTTGTGTGAGCGAGATTCTGTGTCTGAGAGTGAGCATATGTATCTGTATGAGTGAGACTGTGTGGCTGTGTGAGCGAGATTGTGTGTCCGTGAGAGCGACAGTCTTTGTGTGAACGAGAGTCTGAGTCTGTGTGAGTGAGAGTGTGTCTGTGTGAGCGAGAGAGTGTATCAGTGTGAGCGAGAGTGTGTATCTGTGTGAGCGAGAGTGTGTGTCTAAGTGAGCAAGAGTATGTGTCTAAGAGAGTGTGAGTCTGTGTGAAAGACAGTCTTTGTGTGACCGAGAGTGTGTGTCTGTGAGTGAGCGTATGTATCTGTGCGAGTGAGACTGTGTGTCTGTGTGAGCGAGAGTGTGTGTCTGTGTGAGTGAGAGTGGGTGTCTGTGAGAGCGACAGTCTTTGTGTGAATGAAAGTCTGAGTCTGTGTGAGTGAGAGTGTGCATCTGTGTGAGTGAGAGTGTGTCTGTGTGAGCGAGACTGTGTCTGTGTGACTGAGAGTCTGTCTCTGTGTGAGCGAGAGTCTGTGTCTGAGCAACAGTCTTTGTCTGTATGAACGAGAGTCTGTGTCTGTATGAGCGAGAGTGTGTATCAGTGTGAGCGAGAGTGTGCATCTGTGTGAGCGAGAGTGTGTGTCTGTGAGCAAGAGTATGTGTCTAAGTGACCAACAGTGTGTGTCTGTGTGAATGACAGTCTTTGTGTGAGCGACATTCTGTATCTGAGATTGAGTGTATGTATCTGTGTGAGTGAGACTGTGTGTCTGTGTGAGCGAGATTGTGTGTCCGTGACAGCGACAGTCTTTGTGTGAACGAGAGTCTGAGTCTGTGTGAGTGAGAGTGTGTATCTGTGTGAGTGAGAGTGTGTCTGTGTGAGCGAGACTGTGCCTGTGTGACTGAGAGTCTGTGTCTGTGTGAACGAGAGTCTGTGTCTGTCTGAGCGACAGTCTTCGTCTGTATGAACGAGATTCTGTGAATGTGTGAGCGAGTGTGTGTGTCTGTGTGAGCAAGATTATGCGTCTGTGTGAACCAGAGTGTGTATGAGTGAGTAAGAGTGTGCGTCGTGTGAGCCAGAGTATGTTTCAGCAAGCAAGTGCGACTGTGTGAGTGAGAGTATGTGTCTGTGTGAGCGAGAGTGTGTCTGTTTGAACGTGAGTGTGTGTCCTTGTGAGTGACAGTCTGTTTCTGTGTGAGTGAGAGTGTGTGTCTGTATGAGTGAGAGTCTGTGTCTGTGTGAGGGAGAGTGTGTATCAGTGTGAGCGAGACTGTGTATCTGTGTGAGCGAGAGTGTGTGTCTAAGTGAGCAAGAGTGTGTGTCTAAGTGAGCAAGAGTGTGTGTCTGTGAGTGAGCATAAAATCTGTGTGAGTGAGACTGTGTGTCTGTGTGAGCAAGAGTGTGTGTCTGTGTGAGCGAGAGTGTGTGTCTGTGAGAGCGACAGTCTTTGTGTGAATGAGTGTCTGAGTCTGTGTGAGTGAGAGTGTGTCTGTGTGAGCGAGACAGTGCCTGTGTGACAGCGAGTCTGTGACTGTGTGAGCGAGAGTCTGTGTCTGTCTGAGCAACAGTCTGTGTCTGTATGAACGAGAGTCTGTGTCTGTGTGAGCGGAAGTGTGTATCTGTGTGAGCGAGAGCTTGTGTCTAAGTGAGCAAGAGTATGTGTCTAAGTGACCAAGAGTGTGTGTCTGTGTGAATGACAGTCTTTGTGTGAGCGAGATTCTGTGTCTGAGAGTGAGCATATGTATCTGTGTGAGTGAGACTGTGTGTCTGTGTGAGCGAGATTGTGTGTCTGTGTGAGCCAGAGTGTGTATGAGTGAGCGAGAGTGTGTGTCTGTGTGAGCCAGAGGGTGTATAAGTGAGTAAGAGTGTGTGTCTGTGTGAGCCAGAGGGTGTATGAGTGAGTAAGAGTGTGTGTCTGTGTGAGCCAGAGGGTTTATGAGTGAGTAAGAGTGTGTGTCTGTGTGAGCGAGAGCATGTTTGAGCGAGCGAGAGTGCATCTGTGTGAGTGAGAGTGAGTGTCTGTGTGAGCGAGAGTCTGTGTCTGTGTGAGCGAGAGTGTGTGTCTGTGTCAGCGACAGTGTGTGTCGGTGTGAGCGAGTGTGTGTGTCTGTGTGAGCGAGAGTCTGTGTCTGTGTGAGCGAGAGTCTGTGTCAGTCTGAGCGACAGTCTTTGTCTGTATGAACGAGAGTCTGTGACTGTGTGAGCGAGAGTCTGTGTCTGTCTGAGCGACAGTCTTTGTCTGTATGAACGAGAGTCTGTGAATGTGTGAGCGAGAGTGTGTGTCTGTGTGAGCAAGATTATGTGTCTGTGTGAGCCAGAGTGTGTATGAGTGAGTAAGAGTGTGTGTGTCGTGTGAGCCAGAGTATGTTTCAGCAAGCGAGAGTGCGACTGTGTGAGTGAGAGTATGTGTCTGTGTGAGCGAGAGCGTGTCTGTTTGAACGTGAGTGTGTGTCCTTGTGAGTGACAGTCTGTTTCTGTGTGAGTGAGAGTGTGTGTCTGTGTGAGTGAGAGTCTGTGTCTGTGTGAGGGAGAGTGTGTATCAGTGTGAGCGAGACTGTGTATCTGTGTGAGCGAGAGTGTGTGTCTAAGTGAGCAAGAGTGTGTGTCTGTGTGAATGACAGTCTTTGTGTGAGCGCGATTCTGTGTCTGTGAGCGAGCGTAAAATCTGTGTGAGTGAGACTGTGTGTCTGTGTGAGCAAGAGTGTGTGACTGTGTGAGCGAGAGTGTGTGTCTGTGAGAGCGACAGTCTTTGTGTGAACGAGTGTCTGAGTCTGTGTGAGTGAGAGTGTGTATCTGTGTGAGTGAGAGTGTGTCTGTGTCAGCGAGACAGTGCCTGTGTGACTGAGAGTCTGTGACTGTGTGAGCGAGAGTCTGTGACTGTCTGAGCAACAGTCTGTGTCTGTATGAACGAGAGTCTGTGTCTGTGTGAGCGGAAGTGTGTATCTGTGCGAGCGAGAGTTTGTGTCAAAGTGAGCAAGAGTACGTGTCTAAGTGACCAAGAGTGTGTGTCTGTGTGAATGACAGTCTTTGTGTGAGCAAGATTCTGTGTCTGAGAGTGAGCATATGTATCTGTGTGAGTGAGACTGTGTGGCTGTGTGAGCGAGATTGTGTGTCCGTGAGAGCGACAGTCTTTGTGTGAACGAGAGTCTGAGTCTGTGTGAGTGAGAGTGTGTCTGTGTGAGCGAGAGAGTGTATCAGTGTGAGCGAGAGTGTGTATCTGTGTGAGCGAGAGTGTGTGTCTAAGTGAGCAAGAGTATGTGTCTAAGAGAGTGTGAGTCTGTGTGAATGACAGTCTTTGTGTGAGAGAGAGTGTGTGTCTGTGAGTGAGCGTATGTATCTGTGCGAGTGAGACTGTGTGTCTGTGTGAGCGAGAGTGTGTGTCTGTGTGAGTGAGAGTGGGTGTCTGTGAGAGCGACAGTCTTTGTGTGAATGAAAGTCTGAGTCTGTGTGAGTGAGAGTGTGCATCTGTGTGAGTGAGAGTCTGTCTCTGTGTGAGCGAGAGTCTGTGTCTGAGCAACAGTCTTTGTCTGTATGAACGAGAGTCTGTGTCTGTATGAGCGAGAGTGTGTATCAGTGTGAGCGAGAGTGTGCATCAGTGTGAGCGAGAGTGTGTGTCTGTGAGCAAGAGTATGTGTCTAAGTGACCAACAGTGTGTGTCTGTGTGAATGACAGTCTTTGTGTGAGCGACATTCTGTATCTGAGATTGAGTGTATGTATCTGTGTGAGTGAGACTGTGTGTCTGTGTGAGCGAGATTGTGTGTCCGTGAGAGCGACAGTCTTTGTGTGAACGAGAGTCTGAGTCTGTGTGAGTGAGAGTGTGTATCTGTGTGAGTGAGAGTGTGTCTGTGTGAGCGAGACTGTGCCTGTGTGACTGAGAGTCTGTGTCTGTGTGAGCGAGAGTCTGTGTCTGTCTGAGCGACAGTCTTCGTCTGTATGAACGAGAGTCTGTGAATGTGTGAGCGAGTGTGTGTGTCTGTGTGAGCAAGATTATGTGTCTGTGTGAACCAGAGTGTGTATGAGTGAGTAAGAGTGTGTGTCGTGTGAGCCAGAGTATGTTTCAGCAAGCGAGTGCGACTGTGTGAGTGAGAGTATGTGTCTGTGTGAGCGAGAGTGTGTCTGTTTGAACGTGAGTGTGTGTCCTTGTGACTGACAGTCTGTTTCTGTGTGAGTGAGAGTGTGTGTCTGTGTGAGGGAGAGTGTGTATCAGTGTGAGCGAGACTGTGTATCTGTGTGAGCGAGAGTGTGTGTCTAAGTGAGCAAGAGTGTGTGTCTGTGTGAGCAAGAGTGTGTGTCTGTGTGAGCGAGAGTGTGTGTCTGTGAGAGCGACAGTCTTTGTGTGAATGAGTGTCTGAGTCTGTGTGAGTGAGAGTGTGTCTGTGTGAGCGAGACAGTGCCTGTGTGACAGCGAGTCTGTGACTGTGTGAGCGAGAGTCTGTGTCTGTCTGAGCAACAGTCTGTGTCTGTATGAACGAGAGTCTGTGTCTGTGTGAGCGGAAGTGTGTATCTGTGTGAGCGAGAGTTTGTGTCTAAGTGAGCAAGAGTATGTGTCTAAGTGACCAAGAGTGTGTGTCTGTGTGAATGACAGTCTTTGTGTGAGCGAGATTCTGTGTCTGAGAGTGAGCATATGTATCTGTGTGAGTGAGACTGTGTGTCTGTGTGAGCGAGATTGTGTGTCCGTGAGAGCGACAGTCTTTGTGTGAACGAGAGTCTGAGTCTGTGTGAGTGAGAGTGTGTATCTGTGTGAGTGAGAGTGTGTCTGTGTGAGCGAGACTGTGCCTGTGTGACTGAGAGTCTGTGTCTGTGTCAGCGAGAGTCTGTGTCTGTCTGAGCGACAGTCTTCGTCTGTATGAACGAGAGTCTGTGAATGTGTGAGCGAGTGTGTGTGTCTGTGTGAGCAAGATTATGTGTCTGTGTGAACCAGAGTGTGTATGAGTGAGTAAGAGTGTGTGTCGTGTGAGCCAGAGTATGTTTCAGCAAGCGAGTGCGACTGTGTGAGTGAGAGTATGTGTCTGTGTGAGCGAGAGTGTGTCTGTTTGAACGTGAGTGTGTGTCCTTGTGACTGACAGTCTGTTTCTGTGTGAGTGAGAGTGTGTGTCTGTGTGAGTGAGAGTCTGTGTCTGTGTGAGGGAGAGTGTGTATCAGTGTGAGCGAGACTGTGTATCTGTGTGAGCGAGAGTGTGTGTCTAAGTGAGCAAGAGTGTGTGTCTAAGTGAGCAAGAGTGTGTGTCTGTGAGTGAGCATAAAATCTGTGTGAGTGAGACTGTGTGTCTGTGTGAGCAAGAGTGTGTGTCTGTGTGTGCGAGAGTGTGTGTCTGTGAGAGCGACAGTCTTTGTGTGAATGAGTGTCTGAGTCTGTGTGAGTGAGAGTGTGTCTGTGTGAGCGAGACAGTGCCTGTGTGACAACGAGTCTGTGTCTGTATGAACGAGAGTCTGTGTCTGTGTGAGCGGAAGTGTGTATCTGTGTGAGCGAGAGTTTGTGTCTAAGTGAGCAAGAGTATGTGTCTAAGTGACCAAGAGTGTGTGTCTGTGTGAATGACAGTCTTTGTGTGAGCGAGATTCTGTGTCTGAGAGTGAGCATATGTATCTGTGTGAGTGAGCATGTGTGTCTGTGTGAGCGAGATTGTGTGTCCGTGAGAGCGACAGTCTTTGTGTGAACGAGAGTCTGAGTCTGTGTGAGTGAGAGTGAGTCTGTGTGAGCGAGAGTGTGTTTGTGTGACTGAGAGTAGGTATCTGTGTGAGCGAGAGTCTGTGTCTGTCTGAGCGACAGCTTTTGTCTGTATGAACAAGAGTCTGTGAATGTGTGAGCGAGAATGTGTGTCTGTGTGAGCAAGATTATGTGTCTGTGTCAGCCAGAGTGTGTATGAGTGAGCGAGAGAGTGTGTCTGTCTGAGCGAGAGTGTGTGTCTGTGAGAGCGACAGTCTTTGTGTGAACGAGTGTCTGAGTCTGTGTGAGTGAGAGCGTGTATCTGTGTGAGTGAGAGTGTGTGTGTGTCAGCGAGACAGTGCCTGTGTGACTGAGAGTCTGTGACTGTGTGAGCAAGAGTCTGTGCCTGTCTGAGCAACAGTCTGTGTCTGTATGAACGAGAGTCTGTGTCTGTGTGAGCGGAAGTGTGTATCTGTGTGAGCGAGAGTTTGTGTCAAAGTGAGCAAGAGTACGTGTCTAAGTGACCAAGAGTGTGTGTCTGTGTGAATGACAGTCTTTGTGTGAGCGAGATTCTGTGTCTGAGAGTGAGCATATGTATCTGTGTGAGTGAGACTGTGTGGCTGTGTGAGCGAGATTGTGTGTCCGTGAGAGCGACAGTCTTTGTGTGAACGAGAGTCTGAGTCTGTGTGAGTGAGAGTGTGTCTGTGTGAGCGAGAGAGTGTATCAGTGTGAGCGAGAGTGTGTATCTGTGTGAGCGAGAGTGTGTGTCTAAGTGAGCAAGAGTATGTGTCTAAGAGAGTGTGAGTCTGTGTGAATGACAGTCTTTGTGTGAGCGAGAGTGTGTGTCTGTGAGTGAGCGTATGTATCTGTGCGAGTGAGACTGTGTGTCTGTGTGAGCGAGAGTGTGTGTCTGTGTGAGTGAGAGTGGGTGTCTGTGAGAGCGACAGTCTTTGTGTGAATGAAAGTCTGAGTCTGTGTGAGTGAGAGTGTGCATCTGTGTGAGTGAGAGTGTGTCTGTGTGAGCGAGACTGTGTCTGAGCAACAGTCTTTGTCTGTATGAACGAGAGTCTGTGTCTGTATGAGCGAGAGTGTGTATCAGTGTGAGCGAGAGTGTGCATCAGTGTGAGCGAGAGTGTGTGTCTGTGAGCAAGAGTATGTGTCTAAGTGACCAACAGTGTGTGTCTGTGTGAATGACAGTCTTTGTGTGAGCGACATTCTGTATCTGAGATTGAGTGTATGTATCTGTGTGAGTGAGACTGTGTGTCTGTGTGAGCGAGATTGTGTGTCCGTGAGAGCGACAGTCTTTGTGTGAATGAGAGTCTGAGTCTGTGTGAGTGAGAGTGTGTATCTGTGTGAGTGAGAGTGTGTCTGTGTGAGCGAGACTGTGCCTGTGTGACTGAGAGTCTGTGTCTGTGTGAGCGAGAGTCTGTGTCTGTCTGAGCGACAGTCTTCGTCTGTATGAACGAGAGTCTGTGAATGTGTGAGCGAGTGTGTGTGTCTGTGTGAGCAAGATTATGTGTCTGTGTGAACCAGAGTGTGTATGAGTGAGTAAGAGTGTGTGTCGTGTGAGCCAGAGTATGTTTCAACAAGCGAGTGCGACTGTGTGAGTGAGAGTATGTGTCTGTGTGAGCGAGAGTGTGTCTGTTTGAACGTGAGTGTGTGTCCTTGTGACTGACAGTCTGTTTCTGTGTGAGTGAGAGTGTGTGTCTGTGTGAGGGAGAGTGTGTATCAGTGTGAGCGAGACTGTGTATCTGTGTGAGCGAGAGTGTGTGTCTAAGTGAGCAAGAGTGTGTGTCTAAGTGAGCAAGAGTGTGTGTCTTTGAGTGAGCATAAAATCTGTGTGAGTGAGAGTGTGTGTCTGTGTGAGCAAGAGTGTGTGTCTGTGTGAGCGAGAGTGTGTGTCTGTGAGAGCGACAGTCTTTGTGTGAATGAGTGTCTGAGTCTGTGTGAGTGAGAGTGTGTCTGTGTGAGCGAGACAGTGCCTGTGTGACAGCGAGTCTGTGACTGTGTGAGCGAGAGTCTGTGTCTGTCTGAGCAACAGTCTGTGTCTGTATGAACGAGAGTCTGTGTCTGTGTGAGCGGAAGTGTGTATCTGTGTGAGCGAGAGTTTGTGTCAAAGTGAGCAAGAGTACGTGTCTAAGTGACCAAGAGTGTGTGTCTGTGTGAATGACAGTCTTTGTGTGAGCGAGATTCTGTGTCTGAGAGTGAGCATATGTATCTGTGTGAGTGAGACTGTGTGGCTGTGTGAGCGAGATTGTGTGTCCGTGAGAGCGACAGTCTTTGTGTGAACGAGAGTCTGAGTCTGTGTGAGTGAGAGTGTGTCTGTGTGAGCGAGAGAGTGTATCAGTGTGAGCGAGAGTGTGTATCTGTGTGAGCGAGAGTGTGTGTCTAAGTGAGCAAGAGTATGTGTCTAAGAGAGTGTGAGTCTGTGTGAATGACAGTCTTTGTGTGAGCGAGAGTGTGTGTCTGTGAGTGAGCGTATGTATCTGTGCGAGTGAGACTGTGTGTCTGTGTGAGCGAGAGTGTGTGTCTGTGTGAGTGAGAGTGGGTGTCTGTGAGAGCGACAGTCTTTGTGTGAATGAAAGTCTGAGTCTGTGTGAGTGAGAGTGTGCATCTGTGTGAGTGAGAGTGTGTCTGTGTGAGCGAGACTGTGTCTGAGCAACAGTCTTTGTCTGTATGAACGAGAGTCTGTGTCTGTATGAGCGAGAGTGTGTATCAGTGTGAGCGAGAGTGTGCATCAGTGTGAGCGAGAGTGTGTGTCTGTGAGCAAGAGTATGTGTCTAAGTGACCAACAGTGTGTGTCTGTGTGAATGACAGTCTTTGTGTGAGCGACATTCTGTATCTGAGATTGAGTGTATGTATCTGTGTGAGTGAGACTGTGTGTCTGTGTGAGCGAGATTGTGTGTCCGTGAGAGCGACAGTCTTTGTGTGAATGAGAGTCTGAGTCTGTGTGAGTGAGAGTGTGTATCTGTGTGAGTGAGAGTGTGTCTGTGTGAGCGAGACTGTGCCTGTGTGACTGAGAGTCTGTGTCTGTGTGAGCGAGAGTCTGTGTCTGTCTGAGCGACAGTCTTCGTCTGTATGAACGAGAGTCTGTGAATGTGTGAGCGAGTGTGTGTGTCTGTGTGAGCAAGATTATGTGTCTGTGTGAACCAGAGTGTGTATGAGTGAGTAAGAGTGTGTGTCGTGTGAGCCAGAGTATGTTTCAACAAGCGAGTGCGACTGTGTGAGTGAGAGTATGTGTCTGTGTGAGCGAGAGTGTGTCTGTTTGAACGTGAGTGTGTGTCCTTGTGACTGACAGTCTGTTTCTGTGTGAGTGAGAGTGTGTGTCTGTGTGAGGGAGAGTGTGTATCAGTGTGAGCGAGACTGTGTATCTGTGTGAGCGAGAGTGTGTGTCTAAGTGAGCAAGAGTGTGTGTCTAAGTGAGCAAGAGTGTGTGTCTTTGAGTGAGCATAAAATCTGTGTGAGTGAGAGTGTGTGTCTGTGTGAGCAAGAGTGTGTGTCTGTGTGAGCGAGAGTGTGTGTCTGTGAGAGCGACAGTCTTTGTGTGAATGAGTGTCTGAGTCTGTGTGAGTGAGAGTGTGTCTGTGTGAGCGAGACAGTGCCTGTGTGACAGCGAGTCTGTGACTGTGTGAGCGAGAGTCTGTGTCTGTCTGAGCAACAGTCTGTGTCTGTATGAACGAGAGTCTGTGTCTGTGTGAGCGGAAGTGTGTATCTGTGTGAGCGAGAGTTTGTGTCTAAGTGAGCAAGAGTATGTGTCTAAGTGACCAAGAGTGTGTGTCTGTGTGAATGACAGTCTTTGTGTGAGCGAGATTCTGTGTCTGAGAGTGAGCATATGTATCTGTGTGAGTGAGACTGTGTGTCTGTGTGAGCGAGACTGTGTGTCCGTGAGAGCGACAGTCTTTGTGTGAACGAGAGTCTGAGTCTGTGTGAGTGAGAGTGTGTATCTGTGTGAGTGAGAGTGTGTCTGTGTGAGCGAGACTGTGCCTGTGTGACTGAGAGTCTGTGTCTGTGTGAGCGAGAGTCTGTGTCTGTCTGAGCGACAGTATTTGTCTGTATGAACGAGAGTCTGTGAATGTGTGAGCGAGTGTGTGTGTCTGTGTGAGCAAGATTATGTGTCTGTGTGAACCAGAGTGTGTATGAGTGAGTAAGAGTGTGTGTCGTGTGAGCCAGAGTATGTTTCAGCAAGCGAGTGCGACTGTGTGAGTGAGAGTATGTGTCTGTGTGAGCGAGAGTGTGTCTGTTTGAACGTGAGTGTGTGTCCTTGTGACTGACAGTCTGTTTCTGTGTGAGTGAGAGTGTGTGTCTGTGTGAGTGAGAGTCTGTGTCTGTGTGAGGGAGAGTGTGTATCAGTGTGAGCGAGACTGTGTATCTGTGTGAGCGAGAGTGTGTGTCTAAGTGAGCAAGAGTGTGTGTCTAAGTGAGCAAGAGTGTGTGTCTGTGAGTGAGCATAAAATCTGTGTGAGTGAGACTGTGTGTCTGTGTGAGCAAGAGTGTGTGTCTGTGTGTGCGAGAGTGTGTGTCTGTGAGAGCGACAGTCTTTGTGTGAATGAGTGTCTGAGTCTGTGTGAGTGAGAGTGTGTCTGTGTGAGCGAGACAGTGCCTGTGTGACAACGAGTCTGTGTCTGTATGAACGAGAGTCTGTGTCTGTGTGAGCGGAAGTGTGTATCTGTGTGAGCGAGAGTTTGTGTCTAAGTGAGCAAGAGTATGTGTCTAAGTGACCAAGAGTGTGTGTCTGTGTGAATGACAGTCTTTGTGTGAGCGAGATTCTGTGTCTGAGAGTGAGCATATGTATCTGTGTGAGTGAGACTGTGTGTCTGTGTGAGCGAGATTGTGTGTCCGTGAGAGCGACAGTCTTTGTGTGAACGAGAGTCTGAGTCTGTGTGAGTGAGAGTGAGTCTGTGTGAGCGAGAGTGTGTTTGTGTGACTGAGAGTAGGTATCTGTGTGAGCGAGAGTCTGTGTCTGTCTGAGCGACAGCTTTTGTCTGTATGAACAAGAGTCTGTGAATGTGTGAGCGAGAATGTGTGTCTGTGTGAGCAAGATTATGTGTCTGTGTCAGCCAGAGTGTGTATGAGTGAGCGAGAGAGTGTGTCTGTCTGAGCGAGAGTGTGTGTCTGTGAGAGCGACAGTCTTTGTGTGAACGAGTGTCTGAGTCTGTGTGAGTGAGAGTGTGTATCTGTGATTGAGAGTGTGTGTGTGTCAGCGAGACAGTGCCTGTGTGACTGAGAGTCTGTGACTGTGTGAGCAAGAGTCTGTGCCTGTCTGAGCAACAGTCTGTGTCTGTATGAACGAGAGTCTGTGTCTGTGTGAGCGGAAGTGTGTATCTGTGTGAGCGAGAGTTTGTGTCAAAGTGAGCAAGAGTACGTGTCTAAGTGACCAAGAGTGTGTGTCTGTGTGAATGACAGTCTTTGTGTGAGCGAGATTCTGTGTCTGAGAGTGAGCATATGTATCTGTGTGAGTGAGACTGTGTGGCTGTGTGAGCGAGATTGTGTGTCCGTGAGAGCGACAGTCTTTGTGTGAACGAGAGTCTGAGTCTGTGTGAGTGAGAGTGTGTCTGTGTGAGCGAGAGAGTGTATCAGTGTGAGCGAGAGTGTGTATCTGTGTGAGCGAGAGTGTGTGTCTAAGTGAGCAAGAGTATGTGTCTAAGAGAGTGTGAGTCTGTGTGAATGACAGTCTTTGTGTGAGCGAGAGTGTGTGTCTGTGAGTGAGCGTATGTATCTGTGCGAGTGAGACTGTGTGTCTGTGTGAGCGAGAGTGTGTGTCTGTGTGAGTGAGAGTGGGTGTCTGTGAGAGCGACAGTCTTTGTGTGAATGAAAGTCTGAGTCTGTGTGAGTGAGAGTGTGCATCTGTGTGAGTGAGAGTGTGTCTGTGTGAGCGAGACTGTGTCTGTGTGACTGAGAGTCTGTCTCTGTGTGAGCGAGAGTCTGTGTCTGAGCAACAGTCTTTGTCTGTATGAACGAGAGTCTGTGTCTGTATGAGCGAGAGTGTGTATCAGTGTGAGCGAGAGTGTGCATCAGTGTGAGCGAGAGTGTGTGTCTGTGAGCAAGAGTATGTGTCTAAGTGACCAACAGTGTGTGTCTGTGTGAATGACAGTCTTTGTGTGAGCGACATTCTGTATCTGAGATTGAGTGTATGTATCTGTGTGAGTGAGACTGTGTGTCTGTGTGAGCGAGATTGTGTGTCCGTGAGAGCGACAGTCTTTGTGTGAACGAGAGTCTGAGTCTGTGTGAGTGAGAGCGTGTATCTGTGTGAGTGAGAGTGTGTCTGTGTGAGCGAGACTGTGCCTGTGTGACTAAGAGTCTGTGTCTGTGTGAGCGAGAGTCTGTGTCTGTCTGAGCGACAGTCTTCGTCTGTATGAACGAGAGTCTGTGAATGTGTGAGCGAGTGTGTGTGTCTGTGTGAGCAAGATTATGTGTCTGTGTGAACCAGAGTGAGTATGAGTGAGTAAGAGTGTGTGTCGTGTGAGCCAGAGTATGTTTCAGCAAGCGAGTGCGACTGTGTGAGTGAGAGTATGTGTCTGTGTGAGCGAGAGTGTGTCTGTTTGAACGTGAGTGTGTGTCCTTGTGACTGACAGTCTGTTTCTGTGTGAGTGAGAGTGTGTGTCTGTGTGATTGAGAGTCTGTGTCTGTGTGAGGGAGAGTGTGTATCAGTGTGAGCGAGACTGTGTATCTGTGTGAGCGAGAGTGTGTGTCTAAGTGAGCAAGAGTGTGTGTCTAAGTGAGCAAGAGTGTGTGTCTGTGAGTGAGCATAAAATCTGTGTGAGTGAGAGTGTGTGTCTGTGTGAGCAAGAGTGTGTGTCTGTGTGAGCGAGAGTGTGTGTCTGTGAGAGCGACAGTCTTTGTGTGAATGAGTGTCTGAGCCTGTGTGAGTGAGAGTGTGTCTGTGTGAGCGAGACAGTGCCTGTGTGACAGCGAGTCTGTGACTGTGTGAGCGAGAGTCTGTGTCTGTCTGAGCAACAGTCTGTGTCTGTATGAACGAGAGTCTGTGTCTGTGTGAGCGGAAGTGTGTATCTGTGTGAGCGAGAGTTTGTGTCTAAGTGAGCAAGAGTATGTGTCTAAGTGACCAAGAGTGTGTGTCTGTGTGAATGACAGTCTTTGTGTGAGCGAGATTCTGTGTCTGAGAGTGAGCATATGTATCTGTGTGAGTGAGACTGTGTGTCTGTGTGAGCGAGATTGTGTGTCCGTGAGAGCGACAGTCTTTGTGTGAACGAGAGTCTGAGTCTGTGTGAGTGAGAGTGAGTCTGTGTGAGCGAGAGTGTTTGTGTGACTGAGAGTAGGTATCTGTGTGAGCGAGAATCTGTGTCTGTCTGAGCGACAGCTTTTGTCTGTATGAACAAGAGTCTGTGAATGTGTGAGCGAGAATGTGTGTCTGTGTGAGCAAGATTATGTGTCTGTGTGAGCCAGAGTGTGTATGAGTGAGCGAGAGTGTGTGTCTGTGTGAGCCAGAGGGTGTATAAGTGAGTAAGAGTGTGTGTCTGTGTGAGCCAGAGGGTGTATGAGTGAGTAAGAGTGTGTGTCTGTGTGAGCCAGAGGGTTTATGAGTGAGTAAGAGTGTGTGTCTGTGTGAGCGAGAGCATGTTTGAGCGAGCGAGAGTGCGTCTGTGTGAGTGAGAGTGAGTGTCTGTGTGAGCGAGAGTCTGTGTCTGTGTGAGCGAGAGTGTGTGTCTGTGTCAGCGACAGTGTGTGTCGGTGTGAGCGAGTGTGTGTGTCTGTGTGAGCGAGAGTCTGTGTCTGTGTGAGCGAGAGTCTGTGTCTGTCTGAGCGACAGTCTTTGTCTGTATGAACGAGAGTCTGTGACTGTGTGAGCGAGAGTCTGTGTCTGTCTGAGCGACAGTCTTTGTCTGTATGAACGAGAGTCTGTGAATGTGTGAGCGAGAGTGTGTGTCTGTGTGAGCAAGATTATGTGTCTGTGTGAGCCAGAGTGTGTATGAGTGAGTAAGAGTGTGTGTGTCGTGTGAGCCAGAGTATGTTTCAGCAAGCGAGAGTGCGACTGTGTGAGTGAGAGTATGTGTCTGTGTGAGCGAGAGCGTGTCTGTTTGAACGTGAGTGTGTGTCCTTGTGAGTGACAGTCTGTTTCTGTGTGAGTGAGAGTGTGTGTCTGTGTGAGTGAGAGTCTGTGTCTGTGTGAGGGAGAGTGTGTATCAGTGTGAGCGAGACTGTGTATCTGTGTGAGCGAGAGTGTGTGTCTAAGTGAGCAAGAGTGTGTGTCTGTGTGAATGACAGTCTTTGTGTGAGCGCGATTCTGTGTCTGTGAGCGAGCGTAAAATCTGTGTGAGTGAGACTGTGTGTCTGTGTGAGCAAGAGTGTGTGACTGTGTGAGCGAGAGTGTGTGTCTGTGAGAGCGACAGTCTTTGTGTGAACGAGTGTCTGAGTCTGTGTGAGTGAGAGTGTGTATCTGTGTGAGTGTGAGTGTGTCTGTGTCAGCGAGACAGTGCCTGTGTGACTGAGAGTCTGTGACTGTGTGAGCGAGAGTCTGTGCCTGTCTGAGCAACAGTCTGTGTCTGTATGAACGAGAGTCTGTGTCTGTGTGAGCGGAAGTGTGTATCTGTGTGAGCGAGAGTTTGTGTCAAAGTGAGCAAGAGTACGTGTCTAAGTGACCAAGAGTGTGTGTCTGTGTGAATGACAGTCTTTGTGTGAGCAAGATTCTGTGTCTGAGAGTGAGCATATGTATCTGTGTGAGTGAGACTGTGTGGCTGTGTGAGCGAGATTGTGTGTCCGTGAGAGCGACAGTCTTTGTGTGAACGAGAGTCTGAGTCTGTGTGAGTGAGAGTGTGTCTGTGTGCGCGAGACTGTGCCTGTGTGACTGAGAGTATGTATCTGTGTGAGCGAGAGTCTGTGTCTGTCTGAGCGACAGTCTTTGTCTGTATGAACAAGAGTCTGTGAATGTGTGAGCGAGAATGTGTGTCTGTGTGAGCAAGATTATGTGTCTGTGTGAGCCAGAGGGTGTATGAGTGAGTAAGAGTGTGTGTCTGTGTTAGCGAGAGCATGTTTGAGCGAGCGAGAGTGCGTCTGTGTGAGTGAGAGTGAGTGTCTGTGTGAGCGAGAGTCTGTGTCTGTGTGAGCGAGAGTGTGTGTCTGTGTCAGCGAGAGTGTGTGTCGGTGTGAGCGAGTGTGTGTGTCTGTGTGAGCGAGAGTCTGTATCTGTGTGAGCGAGAGTCTGTGTCTATCTGAGCGACAGTCTTTGTATGAACGAGAGTCTGTGACTGTGTGAGCGAGATTATGTGTCTGTGTGAGCAAGATTATGTGTCTGTGTGAGCCAGAGTGTGTATGAGTGAGCGAGAGTGTGTGTCTGTGTGAGCCAGAGGGTGTATGAGGGAGTAAGAGTGTGTGTCTGTGTGAGCGAGAGCATGTTTGAGCAAGCTACAGTGTGTCTGTGTGAGTGAGAGTGTGTGTCTGTGTGAGGGAGAGTGTGTGTCTCTGTGAGCGAGCGCATGTTTGAGCGATCGAGAGTGCATCTGTGTGAGTAAGTGTGTGTGTCTATGTGAGCGAGAGCGTGTCTGTTTGAGCATGAGTATGTGTCCTTGTGAATGACAGACTGTTTCTCTGTGAGCAAGAGTCTGTGTCTGTGTGAGCGAGAGTGTGTGTCTGTGTGAGCGAGTACATGTTTGAGTGTGCGAGAGTGTGATTGTGTGGGCAAGAGTCTGTGCGTCTGCGATCGAGAGTCTATGTCTATATGAGCGAGAGTCTGTGTCTGTGGGAGTGAGAGTCTGTGTCTGTGTGAGCGAGAGAGTGTATCAGTGTGAGCGAGAGTATGTATCTGTGTGAGCGAGAGTGTGTGTCTAAGTGAGCAAGAGTATGTGTCTAAGAGAGTGTGAGTCTGTGTGAATGACAGTCTTTGTGTGAGCGAGAGTGTGTGTCTGTGAGTGAGCGTATGTATCTGTGCGAGTGAGACTGTGTGTCTGTGTGAGTGAGAGTGGGTGTCTGTGAGAGCGACAGTCTTTGTGTGAATGAAAGTCTCAGTCTGTGTGAGTGAGAGTGTGCATCTGTGTGAGTGAGAGTGTGTCTGTGTGAGCGAGACTGTGTCTGTGTGACTGAGAGTCTGTCTCTGTGTGAGCGAGAGTCTGTGTCTGAGCAACAGTCTTTGTATGAACGAGAGTCTGTGTCTGTATGAGCGAGAGTGTGTATCAGTGTGAGCGAGAGTGTGCATCTGTGTGAGCGAGAGTGTGTGTCTGTGAGCAAGAGTATGTGTCTAAGTGACCAACAGTGTGTGTCTGTGTGAATGACAGTCTTTGTGTGAGCGACATTCTGTATCTGAGATTGAGTGTATGTATCTGTGTGAGTGAGACTGTGTGTCTGTGTGAGCGAGATTGTGTGTCCGTGAGAGTGACAGTCTTTGTGTGAACGAGAGTCTGAGTCTGTGTGAGTGAGAGTGTGTATCTGTGTGAGTGAGAGTGTTTCTGTGTGAGCGAGACTGTGCCTGTGTGACTGAGAGTCTGTGTCTGTGTGAGCGAGAGTCTGTGTCTGTCTGAGCGACAGTATTTGTCTGTATGAACGAGAGTCTGTGAATGTGTGAGCGAGAGTGTGTGTCTGTGTGAGCAAGATTATGTGTCTGTGTGAACCAGAGTGTGTATGAGTGAGTAAGAGTGTGTGTCGTGTGAGCCACAGTATGTTTCAGCAAGCGAGAGTGCGACTGTGTGAGTGAGAGTATGTGTCTGTGTGAGCGAGAGTGTGTCTGTTTGAACGTGAGTGTGTGTCCTTGTGAGTGACAGTCTGTTTCTGTGTGAGTGAGAGTGTGTGTCTGTGTGAGTGAGAGTCTGTGTCTGTGTGAGGGAGTGTGTATCAGTGTGAGTGAGACTGTGTATCTGTGTGAGCGAGAGTGTGTGTCTAAGTGAGCAAGAGTGTGTGTCTAAGTGAGCAAGAGTGTGTGTCTGTGTGAATGACAGTCTTTGTGTGAGCGCGATTCTGTGTCTGTTAGTGAGCATAAAATCTGTGTGAGTGAGACTGTGTGTCTGTGTGAGCAAGAGTGTGTGTCTGTGTGAGCGAGAGTGTGTGTCTGTGAGAGCGACAGTCTTTGTGCGAATGAGTGTCTGAGTCTGTGTGAGTGAGAGTGTGTATCTGTGTGAGTGAGAGTGTGTCTGTGTGAGCGAGACAGTGCCTGTGTGACAGCGAGTCTGTGACTGTGTGAGCGAGAGTCTGTGTCTGTCTGAGCAACAGTCTGTGTCTGTATGAACGAGAGTCTGTGTCTGTGTGAGCGGAAGTGTGTATCTGTGTGAGCGAGAGTTTGTTTCTAAGTAAGCAAGAGTATGTGTCTAAGTGACCAAGAGTGTGTGTCTGTGTGAATGACAGTCTTTGTGTGAGCGAGATTCTGTGTCTGAGAGTGAGCATATGTATCTGTGTGAGTGAGACTGTGTGTCTGTGTGAGCGAGATTGTGTGTCCGTGAGAGCGACAGTCTTTGTGTGAACGAGAGTCTGAGTCTGTGAGTGAGAGTGAGTCTGTGTGAGCGATACAGTGCCTGTGTGACTGAGAGTATGTATCTGTGTGAGCAAGAGTCTGTGTCTGTCTGAGCGACAGCCTTTGTCTGTATGAACAAGAGTCTGTGTGAGCCAGAGGGTGTATGAGTGAGTAAGAGTGTGTGTCTGTGTGAGCCAGAGTGTGTATGAGTGAGTAAGAGTGTGTGTCTGTGTGAGCCAGAGGGTGTATGAGTGAGTAAGAGTGTGTGTCTGTGTGAGCCAGAGTGTGTATGAGTGAGTAAGAGTGTGTGTCTGTGTGAGCGAGAGCATGTTTGCGCGAGCGAGAGTGCGTCTGTGTGAGTGAGAGTGTGTGTCTGTGTGAGCGAGAGTCTGTGTCTGTGTGAGCGAGAGTGTGTGTCTGTGTGAGCGAGAGTCTGTGTCTGTGTGAGCGAGAGTCTGTGTCTGTCTGAGCGACAGTCTTTGTCTGTATGAACGAGAGTCTGTGACTGTGTGAGCGGGAGTATGTGTCTGTGTGAGCAAAATTATGTGTCTGTGTGAGCCAGAGGGTGTAGGGGTGAGTAAGAGTGTGTGTCTGTGTGAGCGAGAGCATGTTTGAGCGAGCGAGAGTGTATCTGTGTGAGTAAGTGTGTGTGTCTGTGTGAGCGAGAGCGTGTCTGTTTGAGCATGAATATGTGTCCTTGTGAATGACAGACTGTTTTTCTGTGAGCAAGAGTCTGTGTCTGTGTGAGCGAGAGTGTGTGTCTGTGTGAGCGAGTACATGTTTGAGTGTGCGAGAGTGTGATTGTGTGGGCAAGAGACTGTGCCTCTGCGATCGAGAGTCTATGTCTATGTGAGCGAGAGTCTGTGTCTGTGGGAGTGAGAGTCTGTGTCTGTGTGAGCGAGAGTGTGTATCTGTGTGAGCGAGAGTGTGTGTCTAAGTGAGCAAGAGTATGTGTCTAAGAGAGTGTGAGTCTGTGTGAATGACAGTCTTTGTGTGAGCGAGACATGTGTGTCTGTGAGTGAGCGTATGTATCTGTGCGAGTGAGACTGTGTGTCTGTGTGAGCAAGAGTGTGTGTCTGTGTGAGTGAGAGTGGGTGTCTGTGTGAGTGAGAGTGTGTCTGTGTGAGCGAGACTGTGTCTGTGTGACTGAGAGTCTGAGTCTGTCTGAGCGACAGTATTTGTCTGTATGAACGGGAGTCTGTGACTGTGAGAGCGAGGGTGTGTGCCTGTGTGAGCAAGCTTATGTGTCTGTGTGATCCAGAGTGTGTATGAGTGAGCGAGAGTGTGTGTCTGCGTGAGCCAGAGTGTGTATGAGGGAGTAAGAGTGTGTGTCTGTGTGAGCAATAGTGTGTGTGTGAGCTAGAGTCTGTGTCTGTCTGAGCGACAGTCTTTGTCTGTATGAACGAGAGTCTGCGACTGTGTGAGCGAGAGTGTGTGTCTGTGTGAGCAAGATTATCTGTCTGTGTGAGCCAGAGTGTGTATGAGTGAGCGAGAGAGTGTGTCTGTGTGAGCGAGAACGTGTCTGTTTGAGCGTGAGTGTGTGTCCTTGTGAATGACAGTCTGTTTCTGTGTGAGTGAGAGTCTGTGTCTGTGTGAGCAAGAGACTGTTTCTGTGTGAGTTAGAGTCTGTGTCTGTGTGAGCGAGAGTGTGTATCTGTGTGAGCGAAAGTCTGTGTCTGAGTGAGCAAGAGTATGTGTCTGTGTGAATGACAGTCTTTGTGTGAGCGAGATTCTGTGTCTGTGAGTGAGCGTACGTATCTGTGTGAGTGAGACTGTGTGATTGTGTGAGCGAGAGTGTATGTCTGTGTGAGCAAGAGTGTGTGTCTGTGAGCAAGAGTGTGTGCCTAAGTGACCAAGAGTGTGTGTCTGTGTGAATGACAGTCTTTGTGTGAGCGAGATTCTGTATCTGAGATTGAGTGTATGTATCTGTGTGAGTGAGACTGTGTGTCTGTGTGAGCGAGATTGTGTGTCCGTGAGAGCGACAGTCTTTGTGTGAACGATAGTCTGAGTCTGTGTGAGTGAGAGTGTGTATCTGTGTGACTGAGAGTCTGTCTCTGTGTGAGCGAGAGTCTGTGTCTGTCTGAGCGAGTCTTTGTCTGTATGAACGAGAGTCTGTATCTGTGTGAGCGAGAGTCTATGTCTGTGTGAGCGAGATTGTGTGTCTGTGTGAGCGAGATTGTGTGTCTGTGTGAGCGAGAGTATGTGTCGGTGTGAGCGAGAGTCTGTGTCTGTGTGAGTGAGAGTCTGTGTCTGTGTGAGCGAGAGTCTGCGTCTGTCAGAGCGACAGTCTTTGTCTGTATGAACGAGAGTCTGTGACTGTGTGAGCAAGCATGTGTGTCTGTGTGAGCAAGATTATGTGTCTGTGTGAGCCAGAGTGTGTATGAGTGAGCGAGAGTGTGTGTCTGTGTGAGCTAGAGGGTGTATGAGTGAGTAAGAGTGATTGTCTGTGTGAGTGAGAGCATGTCTGAGTGAGCGAGAGTGCGTCTGTGTGAGTGAGAGTGTATTTCTGTGTGAGCGAGAGTGTGTCTGTGTGAGTGAGATTGTGTTTCTGTGTGAGCGAGAGCGTGTCTGTGTGAGTGAGATTGTGTTTCTGTGTGAACAAGAGCGTGTCTGTGTGAGTGAGATTGTGTTTCTGTGTGAGCGAGAGCGTGTCTGTGTGAGCGCGAGTGTGTGTCTGTGTTAGCGAGAGCATGTTTGAGTGTGCGAGAGTGTGACTGTGTGGGCAAGAGTCTGTGCCTTTGTGATCGAGAGTCTGTGTCTGTGTGAGCAAGAGTCTGTTTCTGTGTGAGTGAGAGTCTGTGTCTGTGTGAGCGAGAGAGTGTATCAGTGTGAGCGAGAGTGTGCATCTGTGTGAGCGAGAGTGTGTGTCTAAGTGAGCAAGAGTATGTGTCTAACTGAGCAAGATTGTGTGTCTGTGTGAATGACAGTCTTTGTGTGAGCGAGAGTCTGTGTCTGTGAGTGAGCGTATGTATCTGTGAGTGAGACTGTGTGTCTGTGTGAACGAGAGTCTGAGTCTGTGTGAGTGAGAGTGTGTATCTGTGTGAGTGAGAGTGTGTCTGTGTGAGCGAGACTGTGCCTGTGTGACAGTGGGTCAGTGTTTGCGCGAGCGAGAGTGCGTTTTTGTGAGTGAGTGTGTTTCTGTGTGAGCGAGAGCATGTTTGAGCGAGCGAGAGTGCGTCTGTGTGAGTGAGAGTGTGTGTCTGTGTGAGCGAGAGTCTGTGTCTGTGTGAGCGAGAGTGTGTGTCTGTGTCAGCGACAGTGTGTGTCGGTGTGAGCGAGTGTGTGTGTCTGTGTGAGCGAGAGTCTGTGTCTGTGTGAGCGAGACTGTCTGTGTGACTGAGAGTCTGAGTCTGTCTGAGCGACAGTATTTGTCTGTATGAACGGGAGTCTGTGACTGTGAGAGCGAGGGTGTGTGCCTGTGTGAGCAAGATTATGTGTCTGTGTGAGCCAGAGTGTGTCTGTGTGAGCGAGAGTCTGTGTCTGTGTGAGCGAGAGTCTGTGTCTGTCTGAGCGACAGTCTTTGTCTGTATGAACGAGAGTCTGTGACTGTGTGAGCGAGAGTATGTGTCTGTGTGAGCAAAATTATGTGTCTGTGTGAGCCAGAGGGTGTAGGGGTGAGTAAGAGTGTGTGTCTGTGTGAGCGAGAGCATGTTTGAGCGAGCGAGAGTGTATCTGTGTGAGTAAGTGTGTGTGTCTGTGTGAGCGAGAGCGTGTCTGTTTGAGCATGAATATGTGTCCTTGTGAATGACAGACTGTTTTTCTGTGAGCAAGAGTCTGTGTCTGTGTGAGCGAGAGTGTGTGTCTGTGTGAGCGAGTACATGTTTGAGTGTGCGAGAGTGTGATTGTGTGGGCAAGAGACTGTGCCTCTGCGATCGAGAGTCTATGTCTATGTGAGCGAGAGTCTGTGTCTGTGGGAGTGAGAGTCTGTGTCTGTGTGAGCGAGAGTGTGTATCAGTGTGAGCGAGTGTGTATCTGTGTGAGCGAGAGTGTGTGTCTAAGTGAGCAAGAGTATGTGTCTAAGAGAGTGTGAGTCTGTGTGAATGACAGTCTTTGTGTGAGCGAGAGTGTGTGTCTGTGAGTGAGCGTATGTATCTGTGCGAGTGAGACTGTGTGTCTGTGTGAGCGAGAGTGTGTGTCTGTGTGAGTGAGAGTGGGTGTCTGTGCGAGTGAGAGTGTGTCTGTGTGAGCGAGACTGTGTCTGTGTGACTGAGAGTCTGAGTCTGTCTGAGCGACAGTATTTGTCTGTATGAACGGGAGTCTGTGACTGTGAGAGCGAGGGTGTGTGCCTGTGTGAGCAAGATTATGTGTCTGTGTGATCCAGAGTGTGTATGAGTGAGCGAGAGTGTGTGTCTGCGTGAGCCAGAGTGTGTATGAGGGAGTAAGAGTGTGTGTCTGTGTGAGCAATAGTGTGTGTGTGAGCTAGAGTCTGTGTCTGTCTGAGCGACAGTCTTTGTCTGTATGAACGAGAGTCTGCGACTGTGTGAGCGAGAGTGTGTGTCTGTGTGAGCAAGATTATCTGTCTGTGTGAGCCAGAGTGTGTATGAGTGAGCGAGAGAGTGTGTCTGTGTGAGCGAGAACGTGTCTGTTTGAGCGTGAGTGTGTGTCCTTGTGAATGACAGTCTGTTTCTGTGTGAGTGAGAGTGTGTGTCTGTGTGAGTGAGAGTCTGTGTCTGTGTGAGCAAGAGACTGTTTCTGTGTGAGTTAGAGTCTGTGTCTGTGTGAGCGAGAGTGTGTATCTGTGTGAGCGAAAGTCTGTGTCTGAGTGAGCAAGAGTATGTGTCTGTGTGAATGACAGTCTTTGTGTGAGCGAGATTCTGTGTCTGTGAGTGAGCGTACGTATCTGTGTGAGTGAGACTGTGTGATTGTGTGAGCGAGAGTGTATGTCTGTGTGAGCAAGAGTGTGTGTCTATGAGCAAGAGTGTGTGCCTAAGTGACCAAGAGTGTGTGTCTGTGTGAATGACAGTCTTTGTGTGAGCGAGATTCTGTATCTGAGATTGAGTGTATGTATCTGTGTGAGTGAGACTGTGTGTCTGTGTGAGCGAGATTGTGTGTCCGTGAGAGCGACAGTCTTTGTGTGAACGATAGTCTGAGTCTGTGTGAGTGAGAGTGTGTATCTGTGTGACTGAGAGTCTGTCTCTGTGTGAGCGAGAGTCTGTGTCTGTCTGAGCAAGTCTTTATCTGTATGAACGAGAGTCTGCATCTGTGTGAGCGAGAGTCTATGTCTGTGTGAGCGAGATTGTGTGTCTGTGTGAGCGAGATTGTGTGTCTGTGTGAGCGAGAGTATGTGTCGGTGTGAGCGAGAGTCTGTGTCTGTGTGAGTGAGAGTCTGTGTCTGTGTGAGCGAGAGTCTGCGTCTGTCTGAGCGACAGTCTTTGTCTGTATGAACGAGAGTCTGTGACTGTGTGAGCAAGCATGTGTGTCTGTGTGAGCAAGATTATGTGTCTGTGTGAGCCAGAGTGTGTATGAGTGAGCGAGAGTGTGTGTCTGTGTGAGCTAGAGGGTGTATGAGTGAGTAAGAGTGATTGTCTGTGTGAGTGAGAGCATGTCTGAGTGAGCGAGAGTGCGTCTGTGTGAGTGAGAGTGTATTTCTGTGTGAGCGAGAGCGTGTCTGTGTGAGTGAGATTGTGTTTCTGTGTGAGCGAGAGCGTGTCTGTGTGAGTGAGATTGTGTTTCTGTGTGAGCAAGAGCATGTCTGTGTGAGTGAGATTGTGTTTCTGTGTGAGCGAGAGCGTGTCTGTGTGAGCGCGAGTGTGTGTCTGTGTTAGCGAGAGCATGTTTGAGTGTGCGAGAGTGTGACTGTGTGGGCAAGAGTCTGTGCCTTTGTGATCGAGAGTCTGTGTCTGTGTGAGCAAGAGTCTGTTTCTGTGTGAGCGAGAGTGTGTGTCTAAGTGAGCAAGAGTATGTGTCTAACTGAGCAAGATTGTGTGTCTGTGTGAATGACAGTCTTTGTGTGAGCGAGAGTCTGTGTCTGTGAGTGAGCGTATGTATCTGTGTGAGTGAGACTGTGTGTCTGTGTGAACGAGAGTCTGAGTCTGTGTGAGTGAGAGTGTGTATCTGTGTGAGTGAGAGTGTGTCTGTGTCAGCGAGACTGTGCCTGTGTGACAGTGGGTCAGTGTTTGCGCGAGCGAGAGTGCGTTTTTGTGAGTGAGTGTGTTTCTGTGTGAGCGAGAATCTGCGTCTGTGTGAGCAAGAGGGTGTATGAGTGAGTAAAAGTGTGTGTCAGTGTGAAAGAGAGCATGTCTGAGCGAGCGAGAGTGCGTCTGTGTGAGCGAGAGTATGAGTCTGTGTGAGCGAGAGTGTGTATGAGTGAGTGAGAGTGTGTGTCCGTGAGGGCGAGAACGTGTCTGTTTGAGCGTGAGTGTGTGTCCTTGTGAATGACAGTCTGTTTCTGTGTGAGTGAGAGTGTGTGTCTGCGTGAGTGAGAGTCTGTGTCAGTGTGAGCAAGAGACTGTTTCTGTGTGAGTGAGAGTCAGTGTCTGTGTGAGCGAGAGTGTGTATCAGTGTGAGCGAGAGTGTGTACCTGTGTGAGCGAGAGTGTGGGTCTGAGTGAGCAAGAGTATGTGTCTGTGTGAATGACAGTCTTTGTGTGAGCGAGATTCTGTGTCTGTGAGTGAGCGTATGTATCTGTGTGAGTGAGACTGTGTGACAGTGTGAGCGAGAGTGTGTGTCTGTGTGAGCGAGAGTGTGAGTCTGTGAGAGCGACAGTCTTTGTGTGAACGTGTGTCTGAGTCTGTGTGAGTGAGAGTGTGTATCTGTGTGAGTGAGAGTGTGTCTGTGCGAGCGAGACAGTGCCTGTGTGACTGAGAGTCTGTATCTGTGGGAACGAGAGTCTGTGTCTGCCTGAGCGAGTCTTTGTCTGTATGAACAAGAGTCTATGAATGTGTGAGCGAGAATGTGTCTCTGTGTGAGCAAGATTATGTGCCTGTGTGAGCCAGAGTGTGTATGAGTGAGCGGGAGCGTGTGTCTGTGTGAGCCAGAGGGTGTATGAGGGAGTAAAAGCGTGTGTCTGTGTGAGCCAGAGGGTGTATGAGTGAGTAAGAGTGTGTGTCTGTGTGAGCGAGAGTCTGTGTTTGTGTGAGCAAGATTATGTGTCTGTGTGAGCCAGAGTGTGTATGAGTGAGCGAGAGTGTGTGTCTGTGTGAGCCTGAGGGTTTATGAGTGAGTAAGAGTGTGTGTCTGTGTGAGCGAGAGCATGTTTGAGCGAACGAGAGTGCGTCTGTGTGAGTGAGAGCGTGTGTCTGTGTGAGCGAGAGCATGTTTGAGCGAACGAGAGTGCGTCTGTGTGAGTGAGAGCGTGTGTCTGTGTGAGTGAGAGCATGTCTCTTTGAGCTAGATTATGTGAGCTTGTGAATGACAGTCTGTTACCGTGTGCGCGAGAGTGTGTGTCTGTGAAAGCGACAGTCTTTGTGTGAAAGAGAGTCTGAGTCTGTGTGAGTGAGATTGTGTGTCTGTGTGAGTGAGAGTGTGTCTGTGTGAGCGAGACTTTGCCTATGTGACAGCAGGTCTGTGTTTGCGCGAGCGAGAATGCATTTGTGTGAGTGAGAGTGTGTGTCGGTGTGAGCGAGAGTCTGTGTATGTGTGAGGAAGAGTCCGTGTCTGTCTGAGCAACAGTCTTTGTCTGTATGAACGAGCGTCTGTGTCTGTGTGAGTGAGAGTGTGTGTTTGTATGAAAAAGATTATGTGTCTGTGCGAGCCAGATTGTGTATGAGTGAGCGTGAGTGTGTGTCTGTGTGAGTCTGAGGGTGTATGAGTGAGTAAGTGTGTGTGTCTGTGTGAGCGAAAGCATGTTTGAGCGAACGAGAGGGCGTCTGTGTGAATGAGAGTGTGTGTCTGTGTGAGCGAGAGTCTGTGTCTGTGTGAGCGAGAGTCTGTGTCTGTCTGAGCGAAAGTCTTTGTCTGTATGAACGAGAGTCTGTGACTGTGTGAGCAAGCATGTGTGCCTTTGTGAGCAATATTATGTGTCTGTGTGAGCCAGAGTGTGTATGAGTGAGCAAGTGTGTGTGTCTCTGTGAGCCAGAGTGTGTATGAGTGAGTAAGTGTGTGTGTCTCTGTGAGCCAGAGTGTGTATGAGTGAGCAAGTGTGTGTGTCTGTGTGAGCCAGAGTGTGTATGAGTGAGTAAGAGTGTGTGTCTCTGTGAGCCAGAGTGTGTATGAGTGAGTAAGAGTGTGTGTCTGTGTGAGCGACAGCATGTTTGAGTGGGCGAAAGTGCGTCTGTGTGAGTGAGATTGTGTTTCTGTGTGAGCGAGAGCGTGTCTGTGTGAGCGAGAGTGTGTGTCTGTGTGAGCGAGAACATGTTTGAGTGTGCGAGAGTGTGACTGTGTGGGCAAGAGTCTGTGCCTCTGTGATCGAGAGTGTATGTCTCTGTGGGCGAGAGTGTGTGTCTCTGTGAGCGAGCGTCTGTGTCTGTGTGAGTGAGAGTCTGTGTCTGTGTGAGTGAGAGTCTGTGTCTGTGTGAGTGAGAGTCTGTGTCTGTGTGAGTGAGAGTCTGTGTCTGTGTGAGGGAGAGTCTGTGTCTGTGTGAGGGAGAGTCTGTGTCTGTGTGGGCGAGAGTGTGTGTCTCTGTGAGCGAGAGTGTGTATCTGTGTGAGCGAGACTCTGTATCTGTGTGAGTGAGAGTCTGTGTCTGTGTGAGCGAGAGAGTGTATCAGTGTGAGCGAGAGTGTGTGTCTAAGTGAGCAAGAGTATGTGTCTAAGTGAGCAAGATTGTGTGTCTGTGTGAATGACAGTCTTTGTGTGAGCGAGAGTCTGTGTCTGTGAGTGAGCGTATGTATCTGTGTGAGTGAGAGTGTGTGTCTGTGTGAGCGAGAGATTGTGTCGGTGTGAGCGAGAGTATGTGTCTGTGAGAGCGAGAGTATGTGTCTGTGTGAGCGAGAGTGTGTGTCTGTGAGAGCGAGAGTATGTGTCTGTGAGAGCGAGAGTATGTGTCTGTGTGAGCGAGAGTGTGTGTCTGTGTGAGCGAGAGTGTGTGTCTGTGAGAGCGAGAGATTGTGTCGGTGTGAGCGAGAGTCTGTGTCTGTGTGAGCGAGAGTCTGTGTCTGTCTGAGCGAAAGTCTTTGTCTGTATGAACGAGAGTCTGTGACTGTGTGAGCAAGCATGTGTGCCTTTGTGAGCAATATTATGTGTCTGTGTGAGCCAGAGTGTGTATGAGTGAGCAAGTGTGTGTGTCTCTGTGAGCCAGAGTGTGTATGAGTGAGTAAGAGTGTGTGTCTGTGTGAGCCAGAGTGTGTATGAGTGAGTAAGAGTGTGTGTCTGTGTGAGCGAGAGGGTGTATGAGTGAGTAAGTGTGTGTGTCTCTGTGAGCCAGAGTGTGTATGAGTGAGTAAGAGTGTGTGTCTGTGTGAGCGACAGCATGTTTGAGTGGGCGAAAGTGCGTCTGTGTGAGTGAGATTGTGTTTCTGTGTGAGCGAGAGCGTGTCTGTGTGAGCGAGAGTGTGTGTCTGTGTGAGCGAGAACATGTTTGAGTGTGCGAGAGTGTGACTGTGTGGGCAAGAGTCTGTGCCTCTGTGATCGAGAGTGTATGTCTCTGTGGGCGAGAGTGTGTGTCTCTGTGAGCGAGCGTCTGTGTCTGTGTGAGCAAGAGTCTGTTTCTGTGTGAGTGAGAGTCTGTGTCTGTGTGAGGGAGAGTCTGTGTCTGTGTGAGGAAGATTCTGTGTCTGTCTGAGCAACTGTCTTTGTCTGTATGAACGAGAGACTGTGTCTGTGTGAGCAAGATTGTGTCTGTGTGAGCCAGAGTGTGTATGAGTGAGCGAGAGTGTGTCTGTGTGAGCCTGAGGGTGTATGAGTGAGTAAGAGTGTGTGTCTGTGTGAGCGAAAGCATGTTTGAGCGAGCGAGAGGGCGTCTGTGTGAATGAGAGTGTGTGTCTGTGTGAGCGAGAGTCTGTGTCTGTGTGAGCGAGAGTGTGTGTCTGTGTGAGTGAGAGTGTGTGTCTGTGTGAGTGAGAGTGTGTGTCTGTGTGAGCGAGGGTGTTTGTCTGTGTGAGCGAGAGTGTGTGTCGGAGCGAGCGAGAGTCTGTGTCTGTGTGAGTGAGGGTGTTTGTCTGTGTGAGTGAGAGTTTGTGTCAGTGTGAGCGAGAGTCTGTGTCTGTGTGAGCGAGAGTGTGTATCTGTGTGAGCGAGAGTGTGTATCTGTGTGAGCGAGAGTGTGTATCTGTGTGAGCAAGAGTGTGTGTCTGTGTGAGCGAGAGCATGTTTGAGTGTGCGAGAGTGTGACTATATGGGCAAGATTCTGTGCCTCTGTGATCGGGAGTCTGTGTCTTTGTGAGCGAGAGTCTGTGTCTGTGTGAGTGAGATTGTGTGTCTGTGTGAGCGAGAGTCTGTGTCTGTGTGAGCGAGAGTCTGTGTCTGTGTGAGTGAGATTGTGTTTCTGTGTGAGCGAGAGCGTGTCTGTATGAGCGAGAGTGTGTGTCTGTGTGAGCGAGAGCATGTTTGAGTGTGCGAGAGTGTGACTGTGTGGGCAAGAGTCTCTGCCTTTGTGATCGAGAGTGTGTGTCTCTGTGAGCGAGAGTCTATGTCTATGTGAGCGAGAGTCTGTGTCTGTGTCAGCGAGAGTCTGTGTCTGTGTGATCGAGAGTCTGTGTCTGTGTGGGCGAGAGTCTGTGCCTGTGTGAGCGTGAGCATATTTGACTGTGTGAAAGTGTGACTGCAAGGGCGAGAGTCTGTGCCTCCATGATCAAGAGTCTGTATCTCTGTGAACGAGAGTGTGTGTCTGTCTGAGCGAGAGTGTGTGTCTGTGTGAGCGACTTTCTGTGACTGTGAGAGCGAGAGTGTGTGTCTGTGCGAGCGAGAGCATGTTTGAGTGTGCGAGATTGTGACTGTCTGTGTGACAGTCTGTGCCTCTGTGATCGAGAGTCCGCGTCTGTGTGAGCGAGGGAGTGTGTCTGTGTGAGTCAGAGTTTGTGTCTGTGTGAGTGAGAGTCTGTGTCTGTGTGAGCAAGATTCTGTTTCTGTGTCAGTGAGAGTCTGTGTCTGTGTGAACGAGAGAGTGTATGTCTGTGTGAGCAAGAGCATGTTTGAGTGTGCGAGAGTGTGACTGTGTGTGCGAGAGTCTGTGCCTCTGTGATCGAGAGTCTGCGTCTGTGTGAGCGAGAGTCTGCGCCTGTGTGAGCAAGAGTGTGTGTCTGTGTGAGCGAGAGTTTGTGTCTGTGTGAGCAAGAGTCTGTGTCTATGTGAGCGAGAGTTTATGTCGGTGTGAGCGAGAGTGTGTGTCTGTGTGAGCAAGAGTCTGTGTCTGTGTTATCAAGAGTCTGTTTCTTTGTGTGAGTGAGAGTCTGTGTCTGTGTGAATGAGAGTGTGTGTCTGTCTGAGCGAGAGTCTGTGTCTGTATGAGTGAGAGTGTGTGTCTGTGTGAGCGAGAATGTGTGTCTGTGTCAGCAAGAGCATGTTTGAGTGTGCGAGAGTGTGACTGTATGGGTGAGAGCCTGTGCCTCTGTGATCGAGAGTTTCAATCCATGTGAGCGAGAGTCTGTGTCTGTGTGAGCGAGAGTCTGTGTCTGTGTGAGCGAGAGTGTGTGTCTGTGTGAGCGACAATCTGTGACTGTGAGAGCGAGAGTGTGTGTCTATGTGAGCGAGACTTTGCCTATGTGACAGCAGGTCTGTGTTTGCGCGAGCGAGAATGCATTTGTGTGAGTGAGAGTGTGTGTCGGTGTGAGCGAGAGTCTGTGTATGTGTGAGGAAGAGTCCGTGTCTGTCTGAGCAACAGTCTTTGTCTGTATGAACGAGCGTCTGTGTCTGTGTGAGTGAGAGTGTGTGTTTGTATGAAAAAGATTATGTGTCTGTGTGAGCCAGATTGTGTATGAGTGAGCGTGAGTGTGTGTCTGTGTGAGTCTGAGGGTGTATGAGTGAGTAAGTGTGTGTGTCTGTGTGAGCGAAAGCATGTTTGAGCGAACGAGAGGGCGTCTGTGTGAATGAGAGTGTGTGTCTGTGTGAGCGAGAGTCTGTGTCTGTGTGAGCGAGAGTCTGTGTCTGTCTGAGCGAAAGTCTTTGTCTGTATGAACGAGAGTCTGTGACTGTGTGAGCAAGCATGTGTGCCTTTGTGAGCAATATTATGTGTCTGTGTGAGCCAGAGTGTGTATGAGTGAGCAAGTGTGTGTGTCTCTGTGAGCCAGAGTGTGTATGAGTGAGTAAGTGTGTGTGTCTCGGTGAGCCAGAGTGTGTATGAGTGAGCAAGTGTGTGTGTCTCTGTGAGCCAGAGTGTGTATGAGTGAGTAAGTGTGTGTGTCTCTGTGAGCCAGAGTGTGTATGAGTGAGCAAGTGTGTGTGTCTCTGTGAGCCAGAGTGTGTATGAGTGAGTAAGAGTGTGTGTCTGTGTGAGCGACAGCATGTTAGAGTGGGCGAAAGTGCGTCTGTGTGAGTGAGATTGTGTTTCTGTGTGAGCGAGAGCGTGTCTGTGTGAGCGAGAGTGTGTGTCTGTGTGAGCGAGAACATGTTTGAGTGTGCGAGAGTGTGACTGTGTGGGCAAGAGTCTGTGCCTCTGTGATCGAGAGTGTATGTCTCTGTGGGCGAGAGTGTGTGTCTCTGTGAGCGAGCGTCTGTGTCTGTGTGAGTGAGAGTCTGTGTCTGTGTGAGTGAGAGTCTGTGTCTGTGTGAGGGAGAGTCTGTGTCTGTGTGAGTGAGAGTCTGTGTCTGTGTGAGGGAGAGTCTGTGTCTGTGTGAGTGAGAGTCTGTGTCTGTGTGAGGGAGAGTCTGTGTCTGTGTGAGTGAGAGTCTGTGTCTGTGTGAGGGAGAGTCTGTGTCTGTGTGGGCGACAGTGTGTGTCTCTGTGAGCGAGAGTGTGTATCTGTGTGAGCGAGACTCTGTATCTGTGTGAGTGAGAGTCTGTGTCTGTGTGAGCGAGAGAGTGTATCAGTGTGAGCGAGAGTGTGTGTCTAAGTGAGCAAGAGTATGTGTCTAAGTGAGCAAGATTGTGTGTCTGTGTGAATGACAGTCTTTGTGTGAGCGAGAGTCTGTGTCTGTGAGTGAGCGTATGTATCTGTGTGAGTGAGAGTGTGTGTCTGTGTGAGCGAGAGATTGTGTCGGTGTGAGCGAGAGTATGTGTCTGTGTGAGCGAGAGTGTGTGTCTGTGAGAGCGAGAGTATGTGTCTGTGTGAGCGAGAGTGTGTGTCTGTGTGAGCGAGAGTATGTGTCTGTGTGAGCGAGAGTGTGTGTCTGTGAGAGCGAGAGATTGTGTCGGTGTGAGCGAGAGTCTGTGTCTGTGTGAGCGAGAGTCTGTGTCTGTCTGAGCGAAAGTCTTTGTCTGTATGAACGAGAGTCTGTGACTGTGTGAGCAAGCATGTGTGCCTTTGTGAGCAATATTATGTGTCTGTGTGAGCCAGAGTGTGTATGAGTGAGCAAGTGTGTGTGTCTCTGTGAGCCAGAGTGTGTATGAGTGAGCAAGTGTGTGTGTCTCTGTGAGCCAGAGTGTGTATGAGTGAGTAAGAGTGTGTGTCTGTGTGAGCGAGAGGGTGTATGAGTGAGTAAGTGTGTGTGTCTCTGTGAGCCAGAGTGTGTATGAGTGAGTAAGTGTGTGTGTCTCTGTGAGCCAGAGTGTGTATGAGTGAGTAAGAGTGTGTGTCTGTGTGAGCGACAGCATGTTTGAGTGGGCGAAAGTGCGTCTGTGTGAGTGAGATTGTGTTTCTGTGTGAGCGAGAGCGTGTCTGTGTGAGCGAGAGTGTGTGTCTGTGTGAGCGAGAACATGTTTGAGTGTGCGAGAGTGTGACTGTGTGGGCAAGAGTCTGTGCCTCTGTGATCGAGAGTGTATGTCTCTGTGGGCGAGAGTGTGTGTCTCTGTGAGCGAGCGTCTGTGTCTGTGTGAGCAAGAGTCTGTTTCTGTGTGAGTGAGAGTCTGTGTCTGTGTGAGGGAGAGTCTGTGTCTGTGTGAGGAAGATTCTGTGTCTGTCTGAGCAACTGTCTTTGTCTGTATGAACGAGAGACTGTGTCTGTGTGAGCAAGATTGTGTCTGTGTGAGCCAGAGTGTGTATGAGTGAGCGAGAGTGTGTCTGTGTGAGCCTGAGGGTTTATGAGTGAGTAAGAGTGTGTGTCTGTGTGAGCCTGAGGGTGTATGAGTGAGTAAGAGTGTGTGTCTGTGTGAGCGAAAGCATGTTTGAGCGAGCGAGAGGGCGTCTGTGTGAATGAGAGTGTGTGTCTGTGTGAGCGAGAGTCTGTGTCTGTGTGAGCGAGAGTGTGTGTCTGTGTGAGTGAGAGTGTGTGTCTGTGTGAGTGACAGTGTGTGTCTGTGTGAGCGAGGGTGTTTGTCTGTGTGAGCGAGAGTGTGTGTCGGAGCGAGCGAGAGTCTGTGTCTGTGTGAGTGAGGGTGTTTGTCTGTGTGAGTGAGAGTTTGTGTCAGTGTGAGCGAGAGTCTGTGTCTGTGTGAGCGAGAGTGTGTATCTGTGTGAGCGAGAGTGTGTATCTGTGTGAGCGAGAGTGTGTATCTGTGTGAGCAAGAGTGTGTGTCTGTGTGAGCGAGAGCATGTTTGAGTGTGCGAGAGTGTGACTATATGGGCAAGAGTCTGTGCCTCTGTGATCGGGAGTCTGTGTCTTTGTGAGCGAGAATCTGTGTCTGTGTGAGTGAGATTGTGTGTCTGTGTGAGCGAGAGTCTGTGTCTGTGTGAGCGAGAGTCTGTGTCTGTGTGAGTGAGATTGTGTTTCTGTGTGAGCGAGAGCGTGTCTGTATGAGCGAGAGTGTGTGTCTGTGTGAGCGAGAGCATGTTTGAGTGTGCGAGAGTGTGACTGTGTGGGCAAGAGTCTCTGCCTTTGTGATCGAGAGTGTGTGTCTCTGTGAGCGAGAGTCTATGTCTATGTGAGCGAGAGTCTGTGTCTGTGTCAGCGAGAGTCTGTGTCTGTGTGATCGAGAGTCTGTGTCTGTGTGGGCGAGAGTCTGTGCCTGTGTGAGCGTGAGCATATTTGACTGTGTGAAAGTGTGACTGCAAGGGCGAGAGTCTGTGCCTCCATGATCAAGAGTCTGTATCTCTGTGAACGAGAGTGTGTGTCTGTCTGAGCGAGAGTGTGTGTCTGTGTGAGCGACTTTCTGTGACTGTGAGAGCGAGAGTGTGTGTCTGTGCGAGCGAGAGCATGTTTGAGTGTGCGAGATTGTGACTGTCTGTGTGACAGTCTGTGCCTCTGTGATCGAGAGTCCGCGTCTGTGTGAGCGAGGGAGTGTGTCAGTGTGAGTCAGAGTTTGTGTCTGTGTGAGTGAGAGTCTGTGTCTGTGTGAGCAAGATTCTGTTTCTGTGTCAGTGAGAGTCTGTGTCTGTGTGAACGAGAGAGTGTATGTCTGTGTGAGCAAGAGCATGTTTGAGTGTGCGAGAGTGTGACTGTGTGTGCGAGAGTCTGTGCCTCTGTGATCGAGAGTCTGCATCTGTGTGAGCGAGAGTCTGCGCCTGTGTGAGCAAGAGTGTGTGTCTGTGTGAGCAAGAGTCTGTGTCTGTGTTATCAAGAGTCTGTTTCTTTGTGTGAGTGAGAGTCTGTGTCTGTGTGAGCAAGAGTGTGTGTCTGTGTGAGCGAGAGTTTGTGTCTGTGTGAGCAAGAGTCTGTGTCTATGTGAGCGAGAGTTTATGTCGGTGTGAGCGAGAGTGTGTGTCTGTGTGAGCAAGAGTCTGTGTCTGTGTTATCAAGAGTCTGTTTCTTTGTGTGAGTGAGAGTCTGTGTCTGTGTGAATGAGAGTGTGTGTCTGTCTGAGCGAGAGTCTGTGTCTGTATGAGTGAGAGTGTGTGTCTGTGTGAGCGAGAATGTGTGTCTGTGTCAGCAAGAGCATGTTTGAGTGTGCGAGAGTGTGACTGTATGGGTGAGAGCCTGTGCCTCTGTGATCGAGAGTTTCAATCCATGTGAGCGAGAGTCTGTGTCTGTGTGAGCGAGAGTCTGTGTCTGTGTGAGCGAGAGTGTGTGTCTGTGTGAGCGACAATCTGTGACTGTGAGAGCGAGAGTGTGTGTCTATGTGAGCGAGAAAATGTTTGAGTGTGCAAGAGTGTGACTGTGTGGGCGAGAGTCTGTGCCTGTGTGAGTGAGAATCTGCGTTTGTGTGAGCGAGAGTGTGTTTGTGTGAGTGAGAGTCTGTCTGTGTGAGTGGGAGTGTGTCTGTGTGATCGAGCGCGTGCTTGGGTGAGCGAGAATGTGACTGTGTGTGTGAGATTCTGTGTCTTTGTGGACAAGAGTATGTTTTTGTGTGAGTTAGAATCTGTATCTGTGCGAGAGAGTGTGTGTTTGTGTGAACTAGAGTCTGTGTCTGTGTGAGGGAGACCATGTTTGAGTGAGTGAGAGTGTGTGCCTGTGTGAGCGAGAGTGTGCCTGTGTAAGCGACAGCGTGTCTGTGTGAACAAGAGTCTGTGTCTGTGTGAGCGAGAGTGTGTGTCTGTATGAACGAAAGTCTGTGTCTGTGTGAGCGAGATTATGTGTCTGTGTGAGCGAGTGTTTCTGCCTGTGTGTGTGACAGTGTGTTTGAGTGAGCGAGAGTGTATCAATGTGAGTGAGTGTCTGTGTCCGTGTGAGCAAGAGTATATGTCTGTGTGACTGAGAGCGTGTTTGAGTGAGCGAGACTGTGTCATTGCGAGTGAGAGTCTGTGTAGTGTGAGCGATAGTGTGTGTCTGTGTGAGCGAGAGCATGTTTGAGTGAGTGAGAATGTGTTCCAGTGTGAGTGAGAGTGTGTTACTGTGTGAGTGAGAGTCTGTGTCCGTATGAGCGAGAGTGTGTCTGTGTGAGCAAGAGTCTGTGCCTCTTTGATCGAGAGTCTGTATCTGTGAGAGCGAGAATGTATGTCTCTATGAGTGAGAGTCTGTGTTTGTGTGAGCGAGTGTCTGTCTGTGTGAGTGAGAGCTTGTTTGAGTGCGCGAGATTTTGTGCCTGTGTGAGTGAGAATCTGTGTTTGTGTGAGTGAGAGTGTGTTTGTGTGAGTGAGATTGTGTCTGTGTGAGCGAGAGTGTGTCTGTGTGATCGAGAGCATGTTTGAGTGAGCGATAGTGTGTTCCAGTGTGAGTGAGACTGTGTCTGTGCGAGCGAGAGTGTATCTGTGTGAGTGAGAGTGTGTGTCTGTGTGAGCAAGAGTGTATGTCTGTGTGAGTGAGAGTGTGTTTGAGTGAGCGAGAGTGTGTCATTGTGAGTGTGAGTCTGTGTCTGTGTGAGTGAGAGTGTGTGTCTGTGTGAGCGAGATCTGTGTCTGTGTGAGTGAGAGTCTGTGTCTATGTGATCGAGTGTCTGTGTCTGTATGAGCGAGAGTCTGTGTCTGTGTGAACAACAGTCTTTTTCTTTGTGAGTGAGACTCTGTGTCTGTGTGAGCGAGAGTGTGTCTGTGTGAGCGCGAGCATGTTTGATTGTGTGAGAGTGTGACTGTGTGGTCAAGAGTCTGTGCCTCTGTGATCGAGAGTCTGTGTCTATGTGAGCGAGAGTCTGTGTCTGCCTGAGCAAGATTCTGTGTCTGTGTTAGAGAGAGTCTGTGTCTGTGTGAACAAGCGTCTGTTTCTGTGTGAGTGAGAGTTTGTGCCTGTGTGAGCGAGAGTGTATATCTGTGTGAGCGAGAGTGTGTATCTGTGTGAGCGACAGTGTGTGTCTAAGTGAGCAATATTATGTGTCTCAGTGAGCAAGAGTGTGTGTCTGTGTGAACGACAGTCTTTCTGTGAGTGAGCGTGTGTATCTGTGTGAGTGAGACTGTGTGTCTGTGTGAGCGAGATTGTGTGTCTGTGTAAGCGAGAGTCTGTGTATGTCTGAGCAATAGTCTTTGTCTGCATGTACAAGGATCTGTGACTGTGTGAGCGAGAGTGTGTTTCTGTGTTAGCCACAGGGTGTATGAGTTAGTAAGAGTGTGTGTCTGTGTGAGCGAGAGCATGTTTGAGCGAGCTACGGTGTGTCTGTGTGAGTGAGAGTGTGTGTCTGTGTGAGGGAGAGTCTGTGTCTGTGTGAGCAACAGTCTGTTTCTGTGTGAGTGAAAGTCTGTGTCTGTGTGAGGGAGAGTGTGTGTCTGTGTGAGCAAGAGCATGTTTGAGTGTGCGAGAGTGTGACTGTGTGGGCAAGAATATGTGCCTCTGTGATAGAGAGTCTGTGTCTGTGTCAGCGAGAGTGTGTGTCTCTGTGAGCGAGAGTGTGTATCTGTGTGAGCGAGATCTGTATCTGTGTGAGCGAGAGTGTGTGTCTAAGGGAGCAAGAATCTATGTCTGTGTGAGCGAGAGTGTGATTCTGTGTGAGCAAGAGCATAGTTGAATGTGCGAGAGTGTGACTGTATGTGCGACAGCCTGTGCCTCTGTAATCGAGAATCTGTGTCTGTGTGAGCGAGAGTCTCTGTCTGTGTGAGCGAGATTGTGTGTCTGTGTGAGCTAGAGTCTGTGTATGTCTGAGCGATAGTCTTTGTCTGCATGAACAAGAGTCTGTGACTGTGTGAGCGAGAGTGTGTTTCTGTGTTAGCCACAGGGTATATGAGTGAGTAAGAGTGTGTGTCTGTGTGAGCGAGAGCATGTTTGAGCGAGCTACAGTGTGTCTGTGTGACTGAGAGTATGTGTCTGTGTGAGCGAGAGTGTATGTCTGTATGAGCTAGAGCATGTTTGAGTGTGCGAGACTGTGACTGTATGGGCGAGAGTCTGTGCCTCTGTGATCGAGAGTCTGTGTCTCTCTGAGCGAGAGTGTGTGTCTGTGTGATCGAGAGTCTGTGTCTGTGTGAGGGGGAGTGTGTGTCTGTGTGAGCAAGAGTCTGTGTCTGTGTGAGCAAGAGTCTGTTTCTGTGTGGGCGAGAGTCTGTGTCTGTGTGAGGGAGAGTGTGTGTCTGTGTGAGCGAGAGTGTGTCTGTGTGAGCAAGAGCACATTTGAGTGTGCGAGAGTGTGACTGTGTGGGCAAGAGTGTGTGTCTCTGTGATCGAGAGTCTGTGTCTCTCTGAGCGAGAGTGTGTGTCTGTGTGATCGAGAGTCTGTGTCTGTGTGAGGGAGAGTCTGTGTCTGTGTGAGCGAGAGTGTGTCTGTGTGAGCAAGAGCATGTTTGAGTGTGTGAGAGTGTGACTGTGTGGGCAAGACTGTGTGCCTCTGTGATCGAGAGTCTGTGTCTGTGTGGGCGAGAGTGTGTGTCTCTGTGAGCGAGAGTGTGTATCTGTGTGACCGAGACTGTGTATCTGTGTGAGCGAGAGTGTGTGTCGAAGGGAGCAAGAGTCTATGTCTGTGTGAGGGAGATTGTATGTCTGTGTGAGCAAGAGCATATTTGAGCGTGCAAGAGTGTGACTGTATGGGCGAGAGCCTGTGCCTCTGTAATCGAGAATCTGTGTCTGTGTGAGCAAGAGTGTGTTTCTGTGTGAGCGAGAGTCTGTGTCTGTGTGAGGGAGAGTCTGTGTCTGTGTGAGCGAGAGTGTGTCTGTGTGAGCAAGAGCATGTTTGAGTGTGCGAGAGTGTGACTGTGTGGGCAAGAGTGTGTGCCTCTGTGATCGAGAGTCTGTGTCTCTCTGAGCGAGAGTGTGTGTCTGTGTGAGCGAGAGCGTGTGTCTGTGTGAGTGAGAGCATGTTTGAGTTTGCGACTGTGTGACTGTATGGGCGAGAGTCTGTGCCTCTGTGATCGGGATTCTGTGTCTGTGTGAGCAACAGTCTGTGACTGTGTGAGTGAGATTGTGTGTCTGTGCAAGCGAGAGCATCTTTGAGTGTGCGAGATTGTGACTGTGTGTGTGAGAGTCTGTGCCTCTGTGATCAAGAGTCTGTGTCTGTGTGAGCGAGAGTCTGTGTCTGTGTGAGCGAGAGCCTGTGTCTGTGTGAGCAAGAGTCTGTTTCTGTGTGAGTGAGAGTCTGTGTCTGTGTGAGTGAGAGTGTGTGTCTGTGTGAGCAACAGCATGTTTGAGTGTGCGAGAGTGTGACTGTGTGTGCAAGAGTCAATGCCTCTGTGATCGAGAGTCTGCGTCTGTGTGAGCAAGAGTGTGTGTCTGTGTGAGCGAGAGTGTATGCCTGTGTGAGCAAGAGTCTGTGTTTGTGTGAGCAAGAGTTTATGTCTGTGTGAGCGTGAGTGTGTGTCTGTGTGAGCGAGAGTTTATGTCTGTGTGAGCGAGAGTGTGGGTCTGTGTGATCGAGAGTCTGTGTCTGTGTGAGCAAGAGTCTGTGTGTGTGAGCAAGAGTCTGTTTCTGTGTGAGTGAGAGTGTGTGTCTTTGTGAGGGAGAGTGTGTGTCTGTGTGAGCAAGAGCATGTTTGAGTGTGCGAGAGTGTGACTGTGTGGGCAAGAGTCTGTGCCTCTGTGATCGAGAGTCTGTGTCTGTGTCAGCGAGTGTGTCTCTGTGAACGAGAGTGTGTATCTGTGAGAGCAAGACTGTGTATCTGTGTGAGCGAGAGTTTATGTCGGTGTGAGCGAGAGTGTGTATCTGTGTGAGCGAGAGTGTGTGTCTAATTGAGCAAGAGAATGTGTCTAAGTGAGCAAGAGTCTGTATCTGTGTGAACCACAGACTTTGTGTGAGCGAGAGTCTGTGTCTGTGAGTGAGCGTGTGTATCTGTCTGAGTGAGACCGTGTGTCTGTGTGAGCAAGAGTGTATGTCTGTGTGAGTGACAGTGTGTTTGAGTGAGCGAGAGTGTGTCATTGTGAGTGTGAGTCTGTGTCTGTGTGAGCGAGAGTGTATGTCTATGTGAGCGAGAGCATGATTGAGTGAGCGAGGGTTTGTTCCCGTGTAAGTGAGAGTATGTATGTGTGAGCTAGATTGTGTCTGTGTGAGGGAGAGTGTATGTCTGGATGAACAAGAGTCTGTGTCTGTGTGATCGAGAGTGTGTCTGTGTGAGTGACAGCATGTTTGAGTGAGCAAGTGTTTATCATCGTGAGTGAGAGTCTGTGTCTGTCTGAGCGAGAGTGCATGTCTGTGTGAGTGAGAGCATGTGTGAGTGAGCGAGATTGTGTCATTGTGAGTGAGAGTCTGTATCTGTGAGAGCGAGAATGTGTGTCCCTATGAGTGAGAATCTCTGTTTGTGTGAGTGAGATTGTGTCTGTCTGACGGAGAGTGTGTCTGTGTGCACAAGAGCGTGTTTGAGTGAGCGAGAATGTGTCTGTGCGAGCGAGAGTCTGTGTCTGTGTGACAGTGTGTGTTTGTGTGAACTAGAGTCGGTGTCTGTTTGAGTGAGAGTGTTTGTGTGAGTGAGCGAGAGTTTCTGCCTGTGTGAGTGACAGCATGTTTGACAGAGCGAGAGTCTGTGTTTGTGTGAGCGAGAGTGTATGTCTGTGTGAGCGAGAGCATGTTTGAGTGAGCGAGAGTGTGTTCCAGTATGAGTGAGAGTGTGCCTGTGTGAGCTAGAGTGTGTCTGTGTGAGTGAGAACGAGAGTGTGTGTGTGGATGAACAAGAGTCTGTGTCTGTGTGAGTGAGAGCATGTTTGAGTGAGCAAGTGTGTCATTGTGAGAGTCTGTGTCTTTGTGAGCGAGAGTGTATGTCTGTGTGAGCGAGAAAATGTTTGAGTGAGCGTGAGTGTGTTCCTGTGTGAGTGAGTGTGTATCTTTATGAGTGAGAATGTGTGTCAGTGTGAGTGAGAACTTGTGTTTGTGTGAGCGAGTGCTTATTTGAGTGAGCGAGAGTGTGTCTGTGTGAGGAAGAGTCTGTGTCTCTGTGATCGAGAGTCTGTGTCTCTGTGACCGAGATTGTGTCTGTGAGAGGGAGAATGTGTGTCTCTATGAGTGAGAGTCTGTGGTTGTGTGAGCGAGAGTGTCTGTGTAAGTGAGAGCTTGCTTGAGTGAGTGAGATTGTGTGCCTGTGTGAATGAGAATCAGTGTTTGAGTGAGCGAGAATGTGTCTGTGCGAGCGAGAGTCTGTCTGTGAGAGAGTGTGTGTTTGTGTGAACTAGAGTGTGTGTCTGTGTAAGCGAAAGTGTTTGTGTGAGTGAGCGAGAGTTTCTGCCTGTGTGAGTGACAGCGTGTTTGACTGAGCGTGAGTGTGTCATTGTGAGTGAGAGTCTGTGTCTGTGTGAGCAAGAGCGTATGTCTGTGTGAGCGAGTGCATGTTTGAGTGAGCGAGAGTGTGTTCCTGTGTGAGTGAGAGTCTTTGTCTGTATGAGAGATAGTGTGTCTGTGTGAGTGAGAACATGTGTTTGTGTGAGCGAAAGCTTATTTGAGTGAGCGATAGTGTGTTTGTGTGAGCAAGAGTCTGTGCCTCTCTGATCGAGAGTCTATATCTGTGAGAGCGAGAATGTATGTCTCTATGAGTGAGAGTCTGTGTTTGTGTAAGCGAGTGTCTGTCTGTGTGAGTGAGAGCTTGTTTGAGTGAGCGAGATTTTGTGCCTGTGTGAGTGAGAATCTGTGTTTGTGTGAGCAAGAATGTGTTTGTGTGAGTGAGGTTGTATCTGTGTGAGCGAGAATGTGTCTGTGTGAACAAGAGCGTGTTTGAGTGAGCGAGAATGTGTCTGTGTGTGTGAGATTCTGTGTCTGTGTGGGAAAGAGTATGTGTTTGTGTAAGTTAGAATCTGTGTCTGTGAGAGAGAGTGTGTGTTTGTGTGAACTAGAGCTTGCGTCTGTGTAAGTTAGAATGTGTTTGTGAGAGTGTGTGTTTGTGTGAACTAGAGTCTGTGTCTGTGCGAACGAGAGTCTGTGTCTGTGAGAGCGAAAGTCTGTGTCTGTGTGAGTGAGTGTCTGTGTCTGTGAACGATTCTGTGGGTCTGTATGAGCGAGAGCGTGTTTGAGTGAGCGAGAGTGTGTCTGTGATCGAGAGTCTGTCTCTGTGTGAGTGAGAGTGTGTCTCTGTGTGAGTGAGAGTGTGTCTCTGTGAGCGAGGATGTGTCTGTGCGAGCAAGAGTGTGTCTGTGTGCGAGAGTCTGTGTCTGTGCGAATGAGAATGTGTGTGTGTGAGCAAGAGTCTGTGTCAGTGGGAGAGAGATTTGTGTTTCTGTATGAGCAGGAGTGAGTTTGAGTAAGTAATAGTGTATCTGTGTGAGGGAGAGTCTGTGTCTCTGTGATCGAAAGCCTGTGTCTGTAAGGGAGACCGTATTTGAGTGAACGAGAGTGTGTCTGTGTGAGCAAGAGTCAGTGTCTGTGTGAGCGAGAGTGTGTCTCTGTGTGAGCAAGTGTTTCTGCCTGTGTGAGTGACAGCGTGTTTGAGTGAGAGAGAGTGTGTCATTGTGAGTGGGATTCTGTGTCTGTGCGAGTGAGAGTGTATGTCTGTGTGAGCGAGAGTGTATATGTGTGTGAATGAGACCGTGTTTGAGTGAGCGAGTGTGAATGTCAGCTTGAGCGAGAGCATGTTTGAGTGAGCGAGAGGTGTTCCAGTGTGAGTGAGAGTGTGTCTGTGAGGGCGAGAGTGTACCTGTGTGAGTGAGAGTGTGTGTCTGTGTGAGCGAGAGTGTGTATCTGTGTGAGCGACAGTGTGTGTCTAAGTGAGCAATATTATGTGTCTCAGTGAGCAAGAGTGTGTGTCTGTGTGAACGACAGTCTTTCTGTGAGTGAGCGTGTGTATCTGTGTGAGTGAGACTGTGTGTCTGTGTGAGCGAGATTGTGTGTCTGTGTGAGCAAGAGTCTGTGTATGTCTGAGCAATAGTCTTTGTCTGCATGTACAAGGATCTGTGACTGTGTGAGCGAGAGTGTGTTTCTGTGTTAGCCACAGGGTGTATGAGTTATTAAGAGTGTGTGTCTGTGTGAGCGAGAGCATGTTTGAGCGAGCTACAGTGTGTCTGTGTGAGTGAGAGTGTGTGTCTGGGTGAGGGAGTCTGTGACTGTGTGAGCAAGAGTCTGTTTCTGTGTGAGTGAGAGTCTGTGTCTGTGTGAGGGGGAGTGTGTGTCTGTGTGAGCAAGAGCATGTTTGAGTGTGCGAGAGTGTGACTGTGTGGGCAAGAGTGTGTGCCTCTGTGATAGAGAGTCTGTGTCTGTGTGAGCGAGAGTTTGTGTCTCTGTGAGCGAGACTGTGTATCTGTGTGAGCGAGAGTGTGTGTCTAAGGGAGCAAGAGTCTATGTCTGTGTGAGGGAGAGTGTGTGTCTGTGTGAGCAAGAGCATAGTTGAATGTGCGAGAGCGTGACTGTATGTGCGAGAGCCTGTGCCTCTGTAATCGAGAATCTGTGTCTGTGTGAGTGAGATTGTGTGTCTGTGTGAGCTAGAGTCTGTGTATGTCTGAGCGATAGTCTTTGTCTGCATGAACAAGGGTCTGTGACTGTGTGAGCGAGAGTGTGTTTCTGTGTTAGCCGCAGGATATATGAGTGAGTAAGAGTGTGTGTCTGTGTGAGCGAGAGCATGTTTGAGCGAGCTACAGTGTGTCTGTGTGACTGAGAGTATGTGTCTGGGTGAGCGAGAGTGTATATCTGTATGAGCTAGAGCATGTTTGAGTGTGCGAGACTGTGACTGTATGGGCGAGAGTCGGTGCCTCTGTGATCGAGAGTCTGTGTCTCTCTGAGCGAAAGTGTGTGTCTGTGTGATCAAGAGTCTGTGTCTGTGTGAGCGAGAGTCTGTGTCTGTGTGAGCAAGAGTCTGTTACTGTGTGAGTGAGAGTCTGTGTCTGTGTGAGGGAGAGTGTGTGTCTGTGTGAGCAAGAGCATGTTTGAGTGTGCGAGAGTGTGACTGTGTGGGCAAGAGTGTGTGCCTCTGTGATCGAGAGTCTGTGTCTGTGTGGGCAAGAGTGTGTGTCTGTGTGAGCGAGAGTGTGTGTCTAAGGGAGCAAGAGTCTATGTCTGTGTGAGGGAGAGTGTGTGTCTGTGTGAGCAAGAGCATATTTGAGTGTGCGAGAGTGTGACTGTATGGGCGAGAGCCTGTGCCTCTGTAATCGAGAATCTGTGTCTGTGTGAGCGAGAGTCTCTGTCTGTGTGAGTGAGATTGTGTGTCTGTGTGAGCTAGAGTCTGTGTATGTCTGAGCAATAGTCTTTGTCTGCATGAACAAGGGTCTGTGATTGTGTGAGCGAGAGTGTGTTTCTGTGTTAGCCACAGGGTGTATGAGTGAGTAATAGTGTGTGTCTGTGTGAGCGAGAGCATGTTTGAGCAAGCTACAGTGTGTCTGTGTGAGTGAGAGTGTGTGTCTGTGTGAGGGAGTCTGTGTCTGTGTGAGCAAGAGTCTGTTTCTGTGTGAGTGGGAGTCTGTGTCTGTGTGAGCGAGAGTGTATGTCTGTGTGAGCAAGAGCATGTTTGAGTGAGCGAGAGTGTGTTCCAGTGTGAATGAGAGTGTGTCAGTGTGAGTGAGAGTGTGTGTGTGGATGAACAAGAGTCTGTGTCTGTGTCAGCGAGAGTGTGTCTGTGTGAGTGAGAGCATATTTGAGTGAGCAAGAGTGTGTCATTTTGAGTGAAAGTCTGTGTCTTTGTGAGCGAGAGCGTATGTCTGTGTGAGCGAGAGCATGTTTGAGTGAGCGAGAGTGTGTTCCTGTGTGAGTGAGTGTGTGTCTATGAGCGAGAGTGTGTGTCTGTGTGAGTGAGAACATGTTTTTGTGTGAGCGAGAGCTTATTTGAGTGAGCGAGAGTGTGTCTGTGTGACAAGAGTCTGTGTCTCTGTGATCGAGAGTCTGTGTCTCTGTGACCGAGACTGTGTCTGTGTGAACGAGATTCTGTATCAGTGAGAGGGAGAATGTGTGTCTCTATGAGTGAGAGTCTGTGTTTGTGTGAGCGAGAGTGTCTGTGTAAGCGAGAGCTTGCTTGAGTGAGCGAGATTTTGTGCCTGTGTGAGTGAGAATCTGCGTTTGTGTGAGCGAGAGTGTGTTTGTGTGAGTGAGATTGTGTCTGTGTGAGTGGAAGTGTGTCTGTGTGATCGAGAGCGTGTTTGGGTGAGCGAGAATGTGACTGTGTGTGTGAGATTCGGTGTCTTTGTGGACAAGAGTATGTTTTTGTGTGAGTTAGAATCTGTGTCTGTGCGAGAGAGTGTGTGTTTGTGTGAACTAGAGTCTGTGTCTGTGTGAGGGAGACCATGTTTGAGTGAGTGAGAGTGTGTGCCTGTGTGAGTGAGAGTGTGCCTGTGTAAGCGACAGCGTGTCTGTGTGAACAAGAGTCTGTGTCTGTGTGAGCGAGATTATGTGTCTGTGTGAGCGAGTGTTTCTGCCTGTGTGTGTGACAGTGTGTTTGAGTGAGCGAGAGTGTATCAATGTGAGTGAGTGTCTGTGTCCGTGTGAGCAAGAGTATATGTCTGTGTGACTGAGAGCGTGTTTGAGTGAGCGAGACTGTGTCATTGCGAGTGAGAGTCTGTGTAGTGTGACCGATAGTGTGTGTCTGTGTGAGCGAGAGCATGTTTGAGTGAGCGAGAATGTGTTCCAGTGTGAGTGAGAGTGTGTTCCTGTGTGAGTGAGAGTCTGTGTCCGTATGAGCGAGAGTGTATCTGTGTGAGCAAGAGTCTGTGCCTCTTTGATCGAGAGTCTGTATCTGTGAGAGCGAGAATGTATGTCTCTATGAGTGAGAGTCTGTTTGTGTGAGCGAGTGTCTGTCTGTGTGAGTGAGAGCTTGTTTGAGTGCGCGAGATTTTGTGCCTGTGTGAGTGAGAATCTGTGTTTGTGTGAGTGAGAGTGTGTTTGTGTGAGTGAGATTGTGTCTGTGTGAGCGAGAGTGTGTCTGTGTGATCGAGAGCATGTTTGAGTGAGCGATAGTGTGTTCCAGTGTGAGTGAGACTGTGTCTGTGCGAGCGAGAGTGTATCTGTGTGAGTGAGAGTGTGTGTCTGTGTGAGCAAGAGTGTATGTCTGTGTGAGTGAGAGTGTGTTTGAGTGAGCGAGAGTGTGTCATTGTGAGTGTGAGTCTGTGTCTGTGTGAGTGAGAGTGTGTGTCTGTGTGAGCGAGATCTGTGTCTGTGTGAGTGAGAGTCTGTGTCTATGTGATCGAGTGTCTGTGTCTGTGTGAGCGAGAGTCTGTGTCTGTGTGAACAACAGTCTTTTTCTTTGTGAGTGAGACTCTGTGTCTGTGTGAGCGAGAGTGTGTCTGTGTGAGCGCGAGCATGTTTGATTGTGTGAGAGTGTGACTGTGTGGTCAAGAGTCTGTGCCTCTGTGATCGAGAGTCTGTGTCTATGTGAGCGAGAGTCTGTGTCTGCCAGAGCAAGATTCTGTGTCTGTGTTAGAGAGAGTCTGTGTCTGTGTGAACAAGCGTCTGTTTCTGTGTGAGTGAGAGTTTGTGCCTGTGTGAGCGAGAGTGTATATCTGTGTGAGCGAGAGTGTGTATCTGTGTGAGCGACAGTGTGTGTCTAAGTGAGCAATATTATGTGTCTCAGTGAGCAAGAGTGTGTGTCTGTGTGAACGACAGTCTTTCTGTGAGTGAGCGTGTGTATCTGTGTGAGTGAGACTGTGTGTCTGTGTGAGCGAGATTGTGTGTCTGTGTGAGCGAGAGTCTGTGTATGTCTGAGCAATAGTCTTTGTCTGCATGTACAAGGATCTGTGACTGTGTGAGCGAGAGTGTGTTTCTGTGTTAGCCACAGGGTGTATGAGTTAGTAAGAGTGTGTGTCTGTGTGAGCGAGAGCATGTTTGAGCGAGCTACGGTGTGTCTGTGTGAGTGAGAGTGTGTGTCTGTGTGAGGGAGAGTCTGTGTCTGTGTGAGCAACAGTCTGTTTCTGTGTGAGTGAAAGTCTGTGTCTGTGTGAGGGAGAGTGTGTGTCTGTGTGAGCAAGAGCATGTTTGAGTGTGCGAGAGTGTGACTGTGTGGGCAAGAATATGTGCCTCTGTGATAGAGAGTCTGTGTCTGTGTCAGCGAGAGTGTGTGTCTCTGTGAGCGAGAGTGTGTATCTGTGTGAGCGAGATCTGTATCTGTGTGAGCGAGAGTGTGTGTCTAAGGGAGCAAGAATCTATGTCTGTGTGAGCGAGAGTGTGATTCTGTGTGAGCAAGAGCATAGTTGAATGTGCGAGAGTGTGACTGTATGTGCGACAGCCTGTGCCTCTGTAATCGAGAATCTGTGTCTGTGTGAGCGAGAGTCTCTGTCTGTGTGAGCGAGATTGTGTGTCTGTGTGAGCTAGAGTCTGTGTATGTCTGAGCGATAGTCTTTGTCTGCATGAACAAGAGTCTGTGACTGTGTGAGCGAGAGTGTGTTTCTGTGTTAGCCACAGGGTATATGAGTGAGTAAGAATGTGTGTCTGTGTGAGCGAGAGCATGTTTGAGCGAGCTACAGTGTGTCTGTGTGACTGAGAGTATGTGTCTGTGTGAGCGAGAGTGTATGTCTGTATGAGCTAGAGCATGTTTGAGTGTGCGAGACTGTGACTGTATGGGCGAGAGTCTGTGCCTCTGTGATCGAGAGTCTGTGTCTCTCTGAGCGAGAGTGTGTGTCTGTGTGATCGAGAGTCTGTGTCTGTGTGAGGGGGAGTGTGTGACTGTGTGGGCAAGACTGTGTGCCTCTGTGATCGAGAGTCTGTGTCTGTGTGGGCGAGAGTGTGTGTCTCTGTGAGCGAGAGTGTGTATCTGTGTGACCGAGACTGTGTATCTGTGTGAGCGAGAGTGTGTGTCGAAGGGAGCAAGAGTCTATGTCTGTGTGAGGGAGATTGTATGTCTGTGTGAGCAAGAGCATATTTGAGTGTGCAAGAGTGTGACTGTATGGGCGAGAGCCTGTGCCTCTGTAATCGAGAATCTGTGTCTGTGTGAGCAAGAGTGTGTTTCTGTGTGAGCGAGAGTCTGTGTCTGTGTGAGGGAGAGTCTGTGTCTGTGTGAGCGAGAGTGTGTCTGTGTGAGCAAGAGCATGTTTGAGTGTGCGAGAGTGTGACTGTGTGGGCAAGAGTGTGTGCCTCTGTGATCGAGAGTCTGTGTCTCTCTGAGCGAGAGTGTGTGTCTGTGTGAGCGAGAGCGTGTGTCTGTGTGAGTGAGAGCATGTTTGAGTTTGCGACTGTGTGACTGTATGGGCGAGAGTCTGTGCCTCTGTGATCGGGATTCTGTGTCTGTGTGAGCAACAGTCTGTGACTGTGTGAGTGAGATTGTGTGTCTGTGCAAGCGAGAGCATCTTTGAGTGTGCGAGATTGTGACTGTGTGTGTGAGAGTCTGTGCCTCTGTGATCAAGAGTCTGTGTCTGTGTGAGCGAGAGTCTGTGTCTGTGTGAGCGAGAGTCTGTGTTTGTGTGAGCAAGAGTCTGTTTCTGTGTGAGTGAGAGTCTGTGTCTGTGTGAGTGAGAGTGTGTGTCTGTGTGAGCAACAGCATGTTTGAGTGTGCGAGAGTGTGACTGTGTGTGCAAGAGTCAATGCCTCTGTGATCGAAAGTCTGCGTCTGTGTGAGCAAGAGTGTGTGTCTGTGTGAGCGAGAGTGTATGCCTGTGTGAGCAAGAGTCTGTGTTTGTGTGAGCAAGAGTTTATGTCTGTGTGAGCGTGAGTGTGTGTCTGTGTGAGCGAGAGTTTATGTCTGTGTGAGCGAGAGTGTGGGTCTGTGTGATCGAGAGTCTGTGTCTGTGTGAGCAAGAGTTTGTGTGTGTGAGCAAGAGTCTGTTTCTGTGTGAGTGAGAGTCTGTGTCTTTGTGAGGGAGAGTGTGTGTCTGTGTGAGCAAGAGCATGTTTGAGTGTGCGAGAGTGTGACTGTGTGGGCAAGAGTCTGTGCCTCTGTGATCGAGAGTCTGTGTCTGTGTCAGCGAGAGTGTGTGTCTCTGTGAGCGAGAGTGTGTATCTGTGAGAGCAAGACTGTGTATCTGTGTGAGCGAGAGTTTATGTCGGTGTGAGCGAGAGTGTGTATCTGTGTGAGCGAGAGTGTGTGTCTAATTGAGCAAGAGAATGTGTCTAAGTGAGCAAGAGTCTGTATCTGTGTGAACCACAGACTTTGTGTGAGCGAGAGTCTGTGTCTGTGAGTGAGCGTGTGTATCTGTCTGAGTGAGACCGTGTGTCTGTGTGAGCAAGAGTGTATGTCTGTGTGAGTGACAGTGTGTTTGAGTGAGCGAGAGTGTGTCATTGTGAGTGTGAGTCTGTGTCTGTGTGAGCGAGAGTGTATGTCTATGTGAGCGAGAGCATGATTGAGTGAGCGAGGGTTTGTTCCCGTGTGAGTGAGAGTATGTATGTGTGAGCTAGATTGTGTCTGTGTGAGGGAGAGTGTATGTCTGGATGAACAAGAGTCTGTGTCTGTGTGAGCGAGAGTGTGTCTGTGTGAGTGACAGCATGTTTGAGTGAGCAAGTGTTTATCATCATGAGTGTGAGTCTGTGTCTGTCTGAGCGAGAGTGTATGTCTGTGTGAGTGAGAGCATGTGTGAGTGAGCGAGATTGTGTCATTGTGAGTGAGAGTCTGTATCTGTGAGAGCGAGAATGTGTGTCTCTATGAGTGAGAGAGAGTGTCTGTGTAAACAAGATCTTGCTTGAGTGAGCGAGAGTGTGTGCCTCTGTGAGTGAGAATCTCTGTTTGTGTGAGTGAGATTGTGTCTGTCTGACGGAGAGTGTGTCTGTGTGCGCAAGAGCGTGTTTGAATGAGCGAGAATGTGTCTGTGCGAGCGAGAGTCTGTGTCTGTGTGAGAGTGTGTGTTTGTGTGAACTAGAGTTGGTGTCTGTTTGAGCGAGAGTGTTTGTGTGAGTGAGCGAGATTTTCTGCCTGTGTGAGTGACAGCATGTTTGACTGAGCGAGAGTCTGTGTTTGTGTGAGCATGAGTGTATGTCTGTGTGAGTGAGAGCGTGTTTGAGTGAGCGAGAGTGTGTCATTGTGAGTGTCAGTCTGTGTCTGTGTGAGCGAGAGTGTATGTCTGTGTGAGCGAGAGCATGTTTGAGTGAGCGAGAGTGTGTTCCAGTATGAGTGAGAGTGTGCCTGTGTGAGCTAGAGTGTGTCTGTGTGAGTGAGAACGAGAGTGTGTGTGTGGATGAACAAGAGTCTGTGTCTGTGTGAGCGAGAGTGTGTCTGTGTGAGTAAGAGCATGTTTGAGTGAGCAAGAGTGTGTCATTGTGAGTGAGAGTCTGTGTCTTTGTGAGCGAGAAAATGTTTGAGTGAGCGTGAGTGTGTTCCTGTGTGAGTGAGTGTGTGTCTTTATGAGCGAGAGTGTGTGTCTGTGTGAGTGAGAACATGTGCTTGTGTGAGCGAGTGCTTATTTGAGTGAGCGAGAGTCTGTCTGTGTGAGGAAGATTCTGTGTCTCTGTGATCAAGGACCTGTGTCTCTGTGACCGAGATTGTGTCTGTGTGAGCGAGATTCTGTATCTGTGAGAGCGAGAATGTGTGTCTCTATGAGTGAGTGTCTGTGTCTGTGTAAGAGAGAGCTTGCTTGAGTAAGCGAGAGTGTGTGCCTCTGTGAGTGAGAATCTCTGTTTGTGTGAGTGAGATTGTGCCTGTCTGATGGAGAGTGTGTCTGTGTGTGCAAAAGCGTGTTTGAGTGAGCAAGAATGTGTCTGTGCGAGCGAGAGTCTGTGTCTGTGTGAGAGAGTGTGTGTTTGTGTGAACTATAGTCTGTGTCTGTGTGAGCGAGAGTGTTTGTATGAGTGAGCGAGAGTTTCTGCCTGTGTGAGTGACAGCATGTTTGACTGAGCGAGAGTCTGTGTTTGTGTGAACTAGAGTCTGTGTCTGTGTGGGGGTGAGTGTGCCTGTGTAAGCCACAGCGTGTCTGTGTGAGCAAGAGTCTGTGTCTGTGTGAGCGAGAGTGTGTGTCTGTTTGAGCGAATGTTTCTGCCTTTGTGAGTGACAGCGTGTTTGAGTGAGCGAGAGTGTGTCATTGTGAGTGAGAGTCTGTGTCTGTGTGAGCAAGAGTGTATGTCTTTGTGAGTGAGAGCGTGGTTGAGTGAGCAAGAGTGTGTCATTGTGAGTGTCAGAATGTGTCTAAGTGAGCGAGAGTGTATGTCTGTGTGAGCGAGAGTGTGTTCCAGTGTGAGTGAGAGTGTGTCTGTGTGAGAGAGAGTGTGTGTCTGGATGAACAAGAGTCTGTGTCTGTGTGAGCGAGAGTGTGTCTGTGTGAGTGAGAGCATGTTTGAGTGAGCGAGTGTGTGATTGTGAGTGTCAGTCTGTGTCTGTGTGAGCGAGAGTGTATGTCTGTGTGAGCGAGAAAATGTTTGAGTGAGCGAGAGTGTGTTCCTGTGTGAGTGAGTGTGTGTTTTTATGAGCGAGAGTGTGTGTCTGTGTGAGTGAGAACGTGTGTTTGTGTGAGCGAGTGCTTATTTGAGTGAGCGAGAGTGTGTCTGTGTGAGGAAGAGTCTGTGTCTCTGTGATCGAGAGTCTGTGTCTCTGTGACCGAGATTGTGTCTGTGAGAGGGAGAATGTGTGTCTCTATGAGTGAGAGTCTGTGGTTGTGTGAGCGAGAGTGTCTGTGTAAGTGAGAGCTTGCTTGAGTAAGTGAGAGTGTGTGCCTGTGTGAGTGAGAATCAGTGTTTGTGTGAACGAGAATGTGTCTGTGCGAGCGAGAGTCTGTCTGTGAGAGAGTGTGTGTTTGTGTGAACTAGAGTGTGTGTCTGTGTGAGCGAGAGTGTTTGTGTGAGTGAGCGAGAGTTTCTGCCTGTGTGAATGACAGCGTGTTTGACTGAGCGTGAGTGTGTCATTGTGAGTGAGAGTCTGTGTCTGTGTGAGCAAGAGCGTATGTCTGTGTGAGCGAGTGCATGTTTGAGTGAGCGAGAGTGTGTTCCTGTGTGAGTGAGAGTCTTTGTCTGTATGAGCGATAGTGTGTGTCTGTGTGAGTGAGAACATGTGTTTGTGTGAGCGAAAGCTTATTTGAGTGAGCGATAGTGTGTTTGTGTGAGCAAGAGTCTGTGTCTCTCTGATCGAGAGTCTATATCTGTGAGAGCGAGAATGTATGTCTCTATGAGTGAGAGTCTGTGTTTGTGTAAGCGAGTGTCTGTCTGTGTGAGTGAGAGCTTGTTTGAGTGCGCGAGATTTTGTGCCTGTGTGAGTGAGAATCTGTGTTCGTGTGAGCAAGAATGTGTTTGTGTGAGTGAGGTTGTATCTGTGTGAGCGAGAATGTGTCTGTGTGATCGAGAGCGTGTTTGAGTGAGCGAGAATGTGTCTGTGTGTGTGAGATTCTGTGTCTGTGTGGGAAAGAGTATGTGTTTGTGTAAGTTAGAATCTGTGTCTGTGTGAGAGAGTGTGTGTTAGTGTGAACTAGAGTCTGCGTCTGTGTAAGTTAGAATGCGTTTGTGAGAGTGTGTGTTTGTGTGAACTAGAGTCTGTGTCTGTGCGAACGAGAGTCTGTGTCTGTGAGAGCGAAAGTCTGTGTCTGTGTGAGTGAGAGTCTGTGTCTGTGAACGATTCTGTGGGTCTGTATGAGCGAGAGCGTGTTTGAGTGAGCGGGAGTGTGTTCCAGTGTGAGTGAGAGTGTGTCAGTGTGAGTGAGAGTGTGTGTGTGGATAAACAAGAGTCTGTATCTGTGTCAGCGAGAGTGTGTCTGTGTGAGTGAGAGCATATTTGAGTGAGCAAGAGTGTGTCATTTTGAGTGAGAGTCTGTGTCTTTGTGAGCGAGAGTGTATGTCTGTGTGAGCAAGAGCATGTTTGAGTGAGCGAGAGTGTGTTCCTGTGTGAGTGAGTGTGTGTCTTTTTGAGCGAGACTGTGTGTCTGTGTGAGTGAGAACATATTTTTGTGTGAGCGAGAGCTTATTTGAGTGAGCGAGAGTGTGTCTGTGTGACAAGAGTCTGCGTCTCTGTGATCGAGAGTCTGTGTCTCTGTGACCGAGATTGTGTCTGTGTGAGCGAGATTCTGTATCTGTGAGAGCGAGAATGTGTGTCTCTATGAGTGAGAGTCTGTGTTTGTGTGAGCGAGAGTGTCTGTGTAAGCAAGAGCTTGCTTGAGTGAGTGAGATTTTGTGCCTGTGTGAGTGAGAATCTGTGTTTGTGTGAGCGAGAGTGTGTTTGTGTGAGTGAGATTGTGTCTGTGTGAGTGGGAGTGTGTCTGTGTGATCGAGAGCGTGTTTGGGTGAGCGAGAATGTGACTGTGTGTGTGAGATTCTGTGTCTTTGTGGACAAGAGTATGTTTTTGTGTGAGTTAGAATCTGTGTCTGTGCGAGAGAGTGTGTGTTTGTGTGAACTAGAATCTGTGTCTGTGTGAAGGAGACCATGTTTGAGTGAGTGAGAGTGTGTGCCTGTGTGAGCGAGAGTGTGCCTGTGTAAGTGACAGCGTGTCTGTGTGAACAAGAGTCTGTGTCTGTGTGAGCGAGAGTGTGTCTGTATGAACGAGAGTCTGTGTCTGTGTGAGCGAGATTATGTGTCTGTGTGAGCGAGTGTTTCTGCCTGTGTGTGTGACAGTGTGTTTGAGTGAGCGAGAGTGTATCAGTGTGAGTGAGTGTCTGTGTCCGTGTGAGCAAGAGTATATGTCTGTGTGACTGGGAGCGTGTTTGAGTGAGCGAGACTGTGTCATTGCGAGTGAGAGTCTGTGTAGTGTGAGCGACAGTGTATGTCTGTGTGAGCGAGAGCATGTTTGAGTGAGCGAGAATGTGTTCCAGTGTGAGTGAGAGTCTGTGTCCGTATGAGCGATAGTGTATGTCTGTGTGAGTGAGAACGTGTGTTTGTGTGAGCGAGAGCTTATTTGAGTGAGCGAGAGTGTGTGCCTCTTTGATCGAGAGTCTGTATCTGTGAGAGCGAGAATGTATGTCACTATGAGTGAGAGTCTGTGTTTGTGTGAGCGAGTGTCTGTCTGTGTGAGTGAGAGCTTGTTCGAATGCGCGAGATTTTGTGCCTGTGTGAGTGAGAATCTGTGTTTGTGTGAGTGAAAGTGTGTTTGTGTGAGTGAGATTGTGTCTGTGTGAGCGAGAGTGTGTCTGTGTGATTGAGAGCATGTTTGAGTGAGCGATAGTCTGTTCCAGTGTGAGTGAGACTGTGTCTGTGTGAGCGAGAGTGTATCTGTGTGAGTGAGAGTGTGTGTCTGTGTGAGCAAGAGTGCATGTCTGTGTGAGTGAGAGTGTGTTTGAGTGAGCGAGAGTGTGTCATTGTGAGTGTGAGTCTGTGTCTGTGTGAGCGAGAGTGTATGTCTATGTGAGCGAGATCTGTGTCTGTGTGAGCGAGAGTCTGTGTCTGTGTGAGCGAGAGTGTATGTCTATGTGAGCGAGAGCATGATTGAGTGAGCGAGGGTTTGTTCCCGTGTGAGTGAGAGTATGTATGTGTGAACAAGATTGTGTCTGTGTGAGGGAGAGTGTATGTCTGGATGAACAAGAGTCTGTGTCTGTGTGAGCGAGAGTGTGCCTGTGTGATCGACAGTGTATTCCTGTGTGAGTGATAGTGTGTCTGTGTGAGCAAGAGTCTGTGTCTCTGTGATCGAGTGTCTGTGTCTCTGTGACTGAGATTGTGTCAGTGTGAGCGAGATTATGTATCTATGAGAGCGAGAATGTGTGTCTCTATGAGTGATAGTCCCTGTTTGTATCAGCGAGAGTGCCTGTCTAAGTGAGAGCTTGCTTGAGTGAGTGAGAGTGGGTGCCTGTGTGAGTAAGAATCTGTGTTTGTGTGAGTGAGATTGTGTCTGTCTGACCGAGAGTGTTTCTGTGTGCACAAGAGCGTGTTTGAGTGAGCGAGAATGTGTCTGTGCGAGTGAGAATCTGTGTCTGTGAGAGAGAGTGTGTGTTTGTGTGAACTAGAGTCTCTGTCTGTGTGAGCGAGAGTGTTTGTGTGAGTGAGCAAGAGTTTCTGCCTGTGTGAGTGACAGCGTGTTTGACTGAGCGAGAGTGTGTCATTGTGAGTGAGAGTCTGTGTCTGTGTGAGCAAGAGTATATGCCTGTGTGAGCGAGAGCATGTTTGAGTAAGCGATAGTGTGTTTGTGTGGGCGAGAGTATGTGTTGGTGTGAGTGAGATTCTGTGTCTGTGTGAGCGAGTGTGTGTGTTTGTGTGAACTAGAGTCTGTATGAGCGAGAGTCTGTGTCTGTATCAGCGAGAGCGTGTTTGTGTGAGCGAGAGTGTGTGCCTGTGAGTGAGTTTCTGTGTCTGTGTGAGCGAGAGTGTGTTTGTGTGAGTGAGTTTGTGCCTGTGTGAGCGAAAGTGTGTCTGTGTGAGCGAGAGCATGTTTGAGTGAGCGAGAATGTGTCTGTGTGAGCGAGAGTCTGTGTCTGTGTGGGCGAGAGAATGTGTTTGTGTGAGTTAGAGTCTGTGTCTGTGAGAGACAGTGTGTATTGTGGAATTAGAGTCTGTGTCTGTGCAAGCGAGAGTCTGTGTCTGTGTGAGCGAGAATATGTGTGTGTGCGAGCAAGAGTCTGTCTCTGTGAACGAGTGTGTGTGTCTGTATGAGCGAGAGCGTGTTTGAGTGAGCGAGAGTGTGTCTTTGTGATCGAGAATCTGTGTCTCTGTGATCGAGAGTCTGTTTCTGTGTGAGCGAGAGTGTGCCTGTGTGACCGACAGTGTGTTCCTGTGTGAGTGATAGTGTGTCTGTGTGAGCAAGAGTCTGTGTCTCTGTGATCCAGTGTCTGTGTCTCTGTGACTGAGATTGTGTCAGTGTGAGCGAGATTATGTATCTATGAGAGCGAGAATGTGTGTCTCTATGAGTGATAGTCCCTGTTTGTATCAGCGAGAGTGTCTGTCTAAGTGAGAGCTTGCTTGAGTGAGTGAGAGTGGGTGCCTGTGTGAGTAAGAATCTGTGTTTGTGTGAGTGAGATTGTGTCTGTCTGACCGAGAGTGTTTCTGTGTGCACAAGAGCGTGTTTGAGTGAGCGAGAATGTGTCTGTGTGAGTGAGAATCTGTGTCTGTGAGAGAGAGTGTGTGTTTGTGTGAACTAGAGTCTGTGTCTGTGTGAGCGAGAGTGTTTGTGTGAGTGAGCAAGAGTTTCTGCCTGTGTGAGTGACAGCGTGTTTGACTGAGCGAGAGTGTGTCATTGTGAGTGAGAGTCTGTGTCTGTGTGAGCAAGAGTATATGCCTGTGTGAGCGAGAGCATGTTTGAGTGAGCGATAGTGTTTCTGTGCGAGTCAGAGTCTGTGCCTCTATGATCAAGAGTCTGTATCTGTGTGAGCGAGAATGTATGTCGCCATGAGTGAGAGTCTGTGTTTGTGTGACCGAGTGTCTGTCTGCGGGAGTGAGAGCTTGTTTGAGTGAGTGAGATTTTGTGCCTGTGTGAGTGAGAATCTGTGTTTGTGTGAGCGAGTGTGTGTTTGTGTGAGTTAGAATCTGTGTCTGTGACAGAGAGTGTGTGTTTGTGTGAACTAGAGTCTTTGTCTGTGCAGGCGAGAGTCTGTGTCTGTGTGAGCAAGAATATGTGTGTGTGTGAGCAAGAGTCTGTGTCTGTGAACGAGTGTGTGTGTCTGTATGAGTGAGAGCATGTTTGAGGGAGCGAGAGTGTGTCTCAGTGATCGAGAATCTGTGTCTCTGTGATCGAGAGTCTGTGTCTGTGTGAGCGAGAGTGTGCCTGTGTGACCGACAGTGTGTTCCTGAGTGAGTGATAGTGTGTCTGTGTGAGCAAGTGTCTGTGTCTCTGTGATCGAGTGTCTGTGTCTCTGTGACTGAGATTGTGTCAGTGTGAGCGAGATTATGTATCTATGAGAGCGAGAATTGTGTCTCTATGAGTGATAGTCCCTGTTTGTGTGAGTGAGAATGTCCGTGTAAGTGAGAGCTTGCTTGAGTGAGTGAGAGTGGGTGCCTGTGTGAGTAAGAATCTGTGTTTGTGTGAGTGAGATTGTGTCTGTCTGACCGAGAGTGTTTCTGTGTGCACAAGAGCGTGTTTGAATGAGCGAGAATGTGTCTGTGCGAGCGAGAGTCTGTGTCTGTGAGAGAGAGTGCGTGTTTGTGTGAACTAGAGTCTGTGTCTGTGTGAGCGAGAGTGTTGGAGTGCGTGTGAGTGAGCAAGACTTTCTGCCTGTGTGAGTGACAGCGTGTTTGACTGAGCGAGAGTGTGTCATTGTGAGTGAGAGTCTGTGTCTGTGTGAGCAAGAGTATATGCCTGTGTGAGCGAGAGCATGTTTGAGTGAGCGATAGTGTGTTTGTGTGGGCGAGAGTATGTGTTGGTGTGAGTGAGAGTCTGTGTCTGTGTGAGCGAGTGTGTGTGTTTGTGTGAACTAGAGTCTGTATGAGCGAGAGTCTGTGTCTGTATCAGCGAGAGCGTGTTTGTGTGAGCGAGAGTGTGTGCCTGTGAGTGAGTTTCTGTGTCTGTGTGAGCGAGAGTGTGTTTGTGTGAGTGAGTTTGTGCCTGTGTGAGCGAAAGTGTGTCTGTGTGAGCGAGAGCATGTTCGAGTGAGCGAGAATGTGTCTGTGTGAGCGAGAGTCTGTGTCTGTGTGGGCGAGAGAATGTGTTTGTGTGAGTTAGAGTCTGTGTCTGTGAGAGACAGTGTGTATTTGTGGAATTAGAGTCTGTGTCTATGCAAGCGAGAGTCTGTGTCTGTGTGAGCGAGAATATGTGTGTGTGCGAGCAAGAGTCTGTCTCTGTGAACGAGTGTGTGTGTCTGTATGAGCGAGAGCGTGTTTGAGTGAGCGAGAGTGTGTCTTTGTGATCGAGAATCTGTGTCTCTGTGATCGAGAGTCTGTTTCTGTGTGAGCGAGAGTGTGCCTGTGTGAACGACAGTGTGTTCCTGTGTGAGTGATAGTGTGTCTGTGTGAGCAAGAGTCTGTGTCTCTGTGATCCAGTGTCTGTGTCTCTGTGACTGAGATTGTGTCAGTGTGAGCGAGATTATGTATCTATGAGAGCAAGAATGTGTGTCTCTATGAGTGAGAGTCTGTGTTTGTGTGAGTGAGAGTGTGTCTGTGTGAGTGAGAGTATGTTTGAGTGAGCAAGAATGTGTCTGTGTGAGCGAGAGCGTGTTTGATTGAGTGAGACTGTCTGTGTGAGCGAGAGTCTGTGTCTGTGTGGGCAAGAGTATGTGTGTGTGCGAGCAAGAGTCTGTCTCTGTGAACGAGTGTGTGTGTCTGTATGAGCGAGAGCGTGTTTGAGTGAGCGAGAGTGTGTCTTTGTGATCGAGAATCTGTGTCTCTGTGATCGAGAGTCTGTTTCTGTGTGAGCGAGAGTGTGCCTGTGTGACCGACAGTGTGTTCCTGTGTGAGTGATAGTGTGTCTGTGTGAGCAAGAGTCTGTGTCTCTGTGATCCAGTGTCTGTGTCTCTGTGACTGAGATTGTGTCAGTGTGAGCGAGATTATGTATCTATGAGAGCAAGAATGTGTGTCTCTATGAGTGAGAGTCTGTGTTTGTGTGAGTGAGAGTGTGTCTGTGTGAGTGAGAGTATGTTTGAGTGAGCAAGAATGTGTCTGTGTGAGCGAGAGCGTGTTTGATTGAGTGAGACTGTGTCTGTGTGAGCGAGAGTCTGTGTCTGTGTGGGCGAGAGTATGTGTGTGTGCGAGCAAGAGTCTGTCTCTGTGAACGAGTGTGTGTGTCTGTATGAGCGAGAGCGTGTTTGAGTGAGCGAGAGTGTGTCTTTGTGATCGAGAATCTGTGTCTCTGTGATCGAGAGTCTGTTTCTGTGTGAGCGAGAGTGTGCCTGTGTGACCGACAGTGTGTTCCTGTGTGAGTGATAGTGTGTCTGTGTGAGCAAGAGTCTGTGTCTCTGTGATCCAGTGTCTGTGTCTCTGTGACTGAGATTGTGTCAGTGTGAGCGAGATTATGTATCTATGAGAGCGAGAAATGTGTCTCTATGAGTGAGAATCTGTGTTTGTGTGAGCGAGAGTGTCTGTGTAAGCGAGAGTTTGCTTGAGTGAGTGAGACTGTGTGCCTGTGTGAGTAAGAATCTGTTTGTGTGAGTGAGATTGTGTCTGTCTGATCGAGAGTGTTTCTGTGTGCGCAAGAGCGTGTTTGAATGAGCGCGAATGTGTCTGTGCGAGTGAGAGTCTGTGTCTGTGAGAGAGAGTGAGTGTTTGTGTGAACTAGAGTCTGTGTCTGTGTGAGCGAGAGTGTTGGTGTGAGTGTGAGTGAGCAAGACTTTCTGCCTGTGTGAGTGACAGCGTGTTTGACTGAGCAAGAGTGTGTCATTGTGAGTGAGAGTCTGTGTCTGTGTGAGCGAGAGTGTTTCTGTGTGAGCGAGAGTGTGTGTCTCTATGAGTGAGAGTCTGTGTTTGTGTGAGTGAGAGTGTGTCTGTGTGAGCGAGACTATGTTTGAGTGAGCAAGAATGTGTCTGTGTGAGCGAGAGCGTGTTTGATTGAGCGAGACTGTGTCTGTGTGAGCGAGAGTCTGTGTCTGTGTGGGCGAGAGTATGTGTTTGTGTGAGTTAGAGTCTGTGTCTCTAAGAGAGAGTGTGTGTTTGTATGAACTAGAGTGTGTCTGTGCGAGCGAGAATGTGTGTCTTTGTGAGCAAGAGTCTGCGTCTGTATGAGTGAGAGTGTGTGTCTGTGTGAGTGAGAATGTGTGTTTGTGTGTGCGAGAGTATATTTGAGTGAGCGAGAGTGTGTCCGTGTGAGCGAGAGACTGTGTCTCTGTGAGCCAGATTTTGTCTGTGTGAGCCAGAGTCTATATCTGCGTGAGCGAGAAAGTGTGTATCTATGAGTGAGAGTCTGTGTTTGTGTGAGTGAAAGAGTGTCTGTGTGAGCAAGAGCTTGTTTGAGTGAGCGAGAGTGTGTGCCTGTGTGATTTTCTGTGTCTGTGTGAGTGAGAGTGTGTTTGTGTCAGTGAGACTGTGTCTGTGTGAGCGAGAGTGTGTCTGTGTGAACGAGTGCGTGTTTCAGTGAGCGAGAGTGTGTGCCTGTCAGTGAGTTTCTGTGTCTGTGTGAGCAAGATAGTGTTGGAGTGAGTGAGATTGTGTCTGTGTGAGTGAGAGGGTGTCTGTGTAAGTGAGAGCTTGCTTGAGTGAGTGAGAGTGGGTGCCTGTGTGAGTAAGTATCTGTGTTTGTGTGAGTGAGATTGTGTCTGTCTGACCGAGAGTGTTTCTGTGTGCACAAGAGCGTGTTTGAGTGAGTGAGAATGTGTCTGTGCGAGTGAGAATCTGTGTCTGTGAGAGAGAGTGTGTGCTTGTGTGAACTAGAGTCTGTGTCTGTTTGAGCGAGAGTGTTTGTGTGAGTGAGCAAGAGTTTCTGCCTGTGTGAGTGACAGCGTGTTTGACTGAGCGAGAGTGTGTCATTGTGAGTGAGAGTCTGTGTCTGTGTGAGCAAGAGTATATGCCTGTGTGAGCGAGAGCATGTTTGAGTGAGCGATAGTGTTTCTGTGCGAGCAAGAGTCTGTGCCTCTATGATCAAGAGTCTGTATCTGTGTGAGCGAGAATATATGTCGCCATGAGTGAGAGTCTGTGTCTGTGTGGGCGAGAGAATGTGTTTGTGTGAGTTAGAGTCTGTGTCTGTGAGAGACAGTGTGTATTTGTGGAATTAGAGTCTGTGTCTGTGCAAGCGAGAGTCTGTGTCTGTGTAAGCGAGAATATGTGTGTGTGCGAGCAAGAGTCTGTCTCTGTGAACGAGTGTGTGTGTCTGTATGAGCGAGAGCATGTTTGAGTGAGCGAGAGTGTGTCTTTGTGATCGAGAATCTGTGTCTCTGTGATCGAGAGTCTGTTTCTGTGTGAGCGAGAGTGTGCCTGTGTGAACGACAGTGTGTTCCTGTGTGAGTGATAGTGTGTCTGTGTGAGCAAGAGTCAGTGTCTCTGTGATCCAGTGTCTGTGTCTCCGTGACTGATGTGTCAGTGTGAGCGAGATTATGTATCTATGAGAGCAAGAATGTGTGTCTCTATGAGTGAGAGTCTGTGTTTGTGTGAGTGAGAGTGTGTCTGTGTGAGTGAGAGTATGTTTGAGTGAGCAAGAATGTGTCTGTGTGAGCGAGAGCGTGTTTGATTGAGTTGTGTCTGTGTGAGCGAGAGTCTGTGTCTGTGTAAGCGAGAGTTTGCTTGAGTGAGTGAGACTGTGTGCCTGTGTGAGTAAGAATCTGTTTGTGTGAGTGAGATTGTGTCTGTCTGATCGAGAGTGTTTCTGTGTGCGCAAGAGCGTGTTTGAATGAGCGCGAATGTGTCTGTGCGAGCGAGAGTCTGTGTCTGTGAGAGAGAGTGAGTGTTTGTGTGAACTAGAGTCTGTGTCTGTGTGAGCGAGAGTGTTGGTGTGAGTGTGAGTGAACAAGACTTTCTGCCTGTGTGAGTGACAGCGTGTTTGACTGAGCAAGAGTGTGTCATTGTGAGTGAGAGTCTGTGTCTGTGTGAGCGAGAGTGTTTCTGTGTGAGCGAGAGTGTGTGTCTCTATGAGTGAGAGTCTGTGTGTGAGTGAGAGTGTGTCTGTGTGAGCGAGACTATGTTTGAGTGAGCAAGAATGTGTCTGTGTGAGCGAGAGCGTGTTTGATTGAGCGAGACTGTGTCTGTGTGAGCGAGAGTCTGTGTCTGTGTGGGCGAGAGTATGTGTTTGTGTGAGTTAGAGTCTGTGTCTCTAAGAGAGAGTGTGTGTTTGTATGAACTAGAGTGTGCCTGTGCGAGCGAGAATGTGTGTCTTTGTGAGCAAGAGTCTGCGTCTGTATGAGTGAGAGTGTGTGTCTGTGTGAGTGAGAATGTGTGTTTGTGTGTGCGAGAGTATATTTGAGTGAGCGAGAGTGTGTCCGAGTGAGCGAGAGACTGTGTCTCTGTGAGCCAGATTTTGTCTGTGTGAGCCAGAGTCTATATCTGCGTGAGCGAGAAAGTGTGTATCTATGAGTGAGAGTCTGTGTTTGTGTGAGTGAAAGAGTGTCTGTGTGAGCAAGAGCTTGTTTGAGTGAGCGAGAGTGTGTGCCTGTGAGTGATTTTCTGTGTCTGTGTGAGTGAGAGTGTGTTTGTGTGAGTGAGACTGTGTCTGTGTGAGCGAGAGTGTGTCTGTGTGAACGAGTGCGTGTTTCAGTGAGCGAGAGTGTGTGCCTGTCAGTGAGTTTCTGTGTCTGTGTGAGCAAGATAGTGTTGGAGTGAGTGAGATTGTGTCTGTGTGAGTGAGAGGGTGTCTGTGTAAGTGAGAGCTTGCTTGAGTGAGTGAGAGTGGGTGCCTGTGTGAGTAAGAATCTGTGTTTGTGTGAGTGAATTTGTGTCTGTCTGACCGAGAGTGTTTCTGTGTGCACAAGAGCGTGTTTGAGTGAGTGAGAATGTGTCTGTGCGAGTGAGAATCTGTGTCTGTGAGAGAGAGTGTGTGTTTGTGTGAACTAGAGTCTGTGTCTGATTGAGCGAGAGTGTTTGTGTGAGTGAGCAAGAGTTTCTGCCTGTGTGAGTGACAGCGTGTTTGACTGAGCGAGAGTGTGTCATTGTGAGTGAGAGTCTGTGTCTGTGTGAGCAAGAGTATATGCCTGTGTGAGCGAGAGCATGTTTGAGTGAGCGATAGTGTTTCTGTGCGAGCAAGAGTCTGTGCCTCTATGATCAAGAGTCTGTATCTGTGTGAGCGAGAATATATGTCGCCATGAGTGAGAGTCTGTGTTTGTGTGACCGAGTGTCTGTCTGTGTGAGTGAGAGTTTGTTTGAGTGAGTGAGATTTTGTGCCTGTGTGAGTGAGAATCTGTGTTTGTGTGAGCGAGAGTGCGTTTGTGTGAGTTAGAATCTGTGTCTGTGAGAGAGAGTGTGTGTTTGTGTGAACTAGAGTCTTTGTCTGTGCAGGCGAGAGTCTGTGTCTGTGTGAGCAAGAATATATGTGTATGTGAGCAAGAGTCTGTGTCTGTGAACGAGTGTGTGTGTCTGTATGAGTGAGAGCATGTTTGAGTGAGCGAGAGTGTGTCTCAGTGATCGAGAATCTGTGTCTCTGTGATCGAGAGTCTGTGTCTGTGTGAGTGAGAGCGTGCCTGTGTGACCGACAGTGTGTTCCTGTGTGAGTGATAGTGTGTCTGTGTGAGCAAGTGTCTGTGTCTCTGTGATCGATTGTCTGTGTCTCTGTGACTGAGATTGTGTCAGTGTGAGCGAGATTATGTATCTATGAGAGCGAGAATTGTGTCTCTATGAGTGATAGTCCCTGTTTGTGTGAGTGAGAATGTCCGTGTAAGTGAGAGCTTGCTTGAGTGAGTGAGAGTGGGTGCCTGTGTGAGTAAGAATCTGTGTTTGTGTGAGTGAGATTGTGTCTGTCTGACCGAGAGTGTTTCTGTGTGCACAAGAGCGTGTTTGAATGAGCGAGAATGTGTCTGTGCGAGCGAGAGTCTGTGTCTGTGAGAGAGAGTGTGTGTTTGTGTGAACTAGAGTCTGTGTCTGTGTGAGCGAGAGTGTTGGAGTGCGTGTGAGTGAGCAAGACTTTCTGCCTGTGTGAGTGACAGCGTGTTTGACTGAGCGAGAGTGTGTCATTGTGAGTGAGAGGCTGTGTCTGTGTGAGCAAGAGTATATGCCTGTGTGAGCGAGAGCATGTTTGAGTGAGCGATAGTGTGTTTGTGTGGGCGAGAGTATGTGTCTGTGTGAGCGAGTGTGTGTGTTTGTGTGAACTAGAGTCTGTATGAGCGAGAGTCTGTGTCTGTATCAGCGAGAGCGTGTTTGTGTGAGCGAGAGTGTGTGCCTGTGAGTGAGTTTCTGTGTCTGTGTGAGCGAGATTGTGTTTGTTTGAGTGAGTTTGTGTCTGTGTGAGCGAAAGTGTGTCTGTGTGAGCGAGAGCATGTTTGAGTGAGCGAGAATGTGTCTGTGTGAGCGAGAGTCTGTGTCTGTGTGGGCGAGAGAATGTGTTTGTGTGAGTTAGAGTCTGTGTCTGTGAGAGACAGTGTGTATTTGTGGAATTAGAGTCTGTGTCTGTGCAAGCGAGAGTCTGTGTCTGTGTGAGCGAGAATATGTGTGTGTGCGAGCAAGAGTCTGTCTCTGTGAACGAGTGTGTGTGTCTGTATGAGCGAGAGCGTGTTTGAGTGAGCGAGAGTGTGTCTTTGTGATCGAGAATCTGTGTCTCTGTGATCGAGAGTCTGTTTCTGTGTGAGCGAGAGTGTGCCTGTGTGACCGACAGTGTGTTCCTGTGTGAGTGATAGTGTGTCTGTGTGAGCAAGAGTCTGTGTCTCTGTGATCCAGTGTCTGTGTCTCTGTGACTGAGATTGTGTCAGTGTGAGCGAGATTATGTATCTATGAGAGCAAGAATGTGTGTCTCTATGAGTGAGAGTCTGTGTTTGTGTGAGTGAGAGTGTGTCTGTGTGAGTGAGAGTATGTTTGAGTGAGCAAGAATGTGTCTGTGTGAGCGAGAGCGTGTTTGATTGAGTGAGACTGTGTCTGTGCAAGCGAGAGTCTGTGTCTGTGTGGGCGAGAGTATGTGTGTGTGCGAGCAAGAGTCTGTCTCTGTGAACGAGTGTGTGTGTCTGTATGAGCGAGAGCATGTTTGAGTGAGCGAGAGTGTGTCTTTGTGATCGAGAATCTGTGTCTCTGTGATCGAGAGTCTGTTTCTGTGTGAGCGAGAGTGTGCCTGTGTGAACGACAGTGTGTTCCTGTGTGAGTGATAGTGTGTCTGTGTGAGCAAGAGTCTGTGTCTCTGTGATCCAGTGTCTGTGTCTCTGTGACTGAGATTGTGTCAGTGTGAGCGAGATTATGTATCTATGAGAGCGAGAATGTGTGTCTCTATGAGTGAGAATCTGTGTTTGTGTGAGCGAGAGTGTCTGTGTAAGCGAGAGTTTGCTTGAGTGAGTGAGACTGTGTGCCTGTGTGAGTAAGAATGTTTGTGTGAGTGAGATTGTGTCTGTCTGATCGAGAGTGTTTCTGTGTGCGCAAGAGCGTGTTTGAATGAGTGAGAATGTGTCTGTGCGAGCGAGAGTCTGTGTCTGAGAGAGAGTGAGTGTTTGTGTGAACTAGAGTCTGTGTCTGTGTGAGCGAGAGTGTTTCTGTGTGAGCGAGAGTGTGTGTCTTTATGAGTGAGAGTCTGTGTTTTTGTGAGTGAGAGTGTGTCTGTGTGAGCGAGACTATGTTTGAGTGAGCAAGAATGTGTCTGTGTGAGCAAGAGCGTGTTTGATTGAGCGAGACTGTGTCTGTGTGAGCGAGAGTCTGTGTCTGTGTGGGCAAGAGTCTGTATCTGTGTGAGCGAGAATATATGTCGCCATGAGTGAGAGTCTGTGTTTGTGTGACCGAGTGTCTGTCTGTGTGAGTGAGAGCTTGTTTGAGTGAGTGAGATTTTGTGCCAGTGTGAGTGAGAATCTGTGTTTGTGTGAGCGAGAGTGTGTTTGTGTGAGTTAGAATCTGTGTCTGTGAGAGAGAGTGTGTGTTTGTGTGAACTAGAGTCTTTGTCTGTGCAGGCGAGAGTCTGTGTCTGTGTGAGCAAGAATATGTGTGTTTGTGAGCAAGAGTCCGTGTCTGTGAACGAGTGTGTGTGTCTGTATGAGTGAGAGCGTGTTTGAGTGAGCGAGAGTGTGTCTCAGTGATCGAGAATCTGTGTCTCTGTGATCGAGAGTCTGTGTCTGTGTGAGCGAGAGTGTGCCTGTGTGACCGACAGTGTGTTCCTGTGTGAGTGATAGTGTGTCTGTGTGAGCAAGTGTCTGTGTCTCTGTGATCGAGTGTCTGTGTCTCTGTGACTGAGATTGTGTCAGTGTGAGCGAGATTATGTATCTATGAGAGCGAGAATTGTGTCTCTATGAGTGATAGTCCCTGTTTGTGTGAGTGAGAATGTCCGTGTAAGTGACAGCTTGCTTGAGTGAGTGAGAGTAGGTGCCTGTGTGAGTAAGAATCTGTGTTTGTGTGAGTGAGATTGTGTCTGTCTGACCGAGAGTGTTTCTGTGTGCACAAGAGCGTGTTTGAGTGAGTGAGAATGTGTCTGTGCGAGTGAGAATCTGTGTCTGTGAGAGAGAGTGTGTGCTTGTGTGAACTAGAGTCTGTGTCTGTGTGAGCGAGAGTGTTTGTGTGAGTGAGCAAGAGTTTCTGCCTGTGTGAGTGACAGCGTGTTTGACTGAGCGAGAGTGTGTCATTGTGAGTGAGAGTCTGTGTCTGTGTGAGCAAGAGTATATGCCTGTGTGAGCGAGAGCATGTTTGAGTGAGCGATAGTGTTTCTGTGCGAGTCAGAGTCTGTGCCTCTATGATCAAGAGTCTGTATCTGTGTGAGCGAGAATGTATGTCGCCATGAGTGAGAGTCTGTGTTTGTGTGACCGAGTGTCTGTCTGTGTGAGTGAGAGCTTGTTTGAGTGAGTGAGATTTTGTGCCTGTGTGAGTGAGAATCTGTGTTTGTGTGAGCGAGTGTGTGTTTGTGTGAGTTAGAATCTGCGTCTGTGACAGAGAGTGTGTGTTTGTGTGAACTAGAGTCTTTGTCTGTGCAGGCGAGAGTCTGTGTCTGTGTGAGCAAGAATATGTGTGTGTGTGAGCAAGAGTCTGTGTCTGTGAACGAGTGTGTGTGTCTGTATGAGCGAGAGCGTGTTTGAGTGAGCGAGAGTGTGTCTTTGTGATCGAGAATCTGTGTCTCTGTGATCGAGAGTCTGTTTCTGTGTGAGCGAGAGTGTGCCTGTGTGACCGACAGTGTGTTCCTGTGTGAGTGATAGTTTGTCTGTGTGAGCAAGAGTCTGTGTCTCTGTGATCCAGTGTCTGTGTCTCTGTGACTGAGATTGTGTCAGTGTGAGCGAGATTATGTATCTATGAGAGCGAGAATGTGTGTCTCTATGAGTGAGAATCTGTGTTTGTGTGAGTGAGAGTGTCTGTGTAAGCGAGAGTTTGCTTGAGTGAGTGAGACTGTGTGCCTGTGTGAGTAAGAATCTGTTTGTGTGAGTGAGATTGTGTCTGTCTGACCGAGAGTGTTTCTGTGTGCGCAAGAGCGTGTTTGAATGAGTGTGAATGTGTCTGTGCGAGCGAGAGTCTGTGTCTGTGAGAGAGAGTGAGTGTTTGTGTGAACTAGAGTCTGTGTCTGTGTGAGCGAGAGTGTTGGTGTGAGTGTGAGTGAGCAAGACTTTCTGCCTGTGTGAGTGACAGCGTGTTTGACTGAGCAAGAGTGTGTCATTGTGAGTGAGAGTCTGTGTCTGTGTGAGCGAGAGTGTTTCTGTGTTAGCGAGAGTGTGTGTCTCTATGAGTGAGAGTCTGTGTTTGTGTGAGTGAGAGTGTGTCTGTGCGAGCGAGATTATGTTTGAGTGAGCAAGAATGTGTCTGTGTGAGCGAGAGCGTGTTTGATTGAGCGAGACTGTGTCTGTGTGAGCGAGAGTCTGTGTCTGTGTGGGCGAGAGTATGTGTTTGTGTGAGTTAGAGTCTGTGTCTCTGAGAGAGAGTGTGTGTTTGTATGAACTAGAGTGTGTCTGTGCGAGCGAGAATGTGTGTCTTTGTGAGCAAGAGTCTGCGTCTGTATGAGTGAGAGTGTGTGTCTGTGTGAGTGAGAATGTGTGTTTGTGTGTGCGAGAGTATATTTGAGTGAGCGTGAGTGTGTCCATGTGAGCGAGAGACTGTGTCTCTGTGAGCCAGATTTTGTCTGTGTGAGCCAGAGTCTATATCTGCGTGAGCAAGAAAGTGTGTATCTATGAGTGAGAGTCTGTGTTTGTGTGAGTGAAAGAGTGTCTGTGTGAGCAAGAGCTTGTTTGAGTGAGCGAGAGTGTGTGCCTGTGAGTGATTTTCTGTGTCTGTGTGAGTGAGAGTGTGTTTGTGTGAGTGAGACTGTGTCTGTGTGAGCGAGAGTGTGTCTGTGTGAACGAGTGCGTGTTTCAGTGAGCGAGAGTGTGTGCCTGTCAGTGAGTTTCTGTGTCTGTGTGAGTGAGAGTGTGTTTGTGTGAGTGAGACTGTGTCTGTGTGAGCGAGAGTGTGTCTGTGTGAACGAGTGCGTGTTTCAGTGAGCGAGAGTGTGTGCCTGTCAGTGAGTTTCTGTGTCTGTGTGAGCGAGATAGTGTTGGAGTGAGCGAGAGCATGTTTGAGTGAGCGATAGTGTATCTGTGTGAGGGAGTGTCTGTGGCTCTGTGATCGAGAGCCTGTGTTTGTGTGAGGGAGACCAGGTTTGAGTGAGCGAGGGTGTGTGCCTGTGTGAGTGAGAGTGTGCCTGTGTAAGTGACAGCGTGTTTGTGTGAGTGAGATTCTGTGTCTGTGCGAGAGAGAATGTGTGTCTGTGTGAGCAAGAGTCTGTGTCTGTGTGAGCGAGAGTGTTTGTGTCTGTTACAATCTTTGTCTGTGTGAGCGAGAATGTGTGTCTGTGTGAGCGAATGTGTGTCTGTGTGAGCGAGAGTGTGTCTGTGTGAGTGAGAGTGTGTCAGTGTGCGAGGGTCTGTGTCTGTATGAGCGAGCTTGCATATCTGTATGAGCAAGAGTCCTTGTCAGTGGGAGATAGATTGTGCGTCCAAGTGAGCAAGAGCGTGTTTGAGTAAGCGATAGTGTATCTGTGTGAGGGAGAGATGTGTCTCTGTGATCAAGAGCATGTGTCTGTGTGAGGGAGACCGTGTTTGAGTGAGCGAGAGTGTGTGCCTGTGTGAGCGAGAGTGTGCCTGTGTAAGCAACAGCGTGTCTGTGTGAACAAGAGTCTGTGTCTGTGTGAGCGAGAGTGTGTGTCTGTATGAACGAGGGTCTGTGTCTGTGTGAGCGAGAAAGTGTGTCTGTGTGAGCGAGAGCATGTTTGAGTGAGCGAGAATGTGTCTGTGTGAGCGAGAGTCTGTGTCTGTGTGGGCGAGAGTGTTTGTGTCTGTTACAATCTTTGTCTGTGTGAGCGAGAATGTGTGTCTGTGTGAGCGAATGTGTGTCTGTGTGAGCGAGAGTGTGTCTGTGTGAGTGAGAGTGTGTCAGTGTGCGAGGGTCTGTGTCTGTGTGAGCGAGCTTGCATATCTGTATGAGCAAGAGTCCTTGTCAGTGGGAGATAGATTGTGCGTCCAAGTGAGCAAGAGCGTGTTTGAGTAAGCGATAGTGTATCTGTGTGAGGGAGAGATGTGTCTCTGTGATCAAGAGCATGTGTCTGTGTGAGGGAGACCGTGTTTGAGTGAGCGAGAGTGTGTGCCTGTGTGAGCGAGAGTGTGCCTGTGTAAGCAACAGCATGTCTGTGTGAACAAGAGTCTGTGTCTGTGTGAGCGAGAGTGTGTGTCTGTATGAACGAGAGTCTGTGTCTGTGTGAGCGAGAAAGTGTGCCTGTGTGAGCGAGAGCATGTTTGAGTGAGCGAGAATGTGTCTGTGTGAGCGAGAGTCTGTGTCTGTGTGGGCGAGAGAATGTGTTTGTGTGAGTTAGAGTCTGTGTCTGTGAGAGAGAGTGTGTATTTGTGGGATTAGAGTCTGTGTCTGTGCAAGCGAGAGTCTGTGTCTGTGTGAGCGAGAATGTTTGTGTGCGAGCAAGAGTCTGTCTCTGTGAACGAGTGTGTGTGTCTGTATGAGCGAGAGCGTGTTTGAGTGAGCGAGAGTGTGTCTTTGTGATCGAGAATCTGTGTCTCTGTGATCGAGAGTCTGTTTCTGTGTGAGCGAGAGTGTGCCTGTGTGACCGACAGTGTGTTCCTGTGTGAGTGATAGTGTGTCTGTGTGAGCAAGAGTCTGTGTCTCTGTGATCCAGTGTCTGTGTCTCTGTGACTGAGATTGTGTCAGTGTGAGCGAGATTATGTATCTATGAGAGCAAGAATGTGTGTCTCTATGAGTGAGAGTCTGTGTTTGTGTGAGCGAGAGTGTCTGTGTAAGCGAGAGCTTGCTTGAGTGAGCAAGAGTGTGTGCCTGTGTGAGTGAGAATCTGTATTTGTGTGAGTGAGATTGTCTGTCTGACCGAGAGTGTGTCTGTGTGAGCAAGAGTCTGTATCTGTGAGAGTGTGTGTGTGTTTGGGTGAACTAGAGTCTGTGTCTGTGTGAGCGAGAGTGTTTGTATGAGTGAGCGAGAGTTTCTGCCTGTGTGAGTGACAGCATGTTTAAGTGAGCAAGAGTGTGTCATTGTGAGTAAGAGTCTGTATCTGTGTGAGCCAGATTTTGTCTATGTGATCGAGAGTCTGTATCTGTAAGAGCGAGAATGTGTGTCTCTATGAGTGAGAGTCTGTGTTTGTGTGAGTGAGAGTGTGTCTGTGTGAGTGAGAGTATGTTTGAGTGAGCAAGAATGTGTCTGTGTGAGCGAGAGCGTGTTTGATTGAGTTGTGTCTGTGTGAGCGAGAGTCTGTGTCTGTGTGAGCGAGAGTCTGTGTCTGTGTGGGCGAGAGTATGTGTGTGTGCGAGCAAGAGTCTGTCTCTGTGAACGAGTGTGTGTGTCTGTATGAGCGAGAGCGTGTTTGAGTGAGCGAGAGTGTGTCTTTGTGATCGAGAATCTGTGTCTCTGTGATCGAGAGTCTGTTTCTGTGTGAGCGAGAGTGTGCCTGTGTGACCGACAGTGTGTTCCTGTGTGAGTGATAGTGTGTCTGTTTGAGCAAGAGTCTGTGTCTCTGTGATCCAGTGTCTGTGTCTCTGTGACTGAGATTGTGTCAGTGTGAGCGAGATTATGTATCTATGAGAGCGAGAATGTGTGTCTCTATGAGTGAGAATCTGTGTTTGTGTGAGCGAGAGTTTGCTTGAGTGAGTGGGACTGTGTGCCTGTGTGAGTAAGAATCTGTTTGTGTGAGTGAGATTGTGTCTGTCTGATCGAGAGTGTTTCTGTGTGCGCAAGAGCGTGTTTGAATGAGCGCGAATGTGTCTGTGCGAGCGAGAGTCTGTGTCTGTGAGAGAGAGTGAGTGTTTGTGTGAACTAGAGTCTGTGTCTGTGTGAGCGAGAGTGTTGGTGTGAGTGTGAGTGAGCAAGACTTTCTGCCTGTGTGAGTGACAGCGTGTTTGACTGAGCAAGAGTGTGTCATTGTGAGTGAGAGTCTGTGTCTGTGTGAGCGAGAGTGTTTCAGTGTGAGCGAGAGTGTGTGTCTCTATGAGTGAGAGTCTGTGTTTGTGTGAGTGAGAGTGTGTCTGTGTGAGCGAGACTATGTTTGAGTGAGCAAGAATGTGTCTGTGTGAGCGAGAGCGTGTTTGATTGAGCGAGACTGTGTCTGTGTGAGCGAGAGTCTGTGCCTGTGTGGGCGAGAGTATGTGTTTGTGTGAGTTAGAGTCTGTGTCTCTGAGAGAGAGTGTGTGTTTGTATGAACTAGAGTGTGTCTGTGCGAGCGAGAATGTGTGTCTTTGTGAGCAAGAGTCTGCGTCTGTATGAGTGAGAGTGTGTGTCTGTGTGAGTGAGAATGTGTGTTTGTGTGTGCGAGAGTATATTTGAGTGAGCGAGAGTGTGTCCGTGTGAGCGAGAGACTGTGTCTCTGTGAGCCAGATTTTGTCTGTGTGAGCCAGAGTCTATATCTGCGTGAGCGAGAAAGTGTGTATCTATGAGTGAGAGTCTGTGTTTGTGTGAGTGAAAGAGTGTCTGTGTGAGCAAGAGCTTGTTTGAGTGAGCGAGAGTGTGTGCCTGTGAGTGATTTTCTGTGTCTGTGTGAGTGAGAGTGTGTTTGTGTCAGTGAGACTGTGTCTGTGTGAGCGAGAGTGTGTCTGTGTGAACGAGTGCGTGTTTCAGTGAGCGAGAGTGTGTGCCTGTCAGTGAGTTTCTGTGTCTGTGTGAGCGAGATAGTGTTGGAGTGAGTGAGATTGTGTCTGTGTGAGTGAGAGTGTGTCTGTGTGAGCGAGAGCATGTTTGAGTGAGCGATAGTGTATCTGTGTGATGGAGTGTCTATGTCTCTGTGATCGAGAGCCTGTGTCTGTGTGAGGGAGACCAGGTTTGAGTGAGCGAGGGTGTGTGCCTGTGTGAGTGAGAGTGTGCCTGTGTAAGTGACAGCGTGTTTGTGTGAGTGAGATTCTGTGTCTGTGCGAGAGAGAATGTGTGCCTGTGTGAGCAACAGTCTGTGTCTGTGTGAGCGAGAGTGTTTGTGTCTGTTACAATCTTTGTCTGTGTGAGCGAGAATGTGTGTCTGTGTGAGCGAATGTGTGTCTGTGTGAGCGAGAGTGTGTCTGTGTGAGTGAGAGTGTGTCAGTGTGCGAGGGTCTGTGTCTGTGTGAGCGAGCTTGCATATCTGTATGAGCAAGAGTCCTTGTCAGTGGGAGATAGATTGTGCGTCCAAGTGAGCAAGAGCGTGTTTGAGTAAGCGATAGTGTATCTGTGTGAGGGAGAGATGTGTCTCTGTGATCAAGAGCATATGTCTGTGTGAGGGAGACCGTGTTTGAGTGAGCGAGAGTGTGTGCCTGTGTGAGCGAGAGTGTGCCTGTGTAAGCAACAGCGTGTCTGTATGAGCAAGAGTCTGTGTCTGTGTGAGCGAGGGTGTGTGTCTGTATGGACGAGAGTCTGTGTCTGTGTGAGCGAGAAAGTATGTCTGTGTGAGCGAGAGCATGTTTGAGTGAGCGAGAGTGTGTTCCTGTGTGAGTGAGTGTGTGTCTTTATGAGCGAGAGTTGTGTCTGTGTGAGTGAGAACTTGTGTTTGTGTGAGCGAGTGCTTATTTGAGTGAGCGAGAGTGTGTCTGTGTGAGCAAGAGTCTGTGTCTCTGTGATTGAGAGTCTGTGTCTCTGTGACCGAGATTGTGTCTGTGTGAGCGAGATTCTTTAACCGTGAGAGCGAGAATGTATGTTTCTATGAGTGAGAGTCTGTGTTTGTGTGAGCGAGAGTGTCTGTGTAAGCGAGAGCTTGCTTGACTGAGCGAGAGTGTGTGCCTGTGTGAATGAGAATCTGTGTTTGTGTGAGTGAGATTGTGTCTGTCTGACCGAGAGTGTGTCTGTGTGCGCAAGAGCGTGTTTGAGTTAGCGGGAATGTGCCTGTGTGAGTGAGAGAGTCTGTGTCTGTGAGAGAGAGTGTATGTTTGTGTGAACTAGAGTCTGTGTCGGTGTGAGCGAGAGTCTTTGTGTGAGTGAGAGAGAGTTTCTGCCTGTGTGAGTGATAGCATGTTCGAGTGAGCGATAGTGTGTCATTGTGAGTGAGAGTCTTTGACTGTGTGAGCGAGAGTGTATGTCTGTGTGAGCGAGAGCGTATTTGAGTGAGCGAGAATGTGTTTGTGTGAGTGAGAGACTGTGTCTGTGAGCAAGAGTGTGTGTTTGTGTGAACTAGATTCTGTATCTGTGTGAGCAAGAGTATGTGTTTGTGTGAGTGAGCGTCTGTGTTTGTGAGCGAGAATGTGTGTTTGTGTGAACTAGAGTCTGTGTCTGTGTGAGCGAGAGTCTTTGTCTGTATGAGCGAGAGCGTGTTTGAGTGACTGAGAATCTGTGTCTGTGTGAGCGATAGTGTGTGTCTGTGTGAGTGCGAGTCTGTGTCAGTGTGCGTGAGAATGTGTGTCTCTGTGAGTGAGAGTGTGTGTCTGTGTGAGTGAAAGTCTGTGTCAGTGTGCGTGAGAGTGTGTGTCAGTGTGCGTGAGAGTGTGTGTCTGTGTGAGTGCGAGTCTGTGTCAGTGTGCGTGAGAGTGTGTGTCTGTGTGAGTGCGAGTCTGTGTCAGTGTGCATGAGAGTGTGTGTCTGTGTGAGTGCGAGTCTGTGTCTGTTTGCGTGAGAGTGTGTGTCTGTGTGAGTGCGAGTCTATGTCAGTGTGCGTGAGAGTGTGTGTCTGTGTGAGTGAGAATCTGTGTCAGTGTGCGTGAGAGTGTGTGTCTGTGTGAGTGCGAGTCTGTGTCAGTGTGCGTGAGAGTGTGTGTCTGTGTGAGTGAGAGTCTGTGTCTGTGTGAGTGCGAGTCTGTGTCAGTGTGCGTGAGAGTGTGTGTCTGTGTGAGTGAGAGTCTGTGTCTGTGTGAGTGAGAGTGTGTGTCTGTGTGAGTGAAAGACTGTGTCAGTGTGCGTGAGAGTGTGTGTCTGTGTGAGTGCGAGTCTGTGTCAGTGTGCGTGAGAGTGTGTGTCTGTGTGAGTGAGAGTCTGTGTCTGTGTGAGTGAGAGTGTGTGTCCGTGTGAGTGAAAGACTGTGTCAGTGTGCGTGAGAGTGTGTGTCTGTGTGAGTGAGTGTCTGTTTCTTTGTGAGCGAGACTCTCTTTGTAAGCGACAGCATGTTTGATTTAGTGAGATTGTGTCGGTGTGAGCGAGAGTCTGTCTCAGTGTGCGCGAGAGTCTGTGCCTGTGTGACCGAGAGTGTGTGGATGTGTGAACGTGTGTCTGTGTCTGTGAGCGAGAGTTTGTGTCTGGGTGAGTGAGAACATGTGTTTGTGTGAGCGAGAGCATATTTGACTGAGTGAGAGTGTGTCTGTATGAGCGAGAGTCTGTGCCTCTGTGAGCCAGATTTTGTCTGTATGAGAGAGAGTCTGTATCTGTGTGAGCGAGAATGTGTGTCTCTATGAGTGAGAGTCTGTGTTTGTGTGTGAGAGTGTGTCTGTGTGAGCGAGAGCTTGTTTGAGTGAGCATGAGTGTGTGCCTGTGAGTGAGCTTCTGTGTGAGCGAGAGTGTGTTTCTGTGAGCGAGAGCATGTTTGTGTGAGCGAGAATGTGTCTGTGTGAGTGAGTGTGTGTCTGTGTGAGCGAGAGCGTGTTTGAGTGAGCGAGAATGTGTCTGTGTGAACGAGAGTCTGTGTGTGAGTGAGTGTCTGTGTCTGTATGAGCGAGAGTGTGTGTCTGTGTAAGTGAGAACATGTGTTTGTGTGAGCGAGAGCATATTTGAGTGAGCGAGAGTGTGTCTGTGTGAGCAAGCGTCTGTGTCTCTGTGAGCGAGATTCTGCATCTGTGTGAGTGAGAATGTGTCTGTGTGAGCAAGATCTTATTTGAGTGAGCAACAGTGTGTGCCTGTGTGAGTGAGAATCTGTGTTTGTGTGAGTGAGATTGTGTCTGTGTAAGCGAGAGTGTGTCTGCGTGAGCGAGAGAGTGTTTGAGTGCGCGAGAATGTGTCTGTGCGAGACAGTCTGTGTCAGTGTGAGCGAGAGTGTGTCTGTGTGAACGAGTGTGGCTGTGAGCGCAAGAGCATGTTTGAGTGAGCGAGAATGTGTCTGTGCGAGCGAGAATCTGTGTCTGTGAGCGAGAGTGTGTGTTTGTGTGAACTAGAGTCTGTGTCTGTGTGAGCGAGAGTGTTTGTGGGAGTAAGCGAGAGTTTCCGCCTGTGTGAGTGACAGTGTGTTTGAGTGAGCAAGAGTGTGTCATTGTGAGTGAGAGTCTGTTTCTGTATGAGCGAGAGCGTGTTTGAGTGAGCAAGAATGTGTTTGTGTGAGTGAGAGACTGTGTCTGTGAGCGAGAGTGTGTGTTTGTGTGAGTGAGAGTCTGTGTCAGTGAGTGAGAGTGTGTGTTTGTGTGAACTAGAGTCTGTGTCTGTATGAGCGAGAGTGTGTTTGAGTGACCGAGATTCTGTGTCTGTGTGAGCGAGAATGTGTGTCTCTGTGAGTGCGAGTCTGTGTCTGTGTGAGCGAGAATGTGTGTCTCTGTGAGTGAGAGTGTGTGTCTGTGTGAGTGAAAGACTGTGTCAGTGTGCGTGAGAGTGTGTGTCTGTGTGAGTGAGTGTCTGTTTCTTTGTGAGCGAGACTCTCTTTGTAAGCGACAGCATGTTTGATTGAGTGAGATTGTGTCGGTTTGAGCGAGGTTGCGTGTCTGTGTGAGCGAGAGTGTGTCTGTGTCTGTGTGAGTGAGAATGTGTGTGTGTGAGCAAGAGTCTGTGTCAGTGGGAGAGAGATTGTGTTTCTGTGTGAACAGGACAGTGTTTGAGTAAGTGATAATGTATCTGTGTGAGGGACAGTCTGTGTCTCTGTGATTGAGAGCCTGTGTCTGTGAGGGAGACCGTGTTTGAGTGAACGAGAGTGTGTGCCTGTGTGAACGAGATTATGCCTGTGTTAGCGACAGCGTATCAGTGTGAGCAAGAGTCTGCGTCTGTGTGAGAGAGAGTCTGTTTGAGTGAGCGAGAATGTGGCTGTGTGAGCGAGAGCCTGTGTTTGTGTGGGAGAGAGTATGTATTTGTGTGAGTGAGAGTCTGTGTCTGTGAGAGAGAGTGTGTGTTTGTGTGAACTAGAGTCTGTGTCTGTGTGAGCGAGAGTGTTTATGTGAGTGAGCGAGAGTTTCTGCCTGTGTGAGTGACAGCTTATTTGAGTGATCGAGGGTGTGTCATTGTGAGTGAGAGTCTGTCTGTGTGAGCGAGAGTGTCTGCCTGTGTGAGTGAGAGCATGTTTGAGTGAGCGAGAGTGTGTTCCTTTGTGAGTGAGTGTGTGCCTGTGCGAGCGAGAGTGTGTGTCTGTGTGAGTGAGAATGTATCTGGGTGAGTGAGAATGTGTGTCTGTATGAGCGATAGTGTGTGCCTATGTGAGTGAGAACGTGTGTTTTTGTGAGCGAGAGCTTATTTAAGTGAGCGAGAGTGTGTCAGTGTGAACAAGAGTCTGTGCCTCTGTGATCGAGAGTCTGTGAGAGCAAGAACGTGTGTCTCTATGAGTGAGAGTCTGTATTCGTGTGAGCAAGTGTCTGTGTGAGCGAGAGCTTGTTTGAGTGAGTGAGATTTTGTGCCTGTGTGAGTGAGAATCTGTGTTTGTGTGAGTGAGATTTTGTCTGTGTGAGCGAGAGCGTGTCTGAGTGAACGAGAATGCATGTGTGAGCAAGAGTCTGTGTCTGTATGGGCGAGTGTATGTGTTTGTGTGAGTGAGAGTCTGTGTCTGTGAGAGAGAGTGTGTGTTTGTGTGAACTACAGTCTGTGTCTGTGTTAGTGAGTGTTTCTGCCTGTGTGAGTGACAGCGTGTTTGAGTGAGCAAGAGTGTGTCATTGTGAGTGAGAGTCTGTGTCTGAGTGAGCGAGAAAGTATGTCTGTGTGAGCAAGAGCATGTTTGAGTGAGCGAGAGTGTGTTCCTGTGTGAGCGAGAGCATATGTCTGTGTGAGCGAGAGCATGTTTGAGTGAGCGAGGTAACGTGTTCCTGTGTGAGTGAGAGTGTTTCTTTATGAGTGAGAGTGTGTGTCTGTGTGAGTGAGAACATGTGTTTGTGTGAGCGAGAGCTTATTTGAGTGAGCGAGAGTGTGTCTGTGTGAGCAAGTGTCTGTGTCTCTGTAATCACGAGTCTGTTTCTGTGTGAGCGTGTCTCTGTGTCTGTGCGAGTGACAGTGTGTTCCTGTGTGAGTGAGAGTGTGTCTGTGTGAGCGAGAGTGTGTCTGTATGCGAGAGTCTGTGTCTGTGTGAGTGAGGTTGCATGTCTGTGTGAGCGACAGTGTGTTCCTGTGTGAGTGAGAGTGTGTCTGTGCAAGCGAGAGTGTGTCTGTGTGAGCGAGAGTGTGTCTGTGTGCGAGAGTCTGTGTCTGTGTGAGCAAGGTTGCGTGTCGGTCTGAGCGAGAGTCTGTGTCTGTGTGAGTGAGAATATGTGTGTGTGAGCAAGAGTCTGTGTCAGTAGGAGAGAGATTCTGTTTCTGTGTGAACAGGAGTGAGTTTGAGTAAGTGATAGTGTATCTGTGTGAGGGAAAGTCTGTGTCTCTGTGATCGAGAGCCTGTGTCTGTGACGGAGACCTTGTTTGAGTGAGGCTCTATTAGCGACAGCGTGTCTGTGTGACCAAGAGTCTGAGTCTGTGTGAGCGAGAGTGTGTGTCTGTGTGAGCGAGAGTGTATATCTTTATGAACGAGAGTCTGTGTCTGTGTGAGCGAAAGTCTGTTTGAGTGAACGAGAATGTGGCTGTGTGAGTGAGAGCCTGTGTTTGTGTGGGCGAGAGTATGTGTTGTGTGAGTGAGAGTCTGTGTCTGTGAGTGAGAGTGTGTGTTTGTGTGAACTAGAGTCTGTGTCTGTGTGAGCAAGAGTCTGTGTCTGTGTGAGCAAGAATGTGTGTGTGTGTGAGCATGAGACTGTGTCTGTGAGCAAGAGTGTGTGTGTCTGTATGAGCGAGAGTGTGTGTGTGTGAGCGAGAGGGTATGTCTGTCTCTGTGAGCGAGAGTGGGTGCCTGTATGAGCAAGAGCACGTTTGAGGGTGCGACACTGTGCCTGTGTGAGCAAGAATCTGTGTCAGAGGGAGAGAGAATGTACATCTGAGTGAGCAGGAGCGTGTTTGAGTGAGTGATAGTGTATCTGTGTGAGGGAGAGTCTGTGTCTCTGTGATCGAGCGCCTGTGTCTGTGTGAGCGAGACCGTGTTTGAGTGAGCGAGAGTGTGTGCCTGTGTGAGCGAGAGTGTGTGTGTGCGAGAGTCTGTGTCTGTGTGAGCGAGGTTGCGTGTCTGTGTGAGCAAGAGTCCTTGTCAGTGGGAGAGTGATTGTGTGTCTGAGTAAGCAAGAATGTGTTTGAGTAAATGATAGTGTATCTGTGTGAGGTAGAGTCTGTGTCTCTGTGATCGAAAGCCTGTGTCTGTGTGAGGGAGACCGTGTTTGTGAGAGAGAGCAAGAGTTTCTGCCTGTGTGAGTGACAGCGTGTTTGAGTGAGCGAGAGTGTGTCATTGTGAGTAAGAGTCTGTGTCTGTGTGAGCGAGAGTGTATGTCTGAGTGAGCGAGAGCATGTTTGAGTGAGTGAGAGTGTGTGTCTGTGTGAGTGAGTGTGTGCCTGTGTGAGCGAGAGTGTGTCCGTGTGAGCGAAAGTGTGTCTATGTGAGCAAGAGTGTTTCTGTATGCGAGAGTCTGTGTCTGTGTGAGTGAGAGTCTGTGCCTGTGTAAGCGAGTGTCTGTGTCTGTGTGAGCGAGCTTGTGTGTCTGTGTGAGCAAGAGTCCTTGTCAGTGGGAGAGAAATTGTGTGTCTGAGTGAGCAAGAGCCTGTTTGAGTACGTGATATTGTATCTGTGTGAGGGAGAGTCTGTGTCTCTGTGATCGAGAGCCTGTGTCTGTGTGAGGGAGACCGTGTTTGAGTGAACGAGAGTGTGTGCCTGTGTGAGCGAGAGTGTGCCTATGTAAGCGACAGCGTGTCTGTGTGAGCAAGAGTCTGTGTCTGTGTGAGCGAGAGTGTGTGTCTGTATGAACGAGAGTCTATATCTGTGTGAGCGAGAGTGTGCCTATGTAAGCGACAGCGTGTCTGTGTGAGCGAGAGTGTGTGTCTGTATGAACGAGAGTCTGTATCTGTGTGAGCGAGAGTGTGTGTCTGTTTGAGCGAGTGTTTCTGACTGTGTGATTGACAGCGTGTTTGTGTGAGCGAGAGTGTGTCATTGTGAGTGAGAGTCTGTGTCTGAGTGAACCAGAAAGTATGTCTGTGTGAGCAAGAGCATGTTTGAGTGAGCAAGAGTGTGTTCCTGTGTGAGTGAGTGTGTATCTTTATGAGCGAGAGTGTGTGTCTGTGTGAGTGAGAACGTGTGTTTGTGTGAGGGAGTGCTTATTTGAGTGAGCGAGAGCGTGTCTGTGTGATCAAGAGTCCGTGTCTCTGTGATCGAGAGTCTGTGTCTCTGTGACTGAGATTGTGTCTGTGTGAGCGAGATTCTGTATCTGTGAGAGCGAGAATGTGTGTCTCTATGAGTGAGAGTCTATTTGTGTGAGCGAGAGTGTCTGTGTAAGCGAGACCTTGCTTGAGTGAGCGAGAGTGTGTGCCTATGTGAGTGAGATTCTGTGTTTGTGTGAGTGAGATTCTGTCTGTCTGACTGAGAGTGTGCCTGTGTGCGGAAGAGCGTGCTTGATTGAGCGAGAATGTGTCTGTGCGAGCGAGAGTCTGTGTCTGTGAGAGAGAGTGTGTGTTTGTGTGAACTAGAGTGTGTGTCTGTGTGAGCGAGCGTGTTTGTGTGAGTGAGCGATAGTTTCTGCCTGTGTGAGTGACAGCGTGTTTGACTGAGCGTGAGTGTGTCATTGTGAGTGAGAGTCTGTCTGTGTGAGCGAGAGTGTATGTCTGTCTGTGTGAGCGAGAGTCTGTCTGTGTGAGCAAGAGTGTGTTCCTTTGTGAGTGAGTGTGTGCCTGTGTGAGCAAGAGTGTGTGTCTGTGTGAGTGAGAGTGTGTCTGTGTCAGCGAGAATGTATCTGTGTGAGTGAGAATGTGTGTTTTTGTGAGCGAGAGCTTATTTGAGTGAGCGAGAGTGTGTCTGTGTGAGCAAGAGTCTGTGCCTCTGCGATCGAGAGTCTGTGAGAGCGAGAACGTGTGTCTCTATGAGTGAGAGTCTGTATTTGTGTGAGCAAGTGTCTGTCTATGTGAGCGAGAGCGTGTTTGAGTGAGCGACAGTACACCTGTGTGAGCGAAGGTCTGTGTCTCTGTGATCAAGACCCTGTGTCTTTGTGAGTGAGATTCTGCGTTTGTGTGACCGAGAGCATGTGTCTGTGTGAGGGAGACCGTGTTTGAGTGAGCGACAGTGTGTGTCTGTGTGAGCGAGAGTGTTTGTGTGAGTGAGAGTGTGTGTCTGTGTGAGCGAGAGTGTATGTCTGTGTAAGTGAGAGCATGTTTGAGTGAGCGAGAGTGTGTCATTGTGAGTTAGAGACTGTGTCTGTGTGAGTGAGAGTCTCTGCCTGTGTGAGAGAGAGCGTGTTTGAGTGCGCGAGAGTGTGTCTGTGTGAAAGAGAGAGTGTGTCTGTGTGAGCGAGAGTGTGTGTCTGTGAGTGAGAGTCTGTGTCTGTATGAGCAAGAGTGTGTGTCTGTGTGAGTGACAACGTATGTTTGTGTGAGTGAGAGCTTATTTGAGTGAACGAGAGTGTGTATGTGTGAGCGAGAGTCTGTGTCTCTGTGAGCAAAATTGTGTCTGTGTGAGCGAGAGCATGTTTGAGTGAGCAAAACTGCATATGTGAGCAAGAGTGTGTCGGTGTGAGCGAGAGTGTATCTGTGTGAGCGAGAGTCTGTGTCTGTGTGAGCGAGAGCATATTTGAGGAAGCGAGAATGTGTCTATGTGAGCGAGAGTCTGTGTCTGTGTGGGTGACAGGATATGTTTGTGTGAGTGAGGGTCTGTGTCTGTGAGCGAGAGTCTATGTCTGTGTGAGCAAAAGTGTGTGCCCCTATGTGCGAGAGCATGTTTGAGTGAGCGAGACTGTGCCTGTGTGAGCGAGAGTCTGTGTCTGTGTGAGTAAGAATGTGTGTCTGTGTGAGCAGGAGAGTGTTTGAGTAAGCAACAGTGTATCTGTGTGAGTGAAAGTCTGTCTCTGTGATTTGAGACCCTGTGTCTGTGTGAGTGAGATTCTGAGTTTGTGTGACCGAGAGCTTGTGTCTGTGTGAGGGAGACCGTGTTTGAATGAGCGAGAGAGTGTGTCAGTGTGAGCGAGATTCTGCATCTGTGAGCCAGAATGTGTCTGTGTGAGCAAGATCTTGTTTCAGTGAGCGAGAGAGTGTGCCTGTGTGAGTGAGAATCTGTGTTTGTGTGAGTGAGACTGTGTCTGTGTAAGCGAGATTCTATAACTCTGTGAGCAAGATTGTGTCTGTGTGAGCGAGAGCATGTTTGAGTGAGCGAGAATGTGTCTGTGTGAGCGAGATTCTATATCTCTGAGCAAGATTGTGTCTGTGTGAGCGAGAGCATGTTTGAGTGAGCGAAACTGTGCGTAGGTGAGCAAGAGTCTGTGTTGGTGTGAGCGAGAGTGTGTCTGTGTGAGTGAGAGTGTATCTGTGTGAGCGAGAGCATATTTGAGTAAGCGAGAATGTGTCTATGTGAGCGAGAGGATGTGTCTGTGTGGACGACAGGTTGTGTTTGTGTGAGTGAGGGTCTGTATCTGTGAGCGAGAGTGTGTGATTATGTGAACTGGAGTCTGTGTCTGTGTGAGCGAGAGACTGTCTGTGTGAGTGAGAATGTGTGTGTGTGAGTAAGTGTCTGCATCTGTAAGCGAGAGTGAGTGTCTCTATGTGGGAGAGCATGTTTGAGTGAGTGAGACTGTGCCTGTGTGAGCAAGAGTCTGTGTCTGTGTGAGTGAGAACGTGTGTCTGTGTGAGCAGGAATGTGTTTGAGTGAGTGACAGTGTATCTGTGTGAGCGAAAGTCTGTGTCTCTGTGATCGAGACCCTGTGTCTATGTGAGTGAGATTCTGAGTTTGTGTGACCGAGAACGTGTGTCTGTGTGAGGAAAACCGTGTTTGCGTGAGCAAGAGAGTGTGTCAGTGTGAGCAAGAGTGTGTGCCTGTGTGAGTGAGATTCTGTGTCTGTGTGTGTGAGAGTGTGTATCTATGTGAGTGCGAATCTGTGTTTGTGTGACCGAGAGTGTTTCTGTGTGGGCGAGAGCATGTTTGTGTGAGCGAGAGTGTGTCTGTGTGAGCGAGAGTGTGTCTGTGTGAGCGAGAGTGTGTCTGTGTGAGCGAGAGTGTGTCTGTGTGAGCGAGAGTGTGTCTGTGTGCGAGAGTCTGTGTCTGTGTGAGCGAGGATGCGTGTCTGTGTGAGCGAGAGTCTGTGTCTGTGTGAGTGAGCTTGCGTGTCTGTGTGAGCATGAGTCCTTGTCAGTGGGAGAGACATTGTTTGAGTGAGCAGGAGTGTGTTCGAGTAAGCGATAGTGTATCTGTGTGAGGGAGAGTCTGTGTCTCTGTGATCGAGAGCCTGTTCCTATTTGAGGGAGACCGTGTTTGAGTGAGCAAGAGTGTGTGCCTGTGTGAGCGAGAGTGCGTCTGTGTATGTGACAGCGTGTCTGTGTGAGCAAGAGTCTGTTTCTGTGTGAGCGAGAATATGTGTCTGTATGAATGAGAGTCTGTGTCTGTGTGAGCAAGAGTATGTGTCTGTGTGAGCGAGTGTTTCTGCCTGTGTGAGTGACAGCGTGTTTGAGTGAGTGAGAGTGTGTCATTGTGAGTGAGAGTCTGTGTCTGTGTGAGCGAGAGTGTGTGTCTGTTTGAGCGAGAGTCTGTGTCTGTGAGTGAGTGTCTGTGTCATTATGAGCGAGAGTGTGTGTCTGTGTGAGTGAGAACGTGTGTCTGTGTGAGTAAGAGCATATTTGAGTGAGCGAGAGTGTTTCTGTGTGATCAAGAGTCTGTGTCTCTGTGAGCGAGATTGTGTCTGTGTGAGCGAGAGTCTGCATCTGTCTAAGCGAGAATGTGAGTCTCTATGAGTGAGAGTCAGTGTTTGTGTGAACTAGAGTCTGTGTCTGTGTGAGTGAGAATGTGTCTGTGAGCGAGAGTGTGTGTCCGTATGAACGAGAGCATGTTTGAGTGAGCGACACTGTGCCTGTGTGAGCGAGAGTCTGTGTCCGTGTGAGTGAGAATGTATGTCTGTGTGAGCAGGAGCGTGTTTGAGTGAGCGACAGTGTATCTGTGTGAGCGAAGGTCTGTGTCTCTGTGATCGAGACCCTGTGTCTCTGTGAGTGAGATTCTGCGTTTGTGTGATCGAGAGCATGTGTCTGTGTGAGGGAAACCATGTTTGAGTGATCAACAGTGTGTGTCTGTGTGAGCGAGAGTGTTTGTGTGAGTGAGAGTGTGTGTCTGTGTGAGCGAGAGTGTATGTCTATGTAAGTGAGAGCGTGAGACTGTGTGAGCAAGAGTCTGTGTCTGTGTGAGTGAGAATATGTGTCTGTATGAGCGAGAGTCTGTGTCTGTGAGCAAGAGTCTGTGTCTGTGTGAGCAAGAATATGTGTCTGTGTGAGCGAGAGTCAGTGTCTGTGAGTGAGAGTCTGTGTCTGTATAAGCGAGAGTATGTCTGTGTGAGTGACAACGTGTGTTTGTGTGTGCGAAAGCTTATTTGATAGAGCGAGAGTGTGTCTGTGTGAGCGAGAGTCTATATCTCTGTGAGCAACATTGTGTCTGTGTGAGCGAGAGCATGTTTGAGTGAGCGAAACTCTGCGTAGGTGAGCAAGAGTCTGTGTCGGTGTGAGCGAGAGTGTGTTTCAGTAAGCGAGAATGTGTCTATGTGAGCGAGAGGATGTCTGTGTGGGCAACAGGTTGTGTTTGTGTGAGTGAGGGTCTGTATCTGTGAGCGAGAGTGTGTGATTGTGTGAACTGGAGTCTGTGTCTGTGTGAGCGAGAGTCTGTGTCTGTGTGAGCGAGAATGTTTGTGTGTGAGCAAGTGTCTGCATCTGTGAGCGAGAGTGTGTGGCTCTATGTGGGAGAGCATGTTTGAGTGAGTGAGATTGTGCCTGTATGATCGAGAGTCTGTGTCTGTGTGAGTGAGAACGTGTGTCTGTGTGAGCCGGAGGATGTTTGAGTGAGCGACAGTGTATCTGTGTGAGCGAAAGTCTGTGTCTCTGTGATCGAGACCCTGTGTCTATGTGAGTGAGATTCTGAGTTTGTGTGACTGAGAACGTGTGTCTGTGTGAGGAAAACCGTGTTTGCGTGAGCAAGAGAGTGTGTCAGTGTGAGCAAGAGTGTGTGCCTGTGTGAGTGAGATTCTGTGTCTGTGTGTGTGAGTGTGTATCTGTGTGAGTGCGAATCTGTGTTTGTGTGACCGAGAGTGTTTCTGCATGGGCGAGAGCATGTTTGTGTGAGTGAGAGTGTGTCTGTGTGAGCGAGAGTGTGTCTGTGTGAGCGAGAGTGTGTCTGTGTGCGAGAGTCTGTGTCTGTGTGAGCGAGGATGCGTGTCTGTGTGAGCGAGAGTGTGTGTCTGTGTGAGCGAGAGTGTGTGTCTGTGTGAGCAAGAGTCTGTGTCTGTGTGAGTGAGCTTGCGTGTCTGTGTGAGCAAGAGTCCTTGTCAGTGGGAGAGACATTGTTTGTCTGAGTGAGCAGGAGCGTGTCTGAGTAAGCGATAGTGTATCTGTGTGAGGGAGAGTCTGTGTCTCTGTGATCGAGAGCCTGTGTCTGTTTGAGGGAGACCGTGGTTGAGTGAGCGAGAGTATGTGCCTGTGTGAGCGAGAGTGTGTTTGTGTATGTGACAGCGTGTCTGTGTGAGCAAGAGTCTGTTTCTGTGTGAGCGAGAATATGTGTCTGTATGAACAAGTGTCTGTGTCTGTGTGAGCAAGAGTGTGTGTCTGTGTGAGCGATAGTTTCTGCCTGTGTGAGTGACAGCGTGTTTGAGTGAGCGAGAGTGTGTCATTGTGAGTGAGAGTCTGTCTGTGTGAGCAAGAGTGTGTTCCTTTGTGAGTGAGTGTGTGCCTGTGTGAGCAAGAGTGTGTGTCTGTGTGAGTGAGAGTGTGTCTGTGTCAGCGAGAATGTATCTGTGTGAGTGAGAATGTGTGTTTTTGTGAGCAAGAGCTTATTTGAGTGAGCGAGAGTGTGTCTGTGTGAGCAAGAGTCTGTGCCTCTGTGATCGAGAGTCTGTGAGAGCGGGAACGTGTGTCTCTATGAGTGAGAGTCTGTATTTGTGTGAGCAAGTGTCTGTCTATGTGAGCGAGAGCGTGTTTGAGTGAGCGACAATATACCTGTGTGAGCGAAGGTCTGTGTCTCTGTGATCAAGACCCTGTGTCTCTGTGAGTGAGATTCTGCGTTTGTGTGACCGAGAGCATGTGTCTGTGTGAGGGAGACCGTGTTTGAGTGAGCGACAGTGTGTGTCTGTGTGAGCGAGAGTGTTTGTGTGAGTGAGAATGTGTGTTTGTGTGAGCGAGAGTGTATGTCTGTGTAAGTGAGAGCATGTTTGAGTGAGCGAGAGTGTGTTATTGTGAGTGAGACACTGTGTCTGTGTGAGTGAGAGTCTCTGCCTGTGTGAGAGAGAGCGTGTTTGAGTGCGCGAGAGTGTGTCTGTGTGAAAGAGAGAGTGTGTCTGTGTGAGCGAGACTGTGTGTCTGTGAGTGAGAGTCTGTGTCTGTATGAGCAAGAGTGTGTGTCTGTGTGAGTGACAATGTGTGTTTGTGTGAGCGAGAGCTTATTTGAGTGAACGAGAGTGTGTCTGTGTGAGCGAGAGTCTGTGTCTCTGTGAGCAAAATTGTGTCTGTGTGAAAGAGAGAGTGTGTCTGTGTGAGCGAGAGTGTGTGTCTGTGAGTGAGACTCTGTGTCTGTATGAGCAAAAGTGTATGTCTGTGTGAGTGACAACGTGTGTTTGTGTGAGCGAGAGCTTATTTGAGTGAACGACAGAGTGTGTCAGTGTGAGCGATACTGTATGCCTGTGTGAGTGAGATTCTGTGTCTGTGTGGGCGAGAATGTGTGTCCGTGTGAGCAATAGTCTGGGTTTGTGTGAGCGTGAATCTGTGTCTGTGTGAGCAATAGTCCGTGTTTGTGTGAGCGTGAATCTGTGTCTGTGTGAGCAATAGTTTGTGTCTGTGTGAGCAAGAATGTATGTCTGTGTGAGCAATAGTCTTTGTCTGTGTGAGCAAGAGTTTGTTTATGTGTGAGCAAGAGTCTGTGTCTGTGAGAGTCTGTGTCTGTATGAGCGGGAGTGTGTGTTTATGTGAGTGAGAACATATTTGAGTGAGCGAGAGTGTGTCTATGAGGGAGAGTGTGTGTCTGTATGAGCGAGAGTGTGTGTCTGTGTGACTGAGAACGTGTGTCTGTGTGAGCGAGAGCATATTTGAGATAGCCGGAGTGTGTCTTGCGAGCAACATTCTGTGTCTCTGTGATCGGGACCCTGTGTCGGAGACCGTGTTTGAGTGAGCGCGAGTGTGTGCCTGTGTGAGTGAGTGTGCCTGTGTAAGCGACAGCGTGTATGTGTGAGCGAGAGTCTTTTTCTGTGTGAGCGAGAGTGTTTGTGTCTGTGAGAGACTGTGTCTGTGTGAGCGAGAGTGTATGTCTGTGTGACGAGAGCATGTTTGAGAGAGCGAGAGTGTGTCCAATGTGAGTAAAAGTGTGTCTTTGAGAGCGAGAGTGTATCTGTGTTCGTGAGAGTGTGTGTCTGTGTCTGTGAGAGTGTATGTCTGTGTGAGTGAGAGCATGTTTGAGTGAGCGAGAGTGTGTCATTGTGAGTGTGAGCCTGTGTCTGTGTGAGCGAAAGCATGTTTGAGTGAGCGACAGTGTGTTCCTGTGTGAGTGAGAGTGTGTCTATGTGAGTGAGAATGTGTCTCTGTGCAAGAGTGTGTGTCTGTGTGAGCAAGGTTGCTTGTCTGTGAGAGCGAGAGTCTGTGTTTGTGTGAGCGAGATTGTGCCTGTGTAGCAAGATTCTTTGTCAGTGTGAGCAAGAATGTGTGTCTGTGTGAGTGAGAATGTATGTCTGTGTGAGCAGGAGAGTGTTTGAGTGCGTGACAGTGTATCAGTGTGAGCGAGAGTCTGTGTCTTTGTGATGGAGAGCCTGTGTCTGTGTGAGTGAGAATGTGTGTGTGTGTGTGTGAGCAAGAGTCTGTGTCTGTGAGTGAGAGTATGTGTCTGTATGAGTGAGAGCATGTTTGAGTGAGCGAGACTGTGCCTGTGTGAGCAAGAGTCTTTGTCTGTGTGAGCAGGAGAGTGTGTTGGTGTGAGCGAGAGTCTATGTCTTTGTGATGGAGAGCCTGTGTCTGTGTGAGTGAGATTCTGTGTTTGTGTGACCGAGAGTATGTGCCTGTGTGAGGGAGACTGTGTTTGAGTGAGCGAGAGTGTGTGCCTGTGTGAATGAGTGTGTGTGCCTGTGATAGTGACATTCTGTGTCTGTGTGTGTAAGTGTGTATCTGTGTGAGTGCAAATCTGTGTTTGTGTGACTGAGAGTGTTTCTGCGTGAGCGAGAGCATGTTTGTGTGAGCGAGAGTTTGTGTCTGTGTGAGCGAGAGTCTGTGTTGGTGTGAGCGAGCTTGCGTGTCTGTGTGAGCAAGGGTCCTTGTCAGTGCCTGTGTAAGCGACAGCGTGTTTGTGTGAGCGAGAGTCTGTGTCTGTGTGAGGGGGAGTGTTTGTGTCTATGAGAGTGTATGTCTGTGTGAGTGAGAGCATGTTTGAGTGAGCGAGAGTGTGTCATTGTGAGTGTGAGTCTGTGTCTGTATGAGCGAGAGCATGTTTGAGTGAGCGAGAGTATGTTCCAGTGTGAGTGAGAGTGTGTCTGTGTGAGCGAGAGTGTGTCTGTGTGAGCGAGAGTGTGTGTCTGTGTGAGCAAGAGTGTGTGTCTCTATGAGTGAGAGTCTATGTTTGTGTGAGTGGGTGTCTGTCTGTGTGAGTGAGATCTTGTTTGAGTGAGCAACAGTGTGTGCCTGTATGAGTGAAAATCTGTGTTTGTGTGAGTGAGATAGTGTCTTTGTAAGCGAGGGCGTGTTTGAGTGAGCAAGAATGTGTCTATTTGAGTGAGATTCTGTGCCTGTGTGAGAGAGACTGTGTGTCTGAGTGAACGAGAGTCTGTGTCTGTGAGCAAGAGTGTGTGTCTGTGTGAGTGAGAATGTGTATGTGTGTGTGAGCAAGATTCCGTGTCTGTGAGCGAGAGTGTGTGTCTGTATGAGCGAGAGCATGTTTGAGTGAGCGACACTGTGTCTGTGTGAGTGAGAATGTATGTCTGTGTGAGCAGGGGCGTGATTGAGTGAGTGACAGTGTATCTGTGTGAGCGAAAGTCTGTGCCTCTGTGATCGAGACCTTGTGTCTGTGTGAGTGAGATTCTACATTTGTGTGACTGAGAGCATGTGTCTGTGTGAGGGAGACCGTGTTTGAGTGAGCGAGAGTGTGTGCCTGTGTGAGTGAGAGTGTGCCTGTCTAAGCGACAGCGTGTTTGTGTGAGTGAGAGTCTGTTTCTGTGTATGCGACAGTGTTTGTGTCTGTGAAAGTCTGTGTCTGTGTGAGCGAGAGTGTATGTCTGTGTGAGCGAGAGCATGTTTGAGTGAGCGAGAGTGTGTTCCAGTGTGTGTGAGCGAAAGTATATCTGTGTGAGTGAGAATGTGTGTCTGTGTGTGCGAGAGTGTACGTCTGTGTGATTGAGAGCATGTTTGAGGGAGCGAGAGTGTGTCATTGTGAGTGTGAGCCTATGTCTGTGTGAGCGAGAGCATGTTTGAGTGAGCGAGAGTGTGTTCCAGTGTGAGTGAGAGTGTGTCTGTGTGAGCAAGTGTGTCTGTGTGAGTGTGAGTGTGTGTCTGGATGAACAAGAGTCTGTGTCTCTGTGAGCGAGAGTGTGTCTGTGTGAGTGAGAGCATGTTTGAGTGAGCAAGAATGTATCGTTGTGCTCGAGAGTCTGTGCCTGTGTGAGAGAGAGTGTGTGTATGTGTGAACGAGTGTCTGTGTCTGTGTGAGCAAGAGTTTGTGTCTGTTTGAGTGAGAACATGTGTTTGTGTGAGCGAGAGCATATTTGAGTGAGCGAGAGTGTGTCTGTGTGAGCGAGAGGCTGTATCTCTGTGAGACAAATTTTGTCTGTGTGAGCGAGAGTCTGTATCTGTTTGAACGAGAATGTGTGTCTCTATGAGTGAGAGTCTGTGTTTGTGTGAGTGAGAGTGTGTCTGTCTGAGCGAGAGTCTGTATCTCTGTGAGCCAGATTTTGTCTCTGTGAGCGCAAGTGTGTCTGTGTGATCGAAAGCGTGTTTAAGTGAGCGAGAATGTTTCTGTGTGAGCGAGAGTTTGCGTCTGTGTGGGCGAGAGTATGTGTTTGTGTGAACTAGAGTCTGTGTCAGTGAGAGAGAGTGTGTGTCTGTGTGAGCGAGAATCGGTGTCTCTGTGCTCAAGAGTCTGTTTCTGTGTGAGCGAGAGTGTGTGTGAGCGAGAATCTCTGTCTCTGTGATCGAGAGTTTGTTTCTGTGTGAGCGAGAGTGTGTATGTGTGAGTGAGACTCTGTGTCTGTGTGAGCGACAGTGTGTTCCTGTGTGAGTGACAATGTGTCTATGTGAGTGAGAATGTGTCTGTGTACGAGAGTGTGTGTCTGTATGAGCAAGGTTGCTTATCTGTGAGAGCGAGAGTCTGTGTTTGTGTGAGCGAGATTGTGCCTGTGTAGCAAGATTCTTTGTCAGTGTGAGCAAGTGTGTGTGTCTGTGTGAGTGAGAATGTATGTCTGTGTGAGCAGGAGAGTGTTTGAGTGCGTGACAGTGTATCAGTGTGAGCGAGAGTCTGTGTCTTTGTGATGGAGAGCCTGTGTCTGTGTGAGTGAGAATGTGTGTGTGTGTGTGTGAGCAAGAGTCTGTGTCTGTGAGTGAGAGTATGTGTCTGTATGAGTGAGAGCATGTTTGAGTGAGCGAGACTGTGCCTGTGTGAGCAAGAGTCTTTGTCAGTGTGAGCGAGACTGTGTGACTGTGTGAGTGAGAATGTATGTCTGTGTGAGCAGGAGAGTGTGTTGGTGTGAGCGAGAGTCTGTGTCTTTGTGATAGAGAGCCTGTGTCTGTGTGAGTGAGATTCTGTATTTGTGTGACCGAGAGTATGTGTCTGTGTGAGGGAGACTGTGTTTGAGTGAGCGAGAGTGTGTGCCTGTGTGAGTGAGTGTGTGTGCCTGTGTGAGTGACATTCTGACTCTGTGTGTGTGAGTGTGTATCTGTGTGAGTGCAAATCTGTGTTTGTGTGACTGAGAGTGTTTCTGCGTGGGCGAGAGCATGTTTGTGTGAGCGAGAGTTTGTGTCTGTGTGAGCGAGAGTCTGTGTCGGTGTGAGCGAGCTTGCGTGTCTGTGTGAGCAAGGGTCCTTGTCAGTGCCTGTGTAAGCGACAGTGTGTTTGTGTGAGCGAGAGTCTATGTCTGTGTGAGGGGGACTGTTTGCGTCTATGAGAGTGTATGTCTGTGTGAGTGAGAGCATGTTTGAGTGAGCGAGAGTGTGTCATTGTGAGTGTGAGTCTGTGTCTGTGTGAGCGAGAGCATGTTTGAGTGAGCGAGAGTATGTTCCAGTGTGAGTGAGAGCGAGTCTGTGTGAGCGAGAGTATGTCTGTGTGAGTGAGAGTGTGTGTCTAGATGAACAAGAGTCTGTGTCTGTGTGAGCAAGAGTGTGTGTCTCTATGAGTGAGAGTCTGTGTTTGTGTGTGGGTGTCTGTCTGTGTGAGCGAGATCTTGATTGAGTGAGCAAGAGTGTGTGCCTGTATGAGTGAAAATCTGTGTTTGTGTGAGTGAGATAGTGTCTTTGTAAGCGAGGGCGTGTTTGAGTGAGCAAGAATGTGTCTATGTGAGTGAGATTCTATGTCTGTGTGAGAGAGACTGTGTGTCTGAGTGAGCGAAAGTCTGTGTCTGTGAGCAAGAGTCTATGTCTGTGTGAGCGAGAATGTGTGTGTGTGAGCAAGATTCCGTGTCTGTGAGCAAGAGTGTGTGTCTGTGTGAGTGAGAATGTATGTCTGTGTGAGCAGGGGCGTGATTGAGTGAGCGAAAGTCTGTGCCTCTGTGATCGAGACCTTGTGTCTGTGTGAGTGAGATTCTACAATTGTGTGACCGAGAGTATGTGTCTGTGTGAGTGAGATTCTACAATTGTGTGACCGAGAGTATGTGTCTGTGTGAGGGAGACCGTGTTTGAGTGAGCGAGAGTGTGTGCCTGTATGAGTGAGAGTGTGCCTGTCTAAGCGACAGCGTGTTTGTGTGAGCGAGAGTCTGTTTCTGTGTATGCGAGAGTGTTTGTGTCTGTGAGAGTCTGTGTCTGTGTGAGCGAGAGTGTATGTCTGTGAGAGCGAAAGTATATCTGTGTGAGTGAGAATGTGTGTCTGTGTGTGCGAGAGTGTATTTCTGTGTGAGAGAGAGCATGTTTGAGTGAGCGAGAGTGTGTTCCAGTGTGAGTGAGAGTGTGTCTGTGTGAGCGAGTGTGTCTGTGTGAGTGTGAGTGTGTGTCTGGATGAACAAGAGTCTGTGTCTCTGTGAGCGAGAGTGTGTCTGTGTGAGTGAGAGCATGTTTGAGTGAGCAAGAATGTGTCGTTGTGCTCGAGAGTCTGTGCCTGTGTGAGAGAGAGTGTGTGTATGTGTGAACGAGTGTCTGTGTCTGTGTGAGCAAGAGTTCATGTCTGTTTGAGTGAGAACATGTGTTTGTGTGAGTGAGAGCATATTTGAGTGAGTGAGAGTGTGTCTGTGTGAGCAAGAGTCTGTATCTTGTGAGACAAATTTTGTCTAGTGAGCGAGAGTCTGTATCTGTGTGAACGAGAATGTGTGTCTCTATGAGTGAGAGTCTGTGTTTGTGTGAGTGAGTGTGTGTCTGTCTGAGCGAGAGTCTATCTCTGTGAGCCAGATTTTGTCTCTGTGAGCGCAAGTGTGTCTGTGTGATCGAAAGCGTGTTTGAGTGAGCGAGAATGTTTCTGTGTGAGCGAGAGTTTGCGTCTGTGTGGTCAAGAGTATGTGTTTGTGTGAACTAGAGTTTGTGTCAGTGGGAGAGAGTGTGTGTCTGTGTGAGCGAGAATCTGTGTCTCTGTGCTCAAGAGTCTGTTTCTGTGTGAGCGCGAGTGTGTCTGTGTTAGCGAGAATCTGTGTCTCTGTGCTCGAGAGTTTGTTTCTGTGTGAGCGAGAGTGTGTATGTGTGAGTGAGACTCTGTGTCTGTGTGAGCGACAGTGTGTTCCTGTGTGAGTGATAGTGTGTCTATGTGAGTGAGGATGTGTCTCTGTGCGAGAGTGTGTGTCTGTGTGAGCAAGGTTGCTTGTCTGTGAGAGCGAGAGTCTGTGTTTGTGTGAGCGAGATTGTGCCTGTGTAGCAAGATACTTTGTCAGTGTGAGCAAGAGTGTGTGTCTGTGTGAGTGAGAATGTATGTCTGTGTGAGCAGGAGAGTGTTTGAGTGCGCGACAGTGTATCAGTGTGAGCGAGAGTCTGTATCTTTGTGATGGAGAGCCTGTGTCTGTGTGAGTGAGAATGTGTGTGTGTGTGTGTGTCAGCAAGAATCTGTGTCTGTGAGTGAAAGTATGTGTCTGTATGAGTGAGAGCATGTTTGAGTGAGCGAGACTGCGCCTGTGTGAGCGAGACTGTGTGACTGTGTGAGTGAGAATGTATGTCAGTGTGAGCAGGAGAGTGTGTTGGTGTGAGCGAGAGTCTGTGTCTTTGTGATGGAGAGCCTATGTCTGTGTGAGTGAGATTCTGTGTTTGTATGACCGAGAGTATGTGTCTGTGTGAGGGTGACTGTGTTTGAGTGAGTGAGAGTGTGTGCCTGTGTGATTGCGAATCTGTGTTTGTGTGAGCGAGAGTGTGTCTGCAAGAGCGAGAGTGTAAGCCTGTGTAAGCGACAACGTGTTTGTGTGAGTGAGAGTCTGTTTCTGTGTGAGTGAGAGTGTGTTTCCTTGTGAGCAAGGGTATGTGTCTGTGTGAGCGAGAGTGTATTTGAGTGAGCAAGAATGTGGCTGTGTGAGAGAGAGTGTGTTTGAGTGAGCAAGAATGTGGCTGTGTGAGCGAGAGTCTGTATATCTGAGCCAGATTTTGTCTGTGTAAGCGAGAGTCTGTATCTGTGTGAGCATGAGCGTGTTTGAGTGATCGAGAATGTGTCGGTGTGACCGAGTACACTGTGTCTGTGTGAGTGAGATTCTGCGTTTGTGTGACTGAGAGCATGTGTCTGTGTGAGGGAGACCGTGTTTGAGTGAGCGAGAGAGTGTGGCAGTGTGAGTGAGAGTGTGTGCCTGTGTAAGTGAGATTCTGTGTCTGTGTGTGTGACAGTGTGTATCTGTGTGAGTGCATATCTGTGTTTGTGTGACCGAAAGTGTTTCTGCGTGGGCGAGAGCGTGTTTGTGTGAGCGAGAGGGTGTGTCTGTGCGAGCGCGAGTGTTTGTCTGTGTGAGTGAGAATGTGTGTCTATGTGAGCGAGAGTCTGTGTCTGTGCGAGCGAGAGTGTTTGTGTGAGTGAGAATGTGTGTCTATGTGAGCAAGAGTGTTTGTGTGAGTGAGAATGTGTGTCTGTGTGAGCGAGAGTCTGTGTCTGTGCGAGCGAGAGTGTTTGTCTGTGTGAGTGAGAATGTGTGTCTGTGTGAGCGAGAGTCTGTGTCTATGCGAGCGAGAGTGTTTGTGTGAGTAAGAATGTGTGTCTGTGTGAGCGAGAGTCTGTGTCTGTGCGAGCGAGAGTGTTTGTCTGTGTGAGTAAGAATGTGTGTCTGTGTGAGCGAGAGTCTGTGTCTGTGCGAGCGAGAGTGTTTGTGTGAGTAAGAATGTGTGTCTGTGTGAGCGAGAGTCTGTGTCTGTGCGAGCGAGAGTGTTTGTCTGTGTGAGTAAGAATGTGTGTCTGTGTGAGTGAGAGTGTGTGTCTGTGCGAGCGAGAGTGTTTGTCTGTGTGAGTGAGGATGTGCGCCTGCGTGAGCGAGAGTGTGTGTCTGTGTGAGTGAGAATGTGTGTCTGTCTGAGTGAGACTCTGTGTCTGTGAGCAATAGTCTGTGTATGATTGAGTGAGAGCGTGTTTGAGTGAGCGAGAGTTTGTGTCTGTGTGAGCGAGAATCTGTGTCTCTGTAATCGAGAGTCTGTTTCTATGTGAGCAAGAGTGTGTCTGTGTGAGCAAGAATCTGTCTCTGTGTGAGTGCGAGTGTGTGTCTGTGTGAGTGAGAGCGTGTTTGAGTGAGTGAGACTGTGCTCCTGTGTGAGTGAGAGTGTGTGTCTATGTGAGCGAGAGTTTTTGTCAGTGTGAGCAAGAGTGTGTGTCTGTGTGAGTGAGAATGTGTGTCTGTCTGAGTGAGACTCTGTGTCTGTGAGCAATAGTCTGTGAGCGAGAACGTGTTTGAGTGAGCGAGAGTCTGTGTGTGAGCGAGAATCTGTTTCTATGTGAGCAAGAGTGTGTCTGTGTGAGTGAGAGTGTGTGTCTGTGTGAGCGAGAGTTTATGTCTGTGTGAGCCATTGTGTCTGTCTGTGAGTGAGAGTCTGTGTCTGTGTGAGTGAGAGTCTCTGCCTGTGTGAGTGAGAGCTTGTTTGAGTGAGCTAGAGTGTATGTCTGTGTGAGTGATAATCTGTGTCTGTGTGAGCTAGAGCCTGTGTCTGTGTCGGTGAGATTATGTGTTTCTGTGATCGAGAGACTGTGTCTCTGTGAGCGAGAATGTGTGTCTGTGTCGGCGAAATTATGTGTTTCTGTGATCGAGAGCCTGTGTCTGTGTGAGCGAGAGTTTGTCTATGTGAGCGAGAGTCTTTGTGTGAGCCAGCATGTTTTTGTGTGAGAGTGTGTGTCTGTGTGAGCGAGAGTGTGTGTATGTCTGAGCCCATTTAGGTGGGAGATGAGGAGGAATTTCTTCTCAGAGGGTTGTTAGTGAATGGAATTCTCTTCCACAGAGAGCAGGGGAGGCTGGGTCATTGAATATATTCTAGGCTGAGTTAGACAGAGTTTTGATTGTGAGGAGAGTCAAAGTGAATTGGGGACAGACAGGAAAGTGGAATTAAAGCCCCATCAGATCTTATTGAAAGGCTGAGCAGGTTTGATGGGCTGATTGGCCTACTCTTGCTCCTAGTTCTTATGATTTTCTGATCTTATATTTGAGTGCATGGCATACATCCTGTGTCTGTATGTACACATGTTTTGTGTGAGCATAATACTTTATCACCAGAGTCAAGGAGCAACAACACGGGCTCCTGTTGTCAATGGCACTTTCTAATATGAAGCCAATGATCTTTGGAGATTATATAGACAATGAGGAGTATATTTTTCAAGCTGCTGTCTCAAAATAAAAGACAAATCTTCCATTTCCGCAGTGGCCATCTTGGCTCTATAATGACCCAAAGCTCTTCACAGATAATGAATCAATCCTCTGCAGGTGTCGAGTGAACCTTTTTGAGAAGCGGCAGGACTATTTGATAGGCAAGAGGGAGACACATGAAGGTTAAGTGAAGAGAAACTTCCCAGAAACCATTTATTACATAATAAACTACCACATGTGAACACATGTGCATACATGTATTTTTGTGTTCACATACATGCAGTGATATTTGCACGTTTGCATGCACATGAGCTGTAATCCATCAGCCTGTGATTCCATGTGTTATCTGTGTACACACAGTGTGCCCATATATAAGTACATGTGTATGTGCATCTAACATAATCACACATGGACCTGTGTGTTGAATAAAAGCAAAATACTGCGGATGCTGGAAATCTGAAACAAAAACATGAAAATGCTGGAAAAACTCAGCAGGTCTGACAGCATCTGTGGAGAGAAAGACAGAGTTAACGTTTCGAGTCCGTTTGACTCTTCTTCAGAGCTAAAAGTGGAGAATGAGGAGTATATTTTTCAAGCTGCCGGCTCAGAATGAAAGACAAATCTTCCATTTCTACGGTGGCCATCATGGCCCTAGGATGTGGCCTCTTAGTTCTGAACAAGAATCATGCAGACTCGAAATGTTAACTTTGTTTTTCTCGCCACAAATGCTGTTAGACCTGCTGAGTTTTTCCAGCAGTTTGTATGTTTAATACATGTCTGCTTTCACACTCATGTGTACATGCAGGGCCAGGGAGAAAAATCATGGGTTTTTCCTGTTCCTGGTCCCTTTCCCCACCCCCTGCCCTGGAACCCTCCCCCTCAATCATGCATGATATTTTTTCCATCTTTCAAGATTCACTGATCAACTCACCAAACAACCACAGAAAGGTCCGAGTAAATGATAACAGCCAACAATGGCGTCCAATATATATTCGGCATGGGTCATTATCAAGAATAGCAATGATATGATGTGGTGTTAGTTTATGTGCTATAGGTGATCCCACAGCAACTACTAAACAAACCACAAGGTATAAATGTTATTTTAACGGCATATCATGCAATATTATCAATTTGACAGGACACCATTCCATTAATTGTAACAATGATATAAATGTTACAGATATATAATACACCATGTTATTAATATACAATGCATAATGTTATAAACACAATAACACTGATTTCATTGACTGCCTCATTAACATGTTCTGTACATTGCACCAGGAACAGTGACAATAAATCCATAAGCTACTGCAGATATTGGAAATCTGAAATACAAACAAAAAATGCTACTATAACTCAGCAGGTCAGGCAGCATCTGTGACAAGAAACAGTTGACATTTCACATTGATGATCTTTGATCAGAACAGTAAATTCATATTCCAGAGAAAGATTTAATACTTGCAACCCAGATTGCAAGAAAACCACCAGCTTTTGTTTTATATATTTTGAACGGAAGAAAAAAGATTGTCTCCATATTCAATATTCAAACAGAATATTGACTGCACTGAGTCAGTGAGCGAGTTGGAGGCCGAGCAGGGCTTGGAGTATTCAAACTCTTGAGCAAAGTAACAGTTTGCAGCAGGATTATTTCCCCAGCAAAATGCAATAAGTGAGGGATAGCTTCCTAATACAAATTAGATTCACAAAATCAAGAGAATTGCTAGATTCCAGGTGTTATTGATAGGAGAATAGCTCAATCATTTCCATTCTGGCTGGATTATGTAGCTAGTCGCCACTAAATGGAGCCCCTAATATTAAGCATGATGTCACATGTTTATAGAGACCAATAAAACATCTTGTCTTGCTGGTAAAATATCGAAGCAGCACCTGACCGTTTGGATGAGACAAAGGCCCCTACCAGACCTTTGGCCATGTGGAGGATTAGGCGATGAGGCCGGGAGGGGAAGTCCCCTGGGCCACAGACACCATCGTTAATGATGTCGAGGGATTGGACTGGTGGAGGACGTCAGGAGTCAGAGAAAATGTCGGAAGGGAAGGACCTTTGTGGGATGGTGGTGTGGGAGTGGGCTGGGGAAGTAAAGTAAATGTAGAGGCACAGCCAGGCACTTAGCTTGATCTCTAGTAGGCTCCAGCCAGAGCCACAACCAGAGCCAGAGAAGAAAGCAAACACAGCACCCCAGTCCAATCTAGCATGTCCTACTGGGCCAATCATTGCTGCGGTTCAGGCTGAGTAGTCTGTCAATCAGGAGGTCTGATAGGCTGCTTTGGACACTGACCATCTAGATTGATGGGCTACTCAGCCAATGAGCCCAGGCCCTGGCGATTGGCACCATCTGTACCCTCCTCTCCTGGGCACTGTGTACAAGCCTGTTTGAAGGTGTGGACACATGTGACAGCGCCTCAACCAGCAGAGCCTGAGGAACTTTACCTCATATATCAGGAAGGTATCCCCAACATCTCGATGGAACACAACTGGTACATCAGATTGAGGTCCCCAAAACGTGTCTGCAACCAATGAACAACCAATGAGCACAATGCATGTCCATTCCCACACACATTCATCTGCATCAACATCAATCCATTCACCAAGAGTCTCAGAGACACTCAAATAGCAAATAAAAATCATGGACACGTGCAGTCCGAAATGAAATGTGAGTAACATAGTCAGTGATTAAATCTAGTTGATAAATACTGTCAATGATTAACATTATTGAGTATAGCCACTATGTAAAGTTCATGTGTAAATAGTCAGTAATCATGGAAACACTGCCAGAATGACGGGATCATATTCCAGTCAGGAGGCAATCGCATATTGAATGGGCTTGGCGAGGCCTTTTTCCTGGAGTAACATCATTAACATACTGCCTCTGGGCTCAGCCACCAGTTCAGCTCCATTCTATTTATAATAAAGAAACCCTGGCATGGGGGTAACAAGGGTGGTCACCAGGGCCAGAATTTACATTGGGCTGAGGGGCTTGAGAGTGGACACTAGCGTGCCAGCGTTTCTGTGCTATCGTCCCATTTGCCAGTTCGCTGGCATGTTGATGCCCCTGGCATACTCTCCTGGAGGTTATTTCGGGGGAGTGAGGGTTGGTGGTCACAGAGGCAAGCAGCCAATTACATCAACTAGATTGTGTATTGATGGCTCTCATCAGGCACTGCAATTTTCCTGATGGCAGTGCCCTCTCATCCCCAAACCCCATGTAAACACCCCCCCCATGCCCCCGACAAACAATCTCCACTGAGGCTACAGCTGAGCCTATGGATAGAGACAGCCTCCGGGAGGAAAGCAGTTGATGCCTCATTTACTTGGCCCCCCCAACCCAACAGCCATGGTTAATTGCCATTGGGCCATGGTTGCAGCCACAGGCCGTCCTGTGAAAGGGCTCAGCTCCACAATGCTGATGGCCTGACAGCTGTGGCCTCTTGCTGGTTTAAAAGTTCTACGGTGTTCAGCGGTTGCCTCCACTTTGAGGGGCCTTCATGTTCTCACACCTACGTCGGCAGTGCCCACCTCTACCAGTGAAGCTGCCAGCGGCCCACAGCCGCGGGCACTTTGATTGGCTCTCCCAGCTGTGGGGCCTGCCCATTGTCCTTAATAGGACAGGACTGCCAGACGCAGCATGTTATTGGACAGGGTTCACAGACACACCTTGTAAATTGGACAGTGCTCCAAGAAGCAGCCTGTTATTGGACAGGGTTCACAGAAACAGCCTGTTAATTGGACAGGGCTCCCAGATGAAGCCTGTTATTGGACAGGGTTCACAGACGCAGCCTGTTAATTGGACAGGGCCCCAAGGCACAGCCTGTTAATTGGACAGGGCTCACAGAACACTGTCTTTTATTTGGAAAGGGTGCCCAGAACCAGCCTGTTAATTGGACAGGGCTCCCAGACACAGCCTGTAAAGTTTCAGGTCTCCCAGACACAGCCTGTTATTGGACTGGGCTCCCAGTTGCAGCAAGTTAATTGGACAGGGTTCCCAGGCATAAACTGTTAATTGGACAGGGTTCCCAGACACAGACTGATAATTGGACAGTGCTCCCAAACACATCCTGTTAATTGGATAGGGCTACCAGATGCAGCCTGTTATTGGCCAAGGCTCCCAGGCACAGCCTGTTATTGGACATGGCACCCAGACACAGCCTGTTTATTAGGCACGGCTCCCAGAGACAGCCTTTTAATTGGACAGAGCTCCCAGATGTAGTCTGTTATTGGACAGAGCTCCCAGTCACAGCCTGTTAATTGGACAGGGCTCCCAAATAAAGCTTGTTATTGAACAGGGCTCCAAGTTGCAGCAAGTTAGTTGGACAGGGTCCCAGCAGCAATCTATTAATCGAAGAGGGTTCCCAGATGCAGCCAGTTAATTGAGCAGTGTTCCCTGACGCAGCCTGTTTATTGGACAGGGCACCCAGTCACAGCCTGTTATTGGTCAGGGCTCCAAACTACAGCCTGTTATTGGAAAAGACTCCCAGGCGCAGCCTATTAATTGGACAGCGTTCCCAGATGCAGCATATTAATTGGACAGGGCTCCCAGGCACAGCCTGCTAATTGGACAGGGTCCCCAGGCGCATCCTGTTAATTGGATTCGGCTCCCAGGCGCAGCATGTTAATTGGACATGGCCCACAAACGCAGCCTGTTAATTGGACAGGGTTCCTAGACACAGACTGATAATTGGACAGTGCTCCCAAATGCATCCTATTAATTGGACAGGGCTACCAGATGCAGCCTGTTATTGGACAGGGCTCCCAGACAAAGCCTGTTAATTGGACAGGGCTCCCAGACAAAGCCTGTTAATTGGACCAGGCTCCCAGACACAGCCTGTTAATTGGACAGGGCTCCCAAACACATCCTGTTAATTGCTCAAGGCTACCAGATGCAGCCTGTTATTGGCCAAGGCTCCCAGGCACAGCCTGTTATTGCACAGGGCTCCCAGACAAAGCCTGTTAATTGGACAGGGCTCCCAGACACAGCCTGTTAATTGTACAGGTCTCCCAGGTGCAACCTGTTAATTGGACCGGGCTCCCAGACACAGCCTGTTAATTGTACAGCGCTCACATACAGGGTCTGCTGATTGGACAGGGCTCCCAGACCCAACCTGTTAATTTTCAGGTCTCCCAGACACAGCCTGTTATTGGACAGGGCTCCCAGGTGCAAATTGTTAATTGGACAGGGTTCGCAGGAGCAGACTGTCAATTGGACAGTGCTCCCAGTCGCAGCCTGTTAATTGGAGAGGGTTCCATGATGCAGCTTGTTAATTGGACAGAGCTCGCAAACGCAGCCTGGTAATTGGACAGTGCTCCCAAACCCAGCCTGTTAATGGACAGGGCACCCAGACAAAGCCAGTTAATTGGACACGGCTCCAAGACGCAGCCTGTTAATTGGACAGGACTCCCTGAAGCAGCCTGTTAAATGGACAGGGCTCACAAGCACAGCCTGTTAATAGGACTAGCCTCCTAGACACAGCCAGTTATTGGATAGGGCACCCAGGCACAGCCTGTTAATTGGACAAGGCTCCCAGATGCAGCCTTTTAATTCGACAGAGCTCCAAGACACAGCTTATTAACTGGACAGGTCTCCAAGAGACAGCCTGTTAATTGGACAGGGCTGCCAGATGCAGCCTTTTAATTCGACAGAGCTCCAAGACACAGCTTATTAACTGGACCGTTCTCCCAGAGACAGCCAGTTAAATGGACAGGGCTGCCAGGCGCAGCCTATTAATTGGAGAGTGCTCCCAAACACAACCTGTTAATTGTACAGGGCTCCCAGTTGCAACCTGTTAATTGGGCAGGGATCCCACACACAGCCTGTTAATTGGACAGGGCTCCCAGGTTCAACCTGTTATTTGAACAGGGCTCTGGGTGCAGCCAGTTAATTGGACAGTGTTCCCAGATGCTGCCAGTTAATTGGGCAGTGCTCCCAGACACAGCCTGATAATTGTATAGGTCTCCCAGATGCAACCTATTAATTGGACAGGGTTTCCAGATGCAGCCTGTTAATTGTACAGGGCTCACATACACAGCCTGTTAATTGGACAAGGCTCCCAGACCCAGCCTGTTAAGTTTCAGATCTCCCAAACACAGCAGGTTATTGGACTGGGCTCCCAGCTGCAGCACGTTAATTGGACAAGGCTCCCAGGCGCACAGTGTTAATTGGACAGAGTTCCCTCACGCAGCCTGTTAATTGGACAGTATTCCCTGATGGAGCCTGTTCATTGGACAGGGCTCCCAGACACAGCCTGCCATTGGACAGGGCTCCCAACTACAGCCTGTTAATTGGAGATGGTTCCTTGCTGCAGCCTGTTAATTGAACAGAGCGCCCAAACACAGCCTGGTAATTGGACAGTGCTCCCAGACCGAGCCTGTTAATGGACAGGGCACCCAGACAAAGCCTGTTATTGGCCATGGCTCACAGACGCAGCCTGTTAATTGGACAGGGTTCCCTGAAGCAGCCTGTTAAATTAACATGGTTCACAAGCACAGCCTATTAATTGAACAGGGTACCCAGACACAGCCTGTTAATTTGACTGGGCTCCTAGGCACAGCCTGTTATTGGACAGGGCACCCAGACACAGCCTGTTAATTTTACAGGGCTCCCAGGTGCAACCTGTTAATTGGACAGGGTTGCCAGATGCAGCCTGTTAATTGTACAGGGCCCACATTCACAGCCTGCTGATTGGATGGGGCTCCCAGACACTGGCTTTTATTTGGAAAGGGCGCACAGATCCAGCCTGTTAATTGGACAGGGCTACAGACCCAGCCTATTAAGTTTCAGGTCTCCCAGACACAGCCTGTTATTGAACTGGGCTCCCAGTTGCAGCAAGTTATTTGGACAAGGTTCCCAGGCGCAAACTGTTAATTGGACAGGGTTCCCAGATGCTGCCAGTTAATTGGACTGGGCTCCCAGACACAGCCTGTTATTGGACAGGGCACCCAGACACAGCCTGTTAATTGCACTGGCTCCAAAGCACAGCCTGTTAATTGGACAAGGCTCCCAGATACAGCCTGTTAATTGGACAGGACTCCCAGACGCAGCCTATTAATTGGACAGGACTCCCAGACACAGCCAGTTAATTGGACAGGGGTCCAAAACAAAGCCAGTTAACTGGACAAGGCTTCCAGGTGCAGCCTTTTAATTCGACAGGGCACCCAGACACAGCCTGTCCAATTGTACAAGTCTCCCAGGTGCAACCTTTTAATTGGACAGGGTTGCCAGATGCAGACTGTTAATTGTACAGGGCTCACATACACAGCCTGCTGATTGGACGGGGCTCCCAGACACTGCCTTTTATTTGGAAAGGGCGCCCAGAACGAGCCTGTTAATTGGACAGGGCTCCCAGACCCAGCGTGTTAAGTTTCATGTCTCCCAGACATAGCCTGTTATTGAACTAGGCTCCCAGTTGCAGCAAGTTATTTGGACAGGGTTCCCAGGCACAAACTGTTAATTGGACAGGGTTCCCAGATGCTGCCAGTTAATTGGACTGGGCTCCAAGACACAGCCTGTTATTGGACAGGGCACCCAGACACAGGCTGTTAATTGGACAGGGCTCCCAGTCACAGCCTGTTAATTGGACAGGCCTCCAAAACACAGCCAGTTAATGGAACAAGGCTCCCAAATGCAGCCTTTTAATTCGACAGGGCTCCCAGACACAGCCTATTAACTGGACAGGTCTCCGAGAGACAGCCAATTAATTGGACAGCGCTCCCAGGTGCAGCCTATTAATTGGAGAGTGCTCCCAGATACAGCCTGTTAATTGTACAGCGCTCCCAAGTGCAACCTGTTAATTGGACAGGGTTCTGTGTGCAGCCTGTTAATTGGACAGTGTTCCCAGATGCAGCCAGTTAATTGGACAGGGCTCCCAGACACAGCCTGTTAATTGTACAGCTCTCCCAGGTGCAACCTGTTAATTGGACAGGGTTGCCAGATGCAGCCTGTTAATTGGTCAGGGCTCCCAGGCCCAGCCTGTTAAGTTTCAGTTCTCCCAGACACAGCCTGTTATTGGACTGGGTTCCCAGTTGCAGCAAGTTATTTGGACAGGGTTCCCAGGCGCAAACTGTTAATTGGACAGCGTTCCCAGATGCTGCCAGTTAATTGGACTGGGCTTCCAGACATAGCCTGTTATTGGACAGGGCACCCAGACACAGGCAGTTAATTGGACAGGACTCCCAGACACAGCCTATTAATTGGACAGGTCTCCCAGACACAGCCAGTTAATTGTACAGAGCTCCAAAACACAGCCAGTTAACTGGACAAGGCTTCCAGGTGCAGCCTTTTAATTCGACAGGGCACCCAGACACAGCCTGTTCAATTGTACAAGTCTCCCAGCTGCAACCTGTTAATTGGACAGGGTTGCCAGATGCAGCCCGTTAATTGTACAGGGCTCACATACACAGCCTGCTGATTGGACGGGGCTCCCAGACACTGCCTTTTATTTGGAAAGGGCGCCCAGAATGAGCCTGTTAATTGGACAGTGCTCCCAGACACAGCCTGTTAATTGTACAGCGCTCCCAAGTGCAACCTGTTAATTGGACAGGGTCTGTGTGCAGCCTGTTAACTGGACAGTGTTCCCAGATGCAGCCTGTTAATTGGACAGGGCTCCCAGACACAGCCTGTTAATTGTACAGGGCTCCCAGGTGTAACCTGTTAATTGGACAGGGTTCTTTGATGCAGCCTGTTAATTGGACAGTGTTCCCAGATGCAGCCAGTTAATTGGACAGGGCTCCCAGACACAGCCTGTTAATTGTACAGCTCTCCCAGGTGCAACCTGTTAATTGGACAGGGTTGCCAGATGCAGCCTGTTAATTGGTCAGGGCTCCCAGACCCAGCCTGTTAAGTTTCAGTTCTCCCAGACACAGCCTGTTATTGGACTGGGCTCCCAGTTGCAGCAAGTTATTTGGACAGGGTTCTCAGGCGCAAACTGCTAATTGGACAGCATTCCCAGATGCTGCCAGTTAATTGGACTGGGCTTCCAGACATAGCCTGTTATTGGACAGGGCACCCAGACACAGGCTGTTAATTGGACAGGGCTCCCAGTCACAGCCTGTTAATTGGACAGGCCTCCAAAACTAGGCCAGTTAATTGGACAAGGCTCCCAATACAGCCTTTTAATTCGACAGGGCTCCCAGACACAGCCTATTAACAGGACGGGTCTCCCAGAAACAGCCAGTTATTGGACAGGGCTCCCAGGTGCAGCCTATTAATTGAGCAGGGATCCCATACGCTTCCTGTTAATTCGACAGTGCTCCCAGACACAGCCTGTTAATTGGACAGGGCTCCCAGGTGTAACCTGTTAATTGGACAGGGCTCTGGGTGCATCCTGTTAATTGGACGATGTTCCCAAATGCAGCCAGTTAATTGGACACTGCTCCCAGACACAGCCTGTTCATTGTACAGGTCTCCCAGGTGCAACCTGTTAATTGGGCAGGGTTTCCAGATGCAGCCTGTTAAATGTACAGGGCTCACATACACAACCAGCTAATTAGACAGGGCTCCCAGACACTGGCTTATATTTGGAAAGGGCGCCCAGAACCAACCTGTTAATTGGACTGGGCTCCCAGGACCAGCCTGTTAAGTTTCAGGTCTCCCGGACACAGCCTGTTTTTGGACTGGGCTCCCAGTTGCAGCAAGTTAATTGGACAGGGCTCCCAGGTGCAAACTGTTAATTGGACAGGGTTCCCAGATGCAGCCAGTTAAGTGGACAGCGTTCCCTGACACAGCCTGCTAACTGGAAATGTTTCCCAGACTCAGCCTGTTAATTGGGCAAGGCTCCCATAGGCAGCCTTTTAATAGGACAGAGCTCCCAGACGCAGTCTGTTATTGGACAAGACTGCCAGACTCAGCAAAATATTGAACAGAGCACCCAGAGATAGCCTATCAATTGTACAGTACTCCCAGGTGCAGCCTGCTAATAGGACAGGGATCCCAGATGCAGACTGTTAATTGGACAGGGCTCCCAGAGACAGCTTGTTAGTTAGACAGGGATCCAGGCCACAGCCTGTTAATTGGACAGAGTTTCCAGATGCAGCCTGTTAATTATACGGGGCTCAAATAAACAGTCTGCTAATTTGATAGGGCTCCCAGACACAGCCTGTTAAGTTTCAGGTCTCCCAGACACAGCCTGTTATTGGACTGGGCTCCCAGTTGCAGCAAGTTAATTGGACAGGGCTCCCAGGCGCAAAGTGTTAATTGGACAGCGTACCCTCACGCAGCCTGTTAATTGGACAGCGTTCCCTCACGCAGCCTGTTATTTGGATAGCGGTCCTTCACGCAGCCTGTTAATTGGACAGCGTTCCCTCACGCAGCCTGTTAATTGGACAGGGTTCCCTCACGCAGCCTGTTAATTGACAGGGCACCCAGACAAAGCCTGTTAATTGGACAGCGCTCCCAGACACAGCCTGTTAATTGGACAGGGCACACAAGCACAGCCTGTTAATTAGACAGGGCTCTCAGTTACAGGCAGCCATTGGACAGGACTCACAGAAACAGCCAGATAATTGGACAGCATTCCCAGATGCAGCCTGTTAATTGGACAGGGCTCCCAGGCACAGCCTGTTAATTAGACCGTCCTTCCTGTCGCAGCCTATTAATTGGACAATGCTGCCGGAAGCGTTCTATTAATTGGACAGAGCTACCACATGCAGCCTGTTATTGGCCAAGGCTCCCAGACTCAGCCTGTCAATTGGACAGTGCCCCAAACTAGAGGCTGTCAATTGGACAGTGTTCCCAGGCACAGCCTGTGATCGGACAGGACCCCTAGGCACAGCCTGTTATTGGACAGGTTGCCATGGTACAGCCTGTTATTGGGCAGGAATCCCAGACAAAGCTGTTATTGTTCACGGCTCCCAGACTCAGCCTGTTAAATGGGCTGAGCTCCCATAGACGGCCTTTAATTGGACAGAGCTCCCAGACACAGTCTGTTATTGGACAGGGCTCCCAGGCGCAGCCAATTAATTGAACAGGGCTCCAAGACACATTCTGTTATTGGACAGGGCACCAAGACACAGCCTGTTAATTGTACAGGGCTCACAGACCCAGCCTGTTATTGGACAGGGCTCCCAGTCTCAGCCTGGTAATTGGACAGGGTCTCCCAGGTGCAGCCTGTTGTTGGACATGGCTCACAAATGCTGTCTGTTAATTAGACAGGGCTCCCAGACACAGCCTGTTATTGGCCAGGGCTTCCAGGTGCAGCCTATTAACTTGACAGGGACCCCAGGTACAACCTGTTAAATGGACAGGGATCCCAGATACAGGCTGCTAATTGGACAGTGTTCCCAGGCACAGCCTGTGATTGGACAGGGCTCTCAGGTGCAGCCGGTTATTGGACATGGCCTCCAGATGCAGCTTGTTATTTGGACAGGGCTCCTGGACACAACCTGTTAATTTGACAGGCCTTCCAGTTGCAGCCTATTAATTGGTCAGTGCTCCCAGTCGCGTCCTATTAAGTGGACAGAGCTACCACATGCAGACTGTTATTGGCCAAGGCGCCCAGACACAGCCTCTTTTTGGACATGATACCAAGACACAGCCTGTCCATTGGACAGGGCCCCCAGACACAGCTTGTTACTTGGACAGGGTTCCCAGACACAGCCTGTTAATTGGACAGAGCTATCAGACACAGCCTGTTATTGTACAGGGCTCCAAGACACAGCCTGTGAATTAGACAGGGCTCCCATATACAGCCTGTTATTGAAGAGGCCACTTAGACAAAGCCTGTTAATTGGACAGGGCTCCCTGACAAATCCTGTTAATTGGACAGCGCTCCCAGACACAGCCTGTTAATTGGACAGGGCACACAAGCACAGCATGTTAATTAGACAGGGCTCTCAGTTACAGGCTGCCATTGGACAGGACTCACAGGTGCAGCCAGATAATTGGACAGCATTCCCAGATGCAGCCTATTAATTGGACAGTGTTCGCAGGCGCAGCCTGTTAATTGGACAGGGCTCCCAGACACAGCCTTTCAAATGTACAGGACTCACAGACACAGCCCTGTTAATTGGACAGAGCTCCCAATCACAGCCTATTAATTGTACAGGTCTCCCAGATACAGGCAGTCAATTGGACAGTGTTCCCAGGCACAGCCTGTGATCGGACAGGTCTCCCAGACACAGTCTGTTATTGGACAGGACATCCAGACATAGCCTGTTAATGGTACAGGGCTCCCAGAGACAGCCTTTCAAATGTACAGGACTCACAGACGCAGCCTGTTAATTGGGCAGGGCTCCCAGAGACAGCCTTTTCATTGAGCAGGGCTCCCAGATGCAGTAAGCTAATTGTGCAGGGCTCCCAGACGCAGACTATTAATTGGACAGGACTCCCAAATACGTCCTTTTATTGGACAATGCTCCCAGGCACAGCCTGTTATTGGACAGTGCTGCCAGAAGCAGCCTGTTATTGGACAGTGCTGCCAGGGGCAGCCTGTTAATTGGATAGGGTTCCCAGATGCAACCTGTTAGTTGGACAGGGCTCCCAGATGCAACTTGTTAATTGGACTGGGTTCCCTGATGCAACCTGTTAATTGGAAAGTGGTCCCTGAAGCAACCTGTAAATTTGACATGGTTCCCGGATGCAAACTGTTATTTGGACAGGGCTCCCAGACACAACCTGCTATTGGACAGGGCTCCCAGGCGCAGCCTGTTATTGGACAGGACACCAAGACACAGCCTGTTAATTGTACAGGGCTCCCAGATGCAGCCTGTTAATTGGGCAGGGTTCCCAGACCCATGTTGTTAATTGGGCAGTGCTACCAGACACAGCCTGTTAATTGGACAGGGCCCCCAGATACAGGCTGTTAATTGGACGGTGTTCCCAGTCTCAGCCTGTGTTCGGACAGGGCTCCTAGGCGCAGTCTCTAATTGGGCGGGGCTCCCAGACACAGCCTGTTAATTAGACAGGGCTCACAGACCCAGCCTGTAATTAGACAGGGCTCCCAGTCTCAGCCTGTTAAATGAACAGGGCTCTCAGGCACAGCCTGTTATTGGACAGGGCTCACAGACACAGCCTGTTAATTGGACAGGGCTCCCAGACATAGCCTGTTATTGGACAGGTCTTCCAGGTACAGCCCGTTAATTTAACAGAGACCCCAGGTGCAACCTGTTAAATGGGCTGGGCTCCCATAGCCAGCCTTTTAATTGAACAGACCTCCCAGATACAGGCTGCTAATTGGACAGTGTTCCCAGGCACAGCCTGTGATTGCACAGGGTTCCCAGTCACAGCCTTCTATTGGACATGGCCCACAGACGCACCTTGTTATTTGGACAGGGCTCCCGGACACAGCCTGTTAATTAGACAGTGCTCCCAGACTCATCCTATTAATTGAACAGAGCCACCACATGCAGCCTGTTATTGGCCAAGGTTCCCAGACACAGCTTGGTAATAGGACAGGGCTCCGAGGCTCAGCCTGTCATTTGGACAGGGCCCCCACACAGCTTGTTACTTGGACAGGGCTCCCAGATACAGCCTGTTAATTAGGCAGTGCTGTCAGATGTATCCTAATAATTGGACAGAGCTCCCAGACACAGCCTGTTAATTAGGCAGGGCTCCCAGACGCATCCTATTAATTGGACAGAGCTACCATATGCAGCCTGTTGTTGGCAAAGGCTCGCAGACACAGCCTTTTATTGGACCTGGCACCAAGACACAGCCAGTTAATTGTACAGGGCTCCCAGACACATGTTGTTAATTGGGCAGATCTACCAGGCACAGCCTGTTAATTGGACAGTTTTCCCAGGCACAACCTGTGATCGGACAGGGATCCCAGATGCAGCCTGTTATGGGACATGGCCCCCAGATGCAGCGTGTTATTTGGAGAGGGTTCCCAATTACAGCCTTTTAGTTAGACAGGCTCCCAGTCGCAGCCTATTAATTGGACAGTGCACCCAGACGCATCCTATTAATTGGACAGAGCTACCACATGCAGCCTGTTATTCGACAAGGCTCCCAGGCACAGCCTGTTATTGGACATGGCACCCAGACACAGCCTGTTAATTGGACAGGGCTCTCAGATACAGCTTGCTTATTAGGCAGGGCTCCCAGACACATCCTATTAATTGGACAGGGCTACCTGACACAACCTGTTAATTGGACAGGGCTCCCAGACACAGCCTGTTATTGGACAGGGCTACCAATTACAGCCTGATAATTGGACAGAGTTCACAGATGCAGCTTATTAATTGGAGAAGCCTTGCGGGCGCAGCCTGTTAATTGGACAGGGTTCCTAGATGCAGCCTGTTAATTGGACAGTGCTCACAAATGCTGCCTGTTATTGGACGGGGCTCTCAGATACAGGTTGGACATGAATCACAGGCGCCGCCAGAAAATTGGACAGTATTCCCAGGTCTCCCAGATGCAGCCTATTAATTGGACAGGACTCCCAGGCGCAGCCTGTTAATTGGACAGGGCTCGCAGTCATTGCTTGTTATTGATGAGGGCACTTAGACAAAGCCTCTTAATTGGACAGGGCTCCCAGACAAATCCTGTTAATTGGACAGGGCTCCCAGACACAGCCTGTTAATTAGACAGGGCTCCCAGGCACAGCCTGTTAAATGGACAGGGCTCCCAGACACAGTCTGTTATCGTACAGGGCTCCCAGACACAGCCTTTCAAATGTACAGGGCTCACAGACGCAGCCTGTCAATTGGACAGGACTCCCAGAGACAGCCTTTTGATGGAGCAGAGCTCCCAGACACAGTCAGCTAATTGTGCAGGGCTATCAGACGCAGACTGTTATTGGACAGTGCTCCCAGGTGCAACCAATTAATTGAACAGAGTTCCCAGAAGCAGTCTGTTATTGGACAGGGCTTCCAGTCTCAGCCTGTTAATTGGACAGGGCTCCCAGGCACAGCCTGTTATTGGACAGGGTCTCCAAGGTGCAGCCAATTAATTGAACAGGGCTCCCAGACACAGCCTGTTAATTTGACGGGGTTCCCAGTCTCAGCCTGTTATTGGACAGGCCTCCCAGACGCAGACTGTTATTGGACAGGGCTCCCAGACTCATTCTGTTATTGGACAGGGCACCAGGATACAGCCAGTTAATTGTACAGGGCTTCCAGATGCAGCCTGTTAATTGGACAGGGCTCCCAGTCACATGTTGTTAATTGGGCAGAGCTACCAGGCACAGCCTGTTAATTGTACAGGGCTCCCAGACAAAGTCTATTAATTGGACAGGGCTCCCAGATACAGGCAGTTAATTGGACAGTGTTCCCAGGCACAGCCTTGATTGGACAGGGCTCCCAGGCGCTGTCTGTTATTGGACATGGCCCACAGACGCACCTTGTTATTTGGACAGGGCTGCCGGACACAGCCTGTTAATTAGACAGGCCTTCCAGTCGCAGCCTCTCAATTGGAAAGTGCTCCCAGACCCATCCTATTAATTGCACAGAGCTACCACATGCAGCCTGTTATTGGCCAAGGCTCCCAGACATAGCTTGGTAATAGGACAGGGCTCCCAGACTCAGCCTGTCAATTCGACAGGGCCCCCAGATGCAGCTTGTTACTTGGACAGGGCTCCCAGATACAGCCTGTTAATTAGGCAGGGCTGTCAGAAGCATCCTAATAATTGGACAGGGCTCCCAGACACAGCCTGTTAATGAGACAAGCCTTCCTGTCGCAGCCTATTAATTGGACAATGCTCCCAGACACGTTCTATTAACTGGACAGAGCTATCACATGCTGCCTGTTATTGGCAAAGGCTCCCAGACACAGCCTTTTATTGGATCTGGCACCAAGACACAACCAGTTAATTGTACAGGGCTCCCAGACTTAGCCTGTTATTGGACAGGGATCCCAGGCGCAACCTGTTAATTGGACAGCATTCCCAGATGCAGCTTATTAATTGGACAGGATTCCCAGGCGCATCCTGTTAGTTGGACAGGGTTCGCAAGCACAGCCTGTTAATTGGACACGGCTCTCAGACACAGCCTATTATTGAAGAAGGCACTTAGACAAAGCTCGTTAATTGGACAGGGCTCCCAGACAAATCCTGGTAATTGGACGGGGCTCCCAGGTGTAACCTGTTACTTGGACAGGGCTTCCTGGTGCAGCCATTTGATTTGACAGAGTCCCCAGGTGCAAGCTGTTAAATGGACAGGGATCCCAGATGCAGCCTGTTAATTGGACAGGACTCCCAGACAAAGCCCGTTATTCGACACGGCTCCCAGATGTAGCCTGTTATTTGGACAGGGCTCCAGACTCAGCTTGTTAATTGGGCTGGGTTCCATGATGCAGCCGATTAATTGGACAGTGTTCCCTGACGCAACCTGTAAATTTGACAGGGTTCCCGGACGCAGACTGTTATTTGGACAGGGCTACCAGACAAAGCCTGTTATTGGACAGGGCTCCCAGGTGCTGTCTGTTAATTGGACAGTGCTCAAAACGCCGCCTGTTATTGGACAGGTCTCTCAGGTACAGGCTGCTATTGGACAGGATTCACATGCGCAGCGGGATAATTGGACAGCATTTCCAGATGCAGCCTATTAAATGGACAGGAATACCAGACGCAGCCTGTTAATTGGACAGTGTTCGCAGGCGTAACCTGTTAATTGGACAGGGCTCCCAGGCGCAGCCTGTTAATTAGACACGGCTCTCAGACACAGCCTATTTTTGAAGAGGGCACTTAGGCAAAGCCTGTTAATTGGACAGGGCTCCCAGACAAATCCTGGTAATTGGACGGGGCTCCCAGACACGGCCTGTTAATTGGACAGAGCCTCCAGGCACAGCCTGTTAATAAGACCGGACTCCCAGATACAGCTTGTTAATTAGATAGGGCTCCCAGGCACAGCCTGTTAAATGGACAGGGCTCCCAGACACAGTCTTTTATTGGACAGGGCACCCAGACATAGCCTGCTAATTGTACAGGGCTCCCAGACACAGCCTTTCAAATGTACAGGACTCACAGACGCAGCCTATTAATTGGGCAGAGCTCCCAGACACAGCCTTTTGATTGAGCAGGACTCCCAGACACAGTCAGCTAATTGTGCAGGGCTCCCAGATGCAGACCATTAATTGGACAGGACTCCCAAACACGTCCTGTTATTGGACAATGATCTCAGACACAGCCTGTTATTGGACAGTGCTGCCAGAAGCAGCCTGTTATTTGGACAGGGCTCCCAGACACAGCCTACTAATTGGCAGGGCTCCCAGGTGCTGTCTGTTAAATGGACCTGGTGCCCAGGCGCAGCCTGTTAATTGGACAGTGTTCCCAGATGCAGCCAATTAATTGAACAGGGCTCTCAGACACAACCATTTAATTTGACTGGGCTCCCAGTCACAGACTGTGATTGGATAGTGCTAACAGACGCAGACTGTTATTGGACAGGGCACCAAGACACAGCCTGTTAATTATACAGGGCTCCCAAATGCAGCCTGTTAATTGGACAGGGCTCCCAGACAGATGTTGTTAATTGGGCAGGGCTAACAGACACAGCCTGTTATTGGACAGGGCTCCCTGATAAAGGCTGTTAATTGGACAGTGTTCCCAGGCACAGCCTGTGATCGGACAGGGCCCTTCAGGCACAGTCTGTTATTGGTTAGGGCTCCCAGACTCAGCCTGTTAAAAGGGCTGGGCTCCCATAGACAGCCCTTTAATTGGACATGGCCCCCAGACGCAGCTTGTTATTTAGACAAGGCTCCCAGACACAGCCTGTTAATGAGACAAGCCTTCCTGTCGCAGCCGATTAATTGGACAATGCTCCCAGCCGCATTCTATTAATTGGACAGAGCTACCACATGCAGCCTGTTATTGGCCAATGATCCCAGACACAGCCGGATAATTGGACAGGGACCCAGACTCAGCCTGTCAATTGGACAGTGCCCCCAGACGCAGCTTGTTACTTGGACGGGTCTCCCAGAAGCAGCCTGTTAATTAGGCAGGGCTCCCAGATGCATCCTATTAATTGGACAGGGCTGCCGTTCACAGCCTGTTAATTGGACAGGCCTCCCAGACACAGCCTGTATTTGGACAGCGTTCCCAGATGCAGCTTATTAGTTGGACAGGGCTCACAGGCGCAGCCTGTTAGTTGGACAGGGTTCTTAGATGCAGCCTGTTAATTTGACAGTGCTCAAAAATGACACCTATTATTGGACAGGGCGCTCAGATACAGGCTGCTATTGGACAGGACACATAGGCGCAGCTGGATAATTGGACAGCATTCCCAGATGCAGCCTATTAATTGGACAGGACTCCCAGGCGCAGCCTCTTAATTGGACAGTGTTCGCAGGCGCAGCCTGTTAATTGGACAGGGCTCCCAGGCGCAGCCTGTTAATTGGACAGTGTTCGCAGGCGCAGCCTGTTAATTGGACAAGGCTCCCAGGCACAGCCTGTTAATTGGACAGGGGTCCCAGGCACAGCCTGTTAATTGAACAGGGCTCCCAGACACAGCCTTTCAAATGTACCGGACTCACAAACGCAGCCTGTTAATTGGACAGGGCACCCAGTCACAGCCTACTAACTGTACAGGGCTCCCAGATACAGGCTGTCAATTGGGCAATGTTCCCAGGCACAGCCTGTTAAATGGACAGGGGTCCCAGACACAGCCTGTTCATTAGAAAGGGCTCCCAGGCACAACCTATTATTGCTGAGGGCACTTAGACAAAGCCTGTCAATTGGACAGGGCTCCCAGACATATCCTAGTAATTGGACAGGGCCTCCAGGCACAGCCTGTTAATTAGACAGGGCTCCCAGGCACAGCCTGTTAAATGGACAGAGCTCCCAGACAAAGTCTGTTATTGGACAGGGCACCCAGACATAGTCTGTTAATTGTACAGGGCTCCCAGAGACAGCCTTTCAAATGTACAGGACTCACAGATGCAGACTGTTAATTGGGCAGGGATCTCAGGGACAGCCTTTTGATTGAGCAGGACTCCCAGACGCAGTCAGCTAATTGTGCAGGGCTCCCAGACGCAGACCGTTAATTGGACAGGACTCTCAAACACGTCCTGTTATTGGACAATGCTCCCAGGCACAGCCTGTTATTGGACAGTGCTGCCAGAAGCAGCCTGTTAATTGGACAGGGCTCCCTGGTGCAACCTGTTCCATGGACAGGGCTCCCAGATTCAGCTTGTTAATTGGACTGGGTTCCCTAATGCAGCCTGTTAATTGGACAGTGTTCCCTGACGCAACCTGTAAATTTGACAGGGTTCCCGGATGCAGACTGTTATTTGGACAGGACTCCCAGACAAAGCCTGTTAGTTGGACAGGGCTCCCAGGTGTTGTCTGTTAATTGGACAGTGTTGCCAGATGCAGCCAATTAATTGAACAGGGCACCCAGACACAGCCTTTTAATTAAACAGGGCTCCCAGACACAGCCTGTGTTTGGACAGGGCTCCCAGACGCAGACTGTTATTGGACAGGGCTCCCAGACACATTCTGTTATTGGACAGGGCACCAAGACACAGCCTGCTAAATAGGCTGGGCTCCCAGACACAGTCTGTTATTGAACAGAGCACCCAGACACAGCCTGTTAATGGTACAGGGCTCCCAGCCACAGCCTTTCAAATGTACAGGACTCACAGACACAGCCTGTGTTTGGACAGGGCTCCCAGACACAGACTGTTATTGGACAGGGCTCCCAGACACATTCTGTTATTGGACAAAGCACCAAGGCGCTGCCTGTCAATTGAGCAGGGCTCCCAGAGACAGCCTTTTGATTGTGCAGGACTCCCAGACACAGACTGTTAATTGGACAGGACTCCCAAACACGTCCTGTTATTGTACAATGCTCCCAGGCACAGCCTGTTATTGGACAGTGCTGCTAGGTGCAGCCTGTTAATTGGACAGGGCTCCCAGGCGCAACCTGTTAGTTGGACAGGGCTCCCAGATGCAGCTTGTTAATTGGGCTGGGTTCCATGATGCAGCCTATTAATTGGACAGTATTCCCTGACGCAACCTGTAAATTTGACAGGGTTCCCGGACACAGACAGTTATATGGACAGGACTCCCAGACAAAGCCTGTTATTGGACAGGGCTCCCAGGTGCTGTCTCCTAATTGGACAGTGCTCAAGACGCCACTTGTTATTGGACAGGCCTCTCAGATACCGGCTGCTATTGGACAGGACTCACAGGCGCAGCGGGATAATTGGACAGCATTTCCAGATGCAGCCTATTAAATGGACAGGACTCCCAGGCGCAGCCTGTTAATTGGACAATGTTCACAGGCGTAGCCTATTAATTGGACAGGGCTCCCAGTCACAGCCTGTTAATTAGACAGGGCTCCCAGACACAGCCTGTGAATTAGACAGGGCTCCCAGGCACAGCCTGTTAAATGGACAGGGGTCCCAGACACAGCCTGTTCATTAGAAAGGGGTCCCAGGCACAACCTATTATTGCTGAGGGCACTTAGACAAAGCCTGTTAATTGGACAGGGCTCCCAGACATATCCTAGTAATTGGACAGGGCCTCCAGGCACAGCCTGTTAATTAGACAGGGCTCCCAGGCACAGCCTGTTAAATGGACAGAGCTCCCAGACAAAGTCTGTTATTGGACAGGGCACCTAGACATAGTCTGTTAATTGTACAGGGCTCCCAGAGACAGCCTTTCAAATGTACAGGACTCACAGATGCAGCCTGTTAATTGGGCAGGGATCCCAGATGCAGACCGTTAATTGGACAGGACTCCCAAACACGTCCTGTTATTGGACAATGCTCCCAGGCACAGCCTGTTAATTGGGCAGGGCTCCCAGGTGCAACCTGTTCCATGGACAGGGCTCCCAGATTCAGCTTGTTAATTGGACTGGGTTCCCTAATGCAGCCTGTTAATTGGACAGTGTTCCTTGACGCAACCTGTAAATTTGACAGGGTTCCCGGATGCAGACTGTTATTGGGACAGGACTCCCAGACAAAGCCTGTTAGTTGGACAGGGCTCCCAGGTGTTGTCTGTTAATTGGACAGTGTTGCCAGATGCAGCCAATTAATTGAACAGGGCACCGAGTCACAGCCTTTTAATTAGACAGAGCTCCCAGACACAGCCTGTGTTTGGACAGGGCTCCCAGACGCAGACTGTTATTGGACAGGGCTCCCAGACACATTCTGTTATTGGACAGGGCACCAAGACACAGCCTGCTAAATAGGCTAGGCTCCCAGACACAGTCTGTTATTGAACAGAGCACCGAGACACAGCCTGTTAATGGTACAGGGCTCCCAGCCACAGCCTTTCAAATGTACAGGACTCACAGACACAGCCTGTGTTTGGACAGGGCTCCCAGACACAGACTGTTATTGGACAGGGCTCCCAGACACATTCTGTTATTGGACAGAGCACCAAGGCTCTGCCTGTCAATTGAGCAGGGCTCCCAGAGACAGCCTTTTGATTGAGCAGGGCTCCCAGATGCAGTCAGCTAATTGTGCAGGACTCCCAGACACAGACTGTTAATTGGACAGGAATCCCAAACACGTCCTGTTATTGTACAATGCTCCCAGGCACAGCCTGTTATTGGACAGTGCTGCTAGGTGCAGCCTGTTAATTGGACAGGGCTCCCAGGCGCAACCTGTTAGTTGGACAGGGCTCCCAGATGCAGCTTGTTAATTGGGCTGGGTTCCATGATGCAGCCTATTAATTGGACAGTATTCCCTGACGCAACCTGTAAATTTGACAGGGTTCCCGGACACAGACAGTTATATGGACAGGACTCCCAGACAAAGCCTGTTATTGGACAGGGCTCCCAGGTGCTGTCTCCTAATTGGATAGTGCTCAAGACGCCGCTTGTTATTGGACAGGCCTCTCAGATACCGGCTGCTATTGGACAGGGCTCACAGGCGCAGCGGGATAATTGGACAGCATTTCCAGATGCAGCCTATTAAATGGACAGGACTCCCAGGCACAGCCTGTTAATTGGACAATGTTCGCAGGCGTAGCCTGTTAATTGGACAGGGCTCCCAGGCGCAGCCTGTTAATTAGACAGGGCTCCCAGACACAGCCTGTGAATTAGACAGGGCTCCCAGGCACAGCCTGTTAAATGGACAGGGGTCCCAGACACAGCCTGTTAATTAGAAAGGGCTCCCAGGCACAACCTATTATTGCAGAGGGCACTTAGACAAAGCTTGTTAATTGGACAGGCCTCCCAGACACAGCCTGTTAATTGGACAGGGCCTCCAGGCACAGCCTGTTAATTAGACAGGGCTCCCAGGCACAGCCTGTTAAATGGACAGGGCTCCCAGACAAAGTCTGTTATTGGACAGGGCACCCAGACATAGCCTGTTAATTGTACAGGGCTCCCAGACACAGCCTTTCAAATGTACAGGACTCACAGATGCAGCCTATTAAATGGGCAGAGCTCCCAGAGACAGCCTTTTGATTGAGTATGACTCCCAGACATACTCAGCTAATTGTGCATTGCTCCCAGACGCAGACTGTTAATTGGACAGGACTCCCAAATACGTCCTGTTATTGGACAATGATCTCAGACACAGCCTATTATTGGACAGTGCTGCCAGGAGCAGCCTGTTAATTGGATAGGGCTCCCAGATGCTGTCTGTTAAATGGACCTGGCGCCTAGGTGCAGCCTGTAAATTGGACAGTGTTCCCAGATGCAACCAATTAATTGAACAGGGCTCCCAGACACAGCCTTTTTAAATTGACAGGGCTCCCAGACACAGACTGTGATTGGATAGTGCCAACAGACGCAGACTGTTATTGGACAGGGCACCAAGACACAGCCTGTTAATTATACAAGGCTCCCAGACGCAGCCTGTTAATTGGCCAGGGCTCCCAGACACATGTTGTTAATTGGGCAGGGCTACCAGACACAGCCTGTTATTGGACAGGGCTCCCAGATACAGGCTGTTAATTGGACAGTGTTCCCACGCACAACCTGTGATCGGACAGAGCTTCCAGGCACAGTCTGTTATTGGTTAAGGCTCCCGACTCAGCCTGTTAAATGGGCTGGGCTCCCATAGACCGCCCTTTAATTGGACAGAGCTGCTAGATGCAGTCTGTTATTGGACAGGGCTCCCAGACACAGCCTGTTAATTGGACAGAGCTCACAGACCCAACCTGTTATTGGACAGGGTATCCAGACACAGCTTGTTATTGGACAGGGTCTCCCAAGTGCAGCCTGTTATTGGACTGGGTCACAGACGCGGCCTGTTAATTGGACAGGGCTCCCAGACACAGCCTGTTAATTGGACAGGGCTCACAGACCCAGCCTTTATTGGACATGTTACCCAGACACTGCCTGTTATTGGACAGGGAATCCCAGGTGCAGCCTGTTATTGGACAGGGCTCCCAGACAAAGCCTGTTTTTCGAAAGGTTGCCCAGGCGCAGACTGTTAATTGGACAGATTTCCCAGATGCAGCTTATTAATTGGACAGAGCTCACAGGCGCAGCCTGTTATTTGGATAGGGTTCTTAGATGCAGCCTGTTAATTTGACAGTGCTCAAAAACGCCGCCTCTTATTGGACAGGGCTCTCAGATACAGGCTGTTAATTGTACAGTGTTCCCAGGCGCAGCCTGTTATTGGACATGGCCCCCAGACGCAGCTTGTTACTTAGACAGGGCTCCCAGACACAGCATGTTAATTGGACAGGGCTCCCAGTCTCAGCCTGTTAATTGGACAGGTCTCCCAGGCACAGCCTGTTATTGGACAGGGTACCCAGACACAGCCTGTTATTGGACAGGGTCTCCCAGGTGCAGCCTTTTATTGGACTAGGCTCACAGACGTGGCCTGTTAGTTGGACAGGGCTCACTGACACAGACTGTTATTGGACAGGGCTTCCAGGTGCCGCCTATTAATTTGACAGGGTCCCAAGGTACAACCTGTTCAATGGGCAGAGATCCCAGAGGCAGCCTGTTAATTGGACAGGGCTCACAGACAAAGTCTGTTATTCGACAGGGCTCCCAGACGTAGCCTATTAATTGGAAAGGGCTCCCAGGCACAGCCGGATAATTGAACAGGTCTCCCAGACTCAGCCTGTCAATTGGACAGTGACCCAGACGCAGTATGTTACTTGGACTGGTCTCCCAGATACAGCCTGTTAATTAGGCAGGGCTCCCAGATGCATCCTATTAATTGGACAGGGCTACCAGACACAGACTGTTAATTGGACAGGGCTCCCAGACACATCTTGTCATTGGGCAGGGCTCCCAATTACAGCCTGTTATTGGACAGGGCTGCCAGGCGAAGCCTGTTAATTGGACAGCGTACCCAGATGCAGCTTATTAATTGGACAAGGCTCACAGGCGCTGCCTGTTAGTTGGACAGGGTTCTTAGATGCAGCCTGTTAATATGACAATGCTCAAAAACGCTGCTTGTTATTGGACAGGGCTCTCAGATACAGGCTGCTATTGGACAGGGCTCCTAGGCGCAGCCAGGTAATTGGACAGCATTCCCAGATGCAGCCTATTAATTGGACAGGACTCCCAGGCGCAGCCTATTAATTGGACAATGTTCGCAGGCACAGCCTGTCATTGGACAGGGGTCCCAATTACACGCTCCCAGGCGTAGCCTGTTAATTGGACAGGGCTCCCAGACACATCCTGTCTTTGGACAGGGCTCCCAATTACAGCCTGTTATTGGACAGGGCTCCCAGGTGCAACCTGTTAATTGGACAGCATTCCCAGAGGCAGCCTATTAATTGTACAGGGCTCCCAGGCGCAGCTTGTTAATTGGACAAGGCTCCCAGACACAGCCTGTTAATTAGACATGTTATTGAAGAGGGCACTTAGTCAAAGTTTGTTAACTGGACAAGGCTCCCAGACAAATCCTGTTAATTGGATGGGTCTCCCAGACACAGCCTGTTAATTAGACATGGCTCCCAGGCACAGCCTTTTAATTAGACATGGCTCCCAGACACAACCTGTTAATTAGACATGGCTCCCAAGCACAGCCTGTTAAATGGACAGGGCTCCCAGACACAGTCTTCTATTGGACAGGGCACCCAAACATAGCCTGTTAATGGTACAGGGCTCCCAGACGCAGGCTGTTAATTGGACAGGACTCCAAAATACGTCCTGTTATTGGTCAATGTTCCCAGGCACAGCCTGTTATTGGACAGTGATGCCAGAAGTTGCCTGTTAGTTGGACAGCGCACCCAGACATAGCCTGTTAATGGTACAGGGCTCCCAGAGACAGCCTTTCAAATGTACAGGACTCACAGATGCAGCCTGTTAATTGGGCAGGGCTCCCAGAGACAGCCTTTTGATTGAGCAGGGCTCCCAGACACAATCAGCTAATTGTGCAGGGCTCCCAGATGCAGACTGTTAATTGGACAGGACTCCCAAACACGTCCTGTTATTGGACAATGCTCCCAGGCACAGCCTGTTATTGGACAGTGCTGCCAGGAGCAGCCTGTTAATTGGACAGGGCACCCAGATGCAGCTTGTTAATTGGGCTGGGTTCCCTGATGCAGCCTGCAGATTTGACAGGGATGTCGGATACAGACACAGAACAGGGGTCTCAGGCACAGCCTTTTAATTGGACAGAGCTCCCAGATGCAGTCTGTTTTTGAACAGGGCTCCCAGACACAGTTTGTTAATTGAACAGGGCTCTCAGACCCAGCCTGTAATTGTTCAGTGCTCCCAGTCTCAGCCTCTTAATTGAACAGGGCTCTCAAGCACAGCCTGTTATTGGACAGGGTACCCAGACACAGCCTGTTATTGGACAGGGTCTCCCAGGTGCAACCTGTTATTGGACAGGGATTCTAGGTGCAGCCTGTTAATTTGACAGGGACTCCAGGTGCAACCTGCTAAATGGGACAGGGATTTCAGATGCAGCCTGTTAATTGGACAGGGATCCCAGACACAGACTGTTTATTGGACAGAGTTCGCTGACACAGCCTGTTAATTGTTCAGTGCTCCCAGGCACAGCCTGTCAAATATACAGGTCTCACAGATGCAGCCTGTTAATTGAACGGGGCTCCCAGGCTCAAACTGTTAATTGGACAGGGCTCCCAGGTGCAACCTGTTACTTGGACAGGGCACCCAGATGCAGCTTGTTAATTGGGCTGGGTTCCCTGATGCAGCATGTAAATTTGACAGTGTCCCTGGACACAGACACAGAACAGGGCTCTCAGGCACAGCTTGTTATTGGACAGGGTCTTCCAAGTACAGCCTGTTATTGGACAGGGTCTCACAGGTGCAGCCTGTTATTGGACAGGGCTCACAGACACAGCCTGTTATTGGACAGGGCTTCTAGGTGCAGCCCATTAATTTGACAGGGACCCCAGGTGCAACCTGTTAAAAGGGCTGGGCTCCCATAGACAGCCTTTTAATTGGACAGAGCTCCCAGATGCAGTCTGTAATTGGACAGGGCTCCCAGACACAGCCTGTTAATTGGACAGGGCTCACAGACCGAGCCTGTAATTGGATAGGGCTCCCAGTCTCAGCCTGTTAATTGAACAGGGTTCTCAGGCACAGCCTGTTATTGGACAGGGTACCCAATCACAGCCTGTTATTGGACAGGGTCTCCCAGGTGCAGCCTGTTATTGGACAGGGCTCCCAGACACAGCCTGTTAATTAAACAGGGCTCTCAGGCACAGCCCGTTATTGGACAGGGTACCCAGACACAGCCTATTATTGGACAGGGTCTCCCAAGTGCAGCCTGTTATTGGACAGGGATTCCAGGTGCAGCCTGTTAATTTGACAGGGACCCCAGGTGCAACCTGCTAAATGGGACAGGGATTTCAGATGCAGCCTGTTAATTGGACAGGGCTCCCAGGCGCAACCTGTTTATTGGACAGTGTTCCCAGGTGCAGCTTGTTATTTGGTCAGTGCTCCCAGATGCAGCCTGTGATTGGACAGGGCTCCCAGATGCAGCCTGTTAATTGGACAGGGCTCCCAGGATCAAACTGTTAATTGGACAGGGTTCCCAGACACAGCCAATTAATTGGACAGGGTTCCCTGACGCAACGTTTTCATTGGACAGTGTTCCTTGACTCAGCTTGCTAATTAGATAGGGCTCACTGACGGAGCCTGTTTATTGGACAGGACTCCCAGGCGCAGCCTTTTAATTGGACAGGGCTCCCAGACACAGCCTTTTAATTCAACGGGGCTCCCAGACACTGCCTATTATTGTACAGAGCTGCTAGACCTTTCCTGCTATTGGACAGGGAACCCAGACAAAGCCTGTTAACTGGTCAGGGTGCCCAGACAAAACCTGTTAATTGGACAGGAGTCTCAAACACAGCCTGTTCATAGGACAGGTCTCCCACGTGCAGCTTGTTAATTGGACAGGGCTCCCAGAGACAGCCTATTAATTGGACAGGGCTCCTAGGCACAGCCTGTTAATTGGACAGGGCTCTGAGACACAGCCTGTTAATTGGGCAGGTCTCCCGAACCCAGCCTTTAATTGTGCAGCGCTCCCAGAGAAAGCCATATAATTGTACAGAGCTCCCGGACGCAGGCTGTTATTGGACAGGGCTCCCAGACATAGTCTATTAATTGGACGGGGCTCCCAGACCCAGCCTGCTATTGGACAGGGCTCCCAGTTGCAGCCTGCTAATTGGACAGGGCTCCCAGATGCAGCTTGTTAATTGGGCTGGGTTCCCTGACGCAACCTGTAAATTTGACAGGGTTCCCGGACGCAGATTGTTATTTGGACAGGGCTCCCAGACAAAGCCTGTTATTGGACAGGGCTCCCAGGTGCTGTCTCTTAATTGGACAGTGCTCAAAACGCCACCCGTTATTGGACAGGGCTCTCAGATACAGGCTGCTATTGGACAGGACTCACAGGCGCAGCCGGAAAATTGGACAGTATTCCCAGGTCTCCCAGATGCAGCCTATTAATTGGACAGGACTCCCAGGCGCAGCCTGTTAATTGGACAGGGCTCGCAGACATTGCCTGTTATTGATGAGGGCACTTAGACAGAGCCTCTTAATTGGACAGGGCTCCCAGGCACAGCCTGTTAATTAGACAGGGCTCCCAGACACAACTTATTATTGAAGAGGGCACTTAGACAAAGCCTGTTAAATAGACAGGGCTCCCAGACAAATCCTGGTAATTGGACGGCGCTCCCAGACACAGCCGGTTAATTGGACAGGGCCTTTAGGCAGAGCCTGTTAATTAGACAGGGCTCCCAGACACAGTCTGTTAATTAGACAGGGCTCCCAGGCACAGCCTGTTAAATGGACAGGGCTCCCAGACACCGTCTGTTATTGGACAGGGCACCCGGACATAGTCTGTTAATTGTACCGGGCTCCCAGACACAGCCTTTCAAATGTACTGGACTCACAGACGCAGCCTATTAATTGGGCAGAGCTCCCAGAGACAGCCTTTTGATTGAGCAGGACTCCCAGACGCAGTCAACTAATTGCGCAGGGCTCGCAGACGCAGACCGTTAATTGGACAGGACTCCCAAATACGTCCTGTTATTGGACAATGCTCCCAGGCACAGCCTGTTATTGGACAGTGCTGGCAGGAGCAGCCTGTTAATTGGACAGGGCTCCCAGGTGCTGTTTGTTAAATGGACCTGGCTCCCAGGCGCAGGCCGTTATTGGACAGTGTTCCCAGATGCAGCCAATTAATTGAACAGGGCTCCCAGACACAGCCTTTTAAATTGACAGGGCTCACAGACACAGGCTGTGATTGGATAGTGCTAACAGACGCAGCCTGTTAATTGGACAGGGCTCCCAGACACATGTTGTTAATTGGGCAGGGCTACCAGACACAGGCTGTTATTGGACAGGGCTCCCTGATACAGGCTGTTAATTGGACAGTGCTCCTAGGCACAACCTATGATCAGACAGGGCTCCCAGGCACTGTCTGTTATTGGTTAGGGATCACAGACTCAGCCTGTTAAATGGGCTGGGCTCCCATAGACAGCCCATTAATTGGACAGAGCTCCCAGACGCAGTCTGTTATTGGACAAGACTCACAGACACAGCCTGTTATTGGACAGGGTACCCAGACACAGCCTGTTATTGGACAGGGTTTCCCAAGTGCAGCCTGTTATTGGACAGGGCTCACAGATGCGGCCTGTTAATTGGACAGGGCTCCCAGACACAGCCTGTTATTGCACAGGGCTTCCAATTGCAGCCTATTAATTGGACAGGGTCCCCAGGTGCAACCTGTTGAATGGACAGGGATCCCAGATACAGCCTGTTAATTGGACAGGGCTCCCAGACAAAGCCTGTTTTTCAACAGGGTGCCCAGGCGCAGCCTGTTAATTGGACATCGTTCCCAGATGCAGCTTATTAATTGGACAGCGCTCACAGTCACAGCCTGTTAGTTGGACAGGGTTCTTAGATGCAGCCTGTTAATTTGACAGTGCTCAAAAACGCCACCTGTTATTGGACAGGGCTCTCAGATACAGGCCGCTATTGGACAGGATTCACAGGCGCAGCCGGATAATTGGATAACATTCCCAGATGCAGCCTATTAATTGGACACGACTCCCAGACGCGTTCTATTAATTGGACAGAGCTACCACATGCAGCCTGCTATTGGCAATTCTCCCAGGCACAGCCTGTTATTGGACAGTGCTGCTAGGTGCAGCCTGTTAATTGGACAGGGCTCCCAGGCGCAACCTGTTACTTGGACAGGCCTCCCAGATGCAGCTTGTTAATTGGACTGGGTTCCCTAATCAGCCTGTTAATTAGACAGTGTTCCCTGACGCAGCCTGTAAATTTGACAGGGTTCCCGGACACAGACAGTTATTTGGACAGGGCTCCCAGACAAAGCCTGCTATTGGATAGAGCTCCCAGGTGCTGTCTGTTAATTGGACAGGGCTCCCAGGCACAGCCTGTTAATTGGACAGGGCTCCCAAACACAGTCTGTTATTGGACAGGGCACTCAGACATAGCCTGTTATTGGACAGGGTTTCCCAAGTGCAGCCTGTTATTGGACAGGGCTCACAGATGCGGCCTGTTAATTGGACAGGGCTCCCAGACACAGCCTGTTATTGCACAGGGCTTCCAATTGCAGCCTATTAATTGGACAGGGTCCCCAGGTGCAACCTGTTGAATGGACAGGGATCCCAGATGCAGCCTGTTAATTGGACAGGGCTCCCAGACAAAGCCTGTTTTTCAACAGGGTGCCCAGGCGCAGCCTGTTAATTGGACATCGTTCCCAGATGCAGCTTATTAATTGGACAGCGCTCACAGTCACAGCCTGTTAGTTGGACAGGGTTCTTAGATGCAGCCTGTTAATTTGACAGTGCTCAAAAACGCCACCTGTTATTGGACAGGGCTCTCAGATACAGGCCGCTATTGGACAGGATTCACAGGCGCAGCCGGATAATTGGATAACATTCCCAGATGCAGCCTATTAATTGGACACGACTCCCAGACGCGTTCTATTAATTGGACAGAGCTACCACATGCAGCCTGCTATTGGCAATTCTCCCAGGCACAGCCTGTTATTGGACAGTGCTGCTAGGTGCAGCCTGTTAATTGGACAGGGCTCCCAGGCGCAACCTGTTACTTGGACAGGCCTCCCAGATGCAGCTTGTTAATTGGACTGGGTTCCCTAATCAGCCTGTTAATTAGACAGTGTTCCCTGACGCAGCCTGTAAATTTGACAGGGTTCCCGGACACAGACAGTTATTTGGACAGGGCTCCCAGACAAAGCCTGCTATTGGATAGAGCTCCCAGGTGCTGTCTGTTAATTGGACAGGGCTCCCAGGCACAGCCTGTTAATTGGACAGGGCTCCCAAACACAGTCTGTTATTGGACAGGGCACTCAGACATAGCCTGTTGATGGTACAGGGCTCCCAGACACAGCCTTTCAAATGTACAGGACTCACAGATGTAGCCTGTTAATTGAGCAGGGCTCCCAGAGACAGCCTTTTGATTGAGCAGGGCTCACAGACGCAGTCAGCTAAATGGACAGGACTCCCAAACACGTCCTGTTATTGGACAATGCTCCCAGGCACAGCCTGTTATTGGACAGTGCTTCCAGGAGCAGCCTGTTAATTGGACAGGGCTCCCAGGTGCAACCTGTTACTTGACAGGGCTCCCAGATGCAGCTTGTTAATTGGGCTGGGTTCCCTATTGCAGCCTGTAAATTTGACAGGGTTCCCAGACACAGACACAGAACAGGGCTCTCAGGCACAGCCTGTTATTGGACAGGGTCTCACAGGTGCAGCCTGTTATTGGACAGGGTCTCACAGGTGCAGCCTGTTATTGGACAGGGCTCACAGACACAACCTTTTATTGGACAGGGCTTCTAGGTGCAGCCTATTAATTTGACAGGGACCCCAGGTGCAACCTGTTAAAAGGGCTGGGCTCCCATAGACAGCCATTTAATTGGACAGAGCTCCCAGATGCAGTCTGTAATCTGTAAATGTCTGTCCATTTAGAAATGTTGCACTGTGAATGACTATTTTATGCATCATATTGAACTGTATACTTGCGCCTACAATCAGAGAGCGAGGGAGTCTAGACATGACGTGATAGAGCTTTGTGTTCTTTTGTTGAATGTTGCACTCACAAACATAAATTCACTGTGGTTTGTCTTTACTTCTTAACAGGGCATTGTTACCAGTTATTGGACAGGGCTCACAGACGCAGCATGTTAATTGGACAGGGCTCCCAGACACAGCCTGTTATTGGTCAGGGATTCCAGGTGCAGCCTGTTAATTTGACAGGACTCCAGGTGCAATCTGCTAAATGGGACAGTGATCCCAGATGCAGCCTGTGATCGGACAGGGCTCCCAGACACAGCCTGTTAATTGGACAGGGGTCCCAGATGCAGCCTGTTTATTGGACAGGGTTCGCTGACACAGTCTATTAATTGTTCAGTGCTCCCAGACACAGCCTGTCAAACATACAGGTCTCACAGATTCAGCCTATTAATTGGACGGGGCTCCCAGACACAGCTAGTTAATTGGACAGGGTTCCCTGACGCAGCCTTTTCATTGGACAGTGTTCCTTGAAGCAGCCTGCTAATTAGACAGGGTTCACTGATGGAGCCTGTTTATTGTACAGGACTCCCAGAAACAGCCTGTTATTGGACAGGGCTCCCAATGACAGCCTGTTATTGGACAGGACTCCCTGGCGCAGCCTGTTAATTAGACAGGGTACATAAGCGCAACCTGTTAATTGGACAGGGCTCCCAGAAACAGCCTGTTAATTGGACAGGGCTCCCAAAAACAGCCTTTTAATTTGACAGGGCTCCCAGACACTGCCTATTATTGTACAGAGCTGCCAGACCCAGCCTGCTATTAGACAGGGCACCCAGACAAAGCCTGTTAACTGGTCAGGGTGCCCAGACAAAACCTGTTAATTGGACAGGGGTCTCAAACATAGGACAGGTATCCCACGCGCAGCTTGTTAATTGGACAGGGCTCCCAGAGACAGCCTATTAATTGGACAGGGCTCTGAGACACAGCCTGTTTATTGAGCCATCTCCCGAACCCAGCCCTTAATAGGGCAGCACTCCTAGAGAAAGCCTTGTAATTGTACAGAGCTCCCGGACACAGTCTGTTATTGGACAGGGCTCCCAGACACAGCCTATTAATTGGACAGGGGTCCCAGACCCAGCCTGTTATTGGACAGGGCTCCCAGTCGCAGCCTGTTAATTGGACAGACCTCCCAGACACAGCCTCTTAATTGGACCAGGCTGCCAAACACAGCGTGTTAATGGAACAGGGCTCCCAGGCGCAGTCTGTTAAGTGGGCAGGGTCCCAGGCGAAGCCTATTAATTGGACAGAGCTCCCAGGCGCAGTCTTTTAACTGGACAGATTTTCCAGACTCAGCCTATTAATTGTGCTGGTCTCCCAGAGACAGCCTTTTAAATGGACCTAGCTCCCAGACACAGTCTGCTATTGGACAGTGCTCACAGACACAGCCTGTTAATTGGACAGGGCTCCCAGAGACAGCCTGTTAGTTGGACAGAGTTCCCAGATGTAGCCATTTGATTGGACAGGGTGCCTTGACGCAGCCTGTTAATTGGACACGGCTCCCAAACACGTCCTGTTATTGGACAATGCTCCCAGGCACAGCCTGTTATTGGCAGTGCTGCTAGGAGCAGCCTGTTAATTAGACAGGGCTCCCAGGTGCAACCTGTTACTTGGACAGGGCTCCCAGATGCAGCTTGTTAATTGGGCTGGGTTCCCTGATGCAGCCTGTTAATTGGACAGTATTTCCTGACGTAGCCTGTAAATTTGACAGGGTTCCTGGACGCAGACTGTTATTTGACAGGGCTCCCAGGTGCTGTCTGTTAATTGGACAGTGCTCAAAACGCCGCCTGTTATTGGACAGGCCTCTCAGATACAGGCTGCTATTGGACAGGACTCACAGGCGCAGCGGGATAATTGGACAGCATTTCCAGATGCAGCCTACAAAATGGACAGGACTCCCAGGCACAGCCTGTTAATTGGACAGTGTTCGCAGGCGTAGCCTGTTAATTGGACAGGGCTCCCAGGCGCAGCCTGTTAATTAGACAGGGCTCGCAAACACAACCTATTATTGAAGGGGGCACTTAGACAAAGCCTGGTAATTGGACAGGGCTCCCAGACAAATCCTGGTAATTGGATGGGGCTCCCAGACATAGCCTGTTAATTGGACAGGGCCTCCAGGCACAGCCTGTTAATTAGAAAGGGCTCCCAGGCACAGCCTGTTAATTGTACAGGGCTCCCAGACACAGTCTGGTATTGGACAGGGCACCCAGACATAGCCTGTTAATTTTACAGGGCTCCCAGACACAGCCTTTCAAATGTACAGGACTCACAGACGCAGCCTATTAATTGTGCAGGACTCCCAGACGCAGACTGTTAATTGGACAGGACTCCCAAACACGTCCTGTTATTGGACAATGATCCCAGGCACAGCCTGTTATTGGACAGTGCTGCCAGAAGCAGCCTGTTAATTGGACAGGGCTCCCAGACACAGCCTATTAACTGGACAGGGCTCCCAGGTGCTGTCTGTTAAATGCATCTGGCGCCGAGGCGCAGTCTGTTAAATGGATAGTGTTCCCAGTTGCAGCCAATTAATTGAACAGGGCTCCCAGTCACAACCTTTTAAATTGACAGGGCTCCCAGACACAGACTGTGATTGGATAGTGCTAACAGATGCAGACTGTTTTGGACAGGGCACCAAGACACAGCCTGTTAATTATACAAGGCTCCCAGACGCAGCCTGTTAATTGGACAGGGCTTCCAGACACATGTTGTTAATTGGGCAGGACTACCAGACACAGCCTGTTATTGGACAGGGCTCCCTGATACAGGCTGTTAATTGGAGAATGTTCCCAGGCACAGCCTGTGATCAGACAAGGCTCCCAGGCACTGTCTGTTATTGGTTAGGGATCACAGACTCAGCCTGTTAAATGGGCTGGGCTCCCATAGACAGCCATTTAATTGGACAGAGCTCCCGGACGCAGTCTGCTATTGGACAGGGCTCCCAGACACAGCCTGTTAATTGGACAGGACTCACAGACCCAGCCTGTTATTGGACAGGGTACCCAGACACTGCCTGTTATTGGCCAGGGAATCCCAGGTGCAGCCTGTTATTGGACTGGGCTCACAGACGCGGCCTGTTAATTGGACAGGGCTCCCAGACAAAGCCTGTTATTCGACAGGGCGCCCAGGCGCAGCCTGTTAATTGGTCAGCGTTCCCAGATGCAGCTTAGTAATTGGACAGGGCTCACAGGCGCAGCCTGTTAGTTGGGCAGGGTTCTTAGATGCGGCCTGTTAATTTGACAGTGCTCAAAAACACCGCCTGTTATTGGACAGGGCTCTCAGATATCGGCTGCTAATTGGACAGTGTTCCCAGGCACAGCCTGTGATTGGAAGGGCTCCCAGGCGCAGCCTGTTAATGGGACAAGCCTTCTTGTTGCAGCCTATTAATTGGACAATGCTCCCAGACGCGTTCTATTAATTGGACAGAGCTACCACATGCAGCCTGTTATTGGCCAAGGCTCCAAGACACAGCCTGTTAATTGGACAAGGCTCCCAAACTTAGCCTGTCAATTGGACAGTGCCCCCAGTCGCAGCTTGTTACTTGGACAGGTCTCTCAGACACAGCCTGTTAATTAGGCAGGGCCCCCAGATGCATCCTATTAATTGGACAGGGCTGCCAGACACAGCCTGTTAATTGGACAGGGCTCCCAGACACAGCCTGTTAATTGGACAGGGCTCCCAGACTCAGCCTGTCAGTTGGACAGTGCCCCAAGATGCAGCTTGTTACTTGGACTGGTCTCCTAGACACAGCCTGTTAATTAGGCAGGGCTCCTAGATGCATCCTATTAATTGCACAGGGCTGCCAGACACAGCCTGTTTAATTGACCGCGTTCCCAGATGCAGCTTATTAATTGGACAGGGCTCACAGGCGCAGCCTGTTAGTTGGACAGGGTGCTTAGATGCAGCCTGTTAATTTGACAGTGCTCAAAAACGCCACCTGTTATTGGACAGGGCTCTCAGATACAGGCTGCTATTGGACAGGACTCACGGGCGCAGCCAGTTAATTGGAGAGTGTTCGTAGACACAGCCTGTTAATTGGACAGGGCTCCCATGCACAGCCTGTTAATTGGACGGGGCTCCCAGACAGGGCCTGTTAATTAGACAGGGCTCCCAAGCACAGCCTGTTAAATGGACAGGGCTCCCAGACACAGTCTGTTATTGGACAGGGCACCCAGACATAGCCTGTTAATGGTACACGGCTCCGAGACACAGCCTTTCAAATGTACAGGCTCACAGACGCAACCTGGTAATTGGTCAGGGCTCCCAGAGACAGCCTTTCAAATGTACAGGACTCACAGACGCAGCCTGTCAATTGGGCAGGGCTCCCAGAGACAGCCTTTTGATTGAGCAGGGCTCCCAGACACAATCAGCTAATTGTGCAGGGCTCCCAGACTCAGACCGTTAATTGGACAGGACTCCCAAACACATCCTGTTATTGGACAATGCTCCCAGGCACAGCCTGTTATTGGACAGTGCTACTAGGTGCAGCCTGTTAATTGGACAGGGCTCCCAGGCACAACCTGTTAGTTGGACAGCGCTCCCAGATGCAGCTTGTTAATTGGACTGGGTTCCCTGATCAGCCTGTTAATTGGACAGTGTTCCCTGACGCAGCCATTAAATTTGACAGGGTTGCGGACACAGATTGTTATTTGGACAGGGCTCCCAGGCAACACCTGTTATTGGACAGGGCTCCCAGGTGCTGTCTGTTAATTGGACAGGGCTCCCAGACACAGCCTGTTAATTGGACATGGTTGCCAGATGCAGCCAATTAATTGAACAGCACTCCCAGCCACAGCCTTTTAATTAGACAGGGCTCCCAGACACAGCCTGTGTTTGGACAGGGCTCCCAGACACAGTCTGTTATTGGACAGGGCTCCCAGAAACATTCTGTTATTAGACAGGGCACCAAGACACAGCCTGTTATTTGTACGGGGCTCCCAGACGCAGCCTGTTAATTGGACAGGTCTCCCAGACACATTCTGTTATTGGACAGGGCTACCAGACACAGCCTGTTAATTATACAGGGCTCCCAGACACAGACTGTTAATTGGGTAGGTCTCCCGAACCCAGCCTTTAATTGGGCAGCGCTCCCAGAGAAAGCCTTTTAATTGAACAGAGCTCCCAGATGCAGTCTGTTATTGGATAGGGCTCCCAGACATAGTCTATTAATTGGACAGGGCTCCCAGTCGCAGCCTGTTATTGGACAGGGCTCCCAGTTGCAGCCTGATAATTGGACAGGGCTCCCAGACCCAGCCTGCTAATTGGACAGGCCTCCCAGACACAGCCTCTTAATTGGACCGGGCTCCCAAACACATTGTGTTAGTGGACAGGGCTCCAGGTGCAGCCTGTTATGTGGGCAGGGGTCCCAGGCTCAACCTGTTAGTTGGACAAGGCTCCCAGATGCAGCTTGTTAATTGGACTGGGTTCCCTGATCAGCCTGTTAATTGGACAGTGTTCGATGCAACCTGTAAATTTGACAGGGATCCTGGACACAGACAGTTATATGGACAGGGCTCCCAGACAAAGCCTGTTATTGGACAGGGCTCCCAGGTGCTGTCTGTTAATTCGACAGGGCTCCCAACCATAGCCTGTTAATTGGACATGGTTGCCAGATGCAGCCATTTAATTGAACAGGGCTCCCAGCCACAGCCTTTTAATTAGACAGGGCTCCCAGACACAGCCTGTGTTTGGGCAGGGCTCCCAGACGCATACTGTTATTGGACACAGCCTGTTAAGTATACAGGGCTCCTAGATGCAGCCTGTTAATTGGACAGGGCTCCCAGACACATGTTGTTAATTGGGCAGGGCTACCAGACACAGCCTGTTAATTGTACTGGGCTCCCAGATACAGGTAGTCAATTGGACAGTGTTCCCAGGCACAGCCTGTGATCGGACAGGGCTCCCAGACACAGTCTGTTATTGGACAGGGCATCCAGACATAGCCTGTTAATGGTACAGGACTCCCAGACACAGCCTTTCAAATGTACAGGACTCACAGATGCAGCCTGTTAATTGGGCAGGGATCCCAGGGACAGCCTTTTGTTTGAGCAGGGCTTGCAGATGCAGTCAGCTAATTGTGCAGGGCTCCCAGACGCAGACTGTTAATTGGACAGGACTCCTAAACACATCCTGTTATTGGACAATGCTCCCAGGCACAGCCTGTTATTGGACAGTGCTGCCAGGAGCAGCCTGTTAATTGGACAGGGCACCCAGGTACAACTTGTTACTTGGAGAGGGGTCCCAGATGCAGCTTGTTAATTGGGCTGTGTTCCCTGATGCAGCCTGTAAATTTGACAGGGTTCCCGGACACAGACACAGAACAGGGCTCACAGACACAGCCTGTTATTGGACAGGGTCTCACAGGTGCAACCCGTTAATTTGACAGGGACCCCAGGTGCAACCTGTTAAAAGGGCTGGGCTCCCATAGACAGCCTTTTAATTGGACAGAGCTCCCAGATGCAGTCTGTTATTGGACAGGGCTCCCAGACACAGCCTGTTAATTGGACAGGGCTCACAGAACCAGCCTGTAACTGGACAGGGCTCCCAGTCTCAGCCTGTTAATTGAACAAGGCTCTCAGGCACAGCTTGTTATTGGACAGGGTACACAGACACAGCCTGTTATTGGATAGGGATTCCAGGTGCAGCCTGTTAATTTGACAGGGACCCCAGGTGCAGCCTGTTAATTGGACAGGGCTCCCAGATGCAGCCTGTTTATTGGACAGGGTTCGCTGACAAAGCCTGTTAATTGTTCAGTGCTCCCAGACACAGCCTGTCAAATATACAGGTCTCACAGATGCGGCCTGTTAATTGGACAGGGCTCCCAGGCTCAAACTGTTAATTGGACAGGGTTCCCAGACGCAGCCAGTTAATTGGACAGGGTTCCCTGATGCAGCCTTTTTATAGGACAGTGTTCCTTCATGCAGCCTGCTAATTAGACAGGGTTCGCTGACGGAACCTGTTTATTGGACAGGGCTCCCAGAAACAGCCTGTTATTGGACAGGGCTCCCAATGACAGCCTTTATTGGACAGGACTTCCAGGCGCAGCCTGTTAATTGGACAGGGTTCGCAAGCGCAGCCTGTTAATTGGACAGGGCTCCCAGACACAGCCTTTTAATTCGACAAGGTCCCAGACACTGCCTATTATTGTACAGAGCTACCAGACCCAGCCTGCTATTGGACAGGGCACCCAGACAAAGCCTGTTAACTGGTCATGGTACCCAGACAAAACCTGTTAATTGGATAGGGGTCTCAGACACAGCCTGTTCATAGGTCTCCCATGCCCAGCTTGTTAATTGGACAGGGCTCACAGAGACAGCCTGTTAATTGGAGAGGGATCCTAGGCACAGCCTGTTAATTGGACAGGGCTCCGAGACACAGCCTGTTAATTGGGTGGGTCTCCTGAACCCAGCCTTTAATTGAGCAGCACTCCTAGAGAAAGCATTTTAATTGTACAGAGCTCCCGGACTCAGTCTGTTATTGGACAGGGCTCCCAGTCACAGCCTATTAATTGGATAGGGCTCCCAGACCCAGCCTGTTATTGGACAGGGCTCCCAGTCGCTGCCTGTTACTTGGACAGGGCTCCCAGACCCAGCCTGTTATTGGACAGGGCTCCCAGTTGCAGCCTGCTAATTGGACAGGCCTCCCAGGCACAGCCTCTTAATTGGACCGAGTTCCCAAACACAGCGTGTTAATGGAACAGGGCTCCAGGTGCAGCCTGTTAAGTGGGCAGGGTCCCAGGCGAAACCTGTTAATTGGACAGATTTTCCAGATACAGCCTGTTAATTGTACAGTGCTCACATGCACAGCCTGCTAATTAGACAGGGTTCACTGATGGAGCCTGTTAATTCGACAGGGCTCTCAGGCTCAGTCTTTTAATTTGACAAGGTCCCAGACACTGCCTATTATTGTACAGTGCTGCCAGACCCAGCCTGCTATTGGACAGGCCTCCCAGACACAGCTTTTTAATTGGACAGGGCTCCCAGACACAGCCTGTTCATTGGAACGGGCTCCCAGATGCAGCCATTTAATTGGACAGTGTTCCTTGACGCAGCCTGTTAATTGGACAGGGTTCCCTGATGCAGCCTGTTAATTGAACAGGGTTCACTGACGGAGCCTGTTTATTGTACAGGGCTCCCACACAGCCTGTTATTGGACAGGGCTCCAATCTACAGCCTGTTATTGAAAAGGACTCCCAGGCGCAGCCTGTTAATTGGACAGCGTTCCCAGATGCAGCCTATTAATTGGGTAGGGTGCCCTGATGAAGCCTGTTAATTGGACAGTGCTCCCAAAAGCAGCCTGTTATTGGACAGGGCTCCCAGGTACAGCCTGTTATTGGACAGGACTCACAGGCGCAGCCGGTTAATTGGATCAGCTCCCAGGCGCAGCCTGTTAATTGGACAGGGTTCCTAGATGCAGCCTGTTAATTGGACATGGCTCCCAGATGCAGCCTGTTAATTGGACATGGCTCCCAGACGCAATCTGTTAATTGGACAGGGCTCACACGCACTGGAATCTGCCTCCATCCAGCTGGGAAAATTTTACCCACTATGTGCACAGTTGTGTCTGCAGTTGTGGGCGTGTAAGGTCCAGTGTTTATTAACTGATGCAATGCGAGATTCATTGGGAACCATGTGAACTGTACCCACACAGTAACTAAAGCCCAGCTCTGGAAATCGAGACAGGCTGAAGCACTTCCTAGGGACACAGTTCCTTCAACCAAATTCAATTGTGGAATGTTTCATTAAACTTGGGCAGTATTTGGGATGAGGGCTCTTTGTGATCCTTTGACTCTCCAATCTGAGCTGTGTTGGAGCACAGGTATAGTAAAGATACCACCATCCTGAGCTGCTTCTCTTCTACTTCCAGCAACCAGTTGGAGTGTGGTGTTGGGAATTCCCTGAGCCTAGGGACTGGCAGTCATCCCACTGTGACAGAAGGGAAACCAATTCCCTGAGCCTAGGGACTGGCAGTCATCCCACTGTGACAGAAGGGAAACTAAGTGAGGAAGAATGGAACAGAGCCCGCAGGAGGAAACTTTCAAAAGGAATAAGACTGAAAAGGGAGGGAAAGGGAGAGGGGACTATAGGTGTGGACAGTAATAGGATAAAAATCTCATTGCAGAGTATCCACATACTCACCTGCATCTTTCTTCAGACTGTGTGCAGTGCAGAGACCCACAGTGAATGAGAGACAGATCATCTGGGACCAACTCACTCTCACTGCCATCCTCATCATCTGAAGTCACACTGAGCTGAAGCTTGTACCCCTGCAGCACTCTGAGCCTTCACTGTTCCTCTTCTCCGTCCACACACACACTGACACATTCCTACTCTCTGAAATCACACACAGTTTGGCAGCAACAAACTGTGACTGGAATTCAGGATGAGGCTCTGGCAAGTCCCAGGCCCTAGTGCCTCTCAGCATTTTTTATACAGCTGCACTGTCAACAGGATCAATCCTCCACACCTCTTGGCAGCTGCATAATATTAACAGCAGTGGACAAGAGATGTCATATAATACAAAGAGTAATCTATTTAGAAGCTACTTTTATTTACCACAGTGTGCCATTGTTAAAAGAATTTATTTACAGATATAGGGTTTGCACCCACATGACATTCTGTTCAGTTACAAACAACAACAATCATTTCTTCAGACATTTTGGGGCTAAATTCCCGGAAGTCGGGCACAAGGTGGGATTAAGCCGTACCTGTTGGTTCCGATGTACCCAGCACACAATTTTATGCTGCCTGCTGATTAACGTGTTTGCAGTGTGCAGCCAGTGCTAACCACGTTGTTGAGTGGCTGCAAGCCTCAGCAGGAGGCCCAAAATTGTGAGATACTTGTGCCAGCTAAAACTAGCCTGCACTGCTTAAAGGCAACCTGCACCTCTTAAAGGGGAGCTGCATTGTGGTTGGAGAAGTTGCTGGAAGTGATTCTGAAGCTCATTCTGATGTGGAAGAAGGCATAATACTGGCAAAATATGGCAGATAGTAATATCCAAGATTTCCCAAAGTTGCGCTAGAAGCCGTAGTCTAGAAGGAGCAGAAGAGGAGAGATGTGCTCTATCCACAAGGCACCAAGAGACCCTTCCTCACAAATCCTGAGAAGGCAGTGGCAGCAGATAGCCATGGAGCTCAATGCCAGGACTTAAACCCCGAGGACAGTTCAATGGCCTCATGGGAGTGGTCAAGGTCAGTGAATGCGTCTTCAAATGTCATACCCCAAGAACTGCACCATCGTCTTCACCCCCTGCTCAGCGAACCACAAATCAAATGAGTTGACAAAGTGGGCAGCTAATAAACCTCTTTCAGAAGTGCTCTGTGTGGGTAGGCTAGATTTCAAACTAGCTGTTACAATTGCAGTGGAAGGATCTGGTGCCTAAAGGTTAACATAGGGCTGAGCACATTATCCCTGCATGGTGAAGTAAAAAGGCACAGGTGGGAGGGTAAGAGAAGATTCCTGATAAAGGAACTCTGTCACTCAATCTTATATTCACTGCCATCAGCTCAGGTACTGACACTATGGCCAGAATTTTCTCATTGGCGTGTGGGGGCTAGCCCAGTACGCCGACGTGTAAAACGACACATGATGATCTTGTGTGAGCGTCCCACACTCCAACACGGTATTTAGGTGAATGGGTGCGTGATGTTTTCGAATGAGCGCCTGCCATTAATTAATCAGGTTCTTAAGGCCCTTGAGGCGGCAATTGTCTGCTATTTTTCAGGGCCTGTGCGATCTTCAGATCATCGCACGGGCACAACGGGGAGGCGGGTAGGAGACATTTGTATAAACCTCATCCACGGGCGGGATCAGAGGGGTGAGTGGGGTCGCGAGAGGTAACTGTTAGATATTAAATTGTGAAAGTTACTGCTACTTGCCTGTGTGAGCAGGAATACTTCAAAACTCATACCAGCTGCTTGGACAGGAGTAACATCCTTCCGGTCAGGACTCTACAGTAAAGATCGTTTCTGGGGCCTGAAGGTTTCAGGAAGCCTTCCCTTAGCCTGGGAATGGGAGTTGTGTTCTCCACTGGGGGCACCTCCTCTGAGGAGGAAGGGAGGTCCAGAAGGGGGAGGAGGCCAGGGGAGCCACCTGTGGGAAGAGAGGTGCAGGCATTAGGGGCATAGGGCCAACAGGAAGTCCAAAGCAGAAGGGGCCACAGAAGATGCCACAATCCTGCTGCCAGGGTATACAGGCAGTGAAGCAGATTCTTCAATATGTCTGAGGTGCAGTGCCGAAGGAGGCTCTGCCTCTCAAGGGACACATTCACCTCCATCTGTCAGATGATGGGCCCTGAGATCTCCACAAACTGTGTGGGTGGCCAGTGGCTCTAAAGGTCACAGCTGCCCTCAACTTCTACACCTCTGGCTCTTTCCAGGGCTCAGTGGGTGATCTTTGCAGTGTCTCCCAATCAGCTGTCCACACTTATGTCAAGCAGGTGACAGACCTTCATCCACTTCTGCTGCGGCCAGGAAAGTCAGACACAACGAGCCAGAGGCTTCACGGCCATTGCTGGCTTCCCCTGCGCCCAGGGTGCTATAGACTGTACACATGTGGCCATCAATGTGCCAGCAGGTGAGCCCGGTGCCTTCATCAACAGGAAGGGCTTCCACTCCATGAAAGTGCAGATAGTGTGTGATCACAGGATGCTGATTCTACATATATGTGCAAGGTACCCAGGCAGCTCCCACGATGCCCACATCCTCAGACACTCCCAGGTGCCGGGGCTCTTCAGTGCTCCAGCCCAGCAGGATGGTTGGCTGCTGGGTGACAAGGACTATCCCCTCAGAAGGTGGATCATGATGACTCTCCGCCATCCAAGAACAGAGGCTGAGCAGCGGTACAATAGGAGCCACAGCACCACAAGGGCTGTGGCGGAGAGAACAATCGGTCTTCTCAAGATGCGCTTCTGATGCCTGGACCATTCAGGGGGTGCACGCCAGTACTCCCCAGATCGTGTGTCACTGATAGTAGTTGCATGCTGCGCTCTCCACAATCTTGCTCTGGAAAGGGACGACGCAGTGGACAAAGATGTGGATGCAGATGCTCTGGCTGCACATAATGAGTCCAGTAGTGAATCTGAGGATGAGCACGCACAGTAGATGCTGACCCGGGCATACTCCAGGGAGGCAGCGACAACCGGGAAGCATTAACCCAATGAACCTTCAGCTAGCCCACCACAGATGGACCTCCAACACATGCCAGGGCTGCAGGCTCCATACTCAATACCTGAGTGAAAAATCAGCCTGGATAGTAACATTAACTAAGGCCCTTGTCAATAAAGCTCAATGTCAAATGACTCCCTCATAACATCATGGGTTCCCGTCCAGCTGCAGAAATAAGAAATCACCCTGAGCCATGCTTACATATCAAAATTTAATGATTGAACAAAATGAAGTTCAGGAAAAATATTACAAAGGTGATGCACATCACATCAAGTGGTCATGAACAAATAGCGGGGCAACATAAAACCACCAGTGAGAGACCCGTGGTGTGCCTAAGGTGCCTTAAGTTTACTTTTCTGGGTGCTACGTCTAGGTGCTCCCCCCTCGCTGGCAGTAGCATCTGAGACAGCCTGCTCATTGTGCTGTCCTGTTGGCCTCGATGACCTTGGCAGCTGTCCTCTGGTCTGTGGAGCCTGGGAGGAAGCAGTCAGTTTCACAGCTAGCATCTCCCCCGTCGCCGCAGCCTCATCGGATGCCACGCTCACTGGCAGAAGGGCGGAGGAGCTGCCGTCCTCCTCTGGAGCGCCCTGAGAGGATCCCACAGAGACAACAGGCAGCTGCTGCATTGACGTGAGGTCATTTCAGACCTCCCTGTTCACCATTGATGGATGGGCGCTGAGCTGGGAAACTTGGTGCCTAAACCATCTCCAACACTGGCACTGACCAGCTGAGGTCAATGCCAATGTGAGGGTTTGCAGGTCCGAGCGCATCCCGAGGAAACCTTGATTTGTCTCCTGGAGGAGCCTCTCCATGAGAGTCGCCAGTCTCTGCATGGAAGAAGAATGGCGCTCGGCCATGAGGCTCATTGCATTGGTGATGCTCCGCGTGGACTCCTCCAGTACGGGCACCATGCCACACATAGCCTCATGTATCTCCGCCAGATCCTCCTGCATAACCTGCTGCACTTACAGCATTTGCTGCCTCATGGACGACTCCAGAGGCCCATCATCAGCAACAAATCGATCAAGTACCTAGTCCCCAGCAGTCCTCCGACTGCTGGCACCCTGGACACTCTCTGACTCCGACTGCATCTCAAGCGAGTGTGAAGTGCCCTCACCACATTCCCTGGGACACTAGCCGATGATCTAATTCCCACCAAGGTGCTAGTATCTGTGCTGGCCCCTGCCTGGCGGAGATGGTGTGAAGCTGGTAGTCAAAATGTTCAGGGCCCTCAGGTGTGAGAGGTGGCTCCTCTGCCTCACCCTCCTGGCCCTGCTCCAGTGATGCTGAAAGGAAGAACAAGGACATTTGATTAGTTAAATTGGAGACAATGTCAATGTACATGCCTGTCCCCCGAATCACAATGCGCTCATCCTTCCATAATCAATGATCAATCCATGTTGCAAACTTCAATCACTGAGCATTCAGCAGTGCTATGGCTACTGGGACACACATGGTGATCTCAGTGCTCGCAAACATACCTCCCCATGGCACCCCAGCCTCACCACCACCAGTGGACATGGGCACATGGCGCCTCTCCAGATCCATGGTCTGCTGCTTGAATGGCCAACTGGGCCTGGTGATCTATCTGTCAGCATCCGCTTGGTGGAATTGTGTGCACTCTTCTGAAAAGGAGAGAAGAGCATTGATTAGTCCAGCCTGTACTTAGATTTCCATCGCATCCCTGCCAAAACCAACCAGAGTGGGACATTGCAGGGCTCTAGTGCTCCATCACCCTGCAGCTGCTGCACACACACAAAGAAGTCAGGGCTGAATCCCCCATTGTCCAAATGCTGCCTCCATCACATTTGGCAGCGCACAGTCTAACCTTGCAAAGCAAGAAGGCTCAAGCATGTGGAACGCAAAGGTCAACAGATGGATTGGTGCCCTGCCACCTGGAAGCTCCCTTCCCAGCATGTTAGCATCCTAACTTTGACATGCTTCGCCCCCTTGAGTTTGCCCCCAATTCTATTATCTGGGTGTCAGTGTCACACATGCTGTTGGTGCAGAGCCCATCTCAGCACTACCCCCTCAGGGTGAACTAGGCATGGGCAATATCTGCTGGCCCACTCAGCGAGGTAAATATGCTGTAAAGGATTCAGTGCTGTAACTGAAGTGCTGGGGGGTGGGGGGGCACCTTGGGGGGGAACGCCTGCCTTGTGACCTCAGCCAACATGGTACTCACCCTTCCCGAGCACAGCAGGCCGTTGAATCCCTTGCGGCACTGGACCCACATGCGTTGCACCACATCATGGGAGCTCACACTCTTGGCCACCTCTTCCCAGGCACGTTTGGTCAGGTGGGGGGGCCTCTGCCTCCTGTCTCTTGGATGCAGGACCGCCCGCCGTGCTGCCACCTCCTCCGGGAGGGCAGCTAGGCACTCATCCAAAAAACTGCTCCACTGGCCTATGCTCGGGCCTGGCCTGCCCCGCTGCCCTACCCTCTGGACAGGCCTGCTCTCCAGAAGCCCTCTGGTGAGGCCTTCTACCTGCCATTGTGATCAGCCTTTGCAAGGCAGCCTGCACTCTATTTGAACAGGCCGCTGGGTCGCCATTGGACCCGGCGGTCAGTGCACTCCTGTTGCCGCCCGCCCACTCCCGCTATCCTCAGGAACCGTGCATTATGCTGGGCAGGCCTTAATTGGCCTGCCAATGTAAAATGGTGGTGTGGACCTGATCGCTGGTGGCGATCGGGTCCACTCCCACCGGTGCCCGCTCAACCCGCCCGACATGGGTAAAATTCTCCCCTATGTGTGCTTTGGAGGATTGCTTCAAGATGTGGTGAAACACTGGCTACGAACAACCTGCAACCAGGGTGAGGGGATTGGATGCCACATCCCCTGAGGGTGAGATCACTGCTGCTGACCCAGATGAGGACTTTGATAGGGCAGGTTGGGACTGGTGGACAATGCACAATGGAATCCACAAGGCCTTGACAGAGCTGACAGAAATGTTCCTGGACTGTCAAGGAGCATGGACGAGTCCAGCACCAACATTTACACGGAATGTGGAGCCCATCCTTTCCAGTGTGGTAGTGGTGGCCAACTCCATGAGAACACTTGTGGTCCCAGCCATGATGTTGTGGCTGATAGCCGATGTCTCAGCTTCAGCACAAGCAGAAACTCTGAATTCCTGTGTTTGCTTCTGTGCTGGGAGCTAGAAGGTTGGGTATGAGGATAGCAACAATGGTTTCAGCCACTCTGCTGGCTATGGTCTCAGCTGACAAGTATCATTCTTCACCATCATGTATAAGTGTATTCAGCTGCACATGTCCCTCGCTGCAGTAGAGGCTCAGACTGCTGCCATCATGGCTGTGCATTACAATGCTCTAACAAACGTGCAGGCTCTCACAGTTGTCCAGCCATCTGTCCTCAAATGCATCATCAGGATAGCTGAGGTGCTGACCTAAGGGATCAGCGGTGGCTCCATGGAACACCAACTTCTTGTCCTCACTCTGGATGGCAGCATTTGTCCTCCCACACTCGCTGCTCCACGTGCTGTTAGCCAGCCGGCTCAGACTTCTGCCACCCTTGCTGAGGAGCTTCACCCTAGTGTGGGTGCTCGAGCTCATCCTGCAAGGCCATCTGCAATCTCCATCATTAAAAGTCAGCATCATATGCAGTCACTGCGATAACACAGAGTAGGAGCAATAGGACAGGCAAAGACACATTGAAGGGAATGCACAAAGAGATTAGTTCATATTTGTACACAGTATCACTTTGTTTATTTCATGCTGGCTTTTACTTTTGAATTGCAACTCAGTGAACATTGTGGTGGTAGCTCTCAGAGGGAGGGAAGGTGTGGGGCTGTTGGGGAATGGGGAATTGGGGTCGTGTTTACTGATATCACAGTCAGATGAGTTGATCACTCACAGCCCAGGAAGAAAAGGGCTGTTGATGGTTCTCTCCTCACTTTCTCCTTCATTGCCTCCTGCTGAGAGCAAATCTCCCCTCCTCCTGCTCCATCTTCCAGCAGCTTGTCCTACTTTCTGTCACCTCTTCTCATTCTCCCAGTCTGCTATAGTCCAAGGAGTGTACTTTCTACTGCAGCCAAGACTGGGAGAAGTGGTTAGTGCAGAATCTCAATAGTCCTACAACACATGCCATACATTCCCTGTTAACTCAATCACCTAACAACTATAGAAACAGTAAGCAGAAATGAATCCGCAATAAGCCTGTAAGTATTTAATGATCCCTTTAAATAGTACTGGTCGAATGGGGGGGCATGTCCTGCTACTGAACAAATAAGGTTAAGATAGTGTTCACTAGAACACTGATCTCTAAAATAAGAGTGTTGGTGTTAATTCAGCCTTACACACTGATTTTGACAGAGTGGTCTGCCTACATTATACCTATTTCAGATAGACAGTCCCTGCTCTGGTGCTAATGGCCTCATAGATATTACATATTGTGGTAATTGTGGTTTTATCTAATGTGTAATATACCTTTAAGAAGAATGCTGTTAAGGAAGATCACATGCTCTTAGTACCCAACAGGAGAGTAGCGCGGGCTACCTCAGTAGATAGTAGTTAGTAGTGCAGAGACAGAGTTTGAAGTGTAAACACACGTTTAATTGTTGCTCAGTACCTTTATAAATAAACTAAAAGTTTCCACTTATGAAGTGTATGCTGATCAACTCTATCAATAGTACCAATCAGACACCTCTGACAACAAACTGGCGATGAGGATAAAACAAGAAGAAATCAAGTGAAACGAAATCGGCACTGAACCTTGCCCATTAATTGTAAGTAGAAGTTCCGTTCAAATCAAAGAAGTTAGTACCTCTCAGAATGCCACAATTTGGAAGAATTGATCCTTTCAATCCATCAATGGGCGATTGGTCCCATTATCTTGAATGCCTCACATTCTTTTTCCAAGCGAACAAGATTGCAGGGGAAGAGTGGAAGCCGGTGATCCTCTTAAGCACATGTGGGAATAGAACCGATGGTTTGATTCAATGTTTGGCAGCACCCAGTGCCCCAGACTCAAAAAATGTTGATGAATTGGTGGATCTCGTAAACGGTCATTATCAACCAAAGTCCCCAGTAACAATGCAAAAGTTCGAGTTTAACTCGGGAAATAGAGGCCGAGGGGAGACAGTTGCTTGCTATGTGACAATCTTGAAGCAGTTAACGGAATGTTGTGAGTTTAATACATCTCTAAATGACATGCTCAGAGATCGTTTAGTGTGTGATGTGAATGAGGACGCAATTCAGCAGAGATTATTGTCCGAAGTGAATCTGGATTTCAAGAAGGTGCTAGAGATAGTATTGGCCATGGAAAGTGCAGTAAGGGAATAAAAGCCATACAGGGCATGCAAAGTGGTGCTGTCCTCCACATTGGGTGGGAAACCCCAGCCAAAGAGGGCACGAAAATGCAAGACTCTGCCGAGAAGCGGAAACAGCCCCAGCTAGCCAAAGAATAAAGAACAATAACTTAGCAGCGAAAACAAGGAATAATTTAAATAGAGGTGGAAACACAGTCTTTTAACAATTGGCAGTTTAAAAAAATAGAATGTTTTTATTGTCACAGAAATGAACATATAATGAGACAGTGCAAGGAAGGAGTCAAGCAGACTTTTAAACAAAAGAAAAAAAATCTAGTGAGATCTACAATATAGAAGAGCCTGAAACAACAAATTCAGATATTTACTTGTTGTTTAAACTGAAAATTGGAAAGACGGAACCAACATATGGAACAGTGAAAGTAAATGGCAAACCTGTTAAAATGGGAATGGACAAAGGAGCTTCCACTACAACAATTGGGGAACATACCTTTAGATATCTGAATAATGGTGAACATCAATTAAATTTAGAAGAAACAATTGCCCAATTAAAAACATACATGGATGAAGACATCCAAGTTATAGGCATAAGTAGAGTACCTATCCATAATGGAAGACAATCGGTAAAGCTACCCTTGATGGTGGTGACAGGCAAAGGGTCAAGCCTCCTGGGTGAAATTAGTTAAAGGAGATAAAGTTAGAATGAGCAGAAATTGGGGAGGAGGCAGTGCCATAGTGGTGTTGTTGCAGGACTAATATTCCAGTAGACCCCAGGGTAATTCTCTGGGGACCCAGATTCAAATCCCACCATGGCAGATGGTGACATTTAAATTCAAATAAAAGCCTGGTGATGACTGTGAAAACCATTGCTGATTGTTGTAAAAACCCATCTGGTTCACTAATGTCCTTTAGGGAAGGAAATCTGCTGTCCTTACCTGGTCTGGCCTACATGTGACTCCAGACCCACAGCAATGTGGTTGACCCTTAAACATCCTCTGAACAAGGCAATTAGGGATGGGCATAAATGCTGGCCTAGTCAGCAACACCCACATCCCATGAACAATTTTTTTTTTTAAATTCCAGTTGAAAGTAAATGGGTTACCAGAGCTACTTCGAAATTATGCTACAGTCTTCAAAGATGAACTTGGGAAGATCCAACAGCTGGCATTAAACAACCTGGGCAGTTCTCAGAATGGGTGCGCCCATATTCCCCACCCTCAAACCCGTCTGAATTTATGGACACTACAAACTGATGGTTAATAAAGTAGCTAAGCTAGACAGATGCCCCGTACCAAAAATCGATGACCTGTTAGATAATGTCTCCTGGGAATTTGTCATAATTAATACCCACAAAGGGTTGTACCAATTTACTTGATTGCCTTTCGGTGTCTCCTTAGCTTGTGCCATCTTTAGAGAACAATGGGAAGCTTACTGCAGGGACTGCCCCAGGTTGTAGTCTGTTTAGACGATGTATTGATGACCGGATTCACTAAAAAAGAGTATTAGGCGAGATTAGAAGAAGCCTAGAGTGTGTCTAGAAGGCTGGAGTGTGTTTAAAAAAAGAAAAGTGCATGTTCCAATGGGGAGGTAATCTATTTGGGTCACTAGCTAGATTCACGGGGCCTCCATCTGGTTGAGGAGAAAGTGAGATCCATAGTAGAGGCACCCGTGCCAAAGAACGCCTCTGAGCTCAAAATCAGTTAATATGGACGGTTCTTACCAATTTGTCTACAGTTCTGGCCCCCCTGCATTCTCTATTCAAAAAGAACCACACTGGCACCCCAGAAAGAAGCTTTCATAAAGGTGAAACATTGTTGCACGCGTCAATCTATTAGTGCATTATGACCAGACGAAGGGATTGGTGCTGATGTGTGATACACCTCCCTATGAGTGCTCTCTCATAGGATTGTCGACGTCACAGAATGGCCAATAGGTTATGTATCAAGAACACTCACCACAGCGGAAAAGGGATACTCGTGGATAGATAAAGCAGGCCTGTCCATTATCTTTGGTGTCGAGAAATTTCACCAGTACATACACAGCCCCCATTTTACAATCGTTTCACACCACAAACCATTGCTAGGATTGTTTAGTGAGGACAAGACTATACCACCCATATCCTCAGCAAGAATACAATGATGGACTTTAATCCTGGCTGAATATAAATACACTTTTGTACATAGGCCTGGCAATCAAATCGCGAACGCTGATGCCCTTAGCTGTTTGCCTTTATAAGAAAATGTTGAGCACGTTCCAGATCCACAAGAACTTGTTTCACTGTTTAAGTTCTTAGATTCCTCACCGGTATGTGCTCGACAGATCAGAGACTGGACAAGTCGGGACCCAGTCCTACCTCAGGTACGAGATCAAGTGCTTCATGGTTGGTCACAAGAGCCCATATTTGACAAAATGAAACCGTACTTCAACAGAACACATGAAATAATCAGCCAGGGTGGCATCTTATTGTGGGGAGCATGAGTGATAGTTCCTCCAAAGGCAGGCAGCCATTGTTAATTGAACTACACAGCGCACAGGCAGGAATTTTCCGAATGAAGACCATAGCACGCAGGTAGTGCAATGGTAGCCTGGGATGGATGGTGAAATAGAGAGTTTAGTAAAGCACTGTGTATAATGTCAGTAACTGCAAAAGTTGCCAATGACAGCTCCGTTACACCCTTGGGAGTGGCCAGGCAGACCCTGGGTGCACTTACACATTGACTATGTGGGACCTTTCCTGGGAACAATGTTTCTGCTCAATGTCAATGCCCATTCAAAATGGTTGGATGCATATGAGGTGAAGTCACCAACTTCTTCTGCTACAATTGAGAAACTATGTCAGAGTTTTGCCATTCATAGACTACCAGAAGTACTTGTTTCCGATAATAGAATAGCATTTACAAGTGCTGAGTTTCAACGGTTTATCAACCTCAATGGTTTCTTTCATGTGAAAACTGCATCATATCACCCTTTCTCAAATGGACTGGCCGAAAGGATGGTTCAAATGTTCAAGACAGGCATGAGAAAACTAACTGGAGATTCCTTGGCAACCAAGCTAGCACACTTTCATTTTCATTACAGGACTACCCCTCACACAACAACAGGTGTCACACCTGTGGAGTTATTGTTGAAACGCCGTATCAGAATGAGATTGAGCCTAATAACACTAAATTTAGAGAGGAAGGTGGAAAGGAGTCAGGGAAGCCAGAAAACCAGACACAGCTGGTGTAGTCGTGAGAGGAAATTTACCGTGGGAGAGACGGTATATGTGAAAAACTTTGGGGAAGGACCAAAGTGGTTACTGGGTGAAATAAGTGCGGTGACCAGACCTCTATCTTACCATGTGGAGATGGAAGGCCAAGTCATATGGAGATATGTGGACCATCTGAGGAAGAGAGAAACAAATCGCCAAGAATTGATTGCACTCGTGTTCACTGCCGGGTCAGCGTTTCTTGTTGGGAGAATTCAACCCAGTATAGACATGTCTGATGTGTCTGATGTTCCTGTAATAGTTGAGGATACAGCACTGCAAGTGCCCACCGAAGAACCTGATGTTCAGGTAACTCCAGAAAAGGAGATTCCTGACAAAGAATCTGAAGTTGTAGAGCTGAAACACTCTACCCGCATAAGGAAACCCCCAGGAAAACTGAATTTATAAATTATTTATCAGTGTAAATATTTTGCTATCCTGAGAAAATTGTACTTCTAAATATAAAATGTATTTTCAAATACAGGGGGAGGAATGTGGTAATTATGGTTTTATCTAATGTGTAATATACCTTTAAGAAGAATGCTGTTTAGGAAGATCACATGATCTTAGTTCCCAATAGGAGAGTAGCACAGGCTACCTCTGCAGTTAGTTGTTAGTAGTCTAGAGATAGAGATTGAAGTATAAACACATGTTTATTTGCTGCTGAGTACCTTTGTAAATAAATTTAAAGTTTCTACCTATGAAGTGTCTGCTGATCAACTCTATCAATAGTATCAACTCAGCCACCACTCACAACAAACTGGTGATGAGGAGCCAACACATATGGGCATTTATATAGCACCTTGAATGTTGTAAATCATTTTAAGAAACTTCACAGGAGTGTTAACAAAAAGAATTTGACCCCAAACCATGAAAAGAGAGCCCCAGGTTTTAAGAAGCATCTTAAAGAAGGAGGGAAGAGTAGAGGCAAAGAGGAGAAACACAATATTTCAGGAAGGAATTTCAGAGCTTAGGGTCTGTGGCAGCTGAAGGCACAGCCGATGGTGGAGTAACTAAAATCAAAGATGCCCGAGAGACCAGAATTAGAGGAGCACAGTGATTTCAGTGGTAGTTGGGCTGAAGGAGATTACAGAGACAGTGAGGAGAAAGGCCATGGAGAGATTGGAAAACAAGGAGTGTTTTAAAATTGAGATATTGTACTAGTCCGGTAAATTGGCCTTGTCCAGTATTTGTTTGTATAATTTGATTTGTCTTTTTGCCTCAAAATGTTCCTATCTCATAAGTTAGTACAGCTGACTTCATTGACAGAGCCGGTGACTAATGAGATAAACACAGCCTCAGTTAACAGAGATAGAAGCTTAGGCTTTGGAACATCGAGGTGCAGAAGTTCACTGGATCTCACTGTTTGCTACAATGGTGATGCATATGGTTCGATTTAGGCCAGAACATCCTGCAGCATCCACTTCCTAATACTGTTTCAATCTCCACAGCCAAATAAATAATAAACTTACTGGGCCACAACAACAACTTGCATTTATATAGCATCTTCAATGTAGGAAAGCATCCCAAGGTGCTTCACATATGCTTTATCAGACTGAATTTAACATCAAGCCATAAAAGGAAATTAGGTGGCCAAAAAAGTTGGTTAAAGAAGGAACGTTTTAAGGAAAGTCTAAAGGAATTTAGGGAACTTAGTTAGGTGGAGAGGGTCAGGGAGAAGGTTCCGGAGTTTTGGATCTTGGTGACTAAAAGCAGTTAAATATTAAGTTCACAAAATATTGCACACTCTCCACTGCAGGAGCAGGACTGCCTATGAACAGCCAATCTGTCCTGACTGGAACAAGGCCCAGTGGAAAAATATTTAAGGAGAAAGAGAGTAATTGAGAAAAGGAACAAGAGCCACCCCACTACAAAAAAATAAGGAATTTGTTAAATAGTGGCAGCTGTGGTCACCTGTTTGTGCAGGATGTGTAGTTTGCTGAGATGCCAAGTACAGTCAGTATGGCCCACATCCAGTTCCCTTCATAATTCACAGTCAGGCTGGCTGGGGACAAGGCTAATCAGTGATAAATAGTTCCATGCAGACTGGAAAGTCTGTAAAGTAGGTAAGCTGCTACAGCTTGGAGATAAAGTGGAACATTGGCTCAGAGAATGGAAAAACACTAAAAGTTGGCTGTGTTAAAGTACTGAATGCACAGGCCTGAGAACTGAGAAATGGAGCCTGTAACAGGCCTCAGCACTGAGCACTGGAGCCTGTAACAGGCCTCAGCACTGAGCACTGGAGCTTGTAACAGGCCTCTGCACTGAGTACTGGAGCCTGTAACAGGCTGAGCACTGAATACATTTAGGAGAGGTGATGACATAGTGGTATTCTCAATACATTTAGGAGAGGTGATGACGTAGAGGATCAGTAATTCAGAGACCCAGGGTAAAACTCTGGGGACCTGGGTTTGAATCCCACCATGGCAGATGGTGGAATTTGAATTCACAGAATCACACAGTGCAGGAGAGGCCCTTCGGCCCATCGAGTCTGCAACGACACATGAGAAACACCTGATCTACCAACTAATCCCACTTACCAGCACTTGGCCCATAGCCTTGAATATTATGACGTGCCAAGTGCTCATCCAGGTACTTTTTAAAGGATGTGAGGCAACCCGCCTCCACCACCCTCTCAGGCAGTGCATTCCAGACTGTCAACACCATCTGGGTAAAAACGTTTTTCCTCATATCTCCCCTAAACCTCCTGCCCCTCACCTTGAACTTATCTCCCCTTGTGACTGACCCTTCAACTAAGGGGAACAGCTGCTCCCTATCCACCCTGTCCATGCCCTTCATAATCTTGTACACCTTCATCAGGTCACCCCTCAGTCTTCTCTGCTGCAATGAAAACAACCCAAGTCTACCCAACCTCTCTTCATAACTTAAATGATTTCATCCCAGGCAACATCCTGGTAAATCCCCTCTGCACCCCTCCAGTACAATCACATCCTTCCTATAATGTGGCGACCAGAACTGCACACTGTACTCCAGCTGTGGCCTCACCAAAGTTCTATACAACTCCAACATGACCTCCCTACTTTTGTAATCGATGCCTCGATTGATAAAGGCAAGTGTCCCATATGCCTTTCTTCCCACCCCACTAACATGCACCTCCGTCTTCAGAGATCTATGGACACACACACCCAGGGCTCCCAATCAAGCCCCGAGGAAACCTCTGAAGAGGAATCTGAAGACACATTCCCTGATGTCTAGTCACAGCGCTCACCCACACCCTCCACCAGCGCAGAGACACACACCTCAGTGGGACCTAGCTTTAGAATAGCCTCGGGATCACAATCTGGTGAACACGTCGTGCTGTCTGATCCACAGCGGGTGGGGGTAGTGACTTCTTCCCCTCTTCACATCTTCCCCTCACCCCCCACCCCCATTAGCATTCCATTGGGACTGTTTCCTCTGGGACAGCCTGGTCCACTCCTCCATCACCCCCAACACCTCAACCACCTCCCACGGCACCTTCCCATGTAATCGCAGAAGGTTGCAACACCTGCCCCTTTACCTCTTCTCTCCTCACCATCCAAGGGCCCAAACACTCCTTTCAGGTGAAGCAGCATTTCACTTGCATTTCCTTCAATTTGGTCTAGAGCATTTGTTGCTCCCAATGAGGTTTCCTCTACATTGGAGAGACCAAACGCAGACTGGGTGACCACTTTGCGGAACACCTTCGGTCTGTCCACAAGCATGACTCAGACCTCCCTGTCGCTTGCCATTTCAACACACCATCCTGCTCTCATGCCCACATGTCCATCCTTGGCCTGCTGCATTGTTCCAGTGAAGCTCAACGCAAACTGGAGGAACAGCACCTCATCTTCTGATTAGGCACTTTACAGTCTTCCGGACTTAACATTGAGTTCAACAACTTCAGATCATGAACTCTCTCCTCTATCCTCACCCCTTTTTTACCCCCTTTTCTCAATATTCATTTTTAATTTTTTATTTGTATGTTTTATTAATTATCCACTTATTTTTATTTTTATTTTCATTTTTATTCATTTATTCATTGTTTTATTCCCACCTTTTATCCTATTTTCAATCTTTTTTCTCTACCACTGTGCCCTCCCCCCCCACCCCACCCATGCTAGAGATCTGTCACTTGCTCATGTTGCTCTTTCCAGAGTGTTTATCCTTGTCCTGCTATTACCACATTCTGCTGTCTGACCTTAATACCACCATCAGCACCTCCTTTAGCCAGGACCAATACCATTAATGCCCCTTTGTTCATTTGTTCATGACATCTTTGTCCATCTTTCCTTTGCCTCCACCTATCGCTGGCCTTCTGTCCAGCTTCACCTGCTCCACCCCCCTTAAACAGTACAAATTTCAACACATTTTTACTTCTCTTTAGCTCTGAAGAAGAGTCATGTGGACTCGAAATGTTAATTCTGTCTTTCTCTCCACTGATGCTGTTAGACCTGCTGGGTTTTTCCAGCATTTTCTGTTTTTGTGGTGACAGGGGCTTCCCAGGTTTCTGGCACTTGGAGGACTGCTGGAGACCAGAAACTTGCTGAGTCTGAGTCAAATGACAAGCCTCTGGACTTGGTAATTTCACAGTTGCTGGAGCTGCAAAGGCAAGCTTGGGAACATCAGGAAGAGATGTTCGCTGCCCTCCTCAGATTGCAAAGCACAATGGAGGAGTCCATCCACAATCACTCTGAGGTGATAGCACTGGCATGCCAATGCACTGAGGTCAACACTGGCAGGATGGTGGCCGCCATGGAGACCTTGGCCCAGGATGTCACTCCCACACTGCTGCGTAGGCTGAACTCCATCGCTGACACCATAGTTGGCCTCCAACAGTGTGTGCGTGAGAGGGGTGCAGGGCGGCTTGATCTCACTCCAGTTACCCCTTCACCTCAGGGGATCAGCCAGGGGCCCATGGACACCCATAGGGAGGAGGATCAGCAGGTGCACGCTCTGGGCCATCCATCCAGGTGACTCTGAGAGTGACCGGCCCATCCGAATCCCCTCTTCCTGTGACGTCAACAGTTCCAGCTCCACAGGCTGAGGAGGGTGCCACTGCCACACAGCAGGACCCCGAAAGCAGGTCGGGGTCCTCCAAATCTTGGCCCTCCAGAGGATGCCCGCCAAGGTCATCACAAACAAGGTCATCAGCAGGCTGCCTCCACCTCTGCTGTGGATGTCCGGGGAGTACCAAGACCTAGCGGCAGGATTAGGGAAGTTAAGAATATGTAGTTCCACAGCTTGGGCACAGGTGTTAATCACTCGTACATAATGTTCACTATTGTCAATAAACTCCTAAGAATGTCTCCCTGCCTATGGCTCCTTGTTCTGATGAGCAGTGTTAGTGTCACTCAGATGTGAAACATTTCTGCACAAGATAAAGGCAGGTGTCTCAGTCCAGGGCCTCTTCCCTGTGCAGCCTTGAGACCAAGGTGATGGTCCAGCCTCACACTCCCTGGAAACATTACTGATGCCTGCACCTTGGCAGTGCTGGTCATTGCTGCTCGAATGTAGAGGGGAGGTGTCACAGAGTTCTTTCATTCTCTCTGTGTGCTCTCTTAGGGTGGGGCTGACCCCCATCTCTTCAGCATCTGTGACCAGTGACACTGTGTTCCTGAAGGAGTCAGATGCTGAAGGCAGATGATGGATCAGAAATTTTATGGCTGCGTCTCCATGGTATGACCCTGACCATGGAGCACAAGCAAGCTGCCCTCGGCCAGACAGGAGTCAGACATTCTCAGAGACTATGTGAAGATCTATGGAGTGTCCTCACTGCATGGTGTTATCATCCTCCTGCAATCGAGCGACTATTAGGGCCTCCACTGTATCTCCATGACAGGGGCATTCTCACAGAGGGTATTCACGCTGTCATAAGCCAGGCTGGAGTCCAACATTCACAGTTGCAATGTGAGGATCTATGGGGACACCTCACGGCATGTTGTCATCATCCTCCACAAATCTGGCAGCTACGAGGGCCTCCTGAGTGTGCCTGCCTTGTCTAGCCAGTATGAGGTGCTCATCCTCATCATTGTCATCTTCAAGGACATCCTCAGCCTCATCCCATTGGCAACTTCCTCATCAGAGGAGACCTCCAGCTCCTCCATTTCCTCCTCAGCCAGCTCCTCTCCCCGGTGCAGTGCCAGGTCATAAAGGACACAGCAGATGATGATAATGCATGACACCCTCTGTGGACTCTATTGCAGGCCTCCACCAGACCAATCCAAGCCCTGGAACCTCATCTTCAGCATCCCGATGGTCTGCTCCACCAAGTTACGAGTTGCTGCATGAGCCTCATTATACCATCGCTCTGCTGCAGTCTGAGGCCGGTGTCATCAGCCACGTCCTCTGTGGGTAGCCCTTATCCCTGAGGAGCCAACCCTGCAGCCTCAATGGACCCTGGAAAATGTCAGGGATCTGAGACCTACTGAGCATGTAGGCATCGTGGACACTCCCCAGAAAACTGTGCACAGACCTGCAGGATGTGTTTGTGGTGGTCACACACCAGCTGCACATTCAGTGAACAGAAGCCCTTGCAGTTGACATAGTTGACCCCGTGTTGTAACGGAGATCTGAGCGTCATGTGAGTACAGTTGATCGCACCCTGAACCTTTGGGAAACCCGAGATCTCAGCAAATCCAATCACTCTTGCATCCTGGCTGTCCCAAAACTGGGCAAAATGCACAAAGATGTGTGCCCTCGCAAAAATGGCATCTGTGACCTGATGGGTGTATTTGTGAGTGGAGGCTTGTGAGATCCCACAGAGGTCACCTGTGGAGCCCTGAAAGGAGACACTGGCATAGAAATTGAGAACCACTGTCACTTTCACAGCCACTGGCAGTGGATGTGCTCCATGTCCCCGTGACACCAAATCCTGCAGCAGCTGGCAGATGTGAGCAACCAGTTCCCTAGACATGCACAGTATTCAGCGACATTTAGGTGGCGTCTATAGACCCTGGGTGCTGCTAGGTGCTGACCAGTGATGGCTCACTGTGGCTTTTCAGCGGCGTGTGCGGGAGCCCCAGCTACCCCTTCTTTCTGAAGTTCTGCTCCTCCCTCTGGCAAGCCAGGCGCCTCAGTCACTCTTTCCTCCATCGTCTTTGCTCTCTGTATGCCACAAGATATATAGCTAGTTCACCAGGCTCCATTATCCTGATGTACTTTTCCTGCAGGATGAAAGCGAGGGACACATGGGCTAGTATGGATATACTAAGGCCCTGTCCTGGTTAAGTCTGAAGGCCCCATAATGCTTCCCAGAGAGTGCTGGCTGCCACTTGGATGGCCAGAGTTTAGTGCGCTGCATGGCTGCCCGGAACCCCACCCACATCCGCCCAACTCCACCCAACCGATTGGCAGCAGCTTTGCCCACTGGACTGCATGCTGTGCTCTCAGCTCAGGCACAGGCATTCTCCTAACCCACACTGTAAGGCTGCACTGTTAGCTTGAACCATGGGGGAGAATAGTCCAAACCGGGATGCTGACATTGCCAGGGGCTGTGAGTGTCTCCAGCAGTGACTGCTCCATGGCCAGCTTTAGCAAGGAGATTGTACAATGTGCCCAGTCGTCCAACTGTTCTGCTGTCCACTAAAACGTTCATTACTTTGCAGTCTGCACTCGAGGGGTGAAAATCTCTGGAGCACTGGGTGACACTTTGATGCCTCTGCATTGCTTGAGTGGGCAGATAAGCTAGAAGCCCAACTCCAATCCTACCAATGTGGCTGAGCCCGAACTGTATCAGTTGTGGAGGAATGGTCCCTTTATACAGTTTCCCTCATGCGTCTCCACTTCCCTCTCCTACCCCGAATCCTCATGCACTACATTCAACCACAGGACTGCCATTGCCCCCCACCATTCCCAATGCACCTCAAGCTTGAAGTCCAACAGGCAACCCTGGTGGTCGCTGTACAACGTTACTGTGTACTCACCTCCCAGTTCCCCTCAAAGTGCAGCCCGCCAAGTGCACTCCTTTTATATGCTGTTGTGAAACACGTCAGCCTCCTTTCCCGCCGACTTGGGGGGGGTGGGGGGGGGGAGGGGATGATTCCGGTGGGCTGGCCTAATTATAATATGCAGATGTATTACAATGAAGTTTCCATCGTCCAATGGTGGGAAACGCGGCCTACCATTGGCGGGCTGAGTGGACGATCGCAAGCTGGTTTCACACCGTCATGAAATCAACTGCGCCATATTGTCCGCTCACGCCACCAAACACGCCCGACACTGGCGGGCACAGAAAATCCTGGCCAGTGAGTCTAAATGTGCGCAGGGCCAGCTGGGAGCTGCTGATTTACAAACTGAGGACAAAGTGAAGCATGAAATCTGCTGCCTGTTGTCAATTAGAATATCCTAGAAAGTGGTGACTAAAATTGAGTGAAAGACAGTGAATTGGCAGGAGATGTAGTGAGGGGAGAGAGAAGGAGATACTAGACATAAAGCGGAGAGAGACAGAAGAGAGAGAAAGGGAGTAAGTGGCGGGGAGAGAGAGAGGGGAGGCAGAGGGGATGGGAGAGAGAAGGAGAGAGAGGGGAAAGAGAGAGAGGGGTGGGGAGAGAGAAAGAAGGAAATACTAGACACAAAGCAGAGAGGGGGGAGAGAAGGGGTCGAGAAAGAAGGAAGGAGAGGGAGAGAGTGAGAGAGAGTGAGAGAGACAGAGAGGGAGTGAGAGGCTAAGAGGGAGAGGAGGAGAGATAGATGGAGAGAGAAATACTATACACAAAGAAGAGTGGGGGAGAGAAAGAGGGTGAGAGAGAAGGGGAGAGACAGGGGGTGAGAGAGAAGGGGGAGAGACAGGGGGTGAGAGAGAAAGGGGAGAGAGGGGGAGAGAGAGAAAGGGGAGAGAGGAGGAGAGAAAGAAAGGGAAGGAGAGATAGGGGGAGAAGTGAAGAGTGAGGAAAAGGGGGCTAAGTGTGATTACATTACCCTTTGATGACATCATCCCAAGATACAGCATGGGTTCCACATTTACATCCTACATCCAACTCTACCTCACTGCCAATCCAGTGCTGAATGAGCAAATATTTCTTCCACTTAAATATTGGGAAGATTGAAACCAATGTCTGCTGTCTCCATGACAAACCATGTTCCCTAGCTACTGATTCCATCCTAAACATTTGCAACTGTCTGGAGCTGATACGGACTGTCATAAAGGGTGCTCAGCAAACCAAGGAGTTAATGAGGGACTGGCGAACAATGATGCCAACATTGGGATGTAGAGAGTCACATGATAGTAGACTGTGTGTAGAGGACTCAGAGCGAAGTCGGCATAAAGATAGCAGTTAGATAGGGCTTTACCTTGGAGATATGTATATAGTTGTGTTTTAACAATAAACAGTTTATGTTCAACCACACAAGCCTCCAAGCCTCTTAGAGAGACACCAAACAACCTTACAACATGGTGGCAGCCAATGAATGAGTGCAGAACCCCAGAGAAGCTGAAGAAGGACCCTGGAATCTAAAAAACTAAAGAGACAGCATCGTGACCTGACTGGAGTGCACGTGAACCAAAGACACAGCTGGAGATCACCTTAAATGAAGCTCCATTGTGCACATGGAGGCAGAAGGCAAGAAGAAAAATCCACTGTGCAGCTAAAGGATGCCAGCAGAGCATGGAGGTCCATTGTGGGTCCCCATCGATTACAGAGTCATAGGACCTAGCCAGGTCACAAGAACGAGCAAGAAAAGCAACATTCAGTACAAAGGCTGAACTGGCCTTTAACATTATTCAGAGCAGCAATTGTTTCTTTAATCACCTTGAGCTGCCTGAATCCAGAGTGGCACCAAACCACGTGGCGGCCAAGTTTTTTTGAGAAAATTAAAACGAAGTTTTAAAAACCTGAGTCAAAGCCGGGAATTGCCTTTTAATCAGCCCAAACCTTCGATTTAAAGATTTGCTGCAAAAAATCGATCCCTTCGAATTAAATCCCAAGATGGCAGTGGCAGCCTTTCAAAACCCAACAAGCGCAGGAAGAAGAGCAAAGAAAACAGTTCATGCAGCACCATCTTTCAAACAGGCACAACATTTAAAGCTATACTCCCCTGTGATGATAAATGGTCATGGCTGCACAAGTGAGTACACTCAGTAGGTCCAATAACTGATGACCTCATTGTGAAATAAAGAATAAGTGAATCTTCAGATACGTTTGAAGATGTTCCGAAATCCTTTGATACTTACTTTAATTTAAGAAGTGAAAATATTTTAGAGCCAGCAAAGTTCAACAAGTGAGTCCAACAGCCTGGAGAACCCATTGACTCTTCTATAAATGAATTATACAGATTGGCTGAAGGCTGTGATTACGACAGCCTTAAGTCAGAGCTCATACCAGACCAGACAGTAGTCAGAATGGCTGGTGATATCCTTTCAGATGTACTACAGGCAAAAAAAGATCTCACTCTAGAAAGTGTAATCCAAATAGTCTGAAATTTGTCAATAACACTGGTCCATTTTATGTGGCAACATTAAGCCATGGTATAGAGCAACCCCAGATGTCCAGCTCATAAAGCAACAAAAGGGCTCCACAGAGACTCTAGGCCAAGGAAGACAACACCCAAACAGACCACGCAATGGTGGGAGACCATGTCAATGATGGGAAGCCACAAGCCCTCACAGGCTGGAGCAATGTCCAGCAATCTCTGCATAGAGCTTCAACTGTAACTGGCTGGAACACTTTGGAAAGCTGTCTAAGTCTAACAGTCCACACCAAGAAGAAACCCAACCATGCTTCTTGGGTGAAGCCAAGGATCCCGGATTCTCCTTTTGGAACGCGAACATCTCTGTAAACAGTTACCTCACCAATTTCAAATTAGACCAGTTTTATGGTCCTCTAGGATAAGGAACCGAGGCTGGTGAAGCAACACCTGATGTTACCCACAGCACAGCTGTACGGGGCAAGCGGAATTAAGCTCCCAGTTAAATGAACGCCGTAAGCCACACTCCAATACAATAACAAGCCAATACAGGAAACACTATTTGTGCTTCACCATTAAGAATGTCCGTCTTGAGCAGGAAAACCTGTGTTGGCCTCAACTTCCTTCAGAAAATTGACGAGGTTAACCGGGGAGGGTCTGCTTCCAATTCTAAGAAAGAGTTTCCAAAACTTTTCACTGGATTGGGGTGACTGAAGGCTGCATACAGTATTACAGTGAGGGAGGATGCCAAGCCCATGTGCCTGTTTACAGCACAGAAAATACCACAGCCACATGTGAAGAAACAACTGGGCAAAATGACTAAAATGGGGGCCATCTCCACCGTCACTCAGCCGATGGAAAGGTGTTCTGGGATGGTCCAAGTTCCAAAGCCAAATGGGTTCATTTGCATCTGTGTCGACCTGACACAACTCAGCAGGGCAGTGCTCAGAGAGATCCACCCGATCTCCTGGCTGGACAACAGCCTGACCAAGCTCTCCAGAAGCACGGTGTTTTCCAAGCTCGATGCTAACAGCAGCTTCTGGCAACTTCCACTAGATGGGAAGCCCAGGTTGCTGACCACATTTATCACCCCACTTGGCAGATTCTGCTTCCTCCGTTTGCCCTTCAGCATTACCTCAGCACCCGAGATTTTTCAACACACGATGTCAGCCATTTTTAAAAGGCCTGGAGGGTGTCATCTGCCATATGGATGATGTTTTGGTCCATGGTATGACCATGGAGGAACAGAACAGGAGGTCCATGGCTGTCTTAGAATGCTTGCAGGAAGCAGGGTTGACTGAATGAGAAATGCACAAAACAAAGACCATCAGCAAGTTCCCAACCCCACCATCTATTCCAGATCTGCAGAGATCCCTGGGCATGGTGAACCTGTTAGCACAATTCCTGCCCAACCTGGCACAGGTCACAGAGTCCCTGCTGCACCTTCTCAAAAAGGGTCAAGCATGGTGCTGGGAATCTGAACAAGAGTAAGCATTCGATCACATCTCACCTGAAAACCTGGCTCACTATGACCCACCCCTGCCCACTACAATAGCAGCAGGTACCTCCTCCACAGGCCTATGGGCAGTTTTATTCTAGGACCAGCCAGCCAGTGTATTTTGTATCTAGCAGACCGTCAGGCACAGAGATACGGTATGCTGTTATTGAGAAAGAAGCTCCCAAAGTCGCGTGGCCTTGAGAGAACTTCTCTGAATACATTATTGGCCTGAAAATCACCATTGAAGCGAATCATAAACCACCAGTCTCACTGTTAAATGAGAAGGAACTTGCAAAGGTGCCCCCAGAATTCAGAGGTTCTGCTTGTGTTTCATGTACTTTACGTGTGATACGGTGTATGTCCAAGGGAAACATCAAACAACTGCAGAGGCACTAACCAGGGCCACAGTCATCACACATGATGTCAATCTGGTTGATGAGCTCAACTCCCAATTGGTGAGAAAACAATTGTAACATCCTCAGGGAAGCTCCAGTAAATACGCCGGAGCAGTAGCGAGATGAGGTGTTTCTACATCAGTCATGATTGTTAACAAGGGTGGCAACATCATAAAAAACTTGTTCTGACCAGTAAAGATACTTCACTGTGAGGAGGATCTGCGAGTATATAATGAGCAGTTGGTCACTCCAATCTCCGTTCAGCCAGAGATTCTTCAACAAATTCATCAGTCTGCAGTGCAGTCCCCAGGCCCAGTCTGCAGTGCGGTGGCTGGGCCCCATCTGCAGTGCGGTCCCCGGGCTCAGTCTGCAGAACTGTACCCGGGCCCAGTCTGCAGTGCAGTGTGGTGACCAGGCCCAGTCTGCAGTGTGGACCCCGGGCCCAGTCTGCAGCCCAGTAACCGGGCCCAGTCTGCAGTGCGGTCCCCAGTCCCAGTCTGCAGCGTGGTGTCTGGGCCCAGTCTGCAGTGCGGACCCCGGGCCCAGTCTGCAGTGCAGTCCCCAGTCCCAGTCTGCATCATGGTCCCTGGGCCCAGCCTGCAGTGCAGTCCCCAAACCCACTTGGCAGTGTGGTTGCCGGGCCCAGTCTGCAGTGCAGTCCCCAGGCCCAATCTGCAGAGTGGTCCCTGGGCCCAGTATGCAGTGCAGTGTCCGGGCCCAGTCTGTATTGTGGTCCCCGGGCCCAGTCTGCAGCGCGGTCCCCAGCCCAGTCTTCAGCACAGTCCCCAGGCCCAGTCTGCAGTGCGGTCCTCAGTCCCAGTCTGCAGCATGGTGTCTGGACCCAGTCTTCAGCGCGGTCCCCGGGCCCAGTCTGCAGTGCAGTGACCGGTCCTGGTCTGCAGCATGGTCCCTGGACAGACTGCAGTGTGGTGGCCGGGCCCAGTCTGCAGCGCAGTCCCTGGGCCCAGTCTGCAGTGTGGTGGCCGGGCCCCATCTGCAGTGCAGTTCCCGGGTTCAGTCTGCAGCACTGTACCTGGGACCAGTCTGCAGTGCGGTGACCAGTCCCAGTCTGCAGTGTGGTGACCAGTCCCAGTCTGCAGTGTGGTGACCAGGCCCAGTCTGCAGTGTGGACCCCAGGCCCAGTCTTCAGCACGGTAACCGGGCCCAGTCTGCAGTGCGGTTCCCCAGTCCCAGTCTGCAGTGCGGTGTCCGGGCCCAGTCTGCAGTGCAGTCCCCAAGCCCACTCTACAGTGTGGTTGCCAGGCCCAGTCTGCAGTGCAGTCCCCAGTCCCAGTCTGTAGCGTGGTCCCTGGGCCCAGTCTGCAGTGCAGTCCCCAAGTCCACTCTGCAGTGTGGTTGCCGGGCCCAGTCTGCAGCATGGTCCCCGGGCCTAGTCTGCAGTGCGGTCCCCGGGCCCAGTCTGCAGTGCGGTCCCCGGGCCCAGTCTGCAGTGCGGTCCCCGGGCCCAGTCTGCAGTGCGGTCCCTGGGCCCAGTCTGCAGCACTGTCCCCGGGCCCAGTCTGCAGTGCGGTCCCCGGGCCCAGTCTGCAGTGCGATCACCGGGCCCAGTCTGCAGTGTGGTGACCGGGCCCAGTCTGCAGCCCTGTCTGCAGTGTGGTGACCAGTCCCAGTCTGCAGCGCAGTTTCCGGGCCCAGTCTGCAGTGTGGTCCCCAGGCCCAGTCTGCAGTGTGGTGTTCAGGAATATCAAGGGCAATTGAAGAAATGGTCTCAAACTGCCAGATTTGTATACTGCACAAACCTGTCCAGAGGGAGCCCCTTACCCCCACACAGCTCCCTACCAAAGCTTGGGAATGGTTGGGAATGGGTTTCTTCATTTTTAATGGCAGTGGTGGTTGATTACTTCTCCCAATGAATTGAAGTGAAGCAGTTACACATGATGAACACAGAGTTGTCCGTCAGGTCTTTGAAAGATGTGTATGTGAGTCATAACATCCCATCTCAGGTGGTGTCCAATAACAGCCTGCAATTCACAAATGAATGCTTCACTCAATTTGCCACCCTTTACGACTTTCAACACCTTACCAGTTCTCCAAGGTATCCACAATCTGATGGTGAGGCAGAAAGAGATGACCACGCCATTTAAACCCTTTTGAGAATATATAGAAGATTTCCTACAGCTCTTTTATCATATAGATCTACACCATCAGATGGGGCCTTGTCATCTCTATCTCCATAATCTTTGCCTAGCTCCACAATGCTCCAAGATATCTATGCTCACCTAATCCTGGCCTCTAGAACATTCCCGATTTTAATTGCTCCACTATTGGTGACTGCATCTTCAGTTGCCTCGACCTTAAACTCTGGAATTCTGTCCCTCTATCTTTCCACATTGAAGTCATAGTGGGCACCTCCTTGATGGGATGGTGTAGAGGGAGCTTTATTCTGTATCTAGCCTGCATATACTGTGAGAATGGATGCTATTTTTAAAAATATTTTGAGGAATATTGTACTATTCTGTGAATAAGGCTGTGTGTGTGTGTATGTGTGTGTGTGTAAATTATTGAATTAAGCTGGGAAAAAGCTACTAGAAGACAGATTGTTTCCGGGGAGGGGTTTAAAACATGACAAGATAAAGGTGCTGGGCTTGAGTTACAAGTGAATGGGTTAGATCTGATATTTGCATTTTTAGATAAGTTGAGAGTTTGTTTGAATTTCAAAGGAAGTGAGAGGTAACAAGAAACATGTTTGCATCTTACAGGAGTTCCATGGGTAAACAGAAGAGGGTGTATTATATTTTATTGACCATAAAACAGAGACAAAATAAAAACATGAAAGATTTTGTATTTGAAAGGATTTGAGTTTCAGAGAGGTGTGAGGACAATGGAACCTGAGATGAAAAGGGGGAGAAAGGTATTTTAGATTTACTGTGGAAAGCGTAAGGCAGCTGTTAGCCATAGCTCTTGGCTGTTGGTTGTTGGCTGTTAGCTGTAGCTCTAGGCTAGGAGAAGATGCATCAGCCATCCAGTCAAGCCAGGAACATCTTGGGCTGTAGAAAGCAGTCTTGTTCACAAGTCTTGGATTTCCACAGCAGAGTGGAAAAGAGTTTAAAAGGTCATGTGGTATGCCTTTATTAAAGCTACAGCAGTTTACCTTGGATAATATTACTAGGCTTTTGTAGTTAAACATCTATAAGGGATTGTTGCCTGGAGGGTAAAAGCAAAATACTGCAGATGCTGGAAATCTGAAACAAAATCAATATTAGCTGGAAAAACTCAGAAGGTCTGACAGCATCTACGGAGAGGAACACAGTTAACGTTTCAAGTCCAAATGACTCTTCATCAGAACTGGAAGGTGCTTACTTGTGGGTCTAACAATGTGGGGAGTCTTTTGGGGAAATATTTTCTAAGACTGATTTTAACTGTGCAACTGTAATCTTATGTGCTTAAGTTTTCTTTTGTTCTTATTAATAAAACTTTTACTTTTAATTTTTAAAATCCCAAAAGCATTACTGGACCTCTTACTGCTGAGATCAGTATGTCTTCATCTTGTTTACAGAATACAAAAAGAAAGGTACGGCCCATAAACCAAGTTTCCCTCTGGGATTTGGTTTGTGCAGCAATTAACATTGGCTATGGTCATAACAATACCTTTCCTGAGATTGTTAATAGGATAGTGTAGAGGGAGCTTTATTCTGTATCTTGCCCATGTATACCTACTCTGAGAGTGTTGATGCGATAGTATAGAGGGGGCTTTATTCTGTTTTAAATTGTGATGTACCTGAAATAAAAACAAGGAATGCTGGAAATACTAAATAGGTCAGGCAGATTCTGTGGAGAGAAACAGAGCTAACATTTCAGGTTAGTGACCTTTCATCAGTTCAGATGACATAACCACTTTTTCATATTATCCCTCATTTTTAGAAGTCCCCTTGCTGCTAAGCTTTCCCATTTACCCAGGCTGGGGCCAGCACTGATACGCACTGGCCTACAGCTTGCCTCTGCCAGTGGCTGGGATCTTACATGGCCAGCAAGTCCTGAAGTGGGATTGAACCTGGGCCTCTGCCTCAGAGGCAGGAGAGTTATTGACTGAGCCACTCCAACTTCCTGAAGAAATGTCTCTTCATTTCAGTCCAAAATGGTTGATTCCTTAATTTTAGATTGTGAGGCCAGGCAGGGCAAACAGTCTCCCAAGATTTAGCCTGTCAAGCCCCTCAAAATGTTTATATGTTTCAACGAGATCATCTCTCATTCTTCTAAACTCCACGGAATATAGAATTAGTCTACTCAATCTCTTCTGGTAGGAGAATTCCCTCATCCCAGGAACCAGTCCAGTGAACCTACATTGCACTCCCTCCAAGGTAAGTATGTCCTTCCTTAGGTAAGGAGACCTACACTGTACACAGAATTCCAGGTAGTGGCCTCACCAAGACTCTACACAATTAGAATAGGACATCTATTATAATACTTTTATCCATTTGTAATGAAGGCTAACATGTCATTTGTTTCCCTAATTGCTTGCTGGACCTGCATGTTAACTTTGTGAATCACGTACAAGGACATCCAGACCACTCTGAATACCAACATTTCCCAGTTTCAAAAATATTCCACTTTTCTACTTATCCAAACAAAATAGCTTCACATTTCTCCACAGAGTATTCTATTGCCTTAGTCAATCACTTATTCTAACTAAAGACTTTTGTAACCACTTTGGCTCCTCCTCACAGCTTATCTTCCCACTTCATTTTGTACTTCCAGCAAACGTCGATACACAGTCCCTTTGACTAAGTCATTCATGTAGACTGGAACTAGCTGAGGCCCCAGCACTGATCCTGGTGGTAACCATGAGTTACAACCTGCCAACTGAAAATGACTGATTTATTTATCGCTACTTTCTATTGTCAGTCTGTTAACTGATCCATAATCCATGCTATTATATTACCCCCAATTCAAGGAAGCTAATTTTGTGTAATACCCTCTTGGGTGGCAACTTATTGAATTGGATTTTGAAAATCCAAATTCACAACATGCACTGATTTCCCCTTATCTACTCTGCTAGTTACACCCTCAAAAGATTTAACAGATTTATCAAACATGACTTTCCTTTCTTAAATAAGTGTTGACTTTACTTACTCATATTTTGATTTTCTAAGTGTCCTGTTACCACATCTCTAATAATAGATTCCAGTATTTTTCCTATTACTGATGTCAGGCTACTTGGCCTGTAGTTCCATTTTCTCTCCCTTTCTTAAATAGCAAAATTATGGTTGCTCTCTTTCAATCCATTGGGAACATTCTAGAACCAATTGAATTCTAGAAGATCAAAATCAATGCATTGGCTATCTCTGCAGCCACCTCTTTCAAAGACATTTTTGATGGGGACAGTATAGAGGATGATTTACTCTGTAGCTAACCCTGTGCTGTTCCTAACTGGAACAAAAATGAGAAGGGTTTCCTTACTTTCCAGCTCTGATATTCCACATTAAGGTGAGGAGAAGAATTACCAAGAAAACAAGAGAAAAGTGTGTGAACTTCAGGAGCTTAACACCTAAAACATATAAATTGTCCCTCACTAGCATTAGAGTGCTCAAGTTCATAGGAATGGTCAGTTTAACTAGCCTCTTAAGATTGCGTCTGCTTCAGTTGGGGCTGGTTTGGAATGGATTTATGTTGTCTCTCAGACTCTGTTGTTGCTGTTTGTCTCACTCTGTTGGATGGAGACAGCCTATCTGATGGGCTACAGCTGTACACTATAAATCAGTATGGAACCGCTTCCCGGAGCTGGAGATGAGCCAGGCCCTCTCTCTCCTGCTGTCCCCCCTTCCCCCACCACCCCCAGGCGCTCAGATAGTTGCCAGCTGCAGCTGTGGAAATGAGGAAAAGCTGATTAGCAAAGCTCAAGCAGGAGCAGGGATACAACCTCTGGGGTGGGGGGGGGCTTGGCCGAAATAGCCAAGTGGTTATGGTACTGGGTTTGTAACCCCAAGCTCAAGAGTTCAAATCTCACAATGGCAAACAATGTAACTTCATCTGAAAAACAGATGGAAATGGGTTTGTACTCAAAAGAAATCAAGAGTTCAAATCTCACAATGGCAAAACTATGAAACAATGTAACTTCATCTGAAACAGATGGAAACGGGTTTGTACTCGAAAGAGTATCAAGAGTTCAAATCTCACAATGGCAAACCATGAAACAATGTAACTTCATCTGAAATAGATGGAAACGGGTTTGTACTTGAACAAAATCAAGAGTTCAAATCTCACAATGGCAAAACTATGAAACAATGTAACTTCATCTGAAACGGATGGAAACGGTTTGTGCTCGAAAGAGTATCAAGAGTTCAAATCTCACAATGGCAAACCATGAAACAATGTAACTTCATCTGAAACAGATGGAAACATGTTTGTACTGAAAAGAGTTACAACCTCCAGGAGCCAACAAGCCATCCTCGTTAACTCTCTTACCCACTGCCACTCAACATGGCAACGGGGTAAAGTATAATCTGTCCCTCTTAACAACAGCAAACATTTTGTTAAGTTTTGAGATTTGTTGTAATTAAAGCCTCTACCTGACATTGTAATTTCACTAGGGCCCATGCTCCATGGATGACAGAATGAATTCACAGAAAATGTATGAAAGCAGCAACTTCTTCTTATCAAAAACAGAATTACCTGGAAAAACTCAGCAGATCTGGCAGCATCGGCGGAGAAGAAAAGAGTTGACATTTCGAGTCCTCATGACCCTTCGACAGAACTTGAGTTCGAGTCCATCTTCTTATATTTGGAGATAATAGAGAGGGCACAGTGTAGATTCACTCAGAGCCTACCTGCTATTAGCTGGAGAATACAGATACAAAGAGAGAATTGAAACTTGGGCACTGCTGTGATTGGTTCAGAGGACTCTAAGAGGGTGATTTAGAGGTGTTTAAAATTATGAAGAGATGCAACAAATTAGATGGAAACAAGAGCAGAATTTTCATGGGTGCAGGGGGTTTGGGGGGCATTGGATTCAGGCATGGGAGGTGTTGGATACAGTGAAATGGGGGACATTGATACAGGACTTGGGGGGCATTGGATGCGGTAGGTTGGGGGTGGTGCTGGATACAGGGGGGTGGGGGGGCATTGGATGCGGTGGGTTGGGGGTGGTGCTGGATAGAGGGTGTGGGGGGCATTTGATGCGGTGGGTTGGGGGTGGTGATTGATACAGGGGGGTGTGGGGCATTGATGCGGTGGATTGGGGGTGGTGCTGGATACAAGGGGGTGGGGGGGGCATTGGATGCGGTGGGTTGGGGGTAGTGCCGGATAGAGGGGGGTGGGGGGCATTAGAATCGGTGGGTTGGGGGTGGTGCTGGATACAGGGGGTGGGGGGTATTGATGCAGTGGATTGGGGGTGGTGCTGGATACAAGGGGTGGGGGAGGCATTTTATGTGGTGGGTTGAGGGTGGTGCTGGATACAGGGGATGGGGGGGACATTGGATGTGGTGGGTTGGGGGTGGTGCTGGATACAGGGGATGGGGGGACATTGGATGCGGTGGGTTGAGGGTGGTGCTGGATACAGGGGATGGGGGGGACATTGGATGCGGTGGGTTGGGGGTGGTGCTAGATACAATGGGTGGGGGGGGGCATTGGATGCGCTGGGTTGAGAGTGGTGCTGGAAACGGGATGGGGGAACATTGGATGCGGTGGGTTGGGTGTGGTGCTGGATACAGGGGTTGGGGGGGCATTGGATGCAGGGGCTGGCGGGTGTTGGATGGGGGGGCAGGGGGACGTTGGATGTGGGGGAGGTGTTGGACACAGTGGGTGGGAGGGTGTTGGATCTGGGGGCAAGTGTGGTGTAGAGCGTTAAAATCCTGTATAGTGCCACTGGATTGGAAACCCGACATGATCCGTCCACTTCCAACTTTTACCAGGGAGTGTTTGCTGTTAGGTCAGGTTTTAAATATTCAACTGTTCAATTAATTGTAAATTTAACCCAGCATCCTGACTTGAGTAGCCAGCGTATGGGTTTCCCAAAATGTGTGGGACTCACTAGGTGAGAAAAGTGAGAACATATCGGAGAGGCTTTGATCAATGAAATTGACAGGCTTGAAAGCCTTTAAACAGTGAAATTGCATAGCTGCTGGCTAGCCCATGTGAAATGTTTGTGCTCACAGCACATGGCCTGGTCCACTGCTTCACAGTCCCTTCCGCTCACCTTGACCAGCGCTTCCCTGCTATCAGCCTTCACTGTATAAGGCCATAAGACAATGATGTGTAGAAGCAGAAGTAGGCTATTCAGACCATCACGTCAGCTCCGCCACTCAATGAGATTATGGCTGATCTCAACTCCACTTTCCTGCCTTTTACCCATAACCCTTGATTCCCTTACTGATTAAAAATCTGTCTATCTCAACCTTGAATATACTTAAAGACCCAACCTCTACAGCCCTCTGCGGTAAAGAATTCCATAGATTCACTACCCTCTGAGAGAAAAAATTCCTCTTCATCTCTGTTTTAACTTGATGCCCCCCCTTACTCTGAGATTATGACCTCTGGCCCTAGACTGTCCCACAAGGGGAAACAACCTCTCAGCATCTATCCTGTCAAGTTACCTAAGAATCTTATATGTTTCAATAAGGTCGCCTCTCATTCTTCTAAACTCCAATGAGTACAGGCCCAACCAACTCAACCTCTCCTCATAAGAAAATCCCTCCATCTCCGGAATCACCTAGTGAACCTTCTCTGGGCTGCCTCTAATGCCAGTGTATCATTCCTTAGATGAGGGGACCAAAACTGTTCATAATATTCTAGGTGTGGTCTAACAAGTGCCTTGTATAATTTTAGCAAGACTTCCCTATTTTTATACTCCATTCCTTTGGCAATAAAGGCCAACATTCCGTTTGCCTTCCCTATTACCTGCTCAACTTGAATGTTAGCTTTTTGTGATTCATTTACAAGGACCCCAATATTCCTCTATGCTGCAGCTTTCAGCAGTCTTTCTCCATTTAAATAATATTCAGCTCCTCTATTCTTCCTGCCAAAATGCATAATCTCACATTTTCCCACACTATGTTCCATCTACCAAGTTTTTGCCCACTCACTTAACCTGTCTATATCCCTCTGTAGACTCTTGTGCCATCCTCACCACTTTCCTTCCCACCTATTTTTGTGTCATCCGCAAACTTGGCGATAGTACATTCACTTCAGTCATCCAAGTCATTAATGTATATTTCAAATAGTTGTAGCCCCAGCACTGATCCTTGTGGCACCCCACTAGTTACAGGTTGTCATCTTGAAAATGCCCCCTTACCCCAACTCTCTGTCTTCTATTAGTTAGCCAATCCTCTATCCATGTTAATATACTACCCCCAACACCATGGGCTCTTATCTTATTAAATATCATTATGTGTGGTTCCTTATCCAACACCTTTGGAAATCCAAATATATTACATCTCCTGGTTCCCCTTTAACTATCCTGCTTGTTACCTCCTCAAGGAATTCTAATAAATTTTTCAGGCGTGAAGAAGCCATGCTGGCTCTGCTTGATTATATTATGCATTTCTAAATGCTCTGCTATTACATCCTTTATAATAGACTCTAACATTTTCCCAATGGCAGATGTTAAGCTAAGTGGCCTATAGTGACCTGTTTTTTGTCTCCCTCCCTTTTTGAATAAGGATGTTACATTGGCAGTTTTCCAATCCTCTGGGACTTTTCCAGAATCTAAGCATTTTTGGAAGATTATTACCAGTACTTCCAATATCTCTGTAGCTACTTCCTTTAATAACCTAGGATGCAACCCATCAGGTCCAGGGGATTTCTCAGCCTTTAGCCCCATTAGTTTCCCTAGTACATTTTCTCCAGTGATAGTTGTTGTATTTATTTCCTCCCCCACAACTTTTGCTCCTTGTATATTTATTATTTTTGGAATGCTATTAGTCTCTTCTACCATGAAGACTAATACAAAGTATTTATTCAGCTCCTCTGTCCTTTCCTGGTTCCCCATTATTATTTCCCTGGCCTCATTCTCTCAGGGCCAATGTTCGCTTTGGCCTGTCTCTTCCTTTTTATATATTTAAAGAAGCTCTTAATGTCCCTTTTTATATTACTTGCTAATTTACCTTCAAAGTTTACTTTCTCCCTCTTTATTTTTTTTTGAAGCATCTTTTGTTGGTTTTTAAAACTTTCCCAATCCCTTGGTTTACCACTAATCTTTGCCACATTGTATGTTTTTTCTTTCAGTTAGATACTATCCTTAACTTCCTTGGTTAACCATGGTTGGTTTATATCCTTCCTTGAAACCTTCTTCCTCACTGGGATATATCTTTGTTGTGAGTCATGAGATATTTTCTTAAGAATCAACCATTGTTCATTAACATCAGAGAGGAGATGCAATTCTAGACCTAGTCTAGGGGAACGAAGAAGGGTGAGTGGGTGAAGTGACAGCTGGCGACCGTATCGGGGACAGTGACCACAATTCAGTTAGATTTAGCATTACCATAGAAAAGGACAGAGATAAGGCAGGAGTAAAAGTTTTGAACTGGAGGAAGGCAAATTTTGCAGAAATGAGAAGGGACTTGGCTTAGGTAGACTGGACAGCACTGCTGGAGGATGAAACAGTGGAAAACCCGTGGGAAGCGCTGAAAAGTGAGATTCTAATTGGACAAAGTAGACATGTCCCCTACAAAAATAAGAGTGGTACTACCAAATCTAGACCTCCCTGGTTGTCTAGAGGAATACAGGGGAAGATCAAACAGAAAAAGTAAGCATACAATAGGCACAAAGAACTAAGCACTGCAGATAGCCCAGACGAATATAGGAAGTGCAGGGACGAAGTAAAGGGAAATCAAAGAGAGGGTATGAAAAAAGATTAGCAAGTAAAATTAAAGATAACCCAAAGATGTTTTTCCAATACATTAATGCTAAAAGGTTAGTTAAGGAAAAAGTGGGACCTATCAGAGATGAAGATGGTAACTTGTGTGTAGATGCAGAGGCTGTGGGAAGGGTTTTGAATGAATATTTTGTCTCCATGTTTACAAAGGAAAGGGAGGATGTAGATATAGTAGTTCAGGAGGAACACTGCGAGATATTGGACAGGATTGTCATAAAGAGAGAGGAAGTACTTGAAGGGTTGAAATCCTTGCAAGTTGATAAGTCACCAGGGCCAGATGGATTATTTCTGAGGTTGCTGAAGGAAGTCAGGAAGGAGATAGCAGATGCTCTGAGGATGATTTTCCAATCTTCACTAGATACAGGGGAGGTACTGGAGGACTGGAGAAATGCAAATGTAGTTCCATTGTTTAAAAAGGCTTCAAAGGAAATGCCAAACAATTATAGGCCAGTTAGTCTTACATCGGTGGTGAGCAAATTAGTAGAATCAATCCTGAGAGATAGGATTAATTGCCATGTGGAAAGGCATGGACTAGTCAGGGATGGTCAGCATGGAGTTGTTAAAGGCAGGTCTTGCCTCACAAATTTGATTGAATTCTTTGAGCAATTGACAAGAAGGGTTGATGAAGGTAGTGCAGTGGATGTTGTGTACATGGATTTTAGCAAGGCATTTGACAAGGTTCCACATGGCAGATTGGTCAGGAAAGTAAAAGCCCATGGGATTCAGGGTAATGTGGCAAACTGGATAAAAGGTTGGCTTTGTAACAGGAAACAAAGGGTAATGGTCGATGGATGCCCTTGCGAATGGAAAGTTGTCTCAAGTGGTGTTCCTTAGAGCTCAAAGTTGGGACCCTTGCTGTTTGTGTTATATATTAACAATTTGGACATGAACGTGGGGGGCACGATTTGGAAATTTGCAGATGACACAAAGATTGGCCTAGTAATGGATAGTGTAGAGGAGAGCCATAATCTCCAAAATGATATAGATGGGTTGGTGGAGTGGGCGGTAAAGTGGCAGATGGATTTTAACATAGAGAAGTGTGAGGTCATACATTTAGGGAGCTCAAATAGTTACAGGGATTACACAATAAATGGGAATATACCAAGAGGGGTAGATGAAGTGAGAGATCTTGGCGTACAAGTACACAGGTCCCTGAAGGCAGCAGTTCAAGTAGACAAGGCTATAAAGAAGGCATATGGAATGTTCTCCTTCATTGGCAGAGGTATAGAATATAAAAGTAAGGACATAATGTTGGAATTGTATAAAACACTGGTGAGGCCACAACTCGAGTATTATGTGCAGTTCTGGTCACCATATTACAGGAAGGATGTAATAGCTTTGGAGAGAGTGCAGAGGAGGTTTACAAGAATATTGCCAGGGTTAGAAAAGTGTAGCTACGAGGAAAGATTGGATAGGTTTTGGTTATGTTCCTTAGAACAAAGAAGGCTGAGAGGTGACTTGATTGAGGTGTACAAAATTATGAGGGTAATAGAGTAGACAGAATAAAATTGTTTCCCTTGTTCCAAGAGAAACAAGAACTTAGAATTCTAGAACCAGAGGACATGGATTCAAGATAAGTGACAGAAGGTGTAGGGGGGACATGAGGAAGAACTTTTTTACGCAGAGGGTGGTGGGTATCTGGAATTCACTGCCCAAGTTGGTGGTAGAGGCAGAAACTTTAAACTCTTTTAAAAAGTGCCTGGATCTGCACCTAAAGTGCTGTAAGCTGCAAGGCTATGGGCTGGGTGCAGGAAGGTGAGATTAGAAAGGGCACCTGGGTGTCCTTGGGCTGGCATGGACAAGATGGGCCAAATGGCCTCCTTCTGTGCTGTAAATTTTCTAATGGTTCTATGGTTCTAACTGTCTTTTCTGCTAAACTCCTTTCCCAGTCCACTCTAGCCAACTCTGCCCTCATTCCTTTGTAATTACCCTAATTTAACTTTAGCACAGTTGTTTCCCACCCAAGTTTCTCACTCCCAAACTGAATGCTAAATTCTACCATGCTACGGTCACTGTTTCCTAGGGGATCTTTTACTCTGAAATCATTTATTAAACCTGCCTTGTTACACATTACCAGATCCAAAATAGCCTGATCCCTGGTTGGATCCACAACATATTGCTCTAAGAAACTGTCCCAAATACACTCTATAAATTCTTGCTCATGGCTACCTCTGCTAATTTGATTTTCCCAATCTACATGAAGACCAAAGTCACCCATGGTTAATGTACTGCCTTTTTTACATGCCCTCCTGATTTATTCTCTGTCCTACAGTTTCCTACAGTTAGGGGGCCTATAGACTACTCCCACCAGTGACTTCTTCCCCTTGTTGTTTCTTACCTCTGCCCATACGGATTCTACATCTTCTGACCCAAGATCATTTCTTGCTATCGTACTTATTCCATCTCGTACTAACAAAGCTACCCCACCACCCTTATCTTCCTGCCTGTCTTCTCGAAATGTCACATACCCCTGAATATTTAGCTCCCAGCTTTGATCTCCTTGTGACCATGTCTCCATAATGACTATAAGATCATCTCCATTAACCTTTATTTGTGCCATTAATTCATTTATTTTGTTCTGAATACTACATGCATTTGAGTAAAGAGCTATTAATTTTGCCATTTTACCATTGTTTCCCCCTTTGACCCTATTTGGTTTTTTTATGTTTGTACACTCTGTCCCTTCCTGTCACACTCTGGATATTATTACCTAAATAGCTGCCCTACAAGGCTGCCATATCCTTTTGCTTTGTAAGCCTACATATCCCCTCTCCAGAACCTTCCCCCTAACCCCCTTCTCCACCCCCGCCAGTTATTTAATTTAAAGCCCTCTCTACAGCTCTAGTTATTCAATTCACCAGGACACTGGTCTAGCACGGTTCAAGTGAAGCCCGTCCCATTGGAACTGCCCCCTTGTATCCCATTACTGGTGCCAATGCCGCATGAACAGAAACCCATTCCTCCCACACTGATCTCTGAGCTACAAATTTAACTCCTTGACTTTATTTACCTTATGCCAGTTTGCCCGTGGCTCAGGTAATAGTCTCGAGATTATTACCTTGGAGGTCCTGGTTTTTAATTTAGCCCTTAACTGTTCAAATTCTTTCAGTAGAACCTCCTTTCTCGTCCTATCAATGTTGTTGGTGCCAACATGGACGACGACAACTGGAACACTCCCCTCCTACTCCAAGTTCATCTCCAGCCCTGAGGAGATGCTCATAACCCTGGCACTGGGCAGGCAACACAGCCTTCAGGACTCATGCTCCCGGCTACAGAGAACAGTGTCTATCCCCCAATTATACTGCCCCCCTACCACTACTAAATTCCTATTTCCTCCCCCCACTTGAATGGCTGCCTGTACCTTGGTGCCATGGTCAGTTGGCTCATCCTCCCTGCAGTCCCTGTTCTCGTCCACACAGCTTGCAAGAACATTGTTACTGTTGGACAATTGCAGGGGCTGAGGCTCCTCGAACGCCACCCCCTGGGCCCCCATACCTGCCTCACCTGCAACCACACCCTCCTGTCCCTGATCACAGTCCAACTTTGAGTTACCCAATCTGAGGGGTGTGACCACCTCCTGGAACAAAGTGTCCAGGTAACTTTTCCCCTCCCTGCACACCAGCAACTAATGCAGATGCTCATGATCCTGCCATTCACACCGCCTCCAGACACACTTTATGTTTCTTTACTTGTCCCAACTGCTTTGGCCTTGCCCAATGCACCCTTTTCTCACGGAATCTCTCCTGCCCTGCACCCATCACAGGTCTTTCCTTTTGTCTTATTCTAATCTCCCCCTTTCACTTGCTTAAAACCTATATTTCGAATTTCCCCCATTCTGATGAAAGGTCATTGATTTGGAACAGTAACTCTGTGAGTAAAACTTTCCACTCCGGAAACTAAGTGTGGTGGCAGGCGGGAAAGACAGCGTGGCTCCTGCCAATCGGCATGGCGGGTCGCTGCACCAGAACGTCTGCTTTTTAGCTGATTATGTATGCAGCACATTGTATCTTGTGGTGAGATGGGCTAGGATTCGCCTGCCCTGCCGTTACCTTATCAGCTCATATTTCCAAGCACCATATTTAAACAGCACCCGCTGCAGCGCAGGACTTGTCGCAGCAAGTGATGGTGCCGAGAAGAGACAAATGCTGTGAGCCCAAGTTCAGCAGCACAGCACGGGCCACACTCCTCCTGGCAGTGAGGACCAGCTGGAGATCCTTTATCCCCGTGATGGGAGTCAGAGATCCATCAACCTCACTACAAAGGGAGGAGGTCACCAGGGCAGTTACAGCCTGCAGTCCTTAGAACAGGGCCTCTGTGCAGTGCAGAAAGAGGATGAATGATCTCATCCACTCCACCAGGGTAAGTCAACCCTCTTCACTCTCAACTCATACTCTCATAAGGCCATCAGGCATTCGCAGGATTATGGTCCACAGGGATCTCACACACTACCAACATAAGGAACATCACCACTGATTCTCTCACACACACTTTAACATCTTCATCTCTTGTCACATCCTGCACAAGTTGCATCTTCAGCCCTTACAGAGGTCCATTCTGCATACACAGCTGATGTTTAACATCTGCTTTGGCATCCATGCTGCTCACATGCTGCTAATGTCCGTCTGTCTTTATGCAGGAAAAGACCACTCACAACAGGAGAGATCCCAGGCCAGAGGAGGAATGTCAGAGCTCAGGTCACTCACCCACTTTGAGGAGCAGGCAGCAGAGCTGGCCAGGGAGGACAGAGACTGTGACTGCACTGAAGGAGAGATCGGCATCCTCCAAAAAGCCAGTGATGCCCCATCAATAACTCATCATCCACCCCCCCGAAACGTAGAGTGCTTCTTAATGTTGGTATCAAGCAGCCAATGGCAATCTCTAATGATCTAATCTAATGGTCTCTCCTCTCTGTAACAGACACCAGCAAGAAAAGAGGAGACACACTGCCAGCCAGCCCATCAGCCCAGCCCCCAGGCCACCTCGGATGATGATCCTGAGGACCCACTAGATATGGAGCAGTCACAGCGTTCATCTGCGCCCTCCACCAGTGCAGAGGCACTCGGCTCGGTGGGACCAGGCTCAGGGTCACATCACAGATTTGGGTCCACAGCAGGGGGAGACAGTGACAGCCAAGGTCACCGACACTCAGAGGACTGCTGGAGGCTAGGCTTCTGCAGAGTCCATGTCCGATGTTGAGTCTCTGGGATCTGCACTCAGAGAGATGTTGGAGCTCCAAAGACAGAAAGGGGCACAGCAAGAAGGGCTGTCAGAGGCCGGCACCAGATTAGAATGGAGGATGCAGGAGTCCATCCACATTCTGTCTGATGTCATGGCACCGACATGCCAGCACATCAAGGTCATCACTGGAAGGATGGCAACCACCATGGACAACTTGGTCCAGCAGTTTGTGCCAGATAATCACTTGGACCTGAACACCATCACCTCAGCCAAAAGAATACTCCAGCAGTGGCTCGGTGAAATGGAAAGGGGGCACCTCGATCTCCCTCCTGGAGCCCCTTTCCCTCAAGGAGTAAGGGAGGGAGGAGAGTCAGCCACAGGGAGGAGGAGAGTCAGCCGGACACCCCTGGGCCATCCACCCAGGACTCTGTTGGGCTGTCCATCTGCTCCAAGGCCCCTCTGCCTGTGACCCCAACAGCCCCAGAACCTTCCGCACAGCAGGAGACCCAAAACGTGTGGGCCCACCCAGGCCTTGGCTGTACAGAAGTCATCATAGGCAACAGGGTGTAGCAGTCAGCAGGCTGCCTCCACCTCTGCTAAGGATGTGGGGGAAGCACCTCGACATGGTGGTAAGGTAAGAAAAATTAAAAATTTTTGAGAGCACAAAAGTGGCCCGGGTGTTCACTCACTGTATATACTTTGCACATCTGTAAATATATTTTGTTTATCTGGAATTCTCATCTAGTAAATGGCTCTTCTGTCTGACCCAATGCTCTGAGGTTGTCCAAGTGTAACAGGTGCCCCACTCCTCACATTTCTCCCATTATGTGCCTCAGGTCTAAGGGGTTTTGCCCAACCTCAGTGCAGTGAATCGCCTTTCTGTCCACAGCAGCGACATGAGCAAAGCCTGTTGCTCACTCAGCATGGTGGTTGGGTAATGCATATATTAGACTTCTGTCAGAGGATCATATCATGTGGCCTCATGAGTATAGATTTTGCAGTTTGGTTTATTCTCCTGACACTGCTGCACTGAAGACTGGTCTAAGTGGATCTTATAGGTTTTAACGGCAAGCTGCATTGGAGTCAAACTAACTCGGTGCATCTTTCAATGGCTTCCATGTAATGTCTGTCAGGCTTGGATGTAGGTTACATTTAAAGTAATAGTTGTGGATCTTAGGCACTCATGATGACCTGTAGCATGATGTTGTGACTGTGTGTACAGCTAGACATCACCCCTTTAGTAGGTTCCAATCTCCGCCTGCATGATGCAGAGCTATGGACCTGGTTAGGACGTGGTGACTCCTGGAATGTCTGTTAGCTGCCCACTATGCGAGATCAGAGCTGTGTGTCCAGGCTCCAGATGCCGGGCTATTAAATGGGACCATGCCGCTCTGGATCTGAAGGTCTGGTGAGCGTGGCTTGACATTATCCCTGAGCCAGATCTCCGTTGGGCAGTCAACATGGTTATCTGATTGTGACAATGCCATTCGTGTCCCAGGTTTCCTTGTGTATGTCTGAAACTGCTGGAATGAAAATGTGGAGGCCTCAAATTGGATAAAAGTGAAGCTCCAATAGACCTAATGTGTGCTCTTTATTTTCAACAAAGTTACTGAAGATGCTTAAATGCGGTGTCAATATTGTCTGGGCCACAGATGCCAAGCAATGCTGGACATGAACTTGGGAAGCTCCAGGCTAAGGCTGGATCATGATTGTTTGTCAAGGATCAGACGATGGTGCTCTCTGGGCACACAAAGGTCACCTGACTCGCAGGCGTGTATCCATGATTGACAGTGACAGATCAAAGTGTCCTAAAGAAACCCCTCATGCAGGGGATTTAGTATGAGGATGAGACCAGAACATTATTCCTGCATGATAGATGACCTTTGTAGAGATGCTGCAGTCCAGATTCAGATTAGTCCTCAGGCAGTCAAGCCTTGAGGCTCTGGGCATACTGGCATGAGTTCACTGATGTTTGTATTACTGTTTCTGTCTCTTGAAGGCTGCCTCAGGAAGTAAAATGTTGGTGTGATGAGTGAAAGGACTGCACCATGTCTACTTGCTTCACAGTGCACGCTGGTGGAGTTATGATCCCATAATAGAATGGCCACGTGCTCCAGAGGCTGCCTAGCATTCCAAGGATGAGGCCAGCATCACATAAGATTGTGACTACGCAATCTGAGATTGATGTCCTTCAGTGAGATGCTGAGGATAGCAATGTATTAATGTCAGCTTGGAGGGCATGGGTGAAAGAGGCTCTTGTGAGCTGGTCGTCATCATTATCCTGGAACCTTGTGACGATAAACATCTCATGGGCATGTCTTCCGCATCTGACCTGAGCCATAGCCTCTTCCTCTGGGGCTTCAACTTCTTCACCCTCATCTAGCTCAGGCCTCCCGACGTCTTCTCATTCTGCAAAGTCATCTCCTCCCCACCAGTTGTAGCGCTAGGTTGTATAGAGCACAGCAAACCACGATGATGCTTGAGACCCTCTGGGGACAGTACTGGACAGCACCACCTGACCAGTCCAGACGTTGGAAATACATCTTTAACATGCCAATGTTCTGCTCAATCGAGGAGCATGCCACAGAATGAGCCCCATTGTACCTCTCCTCTGAAGAACTTTGTGGCCACATCACGGACGTCATTAGCCACATCTTTTGTGGGTAGCCTTTGTCTCCGAGGAGCTAATCCTGGATGTGCTGAGGGTCCTCAAAGATCTGTGGCACCAGTGAGTGACTCAAGATGTACGAGTCATGGCAGCTTCCAGGGTATCTCGCATAAACCTGCATAATCTGCTTCTGGTGGTTACAGAACAACTGACCATTGAGAGAGTAGAAGCCTTTTCTGGTGATGAATCATAGTGGCAGTTGTCAGGGAACTCTTAAAGCCACATGGTACAGTCGATGGCACCCTGCAGCAGTTGCCTGTTGCCTGTTGTCGCCAATCTGTACATCTCGTCTGTGTAGGAAAATTGAACAGAAACATGATTGAACTTCACCCTGCAATGATCACCTTCCATTGCCAAGCTGACGAACCATTGTGAAGCCCCTGGGCTGCCCTTATTCCATGCATTCCATCCCCAGATCCTCTCTTGCAGCTGTCACATAGCTTTAAGGATCACCAGAAGCACACCCACTCACCCCACTCCCCAAAAGCCCCAGGTATGACAACACTTTCACAAGGGGCTTGGATCTGGATGAGTACAGCCAGGTGCTATCAGCCTCAGTCAGGCTGCCTCCTTTGGTGTAGATTAGTGCCCAGCTTTGCACTAATGTAATGATTATAATCATTGAAGTGTGCAAATCCTCAACCTGTTAGAGGACTTTGGAGCTTTCTGTATCTGCACCTTAGCCATTGCTCCTTCACAGCTGGATCCTTGTGCCCTTTGCACATTCCTATGAGAGGGGCAAATGGTCATTCAAACCCAATCAACATTTGGCCCCAAGCCGCTATGGATTCTCGCAAGAATGCGCATCCTGAGTTAAGGTAACCAAATCCTTCAATTTGCATTGTTATAACTGGTCCCCAGACAATTTGTTAACTTCCTGAATGGGACTCCAATTTTGTTATGTTCCTGGGTGAGTGAGGAGCCATCCATTCTTTATTCAACCCCCTTGGTTGGTCACAACAAGGTTAATTTTAAAGGGTTCCCTTCCTCTGTGGATACCTTTTCCCATTCCAAAAGTACTTATTTTTTGGAAGGAGCCAATTCCTTGAATCAAAGAAAGAGTAAGTTCATTAATTACTAAAAATAATAAAAATGCAACACACATATGACAGATCAGAAATGAGAAGTTAAGAGTTCAAATAGATGTTATAAAAAATATATGAATCATTCTTTGGCTTATCTGTGAGGCATAGATAGTGGAATGTTGCAGCCGTTAAGTTGGGTGATTCCAATAGAGCTGACTTTGGTAGTTTCATACTAGTTTGGAGACTCTTGGTTCTGCAGGGTGGCTGAAAGGCTGCCCTATTTCCTTTAAATTACGGCTTCTGCTGAGCTTTGCCTCCAGCAACAGAAGGAGAGAGAGATCCTTTTTCCTGCAAGATGCAGGGGGGATGACTCTTGCTCTTCTGCTTCCTGTCACACACAGTCACATATCAGCACCTCAGCTTTTTAATTGATTTTTCCGTGTGTATTCTGGAAGGGAAAAATTATGACTCACACCGAGTCCATGTTCTTTCATGCCAGACCATTTATACATTCTGAGACATAAATCAACAGGAGGTGGATTTCAGATTCTGCTGAGACTTACAATCAGTTTTTTGTCTCCACAGCCACAGGAGGTTAAAGTTCAATATTTTGCATCTTTCCTCTCTCCCTTTCAAATCTCTGTTTGAAGAGGTCCATGACACCTTTCAGGTGCGACATTCCATGTTCTCTCAGGACTAATTGGTCAACTGTAATCCTCAATGGAAATTTCCAGGGTGTGATCCCTACACTTTATCAGCCATCTTTTGCTCAGTCTCTTACTTGCATTACTTTTTTAAAAAACACAGGTCTTCCTTAAAAAGTTCAAAATTGCCTGTAGGTCATTTGTACCTTCAATCCGCTGTCATAACAGCACTTGAGTCTTCCTAAAATGTCTCAGCTGAGCCTCGCTCTCCATTGTTAGGTGCCCTTTCACTCGGCCCAGAAGTGCAGTAGGTGATGCCTCTACAAGACCTCAGACCCCTCCCAGGTGAGTTCTATTGAAGGGTCATTTGGACTCGAAACGTTAACTGTGCTTCTCTCCACAGATGCTGCCGGACCTGCTGAGTTTTTCCAGGTATTTTTGTTTTTGTTTTGAGTTTTTTTCTCAGTTATTTTGCAACTGTGTCTTTCCATTGGCTTGTTGAAATATTGCTGCTCCAGTTCTATTATGAGACCAGCTTCCATACCCCACCCCCCTGCTGTGACCATCCAAGTCCCTTCTATTGTGCTGGAAGGACATTATGTGCCGGTTTCCCTCCCTCCAATCACTCTCCTTCCTTTGCCTCGAAGCCTGGAGCCCTTCCTAATTGTTGTAGATATCCCTGTCCTTCACCCTGAAGTGTTTTCTGTGGATGTCTCAGTGGCCCGTGTTGACCTGACTCCTCCCCATCCCAGGCCCCATGCCAGTGATGTATCAAGATCCCCCCATGAGACCATTAACAGCCCCCGCCCCTTAGTTACCAGCTCCCCATCTACCTGCTGCAAATGCCCCCCTTGGCTGTGAATGTGCCCTCTGCAGCCCGGTATCAAGCCACCAAACCCCAGGACTGACCAGAGCCTGCACATCATGCTGTGAACAAATGACACAGGACAGACAGGTTCTTCCCTGTCCCTGGACTGGGACTGGGACATGCGTGCCAAGCACAGCCTGGTAACATGGTGCACAATAGCTCAGACAGGTTCTGCTTTCTGGCCCTGCCCCCCCCCCCCCCCCCAGTCATGTGTCTCTGTGCACCCCTTCCCCTGGGTTCCATTCAAGCCCCTCTACCCCAGTCAGGCCTTTGCCTCCAGCCCCTTCCCTTGTCTCACTGCCCCCTCCTTGCCTTCAAAACCCCACCCCCCCCGCACTGGTCTTGTCTGAGCAGCCTTGGCATGGAGTTGGAGCGGCGATGAGCTCAGCATGGTGAAAGTTGGCTGAGGGTACACACACACAAACCTCGAGGTGGTGAGTGAAGCACAGGTGGCCAGGTGCACATCTGTTTCATCCAGTCGTGATTCACACCAGTCTAATTTGCCACCAGTGTGGTCATTTGATCTGGAAAAGGGTGAGATTCTGGCGAGCTGAGTTTTTAATGAATATTCATAATATTTAAATACATGCAAATGCATTTCCAGCCATGAAAGTCCAAAGCGAAACATTGCAATCTATTTTTATGCCGCTGGGAAGCTGACTTTTGGCCGCTGTCCAAATATTCCTGTTCCACCCACCATGATGGCAGGACTGGAAAATCCCACTCGCTAAAGTGAACTGGAAAATGAGGTTAGGGGATACGTCAATAGATGTACAATGACAGACATTTAAAGAGATATTTCAGAATACACAGAATATATACATTCAAATGAGAAAGAAAAATTCCAAGGGGAGGGCCCACTATTCGTGGTTAGCTAAAAAAGCTAAAGACAGCATCAAACTTAGAGAAAAAGCATATAATTACGCAAAGACGGGTAACAGGTCAGAAGATTGGAAAGAATATAAAGAATATAAAGAAAAAGATCAATGCAGGAAAAATTAGGTTATGAGAGAAAGCTGGCTAGTAATATAAAGAGGGATAGTAAGAGTTCCTATAGATATTTAAATAAGATAAGAGTTAACAAAATGAGCATTGGTCCTATAAAGAGTGTGTCTGGGGAATAGATAATGGAAAGTAGGGAGATAGCGGATGTATTAAACAGCTATTTTGTTTCTTTCTTCACTGTAGAGGACAGAAGTAACATCCCGGAAGTAGCTGTAAATCAGGAAATGGAAGGGAAAGAGGAACTCGGGAAAATTACAATCACCAGGAAAGTGGTAATGAGCAAATTGTTGGGGCTGTGGGCTGACAAATCCCCAGGTCTGGATGAACTTCACCCTAAGGTCTTGAAAGGAGTGGCGAGTGAGGGAGTTGATGCACTGGCTTTGGCACCAGCTGGATCTGATCATCAGCAGATGTGACTCTCTGAACAGCGTTCTCCACACACAGCTTCCACAGCGCTGACTGTGATACAGGCCACTCCCTGGTGTGAAGATGCAACCCTAATTCAAAGCAACTGTTGTCCTTGTATCAACACCAGCCATACTGCCTCCCCAGGTCAAAACCACCAGTTCCTCGACTCAATTGAACAGATGCTCTCCGGCATTCCTACCCAGAGTGCAGAAGCAAAATGGAATATACTTCAGGACACCATCTACAATACCGCACTCTCAAAAAGTGGGAAGCAAGAGAGGAAAATGTTGACTGGCTCGAGGCTAGCATCACAGTGATGGAACCTGGCATTGAGGCCAAACAATCCATTTTCATTAACTAGAAGAAAGATCCAAGCCAGAAGACTCTGAATGACTCAAAGTGAAGTCCAACAGATTGCTAGGCTGTGTGCTCACGACGACTAGTTATAACTTTGCTGGAATATTCAGCTGTTATGCACAGGGAATGTTAGGGATATGTATGTATGAAGGGATCAAAAAGGTAACAGGTCCATCAGCAAAGTAATTGGCTCTATTGAAAAGAAAAACAGTGGAGGCCATCACTGACTGCAATAAATAGTTGAAGAGATGGGTGAAAGACTATTGAGTTGTACTCTAGAGAGAACATGGTTACTGGGAAACTCTAGACACCATAGAGAGCCTGCCTGTCATGGTACAGCTGGATATCCAACCCACAGTAGGGGAGCTGAGCAAAACTATTGACTCACTTGCCATGAGCAAAGCTCCAAGCGATGAAGCTATACCACCTGAACTTAGCGAGCACGGGAAACTGGCGCTCCTGCAGTACCTACACAAACTCCTCTGTCTCTGGTGGAGGGAGGGCCAAGTGCCCAGGATATGGGTGATGCAAAGACTGTAACCCTGTACAATGGTGACCGTAGCCTCTGCACCAACTATTGAGGCATCTCCCTGATGAGTATCATGAGGAAAGCATACTGCAGATCCTGGCTGAACACATCTATCCCAAATCCCAGTGTGCTTTCAGAACTGGGAGATCTACAATTGACATGACCATTCCAGTCCAGCAGCTGTGAGAGAAACATCATGAACAAAGGAGGTGACTAGATATTGTCTTCATTGATCTCACCAAGGATCCGCCATGTTAGCAAAGGTGCTCAATGTGATTTCCTCTTTCCATGACAGTGTGATAGGGAAAGGCAGCTATGGCAGGGCAGCATCAGGGCCCTCTGAGTGCCGTATTGGGGTCAAACAGGGCTGTGATCTGACACTGACACTCTTTGGTATATCCTCTTTGCTGCTGTCATATGTCCTCAAGTCGACAGAGGCTGTCCACTGACAGAGCAGAGCTGACAGGAAGCTGCTCAGCCCTGCTCACCTTAGTTCCAAGACAGAGCTGCACCAAGTCCTCGTCACAGAGTTCCTCAATGTGGATGATGTCACACTAATATCCCATACTGAGGATCACCTGCTGCAGGAAAAGGACAGACTTTCTCACGGCCTGTAAAGATGGTTTGATCATCAGCATCAGGAAGACAAATGTCATGGTCCACAATGTTGTCATACCATCACTTAACAGCACTGACAATGTGAATCTGGAGGTTGTTGATAGCTTCACAGATAAGGCTCCACAATCACCAACAATCTGTCACTTCATGGTGAAATCAATACACATTTGCGAAAGCTGCAGCTGTTATGTCCAAGCTGAGTAGGAGAATGTGAAACAACAGCAACCTGACTGAGAACATCAACTGCAAGACTAGCAAGCCTGTGTCCTCAATGCACTCCTCTACAGTGGTGAGACCTGGGCAATGTCTGCTAGGCCAGAGAAAAGGCTGAACAGTTTCCATCGTCACCGGCTCAGACATATCCTCAGCATCTCTTGAGGTTCAGAAGTCCTGGAGTGTGCTAATTCCATCAGCATACCCTCATTGTTAATTGAACAATGCCTGCTCTAGTTCAGACAAGTTCCCCTAATGGATGAGGCTTGTATACTCAAAGACCTTCTATACAGTCAGCGGCCCACTGGGTCATGACCCCATGAATGTCCATAGCTCTGCAAATGAGGGATGAAGGTAGTGAACACCATCACAGACAGCTGGGAGACAGTCACTGATGGCCATGACCTCTGGAGGCTGACTGTTTGGAAGGGCTTTGGAAGAGTTATATATTCCTTTCTGGTGCAAAAACACAACAAGAAAAATGGCCCAACCATGGCTGACAAAAGACATTAAGGAATGTATTAGATCCAAAGAGGAGTTATATAAAGTTGCTGGAAAAAGTAGCAAGCCTGAGGATTAGGAGCAGCTAAGAATTCAGCAAAGGAGGGTCAAGGGATTGAATGAGGGAAAAATAGAGTATGAGAGTAAACTTGCAAGGAACATAAAAGTGGACTGTAAAAATCTCTAAAGTATATAAGAAGAAAAAGATTAGTGAAGACAAATGTAGGTCCTTTACAGTCTGAAACAGGAGAATTTATAATAGAGAACAAAGAAATGGCAGAGCAATTAAACAACTACTTTAGTTCTGCCTTCACAAAGACACAAATAACTTTCCAGTAATGCTAGAGAATTCAAGGGTCTAGTGAGAAGTAAGAATTGAAGTAAATTAGTATTACTAAAAAAAATTGCTGGAGAAATTAATGGATAAATCTCCAGAGCCTGATAATTTATGTTCCAGGGTCCTGAAGGAGGTGGCCATGGAAATAGTGGATGCGCTTGGTTGTCATCTTCCAAAATTCTGTAGATTCTGGATCAGTCCCAGCAGATTGTAGAGTGGCAAATATAAATGCTAGAGTCTATTATAAAGGATGTGATAACAGGGCACTTAGAACATGTCAACGGGATTAGACAAGGTCAACATGGATTTATGAAAGTGAAATTATGTTTGACAAACCACTGGAGTTTTTTGAGGATAGAACTAGCAGAATAGACAAAGGAGAACAAGTGGATGTGGTGTATTTGGATTTTCAGAAAGCTTTTGATAAAGTCCCACATGAGAGGTCAGTGTGCAAAATTGAAGCACATGGGATTGGGGATAATATATTGGCACAGATTGAGAATTGGTTAGCAGACAGGAAACAGACAGTAGGAATAAATGGGTCTTTTTTTAGGAGTGGCAAGCGGTGACTAGTGGGGAACTGCAGGGATCAGTGCTTGGGTCCCAGCAATTCACAATATATATCACTGATTTGGATGAGGGAACCAAATATAATATTTCCAAGTTTGCTGACGGTACAAAAATAGGTGGGAATGTGAATGTTGAGGAGGATATTAAGAGGCTTCAATGTGATTTAGACAGATTGAGTGAGTGGGCAAATACACAGCAGATGCAGCAAAACGTGGATAAGTATGAAGTTATCCACTTTGGTAGGAAAAACAGAATGATGGAGTATTATTTAAATGGTAATAGATTGGGAAATGTTGTTGTAAAAAGAGACCTGAGTGTCCTTGTACACCAATCACTGAAAGCTAGCATGCAGGTACAGCAAGCAGTTCAGAAGACAAATGGTATGTTGGCCTGCATTGTTAGGGACTTGAGTACAGCAGCAAGGATGTCTTACTGCAGCTGTATAGGGCCTTGGTGAGAGCACACCTAGAGTATTGTGTGTAAGTTTGGTCTCCTTACCTAAGAAAGGATATATTTACGATAGAGGGAGTGTAACCAAGGTTCACCAGACTGATTACTGGGATGGCAGAATTGTCGTATGAGGAGAGATTGAGACAACTAGGCCTATATTCAATGGAGTTTAGAAGAATGAGAGGGGATCTCATTGAAATGTATAAAATTCTGACAGAGTGGGACAGACTGGATGCAGGGATGATGTTTCCTCTGGCTGGGGGGGGTCTAGAACAAGGGGTCACAGTCTCAGGTAGGCCATTTAGGACTGAGATGAGGAGAAACTTCTTCATCCGGAGGGTGGTGAGCCTATGGCATTCTCTACCACAGAGGGCTGTGGAGGCCAAGTCACTGAATATATTTAAGAAGAAAATAGATAGATTTTTGGACTCTAAAGGCATCAAGGGATATGGGGAGAGTGCAGGAGTACGATGTTGAGATAGAGGATCAGTCATGATCATATTGAATGGCAGAGCAGGCTTGAAGAGCTGAATGACCTCCTCCTGCTCCTAGTTTCTATGTTTCTATGAGGGGAGGAGAAATGAAAAGCTCAGCTGGCTGGGAGGAGGCCCAGAGAAAACAGAGGCCAGTGAATTGTGCAGCTTCTCAGCTCACTGTCTTCCTCTGCAGCAGAGACAGCCATGTCAGGGTGGGACACACCAGACGATGTATAACGGAGTTGACACAACCACACAAAGCATTATCTGATCAGACAGAAGGCAGCCACCATAGTGTCACACCTCAGAGTGCTCTTACTGTACGAAAAGAAACTGACCATTTTGCATTTTATGTAATGTCAACTTTGAACTGTTATGTAATATACTTTTACAAACATTATGAATAAAGTAGATTTCGAGGGCAAATACAGACGAAGTGCCCTGCTTGGTGCAGAGTGGCAGTAACTGACATACAAAGTGCCAGTGTTTTCTGCACACACACAGTGTGACAGAGGAACAAAGTACCAGTGCTTACCATTACACAGTGTGACAGAGGAACAAAGTACCAGTGCTTACCGTACACACTGTGAGACTGAGATATGGAGTGCAAGTGCTTACTGCAAACACACTGTGACTGAGATACAGAGCCAGTGCTTACTGTACACAGTGTGACTGAGATTCAGAAAGCCAGTGCTTACTGTACACACAGTGTGACTAAGATAGAGTGCCAGTGCTTACTGTACACAGTGTGACTGAGATAGAGCCAGTGCTTACTGTACACACAGTGTGACTGAGATACAGAGTGCCAATGGTTACTGAACACACAGTGTGATTGAAATACAGAATGCCAGTGCTTACTGAACACACAGTGTAATTAAGATATAAGCATAGAAAAGTCACAGCGCAGAAAGAGGCTATTCAGCCTATCATGTCTGTGTTGGTCAGTAAAAGATTAAAAGAAATTAGCTGTTCATTTTAATCCTACTTTCCAGCACCTGGTTGGTAGCTTTGCAGGTTACAGCACTCCAGATATGGATCCAGGTACCTTTTAAATGAATTGAGCATTTCAGCCTCAGACACCAACTTAGACAGTGAATTCCAGACGCCACCACCCTCTGGGTGAAAATGTTTTTACTCATGCCCCCTCTAGTCCTTCTACCAATCACCTTAAAACTATGCCCCCTGGAAATTGACCCCCCAGCTAGGGGAAACAAATTTTTCCTGTCTACCCTATCTAGGCCCCTCATAGCTTTGTACACCTCAATTAGGTCAACCCTTAGTCTCCTCTGTTTGAAGGAAAATAACCCGAGCCTATCCAATCTCTTCTTATAGCTGCAGTTTTAAGCCCTGCTTTTTCTTGTAAATCTCCTCTGTACTCTCTCAAAGAGCAGTTAGGTCCTTCCTGTAATGTGGTGACCAGATCTGTACACAAAATTCCAGCTGTGGCTGAAACAGTGTTTTATATAGTTCCATCCGTGTTTTTGTATTCAATACCTCGCTCAATAAAGGAAAGCATTCCATATGCTTTCTTTACCAGCTTATCTACCTGTCCTGCCACCTTCAAGGACTTGTGGACATGCATTCCAAGGTCTCTCACTTCCTCAACCTCTCTCAATATCCTCCCATTTATTGAGTATTCCCTTGCTTTGTTTGCCCTCCCCAAATGCATTACTTCGCACTTTTCTGGACTGAATTCCATTGACCACTTTTCCGCCCATTCAACCAAACCATTGAAATCATTCTGGAAACAGCAGCTATCCTCTTCACCATCAACTACATGGCCAGTTTTTGTGTCATCTGCAAATTTCCTGAGCATGCCTCCACATTTATGTCCAAATCATTAATATATAAAACAAACAGCAAGGGCCCCAACACTGAGCCCTGTGGAACACGACTGGAAACTGTTCTTCAATCACAAAAACATCCATTGACCATTACCCTTTGTTTCCTGTCACTGAGCTAATTTTAGAAATAACTTGCCACCTTTCCCTGTATCCCATGTGTTCTCACTTTTCTGACCAGGCTGCCATGTGGGATCTTGTTAAATGCCTTACTGAAATCTATGCAGACAACATCCACTGCACTACCCTCATCAATCCTCCTTGTTACTTCCTCAAAAATTTCGATTAGTTTAGTAAGACACAATCTGATTATCCCTGATCAATCTATTCTCTTCTAAGTGACAGTTTATCCAGTCTCTCAGAATTGATTCCAATAATTTGCCCACCACTGAAGTTAGACTGATGGGTCTATAATTTTCTGGCCGATTGCTTGCACCTTTTTTAAATAATGGTACAACATTTGCAGACCTCCAATCCTCTGGTAACTCACCTGTATCTAGTGAGGATTGGAAAATGATCCCCAGAGCATTCGCTATTTCCTCCCTGGCTTCCTTTACCAGATACAATCCATCTGGCCATGGTGACTTATCCACCTTCAAGGATGTCAATCGCTCCAGTATTTCCTCTCTCACTATGCTTATTGTATCTAATATTTCACATTCCTTCTCATTAACTAGAATGAGATACAGAGTGCCAGTGCTTTCTGCACACGCTGTGATTGAGAAACAGAGTGCCAGTGCTTACTGCACACAAGGTGTGACTGAGATACAGAGTGCCAGTGCTTTCTGCACACACTGTGACTGAGATGCAGACTGTCAGTGCTTACTGCACACACAGTGTGACTGAGATACAGAGTGCCAGTGCTTACTATACACACCGTGACTGAGATACAGACTGCCAGTGCTTACTGTACACACCCTGTGACTGAGATACAGACTGCCAGTGCTTACTGTACACACCCTGTGACTGAGATACAGATTGCCAGTGCTTTCTGCACATACAGTATGACTGAGATACAGAATACCAGTGCTTACTGCACACACAGTGTGACTGAGATAGAGTGCCAGTGCTTACTGTACACACCCTGTGACTGAGATAGACTGCCAGTGCTTTCTGCACACACAGTATGACTGAGATACAGAGTGCCAGTGCTTACTGCACACACTGATTACACAGGATTGACACTGCTTGTGCACCACTTCAGATATTTGTATTTCACCGGGAATGGTAGAGAGATACTTGCGTTTTCACCTGGTGATTCACACTTCACAAGGCAAGAGCAGATGGTGTAGTCAGGAACAGCAGTGGAGAGTCCACAATAGAGAATGCCTGCTCAGCAGGACGCAGCTACTGTAACCCAGGGTCTGTCAATGACACTGCTTTTGAGGAACCCCATTCTCTGCCTTAGACCCTATGAGTTGAGTATGGCCTCCTGTGATCTGTGTCTCTCTGCTGCTTCATCCCTCTCTCCTATGGAGCTGCAGGTCTGTAATGGTAGATAGATCCCGAAACCTTCCAAGGATAGATGAACACATCCGAAGTCTGTAGATTAACCTCTCAGTACAAGCACTACCATCAAACCTTTTCGCACTAATAGGTAAGAAAGAAGATGTAGTATTGAGTTTTTATTAACATATTTCCCCTCTTTTCCACTGTGCTCTTGTCGTGTCTTCACCAGTGAGTTCCAGGAAGCCTTGAAAACCGTGGATACAGAGTTCAAGTAGAAATCCCATGTCAATATTGCTCTAATTTAGTTATTAACATATCTTATCTACCAAGCCACATCTGCTGAGGGGGTTGCTCATCGCATAGAGATTAATGCCCAGGAATGAAACAAAGGAGAGAATGGTCTGCAGCTGGCTTCCGGACACAAGGTTCAGTTTTGCCAGTTTTAAGCCCCCAGCCCACACACCCATAATTAAAATGCAGCCCCAGTGTTTGATGTACTGAGCCACCTGGGGAGTTAGCACCCATGTCAGTCTGCCCGCAATGAAAACATGAATGAGAAAAGTGGTTACCACAGTCTGAGAAGGACCACATGGTCATCACAACCACTATGAGCAGGAGACACCAGCTGGTGGCAGTACACACAGCTTCCACTGGGTGGCAGGTTGCCCTTGCTACCCATGTGATCATGAGGGCTCCTCAATAAGTTGAGTTCAGGTGATGTCTGAGCTCAGAAACATTAGCGGGTGTGTCAGTGGCCGTCAGCCAGGAAACAGACTCACTGTGAGGCAGCCAGCATTACTGACAGTACAAAGTTGGATGAGAAAGTAAACTGTGAGGAGGGCACAAAGGCTGCAAATGGATTTCGATGGGTTGGGAAAGATCTTCTTAGATGGAATATGATGTGGAGACACATGAAGTTATCCACTTTAGTAGAAAAAATAGAAAGTAGAATATTTTTAAATGGTGACAGAGTGGGAAATGCTGGCATTCAGAGAGACCTGAGTGACCTTCTACTCAAATCTCAGAATGTCAACACGCAGGTACAGCAAACAATTATGAAAATACATGGCATGGATCCAGAGATGAGCTTCCAACCTCATATTTACACCATCACTAAGATGGTCTAGTGTTACCTCTGCATCATTGCCTGACTTCACCCTTGTCTCAACTCTTCAACTGCTGAAACCTTCATTCAATCCTTCATTACCTTGAGGTTTGTTAAGTCCAACTCACTCCTGGCTGGTCTCCACATTCTACCCTCTGCAAACTGGAGGTCAGCCAAAACCCTGCTGCCTGTGTCATTACATCACCCATTCCCCCATCAACCCTGTGCTCGCTGACCTAAACTGCTTCCCCGTCAAATAACGTCTAGGTTTTAAAATTCTCCTCCTTGTTTTCAAATCCCTACATGTCCTCAGATTTCTCTATCTCTGTAAACTCCTCCAACCCCACAACCCACCAAGATATCTGCACTCCTCTAATTCTGCCCTCTTTTGCATCCCTGTGTAAACACACTGCCTGCCCTCTCCATTCACCGTCTGGTGTATACACACACTGCTTGCCCTCTCCATTCACCATCTGGTGTGTACACACACTGCCTGCCCTCTCCATTCACCATCTGGTGTGTACACGCACTGCCTGCCCTCTCCATTCACTGTTTGGTGTGTGCACACACTGCCTGCTCTCTACGTTCACAGTTTGGTGTACACGCACACTGCCTGCCCTCTCTATTCACAGTTTGGTGTACATACAAACTGCCAGCTCTCTCCATTTACAGCCTGGTGTGTACATACACTGCCTGCTCTCTCTATTTACAGTCTGGTGTGTACACACACTGCCTGCTCTCTCCATTTACAGCCTGGTGTGTACACACACTGACTGCTCTCTCCATTTACAGTCTGGTGTGTACACACACTGCCTGCCCTCTCCATTTACAGTCTGGTGTGTACACACATTGCCTGCTCTCTCCATTCACAGTTTGGTGTACATGCACACTGCCTGCTCTCTCCATTCACAGTTTGGTTAACACAGACACTGCCTGCTCTCTCCATTTACAGCCTGGTGTGTACATACACTGCCTGCTTTCTCCATTCAGTTTGGCATGTACATACACTGACTGCTCACTCCATTCACAGTTTGGTGTGTACGAACACTACATGCCCTCTCCATTCACAGTCTGGTGTGCACACACACTGCCTGCTCTCTCCATTCACAGTTTGGCGTACGTGCACACTGCCTGCCCTCTCCATTCACAGTTTGGTTAACACAGACACTGCCTGCTCTCTCCATATACAGCCTGGAATGTAAATACACTGCCTGCTCTCTCCATTTAGTCTGGCATGTACATACACTGCCTGCTCTCTCCATTCAGTCTGGCGTGTACATACACTGCCTGCTCTCACCATTCAGTCTGGTGTGTACATACACTGACTGCTCTCTCCATTCACAGTCTGGCATGTACATACACTGCCTGCTCTCTCCATTCAGTCTGGCGTGTACATACATTGCCTGCTCTCTCCATTCACGGACTGGTGTGTACACACACTGCCTGCTCTCTCCATTTACAGTCTGGTGTGGACACACAATGCCTGCTCTCTCCATTCACAGTTTGGTGTACAGGCACACTGCCTGCCCTCTCCATTCACAGTTTGATGTACACACACACTGCCTGCTCTCTCCATTCACAGTCTGGTGTGCACACACACTGTCCCCTCACTTCATTCACAGTCTGGTGTGTACACACACTGCCTGCTCTCTTCATTTACAGTTTTTGTTTTGGATTTCCAGCATCCGCAGTTTTCTTTGTTTTTATCTCTTTGGTTAACACAGACACTGTCTGCTCTCTCCATATACAGCCTGGAGTGTAAATACACTGCCTGCTCTCTCCATTTAGTCTGGCGTGTACATACACTGCCTGCTCTCACCATTCAGTCTGGTGTGTACATACACTGCCTGCTCTCGCCATTCACAGTCTGGTGTGTACATACACTGCCTGCTTTCTCCATTCACAGTCTGGTGTGTACACACACTGCCTGCTCTCTCCATTCACAGTCTGGTGTGTACACACACTGCCTGCTCTCTCCATTTACAGTCTGGTGTGTACACACACTGCCTGCGCTCTCCATTCACAGTTTGGTTAACACAGACACTGCCTGCTCTCTCCATTCAGTCTGGCGTGTACATACACTGCCTGCTCTCTCCATTCAGTCTGGCATGTACATACACTGCCTGCTTTCTCCATTCAGTCTGGCGTGTACAAACACTGACTGCTCTCTCCATTCACAGTTTGGTGTGTACACACACTACGTGCCCTCTCTTCATTCATAGTTTGGTGTGCACACACACTGCCTGCCCTCTCCATTTACAGTCTGGTGTGTACACACACTGCCTGCTCTCGCCATTTACAGTCTGGTGTGTACACACATTGCCTGCTCTCTCCATTCACAGTTTGGTTAACACAGACACTGGCGGCTCTCTCCATTTACAGCCTGGAGTGTACATACACTGCCTGCTCTCTCCATTCAGCCTAACATGTACATACACTGCCTGCTCTCTCCATTCAGTCTGGTGTGTACATATACTGCCTGCTCTCTCCATTCAGTCTGGTGTGTACATACACTGCCTGCTCTCTCCATTCAGTCTGGTGTGTACACACACTGCCATTTATAGTCTCGTGTGCACACACACTGCCTGCTCTCTCCATTCACAGTTTGGTGTACATGCACACTGCCTGCCCTCTCCATTCACAGTTTGGTGTACACGCACACTGCCTGCTCTCTCCATTTACAGCCTGGTGTGTACATACACTGCATGCTCTCTCCATTCAGTCTGGTGTGCACACAAACTGTCCCCTCTCTCCATTCACAGTCTGGTGTGTACACACACTGTCATTTACAGTCTCGTGTGCACACACACTGCCTGCTCTCTCCATTCACAGTTTGGTGTACACGCACACTGCCTGCCCTCTCCATTCACAGTTTGATGTACACGCACACTGCCTGCCCTTTCCATTCACAGTTTGGTTAACACAGACACTGCCTGCTCTCTCCATTTACAGCCTGGTGTGTACATACACTGCCTGCTCGCTCCATTCAGTCTGGCTTGTACATACACTGCCTGCTCTCTCCATTCAGTCTGGCGTGTACATACACTGCCTGCTCTCTCCATTCAGTCTGGCGTGTACATACTCTGCCTGCTCTCTCCATTCAGTATGGCGTATACGTACACTGCCTGCTCTCTAGTGTGTACACACACTGACTGCTCTCTCCATTCACAGTTTGGTGTGTACACACACTACGTGCCCTCTCCATTCACAGTTTGGTGTGTATACACACTGCCTGCCCTGTCCATTCACAGTTTGGTGTACACTCACACTGCCTGCTCTCTCCATTTACAGCCTGGTGTGTACATACACTGCCTGCTCTCTCCATTCAGTCTGGTGTGCACACACACTGTCCCCTATCTTCATTCACAGTCTGGTGTGTACACACACTGCCTGCTTTCTCCATTCACCGTCTGGTGTGTACACACACTGCCTGCTCTCTCTATTCACAGTTTGGTGTACACGCACACTGCCTGCCCTCTCCATTCACAGTTTGGTGTACACTCACACTGCCTGTCCTTTCTATTCACAGTTTGGTTAACACAGACGCTGCCTGCTCTCTCCATTTACAGCCTGGTGTGTACATACACTGCCTGCTCTCTCCATTCAGTCTGGCGTGTACATACACTGCCTGCTCTCACCATTCAGTCTGGTATGTACATACTCTGTCTACTCTCTCCATTCATAGTTTGGTGTACACGCACACTGCCTGTCCTCTCCAATCACAGTTTGATGGGTACACACACTACGTGCCCTCTCCATTCACAGTTTGGTGTGTATATACACTGCCTGCCCTTTCCATTCACAGTTTGGTGTACACGCACACTGCCTGCTCTCTCCATTTAGTATGGCGTATACATACACTGCCTGCTCTCTCCATTCACAGTCTGGTGCTCTCTCTCTTTTAGTTCCTCTCTCTCTCTCTCTTTCCCTCCCCCTGTTGGTTGAAATTCTCTCTGGGGGAAGTCAGTCTGCTCTGTTTTCCAGTTCTCTGTGTAATCTGTCCTTGCTCTACTCCAGCTGCAGCCTGGCTCTGCTCCCCGACTCCTCTCGGTAAGTGTTTGAACTCTTAGTGCTGGGGCTGGGTTTGCAGCACCAGGAGTCGAGGCAGCGGCGCTCTGCTCCTTCCCTGACCTGCCCGGCCCGGCCCGGCCCAGCAGTTCGGATCTGCCGAGCCCGGTCCTCCTCTGTTCGGCTCTCGGCTCTGCCCGGTCCGGTCCTTCCCGGCTCGGCCGCTGCCTCTGATCCTGGGACGCGTGGGACTGGGACGAGCCGGCGAGCTAGAGGGACATCACCCAGAGCAACAGCAGACAAGGCTCACACTGGGATATCCCAGGGTCAGACCGGGATCACACTGGAATATCCCAGGGTCAGACCGGGCTCACACTGGGATATCCCAGGGTCAGACCGGGATCACACTGGGATATCCCAGGGTCAGACCGGGATCGCACTGGAATATCCCAGGGTCAGACCGGGATCGCACTGGGATATCCCAGGGTCAGACCGGGATCACACTGGGATATCCCAGGGTCAGACCGGGATCGCGCCGGGATATCCCATGGTCAGACCGGGATCGCGCTGGGATATCCCAGGGTCAGACCGGGATCGGACTGGGATATCCCAGGGTCAGACCGGGATCGCGCTGGGATATCCCAGGGTCAGACCGGGATCGCGCCGGGATATCCCAGGATCAGATCGGGATCGCGCCGGGATATCTCAGGGTCAGACCGGGATCGCGCCGGGATATCTCAGGGTCAGACCGGGATCGCGCTGGGATATCTCAGGGTCAGACAGGGCTCAGACTAGGATATCCCAGGGTCAGACCGGGATCACACTGGGAAATCTCAGGGTCAGACCGGGATCAGACTAGGATATCCCAGGGTCAGACCAGGATCACACTGGGATATCCCAGGGTCAGACCGGGATCACACTGGGATATCCCAGGGTCAGACCGGGATCACACTGGGATATCCCAGGGTCAGACCGGGATCACACTGGGATATCCCAGGGTCAGACCGGGATCACACTGGGATATCCCAGGGTCAGACCGGGATCACACTGGGATATCCCAGGGTCAGACCGGGATCACACTGGGATATCCCAGGGTCAGACCGGGATCACACTGGGATATCCCACGGTCAGACCGGGATCACACTGGGATATCCCAGGGTCAGACCGGGATCACACTGGGATATCCCAGGGTCAGACCGGGATCAGACTAGGATATCCCAGGGTCAGACCGGGATCAGACTAGGATATCCCAGGGTCAGACCGGGATCAGACTAGGATATCTCAGGGTCAGCCCGGGATCGCACTGGGATATTCCAGGGTCAGACCGGGATCGCACTGGGATATCCCAGGATCACACTGGGATATCCCAGGGTCAGACCGGGATCGCACTGGGATATCCCAGGGTCAAACCGGGATCGCACTGGGATATCCCAGGGTCAGACTGGGATCGCACTGGGATATCCCAAGGTCAGACCGGGATCGCACCGGGATATCTCAAGGTCAGACCGGGATCGCACCGGGATATCTCAGAGTCAGACCGGGATCACGCTGGGATATCTCAGGGTCAGACCAGGATCACGCTGGGATATCCCAGGGTCAGACCGGGATCACGCTGGGATATCCCAGGGTCAAACAGGGATATCTCAGGGTCAGACAGGGCTCAGACTAGGATATCTCAGGGTCAGACTGGGATCAGACTGGGATATCCCAGGGTCAGACCGGGATCACACTGGGAAATCTCAGGGTCATACCGGGATCACACTGGAATATCCCAGGGTCAGACCGGGATCACACTGGGAAATCTCAGGGTCATACCAGGATCACACTGGGATATCCCAGGGTCAGACCGGGATCACACTGGGATATCCCATGGTCAGACCGGGATCACACTGGGATATCCCAGGGTCAAACCGGGATCACACTGGGATATTCCAGGGTCAGACCGGGATCAGACTAGGATATCCCAGGGTCAGACCGGGATCAGACTAGGATATCCCAGGGTCAGACTGGGATCGGACTGGGATATCCCAGGGTCAGACTGGGATCAGACTAGGATATCCCAGGGTCAGACCAGGATCAGACTAGGATATCCCAGGGTCAGACTGTGATCGGACTGGGATATCTCAGGGTCAGACCGGGATCAGACTAGGATATCCCAGGGTCAGACTGGGATCGGACTGGGATATCTCAGGGTCAGACGGATATCTCAGGGTCAGTCCGGGATTACCCTGGGATATCTCAGGGTCAGACCGGGATCACAGTGAGATATCTCAGGGTCAGACCCGGATCAAACTGGGATATCCCAGGGTCAGACTGGGATCAGACAAGGATATCACAGGGTCAAACAGGGATATCTCACGGTCAGACTGGGAGCAGACTTGGATACCCCAGCGTCAGGCTGGGATATCTCAGGGTCAGAAGGATATCTCAGGGTCAGTCCGGGATTACCCTGGGATATCTCAGGGTCAGACCGGGATCACAGTGGGATATCTCAGGGTCAGACCCGGATCAAACTGGGATATCCCAGGGTCAGACTGGGATCAGACAAGGATATCACAGGGTCAAACAGGGATATCTCACAGTCAGACTGGGATCAGACTGGGATACCCCAGCGTCAGGCTGGGATATCTCAGGGTCAGACCGGGATACCCTAGGGTCAGACCGGTTTGTGTGTTTATGTACATGGATTGTAATCCTGTTTTTGCATTTTTCATAGTCCTCCTTAATCTACTGTTATCTAATATGGAACCACTTCCTCCTCTAGTACTGTCCAATAATGTCACTTTATGCACTAATTTCTCTTAGTCATAGAATCATAGAGTTATACAGCACAGAAACAGGTCCTTCGGCCCATCGTGTCCGTGCCAGCCATCAAACACCTATCTATTCCAATCCCATTTACCAGCACTTGGCCGTAGCCCTGTATGCTATGGTATTTCAAGTGCTCATCTAAATACTTCTTAAACGTTGTGAAGGTTGCTGCTTCTATCACCTCATCACGCAGTGTGTTCCAGATTCCCACCACCCTCTGGGTGAAAAATCTTTTCCTCAAATCCACTCTAAACTTCCTGCTCCTTACCTTAAATCTATGCCCCCTGGTTGTTAACACCTCTGCTAAGGGGAAAAGTTGCTTCCAATCTACGCTATCTATGCCCCTTATAATTTTGTACACCTCAGTCAGGTCCTCCCTCAGCCTTCTCTGCTCTCAGGAAAACAACCCCAGCTATCCAATCTCTCTTCATAGATAAAATGCTGCTGACCGGCAACATCCTGGTGAATCTCCTCTGCACCCTCTCCAGTGCAATCACATCCTGTCTATAATGTGGCACCAGAACTGCACACAGTACTCCAGCAGCGGCCTAATTAGCGTTTTATACAGCTCCAACATAACCTCCCTGCTCTTATATTAAATGCCTTGACTAATAAAGGCATGTATCCTGTATGCCTTCTTAACCACCTTATCTATCTATGTTACTGCCTTCAGGGGCGAACGGACATGTACACCAAGGCCCCTCTGATCCTCTGTACTTTCTAGGGTCTTACCATTCATTGTGTATTCCCTTGCTGTGTTAGTCCTCCCAAATGCATGACATATGACCATAAGACATAGGAGCAGAAGTAGGCCATTTGGCCCATCAGGTCTGCTCCGGCATTCAATGAGATCATGGCTGATCTGATAATCCTCAACTCCACTTTCCTGCTTTTTCCCCAGAACTCTTGATTTTCTTACTGATTAAAAATCTGTCTATCTCAGCCTTGAATTACTTAATGACCCAGCCTCTACACAGGAGCAACCTAATGAACCTTCTCTGGACTGCCTCCAATGCCAGTATATCTTTCCTTAGATAAGGTGACCAAAACTGTTCACAGTATTCTAGGTATCGTCTAACTAGTGCCTTGTATAGTTTTGTCAAGACTTCCCTATTTTTATACTCCATTCCTTTTGAAATAAAGACCAACATTCCATTTACCTTCCCTATTACCTGCTCAACTTGTATGCTAGCTTTTTGGGATTCATGCACGAGGACTCCCAAATTCCTCTGTGCTACAGCTTTCTAATGTCTTTCTCCTTTTAAATAATATTCAGCTCCTCTATTCTTCCTGCCAAAGTGCATAACCTCGCATTTTTCCACATTATATTCCATCTGCCACATTTTGGCCCACTCACTTAACCTGTCTATATCCCTCTGTAGACTCTTTGTGTCATCCTCACCACTTGCTTTCCTACCAATTTTTGTGTCATCTGCAAATTTGGTGATAGTACATTCATTTCCCTCATCCAAGTCATTAATATATATTGTAAATAATTGTGGCCCCAGCACTGATCCTTGTGGCATCCACTAGTTACAGGTTGCCATCCTGAAAATGCCCCCCCGTATCCCAACTCTCTATCATCTATTAGTTAACCAGTCCTCTATCCATGCTAATATACTACCCCCCAACACCATGGGCTCTTATCTTATTAAGTGGCCTTATGTGTGGTACCTTATTGAAAGCCTTTTGGAAATCCAAATATATTATATCTACTTGTTCCCCTTTATCTATCCTGCTTGCTACCTCCTCAAAGAATTCAATACATTTTTCAGGCATGATTTCCCCTTCATGAAGCCATGCTGAATCTGCCTGATTAGATTATGTATTTCTAAATGCTCTACTATTACATCCTTTATAATAGACTCCAACATTTTCCCAATGACTATTTGTGTAGTTACTTCCTTTAATATCCTAGGATGCAACCCATCAGGTCCAAGGGATTTCATGGCCTTTAGTCCCATTATTTTCCCAATATTTTTTCTCTAGTGATAGTTATTGTATTTATTTCCTCCCCCAATTTTGCCCCTTGATTATTTAGTATTTTTGGAATGCTATTCGTGTTTTCTACCATGAAGACTGATGCAAAGTAGTTATTCAACTCCTCTGCCATTTCCTTGTTCCCCGTTATTTCCCCAGCCTCATTCTCTAAGGGGCCTATATTTACTTTGTTCAGCTTTTTATATATTTAAAGAAGCTCTTACTGTCCGTTTTTATATTACTTGCTAGTTTACCATCAAAGTTTATTTTCTCCCTCTATTATTTTTGGTCATCTTCTGTTGGTTTTTAAAACTTTCCCCATCCTCTGGCTAACCACTAATCTTTGCCACATTGTACACTTTTTCTTTCACTTTGATATTATCCTTAACTTCCTTGGTTAACCATAGTTGGATTATCCCCCTCCTACAATCCTTCTTCCTCACTGGGATATATCTTTGTTGTGAGTCATGAAGTATTTTTGAAATGTCTGCCATTGTTCATCAACCGTCTTTTCTGCTAAACTCATTCCCCAGCCCACTGCAGCCAACTCTGCCCTCATTCCTTTGTAATTAACCTTATTTACGTTTAGCACAGTTGTTTCCGACTCTAGTTTCTCACTCTCAAACTGAATGCTAAATTCCACCACGTTATGGTCACTGTTTCCTAGGGAATCTTTTACTCTGAGATAATTTATTAAACCTACTTTGTTACACACTACCAGATCCAAATTCCCTGGTTGGATCCATAACATATTGTTCTAGGAAACTGTCCTGAATACACTCTATAAATTCTTGCTTATGGCTACCTCTGTCAATTTGATTTTCCAAATCTACATGGAGATCAAAGTCACCCATGGTTAACATACAGCCTTGTTTACATGCCCTCATTATTTCCTGATTCATTCTCTGTTCAACAGCATAGCTACTGTTAGAGGGACTAAAGACTACTCCCACTAGTATCTTCTTTCCTTTGTCATTTCTTACCTCCACCCACATGGATTCCACGTCTTCCAATCCAAGATCATTTCTTGCTGTCGTACTTATTCCACCTCGTACTAACAAAGCTACCCCACCATCCTTTTCTTCCTGCCTGTCCTTTTGAAAAGTCACATACCCCTGAATATTTAGTTCCCAGCTTTGATTTCCTTGTAACCATGTCTCCGTAATAGCGATACCTCACACTTCTCAGGATTCAATTTCATTTGCAACTTCTCTGCCAATCTTACCAGCCCATCTATATCGTCCTGTAATCTAAGGCTTTCCTGCTCACTATTTACGACACCATCAGTACTTGCGTCATCTGCAAACTTACTGATCTTGCCTCTTATATTCATGCCTAAATCATTAATGTACACTACAAACATCAAGGGTCCCACACTAATCCCTGTGGTACACCACTCATCACAGGCTTCCAATGGCAAAAACAACCTCTGAGCATCACCCTCCGCCTTCTGCCACTAAGCCAATTTTGGATCCAATTTGCCATATTGCCCTGGATCCCATGGGGTCTTATCTTCTTGACCATTCTCTCATGTAGGACCTTGTCAAAAGCCTCACCTAGGTCCATGTAGACTACATCAACTGCACTACCCTCATCTACACAACTAGTCACCGCCTCGAAAAATTCAATCAAATTTTTTAGGCATGATCTCCCCCTGACAAAGCCATGCTGACTATCCCTGATTAATCCCAGGCTCTCAAAGTGGAGATTAATCCCTGTCCCTCAGAATTTTTTTCCAGTAGTTTCCCTGCCACTCATGTTAGACTCACTGGCCTGTAATTACCTGGTTTATCCCTACTACCGTTCTTGAATAATGGTACCACATTTGCTGTCTTCCAGTCCTCTGGCACCTCTCCTGTGGCCAGAGAGGATTTGAAATTTAGTGTCAGAGCCCCTGTAATCTCTTCCCTTGGCCTCACGTAGCAGCCTGGGATACATCTCATCTGGGCCAGGGGATTTATCCACTTTTAAGCCCACTAAAACTGCTAATTTTTCCTCCCTTTCAATGCTGATTTGTTCCAGTCTATCACAGTCCCCCTTCCTGATTTCTACACCTACATCATCCTTCTTATAGTGAACACTGATAAAAAGTAATCATTTAAAACCTTACCTACGTCCTCCAGCTCCGCGCACAGATTGTCACTTTGGTCCCTAATGGGCCCCATTCTTTCCCTGGTTATCTTCTTGCCCTTAATATATTTATAAAATGCCTTGGGATTTTCCTTAATCTTGCCCGCCAGTGTTTTCTCATGCCCCCCTCTTCGGTCTCCTAATTACTTTTTTTAGTACCCCACTATACTTTCTATACTCCTCTAGGACTTCTGCTGTTTTCAACCCTCTGTATCTGCCATAAGCCTCCTTTTTTGCCCTTATCCAATCCTCTATATCCCTTGTCATTCAGGGTTCTCTGGACTTGTTGGTCCTACCTTTCACCTTTACAGGAAGATGTTGGCCCTGAATGCTCACTATTTCCTTTTTGAATGACTCCCACTGGTCTTTCCTACAAATAGCTGTTCCCAGTCCACTTTGGCTAGATCCTGTCTTATCGTATTGAAATCAGCCTTCCCCCAATTCAGGACCTTTATTTCCGTTCCATCATTGTCCTTTTCCAAAACTACCTTAAATCTTACAGAGTTATGGTCACTATCCCCCAAATGCTCCTTCACTGACACTTCTACCACTTGCCTGGCTTCATTCTCTAAGATTAGGTCTATAACCACCCCTTCTCTTGTAGGAGTTTCTATGTGCTGGCTCAAAAAGCTCTCCTGGATGCATTTTAAGAATTTAACCCCCTCTAATCCTTTTACACTAAGACTATCCCAGTTAATATTGGGGACGTTGAAATCCCCTACTATTATTAGCCTATTATTTTTACACTTCTCTGAGATTTGCCTACTCCCGCTCCTCTATCTCCCCCTGATTGTTTGTAGGCCTATAGTACACTCCCAGCAAAGTGATTGCCCCCTTTTTGTTTTTAAGTTCTGCTTATATGGCCTCATTTGAGGAACCTTCTAAGATACCATCCATCCTTACTGCAGTAATTGACTCCATGATCAATAGTGCAATGCCACCTCCTCTTTTACACCCCCACCTCCCCCCCCATCAAGCCTGAAGATTCTATACCCTGGAATATTGAGCTGCCAGTCCTGCCCTTCCCTCAACCATGTCTCTGTGATAGCAACAATATTATATTCCCATGTGTTAATCAACACCCTCAATTCATCTGTCTTACTGTAAGACTCCTTGTGTTAAAATAGATGCATTCCAGCCTTGCATTATTCCCTTGTGCCTCAACAGGTCTATATTTGCTCTGTCTTCCAGACTGATTTAGTTTTTCTTCTGTATTTGGCTGTGCATCACCCCTCCTGTACCTCCACTCTGTATCCCATCCCCCTGCCAAATTAGTTTAAACCCCCCACATCCTGCCCAACTGCACTAGCAAACCTGCCCGGAAGGATGTTGGTCCCCTTCCAGTTCAGGTGCAACCTATCCTACTTGTACAGGCCCCACCTTTGCCAGAAAACAGACCCAGTGATCCAGGAAATTAAAGCCCTCCATCCTCCACCATCTCTCCAGCCACACATTTATCCTCCTATTCCTATACTCACTAACGCCTGGCACAGGGAGTAATTCAGGGATTATAACCTTTGAGGTCCTACTTTTTAATCTGCTACCTAGCTCCCTAAATTCTTGTTGCGGTACCTGATCCCTCTTTCTACCTATGTCGTTGGTACCAATGTGAACCACATTCTCTAACTGTTCGGCCTCCCCCTACAGAATGCCCTGCAGCCGTTTTGTGACATCCGTGACCCTGGCACTAGGGAGGCAGCAGATCATCCTGGAGTCACATCTACGGCCACAGAAAGGCCTGTCTGCACCCCTCCTTTATGCTTTTATTTACTGGTGCCCAATGGACCACCCCCTCCCCTACCAATTTTGTTTAAACCCTTCCCAACCACACTAGTGAATCTTCCCATGAGGACATTGTCCCTGTCCTGTTGAGGTGCAACTCATCCCTTATGAATTGGTCCCAGAACTGGTCCCAATGGCCTAAGAATCTGAATCCCTCCTTCCTGCACCATGCATTGATCCTCCCTACCTTCCTATTTCTACTCCGTCTAGCATGTCGCACTGGGAGTAATCCAAAGATCACTACCTTTAAGGTCCTACATCTTAAATTTCCCCCTAGCTCCTGAAAATCTGATCTTAGGACCTCAATACCTGCCCTCTCTATGTCGTTGGCAAACCCTCCACCACCAACGCACAGTAGCAGCAGTGTGTACCATTTACAAGATGCACTGCAGGAACTCACCAAGGCTCCTTAGATAGCACCTTCCAAACCCACGACCATTACCATCTAGAAAGACAATGGCAGCTGATAGATGGGAACACTGCCACCTGGAAGTTCCCCTCCAAGCCACTCACCGTCCTGACTTGGAAATATATCTCCATTCCTTCACTGTCACTGGGTCAAAATCCTGGAACTCTCTTCCTAACAGCACTGTGGGTATACTTACACCACATGGACTGCAGCGGTTCAAGAAGGCAGCTCACCACCACCTTCTCAAGGGCAGTTAGGGATGGGCTAGAAATACTGGCCTAGCTAGCGACACCCACATCACGTGAATGAATAAATAAAAAAAATCTCCTGGCTCACTCCCTTCCTCCTGCAGAATATTCTGCACTCCCTCTGTGATGTCCTATATCCTGGCATCTAAGAGGCAACACACTGCGCAGAGCTTACGACGACAATTATAGAAATGCCTCTCTGTCCCCCTCAGTATGGAAGCTCCTGTAGCAAATGGATGTCTACTCTTCGCTGTTCCCTCTTGCACAGCCTCTTGCCCACTGGTGCCCAATATCTTGGTGAGCAATATTCAGCTTTTGGTCGGGTAGAGGTGGTTAATTTGTGACATGTAACTCCTGTATGTGTTTGGCATGTTTTGTGCCTTGGTGAGAGTTGTGTGTCCTGGACTCATGGCTGCTGTTCTGTCTGATGACTGAGTAGAGAATCAGAATTGAATATACAAAAGTTGTGCAGTTCACCACGTGGAGTGTTTTCAAATCACCATGCTGATGAGTATAGCACCAATAATCCCAATTAAAACAAGTATCAGAAAAATGGAAGGAATTTTAATATCACAAATTTGTAGAGTTTTTTAATTCATCCATGGGATGTGGGCGTCACTGGCTAGGCCAGCATTTATTGCCCATCCCTAATTGCCCTTGATCAGAGGGCATTTCAGAGTCAGACACAATGCTGTGGGTCTGGAGTCACAGGTAGGCCAAACCAGGTAAGGACGGCAGATTTCCTTCCCTACAGAGTGGAATAGAAAAAGACACGATGTAAAGGCAGACAGAGACATGCTTCCTGTTGTTGGTCGTTCAGTTAATAAGAGGCAGCATTGAAGCTGACAAGGATAGAGCTGTGGGATGAGTGAGGGATCCTTCCCTTGATCACACCACTTGCGTATAGTGTATTACTGCCTTGGGCTTCCTTGTCTCCCTCTTATTACAAGGCAGAGCCTCCCAGCACATTGCTGCTCACCGGCGTGGGCACTTCTTGGACACTGTCACCAGGAATTTCTCGCAACTCCTTTCGCTGTGCTGTGAAACAGCCATGGAAGTTTCAGTGGTGTAACAGGAGCAGCCCCCAGGAAGTGCCTGGAGTGTGTTATCCCATTTGGATCTTATCGCTTTAAAGGTTGCACTGCAGGATAAGTAAACTTGATCAGTAAGTAGGGATTGGTTGACACTGAGGTTGGGTTTTGATAGCCTGCTGATTTAGGCTGAAAGAAGTGAAGAGTTACACACTTCAGGGATGCCAGGGAGGAATTCGTTCAACTCGCTTCATTTTGGTTTCCACATAGAAACATGGAGAGGATGTGGAGAACCGGAAAGGGTGTGGGGGATGGGTCATTTGGAGTTTGGATCAAACAAATTCGTAAGGTTCTAAGGAACCCTGAGCAAGTATCAATAAAATGGAGAAAGATGTTGCAAAAAGAGTTTGCTTTATTTGTTATCCTGTCTGGGATTATGAGTGCAGCGTCCCCAGATGCACAATCTATTGATGGATTTAAGTTTTATAGAGAGTTGAAGTAAATTCATGTCCTTTTTTCCAGCTCCCCATGTAAATCCCCCTCAGAGGCACAAGCCCATTCTTTGTTTACATAAAAACCTGGACGACATTAACCCAAGGTCAGTGGTATCTATGGAGCAGCTGTGAAAGCCAGTCACCATGCTGTCGTTGAGCAGACACACTTCCCATTACCCCAGCGGTTAAATCATCCTACCACTGTCACGGTATTTTTTGTCAAATACACCTTCACCCACGTTGATTTCACCTTTTACTCAACTGTCAAACATAGTGTTCCTGTAATGGGATATCCTGTACATAGCAAGATCTTGTTGGACTCAGTACAAATGAAAGTCTGAGACAATCTAAGTGTGGTTGCCCTGTGTTGCTAATGTTTGCCAGTAAGATACTTCTCTTGTAACGTGCCATGGATGAACTGTCAAACTGCTTTCTTTTTTTACATACTTGACGTGTTTTAATCCCCCCATGACCTTGCCCCTCCTCCACTCTACTACTACCCCAAACTTTTTATTTCTCGGACTTTGACCTTATGCCCTTCTGCACTTCAACATTGAGAGTCATGCCTTCAGCTGAGTAAGCACCACACTGTGATCTTGTCTAAACTATGCACCTCTCTCTCTCTCCCTCCTAAGACCCTCTTCATAACCCATTACTTTGACCAATCAGTCACATGTCCTAATATCCCCTTTGCCTTGGTGCTCATTTTTTCCTTATTGCCTATGAAGCATTTTGGAATGCTTATCCATGTCAAAGATGTTTGAATGTAAGTTGTTCTGAGGTGGCTGGTTTCTTTGAATTCATGTCCACCATTTAGGACTGAGTTGACCTTTGACCTCAGTGAGCAGGGGCCTGAGATGGTCAATTGTGACATGATAGCAGCTGTGGACCCAGGCCTGCCCATGTCTCTTCACATGGGTAGCTACAGGAAGGACATCTGTGCTTGTTCCTTGTCTGGCACTGCCATGTGGGCACAGCCTCACATCACAGTGACTTGCATGACAGCAGCCCCAGTGGCTGAGATTGCAGAGGCCTCTACCTATAGCACTGGTCACATGAGCATTGAGCTTTTCCACTAATGGAATTGTTTGTATTGGTGGTGTGGAGGGAGTGGTACCGGTGAGAGAGGGGTCAACAATTGAGAGAGAGAGGGAAAGAGTTAAAGTTTCTGCAGAGTGTGCCACACTGGGAATGGGCAGAATGCTGCAAATCACACTGGGGAGATGTGAGGGGACTTTTGTACATCAGCTTGTTGGAAGGCTGCTACTTGGTGAGGATATCAGCCAGACAAGTGTTGTCACCTTCTCCCACATAACCTGGAACCACCCATCTTGGTACTTGGTGAATGTTGGTCCTCTGGTTTCACTCGCAGTGATAGTATTTTCTGCTGCCTGATTGAGAAATAGGGGTCCCTGCTGTAGGACCTAGTACTTAACAATATGTCTGTGCGTTAATGACCCTGCACAAATTCCCTTTGCTGACAAGAACAGCTGCGCTCTTTAAACTGCAGCAGCTGGCAATGCTGCACTCCCATTTTAAGCAACAAGATAGCAGTGAGTTTGGGTCACAAACCTAGTTCAGTCATTGCTCCATGTTACTCTCTTTGAAGTCACCGGCCCCTGACCTGATTTTATCAGTATCCTGCCAGGCTGGACAGTTAAAATGAGCCCTAATGACCAGTGTTAGTTATATTGGAGTTAGCTGGAAAATGATAATGGGGTATGGCTTGTTCATATCATTACTGGCTGTAGTAGAAATCTCAAAATAAGATAGATAACTGATTGAGGCCTTAGGACAATGTTATCAAAGATCTAGATTCTGAATGGTCCAAATTAATTAAGCAAAGTGTTGACTGTGGTGAAAGGATCAGGTTGTAGCGTCACAGAGTCATAAAATCATTTATGACACAGAAGAAGGCCATTTGGCTCATCAAATTTGTGCCCACTGGTGCCAGCTTACAAAGGGAAGTCAGAGAAGCATTTCACCCAAAGGGCAATAACAGCTGTGGAGCAGGGTACAAGGGAGAGACATTGAAGAGGTCAGTGGACAGGGGTGCAAGAGGCAATTCAAAGTGTTTGTGGAGAGATGGGATGGAGGGACACAGTGAGGAAGTGGGTAGATTAATCAATGAAAAAAAGCTCAAGACTGTTGACCCAGGTATCATTTCCTGTTGCTGACAGCTCTGGTGTTCTTACATGTGTCACATGGTCAGTCAGAGTGAACAGCAGTCTGTAAGAGTGAGCCGTACTGTTGGGCAGCTCGTGTATCGCTGCTGATTTCACAGAGTTACATTTGGACTGCCCCAGTATTTATTATTTTTCAGCAGCAGCTGCACTTTCTCAGAGAACAGTCAGCTTTTCAGAAGACTACTTTTGATATACTGAGTTATATGCTTGCTGCTCCTTAATCATTCTCTATTCTCCAACACCTCTCTGTAGATTGTAACAATTCTCTTCCTGTTTCAGTCATGTAGGAGCTTGCTTTGCTGCCTACTTCCTGTGGCTCTCCTGTGAGATTTTCACATTTTGTGGGTGCCTCAGGGTAGATGTTACTCATCTTTTCAGTTCCTCTCCCTCCCCCTCATTGATCTTACTGGGCTCTGTTCGCCAGCTGTCTGGACCCTGTCTCATTTAGATGCTTTCGCTACTTAGCTACACGTTCAGTCAATGTTCGACTTAATTTATTTGCTGATTATTTTGTTTTGTGTTCGAGCAGGCTGGCAGTAACTGACATGCCTTGTTCTGAAAAAGAGTCAAATCGGACTCGAAACATTAACTGTTTCTCTCTCCACAGATGCTGCTAGACCTGCTGAGTTCTTCCAGCATTTTCTGTTTTTATTTCAGATTTTCAACATCCGTGCTATTTTGCTTTTATTATTATGCCTGAACTATCACTGTTCTATACTCAGTGATCTGGGATCACCCATTTCCACCCTTCTCTTACCATCACCTGGTCCATCTCTGATACTTCCCTTCCCTTCCTCGAAATCTCTGTCTCTATTCCTGGGGATAGGCTACCAACTAATATTCATTATAAACCCAGAAATAAAAACAAAAAAACTGCAGATGCTAGAAATCCAAAACAAAAACAGAATTACCTGGAAAAACTCAGCAGGTCTGGCAGCATCGGCGGAGAAGAAAAGAGTTGACATTTCGAGTCCTCATGACCCTTCGACAGAACTTGAGTTCGAGTCCAAGAAAAAGTTGAAATATAAGCTGGTTTAAGGTGTATGTGTGGGGGGCGGAGAGATAGAGAGAGAGAGAGAGGTTGGGGGGCGGGGGGGGGTGGTTTGGGGGGTGGGGGGTTGGGGGTGCGGTTGTATGGACAAACAAGCAGTGATAGAAGCAGATCATCAAAAGATGTCAACGACAATGGTACAATAGAACACATAGGTGTTAAAGTTAAAGTTGGTGGTTGGTGATATTATCTAAACGAATGTGCTAATTAAGAATGGATGGTAGGGCACTCAAGGTATAGCTCTAGTGGGGGTGTTTTTTTTTATAATGGAAATAGGTGGGAAAAGGAAAATCTTTATAATTTATTGGAAAAAAAAGGAAGGAGGAAACAGAAAGGGGGTGGGGATGGGGGAGGGAGCTCACGACCTAAAGTTGTTGAATTCAATATTCAGTCCGGAAGGCTGTAAAGTGCCTAGTCGGAAGATGAGGTGTTGTTCCTCCAGTTTGCGTTGGGCTTCACTGGAACAATGCAGCAAGCCAAGGACAGACATGTGGGCAAGAGAGCAGGGTGGAGTGTTAAAATGGCAAGCGACAGGGAGGTTTGGGTCATTCTTGCGGACAGACCGCAGGTGTTCTGCAAAGCGGTCGCCCAGTTTACGTTTGGTCTCTCCAATGTAGAGGAGACCACATTGGGAGCAACGAATGCAGTAGACTAAGTTGGGGGAAATGCAAGTGAAATGCTGCTTCACTTGAAAGGAGTGTTTGGGCCCTTGGACGGTGAGGAGAGAGGAAGTGAAGGGGCAGGTGTTACATCTTTTGTGTGGGCATGGGGTGGTGCCATAGGAGGGGGTTGAGGAGTAGGGGGTGATGGAGGAGTGGACCAGGGTGTCCCGGAGGGAGCGATCCCTACGGAATGCCGATAAGGGGGGTGAAGGGAAGATGTGTTTGGTGGTGGCATCATGCTGGAGTTGGCGGAAATGGCGGAGGATGATCCTTTGAATGCGGAGGCTGGTGGGGTGATAAGTGAGGACAAGGGGGACCCTATTATGTTTCTGGGAGGGAGGAGAAGGCGTGAGGACGGATGCGCGGGAGATGGGCTGGACACGGTTGAGGGCCCTGTCAACGACCGTGGGTGGAAAACCTCGGTTAAGGAAGAAGGAGGACATGTCAGAGGAACTGTTTTTGAAGGTAGCATCATCGGAACAGATGCGACAAAGGCGAAGGAACTGGGAGAATGGGATGGAGTCCTTACAGGAAGCGGGGTGTGAGGAGCTGTAGTCGAGGTAGCTGTGGGAGTCGGTGGGTTTGTAATGGATATTGGTGGACAGTCTATCACCAGAGATTGAGACAGAGAGGTCAAGGAAGGGAAGGGAAGTGTCAGAGATGGACCATGTGAAAATGATGGAGGGGTGGAGATTGGAAGCAAAATTAATAAATTTTTCCAAGTCCCGACGAGAGCATGAAGCGGCACTGAAGTAATCATCGATGTACCGGAGAAAAAGTTGTGGAAGGGGGCCGGAGTAGGATTGCAACAAGGAATGTTCCACATACCCCATAAAGAGACAGGCATAGCTGGGGCCCATGCGGGTACCCATAGCCACACCTTTTATTTGGAGGAAGTGAGAGGAGTTGAAGCAGAAATTGTTCAGCGTGAGAACAAGTTCAGCCAGACGGAGGAGAGTAGTAGTGGATGGGGATTGTTCGGGCCTCTGTTCGAGGAAGAAGCTAAGGGCCCTCAGACCATCCTGGTGGGGGATGGAGGTGTAAAGGGATTGGACGTCCATGGTGAAGAGGAAGCGGTTGGGGCCAGGGAACTGGAAATTGTTGATGTGACGTAAGGTGTCAGAGGAATCACGGATGTAGGTGGGAAGGGACTAGACAAGGGGAGAGAGAAGGGTGTCAAGATAACGAGAAATGAGTTCTGTGGGGCAGGAGCAAGCTGAGACGATCGGTCTACCGGGGCAGTTCTGTTTGTGGATTTTGGGTAGGAGATAGAAGCGGGCCCGAGGTTGGGCGACTATCAGGTTGGAAGCTGTGGGAGGGAGATCCCCAGAGGAGATGAGGTCAGTGACAGTCCTGGAAACAATGGCTTGATGTTCAGTGGTGGGGTCATGGTCCAGGGAGAGGTAGGAGGAAGCGTCTGCGAGTTGACGCTCAGCCTCCGTGAGGTAGAGGTCAGTGCGCCAGACAACAACAGCACCACCCTTGTCAGCGGGTTTGATGACAATGTCAGGGTTGGACCTGAGAGAATGGAGTGCAGTAAGTTCAGAGAGAGACAGGTTAGAATGGGTGAGAGGAGCAGAGAAATTGAGACGACAAATGTCGCGCCGACAGTTCTCAATGAAACATTATAAACCCATTATTCTCATTATAAATTCTCATTATAAACCCACTGACTCACAGCTACCTCGATTATACCCTTCCCCCTGCATGGATTCCATTCCATTCTCCCAGTTTCTCCATCTCCATTGCTCTTGTTCCAATCATTTCTCAACCAAGGATCTCTCCCCCCACCACTCCCTGCACTGTGGGTGACAGGCTCTCGACCATGTCCAACCCATTTCCTGCTCTGCTGCTCTCAATCCTGCCCCCTCGCTCCCAGAACCATGATAGAGTTCCTCTGGTCCTCACCTTCCACTCCACTAACCTCTGCAGTCAACTGCATTTACTGCCATTTCTGCCACCTCCAGCATGATGCCAGCACCAAACACATCTCCCCTTCCCTGCTGAAGGGACCATTCCCTCCGTGACACCCTGGTCCACTCCTCAGTCACCCCCAACACCCCATCCTCTTACCAAGGCACCTTCCCATGCAACTACAGGAGTGTAACACCTGCCCTTTTAGCTCATGTCTCTTCATCATCCAAGATCCCAAACACTCCTTCCAGCTGAAGCAGTGATTCACATGTGCTGATTTCAATCTAGTCAACTGTATTCGCTGCACACAATATGGTCCCCTCTACAATGGGGAGACCAAACACTGATTGGGTGACCATTTTGTGGAACACCCTGTTCAGTCTATAAACATGACTCTGATCTTTCTGTGGCCTGCCATTTCAATTCCCCAACCTGCTCTCACGTTGACATCTCTGTTCCTACATACAAATGTATGAACATATGAATTAGGAGCCACTCAGCCCCTTGAGCCTGCTCTGCCATTCAATAAGATCGTGGCTGATCTGAATGAAACCTCAACCCCACATTTCTACCTACCCTTGATAACCTTTCACCCCCTTGTTAATCAAGAATCTAGCTCTGCCTTAAAAATATTCAAAGACTCTGCTTCTATCACCTTTGGAGAAAGAGTTCAAAAATTCATGACCCTCTGAGAGAAAAAAATTCTCATATCTGTCTTAAATGAGTGACCCATTATTTTTAAACAGTGACCCCTAGTTCTAGATTCTCCCGCAAGAGGAAACATCCTCCCCACATCCACCCTGTCAAGTCCCCTCAGGACCTTAAAGGTTTCGATCAAGTTGCTTCTTACTCTTGTAAACTCCAGCAGATACAAGCCTAACCTGTCCAACCTTTCCACATAAGACAACCCACCCGTTCCTGGTATTAGTCCAATAAACCTCCTCTGAACTGCTTCTAATACATTTACATCTTTCTTTAAATAAGGAGACCAATACTGTACACAGTACTCCAGATGTACTGTCTCACCAGTGCCCTGTACAACTGAAGCATAACCTCACTACTTCTGTATTCAATTCCCCTCACAATAAATGATAACATTTTATTAGTTTTCCTAATTACCACGGTACATGCATATTAGCCTTTTGTGCTTCACGCACTAGGACATCGCGATCTCTCTGAATCTCAGAGCTCTGCAATCTCACACCATTTAGATAAAGAGCTTCCTTTTTATTCTTCCTGCCAAATGGATAATTTCACATTTGCCCCATTTGCCAGATCTTTGCCCACTTACTTGACGCATCCATGTCCCTTTGTAGCCTCTTTATGTCCTCTTCACAATTTACTTTCCTTGACCTGCTGCAATGTTGCAATGAAGCTCAACGTAAGCTCGAGGAACGTCATCTCCATCTTTCGATGAGGCACTTTACAGCCTTCCAAGATGAGCATCCAGTTCAACAAATTTCAGACCGTAAACTCTGCCCCCCTATTTTGTTTCCTTTTCAGGAGTTGCATATTTGCTTAACCTCTCTGTATCTCATTGTAGCCTTTTAAAAAATCTATTGGCTCTTTCATGGGATGTGTGTGTCGCAGGCAAGGGCAGCATTTGTTGCCCATCCCTAATTGCCCTTGAATTTGATGTAACTCTGTTCCCTGCCCCCAGCACTGGCCTAACTCTGTTCCCTGCCCCCAGCACTGGCCTAACTCTGTTCCCTGCCCCCCAGCACTGGTCTAAATCTGTTCCCTGTCCCCAGCACTGGTCTAGCTCTGTTCCCTGCCCCCAGCACTGGTCTAAATCTGTTCCCTGCCCCCAGCACTGGCCTAACTCTGTTCCCTGCCCCCAGCACTAGTCTAGCTCTGTTCCCTGCCCCCAGCACTAGTCTAGCTCTGTTCCCTGCCCCCAGCAATGGTCTAACCTTTCATCAATGTCACCAGCACTGGCCTAACTCTGTTCCCTACCCCCAGCACTGACCTAACTCTGTTCCCTGCCCCCAGCACTGGCCTAACTCTGTTCCCTGCCCCCACTACTGGTCTAACTCTGATCCATATCCCCAGCACTGGTCGAACTCTATTCCCTGCACCCAGCACTGGTCTGACTCTGATCCCTTCCCCAGCACTCGTCCAACTCTTGATCAATGTCCCCAGCACTGGTCTAACTCTGATCGCTAGCTCCCAGGTCTGGTCTAGCTCTGATCCCTGCTCCCAGCACTGGCCTAACTCTGTTCCCTGCCCCAGCACTGGCCTAACTCTGATCGTTGTTCCCCAGCACAGTTCTAAATCTGTTGCTGGCTCCCAGGTCTGGTCTAGCTCTGATCCCTGCTCCCAGCACTGGCCTAACTCTGGTCCCTGCCCCCAGTACTAGTCTAACACTGTTCCCTGCCCCCAGGATTGGTCTAACCCTGATCCATGTACCCAGCACTGGCCTAACTCTGATCCCTTCCCCCAGCACTGATGTAACTCTGTTCCCTTCCCCCAGCATTGGCCTAACTCTGTTCCCTGCCCCCAGCACTGGTCTAACTTTTCATCAATGTCACCAGCACTGACGAAACTCTGTTCCCTGCCCCCACACTGGCCTAACTTTGTTTCGTGCCCCCAATACTGGTCTAACTCTGATCCATGTCCCCAGCGCTGGTCAAACTCTGCTCCCTGCACCCAGCACTGGTCTGACTCTGATCCATGTCCCCAGCACTGGTCGAATTCTGTTTCCTGAACCCAGCACTGGACTGACTCAGATCCCTACCCCCAACACTGGTCTAACTCTGTGCCCTGCATCCAGAACTGGCCTAACTCTGTTCCCTGCCCCCAGTACTAGTCTAACAGTGCCCCCAGGATTGGTCTAACCCTGATCCATGTCTCTAGCACTGGTCTAACTCTCTTCCCTGCACCCAGCACTGGTCTGACTCTGATCCATGTCCCCAGCACTGGTCGAATTCTGTTTCCTGAAACCAGCACTGGACTGACTCAGATCCCTACCCCCAACACTGGTCTAACTCTGTGCCCTGCATCCAGAACTGGCCTAACTCTGTTCCCTGCCCCCAGCACTGGCCTACCTCTGTTCCCTACCCCCCAGGACTGATGTAACTCTGTTCCTATCCCCAGCACTAGTCTAACTCTTGATCAAAGTCCCCAGCACTGGTCTAACTCTGATCCCTGTTCCCCAGCACTGTTCTAAATATGTTGCTGGCTCCCGGGTCTGGTCTAGCTCTGATCCCTGCTCCCGACACTGACCTAACTATGTTCCCTGCACCCAGCACCGGACTGACTCAGATCCCTTCCCCAGCACTGGTCTCACTCTGTTCCCTGCCCCCAGTACTGGTCTAACAGTGTAGCCTGCCCACAGCACAGGTCTAACTCTGATCCCTGCCCCATCACTGGTCTAACTCTGTGCCCTGCCCCCAGCACTGATGTAACTCTGTTCCCTGCCCTCAGCACTGGACTAAATCTCTTCCCTGCCCCAGCACTGGTCTAACTCTGGACAAGGCTCCCATACTTGGTCTAACTCTGTTCCATTCTCCAAGATTGGTCTAACTCTGATCCCTTCCCTAGCATTGGTCGAACTTTGTTTCCTGCCCCCAGCACTGACGAAACTCTGTTCCCTGCCCCCAGCACTGATCTAACTTTGTCCCGTGCCCCCAGTACTGGTCTAACTCTGATCCATGTCCCCAGCGCTGGTCAAACTCTGTTCCCTGCACTCAGCACTGGTCTGACTCTGTTCCCTTCCCCAGCACTGGTCTCACTCTGCTCCCTGCCCCCAGTACAGGTCTAACAGTGTAGCCTGCCCACAGCACAGGTCTAACTCAGATCCCTTCCACCAGTACTGGTCTAACTCTGTTCCCTGCCCCCACCACTAACATAACTCTGTTCCCTGTCCCCAGCACTGATGTAACACTATTCCCTGCCTCCAGCATTGTCGTAACTCTGTTCCCTGCCCCCAGCACTGGACTAACTCTGTTCCCTCCCAGGCACTGGTCTAACTCTGCTCCTGGCTCCCAGCACTGGTCTAACTCTGGACAAGGCTCCCATACTTGGTCTAACTCTGTCTCCGGCACCTATCACTGGACTATATTCCATTCCCCAAGATTGGTCTAACTGATCCCTTCCCTAGCATTGGTCTAAATCTGTTCCCTGCCCCCAGCACTGTTCGAACTCGGTTCCCTGCACCCAGCACTGGACTGACTCTGATCTCTGCCCCAGCATTGGTCTAACTCTGTTTCCTGCACCCAGCACTGGACTGACTCAGTTTCCTTCCCTAGCATTGGTCTAAATCTGTTCACTGCCCCCAGCACTAGTCGAGCTCTGTTCCGTGCACCCAGCACTGATCGAACTCTGTTCCCTGCACCCAGCACTGGTCTAACTCTGGACAAGGCTCCCATACTTGGGCTAACTCTGTCTCCGGCAGCTATCACTGGACTATATTCCATTCCCCAAGATTGATCTAAATAATCCCTTCCCCAGCACTGGTCTGACTCTGTTCCCTGCCCCCAGTACTGGTCTAACAGTGTAGCCTGGCCCCAGCACTGGTCAAACTCTGTTCCCTGCAACCAGCACCGATGTAACTCTGTTCCCTGCCCTCAACACTGGACTAACTCTGTTCCCTCCCAGGCCCTGGTCTCACTCTGCTCCTGGCTCCCTGCTGTGGTCTAACTCTGGACAAGGCTCCCGTACTTGGTCTAACTCTGTCTCCGGCTCCTAGTACTGGACTAACTATGTTCCATTCCCCAAGATTGGCCTAACTCTGATCCCTTCCCTATCATTGGTCTAAATCTGTTCCCTGCCCCCAGCACTGGGCTAACTCTGATCCCTGCCACCAGCACAGGTCTAACTCTGCTCCCTGTCCCCAGCACTGGCCTAACTCTGCTCCCTGCCCCCAGCACTGGTTTAGCTCTTTCCCTGCCCCCAGTAATGGTCTACATCTTCATCAATGTCACCAGCACTGGCCTAACTCTGTTCCCTGCCCCAGCACAGTTCTAAATATTTTGCTGGCTCCCAGGTCTGGTCTAGCTCTGTTCACTTCTCTCAGCAATGGTCTAACTCTGTTCGCTGCCCCCAGTACTGGTCTAACTCTGATCCATGTCCCCAGCACTGGTCGAACTCTGTTCCTTGCACCCAGCACCGGTCTGACTCTGAACCCTTTCCCAGTATTGGTCTAACTCTTGATCAATAACCTTAGCACTGGTCTAACACGGAACGCTGTTTTCCAGCACTTTTCTAAATCTGTTGCTGGCTCCGAGGTCTGGTCTAGCTCTGATCCCTGCTCCCAGCGCTGGTCCAACTCTGTTCCCTGCACCCAGCACTGGTCTGACACTGATCCCTTCCCCAGCACTGGTCTCACTCTGTTCCCTGCCCCCAGTACTGGTCTAATAGTGTAGCCTGCCCACAGCACAGGTCTAACTCTGATCCCTGCCCCAGCACTGGACTGACTCACATTCCTTCCCCCAGCACTGGTCTATCTCTGTGCCCTGCCCCCACCATTAATGTAACTCTGTTCCTTGCCCCCAGCACTGATGTAACTCTGTTCCCTGCCCCCAGCACTGGCCTAACTCTGTTCACTGCCCCCAGCACTGATGTAACTCTGTTCCCTGCCCTCAGCACTGGACTAACTCTGTTCCCTGCCCCAGCACTGGTCTAAATCTGCTCCTGGCTCCCCACACTGGTCTAACTATGGACAAGGCTCCCATATTTGGTCTAACTCTGTCTCCAGCTCCCAGCACTGGACTATGTTCCATTCCCCAAGATTAGTCTAACTCTGATCTCTTCCTTACCATTGGTCTAAATCTGTTCCCTGCCCCCAGCACTGGTTGAACTCTGTTCCCTGCACCGAGCACTGGTCTGACTCTGATCCATGTCCCCAGCACTGGTCGAACTCTGTTTCCTGCACCCAGCACTGGACTGACTCAGATCCCTTCCCTAGCATTGGTCTAAATCTGTTCACTGCCCCCTCACTAGTCGAGCTCTGTTACGTGCACCCAGCACTGATCGAACTCTGTTCCTTGCCCCCAGCACTGGCCTAACTCTGCTTCCTGCCCCCAGCATTGATGTAACTCTGTTCCCTGCACTCAGCATTGGACTAACTTTGTTCCCTGCCCCCAGCACTGTTCTAAATCTGCTCCTGGCTCCCCGCACAAGTCTAAATATGGACAAGGCTCCCATAATTGGTCTAACTCTGTCTCCGGCACCTATCACTGGACTATATTCCATTCCCCAAGATTGGTCTAACTGATCCCTTCCCTAGCATTGGTCTAAGTCTGTTCCCTGCCCCCAGCACTGTTCGAACTCGGTTCCCTGCACCCAGCACTGGACTGACTCTGATCTCTGCCCCAGCATTGGTCTAACTCTGTTTCCTGCCCCCAGTACTGGTCTAACAGTGTAGCCTGCCCCGAGCACTGGCCTAACTCTGTTCCCTGCGCCCACCACTGATGTAATTCTGTTCCCTGCCCCAAGCACAGGTCGAACTCTGTTCCCTGCCCCCAGCACTGGTCTGACTCTGATCCTTTCCCCAGCACTGGTCTGACTCTAATCCCTTTCCCAGCAGTGGTCTCACTCTGCTCCCTGCCCCCAATACTGGTCAAACAGTGTAGCCTTCCCCAGCACGGGTCTGACTCTAATCCCTCCACCAGCACAGGTCTAACTCTGTGCCCTGCATCCAGCACTGGCCTAACTCTGTTCCCTGCCCCCAGCACTGGCCTAACTCTGATCCCTGCCCCAGCACAGTTCTAAATCTGTTGCTGGCTCCCAGGTCTGGCCTAACTCTGTTCCCTGCCCCCAGCACTGGTCTAACTCTGATCCATGTCCCTAGCTCCGGTCGAACTCTGTTTCCTGCCCCTAGCACTGGTCTAACTCTGTGCCCTGCATCCAGTACTAGCCTAACTCTGTTCTCTGCCCCCAACAGTAACGTTACTCACAGAGATAAAAACAAAAAAACTGCGGATGCTGGAAATCCAAAACAAAAACAAAATTACCTGGAAAAACTCAGCAGGTCTGGCAGCATCGGCGGAGAAGAAAAGAGTTGACGTTTCGAGTTCTCATGACCCTTCGACAGAACTTGAGTTCGAGTCCAAGAAAGCTTATATTTCAATTCTTTCTTGGACTTGAACTCAAGTTCTGTCGAAGGGTCATGTGGACTCAAAACGTCAACTCTTTTCTTCTCCGCCGATGCTGCCAGACCTGCTGAGTTTTTCCAGGTAATTCTGTTTTTGTTTTTTTTAACGTAACTCTGTTCCCTTCGCCAGCACTGATGTAACTCTGTTCCCTGCCCCCAGCACTGATGTAACTCTGTTCCCTGCCCCCAGTACTGATGTAACTCTGTTCCCTGCCCCAGCACTGTTCTAAATCTGCTGCTGGCTCTGTTCATTGCACCCAGCACCGGTCTAACTCTTGATCAATATCCCCAGCACTGGTCCAAGTCGGAACGCTGTTTTCCAGCACTTTTCTAAATCTGTTGCTGGCTCCCAGGTCTGGTCTAGCTCTGATCCCTTCTCCCGGCATTGGCTTAACTCTGTTCCCTGCCCTCAGTACTGGTCTGACTCTGATCCCTTCTCCAGCACTGGTCTCACTCTGTTCCCTGCCCCCAGTACTGGTCTAACAGTGTAGCCTGCCCATAGCACAGGTCTAACTCTGATCCCTGCCCCAGCACTGGACTGACTCAGATCCGTTCCCCCAGCACTGGTCTAACTCTGTGCCCTGCCCCCACCACTAAAGTAACTCTGTTCCTTGCCCCCAGCACTGATGTAACTCTGTTCCCTGCCCCCAGCACTGGCCTAACTCTGTTCCCTGCCCCCAGCACTGATGTAACTCTGTTCCCTGCCCCCAGCACTGGCCTAACTTTGTTCCTTGCCCTCAGCACTGATGTAACTTTGTTCCCTGCCCTCAGCCCTGGACTAACTTTGTTCGCTGCCCCAGCACTGGTCTAACTCTGCTCCTCGCTCCCAGCACTGGTCTAACTCTGGACAAGGCTCCCATACTTGGACTAACTCTGTCTCCGGCTCCCTCCACTGGACTATGTTCCATTCCCCAAGATTGGTCTAGCTCTGATCTCTTCCCTATCATTGGTCTAAATCTGTTCCCTGCCCTCCGCACTGGTTGAACTCTGTTCCCTGCACCGAGCACTGGTTGGATTCTGATCCATGTCCCCAGCAGTGGTCAAACTCTGTTTCCTGCACCCAGCACTGGACTGACTCTGTTCCCTTCCCTAGTATTGGTCTAAATCTGTTCACTGCCCCCAACACTGGTCGAACCCTGTTCCCTGCACCCAGCACTGGTCGAACCCTGTTCCCTGCACCCAGCACTGGACTGACTCTGATCCCTGCCCCAGCATTGGTCTAAGTCAGTTCTCTGCCCCCAGTACTCGTCTAACAGTGTAGCCTACCCCGAGCACTGGTCTAACTCTGTGCCCTGCAACCAGCACTGGCCTTACTCTGTTCTCTGCCCCCAGTACTGGTCTAACTCTGATCCCTTCCCCAGCACTGGTTGAACTCTGTTCCCTGCCCCCAGTACTGGTCAAACAGTGTAGCCTTACCCCAGCACGGGTCTGACTCTAATCCCTCCACCAGCACAGGTCTAACTCTGTGCCCTGCATCCTGCACTGGCCTAACTCTGTTCCCTGCCCCTACCAATAACGTAACTCTGTTCCCTGCCCCTGGCACTGGACTAACTCTGTTCCCTGCCCCAGCACTGTTCTTAATCTGTTGCTGGCTCCCAGCTCTGGTTTAGCTCTGTTCCCTTCTCCCAGCACTAGTGTAACTCTGATCCATGTCCCCAGCACTGGTTAAACTCTGTTCCCTGCACTCAGCACTGGTCTGACTCTGAATACTTCCCCAGCACTGGTCTAACTCTGTTCCCTGCCCCCAGAACTGGTCTAACTCTGATGCATGTCGCTAGCACCGGTCTAACTCTGTGCCCTGCATCCAGCACTGGTCTAACTCTGTGCCCTGCATCCAGCACTGGCCTAACTCTGTTCTCTGCCCCCAACACTAACGTAACTCTGTTCCCTGCCCCCAGCACTGATGTAACTCTGTTCCCTGCCCCCAGCACTGGTCTAACTCTGTTACCTGCCCCCAGCACTGATGTAACTCTGCTCCCTGCCCTCAAGACTGGCCAAAGTTTCTTCCCTGTTCCCCGGCACTGGCCTAACCCTGATCCCTGTTCCTCATCACTGTTCTAAATATGTTGCTAGCTCCCAGGTCTGGTCTAGATTTGTTCCCTTCTCTCAGCAATGGCCTAACGCTGTTCCCTGCCCCTAGTACTGGTCTAACTCTGATCCATGTCCCCAGCACTGGTCGAACTCTGTTCCTTGCACCCAGCACCGGTCTGACTCTGATCCCTTTCCCAGTACTGGTCTAACTCTTGATCAATAACCCCAGCACTGGTCTAAGTCGGAACGCTGTTTTCCAGCACTTTTCTAACTCTGTTGCTGGCTCCCAGGTCTGGTCTAGCTCTGATCCCTTCTCCCGGCATTGGCTTAACTCTGTTCCCTGCCCCCAGTACTGGTCTGACTCTGATCCCTTCTCCAGCACTGGTCTCACTCTGTTCCCTGCCCCCAGCACTGGTCTAACAGTGTAGCCTGCCCACAGCACAAGTCTATCTCTGAATTCTGACCCAGGCCTTGACTGACACAGATCCCTTCCCCCAGCACTGGTCTAACTCTGTGCCCTGCATCCAGCACTGGCCTAACTCTGTTCCCGGCCCTAGTGTAACTCTGTTCCCTGCCCCCAGCACTGATGTAACTCTGTTCCCTGCCCTCAGCACTGGGCTAACTCTGTTCCCTGCCCCAGCACTGGCCTAACTCTGTTCCTTGCACCCAGTACCGGTCTGACTCTGATCCCTTCCCCAGTACTGGTCTAACTCTTGATCAATATCCCCAGCACTGGTCTAACTCTGTTCCCTGCCCCCAGAACTGGTCTAACTCTGATGCATGTCCCTAGCACCGGTCGAACTCTGTTTCCTGCCCCCAGCACTGGTCTAACTCTGTGCCCTGCATCCAGCACTGGCCTAACTCTGTTCCCTGGCCCCAGCATTGATGTAACTCTGCTCCCTGCTCTCATCACTGGCCTAAGTTTGTTCCCTGTTACCCAGCACTGGTCTAACTCTTGTTCAAAGTCCCCGGCACTGGTCTAACTCTGATCGCTGTTCCTCATCACTGTTCTAAATATGTTGCTGGCTCCCAGGTCTGGTCTAGCTTTGTTCTCTTCTCTCAGCAATGGCCTAACTCTGTTCCCTGCCCCCAGCACTTATGTAACTCTTTTCCCTGCCACCAGCACTGGCCTAACTCTGTTCCCTGCCCCCAGCACTTATGTAACTCTTTTCCCTGCCACCAGCACTGGCTTAACTCTGTTCTCTGCCCCCAGCGCTGGCCTAACTCTGTTCCCGGCCTTCAGCACTGGAGTAACTCTGTTCCCTGCCCCCAGTACTGGTCTAACAGTGTAGCCTGCCCCGAGCACTGGCCTAACTCTGTTCCCTGCGCCCACCACTGATGTAATTCTGTTCCCTGCCCCAAGCACAGGTCGAACTCTGTTCCCTGCCCCCAGCACTGGTCTGACTCTGATCCTTTCCCCAGCACTGGTCTGACTCTAATCCCTTTCCCAGCAGTGGTCTCACTCTGCTCCCTGCCCCCAATACTGGTCAAACAGTGTAGCCTTCCCCAGCACGGGTCTGACTCTAATCCCTCCACCAGCACAGGTCTAACTCTGTGCCCTGCATCCAGCACTGGCCTAACTCTGTTCCCTGCCCCCAGCACTGGCCTAACTCTGATCCCTGCCCCAGCACAGTTCTAAATCTGTTGCTGGCTCCCAGGTCTGGCCTAACTCTGTTCCCTGCCCCCAGCACTGGTCTAACTCTGATCCATGTCCCTAGCTCCGGTCGAACTCTGTTTCCTGCCCCTAGCACTGGTCTAACTCTGTGCCCTGCATCCAGTACTAGCCTAACTCTGTTCTCTGCCCCCAACAGTAACGTTACTCACAGAGATAAAAACAAAAAAACTGCGGATGCTGGAAATCCAAAACAAAAACAAAATTACCTGGAAAAACTCAGCAGGTCTGGCAGCATCGGCGGAGAAGAAAAGAGTTGACGTTTCGAGTTCTCATGACCCTTCGACAGAACTTGAGTTCGAGTCCAAGAAAGCTTATATTTCAATTCTTTCTTGGACTTGAACTCAAGTTCTGTCGAAGGGTCATGTGGACTCAAAACGTCAACTCTTTTCTTCTCCGCCGATGCTGCCAGACCTGCTGAGTTTTTCCAGGTAATTCTGTTTTTGTTTTTTTTAACGTAACTCTGTTCCCTTCGCCAGCACTGATGTAACTCTGTTCCCTGCCCCCAGCACTGATGTAACTCTGTTCCCTGCCCCCAGTACTGATGTAACTCTGTTCCCTGCCCCAGCACTGTTCTAAATCTGCTGCTGGCTCTGTTCATTGCACCCAGCACCGGTCTAACTCTTGATCAATATCCCCAGCACTGGTCCAAGTCGGAACGCTGTTTTCCAGCACTTTTCTAAATCTGTTGCTGGCTCCCAGGTCTGGTCTAGCTCTGATCCCTTCTCCCGGCATTGGCTTAACTCTGTTCCCTGCCCTCAGTACTGGTCTGACTCTGATCCCTTCTCCAGCACTGGTCTCACTCTGTTCCCTGCCCCCAGTACTGGTCTAACAGTGTAGCCTGCCCATAGCACAGGTCTAACTCTGATCCCTGCCCCAGCACTGGACTGACTCAGATCCGTTCCCCCAGCACTGGTCTAACTCTGTGCCCTGCCCCCACCACTAAAGTAACTCTGTTCCTTGCCCCCAGCACTGATGTAACTCTGTTCCCTGCCCCCAGCACTGGCCTAACTCTGTTCCCTGCCCCCAGCACTGATGTAACTCTGTTCCCTGCCCCCAGCACTGGCCTAACTTTGTTCCTTGCCCTCAGCACTGATGTAACTTTGTTCCCTGCCCTCAGCCCTGGACTAACTTTGTTCGCTGCCCCAGCACTGGTCTAACTCTGCTCCTCGCTCCCAGCACTGGTCTAACTCTGGACAAGGCTCCCATACTTGGACTAACTCTGTCTCCGGCTCCCTCCACTGGACTATGTTCCATTCCCCAAGATTGGTCTAGCTCTGATCTCTTCCCTATCATTGGTCTAAATCTGTTCCCTGCCCTCCGCACTGGTTGAACTCTGTTCCCTGCACCGAGCACTGGTTGGATTCTGATCCATGTCCCCAGCAGTGGTCAAACTCTGTTTCCTGCACCCAGCACTGGACTGACTCTGTTCCCTTCCCTAGTATTGGTCTAAATCTGTTCACTGCCCCCAACACTGGTCGAACCCTGTTCCCTGCACCCAGCACTGGTCGAACCCTGTTCCCTGCACCCAGCACTGGACTGACTCTGATCCCTGCCCCAGCATTGGTCTAAGTCAGTTCTCTGCCCCCAGTACTCGTCTAACAGTGTAGCCTACCCCGAGCACTGGTCTAACTCTGTGCCCTGCAACCAGCACTGGCCTTACTCTGTTCTCTGCCCCCAGTACTGGTCTAACTCTGATCCCTTCCCCAGCACTGGTTGAACTCTGTTCCCTGCCCCCAGTACTGGTCAAACAGTGTAGCCTTACCCCAGCACGGGTCTGACTCTAATCCCTCCACCAGCACAGGTCTAACTCTGTGCCCTGCATCCTGCACTGGCCTAACTCTGTTCCCTGCCCCTACCAATAACGTAACTCTGTTCCCTGCCCCTGGCACTGGACTAACTCTGTTCCCTGCCCCAGCACTGTTCTTAATCTGTTGCTGGCTCCCAGCTCTGGTTTAGCTCTGTTCCCTTCTCCCAGCACTAGTGTAACTCTGATCCATGTCCCCAGCACTGGTTAAACTCTGTTCCCTGCACTCAGCACTGGTCTGACTCTGAATACTTCCCCAGCACTGGTCTAACTCTGTTCCCTGCCCCCAGAACTGGTCTAACTCTGATGCATGTCCCTAGCACCGGTCTAACTCTGTGCCCTGCATCCAGCACTGGTCTAACTCTGTGCCCTGCATCCAGCACTGGCCTAACTCTGTTCTCTGCCCCCAACACTAACGTAACTCTGTTCCCTGCCCCCAGCACTGATGTAACTCTGTTCCCTGCCCCCAGCACTGGTCTAACTCTGTTACCTGCCCCCAGCACTGATGTAACTCTGCTCCCTGCCCTCAAGACTGGCCAAAGTTTCTTCCCTGTTCCCCGGCACTGGCCTAACCCTGATCCCTGTTCCTCATCACTGTTCTAAATATGTTGCTAGCTCCCAGGTCTGGTCTAGATTTGTTCCCTTCTCTCAGCAATGGCCTAACGCTGTTCCCTGCCCCTAGTACTGGTCTAACTCTGATCCATGTCCCCAGCACTGGTCGAACTCTGTTCCTTGCACCCAGCACCGGTCTGACTCTGATCCCTTTCCCAGTACTGGTCTAACTCTTGATCAATAACCCCAGCACTGGTCTAAGTCGGAACGCTGTTTTCCAGCACTTTTCTAACTCTGTTGCTGGCTCCCAGGTCTGGTCTAGCTCTGATCCCTTCTCCCGGCATTGGCTTAACTCTGTTCCCTGCCCCCAGTACTGGTCTGACTCTGATCCCTTCTCCAGCACTGGTCTCACTCTGTTCCCTGCCCCCAGCACTGGTCTAACAGTGTAGCCTGCCCACAGCACAAGTCTATCTCTGAATTCTGACCCAGGCCTTGACTGACACAGATCCCTTCCCCCAGCACTGGTCTAACTCTGTGCCCTGCATCCAGCACTGGCCTAACTCTGTTCCCGGCCCTAGTGTAACTCTGTTCCCTGCCCCCAGCACTGATGTAACTCTGTTCCCTGCCCTCAGCACTGGGCTAACTCTGTTCCCTGCCCCAGCACTGGCCTAACTCTGTTCCTTGCACCCAGTACCGGTCTGACTCTGATCCCTTCCCCAGTACTGGTCTAACTCTTGATCAATATCCCCAGCACTGGTCTAACTCTGTTCCCTGCCCCCAGAACTGGTCTAACTCTGATGCATGTCCCTAGCACCGGTCGAACTCTGTTTCCTGCCCCCAGCACTGGTCTAACTCTGTGCCCTGCATCCAGCACTGGCCTAACTCTGTTCCCTGGCCCCAGCATTGATGTAACTCTGCTCCCTGCTCTCATCACTGGCCTAAGTTTGTTCCCTGTTACCCAGCACTGGTCTAACTCTTGTTCAAAGTCCCCGGCACTGGTCTAACTCTGATCGCTGTTCCTCATCACTGTTCTAAATATGTTGCTGGCTCCCAGGTCTGGTCTAGCTTTGTTCTCTTCTCTCAGCAATGGCCTAACTCTGTTCCCTGCCCCCAGCACTTATGTAACTCTTTTCCCTGCCACCAGCACTGGCCTAACTCTGTTCCCTGCCCCCAGCACTTATGTAACTCTTTTCCCTGCCACCAGCACTGGCTTAACTCTGTTCTCTGCCCCCAGCGCTGGCCTAACTCTGTTCCCGGCCTTCAGCACTGGAGTAACTCTGTTCCCTGCCCCAGCACTGGTCTAACTCTGCTCCTGGCTCCCAGCACTGGTCTAACTCTGGACAAGGCTCCCATACTTGGTCTAACTCAGTCTCCAGCTCCTAGCACTGGACTAACTATGTTCCATTCCCTAAGATTGGTCTAACTCTGATCCCTTCCTTAGCATTGGTCTAAATATGTTCACTGCCCGCAGCACTAGTCGAACTCTGTTCCCTGCACCCAGCACTGGTGGAACACTGTTCCCTGCACCAAGCACTGGACTGAATCTGATCCCTTCCGTGCACTGGTCTAACTCTGTCCCCTGCCCCGAGCACTGCCCTAACTCTGTTCCCTGCCCCCAGTACTGGTCTAACATTGTAGCCTGCCCCCAGCACTGGTCTAATTCTGTGCCCTGCATCCAGCACTGGCCTAACTTTGTTCCCTACCCCTACCACTAACGTAACTCTGTTCCCTGCCCTCAGCACTGGACTAACTCTGTTCCCTGCCCCAGCACTGTTCTAAATCTGTTGCTGGCTCCCAGGTCTGGTCTAGCTCTGTTCCCTTCTCCCAGCACTGGCCTAACTCTGTTCCCTGCACCCAGCACCGGTCTGACTCTGATCCCTTCCCCAAGACTGGTCTAACTCTCTTCCCTGCCCCCAGCACTGGCCTAACTCTCTTCCCTGCACCCAGCACCGGTCTGACTCTGATCCTTTCCCCAAGACTGGTCTAACTCTGTTTCCTGCCCCTAGCACTGGTCTCATGCTGTTCCCTGCCCCCAGTACTTGTCTAACAGATTAGTCTTCCCCCAGCATGGGTCTAACTCTAATCCCTCTTCCAACTATGTGCCCTGCATCCAGCATTGGCCTAACTCTGTTACCTGCCCACCACTAAAGTAACTCTGTTCCCTGCCCCCAACACTGATGTAACTCTGTTCCCTGTCCCCAGCACTGGCCTAACTCTGTTCCCTGCCCCCAGCACTGATGTAACTCTGATCCCTGCCCTCAGCACTGGACTAACTCTGTTCCCTGCCCCAGCACTGTTCTAAATCTGTTGCTGGCTCCCAGGTCTGGTCTAGCTCTGTTCCCTTCTCCCAGCACTGTTCTAACTCTGTTCCCTGCACCCAGTACCGGTCTGACTCTGATCCCTTCCCCAGTACTGGTCTAACTCAGATCCATGTCCCCAGCACTGGTTAAACCCTGTTCCCTGCACTCAGCACTGGTCTGACTCTGATCCCTTCCCCAGCACTGGTCTAACTCTGTTCCCTGCCCCCAGAACTGGTCTAACTCTGATGCATGTCCCTAGCACCGGTCGAACTCTGTTCCCTGCCCCCAGTACTGGTCTAACATTGTAGCCTGCCCCCAGCACTGGTCTAATTCTGTGCCCTGCATCCAGCACTAGCCTAACTCTGTTCCCTGCCCCTACCACTAACGTAACTCTGTTCCCTGCCCCCAGCACTGATGTAACTCTGATCCCTTCCCCAGCACTGGTCTAACTCTGTTCCCTGCCGCCAGAACTGGTCTAACTCTGATGCATGTCCCTAGCACCGGTCGAACTCTGTTCCCTGCCCCCAGTACTGGTCTAACATTGTAGCCTGCCCTCAGCACTGGACTAACTCTGTTCCCTGCCCCAGCACTGTTCTAAATCTGTTGCTGGCTCCTAGGTCTGGTCTAGCTCTGTTCCCTTCTCCCAGCACTGTTCTAACTCTGTTCCCTGCACTCAGTACCGGACTGACTCTGATCCCTTCCCCAGTACTGGTCTAACTCAGATCCATGTCCCCAGCACTGTTCTAAATCTGTTGCTGGCTCCCAGGTCTGGTCTAGCTCTGTTCCGTGGCCCCAGCACTGGCCTAACTCTGTTCCCCGCACCCAGCACCAGTCTGACTCTGATCCTTTCCCCAAGACTGGTCTAACTCTGATCCATGTCCCTAGCTCCGGTCGAACTCTGATCCATGTCCCTAGCTCCGGTCGAACTCTGTTTCCTGCCCCTAGCACTGGTCTCATGCTGTTCCCTGCCCCCAGTAGTGGTCTAACAGATTAGCCTTCCCCCAGCATGGGTCTAACTCTAATCCCTCTCCCAACTCTGTGCCCTGCATCCAGCATTGGCCTAACTCTGTTACCTGCCCCCAGCACTAACGTAACACTGTTCTCTGCCCCCAGCACTGATGTAACTCTGTTCCCTGCCCCCAGCACTGATGTAACTCTGATCCCTGCCCTCAGCACTGGACTAACTCTGTTCCCTGCCCCAGCACTGTTCTAAATCTGTTGCTGGCTCCCAGGTCTGGTCTAGCTCTGTTCCCTTCTCCCAGCACTGTTCTAACTCTGTTCCCTGCACCCAGTACCGGTCTGACTCTGATCCCTTCCCCAGTACTGGTCTAACTCAGATCCGTGTCCCCAGCACTGGTTAAACTCTGTTCTCTGCACTCAACACTGGTCTGACTCTGTTCCCTTTCCCAGCACTGGTCTGACTCTGATCCCTTCCCCAGCACTGGTCTGACTCTGATCCCTTCCCCAGCACTGGTCTAACTCTGTTCCCTGCCCCCAGAACTGGTCTAACTCTGATGCATGTCCCAAGCACTGGTCGAACTCTGTGCCCTGCATCCAGCACTGGCCTAACTCTGTTCCCTGCCCCCAGCACTTATGTAACTCTTTTCCCTGCCACCAGCACTGGCTTAACTCTGTTCTCTGCCCCCAGCGCTGGCCTAACTCTGTTCCCGGCCTTCAGCACTGGAGTAACTCTGTTCCCTGCCCCAGCACTGGTCTAACTCTGCTCCTGGCTCCCAGCACTGGTCTAACTCTGGACAAGGCTCCCATACTTGGTCTAACTCAGTCTCCAGCTCCTAGCACTGGACTAACTATGTTCCATTCCCTAAGATTGGTCTAACTCTGATCCCTTCCTTAGCATTGGTCTAAATATGTTCACTGCCCGCAGCACTAGTCGAACTCTGTTCCCTGCACCCAGCACTGGTGGAACACTGTTCCCTGCACCAAGCACTGGACTGAATCTGATCCCTTCCGTGCACTGGTCTAACTCTGTCCCCTGCCCCGAGCACTGCCCTAACTCTGTTCCCTGCCCCCAGTACTGGTCTAACATTGTAGCCTGCCCCCAGCACTGGTCTAATTCTGTGCCCTGCATCCAGCACTGGCCTAACTCTGTTCTCTGCCGCTACCACTAACGTAACTCTGTTCCCTGCCCCCAGCACTGGTCTAACTCTGTTCCCTGCCCCAGCACTGTTCTAAATCTGTTGCTGGCTCCCAGGTCTGGTCTAGCTCTGTTCCCTTCTCCCAGCACTGGCCTAACTCTGTTCCCTGCACCCAGCACCGGTCTGACTCTGATCCTTTCCCCAAGACTGGTCTAACTCTGTTCCCTGCCCCCAGCACTGGTCTAACTCTGATCCATGTCCCTAGCTCCGGTCGAACTCTGTTTCCTGCCCCTAGCACTGGTCTCACGCTGTTCCCTGCCCTCAGTACTGGTCTAACAGATTAGCCTTCCCCCAGCATGGGTCTAACTCTAATCCCTCTCCCAGCTGTGTGCCCTGCATCCAGCATTGGCCTAACTCTGTTACCTGCCCCCACCACTAACGTAACTCTGTTCCCTGCCCCCAGCACTGATGTAACTCTGTTCCCTGCCCCCAGCACTGGTCTAACTCTGTTACCTGCCCCCAGCACTGATGTAACTCTGCTCCCTGCCCTCAAGACTGGCCAAAGTTTCTTCCCTGTTCCCCGGCACTGGCCTAACCCTGATCCCTGTTCCTCATCACTGTTCTAAATATGTTGCTAGCTCCCAGGTCTGGTCTAGATTTGTTCCCTTCTCTCAGCAATGGCCTAACGCTGTTCCCTGCCCCTAGTACTGGTCTAACTCTGATCCATGTCCCCAGCACTGGTCGAACTCTGTTCCTTGCACCCAGCACCGGTCTGACTCTGATCCCTTTCCCAGTACTGGTCTAACTCTTGATCAATAACCCCAGCACTGGTCTAAGTCGGAACGCTGTTTTCCAGCACTTTTCTAACTCTGTTGCTGGCTCCCAGGTCTGGTCTAGCTCTGATCCCTTCTCCCGGCATTGGCTTAACTCTGTTCCCTGCCCCCAGTACTGGTCTGACTCTGATCCCTTCTCCAGCACTGGTCTCACTCTGTTCCCTGCCCCCAGCACTGGTCTAACAGTGTAGCCTGCCCACAGCACAAGTCTATCTCTGAATTCTGACCCAGGCCTTGACTGACACAGATCCCTTCCCCCAGCACTGGTCTAACTCTGTGCCCTGCATCCAGCACTGGCCTAACTCTGTTCCCGGCCCTAGTGTAACTCTGTTCCCTGCCCCCAGCACTGATGTAACTCTGTTCCCTGCCCTCAGCACTGGGCTAACTCTGTTCCCTGCCCCAGCACTGGCCTAACTCTGTTCCTTGCACCCAGTACCGGTCTGACTCTGATCCCTTCCCCAGTACTGGTCTAACTCTTGATCAATATCCCCAGCACTGGTCTAACTCTGTTCCCTGCCCCCAGAACTGGTCTAACTCTGATGCATGTCCCTAGCACCGGTCGAACTCTGTTTCCTGCCCCCAGCACTGGTCTAACTCTGTGCCCTGCATCCAGCACTGGCCTAACTCTGTTCCCTGGCCCCAGCATTGATGTAACTCTGCTCCCTGCTCTCATCACTGGCCTAAGTTTGTTCCCTGTTACCCAGCACTGGTCTAACTCTTGTTCAAAGTCCCCGGCACTGGTCTAACTCTGATCGCTGTTCCTCATCACTGTTCTAAATATGTTGCTGGCTCCCAGGTCTGGTCTAGCTTTGTTCTCTTCTCTCAGCAATGGCCTAACTCTGTTCCCTGCCCCCAGCACTTATGTAACTCTTTTCCCTGCCACCAGCACTGGCCTAACTCTGTTCCCTGCCCCCAGCACTTATGTAACTCTTTTCCCTGCCACCAGCACTGGCTTAACTCTGTTCTCTGCCCCCAGCGCTGGCCTAACTCTGTTCCCGGCCTTCAGCACTGGAGTAACTCTGTTCCCTGCCCCAGCACTGGTCTAACTCTGCTCCTGGCTCCCAGCACTGGTCTAACTCTGGACAAGGCTCCCATACTTGGTCTAACTCAGTCTCCAGCTCCTAGCACTGGACTAACTATGTTCCATTCCCTAAGATTGGTCTAACTCTGATCCCTTCCTTAGCATTGGTCTAAATATGTTCACTGCCCGCAGCACTAGTCGAACTCTGTTCCCTGCACCCAGCACTGGTGGAACACTGTTCCCTGCACCAAGCACTGGACTGAATCTGATCCCTTCCGTGCACTGGTCTAACTCTGTCCCCTGCCCCGAGCACTGCCCTAACTCTGTTCCCTGCCCCCAGTACTGGTCTAACATTGTAGCCTGCCCCCAGCACTGGTCTAATTCTGTGCCCTGCATCCAGCACTGGCCTAACTTTGTTCCCTACCCCTACCACTAACGTAACTCTGTTCCCTGCCCTCAGCACTGGACTAACTCTGTTCCCTGCCCCAGCACTGTTCTAAATCTGTTGCTGGCTCCCAGGTCTGGTCTAGCTCTGTTCCCTTCTCCCAGCACTGGCCTAACTCTGTTCCCTGCACCCAGCACCGGTCTGACTCTGATCCCTTCCCCAAGACTGGTCTAACTCTCTTCCCTGCCCCCAGCACTGGCCTAACTCTCTTCCCTGCACCCAGCACCGGTCTGACTCTGATCCTTTCCCCAAGACTGGTCTAACTCTGTTTCCTGCCCCTAGCACTGGTCTCATGCTGTTCCCTGCCCCCAGTACTTGTCTAACAGATTAGTCTTCCCCCAGCATGGGTCTAACTCTAATCCCTCTTCCAACTATGTGCCCTGCATCCAGCATTGGCCTAACTCTGTTACCTGCCCACCACTAAAGTAACTCTGTTCCCTGCCCCCAACACTGATGTAACTCTGTTCCCTGTCCCCAGCACTGGCCTAACTCTGTTCCCTGCCCCCAGCACTGATGTAACTCTGATCCCTGCCCTCAGCACTGGACTAACTCTGTTCCCTGCCCCAGCACTGTTCTAAATCTGTTGCTGGCTCCCAGGTCTGGTCTAGCTCTGTTCCCTTCTCCCAGCACTGTTCTAACTCTGTTCCCTGCACCCAGTACCGGTCTGACTCTGATCCCTTCCCCAGTACTGGTCTAACTCAGATCCATGTCCCCAGCATTGGTTAAACCCTGTTCCCTGCACTCAGCACTGGTCTGACTCTGATCCCTTCCCCAGCACTGGTCTAACTCTGTTCCCTGCCCCCAGAACTGGTCTAACTCTGATGCATGTCCCTAGCACCGGTCGAACTCTGTTCCCTGCCCCCAGTACTGGTCTAACATTGTAGCCTGCCCCCAGCACTGGTCTAATTCTGTGCCCTGCATCCAGCACTAGCCTAACTCTGTTCCCTGCCCCTACCACTAACGTAACTCTGTTCCCTGCCCCCAGCACTGATGTAACTCTGATCCCTTCCCCAGCACTGGTCTAACTCTGTTCCCTGCCGCCAGAACTGGTCTAACTCTGATGCATGTCCCTAGCACCGGTCGAACTCTGTTCCCTGCCCCCAGTACTGGTCTAACATTGTAGCCTGCCCTCAGCACTGGACTAACTCTGTTCCCTGCCCCAGCACTGTTCTAAATCTGTTGCTGGCTCCTAGGTCTGGTCTAGCTCTGTTCCCTTCTCCCAGCACTGTTCTAACTCTGTTCCCTGCACTCAGTACCGGACTGACTCTGATCCCTTCCCCAGTACTGGTCTAACTCAGATCCATGTCCCCAGCACTGTTCTAAATCTGTTGCTGGCTCCCAGGTCTGGTCTAGCTCTGTTCCGTGGCCCCAGCACTGGCCTAACTCTGTTCCCCGCACCCAGCACCAGTCTGACTCTGATCCTTTCCCCAAGACTGGTCTAACTCTGATCCATGTCCCTAGCTCCGGTCGAACTCTGATCCATGTCCCTAGCTCCGGTCGAACTCTGTTTCCTGCCCCTAGCACTGGTCTCATGCTGTTCCCTGCCCCCAGTAGTGGTCTAACAGATTAGCCTTCCCCCAGCATGGGTCTAACTCTAATCCCTCTCCCAACTCTGTGCCCTGCATCCAGCATTGGCCTAACTCTGTTACCTGCCCCCAGCACTAACGTAACACTGTTCTCTGCCCCCAGCACTGATGTAACTCTGTTCCCTGCCCCCAGCACTGATGTAACTCTGATCCCTGCCCTCAGCACTGGACTAACTCTGTTCCCTGCCCCAGCACTGTTCTAAATCTGTTGCTGGCTCCCAGGTCTGGTCTAGCTCTGTTCCCTTCTCCCAGCACTGTTCTAACTCTGTTCCCTGCACCCAGTACCGGTCTGACTCTGATCCCTTCCCCAGTACTGGTCTAACTCAGATCCGTGTCCCCAGCACTGGTTAAACTCTGTTCTCTGCACTCAACACTGGTCTGACTCTGTTCCCTTTCCCAGCACTGGTCTGACTCTGATCCCTTCCCCAGCACTGGTCTGACTCTGATCCCTTCCCCAGCACTGGTCTAACTCTGTTCCCTGCCCCCAGAACTGGTCTAACTCTGATGCATGTCCCAAGCACTGGTCGAACTCTGTGCCCTGCATCCAGCACTGGCCTAACTCTGTTCCCTGCCCCCAGCACTTATGTAACTCTTTTCCCTGCCACCAGCACTGGCTTAACTCTGTTCTCTGCCCCCAGCGCTGGCCTAACTCTGTTCCCGGCCTTCAGCACTGGAGTAACTCTGTTCCCTGCCCCAGCACTGGTCTAACTCTGCTCCTGGCTCCCAGCACTGGTCTAACTCTGGACAAGGCTCCCATACTTGGTCTAACTCAGTCTCCAGCTCCTAGCACTGGACTAACTATGTTCCATTCCCTAAGATTGGTCTAACTCTGATCCCTTCCTTAGCATTGGTCTAAATATGTTCACTGCCCGCAGCACTAGTCGAACTCTGTTCCCTGCACCCAGCACTGGTGGAACACTGTTCCCTGCACCAAGCACTGGACTGAATCTGATCCCTTCCGTGCACTGGTCTAACTCTGTCCCCTGCCCCGAGCACTGCCCTAACTCTGTTCCCTGCCCCCAGTACTGGTCTAACATTGTAGCCTGCCCCCAGCACTGGTCTAATTCTGTGCCCTGCATCCAGCACTGGCCTAACTCTGTTCTCTGCCGCTACCACTAACGTAACTCTGTTCCCTGCCCCCAGCACTGGTCTAACTCTGTTCCCTGCCCCAGCACTGTTCTAAATCTGTTGCTGGCTCCCAGGTCTGGTCTAGCTCTGTTCCCTTCTCCCAGCACTGGCCTAACTCTGTTCCCTGCACCCAGCACCGGTCTGACTCTGATCCTTTCCCCAAGACTGGTCTAACTCTGTTCCCTGCCCCCAGCACTGGTCTAACTCTGATCCATGTCCCTAGCTCCGGTCGAACTCTGTTTCCTGCCCCTAGCACTGGTCTCACGCTGTTCCCTGCCCTCAGTACTGGTCTAACAGATTAGCCTTCCCCCAGCATGGGTCTAACTCTAATCCCTCTCCCAGCTGTGTGCCCTGCATCCAGCATTGGCCTAACTCTGTTACCTGCCCCCACCACTAACGTAACTCTGTTCCCTGCCCCCAACACTGATGTAACTCTGTTCCCTGTCCCCAGCACTGGCCTAACTCTGTTCCCTGCCCCCAGCACTGATGTAACTCTGATCCCTGCCCTCAGCACTGGACTAACTCTGTTCCCTGCCCCAGCACTGTTCTAAATCTGTTGCTGGCTCCCAGGTCTGGTCTAGCTTTGTTCCCTTCTCCCAGCACTGTTCTAACTCTGTTCCCTGCACCCAGTACCGGACTGACTCTGATCCCTTCCCCAGTACTGGTCTAACTCAGATCCATGTCCCCAGCACTGGTTAAACTCTGTTCCCTGCACTCAGCACTGGTCTGACTCTGATCCCTTCCCCAGCACTGGTCTAACTCTGTTCCCTGCCCCCAGAACTGGTCTAACTCTGATGCATGTCCCTAGCACCGGTCGAACTCTGTTCCCTGCCCCCAGTACTGGTCTAACATTGTAGCCTGCCCCCAGCACTGGTCTAATTCTGTGCCCTGCTTCCAGCACTGGCCTAACTCTGTTCCCTGCCCCTACCACTAACGTAACTCTGTTCCCTGCCCCCAGCACTGATGTAACTCTGATCCCTTCCCCAGCACTGGTCTAACTCTGTTCCCTGCCCCAGCACTGTTCTAAATCTGTTGCTGGCTCCCAGGTCTGGTCTAACTCTGTTCCGTGGCCCCAGCACTGGCCTAACTCTGTTCCCTGCACCCAGCACCGGTCTGACTCTGATCCTTTCCCCAAGACTGGTCTAACTCTGTTCCCTGCCCCCAGCACTGGTCTAACTCTGATCCATGTCCCTAGCTCCGGTCGAACTCTGTTTCCTGCCCCTAGCACTGGTCTCACGCTGTTCCCTGCCCCCAGTACTGGTCTAACAGAGTAGCCTTCCCCGAGCATGGGTCTAACTCTAATCCCTCTCCCAGCTCTGTGCCCTGCATCCAGCATTGGCCTAACTCTGTTACCTGCCCCCACCACTAACGTAACTCTGTTCTCTGCCCCCAGCACTGATGTAACTCTGTTCCCTGTCCCCAGCACTGGCCTAACTCTGTTCCCTGCCCCCAGCACTGATGTAACTCTGATCCCTGCCCTCAGCACTGGACTAACTCTGTTCCCTGCCCCAGCACTGTTCTAAATCTGTTGCTGGCTCCCAGGTCTGGTCTAGCTCTGTTCCCTTCTCCCAGCACTGTTCTAACTCTGTTCCCTGCACCCAGTACCGGTCTGACTCTGATCCCTTCCCCAGTACTGGTCTAACTCTGCTCCATGTCCCCAGCACTGGTTAAACTCTGTTCCCTGCACTCAGCGCTGGTCTCACTCTGTTCCCTGCCCCCAGAACTGGTCTAACTCTGATGCATGTCCCTAGCACCGGTCGAACTCTGTTTCCTGCCCTCAGCACTGGTCTAACTCTGTGCCCTGCATCCAGCACTGGCCTAACTCTGTTCTCTGCCCCCAACACTCACGTAACTCTGTTCTCTGCCCCCAACACTGATGTAATTCTGTTCCCTGACCCCAACACTGATGTATCTTTGCTCCCTGCCCTCATCACTGGCCTAAGTTTGTTCCCTGTTCCCCAGCACTCGTCTAACTCTTGTTCAAAGTCCCCGGCACTGGTCTAACTCTGATCGCTGTTCCTCATCACTGTTCTAAATATGTTGCTGGCTCCCAGGTCTGGTCTAGCTTTGTTCCCTTCTCTCAGCAATGGCCTAACTCTGTTCCCTGCCCCTAGTACTGGTCTAACTCTGATCCATGTCCCCAGCACTGGTCGAACTTTGTTCCTTGCACCCAGCACAAGTCTGACTCTGATCCCTTTCCCAGCACTGGTCTAACTCTTGATCAATAATCCCAGAACTGGTCTAACACGGAACGCTGTTTTCGAGCACTGTTCCAAATCTGTTGCTGGCTCCCAGGTCTGGTCTAGCTCTGATCCCTTCTGCCAGCGCTGGCCCAACTCTGTTCCCTGCACCCAGCACTGGTCTGACTCTGATCCCTTCCCCAGAACTGGTCTCACTCTGTTCCCTGCCCCCAGTACTGGTCTAACAGTGTAGCCTGCCCACAGCACAGGTTTATCTCTGATCCCTGCCCCAGCACTGGACTGACTCAGATCCCTTCCGCCAGCACTGGTCTATCTCTGTGCCCTGCCCCCACCACTAACGTAACTCTCTTCTTTACCCCCAGCACTGATGTAACTCTGTTCCCTGCCCCCAGCACTGGCCTAACTCTGTTCCCTGCCCCCTGCACTGATGCAACTCTGTTCCCTGCCCTCAGCACTGGACTAACTCTGTTCCCTGCCCCAGCACTGGTCTAAATCTGCTCCTGGCTCCCCGCACTGGTCTAACTATGGACAAGGCTCCCATACTTGGTCTAACTCTGTCTCTGGCACCTATCACTGGACTATATTCCATTCCCCAAGATTGGTCTAACTGATCCCTCCCTAGCATTGGTCTAAATCTGTTCCCTGCTCCCAGCACTGTTCGAACTCGGTTCCCTGCACCCAGCACTGGACTGACTCTGATCTGTGCCCCAGCATTGGTCTAACACTGTTCCCTGCCCCCAGTACTGGTCCAACAGTGTAGCCTGCCCCGAGCACTGGTCTAACTCTGTGCCCTGCACCCAGCACTGGTCTGACTGATCCCTTCCCCAGCACTGGTCTGACTCTACTCCCTGCCCCCAGTACTGGTCAAACAGTGTAGCCTTCCCCCAGCACGGGTCTAACTCTAATCCCTCCACCAGCACAGTTCTAACTCTGTGCCCTGCATTCAGCACTGGCCTAACTCTGTTCCCTGCCCCCAGCACTTATGTAACTCTTTTCCCTGCCCCCAGCACTGGCTTAACTCTGTTCCCTGCCCCCAGCACTGGCCTAACTCTGTTCCCTGCCCTCAGCACTGGCCGAACTCTGTTCCCTGCCCCAGCACTGGTCTCACTCTGTTCCCTGCCCCCAGTACTGGTCTAAGAGTGTAGCCTGCCCACAGCACATTTCTAACTCTGATCCCTGCCCCAGCACTGGTCTCACTCTGTTCCCTGCCCCCAGTACTGTTCTAACAGTGTAGCTTGCCCACAGCACAGGTCTAACTCTGATCCCTACCCCAGCACTAGACTGACTCAGATCCCTTAGCCCAGCACTGGTCTAACTCTGTGCCCTGCATCCAGCACTGGCCTAACTCTGTTCCCTGCCCCCAGCACTTATGTAACTCTGTTCCCTGCCCCCAGCACTGGCTTAACTCTGTTCCCTGCCCCCAGCACTGGCCTAACTCTGTTCCCTGCCCTCAGCACTGGCCGAACTCTGTTCCCTGCCCCAGCACTGGTCTAACTCTGCTCCTGGCTCCCAGCACTGGTCTAACTCTGGACAAGGCTCCCATACTTGGTCTAACTCAGTCTTCAGCTCCTAGCACTGGATTAACTATGTTCCATTCCCCAAGATTGGTCTAACTCTGATCCCTTCCTTAGCATTGGTCTAATTATGTTCACTGCCCGCAGCACTAGTCGAGCTCTGTTCCCTGCACCCAGCACTGGTGGAACACTGTTCCCTGCACCCAGCACTGGTCTGACTTTGTTCCCTTCCGTGCACTGGTCTAACTCTGTCCCCTGCCCCGAGCACTGCCCTAACTCTGTTCCCTGCCCCCAGTACTGGTCTAACATTGTAGCCTGCCCCCAGCACTGGTCTAATTCTGTGCCCTGCATCCAGCACTGGCCTAACTTTGTTCCCTACCCCTACCACTAACGTAACTCTGTTCCCTGCCCCTACCACTAACGTAAATCTGTTCCCTGCCCCCAGCACTGATGTAACTCTGTTCCCTGACCCCAGCACTGTTCTAAATCTGTTGCTGGCTCCCAGGTCTGGTCTAACTCTGTTCCCTGGCTCCAGCACTGGCCTAACTCTGTTCCCTGCACCCCGCATTGGTCTGACTCTGATCCTTTCCTCAAGACTGGTCTAACTCTGTTCCCTGCCCCCAGCACTGGTCTAACTCTGATCCATGTCCCTAGCTCCGGTTGAACTCTGTTTCCTGCCCTTAGCACTGGTCTCATGCTGTTCCCTGCCCCGAGTACTGGTCTAACAGAGTAGCCTTCCCCGAGCATGGGTCTAACTCTAATCCCTCTCCCAACTATGTGCCCTGCATCCAGCATTGGCCTAACTCTGTTACCTGCCCCCACCACTAACGTAACTCTGTTCCCTGCCCCCAGCACTGATGTAACTCTGTTCCCTGCCCCGGCCCTGGACTAACTCTGTTCCCTTCCCCCAGCACTGATGTAACTCTGTTCCCTGCCCTCAGCACTGGACTAACTCTGTTCCCTGCCCCAGCACTGGCCTAACTCTGTTCCCTACCCCAGCACTGGCCTAACTCTGTTCCTTGCACCCAGCACCGGTCTGACTCTGATTCCTTCCCCATCACTGGTCTAACTCTTGATCAATATCCCCAGCACTGGTCTAACTCGGAACGCTGTTTTCCAGCACTGTTGTAAATCAGTTGTGGGTTCCCAGGTCTGGTCTAGCTCTGATCCCTGCTCCCAGCGCTGTCCTAACTCTGTTCCCTGCCACCCAGCACCTGTCTGACTCTGATCCCTTCCCCAGCACTGGTCTCACTCTGTTCCCTGCCCCCAGTACTGGTATAACAGTGTAGCCTGACCCCAGCATGGGTCTAACTCTGATCCCTGCCCCAGCACTGGTCTCACTCTGTTCCCTGCCCCCAGTACTGGTCTAAGAGTGTAGCCTGCCCACAGCACATTTCTAACTCTGATCCCTGCCCCAGCACTGGTCTCACTCTGTTCCCTGCCCCCAGTACTGTTCTAACAGTGTAGCTTGCCCACAGCACAGGTCTAACTCTGATCCCTACCCCAGCACTAGACTGACTCAGATCCCTTAGCCCAGCACTGGTCTAACTCTGTGCCCTGCATCCAGCACTGGCCTAACTCTGTTCCCTGCCCCCAGCACTTATGTAACTCTGTTCCCTGCCCCCAGCACTGGCTTAACTCTGTTCCCTGCCCCCAGCACTGGCCTAACTCTGTTCCCTGCCCTCAGCACTGGCCGAACTCTGTTCCCTGCCCCAGCACTGGTCTAACTCTGGACAAGGCTCCCATACTTGGTCTAACTCAGTCTTCAGCTCCTAGCACTGGATTAACTATGTTCCATTCCCCAAGATTGGTCTAACTCTGATCCCTTCCTTAGCATTGGTCTAATTATGTTCACTGCCCGCAGCACTAGTCGAGCTCTGTTCCCTGCACCCAGCACTGGTGGAACACTGTTCCCTGCACCCAGCACTGGTCTGACTTTGTTCCCTTCCGTGCACTGGTCTAACTCTGTCCCCTGCCCCGAGCACTGCCCTAACTCTGTTCCCTGCCCCCAGTACTGGTCTAACATTGTAGCCTGCCCCCAGCACTGGCCTAACTCTGTTCCCTACCCCTACCACTAACGTAACTCTGTTCCCTGCCCTCAGCACTGGCCTAACTCTGTTCCCTGCCCCAGCACTGATGTAACACTGATCACTGCCCTCAGCACTGGCCTAACTCTGTTCCCTGCCCCAGCACTGTTCTAAATCTGTTGCTGGCTCCCAGGTCTGGTCTAGCTTTGTTCCCTTCTCTCAGCAATGGCCTAACTCTGTTCCCTGCCCCTAGTACTGGTCTAACTCTGATCCATGTCCCCAGCACTGGTTGAACTCTGTTCCTTGCACCCAGCACCGGTCTGACTCTGATCCCTTTCCCAGCACTGGTCTAACTCTTGATCAGTAATCCCAGAACTGGTCTAAGTCGGAACGTTGTTTTCCAGCACTTTTCTAACTCTGTTCCCTGCCCCCAGTACTGGTCTAGCTCTGATCCCTTCTCCCGGCATTGGTCTCACTCTGTTCCCTGCCCCCAGCACTGGTCTACCAGTGTAGCCTGCCCTAGCACAGGTCTATCTCTGATCCCTGACCCAGCGCTAGACTGACTCAGATCCCTTCCCCCAGCACTGGTCTAACTCTGTGCCCTGCATCCAGCACTGGCCTAACTCTGTTCCCTGCCCCCGGCCCTGGAGTAACTCTGTTCCCTGCCCCCAGCACTGATGTAACTCTGTTCCCTGCCCTCAGCACTGGGCTAACTCTGTTCCCTGCCCCAGCACTGGTCTAGCTCTGATCCCTGACCCAGCACTGGTCTCACTCTGTTCCCTGCCCCCAGTACTGGTCTAACAGTGTAGTTTGCCCACAGCACAGGTCTAACTCTGATCCCTGCCCCAGCACTAGACTGACTCAGATCCCTTAGCCCAGCACTGGTCTAACTCTATGCCCTGCATCCAGCACTGGCCTAACTCTGTTCCCTGCCCCCAACACTTATGTAACTCTGTTCCCTGCCCCCAGCACTGGCCTAACTCTGTTCCCTGCCCCCAGCACTGGCCTAACTCTGTTCCCGGTCTTCAGCACTGGACTAACTCTGTTCCCTGCCCCAGCACTGGTCTAACTCTGCTCCTGGCTCCCAGCACTGGTCTAACTCTGGACAAGGCTCCCATACTTGGTCTAACTCAGTCTCCAGCTCCTAGCACTGGACTAACTATGTTCCGTTCCCCAAGATTGGTCTAACTCTGATCCCTTCCTTAGCATTGGTCTAAATATGTTCACTGCCCGCAGCACTAGTCGAACTCTGTTCCCTGCACCCAGCACTGGTGGAACACTGTTCCCTGCAGCCAGCACTGGTCTGACTCTGATCCCTTCCGTGCACTGGTCTAACTCTGTTCCCTGCACCCAGCACTGGTGGAACACTGTTCCCTGCAGCCAGCACTGGTCTGACTCTGATCCCTTCCGTGCACTGGTCTAACTCTGTCCCCTGCCCCGAGCACTGCCCTAACTCTGTTCCCTGCCCCCAGTACAGGTCTAACATTGTAGCCTGCCCCCAGCACTGGTCTAATTCTGTGCCCTGCATCCAGCACTGGCCTAACTCTGTTCCCTGCCCCTACCACTAACGTAACTCTGTTCCCTGCCCCCAGCACTGATGTAACTCTGTTCCCTGTCCCCAGCACTGGCCTAACTCTGTTCCCTGCCCCCAGCATTGATGTTACTCTGTTCCCTGCCCCAGCACTGGCCTAACTCTGTTCCCTGCACCCAGCACCAGTCTGACTCTGATCCTTTCCCCAAGTCTGGTCTAACTCTGTTCCCTGCCCCCAGCACTGGTCTAACTCTGTGCCCTGCAACCAGCACTGGCCTTACTCTGTTCTCTGCCCCCAGTACTGGTCTAACTCTGATCCCTTCCCCAGCACTGGTTGAACTCTGTTCCCTGCCCCCAGTACTGGTCAAACAGTGTAGCCTTACCCCAGCACGGGTCTGACTCTAATCCCTCCACCAGCACAGGTCTAACTCTGTGCCCTGCATCCTGCACTGGCCTAACTCTGTTCCCTGCCCCTACCAATAACGTAACTCTGTTCCCTGCCCCTGGCACTGGACTAACTCTGTTCCCTGCCCCAGCACTGTTCTTAATCTGTTGCTGGCTCCCAGCTCTGGTTTAGCTCTGTTCCCTTCTCCCAGCACTAGTGTAACTCTGATCCATGTCCCCAGCACTGGTTAAACTCTGTTCCCTGCACTCAGCACTGGTCTGACTCTGAATACTTCCCCAGCACTGGTCTAACTCTGTTCCCTGCCCCCAGAACTGGTCTAACTCTGATGCATGTCCCTAGCACCGGTCTAACTCTGTGCCCTGCATCCAGCACTGGTCTAACTCTGTGCCCTGCATCCAGCACTGGCCTAACTCTGTTCTCTGCCCCCAACACTAACGTAACTCTGTTCCCTGCCCCCAGCACTGATGTAACTCTGTTCCCTGCCCCCAGCACTGGTCTAACTCTGTTACCTGCCCCCAGCACTGATGTAACTCTGCTCCCTGCCCTCAAGACTGGCCAAAGTTTCTTCCCTGTTCCCCGGCACTGGCCTAACCCTGATCCCTGTTCCTCATCACTGTTCTAAATATGTTGCTAGCTCCCAGGTCTGGTCTAGATTTGTTCCCTTCTCTCAGCAATGGCCTAACGCTGTTCCCTGCCCCTAGTACTGGTCTAACTCTGATCCATGTCCCCAGCACTGGTCGAACTCTGTTCCTTGCACCCAGCACCGGTCTGACTCTGATCCCTTTCCCAGTACTGGTCTAACTCTTGATCAATAACCCCAGCACTGGTCTAAGTCGGAACGCTGTTTTCCAGCACTTTTCTAACTCTGTTGCTGGCTCCCAGGTCTGGTCTAGCTCTGATCCCTTCTCCCGGCATTGGCTTAACTCTGTTCCCTGCCCCCAGTACTGGTCTGACTCTGATCCCTTCTCCAGCACTGGTCTCACTCTGTTCCCTGCCCCCAGCACTGGTCTAACAGTGTAGCCTGCCCACAGCACAAGTCTATCTCTGAATTCTGACCCAGGCCTTGACTGACACAGATCCCTTCCCCCAGCACTGGTCTAACTCTGTGCCCTGCATCCAGCACTGGCCTAACTCTGTTCCCGGCCCTAGTGTAACTCTGTTCCCTGCCCCCAGCACTGATGTAACTCTGTTCCCTGCCCTCAGCACTGGGCTAACTCTGTTCCCTGCCCCAGCACTGGCCTAACTCTGTTCCTTGCACCCAGTACCGGTCTGACTCTGATCCCTTCCCCAGTACTGGTCTAACTCTTGATCAATATCCCCAGCACTGGTCTAACTCTGTTCCCTGCCCCCAGAACTGGTCTAACTCTGATGCATGTCCCTAGCACCGGTCGAACTCTGTTTCCTGCCCCCAGCACTGGTCTAACTCTGTGCCCTGCATCCAGCACTGGCCTAACTCTGTTCCCTGGCCCCAGCATTGATGTAACTCTGCTCCCTGCTCTCATCACTGGCCTAAGTTTGTTCCCTGTTACCCAGCACTGGTCTAACTCTTGTTCAAAGTCCCCGGCACTGGTCTAACTCTGATCGCTGTTCCTCATCACTGTTCTAAATATGTTGCTGGCTCCCAGGTCTGGTCTAGCTTTGTTCTCTTCTCTCAGCAATGGCCTAACTCTGTTCCCTGCCCCCAGCACTTATGTAACTCTTTTCCCTGCCACCAGCACTGGCCTAACTCTGTTCCCTGCCCCCAGCACTTATGTAACTCTTTTCCCTGCCACCAGCACTGGCTTAACTCTGTTCTCTGCCCCCAGCGCTGGCCTAACTCTGTTCCCGGCCTTCAGCACTGGAGTAACTCTGTTCCCTGCCCCAGCACTGGTCTAACTCTGCTCCTGGCTCCCAGCACTGGTCTAACTCTGGACAAGGCTCCCATACTTGGTCTAACTCAGTCTCCAGCTCCTAGCACTGGACTAACTATGTTCCATTCCCTAAGATTGGTCTAACTCTGATCCCTTCCTTAGCATTGGTCTAAATATGTTCACTGCCCGCAGCACTAGTCGAACTCTGTTCCCTGCACCCAGCACTGGTGGAACACTGTTCCCTGCACCAAGCACTGGACTGAATCTGATCCCTTCCGTGCACTGGTCTAACTCTGTCCCCTGCCCCGAGCACTGCCCTAACTCTGTTCCCTGCCCCCAGTACTGGTCTAACATTGTAGCCTGCCCCCAGCACTGGTCTAATTCTGTGCCCTGCATCCAGCACTGGCCTAACTTTGTTCCCTACCCCTACCACTAACGTAACTCTGTTCCCTGCCCTCAGCACTGGACTAACTCTGTTCCCTGCCCCAGCACTGTTCTAAATCTGTTGCTGGCTCCCAGGTCTGGTCTAGCTCTGTTCCCTTCTCCCAGCACTGGCCTAACTCTGTTCCCTGCACCCAGCACCGGTCTGACTCTGATCCCTTCCCCAAGACTGGTCTAACTCTCTTCCCTGCCCCCAGCACTGGCCTAACTCTCTTCCCTGCACCCAGCACCGGTCTGACTCTGATCCTTTCCCCAAGACTGGTCTAACTCTGTTTCCTGCCCCTAGCACTGGTCTCATGCTGTTCCCTGCCCCCAGTACTTGTCTAACAGATTAGTCTTCCCCCAGCATGGGTCTAACTCTAATCCCTCTTCCAACTATGTGCCCTGCATCCAGCATTGGCCTAACTCTGTTACCTGCCCACCACTAAAGTAACTCTGTTCCCTGCCCCCAACACTGATGTAACTCTGTTCCCTGTCCCCAGCACTGGCCTAACTCTGTTCCCTGCCCCCAGCACTGATGTAACTCTGATCCCTGCCCTCAGCACTGGACTAACTCTGTTCCCTGCCCCAGCACTGTTCTAAATCTGTTGCTGGCTCCCAGGTCTGGTCTAGCTCTGTTCCCTTCTCCCAGCACTGTTCTAACTCTGTTCCCTGCACCCAGTACCGGTCTGACTCTGATCCCTTCCCCAGTACTGGTCTAACTCAGATCCATGTCCCCAGCACTGGTTAAACCCTGTTCCCTGCACTCAGCACTGGTCTGACTCTGATCCCTTCCCCAGCACTGGTCTAACTCTGTTCCCTGCCCCCAGAACTGGTCTAACTCTGATGCATGTCCCTAGCACCGGTCGAACTCTGTTCCCTGCCCCCAGTACTGGTCTAACATTGTAGCCTGCCCCCAGCACTGGTCTAATTCTGTGCCCTGCATCCAGCACTAGCCTAACTCTGTTCCCTGCCCCTACCACTAACGTAACTCTGTTCCCTGCCCCCAGCACTGATGTAACTCTGATCCCTTCCCCAGCACTGGTCTAACTCTGTTCCCTGCCGCCAGAACTGGTCTAACTCTGATGCATGTCCCTAGCACCGGTCGAACTCTGTTCCCTGCCCCCAGTACTGGTCTAACATTGTAGCCTGCCCTCAGCACTGGACTAACTCTGTTCCCTGCCCCAGCACTGTTCTAAATCTGTTGCTGGCTCCTAGGTCTGGTCTAGCTCTGTTCCCTTCTCCCAGCACTGTTCTAACTCTGTTCCCTGCACTCAGTACCGGACTGACTCTGATCCCTTCCCCAGTACTGGTCTAACTCAGATCCATGTCCCCAGCACTGTTCTAAATCTGTTGCTGGCTCCCAGGTCTGGTCTAGCTCTGTTCCGTGGCCCCAGCACTGGCCTAACTCTGTTCCCCGCACCCAGCACCAGTCTGACTCTGATCCTTTCCCCAAGACTGGTCTAACTCTGATCCATGTCCCTAGCTCCGGTCGAACTCTGATCCATGTCCCTAGCTCCGGTCGAACTCTGTTTCCTGCCCCTAGCACTGGTCTCATGCTGTTCCCTGCCCCCAGTAGTGGTCTAACAGATTAGCCTTCCCCCAGCATGGGTCTAACTCTAATCCCTCTCCCAACTCTGTGCCCTGCATCCAGCATTGGCCTAACTCTGTTACCTGCCCCCAGCACTAACGTAACACTGTTCTCTGCCCCCAGCACTGATGTAACTCTGTTCCCTGCCCCCAGCACTGATGTAACTCTGATCCCTGCCCTCAGCACTGGACTAACTCTGTTCCCTGCCCCAGCACTGTTCTAAATCTGTTGCTGGCTCCCAGGTCTGGTCTAGCTCTGTTCCCTTCTCCCAGCACTGTTCTAACTCTGTTCCCTGCACCCAGTACCGGTCTGACTCTGATCCCTTCCCCAGTACTGGTCTAACTCAGATCCGTGTCCCCAGCACTGGTTAAACTCTGTTCTCTGCACTCAACACTGGTCTGACTCTGTTCCCTTTCCCAGCACTGGTCTGACTCTGATCCCTTCCCCAGCACTGGTCTGACTCTGATCCCTTCCCCAGCACTGGTCTAACTCTGTTCCCTGCCCCCAGAACTGGTCTAACTCTGATGCATGTCCCAAGCACTGGTCGAACTCTGTGCCCTGCATCCAGCACTGGCCTAACTCTGTTCCCTGCCCCCAGCACTTATGTAACTCTTTTCCCTGCCACCAGCACTGGCTTAACTCTGTTCTCTGCCCCCAGCGCTGGCCTAACTCTGTTCCCGGCCTTCAGCACTGGAGTAACTCTGTTCCCTGCCCCAGCACTGGTCTAACTCTGCTCCTGGCTCCCAGCACTGGTCTAACTCTGGACAAGGCTCCCATACTTGGTCTAACTCAGTCTCCAGCTCCTAGCACTGGACTAACTATGTTCCATTCCCTAAGATTGGTCTAACTCTGATCCCTTCCTTAGCATTGGTCTAAATATGTTCACTGCCCGCAGCACTAGTCGAACTCTGTTCCCTGCACCCAGCACTGGTGGAACACTGTTCCCTGCACCAAGCACTGGACTGAATCTGATCCCTTCCGTGCACTGGTCTAACTCTGTCCCCTGCCCCGAGCACTGCCCTAACTCTGTTCCCTGCCCCCAGTACTGGTCTAACATTGTAGCCTGCCCCCAGCACTGGTCTAATTCTGTGCCCTGCATCCAGCACTGGCCTAACTCTGTTCTCTGCCGCTACCACTAACGTAACTCTGTTCCCTGCCCCCAGCACTGGTCTAACTCTGTTCCCTGCCCCAGCACTGTTCTAAATCTGTTGCTGGCTCCCAGGTCTGGTCTAGCTCTGTTCCCTTCTCCCAGCACTGGCCTAACTCTGTTCCCTGCACCCAGCACCGGTCTGACTCTGATCCTTTCCCCAAGACTGGTCTAACTCTGTTCCCTGCCCCCAGCACTGGTCTAACTCTGATCCATGTCCCTAGCTCCGGTCGAACTCTGTTTCCTGCCCCTAGCACTGGTCTCACGCTGTTCCCTGCCCTCAGTACTGGTCTAACAGATTAGCCTTCCCCCAGCATGGGTCTAACTCTAATCCCTCTCCCAGCTGTGTGCCCTGCATCCAGCATTGGCCTAACTCTGTTACCTGCCCCCACCACTAACGTAACTCTGTTCCCTGCCCCCAACACTGATGTAACTCTGTTCCCTGTCCCCAGCACTGGCCTAACTCTGTTCCCTGCCCCCAGCACTGATGTAACTCTGATCCCTGCCCTCAGCACTGGACTAACTCTGTTCCCTGCCCCAGCACTGTTCTAAATCTGTTGCTGGCTCCCAGGTCTGGTCTAGCTTTGTTCCCTTCTCCCAGCACTGTTCTAACTCTGTTCCCTGCACCCAGTACCGGACTGACTCTGATCCCTTCCCCAGTACTGGTCTAACTCAGATCCATGTCCCCAGCACTGGTTAAACTCTGTTCCCTGCACTCAGCACTGGTCTGACTCTGATCCCTTCCCCAGCACTGGTCTAACTCTGTTCCCTGCCCCCAGAACTGGTCTAACTCTGATGCATGTCCCTAGCACCGGTCGAACTCTGTTCCCTGCCCCCAGTACTGGTCTAACATTGTAGCCTGCCCCCAGCACTGGTCTAATTCTGTGCCCTGCTTCCAGCACTGGCCTAACTCTGTTCCCTGCCCCTACCACTAACGTAACTCTGTTCCCTGCCCCCAGCACTGATGTAACTCTGATCCCTTCCCCAGCACTGGTCTAACTCTGTTCCCTGCCCCAGCACTGTTCTAAATCTGTTGCTGGCTCCCAGGTCTGGTCTAACTCTGTTCCGTGGCCCCAGCACTGGCCTAACTCTGTTCCCTGCACCCAGCACCGGTCTGACTCTGATCCTTTCCCCAAGACTGGTCTAACTCTGTTCCCTGCCCCCAGCACTGGTCTAACTCTGATCCATGTCCCTAGCTCCGGTCGAACTCTGTTTCCTGCCCCTAGCACTGGTCTCACGCTGTTCCCTGCCCCCAGTACTGGTCTAACAGAGTAGCCTTCCCCGAGCATGGGTCTAACTCTAATCCCTCTCCCAGCTCTGTGCCCTGCATCCAGCATTGGCCTAACTCTGTTACCTGCCCCCACCACTAACGTAACTCTGTTCTCTGCCCCCAGCACTGATGTAACTCTGTTCCCTGTCCCCAGCACTGGCCTAACTCTGTTCCCTGCCCCCAGCACTGATGTAACTCTGATCCCTGCCCTCAGCACTGGACTAACTCTGTTCCCTGCCCCAGCACTGTTCTAAATCTGTTGCTGGCTCCCAGGTCTGGTCTAGCTCTGTTCCCTTCTCCCAGCACTGTTCTAACTCTGTTCCCTGCACCCAGTACCGGTCTGACTCTGATCCCTTCCCCAGTACTGGTCTAACTCTGCTCCATGTCCCCAGCACTGGTTAAACTCTGTTCCCTGCACTCAGCGCTGGTCTCACTCTGTTCCCTGCCCCCAGAACTGGTCTAACTCTGATGCATGTCCCTAGCACCGGTCGAACTCTGTTTCCTGCCCTCAGCACTGGTCTAACTCTGTGCCCTGCATCCAGCACTGGCCTAACTCTGTTCTCTGCCCCCAACACTCACGTAACTCTGTTCTCTGCCCCCAACACTGATGTAATTCTGTTCCCTGACCCCAACACTGATGTATCTTTGCTCCCTGCCCTCATCACTGGCCTAAGTTTGTTCCCTGTTCCCCAGCACTCGTCTAACTCTTGTTCAAAGTCCCCGGCACTGGTCTAACTCTGATCGCTGTTCCTCATCACTGTTCTAAATATGTTGCTGGCTCCCAGGTCTGGTCTAGCTTTGTTCCCTTCTCTCAGCAATGGCCTAACTCTGTTCCCTGCCCCTAGTACTGGTCTAACTCTGATCCATGTCCCCAGCACTGGTCGAACTTTGTTCCTTGCACCCAGCACAAGTCTGACTCTGATCCCTTTCCCAGCACTGGTCTAACTCTTGATCAATAATCCCAGAACTGGTCTAACACGGAACGCTGTTTTCGAGCACTGTTCCAAATCTGTTGCTGGCTCCCAGGTCTGGTCTAGCTCTGATCCCTTCTGCCAGCGCTGGCCCAACTCTGTTCCCTGCACCCAGCACTGGTCTGACTCTGATCCCTTCCCCAGAACTGGTCTCACTCTGTTCCCTGCCCCCAGTACTGGTCTAACAGTGTAGCCTGCCCACAGCACAGGTTTATCTCTGATCCCTGCCCCAGCACTGGACTGACTCAGATCCCTTCCGCCAGCACTGGTCTATCTCTGTGCCCTGCCCCCACCACTAACGTAACTCTCTTCTTTACCCCCAGCACTGATGTAACTCTGTTCCCTGCCCCCAGCACTGGCCTAACTCTGTTCCCTGCCCCCTGCACTGATGCAACTCTGTTCCCTGCCCTCAGCACTGGACTAACTCTGTTCCCTGCCCCAGCACTGGTCTAAATCTGCTCCTGGCTCCCCGCACTGGTCTAACTATGGACAAGGCTCCCATACTTGGTCTAACTCTGTCTCTGGCACCTATCACTGGACTATATTCCATTCCCCAAGATTGGTCTAACTGATCCCTCCCTAGCATTGGTCTAAATCTGTTCCCTGCTCCCAGCACTGTTCGAACTCGGTTCCCTGCACCCAGCACTGGACTGACTCTGATCTGTGCCCCAGCATTGGTCTAACACTGTTCCCTGCCCCCAGTACTGGTCCAACAGTGTAGCCTGCCCCGAGCACTGGTCTAACTCTGTGCCCTGCACCCAGCACTGGTCTGACTGATCCCTTCCCCAGCACTGGTCTGACTCTACTCCCTGCCCCCAGTACTGGTCAAACAGTGTAGCCTTCCCCCAGCACGGGTCTAACTCTAATCCCTCCACCAGCACAGTTCTAACTCTGTGCCCTGCATTCAGCACTGGCCTAACTCTGTTCCCTGCCCCCAGCACTTATGTAACTCTTTTCCCTGCCCCCAGCACTGGCTTAACTCTGTTCCCTGCCCCCAGCACTGGCCTAACTCTGTTCCCTGCCCTCAGCACTGGCCGAACTCTGTTCCCTGCCCCAGCACTGGTCTCACTCTGTTCCCTGCCCCCAGTACTGGTCTAAGAGTGTAGCCTGCCCACAGCACATTTCTAACTCTGATCCCTGCCCCAGCACTGGTCTCACTCTGTTCCCTGCCCCCAGTACTGTTCTAACAGTGTAGCTTGCCCACAGCACAGGTCTAACTCTGATCCCTACCCCAGCACTAGACTGACTCAGATCCCTTAGCCCAGCACTGGTCTAACTCTGTGCCCTGCATCCAGCACTGGCCTAACTCTGTTCCCTGCCCCCAGCACTTATGTAACTCTGTTCCCTGCCCCCAGCACTGGCTTAACTCTGTTCCCTGCCCCCAGCACTGGCCTAACTCTGTTCCCTGCCCTCAGCACTGGCCGAACTCTGTTCCCTGCCCCAGCACTGGTCTAACTCTGCTCCTGGCTCCCAGCACTGGTCTAACTCTGGACAAGGCTCCCATACTTGGTCTAACTCAGTCTTCAGCTCCTAGCACTGGATTAACTATGTTCCATTCCCCAAGATTGGTCTAACTCTGATCCCTTCCTTAGCATTGGTCTAATTATGTTCACTGCCCGCAGCACTAGTCGAGCTCTGTTCCCTGCACCCAGCACTGGTGGAACACTGTTCCCTGCACCCAGCACTGGTCTGACTTTGTTCCCTTCCGTGCACTGGTCTAACTCTGTCCCCTGCCCCGAGCACTGCCCTAACTCTGTTCCCTGCCCCCAGTACTGGTCTAACATTGTAGCCTGCCCCCAGCACTGGTCTAATTCTGTGCCCTGCATCCAGCACTGGCCTAACTTTGTTCCCTACCCCTACCACTAACGTAACTCTGTTCCCTGCCCCTACCACTAACGTAAATCTGTTCCCTGCCCCCAGCACTGATGTAACTCTGTTCCCTGACCCCAGCACTGTTCTAAATCTGTTGCTGGCTCCCAGGTCTGGTCTAACTCTGTTCCCTGGCTCCAGCACTGGCCTAACTCTGTTCCCTGCACCCCGCATTGGTCTGACTCTGATCCTTTCCTCAAGACTGGTCTAACTCTGTTCCCTGCCCCCAGCACTGGTCTAACTCTGATCCATGTCCCTAGCTCCGGTTGAACTCTGTTTCCTGCCCTTAGCACTGGTCTCATGCTGTTCCCTGCCCCGAGTACTGGTCTAACAGAGTAGCCTTCCCCGAGCATGGGTCTAACTCTAATCCCTCTCCCAACTATGTGCCCTGCATCCAGCATTGGCCTAACTCTGTTACCTGCCCCCACCACTAACGTAACTCTGTTCCCTGCCCCCAGCACTGATGTAACTCTGTTCCCTGCCCCGGCCCTGGACTAACTCTGTTCCCTTCCCCCAGCACTGATGTAACTCTGTTCCCTGCCCTCAGCACTGGACTAACTCTGTTCCCTGCCCCAGCACTGGCCTAACTCTGTTCCCTACCCCAGCACTGGCCTAACTCTGTTCCTTGCACCCAGCACCGGTCTGACTCTGATTCCTTCCCCATCACTGGTCTAACTCTTGATCAATATCCCCAGCACTGGTCTAACTCGGAACGCTGTTTTCCAGCACTGTTGTAAATCAGTTGTGGGTTCCCAGGTCTGGTCTAGCTCTGATCCCTGCTCCCAGCGCTGTCCTAACTCTGTTCCCTGCCACCCAGCACCTGTCTGACTCTGATCCCTTCCCCAGCACTGGTCTCACTCTGTTCCCTGCCCCCAGTACTGGTATAACAGTGTAGCCTGACCCCAGCATGGGTCTAACTCTGATCCCTGCCCCAGCACTGGTCTCACTCTGTTCCCTGCCCCCAGTACTGGTCTAAGAGTGTAGCCTGCCCACAGCACATTTCTAACTCTGATCCCTGCCCCAGCACTGGTCTCACTCTGTTCCCTGCCCCCAGTACTGTTCTAACAGTGTAGCTTGCCCACAGCACAGGTCTAACTCTGATCCCTACCCCAGCACTAGACTGACTCAGATCCCTTAGCCCAGCACTGGTCTAACTCTGTGCCCTGCATCCAGCACTGGCCTAACTCTGTTCCCTGCCCCCAGCACTTATGTAACTCTGTTCCCTGCCCCCAGCACTGGCTTAACTCTGTTCCCTGCCCCCAGCACTGGCCTAACTCTGTTCCCTGCCCTCAGCACTGGCCGAACTCTGTTCCCTGCCCCAGCACTGGTCTAACTCTGGACAAGGCTCCCATACTTGGTCTAACTCAGTCTTCAGCTCCTAGCACTGGATTAACTATGTTCCATTCCCCAAGATTGGTCTAACTCTGATCCCTTCCTTAGCATTGGTCTAATTATGTTCACTGCCCGCAGCACTAGTCGAGCTCTGTTCCCTGCACCCAGCACTGGTGGAACACTGTTCCCTGCACCCAGCACTGGTCTGACTTTGTTCCCTTCCGTGCACTGGTCTAACTCTGTCCCCTGCCCCGAGCACTGCCCTAACTCTGTTCCCTGCCCCCAGTACTGGTCTAACATTGTAGCCTGCCCCCAGCACTGGCCTAACTCTGTTCCCTACCCCTACCACTAACGTAACTCTGTTCCCTGCCCTCAGCACTGGCCTAACTCTGTTCCCTGCCCCAGCACTGATGTAACACTGATCACTGCCCTCAGCACTGGCCTAACTCTGTTCCCTGCCCCAGCACTGTTCTAAATCTGTTGCTGGCTCCCAGGTCTGGTCTAGCTTTGTTCCCTTCTCTCAGCAATGGCCTAACTCTGTTCCCTGCCCCTAGTACTGGTCTAACTCTGATCCATGTCCCCAGCACTGGTTGAACTCTGTTCCTTGCACCCAGCACCGGTCTGACTCTGATCCCTTTCCCAGCACTGGTCTAACTCTTGATCAGTAATCCCAGAACTGGTCTAAGTCGGAACGTTGTTTTCCAGCACTTTTCTAACTCTGTTCCCTGCCCCCAGTACTGGTCTAGCTCTGATCCCTTCTCCCGGCATTGGTCTCACTCTGTTCCCTGCCCCCAGCACTGGTCTACCAGTGTAGCCTGCCCTAGCACAGGTCTATCTCTGATCCCTGACCCAGCGCTAGACTGACTCAGATCCCTTCCCCCAGCACTGGTCTAACTCTGTGCCCTGCATCCAGCACTGGCCTAACTCTGTTCCCTGCCCCCGGCCCTGGAGTAACTCTGTTCCCTGCCCCCAGCACTGATGTAACTCTGTTCCCTGCCCTCAGCACTGGGCTAACTCTGTTCCCTGCCCCAGCACTGGTCTAGCTCTGATCCCTGACCCAGCACTGGTCTCACTCTGTTCCCTGCCCCCAGTACTGGTCTAACAGTGTAGTTTGCCCACAGCACAGGTCTAACTCTGATCCCTGCCCCAGCACTAGACTGACTCAGATCCCTTAGCCCAGCACTGGTCTAACTCTATGCCCTGCATCCAGCACTGGCCTAACTCTGTTCCCTGCCCCCAACACTTATGTAACTCTGTTCCCTGCCCCCAGCACTGGCCTAACTCTGTTCCCTGCCCCCAGCACTGGCCTAACTCTGTTCCCGGTCTTCAGCACTGGACTAACTCTGTTCCCTGCCCCAGCACTGGTCTAACTCTGCTCCTGGCTCCCAGCACTGGTCTAACTCTGGACAAGGCTCCCATACTTGGTCTAACTCAGTCTCCAGCTCCTAGCACTGGACTAACTATGTTCCGTTCCCCAAGATTGGTCTAACTCTGATCCCTTCCTTAGCATTGGTCTAAATATGTTCACTGCCCGCAGCACTAGTCGAACTCTGTTCCCTGCACCCAGCACTGGTGGAACACTGTTCCCTGCAGCCAGCACTGGTCTGACTCTGATCCCTTCCGTGCACTGGTCTAACTCTGTTCCCTGCACCCAGCACTGGTGGAACACTGTTCCCTGCAGCCAGCACTGGTCTGACTCTGATCCCTTCCGTGCACTGGTCTAACTCTGTCCCCTGCCCCGAGCACTGCCCTAACTCTGTTCCCTGCCCCCAGTACAGGTCTAACATTGTAGCCTGCCCCCAGCACTGGTCTAATTCTGTGCCCTGCATCCAGCACTGGCCTAACTCTGTTCCCTGCCCCTACCACTAACGTAACTCTGTTCCCTGCCCCCAGCACTGATGTAACTCTGTTCCCTGTCCCCAGCACTGGCCTAACTCTGTTCCCTGCCCCCAGCATTGATGTTACTCTGTTCCCTGCCCCAGCACTGGCCTAACTCTGTTCCCTGCACCCAGCACCAGTCTGACTCTGATCCTTTCCCCAAGTCTGGTCTAACTCTGTTCCCTGCCCCCAGCACTGGTCTAACTCTGATCCATGTCCCTAGCTCCGGTCGAACTCTGTTTCCTGCCCCTAGCACTGGTCTCACGCTGTTCCCTGCCCCGAGTACTGGTCTAACAGAGTAGCCTTCCCCCAGCACGGGTCTAACTCTAATCCCTCTCCCAACTCTGTGCCCTGCATCCAGCATTGGCCTAACTCTGTTACCTGCCCCCACCACTAACGTAACACTGTTCCCTGCCCCCAGCACTGATGTAATTCTGTTCCCTGTCCCCAGCACTGGCCTAACTCTGTTCCCTGCCCCCAGCACTGGACTAACTCTGTTCCCTGCCCCAGCACTGTTCTAAATCTGTTGCTGGCTCCCACGTCTGGTCTAGCTCTGTTCCCTTCTCCCAGCACTGGTCTAACTCTGATCCATGTCCCCAGCACTGGTTAAACTCTGTTCCCTGCACTCAGCACTGGTCTGACTCTGAATCCTTCCCCAGCACTGGTCTAACTCTGTTCCCTGCCCCCAGCACAGGTCTAACTCTGATGCATGTCCCTAGCACCGGTCTAACTCTGTGCCCTGCATCCAGCACTGGCCTAACTCTGTTCTCTGCCCCCAACACTAACGTAACTCTGTTCCCTGCCCCCAGCACTGATGTAACTCTGTTCCCTGCCCCCAGCACTGTTCTAACTCTGTTCCCTGCCCCCAACACTGATGTAACTCTGTTCCCTGCCCTCAGCACTGGCCTAACTCTGTTCTCTCCCCCAGCACTGGCCTAACTCTGTTCCTTGCACCCAGCACCGGTCTGATTCTGATTCCTTCCCCAGCACTGGTCTAACTCGGAACGCTGTTTTCCAGCACTGTTGTAAATCTGTTGCTGGCTGCCAGGTCTGGTCTAGCTCTGATCCCTGCTCCCAGCGCTGTCCTAACTCTGTTCTCTGCCACCCAGCACCAGTCTAACTCTGATCCCTGCCTCAGCACTGGTCTCACTCTGTTCCCTGCCCCCAGTACTGGTCTAACAGTGTAGCCTGCCCACGGCACAGGTCTAACTCTGATCCCTGCCCCAGCACTGGTCTCACTCTGTTCCCTGCCCGAAGTACTGGTCTAACAGTGTAGCTTGCCCACAGCACAGGTCTAACTCTTATCCCTACCCCAGCACTAGACTGACTCAGATCCCTTAGCCCAGCACTGGTCTAACTCTGTGCCCTGCATCCACCACTGGCCTAACTCTGTTCCCTGCCCCCAGCACTTATGTAACTCTGTTCCCTGCCCCCAGCACTGGCTTAGCTCTGTTCCCTGCCCCCAGCACTGGTCTAACTCTGTTCTCTGCCCTCAGCATTGGCCTAACTCTGTTCCCTGCCCCAGCACTGGTCTAACTCTGCTCCTGGCTCCCAGCACTGGTCTAACTCTGGACAAGGCTCCCATACTTGGTCTAACTCAGTCTCCAGCTCCTAGCTCTGGACTAACTATGTTCCATTCCCCAAGATTGGTCTAACTCTGATCCCTTCCTTAGCATTGGTCTAAATATGTTCACTGCCCGCAGCACTAGTCGAACTCTGTTCCCTGCACCCAGCACTGGTGGAACACTGTTCCCTGCAGCCAGCACTGGTCTGACTCTGATTCCTTCCGTGCACTGGTCTACCTCTGTCCCCTGCCCCGAGCACTGCCCTAACTCTGTTCCCGGCCCCCAGTACTGGTCTAACATTGTAGCCTGCCCCCAGCACTGGTCTAATTCTCTGCCCTGCATCCAGCACTGGCCTAACTTTGTTCCCTGCCCCTACCACTAACGTAACTCTGTTCCCTGCCCTCAGCACTGGCCTAACTCTGTTCCCTGCCCCAGCACTGATGTAACACTGATCACTGCCCTCAGCACTGGCCTAACTCTGTTCCCTGCCCCAGCACTGTTCTAAATCTGTTGCTGGCTCCCAGGTCTGGTCTAGCTTTGTTCCCTTCTCTCAGCAATGGCCTAACTCTGTTCCCTGCCCCTAGTACTGGTCTAACTCTGATCCATGTCCCCAGCACTGGTTGAACTCTGTTCCTTGCACCCAGCACCGGTCTGACTCTGATCCCTTTCCCAGCACTGGTCTAACTCTTGATCAGTAATCCCAGAACTGGTCTAAGTCGGAACGTTGTTTTCCAGCACTTTTCTAACTCTGTTCCCTGCCCCCAGTACTGGTCTAGCTCTGATCCCTTCTCCCGGCATTGGTCTCACTCTGTTCCCTGCCCCCAGCACTGGTCTACCAGTGTAGCCTGCCCTAGCACAGGTCTATCTCTGATCCCTGACCCAGCGCTAGACTGACTCAGATCCCTTCCCCCAGCACTGGTCTAACTCTGTGCCCTGCATCCAGCACTGGCCTAACTCTGTTCCCTGCCCCCGGCCCTGGAGTAACTCTGTTCCCTGCCCCCAGCACTGATGTAACTCTGTTCCCTGCCCTCAGCACTGGGCTAACTCTGTTCCCTGCCCCAGCACTGGTCTAGCTCTGATCCCTGACCCAGCACTGGTCTCACTCTGTTCCCTGCCCCCAGTACTGGTCTAACAGTGTAGTTTGCCCACAGCACAGGTCTAACTCTGATCCCTGCCCCAGCACTAGACTGACTCAGATCCCTTAGCCCAGCACTGGTCTAACTCTATGCCCTGCATCCAGCACTGGCCTAACTCTGTTCCCTGCCCCCAACACTTATGTAACTCTGTTCCCTGCCCCCAGCACTGGCCTAACTCTGTTCCCTGCCCCCAGCACTGGCCTAACTCTGTTCCCGGTCTTCAGCACTGGACTAACTCTGTTCCCTGCCCCAGCACTGGTCTAACTCTGCTCCTGGCTCCCAGCACTGGTCTAACTCTGGACAAGGCTCCCATACTTGGTCTAACTCAGTCTCCAGCTCCTAGCACTGGACTAACTATGTTCCGTTCCCCAAGATTGGTCTAACTCTGATCCCTTCCTTAGCATTGGTCTAAATATGTTCACTGCCCGCAGCACTAGTCGAACTCTGTTCCCTGCACCCAGCACTGGTGGAACACTGTTCCCTGCAGCCAGCACTGGTCTGACTCTGATCCCTTCCGTGCACTGGTCTAACTCTGTTCCCTGCACCCAGCACTGGTGGAACACTGTTCCCTGCAGCCAGCACTGGTCTGACTCTGATCCCTTCCGTGCACTGGTCTAACTCTGTCCCCTGCCCCGAGCACTGCCCTAACTCTGTTCCCTGCCCCCAGTACAGGTCTAACATTGTAGCCTGCCCCCAGCACTGGTCTAATTCTGTGCCCTGCATCCAGCACTGGCCTAACTCTGTTCCCTGCCCCTACCACTAACGTAACTCTGTTCCCTGCCCCCAGCACTGATGTAACTCTGTTCCCTGTCCCCAGCACTGGCCTAACTCTGTTCCCTGCCCCCAGCATTGATGTTACTCTGTTCCCTGCCCCAGCACTGGCCTAACTCTGTTCCCTGCACCCAGCACCAGTCTGACTCTGATCCTTTCCCCAAGTCTGGTCTAACTCTGTTCCCTGCCCCCAGCACTGGTCTAACTCTGATCCATGTCCCTAGCTCCGGTCGAACTCTGTTTCCTGCCCCTAGCACTGGTCTCACGCTGTTCCCTGCCCCGAGTACTGGTCTAACAGAGTAGCCTTCCCCCAGCACGGGTCTAACTCTAATCCCTCTCCCAACTCTGTGCCCTGCATCCAGCATTGGCCTAACTCTGTTACCTGCCCCCACCACTAACGTAACACTGTTCCCTGCCCCCAGCACTGATGTAATTCTGTTCCCTGTCCCCAGCACTGGCCTAACTCTGTTCCCTGCCCCCAGCACTGGACTAACTCTGTTCCCTGCCCCAGCACTGTTCTAAATCTGTTGCTGGCTCCCACGTCTGGTCTAGCTCTGTTCCCTTCTCCCAGCACTGGTCTAACTCTGATCCATGTCCCCAGCACTGGTTAAACTCTGTTCCCTGCACTCAGCACTGGTCTGACTCTGAATCCTTCCCCAGCACTGGTCTAACTCTGTTCCCTGCCCCCAGCACAGGTCTAACTCTGATGCATGTCCCTAGCACCGGTCTAACTCTGTGCCCTGCATCCAGCACTGGCCTAACTCTGTTCTCTGCCCCCAACACTAACGTAACTCTGTTCCCTGCCCCCAGCACTGATGTAACTCTGTTCCCTGCCCCCAGCACTGTTCTAACTCTGTTCCCTGCCCCCAACACTGATGTAACTCTGTTCCCTGCCCTCAGCACTGGCCTAACTCTGTTCTCTCCCCCAGCACTGGCCTAACTCTGTTCCTTGCACCCAGCACCGGTCTGATTCTGATTCCTTCCCCAGCACTGGTCTAACTCGGAACGCTGTTTTCCAGCACTGTTGTAAATCTGTTGCTGGCTGCCAGGTCTGGTCTAGCTCTGATCCCTGCTCCCAGCGCTGTCCTAACTCTGTTCTCTGCCACCCAGCACCAGTCTAACTCTGATCCCTGCCTCAGCACTGGTCTCACTCTGTTCCCTGCCCCCAGTACTGGTCTAACAGTGTAGCCTGCCCACGGCACAGGTCTAACTCTGATCCCTGCCCCAGCACTGGTCTCACTCTGTTCCCTGCCCGAAGTACTGGTCTAACAGTGTAGCTTGCCCACAGCACAGGTCTAACTCTTATCCCTACCCCAGCACTAGACTGACTCAGATCCCTTAGCCCAGCACTGGTCTAACTCTGTGCCCTGCATCCACCACTGGCCTAACTCTGTTCCCTGCCCCCAGCACTTATGTAACTCTGTTCCCTGCCCCCAGCACTGGCTTAGCTCTGTTCCCTGCCCCCAGCACTGGTCTAACTCTGTTCTCTGCCCTCAGCATTGGCCTAACTCTGTTCCCTGCCCCAGCACTGGTCTAACTCTGCTCCTGGCTCCCAGCACTGGTCTAACTCTGGACAAGGCTCCCATACTTGGTCTAACTCAGTCTCCAGCTCCTAGCTCTGGACTAACTATGTTCCATTCCCCAAGATTGGTCTAACTCTGATCCCTTCCTTAGCATTGGTCTAAATATGTTCACTGCCCGCAGCACTAGTCGAACTCTGTTCCCTGCACCCAGCACTGGTGGAACACTGTTCCCTGCAGCCAGCACTGGTCTGACTCTGATTCCTTCCGTGCACTGGTCTACCTCTGTCCCCTGCCCCGAGCACTGCCCTAACTCTGTTCCCGGCCCCCAGTACTGGTCTAACATTGTAGCCTGCCCCCAGCACTGGTCTAATTCTCTGCCCTGCATCCAGCACTGGCCTAACTTTGTTCCCTGCCCCTACCACTAACGTAACTCTGTTCCCTGCCCTCAGCACTGGGCTAACTCTGTTCCCTGCCCCAGCACTGGCCTAACTCTGTTCCTTGCACCCAGCACCAGTCTGACTCTGATTCCTTCCCCAGCACTGGTCTAACTCTTTATCAATATCCCCAGCACTGGTCTAAATTGGAACGCTGTTTTCCAGCACTGTTGTAAATCTGTTGTGGGCTCCCAGGTCTGGTCTAGCTCTGATCCCTGCTCCCAGCGCTGTCCTAACTCTGTTCCCTGCCACCCAGCGCCAGTCTGACTCTGATCCCTTCCCCAGCACTGGTCTCACTCTGTTCCCTGCCCCCAGTACTGGTCTAACAGTGTAGCCTGACCACAGCACAGGTCTAACTCTGATCCCTGCCCCAGCACTGGTCTAACTCTGCCTGCAGCTCCTAGTACTGGACTAACTATGTTCCATTCCCCAAGACTGGTCTAACTCTGATCCCTTCCCTAGCATTGGTCTAAATCTGTTCCCTGCCCCCAGCAATGGTCGAACTCGGTTCCGTGCACCCAGCACTGGTCTAACTCTGATCCATGACCCCAGCACCGGTCGAACTCTGTTTCCTGCCCCCAGCACTGGTCTAACTCTGTGCCCTGCATCCAGCACTGGCCTAACTCTGTTCTCTGCCCCCAACACTAACGTAACACTGTTCCCTGCCCCCAGCACTGATGTAACTCAGTTCCCTGCCCCCAGCACTGGTCGAACTCTGTTCCCTGCCCCCAGCACTGATGTAACTTTGTTCCCTGCCCTCAGCACTGGACTAACTCTGTTCCCTGCCCCAGCACTGGCCTAACTCTGTTCCCTACCCTCAGCACTAGTCTAACTCTTGATCAAATTCACCAGCACTGGTCTAACTCTGATCCCTGTTTCCCCAGCACTGTGCTAAATATATTCCTGTCTCCCAGGTCTGGTCTAGCTCTGTTGCCTTCTCCTTGCACTGGCCTAACTCTGTTCCCTCCCGCCAGGACCCGTTTAACTCTGACCCTGCTCCCAGCACTGGCCTAACTATGTTCCCTGCACCCAGCACTGGTTTGACTCTGATCCCTTCCCCATCACTGGCCTAACTGTGTTCCCTGCACCCAGCACTGGTCTCACTCTGTTCCCTGGTCTAACAGTGTAGCATGCCCACAGCACAGGTCTAAATCTGGTCCCTGCCCCAGCACTAGACTGACTCAGATCCCTTCCACAGCACTGGTCTAACTCTGTGCCCTGCATCCAGTACTGGCCTAACTCTGTTCCCTGCCCCCAGCACTGATGTAACTCTGTTCCCTGCCCTCAGCACTGGACTAACTCTGTTCCCTGCCCCAGCACTTGTCTAACTCTGCCTCCAGTTCCTAGTACTGGACTAACTATGTTCCATTCCCCAAGACTGGTCTAACTCTGATCCCTTCCCTAGCATTGGTTTAAATCTGTTCCCTGCCCCCAGCAATGGTCGAACTCGGTTCCGTGCACCCAGCACTGGTCTAACTCTGATGCATGTCCCCAGCACCGGTCGAACTCTGTTTTCTGTCCCCAGCACGGGTTTAACTCTGTGCCCTGCATCCAGCACTGGCCTAAATCTGTTCTCTGCCCCCAACACTAGTCTAACTCTTGATCAAATTCACCAGCACTGGTCTAACTCTTGATCAAATTCACCAGCTCTGGTCTAACTCTGATCCCTGTTCCCCAGCGCTGTGCTAAATATATTCCTGTCTCCCAGGTCTGGTCTAGCTCTGTTGCCTTCTCCGAGCACTGGCCTAACTCTGTTCCCTGCCGCCAGGACCCGTTTAACTCTGACCCCTGCTCCCAGCATTGGCCTCACAGTGTTCCCTGCACCCAGCACTGGTTTGACTCTGATCCCTTCCCCATCACTGGCCTGACTCTATTCCCTGTATCCAGCACTGGTCTGACTCTGATCCCTTCCCCAGCACTGGTCTCACACTGTTCCCTGGGCTAACAGTGTAGCTTGCCCACAGCACAGGTCTAACTCTGGTCCCTACCCCAGCTCTAGACTGACTCAGATCCCTTCCCCCAGCACTGGTCTAACTCTGTGCCCTGCATCCAGCACTGGCCTAACTCTGTTCTCTGCCTCCAACACTAACGTAACTCTGTTCCCTGCTCCCAGCACTGGCCTAACTCTGTTCCCTGCCCCCAGCACTGATGTAACTCTGTTCCCTGCCCCCAGCACTGGCCTAACTCTGTTCCCTGCCCCCAGCACTGATGTAACTCTGTTCCCTGCCCCCATCACTGGCCTAACTCTGTTCCCTGCCCCCAGCACTGATGTAACTCTGCTCCCTGCCCTCATCGCTGGCCTAAGTTTGTTCCCTGTTCCCCGGCACTGGCCTAACTCTGATCCCTGTTCCTCATCACTGTTCTAAATATGTTGCTGACTCCCAGGTCTGGTCTAGATTTGTTCCCTTCTCTCAGCCATTGGCCTAACTCTGTTCCCTGCCCCTAGTACTGGTCTAACTCTGATCCATGTCCCCAGCACTGGTCGAACTCTGTTCCTTGCACCCAGCACCGGTCTGACTCTGATCCCTTTCCCAGCACTGGTCTAACTCTAGATCAATATCCCCAGCACTGGTCTAAGTCGGAACGCTGTTTTCCAGCACTTTTCTAAACCTGTTGCTGGCTGCCAGGTCTGGTCTAGCTCTGATCCCTGCTCCCGGCATTGGCCTAACTCTGTTCCCTGCCCTCAGTACTGGTCTAACAGTGTAACCTTCCCCCAGCACCGGTCTGACTCTGATACCTTCCCCAGCACTGGTCTAACCCTGTGCCCTGCATCCAGCACTGGCCTAACTCTGTTCCCTGCCCCCAGCACTGATGGAACTCTGTTCCCTGCCCTCAGCACTGGCTTAACTCTGTTCTCTGCCCCCAGCACTGGTCTAACTCTTGATCAAAGTTCCCAGCACTGGTCGAACTCTGTAACCTGCCCCCAGTACTGGTCTAACTCTGATCCATGTCCCCAGCACTGGTTGAACTCTGTTCCTTGCACCCAGCACCGGTCTGACTCTGATCCCTTTCCCAGCACTGGTCTAACTCTTGATCAATATCCCCAGCACTGGTCTAACTTGGAACAATGTTTTCCAGCGCTTTTCTAAATCTGTTGCTGGCTCTCAGGTCTGGTCTAGCTCTGATCGCTGCTCCCGGCACTGGCCCAACTCTGTTCCGTACATCCGGCACTGGTCTTACTCTGATCCCTTCCCAAGCACTGGTCTTACTCTGTTCCCTGCACCCAGTACTGGTTTAACAGTGTAGCCTGCCCACAGCACTGGTCTAACTCTGATCCCCGCCCCAGAATTAGACTGACTCAGATCCCTTCCTCCAGCACTGGCCTAACTCTGTTCCCTGTCCCCACCACTTACGTAACTCTGTTCCCTGCACCCAGCACTGATGTAAATCTGTTCCCTGCCCCCAGCACTGGCCTAACTCTGTTCCCTGCCCCCAGTACTGGTCTAACAGTGTGGCCTGCCCCCAGTACTGATGTAACTCTGTTCCCTGCCCTCAGCACTGGTCTAACTCTGCTCCTGGCTCCCAGCTCTGGTCTAACTATGGACGAGGCTCCCATACTTGGTCTAACTCTGTCTCCGGCTCCTAGCACTGGACTATGTTCCATTCCCCAAGATTGATCTAACTCTGATCTCTTCCCTGGCATTGATCTAAATCTGTTCCCTGCCCCCGGCACTGGTTGAACGCTGTTCCCTTCACCGAGCACTGGTCTAACTCTGATCCATGTCCCCTGCACTGGTTGAACTCTGTTCCCTGCCCCAAGTCCTGGTCTAAATCTGATCCATGTCCCCAGCGCTGGTCGAACTCTGTTCCCTGCCCCCAGAACTGGTCTAACTCTGATGCATGTCCCTAGCACCGGTCGAATTCTGTTTCCTGCCCCCAGCACTGGTCTAACTCTGTGCCCTGCATCCAGCACTGGCCTAACTCGGTTCTCTGCCCCCAACACTAACGTAACTCTGTTCCCTGCCCCCAGCACTGATGTAACTCTGTTCCCTGCCCCCAGCACTGGTCTAACTCTGTTCCCTGCCCCCAGCACTGGTCTAACTCTGTTCCCTGCCCCCAACACTGATGTAACTCTGTTCCCTGCCCCCAGCACTGATGTAACTCTGTTCCCTGCCCCCAGCACTGATGTAACTCTGTTCCCTGCCCCCAGTGCTGGTCTAACTCTGTTCCCTGCCCCCAGCACTGGTCTAACTCTGTTCCCTGCCCCCAGCACTGGCCTAACTCTGTTCCCTGCCCCCAGCACTGATGTAACTCTGCTCCCTGCCCTCATCACTGGCCTATGTTGTTCCCTGTTCCCCAGCACTGGTCTAAATCTTTTTCAAAGTCCCCGGCACTGGCCTAACTCTGATTGCTGTTCCTCATCACTGTTCTAAATATGTTGCTGGCTCCCAGGTCGGGTCTAGCTTTGTTCCCTTCTCTCAGCAATGGCCTAACTCTGTTCCCTGCCCCTAGTACTGGTCTGACTCTGCTCCCTTTCCCAGCACTGGTCTAACTTGATCAATAATCCCAGAACTGGTCTAAGTCGGAACGCTGTTTTCCAGCACTTTTCTAAATCTGTTGCTGGCTCCCAGGTCTGGTCTAGCTCTGATCCCTTCTCCCAGCATTGGCCTAACTCTGTTCCCTACCCCCAGTACTGGTCTGACTCTGATCCCTTCTCCAGCACTGGTCTCACTCTGTTCCCTGCCCCCAGCACTGATCTAACAGTGCAGCCTGCCCAGAGCACAGGTCTATCTCTGATCCCTGACCCAGCCCTAGACTGACTCAGATCCCTTCCCCCAGCACTGGTCTAACTCTGTGCCCTGCATCCAGCACTGGCCTAACTCTGTTCCCTGCCCCCGGCCCTGGGCTAGCTCTGTTCCTTTCTCCCAGCACTGATGTAACTCTGTTCCCTGCCCTCAGCACTGGGCTAACTCTGTTCCCTCCCCCAGAACTGGCCTAACTCTGTTCCTTGCACCCAGCACCGGTCTGACTCTGATCCCTTCCCCAGCACTGGTCTAACTCTTGATCAATATCCCCAGCACTGGTCTAACTTGGAACGCTGTTTTCCAGCACTGTTGTAAATCTGTTGCTGGCTGCCAGGTCTGGTCTAGCTCTGATCCCTGCTCCCAGCGCTGTCCTAACTCTGTTCTCTGCCACCCAGCACCAGTCTGACTCTGATCCCTTCCCCAGCACTGGCCTAACTCTGTTCCCTGCACCCAGCACCGGTCTGACTCTGATCCCTTCCCCAGAACTGGTCTAACTCTTTTACCTGCCCCCAGCACTGGTCTAACTCTGATCCATGTCCCTAGCTCCGGTCGAACTCTGTTTCCTGCCCCTAGCACTGGTCTCACACTGTTCCCTGCCCCCAGTACTGGTCTAACAGATTAGCCTTCCCCCAGCACTGGTCTAACTCTAATCCCTCTCCCAACTCTGTGCCCTGCATCCAGCATTGGCCTAACTCTGTTACCTGCCCCCACCACTAACGTAACACTGTTCTCTGCCCCCAGCACTGATGTAACTCTGTTCCCTGTCCCCAGCACTGGCCTAACTCTGTTACCTGCCCCCAGCACTAACGTAACTCTGTTCCCTGCCCCCAGCAATGATGTAACTCTGTTCCCTGTCCCCAGCACTGGCCTAAATCTGTTCCCTTCCCCCAGCACTGAAGTAACTCTGATCACTACCCTCAGCACTGGACTAACTCTGTTCCCTTCCCCAGCACTGGCCTAACTCTGATCCATGTTCCCCAGCACTGATTAAACTCTGTTCCCTGCACTCAGCACTGGTCTGACTCTGGTCCCTTCCCCAGCACTGGTCTGACTCTGATCCCTTCCCCAGCACTGGTCTAACTCTGTTCCCTGCCCCCAGAACTGGTCTAACTCTGATGCATATCCCTAGCACCAGTCGAACTCTGTTTCCTGCCCCCAGCACTGGTCTAACTCTGTGCCCTGCATCCAGCATCGGCCTAACTCTGTTCTCTGCCCCCAACACTAACGTAACTCTGTTCCCTGGCCCCAGCACTGATGTAACTCTGTCCCTGCCCCCAGCAATGGCCTAACTCTGTTCCCTGCCCCTAGTACTGGTCTAACTCTGATCCATGTCCCCAGCACTGGTCGAACTCTGTTCCTTGCACCCAGCACCGGTCTGACTCTGATCCCTTTCCCAGCACTGGTCTAACTCTTGATCAATAATCCCAGAACTGGTCTAAGTCGGAACGCTGTGTTCCAGCACTTTTCTAACTCTGTTGCTGGCTCCCAGGTCTGGTCTAGCTCTGATCCCTTCTCCCGGCATTGGCCTAACTCTGTTCCCTGCCCCCAGTACTGGTCTGACTCTGATCCCTTCTCCAGCACTGGTCTCACTCTGTTCCCTGCCCCCAGCACTGGTCTAAGAGTGTAGCCTGCCCAGAGCACAGGTCTATATTTGATCCCTGACCCAGCCCTAGACTTTCTCAGATCCCTTCCCCCAGCACTGGTCTAACTCTGTGCCCTGCATCCAGCACTGGCCTAACTCTGTTCCCTGCCCCCGGCCCTGGAGTAACTCTGTTCCCTGCCTCCAGCACTGATGTAACTCTGTTCCCTGCCCTCAGCACTGGGCTAACTCTGTTCCCTGCCCCAGCACTGGCCTAACTCTGTTCCTTGCACCCAGCACCGGTCTGACTCTGATTCCTTCCCCAGCACTGGTCTAACTCTTGATCAATATCCCCAGCACTGGTCTAACTTGGAACGCTGTTTTCCAGCACTGTTGTAAATCTGTTGTGGGCTCCCAGGTCTGGTCTAGCTCTGATCCCTGCTCCCAGCGCTGTCCTAACTCTGTTCCCTGCCACCCAGCACCAGTCTGACTCTGATCCCTTCCCCAGCACTGGTCTCACTCTGTTTCCTGCCCCCAGTACTGGTCTAACTCTGCCTGCAGCTCCTAGTACTGGACTAACTATGTTCCATTCCCCAAGACTGGTCTAACTCTGATCCCTTCCCTAGCATTGGTCTAAATCTGTTCCCTGCCCCCAGCAATGGTCGAACTCGGTTCCGTGCACCCAGCACTGGTCTAACTCTGATCCATGACCCCAGCACCGGTCGAACTCTATTTTCTGTCCCCAGCACTGGTCTAACTCTTGATCAAAGACCCCAGCACTGGTCGAACTCTGTAATCTGCCCCCAGTACTGGTCTAACTCTGATCCATGTCCCCAGCCCTGGTTGAACTCTGTTCCTTGCACCCAGCTCCGGTCTGACTCTGATCCTTTTCCCAGCACTGGTCTAACTCTTGATCAATATCCCCAGCACTGGTCTAACTTGGAACAATGTTTTCCAGCGCTTTTCTAAATCTGTTGCTGGCTCTCAGGTCTGGTCTAGCTCTGATCCCTGCTCCCGGCACTGGCCCAACTCTGTTCCGTACATCCGGCACTGGTCTTACTCTGATCCCTTCCCAAGCACTGTTCTTACTCTGTTCCCTGCACCCAGTACTGGTTTAACAGTGTAGCCTGCCCACAGCACTGGTCTAACTCTGATCCCCGCCCCAGAATTAGACTGACTCAGATCCCTTCCTCCAGCACTGGCCTAACTCTGTTCCCTGTCCCCACCACTGACGTAACTCTGTTCCCTGCACCCAGCACTGATGTAAATCTGTTCCCTGCCCCCAGCACTGGCCTAACTCTGTTCCCTGCCCCCAGTACTGGTCTAACAGTGTGGCCTGCCCCCAGTACTGATGTAACTCTGTTCCCTGCCCTCAGCACTGGTCTAACTCTGCTCCTGGCTCCCAGCTCTGGTCTAACTATGGACAAGGCTCCCATACTTGGTCTAACTCTGTCTCCGGCTCCTAGCACTGGACTATGTTCCATTCCACAAGATTGATCTAACTCTGATCTCTTCCCTAGCATTGATCTAAATCTGTTCCCTGCCCCCGGCACTGGATGAACTCTGTTCCCTGCACCGAGCACTGGTCTGACTCTGATCCATGTCCCCAGCACTGGTTGAACTCTGTTCCTTGCCCCAAGTCCTGGTCTAAATCTGATCCATGTCCCCAGCGCTGGTCGAACTCTGTTCCCTGCACCCAGCACTGGACTGACTCTGATCACTGCCACAGCATTGGTGTAAGTCTTCCCTGCCCCCAGTACTGGTCTAACAGTGTAGCCTGCCCCCAGCACTGGTCAAACTCTGTGCCCTATAACCAGCACTGGCTTAACTCTGTTCCCTCCCCCCAGTACTGGTCTAACTCTGCCTGCAGCTCCTAGTACTGGACTAACTATGTTCCATTCCCCAAGACTGGTCTAACTCTGATCCCTTCCCTAGCATTGGTCTAAATCTGTTCCCTGCCCCCAGCAATGGTCGAACTCGGTTCCGTGCACCCAGCACTGGTCTAACTCTGATCCATGACCCCAGAACTGGTCGAACTCTGTTTTCTGTCCCCAGCACTGGTCTAACTCTTGATCAAAGTCCCCAGCACTGGTCGAACTCTGTAATCTGCCACCAGCGCTGGTCTAACTCTGATCCATGTCCCCAGCCCTGGTTGAACTCTGTTCCTTGCACCCAGCACCGGTCTGACTCTGATCCCTTTCCCAGCACTGGTCTAACTCTTGATCAATATCCCCAGCACTGGTCTAACTTGGACTGATGTTTTCCAGCGCTTTTCTAAATCTGTTGCTGGCTCTCAGGTCTGGTCTAGCTCTGATCCCTGCTCCCGGCACTGGTCCAACTCTGTTCCGTACATCCGGCACTGGTCTTACTCTGATCCCTTCCCAAGCACTGGTCTTACTCTGTTCCCTGCACCCAGTACTGGTTTAACAGTGTAGCCTGCCCCCAGCACTGGCCTAACTCTGTTCCCTGCCCCCAGCACTGATGTAACTCTGCTCCCTGCCCTCATCGCTGGCCTAAGTTTGTTCCCTGTTCCCCGGCACTGGCCTAACTCTGATCCCTGTTCCTCATCACTGTTCTAAATATGTTGCTGACTCCCAGGTCTGGTCTAGATTTGTTCCCTTCTCTCAGCCATTGGCCTAACTCTGTTCCCTGCCCCTAGTACTGGTCTAACTCTGATCCATGTCCCCAGCACTCGTCGAACTCTGTTCCTTGCACCCAGCACCGGTCTGACTCTGATCCCTTTCCCAGCAGTGCTCTAACTCTTGATCAATATCCCCAGTACTGGTCTAACTTGGACTGATGTTTTCCAGCACTTTTCTAAATCTGTTGCTGGCTCTCAGGTCTGGTTTAGCTCTGATCCCTGCTCCCGGCACTGGCCCAACTCTGTTCCGTACATCCGGCACTGGTCTTACTCTGATCCCTTCCCAAGCACTGTTCTTACTCTGTTCCCTGCACCCAGTACTGGTTTAACAGTGTAGCCTGCCCACAGCACTGGTCTAACTCTGATCCCCGACCCAGAATTAGACTGACTCAGATCCCTTTCTCCAGCACTGGCCTAACTCTGTTCCCTGCCCCCACCACTGACGTAACTCTGTTCCCTGCACCCAGCACTGATGTAAATCTGTTCCCTGCCCCCAGCACTGGCCTAACTCTGTTCCCTGCCCCCAGCACTGGCCTAACTCTGTTCCCTGCCCCCAGCACTGGCCTAACTCTGTTCCCTGCCCCCAGCACTGGCCTAACTCTGTTCCCTGCCCCCAGTACTGGTCTAACAGTGTGGCCTGCCCCCAGTACTGATGTAACTCTGTTCCCTGCCCTCAGCACTGGTCTAACTCTGCTCCTGGCTCCCAGCTCTGGTCTAACTATGGACGAGGCTCCCATACTTGGTCTAACTCTGTCTCCGGCTCCTAGCACTGGACTATGTTCCATTCCCCAAGATTGATCTAACTCTGATCTCTTCCCTAGCATTGATCTAAATCTGTTCCCTGCCCCCGGCACTGGTTGAACTCTGTTCCCTTCACCGAGCACTGGTCTGTCTGATCCATGTCCCCAGCACTGGTTGAACTCTGTTCCCTGCCCCAAGTCCTGGTCTAAATCTGATCCATGTCCCCAGCGCTGGTCGAACTCTGTTCCCTGCACCCAGCACTGGTCTAACTCTGTGCCCTGCATCCAACACTGGCCTAACTCTGTTCTCTGCCCCCAACACTAACGTAACTCTGTTCCCTGCCCCCAGCACTGATGTATCTCTGTTCCCTGCCTCCAGCACTGGCCTAACTCTGTTCCCTGTCCCCAGCACTGATGTAACTCTGTTCCCTGCCCTCAGCACTGGCCTAACTCTGTTCCCTGCACCCAGCACTGGTCTGACTCTGATCCCTTCCCCAGCACTGGTCTCATACTGTTCCCTGCCCCCAGTACTGGTCTAACTCTGTTCCCTGCACCCAGCACTGGTCTGACTCTGATCCCTTCCCCAGCACTGGTCTCACACTGTTCCCTGCCCCCAGTACTGGTCTAACAGTGTAGCCTTCCCCCAGCACGGGTCTAACTCTAATCCCTCCCCCAGCACTGGGCTAACTCTGTGCCCTGCATTCAGCACTGGCCTAACGCTGTTCCCTGCCCCCAGCACTGATGTAACACTGTTCCCTGCCCCCAGCACTGATGTAACTCTGTTCCCTGCCCTCAGCACTGGTCGAACTTTGTTCCCTGCCCCCAGCACTGGTCTAACTATGATCCCTGCCCCAGTACTGGTTTAACTTTGTTCCCCAGCTCCCAGCACTGGTCTAACTATGATCCCTGCCCCAGTACTGGTCTAACTTTGTTCCCCAGCTCCCAGCACTGATCTAACTATGATCCATGCCCCCAGCACTGGTGTAGCTCTGATCCCTGCCCCCAGCACTGGTCTAACTCTGTTCCATGCCCCAGTGCTGTTCTAACTCTGATCCTGTCTCCCAGCACTGGTTTAACTCTTATCCCTGTCCCCAGCACTGATCTAACTCTGGTCCCAAGCTCCCAGCACTGGTCTCTGTTCCCTGCCCCCAGCATTGTTCTAACTATGATCTCTGCCCCGGCACTGGTCTGACTCTGATCCTTACACCCAATACTGGTCTAGCTCTGTTTCCTGCCCTTGGCACTGGTCTAACTCTGGTCTCCAGCTCCCCGCACTGGTCTAACTATGAATCCTGTCCCAGCACTGGTCTAACAGTTCCCTGCCCCAAGCACTGGTGTACCTCTGGTCCCCAGCCCTCAGCACTGGCCTAACTCCGATACCTGCCTCCAGCACTGAACTAACTCTGATCACTGACCGCAGCACTGATTGAACTCTGGTCCCCAACTCCCAGCACTGGCCTAACTCCGATCCCTGCCCCCTACCCTGAACTAACTCTGATCTCTGCCCCGGCACTGGTCTGACTCTGATCCTTACACCCAATACTGGTCTATCTCTGTTTCCTGCCCTTGGCATTGGTCTAATTCTGGTCTCCAGCTCCCCGCACTGGTCTAACTATGAACCCTGCCCCCAGCACTGGTCCAACACTGGTCCCGAGCTCCCAGCACTGGCCTAACTCTGATCCTTACACGCAGCACTGATCTAACTCTGATCCTCTGCCGCCAGAACTGGTCGAACTCTGGTCCCCAGCTCCCAGCACTGGCCTAACTCCGATCCTTGCCCCCAGCACTGGTCTAGCTCTGATCTCTGCCCCGGCACTGGTCTGACTCTGATCCTTACACCCAATACTGTTCTAGCTCTGATTCCTGCCCTTGGCACTGGTCTAATTCTGGTCTCCAGCTCCCCGCACTGGTCTAACTATGAACTCTGCCCCAGCACTGGTCTAACTTAGTTCCCTGCCCCCAGCACTGGTGTAGCTCTGGTCCCCAGCCCTCAGCATGGCCTAACTACGATCCCTGCCCCCAGCACAGAACTAAATCTGATCACTGCCCCCAGCACTGGTCGAACTCTGGTCCCCAGCTCCCAGCACTGGTCTAACTCCGATCCCTGCCCGCAGCACTGGTCTAACTCTGATATCTGCCCTGGCACTCGTCTAACTCTGATCCTTACACCCAGCACTGGTCTAGCTCTGTATCCTGCCCTCAGCACTGGTCTAACTGTGATCACTGCCCTCAGCACTGATGTAACTCTGGTTCCCAGCTCCAAGCACTGGTCTAACTGAAATCCCTCCCCCCAACACTGGTCTAACTCTGGTCCCAAGCTCCCAGCACTGGTCTAACTCTGTTCCCTGCCCCCAGCGCTGGTCTATGATCTCTGCCTTGGCATTGGTCTAACTCTGTACCTTACACCCAGAACTGGTCTACCTCTGTTTCCTGCCCTCGGCACTTGTCTAACTATGATCCCCAGCTCCCAGCACTGGTCTAACTATGAACCATGAACCCTGCCCCCAGCACTGGTCTAACTTTGTTCTCTGCACCCAGCACTGGTCTAACTCTGGTCCCCAGCTCCCAGCACTGGCCTAACTCTGTTCCCTGCCCTCAGCACTGGTCTAACTCTGCTCCCTGCCCCCAGCTCTGGTCTATCTCTTTCCCTGCCTCCAACACTGGTCTAACTCTGTTCCCTGCTCCCAGCACTGGTCTAACTATGATCCCTGCCCCAGCACTGGTCTAACTCTGTTCCCTGCCCCCAGCACTGGTCTAACTGTGATCCCTGCCCCCAGCACTGGTCTAACTCTGATTCCTGCCCCCAGCACTGGTGTACCTCTGGTCCGCAGCCCCCAAAACTGGTCTAACTAAGATCTCTGTGTCGGCACTGGTCTAACTCTGATCCTTACACCCAGCACTGGTGTAACTCTGTATCCTGCCCTCGGCACTAGTCTAACTCTGGTCTCCAACTCCCCGCACTGGTCTAACTATGAACCCTGCCCCAGCACTGGTCTAACTTAGTTCCCTGCCCCCAGCACTGGTGTACCTCTGGTCCCCAGCCCTCAGCACTGGCCTAACTCCGATCCCTGCCCCCAGCACTGAACTAACTCTGATCACTGCCCTGGCACTCGTCTCACTCTGATCCTTACACCCAGCACTGGTCTAGCTGTGATCCCTGCCCTCAGCACTGATGTAACTCTGGTTCCCAGCTCCCAGCACTGGCCTAACTTAAATCCCTGTCCCCAACACTGGTCTAACTCTGGTCCCAAGCTCCCAGCACTGGTCTAACTCTGTTCCCTGCCCCCAGCGCTGGTCTATGATCTCTGCCTTGGCATTGGTCTAACTCTGAACCTTACACCCAGAACTGGTCTAGCTCTGTTTCCTGCCCTCGGCACTTTCTAACTATGATCCCCAGCTCCCAGCACTGGTCTAACTATGAACCATGAACCCTGCCCCCAGCACTGGTCTAACTTTGTTCTTTGCACCCAGCACTGGTCTAACTCTGGTCCCCAGCTCCCAGCACTGGTCTATCTCTTTCCCTGCCTCCAGCACTGGTCGAACTCTGTTCCCTGCCCCCAGCACTGGTCTAACTATGATCCCTGCCCCAGCGCTCGTCTAACTCTGATCCTTACACGCAGCACTGGTCTAGCTCTGTATCCTGCCCTCGGCACTGGTCTAATTCTGGTCTCCAGCTCCCTGCACTGGTCTAATTATGAACCCTGCCCCCAGCACTGGTCTAACTTAGTTTCCTGCCCCAGCACTGGTCTAACTCTGGTCCCCAGCCCTCAGCACTAGTCTAACTCTGATCTTTGCCCTCAGCACAGGTCTAACTCTGATCCCTGCCCGAGCACTGGTCTAACTCTGGTCCCCGGCTCCCAGCACTGGCCTAACTCAGATCCCTGCCCCCAACACTGGTCTAACTCTGGTCCCCAGCTCCCAGCACTGGTCTATGATCCGTGCCCCCAGCACTGGCCTAGCTCCGATCCCTGCCCTCAGCATTGGTCTAAATTTGATCTCTGCCCCCAGCACTGGTCTTACTCTGATCCCCAGCTCCCACAACTGGCCTAACTCTGATCCCTGCCCGCAGCACTGGTCTAACTCTTTCCCTGCCTCCAACACTGGTCTGACTCTTTCCTTGTCTCCAGCACTGGACTAACTCTGTTCCCTGCCCCCAGCACTGGTCTAACTATGATCCCTGCCCCAGTACTGGTCTAACTTTGTTCCCCAGCTTCGTGCACTGGTCTAAATATGATCCGTGCCCCCAGCACTGGTCTAACTCTGATCCCTGGCCCCAGCACTGGTGTAACTCTTGTCCCCAGCTTCCAGCACTGGCCATCTCCAATCCCTGCCTCCAGCACTGATCTAACTCTGTTCCCTGCCCCCAGCATTGGTCTAACTATAATCTCTGCCCCGGCACTGGTCTAAGTCAGATCCTTACACCCAACACTGGTCTAGCTCTGTTTCCTGCCCTTGGCATGGTCTAACTCTGGTCTCCAGCTCCCCGCACTGCTCTAACTATGAACCCTGCCCCCAGCACTGGACTAACTTAGTTCCCTGCCCCCAGCTCTGGTGTACCTCTGGTCCCCAGCCCTCAGCACTGGTCTAACTCTGATCCCTGCCCCCAGCACTGGTCTAACTCTGGTTCCCAGCTCCCAGCACTGACCTAACTGAGATCCCTTCCCCCAACACTGGTCTAACTCTGGTCCCAAGCTCCCAGCACTGGTCTCTGTTACCTGCCCCCATCATTGGTCTAACTATGATCTCTGCCCCGGCACTGGTCTGACTCTGATCCTTACACCCAACACTGGTCTAGCTCTGTTTCCTGCCATTTGCACTGGTCTAACTCTGGTCTCCAGCTCCCCGCACTGGTCTAACTATGAACCCTGCCCCAGCACTGGTCTAACTTAGTTCCTGCACTGGTGTACCTGTGGTCCCCAGCCCTCAGCACTGGTCTAACTCTGATCCCTGCCCCCAGCACTGGTCTAACTCTGGTCTCCAGCTCCCAGCCCTGGCCTAACTCAGATCCCTGCCCCTAGCATTGGTCTAACTCTAGTCCCAAGCTCCCAGCATTGGTCTACCTCCGTTCCCTGCCCTCAGCACAAGACTTACTATGATCCTTGCCCCAGTACTTGTCCAACTTTGTTCCCCAGCACTGATCTAACTATGATCCATGCCCCCAGCACTGGTCTGGCTCTGATCCCTGCCGCCACGACTGGTCTAACTCTGGTCCCCAGCTCCCCACATTGGTCTAAATTTGATCACTGCCCCCAGCACTGGTCTAACTCTGATCCGCAGCTCCCATAACTGGCCTAACTCTGATCCCTGTCCACAGCACTGGTCTAACTCTGGTCCCCATCTCCCACAACTGGCCTAACTCTGATCCCTGTCCACTGCACTGGCCTAACTCTGATCCCTGGCCCCAGCACTGGTCTAACTCTGGTCCCCAGCTTCCAACACTGGCCTAACTTCAATCCCTGCCTCCAGCACTGATCTAACTCTGTTCCCTGCCCCCAGCATTGGTCTAACTATGATCTCAGCCCCGGCACTGGTCTAAGTCTGATCCTTACACCTAACACTGGTCTAGCTCTGTTTCCTGCACTTGGCATGGTCTAACTCTGGTCTCCAGCTCCCCGCACTGGTCTAACTATGAACCCTGCCCCCAGCACTGGTCTAACTTAGTTCTCTGCCCCCAGCTCTGGTGTACCTCTGGTCCCCAGCCCTCAGCACTGGGCTAACTCTGATCCCTGCCCTCAGTACTGGTCTAACTCTGACCCCTGCCCCCAGCACTGGTCTAACTCTGATTCCGGCCCCCAGCACTGGTCTAGCTCTTTTCACTAGCTCCCAGCACTGGTCTAACTCCGATCCCTGCCCCCAGCACTGGTCTAACTCTGTTCTCTGCCCCCAGCACTGGTCTAACTCTGATCCAAGGCTCCCACAACTGGCCTAACTCTGATCCCTGCCCGCAGCACTGGTGTAACTCTTTCCCTACCTCCAGCACTGGTCTAACTCTGTTCCCAGCCCCCAGCACTGGTCTAACTCTGTCCCCTGCGCCCAGCACTGGTCTAACTATGATCTCTGCCCCAGCGCTCGTCTAACTCTGATCCTTACACGCAGCACTGGTCTAGCTCTGTATCCTGCCCTCGGCACTAGTCTAACTCTAGTCTCCAGCTCCCTGCACTGGTCTAATTATGAACCATGCCCTCAGCACTGGTCTAACTTAGTTTCCTGCCCCCAGCACTGGTCTAACTCTGGTCCCCAGCCCTCAGCACTAGTCTAACTCTGATCTTTGCCCTCAGCACAGGTCTAACTCTGATCCGTGCCCCAACACTGGTCTAACTCTGGTCCCCAGCTCCCAGCACTGGTCTATGATCCGTGCCCCCAGCACTGGCCTCACTCTGATCCCTGCCCCCAGCAGTGGTCTAAATCTGATCTCTGCCTCCAACACTGGTCTAACTCTGGTCCCAAGCTCCCAGCACTGGTCTAACTCTGTTCCCTGCCCCCAGCGCTGGTCTATGATCTCTGCCTTGGCATTGGTCTAACTCTGAACCTTACACCCAGAACTGGTCTAGCTCTGTTTCCTGCCCTCGGCACTTTCTAACTATGATCCCCAGCTCCCAGCACTGGTCTAACTATGAACCATGAACCCTGCCCCCAGCACTGGTCTAACTTTGTTCTTTGCACCCAGCACTGGTCTAACTCTGGTCCCCAGCTCCCAGCACTGGTCTATCTCTTTCCCTGCCTCCAGCACTGGTCGAACTCTGTTCCCTGCCCCCAGCACTGGTCTAACTATGATCCCTGCCCCAGCGCTCGTCTAACTCTGATCCTTACACGCAGCACTGGTCTAGCTCTGTATCCTGCCCTCGGCACTAGTCTAATTCTGGTCTCCAGCTCCCTGCACTGGTCTAATTATGAACCCTGCCCCCAGCACTGGTCTAACTTAGTTTCCTGCCCCAGCACTGGTCTAACTCTGGTCCCCAGCCCTCAGCACTAGTCTAACTCTGATCTTTGCCCTCAGCACAGGTCTAACTCTGATCCCTGCCCGAGCACTGGTCTAACTCTGGTCCCCGGCTCCCAGCACTGGCCTAACTCAGATCCCTGCCCCCAACACTGGTCTAACTCTGGTCCCCAGCTCCCAGCACTGGTCTATGATCCGTGCCCCCAGCACTGGCCTAGCTCCGATCCCTGCCCTCAGCATTGGTCTAAATTTGATCTCTGCCCCCAGCACTGGTCTTACTCTGATCCCCAGCTCCCACAACTGGCCTAACTCTGATCCCTGCCCGCAGCACTGGTCTAACTCTTTCCCTGCCTCCAACACTGGTCTGACTCTTTCCTTGTCTCCAGCACTGGACTAACTCTGTTCCCTGCCCCCAGCACTGGTCTAACTATGATCCCTGCCCCAGTACTGGTCTAACTTTGTTCCCCAGCTTCGTGCACTGGTCTAAATATGATCCGTGCCCCCAGCACTGGTCTAACTCTGATCCCTGGCCCCAGCACTGGTGTAACTCTTGTCCCCAGCTTCCAGCACTGGCCATCTCCAATCCCTGCCTCCAGCACTGATCTAACTCTGTTCCCTGCCCCCAGCATTGGTCTAACTATAATCTCTGCTCCGGCACTGGTCTAAGTCAGATCCTTACACCCAACACTGGTCTAGCTCTGTTTCCTGCCCTTGGCATGGTCTAACTCTGGTCTCCAGCTCCCCGCACTGCTCTAACTATGAACCCTGCCCCCAGCACTGGACTAACTTAGTTCCCTGCCCCCAGCTCTGGTGTACCTCTGGTCCCCAGCCCTCAGCACTGGTCTAACTCTGATCCCTGCCCCCAGCACTGGTCTAACTCTGGTTCCCAGCTCCCAGCACTGACCTAACTGAGATCCCTTCCCCCAACACTGGTCTAACTCTGGTCCCAAGCTCCCAGCACTGGTCTCTGTTACCTGCCCCCATCATTGGTCTAACTATGATCTCTGCCCCGGCACTGGTCTGACTCTGATCCTTACACCCAACACTGGTCTAGCTCTGTTTCCTGCCATTTGCACTGGTCTAACTCTGGTCTCCAGCTCCCCGCACTGGTCTAACTATGAACCCTGCCCCAGCACTGGTCTAACTTAGTTCCTGCACTGGTGTACCTGTGGTCCCCAGCCCTCAGCACTGGTCTAACTCTGATCCCTGCCCCCAGCACTGGTCTAACTCTGGTCTCCAGCTCCCAGCCCTGGCCTAACTCAGATCCCTGCCCCTAGCATTGGTCTAACTCTAGTCCCAAGCTCCCAGCATTGGTCTACCTCCGTTCCCTGCCCTCAGCACAAGACTTACTATGATCCTTGCCCCAGTACTTGTCCAACTTTGTTCCCCAGCACTGATCTAACTATGATCCATGCCCCCAGCACTGGTCTGGCTCTGATCCCTGCCGCCACGACTGGTCTAACTCTGGTCCCCAGCTCCCCACATTGGTCTAAATTTGATCACTGCCCCCAGCACTGGTCTAACTCTGATCCGCAGCTCCCATAACTGGCCTAACTCTGATCCCTGTCCACAGCACTGGTCTAACTCTGGTCCCCATCTCCCACAACTGGCCTAACTCTGATCCCTGTCCACTGCACTGGCCTAACTCTGATCCCTGGCCCCAGCACTGGTCTAACTCTGGTCCCCAGCTTCCAACACTGGCCTAACTTCAATCCCTGCCTCCAGCACTGATCTAACTCTGTTCCCTGCCCCCAGCATTGGTCTAACTATGATCTCAGCCCCGGCACTGGTCTAAGTCTGATCCTTACACCTAACACTGGTCTAGCTCTGTTTCCTGCACTTGGCATGGTCTAACTCTGGTCTCCAGCTCCCCGCACTGGTCTAACTATGAACCCTGCCCCCAGCACTGGTCTAACTTAGTTCTCTGCCCCCAGCTCTGGTGTACCTCTGGTCCCCAGCCCTCAGCACTGGGCTAACTCTGATCCCTGCCCTCAGTACTGGTCTAACTCTGACCCCTGCCCCCAGCACTGGTCTAACTCTGATTCCGGCCCCCAGCACTGGTCTAGCTCTTTTCACTAGCTCCCAGCACTGGTCTAACTCCGATCCCTGCCCCCAGCACTGGTCTAACTCTGTTCTCTGCCCCCAGCACTGGTCTAACTCTGATCCAAGGCTCCCACAACTGGCCTAACTCTGATCCCTGCCCGCAGCACTGGTGTAACTCTTTCCCTACCTCCAGCACTGGTCTAACTCTGTTCCCAGCCCCCAGCACTGGTCTAACTCTGTCCCCTGCGCCCAGCACTGGTCTAACTATGATCTCTGCCCCAGCGCTCGTCTAACTCTGATCCTTACACGCAGCACTGGTCTAGCTCTGTATCCTGCCCTCGGCACTAGTCTAACTCTAGTCTCCAGCTCCCTGCACTGGTCTAATTATGAACCATGCCCTCAGCACTGGTCTAACTTAGTTTCCTGCCCCCAGCACTGGTCTAACTCTGGTCCCCAGCCCTCAGCACTAGTCTAACTCTGATCTTTGCCCTCAGCACAGGTCTAACTCTGATCCGTGCCCCAACACTGGTCTAACTCTGGTCCCCAGCTCCCAGCACTGGTCTATGATCCGTGCCCCCAGCACTGGCCTCACTCTGATCCCTGCCCCCAGCAGTGGTCTAAATCTGATCTCTGCCTCCAGCACTGGTCTAACTCTGATCCCCAGCACCCACAACTGGCCTAACTCTGATCCCTCCCCAGAGTACTGGTCTAACTCTTTCCCTGCCTCCAACACTGGTCTAACTCTTTCCCTGCCTCCAGCACTGGACTAACTCTGTTCCCTGGCCCCAGCACTGGTCTAACTCTGTTCCCTGCCCCCAGCACTGGTCTAACTATGATCCCTGCCCCCAGCACTGGTCTAACTATGATCTGTGCCCTGGCACTCGTCTAACTCTGATCCTTACACCCAGCACTGGTATAGCTCTGTATCCTGCCCTCGGCACTAGTCTAAGTCTGGTCTCCAGCTCCCCACACTGGTCTAACTATGAACCCTGCCCCAGCTTTGGTCTTAGTTCCCTGCCCCCAGCACTGGTGTACCTCTGGTCCCCAGCCCCCAAAACTGGTCTAACTAAGATCTCTGCCTCGGCACTCGTCTAACTCTGATCCTTACACTTACTGGTGTAGCTCTGTATCCTGCCCTCGGCACAGGTCTAACTCTGGTCTCCAGCTCCCTGCACTGGTCTAACTATGAACCCTGCCCCCAGCACTGGTCTAACACTGGTCCCCAGCTCCCAGCACTGGCCTAACTCCGATCTCTGCCACCAGCACTGATCTAACTCTGATCTCTGCCCCCAGCACAGCTCGAACTCTGGTCCCCAGCTCCCAGCACTGGCTTAACTCTGATCCCTGCCCTCAGCACTGGTCTAACTCTGTTCTCTGCCCTGGCACATGGTTTAACTCTGATCCCTGCCCTCAGCACTGATGTAACTCTGGTTCCCAGCTCCCAGCACTGGCCTAACTGAGATCCCTTCCCCCAACACTGGTCTAACTCTGGTCCCAAGCTCCCAGCACTGGTCTCTGTTACCTGCCCCCAGCATTGGTCTAACTATGATCTCTGCCCCGGCACTGGTCTGACTCTGATCCTACACCCAACACTGGTCTAACTCTGATCTCTGCCCTGGCACTCATCTAACTCTCATCCTTACATCCAGCACTGGTCTGGCTCTGTATCCTGCCCTCAGCACTAGTCTAACTCTGATCTTTGCCCTCAGCACAGGTCTAACTCAGATCCCTGCCCCGAGCACTGGTCTAACTCTGGTTCTGGCTCCCAGCACTGGCCTAACTCTGGTCCCCAACTTCCAGTACTGGTCTATGATCCGTGCCCCCAGCACTGGCCTAACTCCGATCCCTGCCCCAGCAGTGGTCTAAATCTGATCTCTGCCCCCAGCACTGGTCTAACTCTGATCCCCAGCTCCCACAACTGGCCTAACTCCGATCCCTGCCCCAGCAGTGGTCTAAATCTGATCTCTGCCCCCAGCACTGGTCTAACTCTGATCCCCAGCTCCCACAATTGGCCTAACTCCGATCCCTGCCCCAGCAGTGGTCTAAATCTGATCTCTGCCCCCAGCACTGGTCTAACTCTGATCCCCAGCTCCCACAACTGGCCTAACTCTGATCCCTGCCCAGAGCACTGGTCTAACTCTTTCCCTGCTCCAACACTGGTCTAACTCTTTCCCTGCCTCCAGCACTGGACTAACTCTGTTCCCTGCCCCCAACACTGGTTTAACTATAATCCCTGCCCCAGTACGGGTCTAACTTTGTTCCCCAGCTTCCAGCACTGGTCTAACTATGACCTGTGCCCTCAGCACTGGTCTAACTCTGATCCCTGGCCCCAGCACTGGTCTAACTCTGGTCCCCAGCTCCCAGCACTGGCCTACCTCCAATCCCTGACCCCAGCACTGGTCTAAGTATGATCCCTGCCCCAGTACTGGTCTAACTTTGTTCCCCAGCTCCCAGCACTGGTCTAAGTATGATACGTGCCCCCAGCACTGGTCTAACTCTGTTCCCTGCCCTCAGCACTGATCTAACTATGATCCATGCCCCCAGCACTGGTCTAGCTCTGATCCCTGCCCCCAGCACTGGTCTAACTCTGTTCCATGCTCCAGTGCTGGTCTAACTCTGTTCCTGTCTCCCAGCACTGGTTTAACTCTTATCCCTGTCCCCAGCACTGATCTAACTCTGGTCCCCAACTCCCAGCACTGGCCTAACTCCGATCCCTGCCCCCAGCCCTGAACTAACTCTGATCTCTGTTCCCAGCACTGGTCTAACTCTGATCTCTGCCTCCAGCACTGTTCTAACTCTTGTTCAAAGCTCCCAGCACTGGTCTAACTCTGTTCCCTGCCCCTAGCACTGGTCTAACTATGATCTCTGCCCTGGCACTCGTCTAACTCTGATCCTTACACCCAGCACTGGTACAGCTCTGTATCCTGCCCTCGGCACTAGTCTAAGTCTGGTCTCCAGCTCCCCACACTGGTCTAACTATGAACCCTGCCCCAGCTTTGGTTTTAGTTCCCTGCCCCCAGCACTGGTGTACCTCTGGTCCCCAGCCCCCAAAACTGGTCTAACTAAGATCTCTGCCTCGGCACTCGTCTAACTCTGATCCTTACACCCAGCACTGGTGTAGCTCTGTATCCTGCCCTCGGCACAGGTCTAACTCTGGTCTCCAGCTCCCTGCACTGGTCTAACTATGAACCCTGCCCCCAGCACTGGTCTAACACTGGTCCCCAGCTCCCAGCACTGGCCTAACTCCGATCTCTGCCGCCAGCACTGATCTAACTCTGATCTCTGCCCCCAGCACAGCTCGAACTCTGGTCCCCAGCTCCCAGCACTGGCCTAACTCCAATCCCTGCGCCCAGCACTGGTCTAACTATGATCCCTGCCCCAGTACTGGTCTAACTTTGTTCCCCAGCTCCCAGCACTGATCTAACTATGATCCATGCCCCCAGCACTGGTCTAGCTCTGATCCCTGCCCCCAGCACTGGTCTAACTCTGTTCCATGCCCCATTGCTGGTCTAAATCTGTTCCTGTCTCCCAGCACTGGTTTAACTCTTATCCCTGTCCCCAGCACTGATCTAACTCTGGTCCCAGGCTCCCAGCACTGGTCTCTGTTCCCTGCTCCCAGCATTGGTCTAACTATGATCTCTGCCCCGGCACTGGTCTGACTCTGATCCTTACACCCAACACTGGTCTAGCTCTGTTTCCTGCCCTTGGCACTGGTCTAACTCTGGTCTCCAGCTCCCCGCACTGGTCTAACTATGAACCCTGCCCCAGCACTGGTCTAACTTAGTTCCCTGCCCCCAGCACTGGTGTACCTGTGGTCCCCAGCCCTCAGCACTGGCCTAAATCCGATCCCTGCCTCCAGCACTGAACTAACTCTGATCACTGCCCCAGCACTGGTCGAACTCGTCCCCAACTCCCAGCACTGGCCTAACTCCGATCCCTGCCCCCAGCCCTGAACTGAGTCTGATCTCTGTTCCCAGCATTGGTCTAACTCTGATCTCTGCCCTGGCACTCGTCTAACTCTGATCCTTACACCCAGCACTGGTATAGCTCTGTATCCTGCCCTCGGCACTAGTCTAAGTCTGGTCTCCAGCTCCCCACACTGGTCTAACTATGAACCCTGCCCCAGCTTTGGTCTTAGTTCCCTGCCCCCAGCACTGGTGTACCTCTGGTCCCCAGCCCCCAAAACTGGTCTAACTAAGATCTCTGCCTCGGCACTCGTCTAACTCTGATCCTTACACCCAGCACTGGTGTAGCTCTGTATCCTGCCCTCGGCACAGGTCTAACTCTGGTCTCCATCTCCCAGCACTGGCCTAACTCAGATCCCTGCCCCCAGCATTTGTCTAACTCTGGTCCCAGCTCCCAGCATTGGTCTAACTCCAATCCCTGACCCCAGCACTGATCTAACTATGATCCCTGCCCCAGTACTGGTCTAACTTTGTTCCCGAGCTCCCAGCACTTGTCTAAGTTTGATACGTGCCCCCAGTACTGGTCTAACTCTGTTCCCTGACCCCAGCACTGATCTAACTATGATCCATGCTGCCAGCACTGATCTAACTCTGAGATCTGCCCCCAGCACTGGTCTAACACTCGTCCCCAGCTCCCAGCACTGGCCTAACTCCGATCTCTGCCTTCAGCACTGATCTAACTCTGATCTCTGCCCCCAGCACTGGTCTAACTCTAGTCCCAAGCTCCCAGCATTGGTCTAACTCTGTTCCCTGCCCCCAGTACTGGTCTAACTCTGTTCCCTGCCCTCAGCACAAGTCTAACTATGATCCTTGCCCCAGTACTTGTCCAACTTTGTTCCCCAGCACTGATCTAACTATGATCCATGCTGCCAGCACTGATCTAACTCTGATCTCTGCCCCCAGCACTGGTCTAACACTCGTCCCCAGCTCCCAGCACTGGCATAACTCCGATCTCTGCCATCAGCACTGATCTAACTCTGATCTCTGCCCCCAGCACTGGTCTAACACTCGTCCCCAGCTCCCAGCACTGGCATAACTCCGATCTCTGCCATCAGCACTGATCTAACTCTGATCTCTGCCCCCAGCACTGGTCTAACACTCGTCCCCAGCTCCCAGCACTGGCATAACTCCGATCTCTGCCACCAGCACTGATCTAACTCTGATCTCTGCCCCCAGCACAGCTCGAACTCTGGTTCCCAGCTCCCAGCACTGGCCTAAATCCGATCCCTGCCGCCAGCACTGTTCTAACTCTGATCTCTGCCCTGGCACTGGTCTAACTCTGATCCTTACACGCAGCGCTGGTCCAGCTCTGTATCCTGCCCTCAGCACTGGTTTAACTCTGATCCCTGCCCTCAGCACTGATGTAACTCTGTTTCCCAGCTCCCAGCACTGGCCTAACTGAGATCCCTGCCCCCAACACTGGTCTAACTCTGGTCCCAAGCTCCCAGCACTGGTCTAACTATGAACTCTGCCCCAGCACTGGTCTAACTATGAACCCTGCCCCAGCACTGGTCTAACTTAGTTCCTGCACTGGTGTACCTGTGGACCCAGCCCTCAGCACTGGTCTAACTCTGATCCTGCCCCCAGCACTGGTCTAACTCTGGTCTCCAGCTCCCAGCCCTGTTCTAACTCAGATCCCTGCCCCCAGCATTGGTCTAACTCTAGTCCCAAGCTCCCAGCATTGGTCTAACTCTGTTCCCTGCCCCCAGTACTGGTCTAACTCTGTCCCCTGCCCTCAGCACAAGACTTACTATGATCCTTGCTCCAGTACTTGTCCAACTTTGTTCCCCAGCACTGATCTAACTATGATCCATGCCCCCACACTGGTCTAGCTCTGATCCCTGCCCCCAACACTGGTCTCACTCTGGTCCCCAGCTCCCAGCACTGGCCTAACTCCAATCCCTGACCCCAGCACTGGTCTAACTATGATCCCTGCCCCCAGCACTGGTCTAACTCTGTTCCATGCCCCATTGCTGGTCTAACTCTGTTCCTGTCTCCCAGCACTGGTTTAACTCTTATCCCTGTCCCCAGCACTGATCTAACTCTGGTCCCAAGCTCCCAGCACTGGTCTCTGTTACCTGCCCCCAGCATTGTTCTAACTATGATCTCTGCCCCGGCACTGGTCTGACTCTGATCCTTACACCCAACACTGGTCTAGCTCTGTTTCCTGCCCTTGGCACTGGTCTAACTCTGGTCTCCAGCTCCCCGCACTGGTCTAACTATGAACCCTGCCACAGCACTGGTCTAACTTAGTTCCCTGCCCCCAGCACTGGTATACCTCTGGTCCCCAGCCCTCAGCACTGGCCTAACTCCGATCCCTGCCTCCAGCACTGAACTAACTCTGATCACTGACCGCAGCACTGGTCTCACTCGTCCCCAGCTCCCAGCACTGGCCTAACTCCGATCCCTGCCCCCAGCCCTGAACTGACTCTGATCTCTGTTCCCAGCACTGGTCTAACTCTGATCTCTGCCTCCAGCACTGTTCTAACTCTTGTCCCAAGCTCCCAGCACTGGTCTAACTCTGTTCCCAGCCCCCAAAACTGATCTAACCAGGATCTCTGCCTCGGCACTCGTCTAACTCTGATCCTTACACCCAGCACTGGTATAGCTCTGTATCATGCCCTCGGCACTGGTCTAACTCTGGTCTCCAGCTCCCTGCACTGGTCTAACTATGAACCCTGTCTCCAGCACTGGTCTAACTCTGATCCCCAGCTCCCACAACGGGCCTAACTCTGATCCCTGCCCGCAGCACTGGTCTAACTCTTTCCCTGTCTCCAGCACTGGTCTAACTCTGTTCCCTGCCTCCAACACTGGTCTAACTCTTTCCCTGCCTCCAGCACTGGACTAACTCTGTTCCCTGCCCCCAGCACTGGTCTAACTATGATCCCTGCCCCAGTACTGGTCTAACTTTGTTCCCCAGCTTCGTGCACTGGTCTAACTATGATCCGTGCCCCCAGCACTGGTCTAACTCTGATCTCTGGCTCCAGCACTGGTCTAACTCTGGTCCCCAGCTTCCAGCACTGGCCTAACTCCAATCCCTGCCTCCAGCACTGGTCTAACTCTATTCCTTGCCCCCATCATTGGTCTAACTATGATCTCTGCCCCGGCACTGGTCTGACTCTGATCCTTACACCCAGCACTGGTCTAGCTCTGTTTCCTGCCCTTGGCACTGGTCTAACTCTGGTCTCCAGCTCCTCGCACTGGTCTAACTATGATCCCTGCCCCAGCACTGATCTAACTTAGTTCCCTGCCCCCAGCACTGGTGTACCTCTGTCCCCAGCCCTCAGCACTGGTCTAACTCTGATCCCTGCTCCCATCACTGGTCTAACTCTGGTCCCCAGCTTCCAGCACTGGCCTAACTCCAATCCCTGCCTCCAGCACTGGTCTAACTCTATTCCTTGCCCCCATCATTGGTCTAACTATGATCTCTGCCCCGGCACTGGTCTGACTCTGATCCTTACACCCAGCACTGGTCTAGCTCTGTTTCCTGCCCTTGGCACTGGTCTAACTCTGGTCTCCAGCTCCTCGCACTGGTCTAACTATGATCCCTGCCCCAGCACTGATCTAACTTAGTTCCCTGCCCCCAGCACTGGTGTACCTCTGTCCCCAGCCCTCAGCACTGGTCTAACTCTGATCCCTGCTCCCATCACTGGTCTAACTTTGGTCTCCAGCTCCCAGCCTTGGCCTAACTCAGATCCCTGCCCCCAGCATTTGTCTAACTCTGGTCCCAAGCTCCCAGCACTGGTCTAACTCTGATCCCTGCCCCCAGCACTGGTCCATATGACGATAAGACATAGGAGCAGAAATTAGGCCATTCGGCCCATCGAGTCTGCTCCGCCATTCAGTTTTGGCTGACAAGTTTTTCAACCCCATTCTCCTCCCTTCTCCCCATAACCTTTGTTCCCCTTACCAGTCAAGAACCTATCTATCTCCGTCTTAAATACACTCAATGACCTGGCTTCCACAGCCTTCTGTGGCAATGAATTCCATAGATTCGCCACTCTCTGGCTAAAGAAGTTTCTCCTCATCTCTGTTCTAAAAGGTCTTCCCATTACTCTGAGGCTGTGCCCTCGGGTCCTAGTCTCTCCTACTAATGGAAACATCTTCCCCACATCCACTCTATCCAGGCCTTTCAGTATTCTGTAAGTTTCAATCAGATCCCCCCTCATCCTTCTAAACTGCATCGAGTATAGACCCAGAATCCTCAAACATTCCACTTACGTTAAGCTTTTCATTCCTGGGATCGTTCTCGTGAACCTCCTCTGGACCCTCTCCAGGGCCAGCACATCCTTCCTGAGATACAGGGCCCAACATTGCTCATAATACTCTAAATGTGGTCTGACCAGAGCCTTATAAAGCCTCAGCAGCACATCCCTGCTTTTATATTCTAGTCCTCTCGAAATAAATGCCAACATTGCATTTGCCTTCCGAACTACCGCGTCAACCTGCAAGTTAACCTTAAGAGAATCCTGGACTAGGACTCCCAAGTCTCCTTGCATTCCAGATTTCTGAATTCTCTCCCCATTTAGAAAATAGTCTATGCCCGTATTCTTCCTACCAAAGTGCATGACCTCACATTTCCCCATGTTGTATTCCATCTGCCACTTCTTTGCCTATTCTCCTAACCTGTCCAAATTCTTCTGCAGCCTTTCCACCTCCTCAATACTACCTGTCTCTCCACCTATCTTTATATCATCTGCAAAGTTAGCCAGGATGCCCTCAGTTCCTTCATCTAGATCATTAATGTATAAAGTGAAAAGTTGTGGTCCCAACACTGACCCCTGCGGAATTCCACTAGTCACCGGCCGCCATCCTGAGAAGGACCCCCTTATCCCCACTCTCTGCCTCCTGCCAGACAGCCAATCTTCTATCCATGCTAGTACCTTGCCTCTAACACTATGGGCTCTTATCTTACTGAGCAGCCTCCTGTGCAGCATCTTGTCAAAGGCCTTCTGGAAGTCCAAGTAGATAACATCCATTGGCTCTCCTTTGTCTAACCTACTCATTACCTCCTCAAAGAATTCTAACAGATTTGTCAGGCACAAACTCCCCTTGATGAAACCATGCTGACTTTGCCCTATTTTACCATGCACTTCCAAGTATTCTGAAATCTCATCCTTAATAATGGACTCTAAAGTCTTAACAACGACCAAGGTCAGGCTAATCGGCCTGTAATTTCCCGGCTTTTGCCTCCCTCCCTTCTTAAATAGGGGGTTATGTTAGCGATTTTCCAGTCCTCTGGGACCCTCCCTGACTCATGATTCCTGAAAGATCACCACTAACGCCTCCACTATCTCTTCAGTTATCTCCTTCAGAACTCTGGGGTGTAATCCATCTGGTCCAGGTGATTTATCCACCTTCAGACCTTTCAGTTTTCCTAGCACCTTCTCCTTGATAATGGCCACCATACTCACCTCTGCCCCCCGACTCTCTTGAACTTTGGGGATGTTACTCAATCTTCTCCCTCCTTATTTATTTTTTAGTTCTCAGTTAGTCTTTGTAGGCTTCCCAATCCCCTGGTTTCCCACTGCTCTTCACCGCATTGTATGCTTTCTCTTTAGCTTTTATGCTGTCCCTAACTTCCCTTGTCAGCCATGGTTGCCTTGTCCTCCTTTAGTATGCTTCTTCTTCCTAGGGATGAATTTTTGCTGTGTCTCCCAAATTACTCCCAGAAACTCCTGCCATTGCTGTTCCACTGTCTTTCCTGCTAGGCTCATCTCCCAGTCAATTCTGGCCAGCTCCTCCCTTATGCCTCTGTAGTTGCCTTTATTCAACTGTAATGCTGTTACATCTGATTCCAGCTTTTTCCTCTCAAATTGCAAGGTAAATTCTATCATATTATTGTCACTTCCTCCTAAGAGTTCCTTCACCTTAAGCTCCCTTATCAAATCTGCCTCATTACACATCACTAATTCTAGAATTGCCTGTTCCCTAGTGGGCTCCATCACAAGTTGCTCCAAAAAGCCATCTCGTAGATATTCCACAAATTCCTTTTCTTGGGTTCCACTACCAACCTGATTTTCCCAGCATATTGAAATCCCCCATGGTCACTGTATCCTTGCCTTTCTTACACGCCTTTTCTATCTCCTGGTGTATCTTGTGCCCCACATCCTGACTACTGTTCAGAGGCCTGTACATAACTCCCATTATGGTTTTTTTACCTTTGCGGTTCCTCAACTTTACCCACACAGATTCTGCATCATCTGACCCTACGTCATTTCTTGCTATCGATTTAATTTTATTTCTAACTAACAAAGCAACCCCACCCCCTCTGCCAACCTGCCTATCTTTTCGATCGGATGTATATCCTTGGATATTTAACTCCCAGTCCTGATCCCCCTGCAGCCCTGTCTCCATGATGCCCACCACATCATACCTTCCCATTTCAATCTGCGCCACAAGCTCATTTACCTTATTTCGTATACTGCGTGCATTCAGATACAACACCTTCAGTCCTGTATTTCCCGTCCCCTTTTTCATCGTCGTCCCCTTATCTGATGTGCTTGAAGTTACTAACTCTGGTCTCCAGCTCCCAGCATTGGCCTAACTCTGATCCCTCCCCCCAGCACTGGTCTTACTCTGGACCCAAGCTCCCAGCACTAGTCTAACTCTGATCCTGGCCTCAATTACTGGTCTAACTCTGAGCCCTGCTCCCAGCACTGGTCTAACTCTGAGCCCTGCTCCCAGCACTGGTCTAACTCTGATCCCTGCTCCCAGCACTGGTCTAACTCTGTCCCCAGTTCCCAGCACTGGTCTAACTCTGTTCCCTGCCCCCAGCACTGGTCTAACTCTGATCCCTGCCCCCAGCGCTGGACTAACTCTGTTCCTGATTCCCAGCACTGGTCTAACTCTGATCCTTGCTCCCAGCACTGGTCTGTTGGAGCGTAGTTATTTGAAGTGTGTTTGTTGTTTGAAATTTGAATGCTGCCTTTGGGTTATCCAAAGGTGGCCAATGCAGTGGGCTGTTCAGGCCTCAGTAATATCCATTACCATGTGATAATGTTTGTTTAATTTCTCGTGAATTTAATGTACTTCTTACATTACGAGCTCTGTTGGTTTAAAGTCCTTTCTCAGTAGTTATTACCATTTTGTTGGCAGTTTGGTTTTCATTGCAGTAAACACAGTAAAAGTGACGTCATCTCCACAGGGGCCTACTGTGCCCTTGAGAGGGTGAACCTTCCACACGGCTCCATAACTGTCTGAAGGGAAAGATTCACAGCATAGTCTCAATGGGAGCTAGGTTACTAAGGAGACGGGTGTTGAATGAGTATAAGGATATGTACTGGGATTGGAGGATTTCATTTGATAGGGTTGGCCAAACAATACCATGGGCTGGGTAACTGCAGTCAGCACTTCAGTGGTAACCTGCAGGGTCCATTTTCCATTCAGTATAGAAGCTCCTGTTTTACAACCTGTCCATCATAAACACTGCCTATGAGAAAAACGTCTTAATTTACACAGCGTCCATTATAGAAACCAGCCGATTCTCATTTCATCGATGAGGATGTTTGAAACCTGGATTGATTAAGAGCTATCGTTTTTAAAAGACAAATAGCTGTAAAACAGTGGGATCCTGTTCTCGATGGTGCCAAACTTCTTGAGTGTTGTGGGAGCTGCACTCATCCAGGCAAGTGGAGAGTATTCCATCACACTCCTGACTTGTGCCTTGTAGATGGTGGACAGGCTATGGGGAGTCAGGGGGTGAGTTATCATCACACGATTCCTAACCTTTGACCTTCTCTTGTAGCCACAGTATTTATATGGCTAGTCCAGTTCAATTCTGGTCAATGGTAACCCCCAGGATGTTGATAGTGGGGGATTCAGTGATGGTAATGCCATTGAACGTCAAGGGGCGATGGTTAGATTCTCTGATGTTTGAGATGGTCATTGCCTGGCATTTGTGTGGCGCGAATGTTACTTGCTACTTGTCAGCCCAAGCGTGGATATTGTCCAGGTCTTGCTGCAATTGGACATGGGCTGCTTCAGTATCTAAGGAGTTGTGAATGATGCTGAACATTGTGCAATCATCAGCGAACATCCCCACTTCTGACCTTATGATGGAGGGAAGGTTACCCTTTACATCTGTCACTAAGACTGAGTATCAGTTTGTCATTGCTTCAAGTTAACTCTACCTTATCTATGTTCACTTTATTTCATCATAGGGCCTCTAACTTTAATTATGTCATTTCCTATTTCCTGTTTATTACCAGAATTTATCTATTCTAATCTTCCTATCTAGCCATTCCTCTGTAATGTAAGTTTCCTTGTGTTTATTTACATTTGAACCCGAGCCCATCACTTCTATTACACCTTGTTCTTTCCCTTTACCACCACCACCACCACCCCATCGTGCCCCCCAGGCCCCCTCCACCACCTGCCCACCGACCCCCCCCCCCGCCCCCCCCCCCCCCCGCCCCCCCACCCCCCCCCCCCCACCCCCGCCACTGCCATTGCCTTCTTTAATTTCTCTCTTTTCTGCCTTCCCAAATCTGTACCCCAAAGCACCACTCCCTGAGCTTCCGATTTCCTGATGCTGTCCCAGGCTTCACTCCCTGTAAGATAGCCTACATTCTCCCTGGGAATCCTCCGATGGACTTACCCCTAATTGGCCTATCTTACTCTCTCACTGACCTTACACCTCTCACTCCTGCCCTCTCAATACTGACCCTGTGAATCAGCTCTCACTGCCCCTCACCTTCTGACTGTACACGTCCACACACCCCCAGTACCTTCTCCTCATTTTAATACTCACCTCATTTAAGCCCTCTCCTCAGTCTCTACTTCCTGCCCAAGTACAGCACCAAGTTTCTCACTGGGATATCTTCACTACTTTTCTCCCTCATCCTTTGCACTAAGTGGCTTTTCATCTCTATCTCACTCATATTCCTTCACCTTTGAGTTCACTGCCCTCTCACCCTCTTTGAATCGCTTCTTCCACGTATAAACTCCCCAATCCAGAGCCACAACCATTCCCTGGATCTTATCATTTCTCATGTCTTGTCTACTCTTATGCTTTCAGTGATGAGCTCATTTGCTACATCTGTCTCCACCCACATCTCCCTTTCCTCTCCCAGTTCCACTCTCTTCTGTATCTGAGGAAAAACTCTCCACCCATCGTTACACCGGCACTTTCAAGTTCCCAGCTCTCCAGCCTTTAGCCATCCGTTCACCACATTGTTTCTGCAGCTACCCACCTGCACAAGCAAACCCTCAACTTCACCTTCGCTGTCCTGGTCCCTAATAAAACTCTGTCTCACCCTGGCTGTTCCCGTACGGCCCTCATCTCTGCTCCCTTAACTCCAAGGGATGCAGACTTCAATGGACATGGCAGATAACAGAATTAGCCATTCACCACCAGCTCTGACTGAACTATATAAAGCATTCTTGGATCCTGTTCTCTATTCCAGGAATGTAAAGATAACCCTCTCTTCTGTATTTCAACCCATCTTCTTAAACTCTTCTCCCAGCCCCTTCCACCAACACCTCCAACAACAAGTTTGAGGAGCTCATGGACTTCTCTGTCACTGAGATTGAGACAATCTGATCAGCTGCCCCTAGGCTAGTGAGCCAAACTTCGAATCTCCCCCCATTGCCCTAGCCCTGAACTCACATTGCTCTCCAGTTTTTCCCCCTCTCCCCCTCTCTGAACTCATTTGTCCAGGAGACCCACACCTATTGCCACTAAACAGCTGTTATCCAACTTTCCCTCCTGATCTACATGTGAGCTGATCACTTTAACTGTTCTGTCTCTCTTCAGCTACTGTTCCCCCCTACTTCACCCCAAGCCTCAAAAATCCCCTCCATCCTCACAGGTAATTGTCCCATCACCAACCTACCTTTCCTCTTTCACATGTTCCAACATGTTGTCACCTCACAAAGTCTTGGTCAGCTCACAGGTTCTGGATCCAATTTTACTCCTGTGGGTAACGGCCGATCCCAGTGCTGGGGGTAAAGGCCGATCCCGGTCTTGGGGTTAAAGGTCGATCCCAGTCCAGGGGATAAAGATCTATCACAGTCCTGGAGGTAAAAGTTGACCCCAGTCCAGGGGTAAAGGTTGATCCCAGTCCAGGGCTAAAGGTCGATCCCATTCGGGGGGATAAAGTTTGATCCCAGTCCTGGAGGTAAAGGTCAATCCCAGTCCAGGGAGTAAAGGTTGATCCCAGTCCAGTGGTAAAGGTCGATCCCAGTCCAGTGATAAAGGTCGATCCCAGTCCAGGGGGTAAAGGTCGATCCCAGTCCGGGGGTAAAGGTTGATCCTCGTCTGGGGGTAAAGGTCAATCCCAGTGCAGCGAGTAAAGGTCCATCCCAGTGCAGGGAGTAAAGATTGATCCCAGTCCGGGGGTAAAGGTCGATCCCAGTCCAGGAGGTAAAGATCGATCACAGTCCAGGGGGTTAAAGATCGATCCCAGCCCAGGGGGTAAAGATCGATTCCAGTCCAGGGGGTTAAAGATCGATCCTAGTCCAGGGGATAAAGGTTGATCCCAGTCCAGGGGGTAAAGGTCGACCTTAATCCAGGGGGTAAAGGTCAATCCCAGTCCAGGGGTAAGGGTCGACCCCAGTCCAAGGGTAAAGGTCGATCCCAGGCCTGGGAGTAAAGGTCCATCCCAGTCCGGGGGCCAAGGTTGATCCCAGCCCAGGGGGTAAAGATCCATCCCAGTCCAGGGGGTAAAGATCGATCCCAGTCCAGGTATCGACCCCAGTCCAAGGGTAAAGGTCCATCCCAGTCCGGGGACAAAGGTTGATCCCAGACCAGGGGGTAAAGATCCATCCCAGTCCAGGGTGTTAAAGATCCATCCCAGTCCAGGGGTTAAAAGTCGATCCCAGTCCAGGGGTTAAAGGTCGATCCCAGTCCAGGGGGTTAAAGATCGATCCCAGTCTTGGAGGTAAAGGTCGATCCCAGTCTTGGGGGTAAAGGTCAATCCCAGCCTTGGGGGTAAAGGTTGATCCCAGTCCAGGGGGTAAAGGTCGATCCCATTCGGGGGGATAAAGGTCGATCCCAGTCCTGGAGGTAAAGGTCAATCCCAGTCTAGGTAGTAAAGGTCGATCCCAGTCCAGTGATAAAGGTCGATCCCGGTCCAGGGGGTAAAGGTCCTTCCCAGTCTGGGGGTAAAGTTCGACTCCAGTCCAGGGGGTAAAGGTCGATCCCAGTCCGGGGGTAAAGGCTGACCCCAGTCTGAGGGTAAAGGTCAATCCCAGTGCAGGGAGTAAAGGTCCATCCCAGTGCAGGGAGTAAAGGTTGATCCCAGTCTGGGGGTAAAGGTCAATCCCAGTCCAGGAGGTAAAGATCGATCCCAGTCCAGGGGGTTAAAGATCGATCCCAGCCCATGGGGTAAAGATCGATCCCAGTCCAGGGGGTTAAAGATCGATCCTAGTCCAGGGGATAAAGGTTGATCCCAGTCCAGGGGGTAAAAGTCGACCCTAATCCAGGGGGTAAATGTCGACCCCAGTCCAAGGGTAAAGGTCGATCCCAGGCCTGGGAGTAAAGGTCGATCCCAGGCCTGGGAGTAAAGGTCCATCCCAGTCTGGGGGCAAAGGTTGATCCCAGCCCAGGGGATAAAGATCCATCCCAGTCCAGGGGGTTAAAGATCGATCCCAGTCTTGGGGGTAAAGGTCGATCCCAGTCTTGGGGGTAAAGGTCGATCCCAGTTTTGGGGGGTAAAGGTCGATCCCAGTCTTGGGAGGTAAGGGTCGATCCCAGTCTTGGGAGTAAAGGTCGATCCCAGTCTTGGGGGTAAAGGTCGATCCCAGTCTTGGGGATAAAGGTTGATCCCAGCCTTTGGGGTAAAGGTCGATTCCAGTCTTGGGGGGTTAAAGGTCGATCCCAGTCTTGGGGGGTAAAGGTCGATCCCAGTCTTGGAGGGTAATGGTCGATCTCAGTGCGGGGGTAAAGGTCGATCCCAGTCCTGGAGGTAAAGGTCGATCCCTGTCCAGGGGGTAAAGGTCAATCCCAGTGCAGGGGGTAAAGGTCAATCCTAGTGCAGGGGTAAAGGTCGATTCCAAACCTGAAGGTTAAGGTCGATCCCAGTCCTGGAGGTAAAGGTCGATCCCAGTCCAAGGAGTAGAGGTCGATCCCAGTCCAGGGGGTAAAGATCAACACCTACATTTTACAGAAAATAGTATTGTTCACTGCTGAGGTTAAGGAGCTGGAGCTGGTTCCAGTTTTTTTACTGATTCGTTCTAACTGTCATTTGGGACATTTGAAAGTGTAGTGATTGGTACCAGTCTGAAATAAGATTCTGTTTTTCTGTTCATACAGGCCACTAGGAAAACATGGGAAAAGGCTGCATTAAAGTCACCAAATATTTCCTGTTCCTCTTCAATCTACTTTTCTTTGTGAGTATGGTATTTGTTCCTCAGGCATCTGCCTAAACAGCTGGTGGCTCAAGACCACATTAACATTTGTTGAATGAGCAAATCCTCAAGATTTCCAGGTTCTGAGATTCTGTGGGCACCTTTTAGGCAAATATCCTGCACCCTGAAGAAATTCAGAGCCATCTCGGCTCCAGTTTTAGAGCTCGAGTACACTGCCCTGGTGACAAGGGGAGGGGAAGGTGCTGAGTCCCCATACTTACTAAGACAGATATAAAGAACAGAGTTTGCAGTATTCCCAGTGTCCAGCTGGTGTACAATCCAAAATAAAAGCATAAAATGCTGGAAAAACTCAACAGGTCTGGCAGCAGCTGTGAGGAGAGAAACAGAGTTAACATTTTAACTCTTCTTCAAAGCCCTGTTTATATATAGAGACAATCCGACCTGCAGTCAGACATTTTTAAAGATCAGATTTGCTGACCAGGAAATCTCCCAACTTGGCAAACTGGACCCGGGGATGAAAATCTGGGGCTTTGCTGAGCATTTGCGACCGTATCTTTTTTTTAGTTTTGTACTGTGCATTACCTCTTGAGTTGACCGTACTTACATCATTGCAGTCGGGGCTAGCTGACAGGCAACAACAGGGACACTAGTGGAGTGGCAGTGCTAGCAGGCTGAATGCTGACTTCCTCAGGGAGATCCACTTTCACTCCCTAGAGGCGGTGCTTCAGCAATCTGCTGCAGGAAAGATCACTGGATTGCTGTGAGAGGCCCCTCACTAACTCTCTGCGGAGATACAGGAGGCCCCTCACTAACTCTCTGCGGAGATACAGGAGGCCCCTCACTAACTCTCTGTGGAGATACAGGAGGCACCTCACTGACTCTCTGCGGAGATACAGGAGGCCCCTCACTGACTCTCTGCGGAGATACAGGAGGCACCTCACTGACTCTCTGCGGAGATACAGGAGGCCCCTCACTGACTGTCTGCGGAGATACAGGAGGCACTTCACTGACTCTCTGCGGAGGTACAGAAGGCCCCTCACTGACTCTCTGTGGAGATACTGGAGGCCCCTCACTGACTCTCTGCGGAGATACAGGAGGCACCTCACTGACTCTCTGCGGAGATACTGGAGGCCCCTCACTGACTCTCTGCGGAGATACAGGAGGCCCCTCACTGACTCTCTGCGGAGATACAGGAGGCCCCTCACTGACTCTCTGCGGAGATACAGGAGGCCCCTCACTGACTCTCTGCGGAGATACTGGAGGCCCCTCACTGACTCTCTGCGGAGATACAGGAGGCCCCTCACTAACTCTCTGCGGAGGTACAGGAGGCCCCTCACTGACTCTCTGCGGAGATACAGGAGGCACCTCACTGACTCTCTGCGGAGATACAGGAGGCCCCTCACTGACACTCTGCGGAGATACAGGAGGCCCCTCACTGACTCTCTGGGGAGATACAGGAGGCCCCTCACTGACTCTCTGTGGAGATACAGGAGGCACCTCACTGACTCTCTGCGGAGATACAGGAGGCTTCTCACAGACTCTCTGCGGAGATACAGGAGGCCCCTCTGACTCTCTGCCGAGATACAGGAGGCCCCTCACTGACTCTCTGTGGAGATACAGGAGGCTTCTCACTGACTCACTGCGGAGATACAGGAGGCACCTCACTGACTCTCTGTGGAGATACAGGAGGCCCCTCACTGACTCACTGCGGAGATACAGGAGGCACTTTACTGACTTTCTGCAGAGATACAGGAGGCCCCTCACTGACTCTCTGCGGAGATACAGGAGGCACTTCACTGACTCTCTGCGGAGATACAGGAGGCAGCTCACTGACTCTCTGTGGAGATACAGGAGGCTTCTCACTGACTCTCTGCGGAGATACAGGAGGCCCCTCACTGACTCTCTGCGGAGATACTGGAGGCCCCTCACTGACTCTCTGCGGAGATAGTGGAGGCACTTCACTGACTCTCTGCGGAGATACAGGAGGCCCCTCACTGACTCTCTGCGGAGATACAGGAGGCCCCTCACTAACTCTCTGCGGAGATACAGGAGGCCCCTCACTGACTCTCTGCGGAGATAGTGGAGGCCTCTCACTGACTCTGCGGAGATACAGGAGGCCCCTCACTGACTCTCTGCGGAGATACAGGAGGCTTCTCACTGACTCTCTGCGGAGATACAGGAGGCCCCCCACTGACTCTCTGCGGAGATACAGGAGGCCCCTCACTGACTCTCTGCGGAGATACAGGAGGCCCCTCACTGACTCTCTGCGGAGGTACAGGAGGCCCCTCACTGACTCTCTGCGGAGATACTGGAGGCCCCTCACTGACTCTCTGCGAAGACAGTGGAGGCCTCTCACTGACTCTGCGGAGATACAGGAGGCCCCTCACTGACTCTCTGCTGAGATACAGGAGGCTTCTCACTGACTCTCTGCGGAGATACAGGAGGCCCCCCACTGACTCTCTGCGGAGATACAGGAGGCTTCTCACTGACTCTCTGCGGAGATACAGGAGGCCCCCCACTGACTCTCTGCGGAGATACAGGAGGCCCCTCACTGACTCTCTGCGGAGATACAGGAGGCCCCTCACTGACTCTCTGCGGAGGTACAGGAGGCCCCTCACTGACTCTCTGCGGAGATACTGGAGGCCCCTCAGTGACTCTCTGCGGAGATACAGGAGGCCCCTCACTGACTCTCTGCGGAGGTACAGGAGGCAACTCACTGACTCTCTGCGGAGATACAGGAGGCACCTCACTGACTCTCTGCGGAGATACAGGAGGCCCCTCACTGACTCTCTGCGGAGATACAGGAGGCCCCTCACTGACTCTCTGTGGAGATACAGGAGGCCCCTCACTGACTCTCTGTGGAGATACAGGAGGCTTCTCACTGACTCTCTGCGGAGATACAGGAGGCCCCTCACTGACTCTCTGCAGAGATACAGGAGTCCCCTCACTGACTCTCTGCGGAGGTACAGGAGGCACCTCACTGACTCTCTGCGGAGATACAGGAGGCACCTCACTGACTCTCTGTGGAGATACAGGAGGCACCTCACTGACTCTCTGCGGAGATACAGGAGGCCCCTCTGACTCTCTGCCGAGATACAGGAGGCCCCTCACTGACTCTCTGCGGAGATACAGGAGGCCCCTCACTGACTCTCTGCGGAGATACAGGAGGCCCCTCACTGACTCTCTGCGGAGATACAGGAGGCCCCTCACTGACTCTCTGCGGAGATACAGGAGGCCCCTCTGACTCTCTGCTGAGATACAGGAGGCCCCTCACTGACTGTCTGTGGAGATACTGGAGGCCCCTCACTGACTCTCTGCGGAGATAGTGGAGGCACTTCACTGACTCTCTGAGGAGATACAGGAGGCCCCTCACTGACTCTGTGCGGAGATACTGGAGCCACTTCACTGACTCTCTGTGGAGATACAGGAGGCCCCTCACTGACTCTCTGCGGAGATACAGGAGGCCCCTCACTAACTCTCTGCAGAGATACAGGAGGCCCCTCACTGACTCTCTGCGGAGATAGTGGAGGCCTCTCACTGACTCTGTGGAGATACAGGAGGCCCCTCACTGACTCTCTGCGGAGATACAGGAGGCCCCTCACTGACTCTCTGCGGAGATATAGGAGGCTTCTCACTGACTCTCTGCAGAGATACAGGAGGCCCCCCACTGACTCTCTGCGGAGATACAGGAGGCCCCTCACTGACTCTCTGCGGAGATACAGGTGGCCCCTCACTGACTCTCTGCGGAGATACAGGAGGCCCCTCACTGACTCTCTGCGGAGATACTGGAGGCCCCTCACTGACTCTCTGCGGAGATACTGGAGGCTCCTGACTGACTCTGCGGAGGTACAGGAGGCACCTCACTGACTCTCTGCGGAGATACAGGAGGCACCTCACTGACTGTCTGCGGAGATACCGGAGGCCCCTCACTGACTCTCTGCGGAGATACAGGAGGCCCCTCACTGACTCTCTGCGGAGATACAGGAGGCCCCTCACTGACTCTCTGTGGAGATACAGGAGGCTTCTCACTGACTCTCTGCGGAGATACAGGAGGCCCCTCACTGACTCTCTGCAGAGATACAGGAGTCCCCTCACTGACTCTCTGCGGAGGTACAGGAGGCACCTCACTGACTCTCTGCGGAGATACAGGAGGCACCTCACTGACTCTCTGTGGAGATACAGGAGGCACCTCACTGACTCTCTGCGGAGATACAGGAGGCCCCTCTGACTCTCTGCCGAGATACAGGAGGCCCCTCACTGACTCTCTGCGGAGATACAGGAGGCCCCTCACTGACTCTCTGCGGAGATACAGGAGGCCCCTCACTGACTCTCTGCGGAGATACAGGAGGCCCCTCACTGACTCTCTGTGGAGATACAGGAGGCCCCTCACTGACTCTCTGCGGAGATACAGGAGGCCCCTCACTGACTCTCTGCAGAGATACAGGAGGCCCCTCACTGACTCTCTGCGGAGGTACAGGAGGCACCTCACTGACTCTCTGCAGAGATACAGGAGGCTTCTCACTGACTCTCTGCGGAGATACAGGATGCCCCTCTGACTCTCTGCCGAGATACAGGAGGCCCCTCACTGACTCTCTGCGGAGATACAGGAGGCCCCTCACTGACTCTCTGCGGAGATACAGGAGGCCCCTCACTGACTCTCTGCGGAGATAGTGGAGGCACTTCACTGACTCTCTGCGGAGATACAGGAGGCCCCTCACTGACTCTCTGCGGAGATACAGGAGGCCCCTCACTTACTCTCTGCGGAGATACAGGAGGCCCCTCACTGACTCTCTGCGGAGATAGTGGAGGCACTTCACTGACTCTCTGCGGAGATACAGGAGGCCCCTCACTGACTCTCTGCGGAGATACAGGAGGCTTCTCACTGACTCTCTGCGGAGATACAGGAGGCCCCTCACTGACTCTTTGCGGAGATACAGGAGGCCCCTCACTGACTCTCTGCGAAGATACAGGAGGCACCTCACTGACTGTCTGCGGAGATACAGCAGGCTCCTCACTGACTCTCTGTGGAGATACAGGAGGCTTCTCACTGACTCTCTGCGGAGATACAGGAGGCCCCTCACTGACTCTCTGCGGAGATACAGGAGGCCCCTCACTGACTCTCTGCGGAGATACTGGAGGCCCCTCACTGACTCTCTGCGGAGATACAGGAGGCCCCTCACTGACTCTCTGCGGAGATACAGGAGGCCCCTCACTGACTCTCTGCGGAGATACAGGAGGCCCCTCACTGACTCTCTGCGGAGATACAGGAGGCCCCTCACTGACTCTCTGTGGAGATACAGGAGGCACTTCACTGACTCTCTGCGGAGATACAGGAAGCACTTCACTGACTCTCTGCGGAGATACAGGAGGCATCTCACTGACTCTCTGCGGAGGTACAGGAGGCCCCTCACTGATCTCTGTGGAGACACAGGAGGCCCCTCACTGACTCTCTGTGGAGATACAATAGGACCCTCATTAACTCTCTGTGAAGATACAGGAGGCCCCTCATTGACTCTGGAGATACAGGAGGCCACTCTCTGACTCTCTCTGTGGAAATACAAGAGGACCCTCACTGACTCTCTATGGAGATACAGGAGGCCCCTCACTGACTCTGTGGAGATATAGGGGGCTTCTTACTGACCCGGCTGTGTTATGAGATGGAAGGTTGTATTTGCCAGGGTTATCTAGAAGGGTAACTTGGCCGTGCTATCGCTGCAGTTTTGCAAATTTGTATTTATTAAGAGAAAGTTTGTGAACTGAATTCAGAAATAATGAGTCCACTAACACATTTAGAGATTTCGAAAATTAAATAAAAACATTTGTTAACAAAAGCAAATAAAGAAAACACATAAACAAGGTTACAAGTTACACCTTTACTTATTATTATAACAAATCCCACAATTCCTAATGGCCCTGACTCCCAATTACACCCCCTTTAAGGCAATAGTCGAAAAAGAGATTGGAAGTTTGGACAGGTAATCCAGCAGAGTTACCACAGCACCCACTCGACGGTGGAATTCCAATGGCTTTTTAACACAACTTTTGTTACTGGTACATTAGATTTCTGAAAATTGGCTAGAGGCTGTTTCCCCAAGTCTGTTTCACACGGTGTATCTTTTAGATCTTACACGGCCACCCCGAGACAACTTTCCATCCTTCTTGAATGTGGGAATTTTCAGACTGAATAATTACTGACCTCTCACTGGAACCTTTTCTGGAGAGAGTCAGTTCATTGAAGAGTTTTTTTTTTTCCTCATTGCCCCCAGCTGTCAACAGTGATTTGTTTGTTTCTCTTCTGGTTTAGCTGATTTATGTATTATTTTTACAGATTCTGGGTGCTGTTATCCTAGGCTTTGGATTATGGATTCTTCTTGATAAAACCAGTTTTATTGCTGTTGTACGTGAGTATCTGCAGAAATAGCTTTTCTATCCTACAGTGGGGCGATAGGTACGATAAGGGAAACAACAAAAACTTTGCAATTCCAAACCCTTTTCCATCTGAAGGGTGGGATTGATGGATACTTTTGACGCTTTTTAAAAATTTATTTATGGGATGTGCCCATCTCTTGTGAGACCAGCATTTATTGCCCATCCTTAATTGCTCTTGAGAAGATGGTGGTGAGCTGCCTTGAACCGCTGCAGTCCATGTGGTGTAGGTACATCCACAGTGCTGTTAGGGAGGGAGTTCCAGGATTTCAATCCAGTGACAGTGAAGGAACAGCGGATACATTTCCAAATCAGGATGGTGAGTGACTTGGAGTGGAACTTCCAGGTGACAGTGTTCCCATCTATCTGCTGCCCTTGTTCTTCCGGATGGTAGTGGTCATGGGTTTGGAAGGTGCTGTCTCAGGAGCCTTGGTGAATTCCTGCAGTGCATCTTGTAGATGGTACACACTGCTGGTACTGTGCGTCGGTGGTAGAGGGAGAGAATGTTTGTGGATGTGGTGCCAGTCAAGCGGGCTGCTTTGTCCTGGACGGTGTCAAGCTTTTTGAGTGTTGTTTGAGCTGCACTCATCCAGGCAAGTGGAGAGTATTCCATCATGCTCCTGACTTGTGTCTTGTAGATGGTGGACAGGGTTTGGGGAGTCAGGAAATGAGTTACATGCCACAGGACTTCTAGCTTTTGATTTACTCTTGTAGCCACAGTATTTATATGGCTAGTCTAGTTCAGTTTCGGGTCAATGTTAATCCCCAAGATGTTGATAGTGGTGGATTCAGCAATGGTAATGCCATTGAATGTCAAGGGACAATGGTTAGATTCTCTGTTGTTGGAGATGGTCATTGCCTGGCACTTGTGTGGTGCAAATGTACTTGCCACTTGTCAGCCCAAGCCTGGATATTGTCCAGGTCTTGCTGCATTTGGACATGGACTGCTTCAGTATCTGAGGAGGAAAGAATGTTATTGAACATTGTGCAATCATCAGCGAACATCCCCACCTCTGACCTTATGATGGAGGAAAGGGTCATTGATGAAGTAGCTGAAGATGGTTGGACCTAGGACACTACCCTGAGGAAGTCCTACAATGACGTCCTGGAACTGAAATCATTGACCCCCCACAACCACAACCATTTCCCTTTGTGCTATATATGACTCCAACCAGAGGTGTGTTTTCCCCCCCGATTCCCATTGACTCCAGTTTTGCTCGGGCTCCTTTATGTCACACTTGATCAAATGCTGCCTTGATGTCAAGGGCAGTCACTCTCACCTTACCTTGGGAGTTCAGCTCTTTTATCCATGTTGAGCTAAAGCTGTAATGAGTTCAGGAGCTGAGTGACCCTGATGAAACCCAAACTGAGCATCAGTGAGCAGGTTATTGCTAAGTAAATGCCACTTGATAACACTATTGATGATCCCTTCCGTAACTTTACTGATGAAGGAGAGTAGACTGATGGGCTGGGTTAGATTTGTCCTGCTTTTTGGTGTACAGGACATACCTGGGCAATTTTCCACATAGCCAGGTAGATGCCAGTGTTATAGCTGTACTGGAACAGCTTGGCTAGAGGTGTAGCAAGTTCTGGAGCACAAGTCTTCATTACTATTGCTGGAATATTCTCAGGGCTCATATTCTTTGCAGTATCCAGTGCCTTCAGCCATTTCTTAATATCACGTGGAGTGAATCAAATTGGCTGAAGACTGGCATTTGTGATGCTGGGGACCTCAGGAGGAGGCCGAGATGGATCATCCACTTGGAACTTCTGGCTGAAGATTGGAGCAAATGCTTCAGCCTTATCTTTTGCACTGATGTGCTGGGCTCCTCCATCATTGAGGATGGGGATATTTGTGGAGCCTCCTCCTGCAGTGAGTTGCTTAATTGTCCACCACCATTCACGACTGGATGTGACAGAACTGAGCTTAGATCTGATCCATTGGTTGTGGAATCACATAACTCTGTCCATCACTTGCTGCTTAAGCTGTTTGTGTTGTAGCTTCACCATATTGACACCTCATTTTTAGGTGTGCAGGGTGCTGCTTCTGGCATCCTCTTCTGCACTCTTCATTGAATCAGGGTTGATCCCCTGCCTTGATGGTAATGGTAGAGTGGGGGATATGCTGGGCCATGAGGCTACTGATTGTGGTTGAATTCAATGCTGCTACTGCCAATGGCCCACAGCACCTCATGGTTGCCCAGTCTTGGGTTGCTAGATCTGTTCAAAATCTATCCCATTCAGTACGGTGGTAGTGCCACACAACATGATGGAGTGTATCCTCAATGTGAAGATGGAACTTCACCTCAAGAAGTGGTGGTGGTGACTCTTACCGATACTGTCATGGACAGATGCATCTGTGGCAGGTTGGTTGGTGAGGATGAGGTCAAGAATGTTTTTTTCCCTCTTGCTGGTTCCCTCACCACTTGCTGCAGACCCAATCTAGCAGCTATGTCCTTTAGGACTCGGCCAGCTCGGTCAGTAGTGGTGCTACTGATCCATTCTTGGTGATGGACATTGAAGTCCCCCACCCAGAGTACATTCTGTGCCCTTGCCACCCACAGTGCTTCCTCCAAGTGATGTTCAAAATGGAGGAGCACTGATTCATCAGCTGAGGGAAGGCGGTACATGGTGACCAGCCGGAGGCTTCTTTGCCCATGTTTGACCTGATGCCATGAGACTTCACGGGGTCTGGAGTCGATATTGAGGACTCCCAGAGCAACTCCCTCCCGACTATATACCACTGTGGCGCCACCTCTGCTGGGTCTGCCGGTGGAACAGGACATACCCAGGGATGGTGAAGGTGGTGTCCAGGACATGATCTGTAAGGGGTGATTCCATGAGTATGACTATGTCAGGCTGTTTCTTGACTAACCTGTGGGACAGCTCTCCCAATTTTGGCACTAGATCCCAGATGTTACTAAGGAGGACTTTGCAGGGTAGACAGGGCTGAGATTGCTGTTGTCGTTTCCGGTGCCTAGGTTGATGCCAGGTGGTCTGTCCAAATGCATTCCTTTTTTGTAACTTTGTAGCGGTTTGATACAACTGAGTGGCTTGCTCGGCCACTTCAGAGGGCATTTAAGAGTCACCCACATTGCTGTGGGTCTGGTGTTACATGTAGGCCAGAATATGGAAGGATGGCAGATTTCCTTCCCTAAAGGACTTTACCTGATGGGTTTTTACAAAAATCACAATGATTTCGTGATCATCATTAGACTTAATTCCAGATTTTTACTGATGTTCTGCCGCCTGTCGTTGCATCTCCATCATTGTGTTATGGGCAGCTCGCAGAGGCTCATCATCTGACTCAGACACAGCGGGTGGCTGGTATCCAGCAGCCCTCCAAGTGCCGGAGACCTGTGCTGTTCCTGTTTCCGACTGCAATGGAGATGTGTCAGTGAGGTGTTTTCCAGTAGGTGACCCTAATCTAGAGCTATGCCACACCAAGGTGTCTGTCTCTGCACTGTTGGAGGGTGCGGGTGAGGTGGTCTAAGGGCTGAGGCTTACTTTGTCCCTCCTTGTGTTCCAAGATCGACTGGTGTGTATGAGAGGGGGAAGATAGTTTTAGTTCATGAACAGTGTTATGATGCGGCAGATGATGTGTGCCAGGCGGATAAAATCCATGAGGGAAACTTGATCCCGCTATCACAACAGTTTTGCAAGTTGTATTTATTTTGAGATGCTTGAACTGAATTCAGTAGTAATGTGTCTACCAAGACTTAGAGATTTTTTAAAAGCTAAAATTAAAATATTTATTAACCAAAGAAAAGATTTCAAGCACATACTTAGGTCTACAAATTACTACTATAATAACTCCTAAAACCATTAATTAACCTGACTCCTAATTACACCTAATTTAAGGCAATGGTCCAAAAATTGATATTTTAGATTTTAAACAGATCCAGCAAATTAACACAATACCCTGGATAGTGGAATTCAAAATGGCTTTCTCCAGCTTCAGTTTCTGTAGACAGCAGTCTTAAAGCACAAATACTGGAGGCTTCTCACCCTTCTATTAGATCTTATGATGCCTTCCCCTGACACATAGCCTCATTCTCTTTTATATATGTTTCACCCCTTTTACTATGTAAATTCCATTGCTTCCATATGTCTGTGGAACTTTATCTTTTCTTTTCATGTTGTCAATATTCTCATTAACCTCTTTGAAATTCAAATTCCCTTTCATCTATCAAAAATCCAAATTCCCTTTACACCTTTCATGCTCAGACCCCAACCATGTTTACTCATTAGCATAATAAAGACACTTCTACACCTTACTTCTTTTGATAGCTTCAGCTTGCGGTCTGCTTGGCTGTAAAATGTAATTAAATCGCATACACAGACAGAAAAACACAACCCCCATAACCTACTTTACAATAAACCAGAAAAAAATCATGAAAATTATCATATCTTCATGACAAGCAGGCAGTTACAAGATTACATGTTACTCGCTGTGAATGTCAGGATGTGATAAACTCATGAAGCTGTCATCTATACTATGTTGTTGGGACAAGCTGATCTCCCCTTCCCCACAGGAGCGATCCCTGTCCTTCCCCAGCCAGCTTGGGGAATGATATTTGCTGTCCCTTCTCTGGCCTGGGATCTTACCCTTCTGTTGTGTGCCAGCTTGGACTGCATTTTTTTAACTTCATTCCAGGGATGTGGGCTTCGCTGGCTAGTTGCTCTTGAGAAGGTGGTGGTGAGCTGCCTTCTTGAACTGCTGCAGTCCATGAAGACAAAAGAAAGGAATATGATGAGAATGGATGGAACAGAAGTTGGGAAAACATGCATGCCCCCTGTGTGTGATGAGCCCTCTTCAGAACTGGCTGAGGATGGAGTGTGAGCAGCATGATAGATGAGATGGCGGAGCAGCCCTTTGAGTATATGATAACATAATGAGAGTTTGATATTGGAGGGAATTGAAGGATGACTTAGAACAAAAACAAAAATTCCTGGAAAAACTCAGAAGGTCTGACAGCATCTGCGGAGAGGAACACAGTTAACGTTTCGAGTCTGAATGACTCTTCACCAGTTCTGATGAAGAGTCATTCGGACTCAAAACATTAACTGTGTTCCTCTGCGCAGATGCTGTCAGACTTTCTGAGTTTTTCTAGGTATTTTTATTTTCTTCTAAATTTCCAGCATCCAGTGTTTTGCTTTTATCTGAAGGATGACTTATCCTGGCAGAATGGATGAGATCATTCACCCTCTTCCTGTACTGGATGGCGTTGTGTGTATGGTGGCTAGCCACACTGACCTCCTCTGCTATGGCCTCCCAGGCCAGTGGGGTGCGGCTGGTATGCTTCTTGGAGCCAACCTTGGGATAAAGCCCATCTGTATGTTGCCGCATTCCTCGGTTCAAGGCCTGGAGGGTGGATCGGGTCAGAAACGGGGTGCAGCCCTCTTCATCTGGTTACCAGACATGTCTGTGGGTCTCCTGGAGACAGCTGGGCTGGAGACAGTGAGATGTGAGTGCCTGGCTGGCGTGTAAATATGGGGCCTGGATGTTCGACCCCATTAGATAACGTTGGGACAGTCAAATCAGCATCCACCAGGTGACTCGGAGAGATACTCACCTGTGCATAATTAATGAATGGAATATTGTACTCCCGTCGGACTGGAGTCGCGCACTCCCGTCGGACTGGAGTCGCGCACTCCCGTCGGACTGGAGTCGCGCACTCCCGTCGGACTGGAGTCGCGCACTCCCGTCGGACTGGAGTCGCGCACTCCCGTCGGACTGGAGTCGCGCACTCCCGTCGGACTGGAGTCGCGCACTCCCGTCGGACTGGAGTCGCGCACTCCCGTCGGACTGGAGTCGGGCACTCCCGTCGGACTGGAGTCGGGCACTCCCGTCGGACTGGAGTCGCGCACTCCCGTCGGACTGGAGTCGCGCACTCCCGTCGGACTGGAGTCGCGCACTCCCGTCGGACTGGAGTCGGGCACTCCCGTCGGACTGGAGTCGGGCACTCCCGTCGGACTGGAGTCGCGCACTCCCGTCGGACTGGAGTCGGGCACTCCCGTCGGACTGGAGTCGGGCACTCCCGTCGGACTGGAGTCGGGCACTCCCGTCGGACTGGAGTCGGGCACTCCCGTCGGACTGGAGTCGCGCACTCCCGTCGGACTGGAGTCGGGCACTCCCGTCGGACTGGAGTCGGGCACTCCCGTCGGACTGGAGTCGGGCACTCCCGTCGGACTGGAGTCGGGCACTCCCGTCGGACTGGAGTCGGGCACTCCCGTCGGACTGGAGTCGGGCACTCCCGTCGGACTGGGGTCGCGCACTCCCGTCGGACTGGGGTCGGGCACTCCCGTCGGACTGGGGTCGGGCACTCCCGTCGGACTGGGGTCGCGCACTCCCGTCGGACTGGGGTCGGGCACTCCCGTCGGACTGGGGTCGGGCACTCCCGTCGGACTGGGGTCGGGCACTCCCGTCGGACTGGGGTCGCGCACTCCCGTCGGACTGGGGTCGCGCACTCCCGTCAGACTGGGGTCGCGCACTCCCGTCGGACTGGAGTCGCGCACTCCCGTCGGACTGGAGTCGCGCACTCCCGTCGGACTGGAGTCGCGCACTCCCGTCGGACTGGAGTCGGGCACTCCCGTCGGACTGGAGTCGGGCACTCCGGTCGGACTGGAATATTGTACTCCGGTCGGAACGGAATATTGTACTCCGGTCGGAACGGAATATTGTACTCCGGTCGGTTGGAATATTGTACTCCGGCCAAGGTAAACTGGGAACAGCTCCTTGTGGGAAAATCTACAGAGGAGCAGTGGGGGTGTTCAAAAAGGAATTGGGGTGTGTATAGGTTCAACTTGTTCCCTCTGGGGTGATAGGAAGGAGTAACAAGCCCAGAGAGCCATGGATGACCAGAGATATTCAGGTTACGGTGGGAAGGAAAAGAGAGGCTTTCAGCAGGTACAAGGGAAGCAAATCAGCAGAAGCATTAGTGGAGTACAGAAAGTGCAGGGTGGAGCTTAAGAAAGTAATTAGGAGAGCCAAGAGGGGATATGAGAAAGCTCTGGCTGGTAAAAATAGGGAAAATCCCAAGATATTCTATATCAATGGGAAGAGGATAACCAGGGAAAGAGTCGGGCCCACTAGGGACCAAGGGGGCAATCTATGGCTGGAGCCAGAGGACATCGGTAGAGTGTTGAATGAATACTTCACATCCGTCTTCACCCAAGAGAATGAGGATGAAGGTATCGAACTCGGGGAGAAAGACTGTGAGGTTCTTGAGCAAATTGATATAGGGAGTGACAAGGTATTGGAGGTGTTGGCAGGCTTAAAAGTGGACAAATCTCCAGATCCAGATGATTTGTGTCCCAGACTGCTGAGGGAGGCAGGTGAGGAGATCGCAGGGGCTCTGACCCAAATTTTTAATTCCTCTCTGGCCACGGGGGAGGTGCCAGAGGACTGGAGAACAGCTAATGTGGTTCCGCTATTTAAGAAGGGCTGTAGAGATAAGCCAGGGAACTACAGACCAGTGAGTCTCACACCAGTGGTAGGGAAACTATTGGTGAAAATTCTGAAGGAGAGTATCTATCTCCACTTGGAGAGGCAAGGCTTGATCAGGGATAGTCAGCATGGCTTTGTCAGAGGGAGGTCATGCCTAACAAATTTGATTGAATTTTTTGAGGAGGTGACCAGGTGTGTAGATGAGGGTAGTGCAGTTGATGTAGTTTATATGGATTTCAGCAAAGCCTTTGACATGGGAGACTTATAAAGAAGGCAAATGCACATGGGGTACCGGGTAATTTGATAAGGTGAATTCAAAATTGGCTAACTTGTAGGAGACAGAGGGTGATGACAGAAGGTTGCTTTAGTGACTGGAAGCCAGTGTCCAGTGGCGTACATCAGGGATCTGTGCTGGGTCCCCTATTATTCATCATTTATATAAACGACATAGATGACTATGTGGGGGGTAGGATTAGTAAGTTTGCGAATGACACAAAGATTGGCCGGGTGGTTAACAGTGAGGTTGAGTGTCGTGGGCTACTGGAAGATATAGACGGGATGGTCAAATGGGCAGATAAGTGGCAGATAGAATTTAACCTGAAAAGTATAAAGTGATACACTTTGGAAGGAGGAATTTGACAAGGAAGTATTCAATGAACAGCATGACGCTAGGAAGTTCTGAGGAATAAAGAGACCTGGGCATGTGTGTCCATAGATCTCTGAAGGTGGAGGGGCATGTTAGTGGGGTGGTGAAAAAGGCATATGGGACACTTGCCTTTATCAATCAAGGCATAGATTACAAAAGTAGGGAGGTCATTTTGGAGTTGTATAGAACCTTGGTGAGGCCACAGCTGGAGCACTGTGTGCAGTCCTGGTCATCACATTATAGAAAGGATGTGATTACACTGGAGCGGGTGCAGAGGAGATTCACCAGGTTGTTGCCTGGGATGAAACATTTTAGTTATGAAGAGAGGTTGGATAGACTTGGGTTGGTTTCGTTGCAGCAGAGAAGACTGAGGGGTGACCTGATCTAGGTGCACAAGATTATGAAGTGCATGGACAGGGTGGATAGGGAGCAGCTGTTCCTCTTAGTTGAAGGGTCAGTCATGAGGGGACACGAGTTCAAGGTGAGGGGCAAGAGGTTTAGGAGGGCTGTGAGGAAAAATCTTTTTACCCAGAGGGTGGTGACGGACTGGAATGCACTGCCTGGGAGGGTGGTGGAGGTGGGTTGCCTCACATTGTTTTAAAAGTACCTGGATGAGTACATGGCACGTCATAACATTCAAGGCTATGGGCCAAGAGCTGGTAAATGGGGTTAGGTAGTAGGTCAGGTATTTCTCACGTGTCAGTGCAGACGCGATGGGCCGAAGGGCCTCTTCTGCACTGTGTGATTCTGTGAATACTGTACTCCTGCTGGAATGGAGTAGTGAACTCCTGTTTGATTGGAGTATTGCACTCCAGTTGGAATGGAGTAGTGAACTCCTGTTGGATTGGGGTATTGTACTCCAGCTGGAATGGAGTAGCGAACTCCTGTTGGATTGGAGTATTGTACTCCAGCTGGAATGGAGTAGTGAACTCCAGTTGGATTGGAGTATTGTAGTCCAGCTGGAATGGAGTAGCGAATTCCTGTTGGATTGGAGTATTGTACTCCAGTTGGAATGGAGTAGCGAACTCCTGCTGGATTGGGATATTGTACTCCAGTTGGAATGGAGTAGCGAACTCCTGTTGGATTGGTGTATTGTACTCCAGTTGGAATGGAGTAGTGAACTCCTGTTGGATTGGAGTATTGTACTCCAGCTGGAATGGAGTAGCGAACTCCTGTTGGATTGGGGTATTGTACTCCAGTTCGAATGGAGTAGCGAACTCCTGTTGGATTGAAGTATTGTACTCCAGTTGGAATGGAGCAGTGAACTCCTGTTGGATTGAGGTATTGTACTTTAGTTGGAATGGAGTAGTGAACTCCGGTTGGATTGGAGTATTGTACTCCAGTTGGAATGGAGTAGCGAACTCCTGTTGGATTGGGGTATTGTACTCCAGTTGGAATGGAGTAGTGAACTCCTGTTGGATTGGAGTATTGTTCTCCAGTTGGAATGGCTTGGCGAACTCCTGTTCGATTGGGGTATTGTACTCCAGTTGGAATGGAGCAGTGAACTCCTGTTGGATTAGACTAATGTACTCCAGTTGGAATGGCTTGGCGAACTCCTGTTGGATTGGAGTATTACACTCCAGTGGAATAGAGTAGTGAACTCCTGTTGGATTGGGGTATTGTACTCCAGTTGGAATGGAGTGGCGAACGCTTGTTGGATTGGAGTATTGTACCGCAGCTGGAATGGAGTAGCAAACTCCTGTTGGATTGCAGTATTGTAGTCCAGCTGGAATGGAGTAGCGAATTCCTATTGGATTGGAGTATTGTACTCCAGTTGGAATGGAGTAGCGAACTCCTGTTGGATTGGAGTATTGTAGTCCAGCTGGAATGGAGTAGCGAATTCCTGTTGGATTGGAGTATTGTACTCCAGTTGGAATGGAGTAGCGAACTCCTGTTGGATTGGAGTATTGTACTCCAGTTGGAATGGAGTAGCGAACTCCTGCTGGATTGGGATATTGTACTCCAGTTGGAATGGAGTAGCGAACTTCTGTTGGATTGGGGTATTGTACTCCAGTTGGAATAGAGTAGCGAACTCATTTTGGATTGGGGTATTGTACTCAAGTTCGAATGGAGCAGTGAACTCCTGTTGGATTGTAGTATTGTACTCCAGTTGGAATGGAGAAGTGAACTCCCGTTGGATTGGGGTATTGTACTCCAGTTGCAATGGAGTAGCGAACTCTTTTTCGATTGGAGTATTGAACTCCAGTTGGAATGGAGTGGTGAGCTCCTGTTGGATTGGAGTATTGTACTCCAGTTGGAATGCAGTAGCGAGCTCCTGTTGGATTGGAGTATTGTACTCCAGTTGGAATGGGGTAGTGAACTCCTGTTGGATTGGTGTATTGTAGTCCCGTTGAAATGGAGTAGTGAACTCCTGTTGGATTAGGGTATTGTACGCCAGTTGCAATGGACTAGTGAATTCCTGTTGGATTAGAGTATTATACTCCAGCTGGAATGGAGTAGCGAACTCCTGTTGGATTGGAGGATTGTTCTGCAGTTGGAATAGAGTTGGGAACTCCTTTTGATATTGGGGTATTGTACTCCAGTTGGAATGGAGCAGTGAACTCCTGTTGGATTGTAGTATTGTACTCCAGCTGGAATGGAGTAGCGAACTCCTCTTGGATTGGAGCATTGTACTCCAGTTGTAATGGAATAGCGAACCCCTTTTGGATTGGAATATTGTACTTGCGCTGAAATGGAGTAGTGAACTCCTGTTGGATTGGGATATTGTACTCCAGTTGGAATGGAGTAGTGAACTCCTGTTGGATTGGAGTATTGTACTCCAGCTGGAATGGAGCAGCAAACACCTGTTGGATTGGAGTATTGTACGCCAGTTGGAATAGAGTAGCGAACTCATTTTGGATTGGGGTATTGTACTCAAGTTCGAATGGAGCAATGAACTCCTGTTGGATTGGAGTATTGTACTCCAGTTGGAATGGAGAAGTGAACTCCAGTTGGATTGGGGTATTGTACTCCAGTTGGAATGGAGCAGTGAACTCCTGTTGGATTGGAGTATTGTACTCCAGTTAGAATGGAGCAGCGAACTAGTTTTGGATCGGGGCATTGTACTCCAGCTGGAATGGAACATTGAACTCCTGTTGGTTTGGGGCATGGTACTCCAGTTGGAATAGAGTAGCGAGCTCCTGTTGGATTGGAGTATTGTATTCCACATGAAATGGAGTCGCGAACTCCTGTTGGATTGGAGTATTGTACTCCATTTGGAATGGATTTGCGAATTCCTGTTGGACTGCGCTATTCTACTCCATTTCGAATGGAGTAACGAACTCCTGTTGGATTGGGGCATTGTACTCCAGTTGGAATGGAGTAGCGAACTCCTGTTGGATTGGAGTATTGTACTCCAGCTATAATGAAGTAGCGAACTACTGTTGGATCGGGGTATTGTACTCCCGTTGGAAAGGAGCAGTGAACTCCTGTTGGATTGGAGTATTGTACTCCAGTTAGAATAGAGTAGCGAACTACTTTTGTATTGAGGTATTGTACTCCAGCTGGAATGGAACATTGAACACCTCTTGGTTTGGGGCATGGTACTCCAGTTGGAATAGAGTAGCGAGCTCCTGTTGGATTGGAGTATTGTACTCCAGTTGAAATGGAGTCGCGAACTCCTTTTGGATTGGAGTATTGTACTCCAGCTGGAATGGAGTAGCGAGCTCCCGTTGGATTGGAGAATTGTTCTGCAGTTGGAATAGAGTAGCGAACTCCTTTTGGATTGGTGTGTTGTACTCCAGTTGGAATGGAGCAGTGAACTCCTGTTGAATTGGAGTATTGTAGTCCCATTGGAACGGAATAGTGTACTCCCGTCGGACTGGAAGATTGTACTCCCGTCGGACTGGAAGATTGTACTCCCGTCGGAATGGATTATTGTACTCCTGTCGGAATGGAATATTGTACGCCCGTCGGAATGGAATATTGTACTCCCGTCGGAATGGAATATTGTACTCACGTCGGACTGGAAGATTGTACTGCCGTCGGACTGTAGTATTGTACTCCTGTCGGACTGGAATATTGTACTCCCGTTGGAATGGAATATTGTACTCCCGTCACACTGGAAGATTGTACTCCCGTCGAACTGGAATATTGTACTCTGGTCGGAATGGAATATTGTACTCCGGTCGGATTGAAATGTTGTACTGTGGTCGGATTGGAATATTGTCCACCCGTCGGAATCGAATATTGTACTCCAGTCGGATTGGAGTCATTTACACCTGTCGGACTGGAATATTGTACTCCGGTCGGAACGGAACACTTTGTACTCTGGTTGGACTGGAATGTTGTACTCCGGTCGGAATGGAATATTGTACTCTGGTCGAAAATGAATATTGTACTCCGGTCGGTCTGGAGTCATGTACTCCCGTCGGACTGGAATATTGTACTCCGGTCGGACTGGAATGTTGTACTCTGGTCAGAATGTAACATTGTACTCCGGTCAGACTGGAATGATGTACTCTGGTCGGACTGGAATATTGTACTCCAGTCGGGATGGAATATTGTACTCCGATCGGACTGGAATATCGTACTCCTGTCAGACTGGAATATGGTACTCCAGATAGAATGAAGTAGTGAACTCCTGTTGGATTGGAATATTGTACTCCAGTTGGAATGGAGTAGCGAGCTCCTGTTGGATTGGAGTATTGTTCTGCAGTTGGAATAGACTAGCGAGCTCCCGTTGGATTGGAGGATTGTTCTGCAGTTGGAATAGAGTAGCGAACTCCTTTGGGATTGGTGTGTTGTCTTCCAGTTGGAATGGAGCAGTGAACTCCTGTTGAATTGGAGTATTGTAGTCCCGTTGGAACGGAATAGTGTACTCCCGTCGGACTGGAAGATTGTACTCCCGTCGGAATGGATTATTGTACTCCTGTCGGAATGGAATATTGTACTCCCGTTGGAATGGACTATTGTACTCACGTTGGAATGGAATATTGTACTCACGTCGGACTGCAAGATTGTACTGCCATCGGACTGGAGTATTGTATTCCTGTCCGACTGGAATATTGTACTCCCGTTGGAATGGAATATTGTACTCCCGTCAGACTGGAAGATTGTACTCCCGTCGAACTGGAATATTGAACTCTGGTCGGAATGGAATATTGTACTCCGTTCGGATTGAAATGTTGTACTGTGGTCGGATTGGAATATTGTCACCCGTCGGAATCGAATATTGTACTCCAGTCGGACTGGAGTCATTTACACCTGTAGGACTGGAATATTGTACTCCGGTTGTAACGGAACACTTTGTACTCTGGTTGGACTGGAATGTTGTACTCCGGTCGGAATGGAATATTGTATCCGGTCGGAAATGAATATTGTACTCCGGTCGGTCTGGAGTCATGTACTCCCGTCGGACTGGAATATTGTACTCCGGTGGGAATGGAATATTGTACTCTGGTCGGACTGGAATATTGTACTCCAGTCGGGATGGAATATTGTACTCCGATCGGACTGGAATATCGTACTCCTGTCAGACTGGAATATGGTACTCCAGATAGAATGAAGTAGTGAACTCCTGTTGGATTGGAATATTGTACTCCAGTTGGAATGGAGTAGCGAGCTCCTGTTGGATTGGAGTATTGTACTCCAGTTGGAATGGGATAGTGAACTCCTGTTGGATTGGGGTATTGTACTCCCATTGAAATGGAGTAGCGAACTCCTGTTGGATTGGAGTATTGTACGCCAGTTGCAATGGACTAGCGAATTCCTGTTGGACTGGAGTATTATACTCCAGTTGGAATGGAGAAGTGAACTCCCGTTGGATTGGGGTATTGTACTCCAGTTGGAATGGAGTAGTGAACTCCTGTTGGATTGGGGTATTGTACTCCAGCTGGAATGGAGTAGCGAACTCCCGTTGGATTGGGGTATTGTACTCCAGTTGGAATGGAGTAGCGAACTCTTTTTCGATTGGAGTATTGACGTCCAGTTGGAATGGAGTAGCGAACTCATTTTGGATTGCAGGATTGTACGCCAGTTGGAATAGAGTAGCGAACTCATTTTGGATTGGGGTATTGTACTCAAGTTCGAATGGAGCAGTGAACTCCTGTTGGATTGGAGGATTGTTCTGCAGTTGGAATAGAGTAGCGAACTCCTGTTGGATTGCAGTATTGTACTCCTGTTTGAAAGGAGTAGCGAATTCCTGTTGGATTGGGGTATTGTACTCCAGTTGGAATGGAGTAGCGAACTCCTGTTGGATTGGGGTATTGTACTCCAGTTGGAATGGAGTGGCGAGCTCCTGTTGGATTGGAGTATTGTTCTCCAGCCGGAATGAAGTAGCGAACTCCTGTTGGATTGGAGTATTGTACTCCAGTTGGAATGGAGTAGCAAGCTCCTGTTGTATTGGAGTATTGTATTCCAGTTGGAATGGTGTCGTGAACTCCTGTTGGACTGGGGTATTGTACTCCCATTGGAATGGAATAGCGAACTCCTGTTGCATTGGGGTATTGTACTCCAGTTGGAATGGAGTAGCAAAATCTTGTTGGATTGGAGTATTGTACTCCAGCTGGAATGGTGTAGCGAGCTCCTGTTGGATTGGAGGATTATTCTGCAGTTGGAATAGAGTAGCGAACTCCTTTTGGATTGGGGTATTGTCCTCCAGTTGGAATGGAGCAGTTATCTCCTGTTGATTGTAGTATTGTACTCCAGCTGGAATGGAGTAGCGAACTCCTGTTGGATTGGAGTATTGTACTCCAGTTGGAATGGAGTAGCGAACTCCTGTTGGATTGGAGGATTGTTCTGCAGTTGGAATAGAGTAGCGAACTGCTTTTGGATTGGGGTATTGTACTCCAGTTGGAATGGAGTAGTGAACTCCTGTTGCATTGGGGTATTGTACTTCAGTTGGAATGGAGTAGTGAACTCCTATTGGATTGGAGTATTGTACTCCAGCTGGAATGGAGTAGCGAGCTCCTGTTAGATTGGGGTATTGTACTCCAGCTGGAATGGAATAGCAAATTCCTGTTGGATTGGAGTATTGTACTCCAATTGGAATGGGGTAGTGAACTCCTGTTGGATTGGTGTATTGTACTCCCGTTGGAATGGAGTAGCGAACTCCTGCTGGATTGTAGTATTGTACTCCAGTTAGAATGGAGTAGCGAACTCCTGTTGGATTGTAGTATTGTACTCCAGTTAGAATGGAGTAGCGAACTCCTGTTGGATTGGAGTATTTTACTCCAGCAGGAATGGAGTAGCGAACTCCTGTTGGATTGGAGGATTTTTCTGCCATTGGAATAGAGTCGTGAACTCCTTTTGGATTGGGATATTGTACTCTAGTTGGAATGGAGCAGTGAACTCCTGTTGGAATGTAGTATTGTACTCCAGTTGGAATGGAGAAGTGAACTCCCGTTGGATTGGGGTATTGTACTCCAGTTGCAATGGAGTAGCGAACTCTTTTTCGATTGGAGTATTGAACTCCAGTTGGAATGGAGTGGTGAGCTCCTGTTGGATTGGAGTATTGTACTCCAGTTGGAATGCAGTAGCGAGCTCCTGTTGGATTGGAGTATTGTACTCCAGTTGGAATGGGGTAGTGAACTCCTGTTGGATTGGTGTATTGTAGTCCCGTTGAAATGGAGTAGTGAACTCCTGTTGGATTAGGGTATTGTACGCCAGTTGCAATGGACTAGTGAATTCCTGTTGGATTAGAGTATTATACTCCAGCTGGAATGGAGTAGCGAACTCCTGTTGGATTGGAGGATTGTTCTGCAGTTGGAATAGAGTTGGGAACTCCTTTTGATATTGGGGTATTGTACTCCAGTTGGAATGGAGCAGTGAACTCCTGTTGGATTGTAGTATTGTACTCCAGCTGGAATGGAGTAGCGAACTCCTCTTGGATTGGAGCATTGTACTCCAGTTGTAATGGAATAGCGAACCCCTTTTGGATTGGAATATTGTACTTGCGCTGAAATGGAGTAGTGAACTCCTGTTGGATTGGGATATTGTACTCCAGTTGGAATGGAGTAGTGAACTCCTGTTGGATTGGAGTATTGTACTCCAGCTGGAATGGAGCAGCAAACACCTGTTGGATTGGAGTATTGTACGCCAGTTGGAATAGAGTAGCGAACTCATTTTGGATTGGGGTATTGTACTCAAGTTCGAATGGAGCAATGAACTCCTGTTGGATTGGAGTATTGTACTCCAGTTGGAATGGAGAAGTGAACTCCAGTTGGATTGGGGTATTGTACTCCAGTTGGAATGGAGCAGTGAACTCCTGTTGGATTGGAGTATTGTACTCCAGTTAGAATGGAGCAGCGAACTAGTTTTGGATCGGGGCATTGTACTCCAGCTGGAATGGAACATTGAACTCCTGTTGGTTTGGGGCATGGTACTCCAGTTGGAATAGAGTAGCGAGCTCCTGTTGGATTGGAGTATTGTATTCCACATGAAATGGAGTCGCGAACTCCTGTTGGATTGGAGTATTGTACTCCATTTGGAATGGATTTGCGAATTCCTGTTGGACTGCGCTATTCTACTCCATTTCGAATGGAGTAACGAACTCCTGTTGGATTGGGGCATTGTACTCCAGTTGGAATGGAGTAGCGAACTCCTGTTGGATTGGAGTATTGTACTCCAGCTATAATGAAGTAGCGAACTACTGTTGGATCGGGGTATTGTACTCCCGTTGGAAAGGAGCAGTGAACTCCTGTTGGATTGGAGTATTGTACTCCAGTTAGAATAGAGTAGCGAACTACTTTTGTATTGAGGTATTGTACTCCAGCTGGAATGGAACATTGAACACCTCTTGGTTTGGGGCATGGTACTCCAGTTGGAATAGAGTAGCGAGCTCCTGTTGGATTGGAGTATTGTACTCCAGTTGAAATGGAGTCACGAACTCCTTTTGGATTGGAGTATTGTACTCCAGCTGGAATGGAGTAGCGAGCTCCCGTTGGATTGGAGAATTGTTCTGCAGTTGGAATAGAGTAGCGAACTCCTTTTGGATTGGTGTGTTGTACTCCAGTTGGAATGGAGCAGTGAACTCCTGTTGAATTGGAGTATTGTAGTCCCATTGGAACGGAATAGTGTACTCCCGTCGGACTGGAAGATTGTACTCCCGTCGGACTGGAAGATTGTACTCCCGTCGGAATGGATTATTGTACTCCTGTCGGAATGGAATATTGTACGCCCGTCGGAATGGAATATTGTACTCCCGTCGGAATGGAATATTGTACTCACGTCGGACTGGAAGATTGTACTGCCGTCGGACTGTAGTATTGTACTCCTGTCGGACTGGAATATTGTACTCCCGTTGGAATGGAATATTGTACTCCCGTCACACTGGAAGATTGTACTCCCGTCGAACTGGAATATTGTACTCTGGTCGGAATGGAATATTGTACTCCGGTCGGATTGAAATGTTGTACTGTGGTCGGATTGGAATATTGTCCACCCGTCGGAATCGAATATTGTACTCCAGTCGGATTGGAGTCATTTACACCTGTCGGACTGGAATATTGTACTCCGGTCGGAACGGAACACTTTGTACTCTGGTTGGACTGGAATGTTGTACTCCGGTCGGAATGGAATATTGTACTCTGGTCGAAAATGAATATTGTACTCCGGTCGGTCTGGAGTCATGTACTCCCGTCGGACTGGAATATTGTACTCCGGTCGGACTGGAATGTTGTACTCTGGTCAGAATGTAACATTGTACTCCGGTCAGACTGGAATGATGTACTCTGGTCGGACTGGAATATTGTACTCCAGTCGGGATGGAATATTGTACTCCGATCGGACTGGAATATCGTACTCCTGTCAGACTGGAATATGGTACTCCAGATAGAATGAAGTAGTGAACTCCTGTTGGATTGGAATATTGTACTCCAGTTGGAATGGAGTAGCGAGCTCCTGTTGGATTGGAGTATTGTTCTGCAGTTGGAATAGACTAGCGAGCTCCCGTTGGATTGGAGGATTGTTCTGCAGTTGGAATAGAGTAGCGAACTCCTTTGGGATTGGTGTGTTGTCTTCCAGTTGGAATGGAGCAGTGAACTCCTGTTGAATTGGAGTATTGTAGTCCCGTTGGAACGGAATAGTGTACTCCCGTCGGACTGGAAGATTGTACTCCTGTCGGAATGGAATATTGTACTCCCGTCGGAATGGAATATTGTACTCCCGTTGGAATGGACTATTGTACTCACGTTGGAATGGAATATTGTACTCACGTCGGACTGCAAGATTGTACTGCCATCGGACTGGAGTATTGTATTCCTGTCCGACTGGAATATTGTACTCCCGTTGGAATGGAATATTGTACTCCCGTCAGACTGGAAGATTGTACTCCCGTCGAACTGGAATATTGAACTCTGGTCGGAATGGAATATTGTACTCCGTTCGGATTGAAATGTTGTACTGTGGTCGGATTGGAATATTGTCACCCGTCGGAATCGAATATTGTACTCCAGTCGGACTGGAGTCATTTACACCTGTCGGACTGGAATATTGTACTCCGGTTGTAACGGAACACTTTGTACTCTGGTTGGACTGGAATGTTGTACTCCGGTCGGAATGGAATATTGTATCCGGTCGGAAATGAATATTGTACTCCGGTCGGTCTGGAGTCATGTACTCCCGTCGGACTGGAATATTGTACTCTGGTCAGAATGTAACATTGTACTCCGGTCAGACTGGAATGATGTACTCTGGTCGGAATGGAATATTGTACTATGGTCGGAATGGAGTATTGTACTCCGGTCGGAATGGAATATTGTACTCTGGTCGGAATGGAATAGTGTACTCCGGTGGGAATGGAATATTGTACTCTGGTCGGACTGGAATATTGTACTCCAGTCGGGATGGAATATTGTACTCCGATCGGACTGGAATATCGTACTCCTGTCAGACTGGAATATGGTACTCCAGATAGAATGAAGTAGTGAACTCCTGTTGGATTGGAATATTGTACTCCAGTTGGAATGGAGTAGCGAGCTCCTGTTGGATTGGAGTATTGTACTCCAGTTGGAATGGGGTAGTGAACTCCTGTTGGATTGGGGTATTGTACTCCCGTTGAAATGGAGTAGCGAACTCCTGTTGGATTGGAGTATTGTACGCCAGTTGCAATGGACTAGCGAATTCCTGTTGGACTGGAGTATTATACTCCAGCTGGAATGGAGTAGCGAACTCCTGTCGGATTGGAGGATTGTTCTGCAGTTGGAATAGAGTTGGGAACTCCTTTTGATATTGGGGTATTGTACTCCAGTTGGAATGGAGCAGTGAACTCCTGTTGGATTGTAGTATTGTACTCCAGCTGGAATGGAGTAGCAAACTCCTCTTGGATTGGAGCATTGTACTCCAGTTGGTATGGAGTAGCGAGCTCCTGTTGGATTAGCGTATTGTACTCCAGTTGGAATGGAGTAGCGAACCCCTTTTGGTTTGGGGTATTGTACTCCAGTTGGAATGGAGTAGCGAACTCATTTTGGATTGGAGGATTGTACGCCAGTTGGAATAGAGTAGCGAACTCATTTTGGATTGGGGTATTGTACTCAAGTTCGAATGGAGAAGTGAACTCCCGTTGGATTGGGGTATTGTACTCCAGCTGGAATGGAGTAGCGAACTCCCGTTGGATTGGGGTATTGTACTCCAGTTGGAATGGAGTAGCGAACTCTTTTTCGATTGGAGTATTGACGTCCAGTTGGAATGGAGTAGCGAACTCATTTTGGATTGCAGGATTGTACGCCAGTTGGAATAGAGTAGCGAACTCATTTTGGATTGGGGTATTGTACTCAAGTTCGAATGGAGCAGTGAACTCCTGTTGGATTGGAGGATTGTTCTGCAGTTGGAATAGAGTAGCGAACTCCTGTTGGATTGCAGTATTGTAATCCTGTTTGAAAGGAGTAGCGAATTCCTGTTGGATTGGGGTATTGTACTCCAGTTGGAATGGAGTAGCGAACTCCTGTTGGATTGGGGTATTGTACTCCAGTTGGAATGGAGTGGCGAGCTCCTGTTGGATTGGAGTATTGTTCTCCAGCCGGAATGAAGTAGCGAACTCCTGTTGGATTGGAGTATTGTACTCCAGTTGGAATGGAGTAGCAAGCTCCTGTTGTATTGGAGTATTGTATTCCAGTTGGAATGGTGTCGTGAACTCCTGTTGGACTGGGGTATTGTACTCCCATTGGAATGGAATAGCGAACTCCTGTTGCATTGGGGTATTGTACTCCAGTTGGAATGGAGTAGCAAAATCTTGTTGGATTGGAGTATTGTACTCCAGCTGGAATGGTGTAGCGAGCTCCTGTTGGATTGGAGGATTATTCTGCAGTTGGAATAGAGTAGCGAACTCCTTTTGGATTGGGGTATTGTCCTCCAGTTGGAATGGAGCAGTTATCTCCTGTTGATTGTAGTATTGTACTCCAGCTGGAATGGAGTAGCGAACTCCTGTTGGATTGGAGTATTGTACTCCAGTTGGAATGGAGTAGCGAACTCCTGTTGGATTGGAGGATTGTTCTGCAGTTGGAATAGAGTAGCGAACTGCTTTTGGATTGGGGTATTGTACTCCAGTTGGAATGGAGTAGTGAACTCCTGTTGCATTGGGGTATTGTACTTCAGTTGGAATGGAGTAGTGAACTCCTATTGGATTGGAGTATTGTACTCCAGCTGGAATGGAGTAGCGAGCTCCTGTTAGATTGGGGTATTGTACTCCAGCTGGAATGGAATAGCAAATTCCTGTTGGATTGGAGTATTGTACTCCAATTGGAATGGGGTAGTGAACTCCTGTTGGATTGGTGTATTGTACTCCCGTTGGAATGGAGTAGCGAACTCCTGCTGGATTGTAGTATTGTACTCCAGTTAGAATGGAGTAGCGAACTCCTGTTGGATTGGAGTATTTTACTCCAGCAGGAATGGAGTAGCGAACTCCTGTTGGATTGGAGGATTTTTCTGCCATTGGAATAGAGTCGTGAACTCCTTTTGGATTGGGATATTGTACTCTAGTTGGAATGGAGCAGTGAACTCCTGTTGGAATGTAGTATTGTACTCCAGCTGGAATGGATTAGCGAACTCCTGTTGGATTCGAGTGTTGTACTTCAGTTGGTATGCAGTAGCGAACTCCTCTAGTATTGGAGTATTGTACTCCAGTTGGAATGGAGTAGCAAACTCCTTTTGGATTGGAGTATTGGATTCCCACTGGAATTGAGTAGCGAACACCTGTTGGATTGGGGTATTGTACTCCAGTTGGATTGGAGTAAGGAACTCCTGTTGTGGTATTGTACTCCTGTTGGAATGGAGAAGCGAAGTCCTGTTGGATTGGAGTATTGTACTCCAGTTAGAATGGAGTAGCGAACTAGTTTTGGATCGGGGTATTGTACTCCAGCTGGAATGGAACATTGAACTCCTGTTGGTTTGGGGCATGTTACTCCAGTTGGAATAGAGTAGCGAGCTCCTGTTGGATTGGAGTATTGTATTCCAGATGAAATGGAGTCGCGAACTCCTGTTGGATTGGAGTATTGTACTCCAGTTGGTATGGAGTAGTGAGCTCCTGTTGGATTGGGATATTGTACTCCAGTTGGAATGGAGCAGTGAACTCCTGTTGAATTGGAGTATTGTAGTCCCGTTGGAACGGAATAGTGTACTCCCGTCGGACTGGAAGATTGTACTCCCGTCGGACTGGAAGATTGTACTCCTGTCGGAATGGAATATTGTACTCCCGTCGGAATGGAATATTGTACTTCCGTTGGAATGGAATATTGTACTCACGTCGGAATGGAATATTGTACTCACGTCGGACTGGAAGATTGTACTGCCGTCGGACTGGAGTATTGTATTCCTGTCGGACTGGAGTATTGTATTCCTGTCGGACTGGAATATTGTACTCCCGTTGGAATGGAATATTGTACTCCCGTCAGACTGGAAGATTGTACTCCCGTCGAACTGGAATATTGAACTCTGGTCGGAATGGAATATTGTACTCCGGTCGGATTGAAATGTTGTACTGTGGTCGGATTGGAATATTGTCACCCGTCGGAATCGAATATTGTACTCCAGTCGGACTGGAGTCATTTACACCTGTCGGACTGGAATATTGTACTCCGGTTGTAACAGAACACTTTGTACTCTGGTTGGACTGGAATGTTGTACTCCGGTCGGAATGGAATATTGTATCCGGTCGGAAATGAATATTGTACTCCGGTCGGTCTGGAGTCATGTACTCCCGTCGGACTGGAATATTGTACTCTGGTCAGAATGTAACATTGTACTCCGGTCAGACTGGAATGATGTACTCTGGTCGGAATGGAATATTGTACTATGGTCGGAATGGAGTATTGTACTCCGGTCGGAATGGAATATTGTACTCTGGTCGGAATGGAATAGTGTACTCCGGTGGGAATGGAATGTTGTACTCTGGTCGGACTGGAATATTGTACTCCAGTCGGGATGGAATATTGTACTCTGATCGGACTGGAATATCGTACTCCTGTCAGACTGGAATATGGTACTCCAGACAGAATGAAGTAGTGAACTCCTGTTGGATTGGAATATTGTACTCCAGTTGGAATGAGGTAGCGAGCTCCTGTTGGATTGGAGTATTGTACTCCAGTTGGAATGGGGTAGTGAACTCCTGTTGGATTGGGGTATTGTACTCCCGTTGAAATGGAGTAGCGAACTCCTGTTGGATTGGGGTATTGTACGCCAGTTGCAATGGACTAGCAAATTCCTGTTGGACTGGAGTATTATACTCCAGCTGGAATGGAGTAGCAAACACCTGTTGGATAGGAGGATTGTTCTGCAGTTGGAATAGAGTTGGGAACTCCTTTTGATATTCGGGTATTGTACTCCAGTTGGAATGGAGCAGTGAACTCCTGTTGGATTGTAGTATTGTACTCCAGCTGGAATGGAGTAGCAAACTCCTCTTGGATTGGAGCATTGTACTCCAGTTGGTATGGAGTAGCGAGCTCCTGTTGGATTGGCGTATTGTACTCCAGTTGGAATGGACTAGCGAACACCTTTTGGATTGGGGTATTGTACTCCAGTTGGAATAGAGTAGCGAACTCATTTTGGATTGGGGTATTGTACTCAAGTTCGAATGGAGCAGTGAACTCCTGTTGGATTGGAGTATTGTACTCCAGTTGGAATGGATTAGCAAACTCCTTTTGGATTGGGGTACTGTACTCCAGCTGGAATGGAACAGTGAACTCCTGTTGGACTGGGGTATTGTACTCCAGTTGGAATGGAATAGTGAACTCCTGTTGCATTGGGGTATTGTACTCCAGTTGGAATGGAGTAGCGAAATCTTGTTGGATTGGAGTATTGTACTCCAGCTGGAATGGTGTAGCGAGCTCCTGTTGGATTGGAGGATTGTTCTGCAGTTGGAATAGAGTAGCGAACTCCTGTTGGATTGCAGTATTGTACTCCTGTTTGAAAGGAGTAGCGAATTCCTGTTGGATTGGGGTATTGTACTCCAGTTGGAATGGAGTAGCGAACTCCTGTTGGATTGGGGTATTGTACTCCAGTTGGAATGGAGAAGTGGACTCCTGTTGGATTGGGGTATTGTACTCCAGTTGGAATGGAGTAGCGAACTCCCGTTGGATTGGGGTATTGTACTCCAGTTGGAATGGAGTAGCGAAATCTTGTTGGATTGGAGTATTGTACTCCAGCTGGAATGGTGTAGCGAGCTCCTGTTGGATTGGAGGATTGTTCTGCAGTTGGAATAGAGTAGCGAACTCCTGTTGGATTGCAGTATTGTACTCCTGTTTGAAAGGAGTAGCGAATTCCTGTTGGATTGGGGTATTGTACTCCAGTTGGAATGGAGTAGCGAACTCCTGTTGGATTGGGGTATTGTATTCCAGTTGGAATGGAGAAGTGGACTCCTGTTGGATTGGGGTATTGTACTCCAGTTGGAATGGAGTAGCGAACTCCCGTTGGATTGGGGTATTGTACTCCAGTTGGAATGGAGTAGCTAACTCCTTTTCGATTGGAGTATTGAACTCCAGTTGGAATGGAGTGGCGAGCTCCTGTTGGATTGGAGTATTGTTCTCCAGCCGGAATGAAGTAGCAAACTCCTGTTGGATTGGAGTATTGTACTCCAGTTGGAATGGAGTAGCAAGCTCCTGTTGTATTGGAGTATTGTATTCCAGTTGGAATGGTGTCGTGAACTCCTGTTGGACTGGGGTATTGTACTCCCATTGGAATGGAATAGCGAACTCCTGTTGCATTGGGGTATTGTACTCCAGTTGGAATGGAGTAGCAAAATCTTGTTGGATTGGAGTATTGTACTCCAGCTGGAATGGTGTAGCGAGCTCCTGTTGGATTGGAGGATTATTCTGCAGTTGGAATAGAGTAGCGAACTCCTTTTGGATTGGGGTATTGTCCTCCAGTTGGAATGGAGCAGTTATCTCCTGTTGATTGTAGTATTGTACTCCAGCTGGAATGGAGTAGCGAACTCCTGTTGGATTGGAGTATTGTACTCCAGTTGGAATGGAGTAGCGAACTCCTGTTGGATTGGAGGATTGTTCTGCAGTTGGAATAGAGTAGCGAACTGCTTTTGGATTGGGGTATTGTACTCCAGTTGGAATGGAGTAGTGAACTCCTGTTGCATTGGGGTATTGTACTTCAGTTGGAATGGAGTAGTGAACTCCTATTGGATTGGAGTATTGTACTCCAGCTGGAATGGAGTAGCGAGCTCCTGTTAGATTGGGGTATTGTACTCCAGCTGGAATGGAGTAGCAAATTCCTGTTGGATTGGAGTATTGTACTCCAGTTGGAATGAAGTAGCGAACTCCTGTTGCATTGGGGTATTGTACTTCAGTTGGAATGGAGTAGTGAACTCCTATTGGATTGGAGTATTGTACTCCAGCTGGAATGGAGTAGCGAGCTCCTGTTAGATTGGGGTATTGTACTCCAGCTGGAATGGAGTAGCAAATTCCTGTTGGATTGGAGTATTGTACTCCAATTGGAATGGGGTAGTGAACTCCTGTTGGATTGGTGTATTGTACTCCCGTTGGAATGGAGTAGCGAACTCCTGCTGGATTGTAGTATTGTACTCCAGTTAGAATGGAGTAGCGAACTCCTGTTGGATTGTAGTATTGTACTCCAGTTAGAATGGAGTAGCGAACTCCTGTTGGATTGGAGTATTTTACTCCAGCAGGAATGGAGTAGCGAACTCCTGTTGGATTGGAGGATTTTTCTGCCATTGGAATAGAGTCGTGAACTCCTTTTGGATTGGGATATTGTACTCTAGTTGGAATGGAGCAGTGAACTCCTGTTGGAATGTAGTATTGTACTCCAGCTGGAATGGATTAGCGAACTCCTGTTGGATTCGAGTGTTGTACTTCAGTTGGTATGCAGTAGCGAACTCCTCTAGTATTGGAGTATTGTACTCCAGTTGGAATGGAGTAGCAAACTCCTTTTGGATTGGAGTATTGGATTCCCACTGGAATTGAGTAGCGAACACCTGTTGGATTGGGGTATTGTACTCCAGTTGGATTGGAGTAAGGAACTCCTGTTGTGGTATTGTACTCCTGTTGGAATGGAGAAGCGAAGTCCTGTTGGATTGGAGTATTGTACTCCAGTTAGAATGGAGTAGCGAACTAGTTTTGGATCGGGGTATTGTACTCCAGCTGGAATGGAACATTGAACTCCTGTTGGTTTGGGGCATGTTACTCCAGTTGGAATAGAGTAGCGAGCTCCTGTTGGATTGGAGTATTGTATTCCAGATGAAATGGAGTCGCGAACTCCTGTTGGATTGGAGTATTGTACTCCAGTTGGTATGGAGTAGTGAGCTCCTGTTGGATTGGGATATTGTACTCCAGTTGGAATGGAGCAGTGAACTCCTGTTGAATTGGAGTATTGTAGTCCCGTTGGAACGGAATAGTGTACTCCCGTCGGACTGGAAGATTGTACTCCCGTCGGACTGGAAGATTGTACTCCTGTCGGAATGGAATATTGTACTCCCGTCGGAATGGAATATTGTACTTCCGTTGGAATGGAATATTGTACTCACGTCGGAATGGAATATTGTACTCACGTCGGACTGGAAGATTGTACTGCCGTCGGACTGGAGTATTGTATTCCTGTCGGACTGGAGTATTGTATTCCTGTCGGACTGGAATATTGTACTCCCGTTGGAATGGAATATTGTACTCCCGTCAGACTGGAAGATTGTACTCCCGTCGAACTGGAATATTGAACTCTGGTCGGAATGGAATATTGTACTCCGGTCGGATTGAAATGTTGTACTGTGGTCGGATTGGAATATTGTCACCCGTCGGAATCGAATATTGTACTCCAGTCGGACTGGAGTCATTTACACCTGTCGGACTGGAATATTGTACTCCGGTTGTAACAGAACACTTTGTACTCTGGTTGGACTGGAATGTTGTACTCCGGTCGGAATGGAATATTGTATCCGGTCGGAAATGAATATTGTACTCCGGTCGGTCTGGAGTCATGTACTCCCGTCGGACTGGAATATTGTACTCTGGTCAGAATGTAACATTGTACTCCGGTCAGACTGGAATGATGTACTCTGGTCGGAATGGAATATTGTACTATGGTCGGAATGGAGTATTGTACTCCGGTCGGAATGGAATATTGTACTCTGGTCGGAATGGAATAGTGTACTCCGGTGGGAATGGAATGTTGTACTCTGGTCGGACTGGAATATTGTACTCCAGTCGGGATGGAATATTGTACTCTGATCGGACTGGAATATCGTACTCCTGTCAGACTGGAATATGGTACTCCAGACAGAATGAAGTAGTGAACTCCTGTTGGATTGGAATATTGTACTCCAATTGGAATGAGGTAGCGAGCTCCTGTTGGATTGGAGTATTGTACTCCAGTTGGAATGGGGTAGTGAACTCCTGTTGGATTGGGGTATTGTACTCCCGTTGAAATGGAGTAGCGAACTCCTGTTGGATTGGGGTATTGTACGCCAGTTGCAATGGACTAGCGAATTCCTGTTGGACTGGAGTATTATACTCCAGCTGGAATGGAGTAGCAAACACCTGTTGGATAGGAGGATTGTTCTGCAGTTGGAATAGAGTTGGGAACTCCTTTTGATATTCGGCTATTGTACTCCAGTTGGAATGGAGCAGTGAACTCCTGTTGGATTGTAGTATTGTACTCCAGCTGGAATGGAGTAGCAAACTCCTCTTGGATTGGAGCATTGTACTCCAGTTGGTATGGAGCAGCGAGCTCCTGTTGGATTGGCGTATTGTACTCCAGTTGGAATGGACTAGCGAACCCCTTTTGGATTGGGGTATTGTACTCCAGTTGGAATAGAGTAGCGAACTCATTTTGGATTGGGGTATTGTACTCAAGTTCGAATGGAGCAGTGAACTCCTGTTGGATTGGAGTATTGTACTCCAGTTGGAATGGAGTAGCAAACTCCTTTTGGATTGGGGTATTGTACTCCAGCTGGAATGGAACAGTGAACTCCTGTTGGACTGGGGTATTGTACTCCAGTTGGAATGGAACAGCGAACTCCTGTTGCATTGGGGTATTGTACTCCAGTTGGAATGGAGTAGCGAAATCTTGTTGGATTGGAGTATTGTACTCCAGCTGGAATGGTGTAGCGAGCTCCTGTTGGATTGGAGGATTGTTCTGCAGTTGGAATAGAGTAGCGAACTCCTGTTGGATTGCAGTATTGTACTCCTGTTTGAAAGGAGTAGCGAATTCCTGTTGGATTGGGGTATTGTACTCCAGTTGGAATGGAGTAAGGAACTCCTGTTGTGGTATTGTACTCCTGTTGGAATGGAGAAGCGAACTCCTGTTGGATTGGAGTATTGTACTCCAGTTAGAATGGAGTAGCGAACTAGTTTTGGATCGGGGTATTGTACTCCAGCTGGAATGGAACATTGAACTCCTGTTGGTTTGGGGCATGTTACTCCAGTTGGAATAGAGTAGCGAGCTCCTGTTGGATTGGAGTATTGTATTCCAGATGAAATGGAGTCACGAACTCCTGTTGGATTGGAGTATTGTACTCCAGTTGGTATGGAGTAGTGAGCTCCTGTTGGATTGGGATATTGTACTCCAGTTGGAATGGAGTAGCGAACTCCTGTTTTATTGGAGTATTGTACTCCAGCTGGAATGGAGTAGTGAACTCCTGTTGGATTGGAGTATTGTATTCCAGCTGGAATGGATTAGCAACTCCTTTTGGATTGGGGTATTGTACTCCCGTTGGAATAGAGTAGCGAACTCATTTTGGATTGGAGTATTTTACTCCAGCAGGAATGGAGTAGCGAACTCCTGTTGGATTGGAGGATTTTTCTGCCATTGGAATAGAGTCGTGAACTCCTTTTGGATTGGGATTTTGTACTCTAGTTGGAATGGAGCAGTGAACTCCTGTTGGAATGTAGTATTGTACTCCAGCTGGAATGGATTAGCGAACTCCTGTTGGATTCGAGTGTTGTACTTCAGTTGGTATGCAGTAGCGAACTCCTCTAGTATTGGAGTATTGTACTCCAGTTGGAATGGAGTAGCAAACTCCTTTTGGATTGGAGTATTGGATTCCCACTGGAATTGAGTAGCGAACACCTGTTGGATTGGGGTATTGTACTCCAGTTGGATTGGAGTAAGGAACTCCTGTTGTGGTATTGTACTCCTGTTGGAATGGAGAAGCGAAGTCCTGTTGGATTGGAGTATTGTACTCCAGTTAGAATGGAGTAGCGAACTAGTTTTGGATCGGGGTATTGTACTCCAGCTGGAATGGAACATTGAACTCCTGTTGGTTTGGGGCATGTTACTCCAGTTGGAATAGAGTAGCGAGCTCCTGTTGGATTGGAGTATTGTATTCCAGATGAAATGGAGTCGCGAACTCCTGTTGGATTGGAGTATTGTACTCCAGTTGGTATGGAGTAGTGAGCTCCTGTTGGATTGGGATATTGTACTCCAGTTGGAATGGAGCAGTGAACTCCTGTTGAATTGGAGTATTGTAGTCCCGTTGGAACGGAATAGTGTACTCCCGTCGGACTGGAAGATTGTACTCCCGTCGGACTGGAAGATTGTACTCCTGTCGGAATGGAATATTGTACTCCCGTCGGAATGGAATATTGTACTTCCGTTGGAATGGAATATTGTACTCACGTCGGAATGGAATATTGTACTCACGTCGGACTGGAAGATTGTACTGCCGTCGGACTGGAGTATTGTATTCCTGTCGGACTGGAGTATTGTATTCCTGTCGGACTGGAATATTGTACTCCCGCTGGAATGGAATATTGTACTCCCGTCAGACTGGAAGATTGTACTCCCGTCGAACTGGAATATTGAACTCTGGTCGGAATGGAATATTGTACTCCGGTCGGATTGAAATGTTGTACTGTGGTCGGATTGGAATATTGTCACCCGTCGGAATCGAATATTGTACTCCAGTCGGACTGGAGTCATTTACACCTGTCGGACTGGAATATTGTACTCCGGTTGTAACAGAACACTTTGTACTCTGGTTGGACTGGAATGTTGTACTCCGGTCGGAATGGAATATTGTATCCGGTCGGAAATGAATATTGTACTCCGGTCGGTCTGGAGTCATGTACTCCCGTCGGACTGGAATATTGTACTCTGGTCAGAATGTAACATTGTACTCCGGTCAGACTGGAATGATGTACTCTGGTCGGAATGGAATATTGTACTATGGTCGGAATGGAGTATTGTACTCCGGTCGGAATGGAATATTGTACTCTGGTCGGAATGGAATAGTGTACTCCGGTGGGAATGGAATGTTGTACTCTGGTCGGACTGGAATATTGTACTCCAGTCGGGATGGAATATTGTACTCTGATCGGACTGGAATATCGTACTCCTGTCAGACTGGAATATGGTACTCCAGACAGAATGAAGTAGTGAACTCCTGTTGGATTGGAATATTGTACTCCAATTGGAATGAGGTAGCGAGCTCCTGTTGGATTGGAGTATTGTACTCCAGTTGGAATGGGGTAGTGAACTCCTGTTGGATTGGGGTATTGTACTCCCGTTGAAATGGAGTAGCGAACTCCTGTTGGATTGGGGTATTGTACGCCAGTTGCAATGGACTAGCGAATTCCTGTTGGACTGGAGTATTATACTCCAGCTGGAATGGAGTAGCAAACACCTGTTGGATAGGAGGATTGTTCTGCAGTTGGAATAGAGTTGGGAACTCCTTTTGATATTCGGCTATTGTACTCCAGTTGGAATGGAGCAGTGAACTCCTGTTGGATTGTAGTATTGTACTCCAGCTGGAATGGAGTAGCAAACTCCTCTTGGATTGGAGCATTGTACTCCAGTTGGTATGGAGCAGCGAGCTCCTGTTGGATTGGCGTATTGTACTCCAGTTGGAATGGACTAGCGAACCCCTTTTGGATTGGGGTATTGTACTCCAGTTGGAATAGAGTAGCGAACTCATTTTGGATTGGGGTATTGTACTCAAGTTCGAATGGAGCAGTGAAATCCTGTTGGATTGGAGTATTGTACTCCAGTTGGAATGGAGTAGCAAACTCCTTTTGGATTGGGGTATTGTACTCCAGCTGGAATGGAACAGTGAACTCCTGTTGGACTGGGGTATTGTACTCCAGTTGGAATGGAACAGCGAACTCCTGTTGCATTGGGGTATTGTACTCCAGTTGGAATGGAGTAGCGAAATCTTGTTGGATTGGAGTATTGTACTCCAGCTGGAATGGTGTAGCGAGCTCCTGTTGGATTGGAGGATTGTTCTGCAGTTGGAATAGAGTAGCGAACTCCTGTTGGATTGCAGTATTGTACTCCTGTTTGAAAGGAGTAGCGAATTCCTGTTGGATTGGGGTATTGTACTCCAGTTGGAATGGAGTAAGGAACTCCTGTTGTGGTATTGTACTCCTGTTGGAATGGAGAAGCGAACTCCTGTTGGATTGGAGTATTGTACTCCAGTTAGAATGGAGTAGCGAACTAGTTTTGGATCGGGGTATTGTACTCCAGCTGGAATGGAACATTGAACTCCTGTTGGTTTGGGGCATGTTACTCCAGTTGGAATAGAGTAGCGAGCTCCTGTTGGATTGGAGTATTGTATTCCAGATGAAATGGAGTCACGAACTCCTGTTGGATTGGAGTATTGTACTCCAGTTGGTATGGAGTAGTGAGCTCCTGTTGGATTGGGATATTGTACTCCAGTTGGAATGGAGTAGCGAACTCCTGTTTTATTGGAGTATTGTACTCCAGCTGGAATGGAGTAGTGAACTCCTGTTGGATTGGAGTATTGTATTCCAGCTGGAATGGATTAGCAACTCCTTTTGGATTGGGGTATTGTACTCCCGTTGGAATAGAGTAGCGAACTCATTTTGGATTGGGGTATTGTACTCCAGTTAGAATGGAGTGGCGAGCTCCTGTTGGATTGGAGTATTGTTCTCCAGCCGGAATGAAGTAGCGAACTCCTGTTGGATTGGAGTATTGTATTCCAGCTGGAATGGATTAGCAACTCCTTTTGGATTGGGGTATTGTACTCCCGTTGGAATAGAGTAGCGAACTCATTTTGGATTGGAGTATTTTACTCCAGCAGGAATGGAGTAGCGAACTCCTGTTGGATTGGAGGATTTTTCTGCCATTGGAATAGAGTCGTGAACTCCTTTTGGATTGGGATATTGTACTCTAGTTGGAATGGAGCAGTGAACTCCTGTTGGAATGTAGTATTCTACTCCAGCTGGAATGGATTAGCGAACTCCTGTTGGATTTGAGTGTTGTACTTCAGTTGGTATGCAGTAGCGAACTCCTCTAGTATTGGAGTATTGTACTCCAGTTGGAATGGAGTAGCAAACTCCTTTTGGATTGGAGTATTGGATTCCCACTGGAATTGAGTAGCGAACACCTGTTGGATTGGGGTATTGTACTCCAGTTGGATTGGAGTAAGGAACTCCTGTTGTGGTATTGTACTCCTGTTGGAATGGAGAAGCGAAGTCCTGTTGGATTGGAGTATTGTACTCCAGTTAGAATGGAGTAGCGAACTAGTTTTGGATCGGGGTATTGTACTCCAGCTGGAATGGAACATTGAACTCCTGTTGGTTTGGGGCATGTTACTCCAGTTGGAATAGAGTAGCGAGCTCCTGTTGGATTGGAGTATTGTATTCCAGATGAAATGGAGTCGCGAACTCCTGTTGGATTGGAGTATTGTACTCCAGTTGGTATGGAGTAGTGAGCTCCTGTTGGATTGGGATATTGTACTCCAGTTGGAATGGAGCAGTGAACTCCTGTTGAATTGGAGTATTGTAGTCCCGTTGGAACGGAATAGTGTACTCCCGTCGGACTGGAAGATTGTACTCCCGTCGGACTGGAAGATTGTACTCCTGTCGGAATGGAATATTGTACTCCCGTCGGAATGGAATATTGTACTTCCGTTGGAATGGAATATTGTACTCACGTCGGAATGGAATATTGTACTCACGTCGGACTGGAAGATTGTACTGCCGTCGGACTGGAGTATTGTATTCCTGTCGGACTGGAGTATTGTATTCCTGTCGGACTGGAATATTGTACTCCCGTTGGAATGGAATATTGTACTCCCGTCAGACTGGAAGATTGTACTCCCGTCGAACTGGAATATTGAACTCTGGTCGGAATGGAATATTGTACTCCGGTCGGATTGAAATGTTGTACTGTGGTCGGATTGGAATATTGTCACCCGTCGGAATCGAATATTGTACTCCAGTCGGACTGGAGTCATTTACACCTGTCGGACTGGAATATTGTACTCCGGTTGTAACAGAACACTTTGTACTCTGGTTGGACTGGAATGTTGTACTCCGGTCGGAATGGAATATTGTATCCGGTCGGAAATGAATATTGTACTCCGGTCGGTCTGGAGTCATGTACTCCCGTCGGACTGGAATATTGTACTCTGGTCAGAATGTAACATTGTACTCCGGTCAGACTGGAATGATGTACTCTGGTCGGAATGGAATATTGTACTATGGTCGGAATGGAGTATTGTACTCCGGTCGGAATGGAATATTGTACTCTGGTCGGAATGGAATAGTGTACTCCGGTGGGAATGGAATGTTGTACTCTGGTCGGACTGGAATATTGTACTCCAGTCGGGATGGAATATTGTACTCTGATCGGACTGGAATATCGTACTCCTGTCAGACTGGAATATGGTACTCCAGACAGAATGAAGTAGTGAACTCCTGTTGGATTGGAATATTGTACTCCAATTGGAATGAGGTAGCGAGCTCCTGTTGGATTGGAGTATTGTACTCCAGTTGGAATGGGGTAGTGAACTCCTGTTGGATTGGGGTATTGTACTCCCGTTGAAATGGAGTAGCGAACTCCTGTTGGATTGGGGTATTGTACGCCAGTTGCAATGGACTAGCGAATTCCTGTTGGACTGGAGTATTATACTCCAGCTGGAATGGAGTAGCAAACACCTGTTGGATAGGAGGATTGTTCTGCAGTTGGAATAGAGTTGGGAACTCCTTTTGATATTCGGCTATTGTACTCCAGTTGGAATGGAGCAGTGAACTCCTGTTGGATTGTAGTATTGTACTCCAGCTGGAATGGAGTAGCAAACTCCTCTTGGATTGGAGCATTGTACTCCAGTTGGTATGGAGCAGCGAGCTCCTGTTGGATTGGCGTATTGTACTCCAGTTGGAATGGACTAGCGAACCCCTTTTGGATTGGGGTATTGTACTCCAGTTGGAATAGAGTAGCGAACTCATTTTGGATTGGGGTATTGTACTCAAGTTCGAATGGAGCAGTGAAATCCTGTTGGATTGGAGTATTGTACTCCAGTTGGAATGGAGTAGCAAACTCCTTTTGGATTGGGGTATTGTACTCCAGCTGGAATGGAACAGTGAACTCCTGTTGGACTGGGGTATTGTACTCCAGTTGGAATGGAACAGCGAACTCCTGTTGCATTGGGGTATTGTACTCCAGTTGGAATGGAGTAGCGAAATCTTGTTGGATTGGAGTATTGTACTCCAGCTGGAATGGTGTAGCGAGCTCCTGTTGGATTGGAGGATTGTTCTGCAGTTGGAATAGAGTAGCGAACTCCTGTTGGATTGCAGTATTGTACTCCTGTTTGAAAGGAGTAGCGAATTCCTGTTGGATTGGGGTATTGTACTCCAGTTGGAATGGAGTAAGGAACTCCTGTTGTGGTATTGTACTCCTGTTGGAATGGAGAAGCGAACTCCTGTTGGATTGGAGTATTGTACTCCAGTTAGAATGGAGTAGCGAACTAGTTTTGGATCGGGGTATTGTACTCCAGCTGGAATGGAACATTGAACTCCTGTTGGTTTGGGGCATGTTACTCCAGTTGGAATAGAGTAGCGAGCTCCTGTTGGATTGGAGTATTGTATTCCAGATGAAATGGAGTCACGAACTCCTGTTGGATTGGAGTATTGTACTCCAGTTGGTATGGAGTAGTGAGCTCCTGTTGGATTGGGATATTGTACTCCAGTTGGAATGGAGTAGCGAACTCCTGTTTTATTGGAGTATTGTACTCCAGCTGGAATGGAGTAGTGAACTCCTGTTGGATTGGAGTATTGTATTCCAGCTGGAATGGATTAGCAACTCCTTTTGGATTGGGGTATTGTACTCCCGTTGGAATAGAGTAGCGAACTCATTTTGGATTGGGGTATTGTACTCCAGTTAGAATGGAGTGGCGAGCTCCTGTTGGATTGGAGTATTGTTCTCCAGCCGGAATGAAGTAGCGAACTCCTGTTGGATTGGAGTATTGTACTCCAGTTGGAATGGAGTAGCAAGCTCCTGTTGTATTGGAGTATTGTATTCCAGTTGGAATGGTGTCGTGAACTCCTGTTGGACTGGGGTATTGTACTCCCATTGGAATGGAATAGCGAACTCCTGTTGCATTGGGGTATTGTACTCCAGTTGGAATGGAGTAGCAAAATCTTGTTGGATTGGAGTATTGTACTCCAGCTGGAATGGTGTAGCGAGCTCCTGTTGGATTGGAGGATTATGCTGCAGTTGGAATAGAGTAGCGAACTCCTTTTGGATTGGGGTACTGTCCTCCAGTTGGAATGGAGCAGTTATCTCCTGTTGATTGTAGTATTGTACTCCAGCTGGAATGGAGTAGCGAACTCCTGTTGGATTGGAGTATTGTACTCCAGTTGGAATGGAGTAGCGAACACATGTTGGATTGGAGGATTGTTCTGCAGTTGGAATAGAGTAGCGAACTGCTTTTGGATTGGGGTATTGTACTCCAGTTGGAATGGAGTAGCGAACTCCTGTTGGATTGGAGTATTGTACTCCAGTTGGAATGAAGTAGCGAACTCCTGTTGCATTGGGGTATTGTACTTCAGTTGGAATGGAGTAGTGAACTCCTATTGGATTGGAGTATTGTACTCCAGCTGGAATGGAGTAGCGAGCTCCTGTTAGATTGGGGTATTGTACTCCAGCTGGAATGGAGTAGCAAATTCCTGTTGGATTGGAGTATTGTACTCCAATTGGAATGGGGTAGTGAACTCCTGTTGGATTGGTGTATTGTACTCCCGTTGGAATGGAGTAGCGAACTCCTGTTGGATTGTAGTATTGTACTCCAGTTAGAATGGAGTAGCGAACTCCTGTTGGATTGTAGTATTGTACTCCAGTTAGAATGGAGTAGCGAACTCCTGTTGGATTGGAGTATTTTACTCCAGCAGGAATGGAGTAGCGAACTCCTGTTGGATTGGAGGATTTTTCTGCCATTGGAATAGAGTCGTGAACTCCTTTTGGATTGGGATATTGTACTCTAGTTGGAATGGAGCAGTGAACTCCTGTTGGAATGTAGTATTGTACTCCAGCTGGAATGGATTAGCGAACTCCTGTTGGATTCGAGTGTTGTACTTCAGTTGGTATGCAGTAGCGAACTCCTCTAGTATTGGAGTATTGTACTCCAGTTGGAATGGAGTAGCAAACTCCTTTTGGATTGGAGTATTGGATTCCCACTGGAATTGAGTAGCGAACACCTGTTGGATTGGGGTATTGTACTCCAGTTGGATTGGAGTAAGGAACTCCTGTTGTGGTATTGTACTCCTGTTGGAATGGAGAAGCGAAGTCCTGTTGGATTGGAGTATTGTACTCCAGTTAGAATGGAGTAGCGAACTAGTTTTGGATCGGGGTATTGTACTCCAGCTGGAATGGAACATTGAACTCCTGTTGGTTTGGGGCATGTTACTCCAGTTGGAATAGAGTAGCGAGCTCCTGTTGGATTGGAGTATTGTATTCCAGATGAAATGGAGTCACGAACTCCTGTTGGATTGGAGTATTGTACTCCAGTTGGTATGGAGTAGTGAGCTCCTGTTGGATTGGGATATTGTACTCCAGTTGGAATGGAGTAGCGAACTCCTGTTTTATTGGAGTATTGTATTCCAGCTGGAATGGATTAGCAACTCCTTTTGGATTGGGGTATTGTACTCCCGTTGGAATAGAGTAGCGAACTCATTTTGGATTGGGGTATTGTACTCCAGTTAAAATAGAGTAGCGAGCTCCCATTGGATTGGAGGATTGTTCTGCAGTTGGAATAGAGTAGCGAACTCCTTTTGGATTGGTGTGTTGTCTTCCAGTTGGAATGGAGCAGTGAACTCCTGTTGAATTGGAGTATTGTAGTCCCTTTGGAACGGAATAGTGTACTCCCGTCAGACTGGAAGATTTTACTCCCGTCAGACTGGAAGATTGTACTCCCGTCGGACTGGAAGATTGTACTCCAGTCGGACTGGAATGTTGTACTCCGGTCAGAATGTAACATTGTACTCCGGTCAGACTGGAATATTGTACTCCGGTCGGAATGGAATATTGTACTCTGGTCGGAATGGAATATTGTACTCTGGTCGGAATGGAATATTGTACTCTGGTCGGACTGGAATATTGTACTGCGGTCGGGATGGAATATTGTACTCCCGTCAGACTGGAATATGGTACTCCAGCCGGAATGAAGTAGTGAACTCCTGTTGGATTGGAGTATTGTACTCCAGTTGGAATGGAGTAGCGAGCTCCTGTTGGATTGGAGTATTGTACTCCAGTTGGAATGGAGTAGTGAACTCCTGTTGGATAGGAGGTTTGTTCTGCAGTTGGAATAGAGTTGGGAACTCCTTTTGATATTGGGGTATTGTACTCCAGTTGGAATGGAGGAGTGAACTCTTGTTGGATTGTAGTATTGTACTCCAGCTATAATGAAGTAGCGAACTACTGTTGGATTGGGGTATTGTACTCCAGTTGGAATGGAGTAGCGAACTCCTGTTGGATTGGAGTATTGTACTCCAGCTGGAATGGAGTAGCGAACTCCTTTTCGATTGGGGTATTGTACTCCAGTTGGAATGGAGCAGTGAACTCCTGTTGGATTGGAGTATTGTACTCCAGTTAGAATAGAGTAGCGAACTACTTTTGTATTGAGGTATTGTACTCCAGCTGGAAAGGAACATTGAACACCTCTTGGTTTGGGGCATGGTACGCCAGTTGGAATAGAGTAGCGAGCTCCTGTTGGATTGGAGTATTGTACTTCAGTTGAAATGGAGTCGCGAACTCCTTTTGGATTGGAGTATTGTACTCCAGCTGGAATGGAGTAGCGAGCTCCCGTTGGATTGAAGGATTGTTCTTCAGTTGGAATAGAGTAGCGAACTCCTTTGGGATTGGTGTGTTGTCTTCCAGTTGGAATGGAGCAGTGAACTCCTGTTGAATTGGAGTATTGTAGTCCCGTTGGAACGGAATAGTGTACTCCCGTCGGACTGGAAGATTGTACTCCTGTCGGAATGGAATATTGTACTCCCGTCGGAATGGAATATTGTACTCCCGTTGGAATGGAATATTGTACTCACGTCGGAATGGAATATTGTACTCACGTCAGACTGGAAGATTGTACTGCCGTCGGACTGGAGTATTGTATTCCTGTCGGACTGGAATATTGTACTCCCGTTGGAATGGAATATTGTACTCCCGTCAGACTGGAAGATTGTACTCCCGTCAAACTGGAATATTGAACTCTGGTCGGAATGGAATATTGTACTCCGGTCGGATTGAAATTTTGTACTGTGGTTGGATTGGAATATTGTCACCCGTCGGAATCGAATATTGTACTCCAGTCGGACTGGAGTCATTTACACCTGTCGGACTGGAATATTGTACTCCGGTTGTAACAGAACACTTTGTACTCTGGTTGGACTGGAATGTTGTACTCCGGTCGGAATGGAATATTGTATCCGGTCGGAAATGAATATTGTACTCCGGTCGGTCTGGAGTCATGTACTCCCGTCGGACTGGAATATTGTACTCTGGTCAGAATGTAACATTGTACTCCGGTCAGACTGGAATGATGTACTCTGGTCGGAATGGAATATTGTACTATGGTCGGAATGGAGTATTGCACTCCGGTCGGAATGGAATATTGTACTCTGGTCGGAATGGAATAGTGTACTCCGGTGGGAATGGAATATTGTACTCTGGTCGGATTGGAATATTGTACTCCAGTCGGGATGGAATATTGTACTCTGATCGGACTGGAATATCGTACTCCTGTCAGACTGGAATATGGTACTCCAGACAGAATGAAGTAGTGAACTCCTGTTGGATTGGAATATTGTACTCCAGTTGGAATGAGGTAGCGAGCTCCTGTTGGATTGGAGTATTGTACTCCAGTTGGAATGGGGTAGTGAACTCCTGTTGGATTGGGGTATTGTACTCCCATTGAAATGGAGTAGCGAACTCCTGTTGGATTGGGGTATTGTACGCCAGTTGCAATGGACTAGCGAATTCCTGTTGGACTGGAGTATTATACTCCAGCTGGAATGGAGTAGCAAACACCTGTTGGATAGGAGGATTGTTCTGCAGTTGGAATAGAGTTGGGAACTCCTTTTGATATCGGGGTATTGTACTCCAGTTGGAATGGAGCAGTGAACTCCTGTTGGATTGTAGTATTGTACTCCAGCTGGAATGGAGTAGCAAACTCCTCTTGGATTGGAGCATTGTACTCCAGTTGGTATGGAGTAGCGAGCTCCTGTTGGATTGGCGTATTGTACTCCAGTTGGAATGGAGTAGCGAACCCCTTTTGGATTGGGGTATTGTACTCCAGTTGGAATGGAGTAGCGAACTCATTTTGGATTGGGGTATTGTACTCAAGTTCGAATGGAGCAGTGAACTCCTGTTGGATTGGGGTATTGTACTCCAGCTGGAATGGAACAGTGAACTCCTGTTGGACTGGGGTATTGTACTCCAGTTGGAATGGAATAGCGAACTCCTGTTGCATTGGGGTATTGTACTCCAGTTGGAATGGAGTAGCGAAATCTTGTTGGATTGGAGTATTGTACTCCAGCTGGAATGGTGTAGCGAGCTCCTGTTGGATTGGAGGATTGTTCTGCAGTTGGAATAGAGTAGCGAACTCCTGTTGGATTGCAGTATTGTACTCCTGTTTGAAAGGAGTAGCGAATTCCTGTTGGATTGGGGTATTGTACTCCAGTTGGAATGGAGTAGCGAACTCCTGTTGGATTGGGGTATTGTACTCCAGTTGGAATGGAGAAGTGGACTCCTGTTGGATTGGAGTATTGTACTCCAGTTGGAATGGAGTAGCGAACTCCCGTTGGATTGGGGTATTGTACTCCAGTTGGAATGGAGTAGCTAACTCCTTTTCGATTGGAGTATTGAACTCCAGTTGGAATGGAGTGGCGAGCTCCTGTTGGATTGGAGTATTGTTCTCCAGCCGGAATGACGTAGCGAACTCCTGTTGGATTGCAGTATTGTACTCCAGTTGGAATGGAGTAGCAAGCTCCTGTTGTATTGGAGTATTGTATTCCAGTTGGAATGGTGTCGTGAACTCCTGTTGGACTGGGGTATTGTACTCCCATTGGAATGGAATAGCGAACTCCTGTTGCATTGGGGTATTGTACTCCAGTTGGAATGGAGTAGCAAAATCTTGTTGGATTGGAGTATTGTACTCCAGCTGGAATGGTGTAGCGAGCTCCTGTTGGATTGGAGGATTATTCTGCAGTTGGAATAGAGTAGCGAACTCCTTTTGGATTGGGGTATTGTCCTCCAGTTGGAATGGAGCAGTTATCTCCTGTTGATTGTAGTATTGTACTCCAGCTGGAATGGAGTAGCGAACTCCTGTTGGATTGGAGTATTGTACTCCAGTTGGAATGGAGTAGCGAACTCCTGTTGGATTGGAGGATTGTTCTGCAGTTGGAATAGAGTAGCGAACTGCTTTTGGATTGGGGTATTGTACTCCAGTTGGAATGGAGTAGCGAACTCCTGTTGGATTGGAGTATTGTACTCCAGTTGGAATGAAGTAGCGAACTCCTGTTGCATTTGGGTATTGTACTTCAGTTGGAATGGAGTAGTGAACTCCTATTGGATTGGAGTATTGTACTCCAGCTGGAATGGAGTAGCGAGCTCCTGTTAGATTGGGGTATTGTACTCCAGCTGGAATGGAGTAGCAAATTCCTGTTGGATTGGAGTATTGTACTCCAATTGGAATGGGGTAGTGAACTCCTGTTGGATTGGTGTATTGTACTCCCGTTGGAATGGAGTAGCGAACTCCTGTTGGATTGTAGTATTGTACTCCAGTTAGAATGGAGTAGCGAACTCCTGTTGGATTGGAGTATTTTACTCCAGCAGGAATGGAGTAGCGAACTCCTGTTGGATTGGAGGATTTTTCTGCCATTGGAATAGAGTCGTGAACTCCTTTTGGATTGGGATATTGTACTCTAGTTGGAATGGAGCAGTGAACTCCTGTTGGAATGTAGTATTGTACTCCAGCTGGAATGGATTAGCGAACTCCTGTTGGATTCGAGTGTTGTACTTCAGTTGGTATGCAGTAGCGAAACCCTCTAGTATTGGAGTATTGTACTCCAGTTGGAATGGAGTAGCAAACTCCTTTTGGATTGGAGTATTGGATTCCCACTGGAATTGAGTAGCGAACACCTGTTGGATTGGGGTATTGTACTCCAGTTGGATTGGAGTAAGGAACTCCTGTTGTGGTATTGTACTCCTGTTGGAATGGAGAAGCGAACTCCTGTTGGATTGGAGTATTGTACTCCAGTTAGAATGGAGTAGCGAACTAGTTTTGGATCGGGGTATTGTACTCCAGCTGGAATGGAACATTGAACTCCTGTTGGTTTGGGGCATGTTACTCCAGTTGGAATAGAGTAGCGAGCTCCTGTTGGATTGGAGTATTGTATTCCAGATGAAATGGAGTCACGAACTCCTGTTGGATTGGAGTATTGTACTCCAGTTGGTATGGAGTAGTGAGCTCCTGTTGGATTGGGATATTGTACTCCAGTTGGAATGGAGTAGCGAACTCCTGTTTTATTGGAGTATTGTACTCCAGCTGGAATGGAGTAGTGAACTCCTGTTGGATTGGAGTATTGTATTCCAGCTGGAATGGATTAGCAACTCCTTTTGGATTGGGGTATTGTACTCCCGTTGGAATAGAGTAGCGAACTCATTTTGGATTGGGGTATTGTACTCCAGTTAGAATGGAGTGGCGAGCTCCTGTTGGATTGGAGTATTGTTCTCCAGCCGGAATGAAGTAGCGAACTCCTGTTGGATTGGAGTATTGTACTCCAGTTGGAATGGAGTAGCAAGCTCCTGTTGTATTGGAGTATTGTATTCCAGTTGGAATGGTGTCGTGAACTCCTGTTGGACTGGGGTATTGTACTCCCATTGGAATGGAATAGCGATCTCCTGTTGCATTGGGGTATTGTACTCCAGTTGGAATGGAGTAGCAATATCTTGTTGGATTGGAGTATTGTACTCCAGCTGGAATGGTGTAGCGAGCTCCTGTTGGATTGGAGGATTATTCTGCAGTTGGAATAGAGTAGCGAACTCCTTTTGGATTGGGGTATTGTCCTCCAGTTGGAATGGAGCAGTTATCTCCTGTTGATTGTAGTATTGTACTCCAGCTGGAATGGAGTAGCGAACTCCTGTTGGATTGGAGTATTGTACTCCAGCTGGAATGGAGTAGCGAACTCCTTTTCGATTGGGGTATTGTACTCCAGTTGGAATGGAGCAGTGAACTCCTGTTGGATTGGAGTATTGTACTCCAGTTAGAATAGAGTAGCGAACTACTTTTGTATTGAGGTATTGTACTCCAGCTGGAAAGGAACATTGAACACCTCTTGGTTTGGGGCATGGTACGCCAGTTGGAATAGAGTAGCGAGCTCCTGTTGGATTGGAGTATTGTACTTCAGTTGAAATGGAGTCGCGAACTCCTTTTGGATTGGAGTATTGTACTCCAGCTGGAATGGAGTAGCGAGCTCCCGTTGGATTGAAGGATTGTTCTTCAGTTGGAATAGAGTAGCGAACTCCTTTGGGATTGGTGTGTTGTCTTCCAGTTGGAATGGAGCAGTGAACTCCTGTTGAATTGGAGTATTGTAGTCCCGTTGGAACGGAATAGTGTACTCCCGTCGGACTGGAAGATTGTACTCCTGTCGGAATGGAATATTGTACTCCCGTCGGAATGGAATATTGTACTCCCGTTGGAATGGAATATTGTACTCACGTCGGAATGGAATATTGTACTCACGTCAGACTGGAAGATTGTACACCTGTCGGACTGGAATATTGTACTCCGGTTGTAACAGAACACTTTGTACTCTGGTTGGACTGGAATGTTGTACTCCGGTCGGAATGGAATATTGTATCCGGTCGGAAATGAATATTGTACTCCGGTCGGTCTGGAGTCATGTACTCCCGTCGGACTGGAATATTGTACTCTGGTCAGAATGTAACATTGTACTCCGGTCAGACTGGAATGATGTACTCTGGTTGGAATGGAATATTGTACTATGGTCGGAATGGAGTATTGCACTCCGGTCGGAATGGAATATTGTACTCTGGTCGGAATGGAATAGTGTACTCCGGTGGGAATGGAATATTGTACTCTGGTCGGATTGGAATATTGTACTCCAGTCGGGATGGAATATTGTACTCTGATCGGACTGGAATATCGTACTCCTGTCAGACTGGAATATGGTACTCCAGACAGAATGAAGTAGTGAACTCCTGTTGGATTGGAATATTGTACTCCAGTTGGAATGAGGTAGCGAGCTCCTGTTGGATTGGAGTATTGTACTCCAGTTGGAATGGGGTAGTGAACTCCTGTTGGATTGGGGTATTGTACTCCCATTGAAATGGAGTAGCGAACTCCTGTTGGATTGGGGTATTGTACGCCAGTTGCAATGGACTAGCGAATTCCTGTTGGACTGGAGTATTATACTCCAGCTGGAATGGAGTAGCAAACACCTGTTGGATAGGAGGATTGTTCTGCAGTTGGAATAGAGTTGGGAACTCCTTTTGATATCGGGGTATTGTACTCCAGTTGGAATGGAGCAGTGAACTCCTGTTGGATTGTAGTATTGTACTCCAGCTGGAATGGAGTAGCAAACTCCTCTTGGATTGGAGCATTGTACTCCAGTTGGTATGGAGTAGTGAGCTCCTGTTGGATTGGCGTATTGTACTCCAGTTGGAATGGAGTAGCGAACCCCTTTTGGATTGGGGTATTGTACTCCAGTTGGAATGGAGTAGCGAACTCATTTTGGATTGCAGGATTGTACGCCAGTTGTAATAGAGTAGCGAACTCATTTTGGATTGGGGTATTGTACTCATGTTCGAATGGAGCAGTGAACTCCTGTTGGATTGGGGTATTGTACTCCATTTGGAATGGAACAGTGAACTCCTGTTGGACTGGGGTATTGTACTCCCATTGGAATGGAATAGCGAACTCCTGTTGCATTGGGGTATTGTACTCCAGTTGGAATGGAGTAGCGAAATCTTGTTGGATTGGAGTATTGTACTCCAGCTGGAATGGTGTAGCGAGCTCCTGTTGGATTGGAGGATTGTTCTGCAGTTGGAATAGAGTAGCGAACTCCTGTTGGATTGCAGTATTGTACTCCTGTTTGAAAGGAGTAGCGAATTCCTGTTGGATTGGGGATTTGTACTCCAGTTGGAATGGAGTAGCGAACTCCTGTTGGATTGGGGTATTGTACTCCAGTTGGAATGGAGAAGTGGACTCCTGTTGGATTGGGGTATTGTACTCCAGTTGGAATGGAGTAGCGAACTCCCGTTGGATTGGGGTATTGTACTCCAGTTGGAATGGAGTAGCTAACTCCTTTTCGATTGGAGTATTGAACACCAGTTGTTATGAAGTAGCGAACTCCTGTTGGATTGGAGTATTGTACTCCAGTTGGAATGGAGTAGCAAGCTCCTGTTGTATTGGAGTATTGTATTCCAGTTGGAATGGTGTCGTGAACTCCTGTTGGACTGGGGTATTGTACTCCCATTGGAATGGAATAGCGAACTCCTGTTGCATTGGGGTATTGTACTCCAGTTGGAATGGAGTAGCGAAATCTTGTTGGATTGGAGTATTGTACTCCAGCTGGAATGGTGTAGCGAGCTCCTGTTGGATTGGAGGATTATTCTGCAGTTGGAATAGAGTAGCGAACTCCTTTTGGATTGGGGTATTGTCCTCCAGTTGGAATGGAGCAGTTATCTCCTGTTGATTGTAGTATTGTACTCCAGCTGGAATGGAGTAGCGAACTCCTGTTGGATTGGAGTATTGTACTCCAGTTGGAATGGAGTAGCGAACTCCTGTTGGATTGGAGGATTGTTCTGCAGTTGGAATAGAGTAGCGAACTGCTTTTGGATTGGGGTATTGTACTCCAGTTGGAATGGAGTAGCGAACCCCTGTTGGATTGGAGTATTGTACTCCAGTTGGAATGAAGTAGTGATCTCCTGTTGCATTGGGGTATTGTACTTCAGTTGGAATGGAGTAGTGAACTCCTATTGGATTGGAGTATTGTACTCCAGCTGGAATGGAGTAGCGAGATCCTGTTAGATTGGGGTATTGTACTCCAGCTGGAATGGAGTAGCAAATTCCTGTTGGATTGGAGTATTGTACTCCAATTGGAATGGGGTAGTGAACTCCTGTTGGATTGGTGTATTGTACTCCCGTTGGAATGGAGTAGCGAACTCCTGTTGGATTGTAGTATTGTACTCCAGTTAGAATGGAGTAGCGAACTCCTGTTGGATTGTAGTATTGTACTCCAGTTAGAATGGAGTAGCGAACTCCTGTTGGATTGGAGTATTTTACTCCAGCAGGAATGGAGTAGCGAACTCCTGTTGGTTTGGAGGATTTTTCTGCCATTGGAATAGAGTCGTGAACTCCTTTTGGATTGGGATATTGTACTCTAGTTGGAATGGAGCAGTGAACTCCTGTTGGAATGTAGTATTGTACTCCAGCTGGAATGGATTAGCGAACTCCTGTTGGATTCGAGTGTTGTACTTCAGTTGGTATGCAGTAGCGAACTCCTCTAGTATTGGAGTATTGTACTCCAGTTGGAATGGAGTAGCAAACTCCTTTTGGATTGGAGTATTGGATTCCCACTGGAATTGAGTAGCGAACACCTGTTGGATTGGGGTATTGTACTCCAGTTGGATTGGAATAAGGAACTCCTGTTGTGGTATTGTACTCCTTTTGGAATGGAGAAGCGATGTCCTGTTGGATTGGAGTATTGTACTCCAGTTAGAATGGAGTAGCGAACTAGTTTTGGATCGGGGTATTGTACTCCAGCTGGAATGGAACATTGAACTCCTGTTGGTTTGGGGCATGTTACTCCAGTTGGAATAGAGTAGCGAGCTCCTGTTGGATTGGAGTATTGTATTCCAGATGAAATGGAGTCGCGAACTCCTGTTGGATTGGAGTATTGTACTCCAGTTGGTATGGAGTAGTGAGCTCCTGTTGGATTGGGATATTGTACTCCAGTTGGAATGGATTTGTGAACTCCTGTTGGACTGCGCTATTCTACTCCATTTGGAATGGAGTAACGAACTCCTGTTGGATTGGGGCATTGTACTCCAGTTGGAATGGAGTAGCGAACTCCTGTTGGATTGGGGTATTGTACTCCAGTTGGAATGGAGAAGTGGACTCCTGTTGGATTGGGGTATTGTACTCCAGTTGGAATGGAGTAGCGAACTCCCGTTGGATTGGGGTATTGTACTCCAGTTGGAATGGAGTAGCTAACTCCTTTTCGATTGGAGTATTGAACACCAGTTGTTATGAAGTAGCGAACTCCTGTTGGATTGGAGTATTGTACTCCAGTTGGAATGGAGTAGCAAGCTCCTGTTGTATTGGAGTATTGTATTCCAGTTGGAATGGTGTAGTGAACTCCTGTTGCATTGGGGTATTGTACTTCAGTTGGAATGGAGTAGTGAACTCCTATTGGATTGGAGCATTGTACTCCAGCTGGAATGGAGTAGCGAGATCCTGTTAGATTGGGGTATTGTACTCCAGCTGGAATGGAGTAGCAAATTCCTGTTGGATTGGAGTATTGTACTCCAATTGGAATGGGGTAGTGAACTCCTGTTGGATTGGTGTATTGTACTCCCGTTGGAATGGAGTAGCGAACTCCTGTTGGATTGTAGTATTGTACTCCAGTTAGAATGGAGTAGCGAACTCCTGTTGGATTGTAGTATTGTACTCCAGTTAGAATGGAGTAGCGAACTCCTGTTGGATTGGAGTATTTTACTCCAGCAGGAATGGAGTAGCGAACTCCTGTTGGTTTGGAGGATTTTTCTGCCATTGGAATAGAGTCGTGATCTCCTTTTGGATTGGGATATTGTACTCTAGTTGGAATGGAGCAGTGAACTCCTGTTGGAATGTAGTATTGTACTCCAGCTGGAATGGATTAGCGAACTCCTGTTGGATTCGAGTGTTGTACTTCAGTTGGTATGCAGTAGCGAACTCCTCTAGTATTGGAGTATTGTACTCCAGTTGGAATGGAGTAGCAAACTCCTTTTGGATTGGAGTATTGGATTCCCACTGGAATTGAGTAGCGAACACCTGTTGGATTGGGGTATTGTACTCCAGTTGGATTGGAATAAGGAACTCCTGTTGTGGTATTGTACTCCTATTGGAATGGAGAAGCGAAGTCCTGTTGGATTGGAGTATTGTACTCCAGTTAGAATGGAGTAGCGAACTAGTTTTGGATCGGGGTATTGTACTCCAGCTGGAATGGAACATTGAACTCCTGTTGGTTTGGGGCATGTTACTCCAGTTGGAATAGAGTAGCGAGCTCCTGTTGGATTGGAGTATTGTATTCCAGATGAAATGGAGTCGCGAACTCCTGTTGGATTGGAGTATTGTACTCCAGTTGGTATGGAGTAGTGAGCTCCTGTTGGATTGGGATATTGTACTCCAGTTGGAATGGATTTGTGAACTCCTGTTGGACTGCGCTATTCTACTCCATTTGGAATGGAGTAACGAACTCCTGTTGGATTGGGGCATTGTACTCCAGTTGGAATGGAGTAGCAAACTCCTGTTGGATTGGAGTATTGTACTCCAGCTATAATGAAGTAGCGAACTACTTTTGGATCGGGGTATTGTACTCCAGTTGGAATGGAGTAGCGAGCTCCTGTTGGATTGGAGTATTGTACTCCAGTTGAAATGGAGTCGCGAACTCCTTTTGGATTGGAGTATTGTACTCCAGCTGGAATGGAGTTGCGAGCTCTCGTTGGATTGGAGGATTGTTCTGCAGTTGGAATAGAGTAGCAAACTCCTTTTGGATTGGTGTGTTGTACTCCAGTTGGAATGGAGCAGTGAACTCCTGTTGAATTGGAGTATTGTTGTCCCGTTGGAACGGAATAGTGTACTCCTGTTGGACTGGAAGATGGTACTCCCGTCGGACTGGAAGATTGTACTCCCGTCGGACTGGAAGATTGTACTCCCATCGGAATGGAATATTGTACTCCTGTCAGACTGGAATATTGTACTCCCGTCGGAATGGAATATTGTACTCCCGTCGGAATGGAATATTGTGTTCTCTTCGGACTGGAAGATTGTACTGCCGTCGGACTGGAGTATTGTACTCCTGTCGGACTGGAATATTGTACTCCCGTCGGAATCGAATATTGTACTCCAGTCGGACTGGAGTCATTTACACCTGTTGGACTGTAATATTGTACTCCGGTCGGAACGGAACACTTTGTACTCTGGTTGGACTGGAATGTTGTACTCCGGTCGGAATGGAATATTGTACTCCGGTCGAAAATGAATATTGTACTCCGGTCGGTCTGGAGTCATGTACTCCCGTCGGACTGGAATATTGTACTCCGGTCGGACTGGAATGTTGTACTCCGGTCAGAATGTAACATTGTACTCCGGTCAGACTGGAATGATGTACTCTGGTCGGAATGGAATATTGTACTATGGTTGGAATGGAGTATTGTACTCCGGTCGGAATGGAATATTGTACTCTGGTCGGAATGGAATATTTTACTCCGGTCGGAATGGAATATTGTACTCTGGTCGGACTGGAATATTGTACTCCAGTCGGGATGGAATATTGTACTCCGATCGGACTGGAATATCGTACTCCTGTCAGACTGGAATATGGTACTCCAGACAGAATGAAGTAGTGAACTCCTGTTGGATTGGAATATTGTACTCCAGTTGGAATGGAGTAGCGAGCTCCTGTTGGATTGGAGTATTGTACTCCAGTTGGAATGGGGTAGTGAACTCCTGTTGGATTGGGGTATTGTACTCCCATTGAAATGGAGCAGCGAACTCCTATTGGATTGGGGTATTGTACTCCAGTTGCAATGGAGTAGTGAACTCCTATTGGATTGGAGTATTGTACTCCAACTGGAATGGAGTGGCGAGCTCCTGTTAGATTGGGGTATTGTACTCCAGCTGGAATGGAGTAGCAAACTCCTGTTGGATTGGAGTATTGTACTACAGTTGGAATGGGGTAGTGAACACCTGTTGGATTGGTGTATTGTACTCCCTTTGGAATGGAGTAGCGAACTCCTTTTGGATTGGGGTATTGTACTCCAGTTAGAATGGAGTAGCGAACTCCTGTTGGATTGGGGTATTGTACTCCAGTTAGAATGGAGTAGTGAACTCCTGTTGGATTGTAGTATTGTACTCCAGCTGGAATGGAATAGCGAACTCCTGTTGGATTGGAGGAATTTTCTGCAGTTGGAATAGAGTCGCGAAGTCCTTTTGGATCGGGATATTGTACACCAGTTGGAATGGAGCAGTGAACTCCTGTTGGATTGGTGTATTGTACTCCAGCTGGAATGGAGTAGCGATCTCCTGTTGGATTGGGGTATTGTACTCCAGTTAAAATGGAGTAGCGAACTCCTGTTGGATTGTAGTATTGTACTCCAGCTGGAATGGAATAGCGAACTCCTGTTGGATTGGAGTATTGTACTCCAGCTGGAATGGAGTAGTGAACTCCTGTTGGATTGGAGTATTGTACTCCAGCTGGAATGAAGTAGCGAAATCCTGTTGGATTGGAGCATTGTACTCCAGTTGTAATGGGGTAGCGAGCTCCTGTTGGATTGGTGTATTGTACTCCAGTTGTAATGGGGTAGTGAACTCCTGTTGGATTTGAGTATTGTACTCCAGGTGGAATGGAGTAGCGAACTCCTGTTGGATTGGTGGATTGTTCTGCAGTTGGAATAGAGTAGTGAACTGCTTTTGGATTGGGGTATTGTACTCCAGTTGGAATGGAGCAGTGAACTCCTGTTGGATTATCGTATTGCACTCCAGTTGGAAAGGTGCAGTGAACTCCTGTTGGATTGGAGTATTGAACACCAGTTGGAATAGAGTAGTGAACCCTTTTTAGATTGGGGTATTGTACTCCACCTGGAATGGTACATTGAACTCCTGTTGGATTGGGATACGATGCTCCAGTTGGAATGGTGTAGCGAACTCCTGTTGGATTGGAGTATTGTCCTCCAGTTGGAATGAAGTCGCGAACTTCTGTTGGATTGGGGTATTGTACTCCAGTTGGAATGGAGTAGTGAACTCCTATTGGATTGGAGTATTGTACTCCAACTGGAATGGAGTGGCGAGCTCCTGTTAGATTGGGATATTGTACTCCAGCTGGAATGGAGTTGCAAACTCCTGTTGGATTTGAGTAATGTACTACAGTTTGAATGGGGTCATGAACACCTGTTGGAATGGTGTATTGTACTCCCGTTGGAATGGAGTAGCGAACTCCTTTTGGATTGGGGTATTGTACTCCAGTTAGAATGGAGTAGCGAACTCCTGTTGGATTGTAGTATTGTACTCCAGCTGGAATGGAATAGCGAACTCCTGTTGGATTGGAGGATTTTTCTGCAGTTGCAATAGAGTCGCGAAGTCCTTTTGGATCGGGATATTGTACTCCAGTTGGAATGGAGCAGTGAACTCCTGTTGGATTGGTGTATTGTTCTCCAGCCGGAATGGAGTAGCGAACTCCTGTTGGATTGGGGTATTGTACTCCAGCTGGAATGGAGATGCAAACTCCTGTTGGATTTGAGTATTGTACTACAGTTGCAATGGGGTAGTGAACACCTGTTGGATTGGTGTATTGTACGCCCGTTGGAATGGAGTAGCGAACTCCTTTTGGATTGGGGTATTGTACTCCAGTTAGAATGGAGTAGCGAACTCCTGTTGGATTGTAGTATTGTACTCCAGCTGGAATGGAATAGCGAACTCCTGTTGGATTGGAGGATTTTTCTGCAGTTGGAATAGAGTCGCGAAGACCTTTTGGATCGGGATATTGTACTCCAGTTGGAATGGAGCAGTGAACTCCTGTTGGACTGGTGTATTGTACTCCAGCCGGAAAGGAGTAGCGAACTCCTGTTGGATTGGGGTATTGTACTCCAGCTGGATTGGAGTAACAAACTCCTGTTGGATTTGAGTATTGTACTACAGTTGGAATGGCGTAGTGAACACCTGTTGGATTGGTGTATTGTACTACAGTTTGAATGGAGTAGCGAACTCCTTTTGGATTGGGGTATTGTACTCCAGTTAGAATGGAGTAGCGAACTCCTGTTGGATTGTAGTATTGTACTCCAGCTGGAATGGAATAGCGAGCTCCTGTTGGATTGGAGGATTTTTCTGCAGTTGGAATAGAGTCGCGAAGTCCTTTTGGATCGGGATATTGTACTCTAGTTGGAATGGAGCAGTGAACTCCTGTTGGATTGGTGTATTGTACTCCAGCTGGAATGGAGTAGCGAACTCCTGTTGGATTGGGGTATTGTACTCCAGTTGGAATGGAGTAGCGAACTCCTGTTGGATTGGAGGATTGTTCTGCAGTTGGAATAGAGTAGCGAACTGCTTTTGGATTGGGGTATTGTACTCCAGCTGGAATGGAGTAGCGAACTCCTGTTGGATTGGAGTATTGTACTCCAGTTGGAATGAAGTAGCGAACTTCTGTTGGATTGGGGTATTGTACTTCAGTTGGAATGGAGTAGTGAACTCCTATTGGATTGGAGTATTGTACTCCATCTGGAATGGAGTAGCGAACTCCTGTTGGATTGGAGTATTTTACTCCAGCAGGAATGGAGTAGCGAACTCCTGTTGGATTGGAGGATTTTTCTGCCATTGGAATAGAGTCGTGAACTCCTTTTGGATTGGGATATTGTACTCTAGTTGGAATGGAGCAGTGAACTCCTGTTGGAATGTAGTATTGTACTCCAGCTGGTTGGATTAGCGAACTCCTGTTGGATTCGAGTGTTGTACTTCAGTTGGTATGCAGTAGCGAACTCCTCTAGTATTGGAGTATTGTACTCCAGTTGGAATGGAGTAGCAAACTCCTTTTGGATTGGAGTATTGGATTCCCACTGGAATTGAGTAGCGAACACCTGTTGGATTGGGGTATTGTACTCCAGTTGGATTGGAATAAGGAACTCCTGTTGTGGTATTGTACTCCTGTTGGAATGGAGAAGCGAACTCCTGTTGGATTGGAGTATTGTACTCCAGTTAGAATGGAGTAGCGAACTAGTTTTGGATCGGGGTATTGTACTCCAACTGGAATGGAACATTGAACTCCTGTTGGTTTGGGGCATGTTACTCCAGTTGGAATAGAGTAGCGAGCTCCTGTTGGATTGGAGTATTGTATTCCAGATGAAATGGAGTCGCGAACTCCTGTTGGAATGGAGTATTGTACTCCATTTGGAATGGATTTGTGAACTCCTGTTGGACTGCGCTATTCTACTCCATTTGGAATGGAGTAACGAACTCCTGTTGGATTGGGGCATTGTACTCCAGTTGGAATGGAGTAGCAAACTCCTGTTGGATTGGAGTATTGTACTCCAGCTATAATGAAGTAGCGAACTACTTTTGGATCGGGGTATTGTACTCCAGTTGGAATGGAGTAGCGAACTCCTGTTGGATTGGAGTATTGTACTCCAGCTGGAATGGATTAGCGACCTCCTTTTGGATTGGGGTATTGTACTCCCGTTGGAATGGAGCAGTGAACTCCTGTTGGATTGGAGTATTGTACTCCAGTTAGAATAGAGTAGCGAACTACTTTTGTATTGAGGTATTGTACTCCAGCTGGAATGGAACATTGAACACTTCTTGGTTTGGGGCAAGGTACTCCAGTTGGAATAGAGTAGCGAGCTCCTGTTGGATTGGAGTATTGTACTCCTGTTGAAATGGAGTCGCGAACTCCTTTTGGATTGGAGTATTGTACTCCAGCTGGAATGGAGCAGCGAGCTCCCGTTGGATTGGAGGATTGTTCTGCAGTTGGAATAGAGTCGCGAAGTCCTTTTGGATTGGAGTATTGTACTACAGTTGGAATGGGGTAGTGAACACCTGTTGGATTGGTGTATTGTATTCCCGTTGGAATGGAGTAGCAAACACCTTTTGGATTGGGGTATTGTACTCCAGTTAGAATGGAGTAGCGAACTCCTGTTGGATTGTAGTATTGTACTGCAGCTGGAATGGAATAGCGAACTCCTGTTGGATCGGAGGATTTTTCTGCAGTTGGAATAGAGTCGCGAAGTCCTTTTGGATCGGGATATTATACTCCAGTTGGAATGGAGCAGTGAACTCCTGTTGGATTGGTGTATTGTACTCCAGTTGAAATGGAGTCGCGAACTCCTGTTGGATTGGGGTATTGTACTCCAGCCGGAATGGAGTAGCGACCTCCTGTTGGATTGGGGTATTGTACTCCAGCTGGAATGGAGATGCAAACTCCTGTTGGATTTGAGTATTGTACTACAGTTGGAATGGGGTAGTGAACACCTGTTGGATTGGTGTATTGTACTCCCGTTGGAATGGAGTAGCGAACTCCTTTTGGATTGGGGTATTGTACTCCAGTTAGAATGGAGTAGCGAACTCCTGTTGGATTGTAGTATTGTACTCCAGCTGGAATGGAATAGCGAAATGCTGTTGGATTGGAGGATTTTTCTGCAGTTGGAATAGAGTCGCGAAGACCTTTTGGATCGGGATATTGTACTCCAGTTGGAATGGAGCAGTGAACTCCTGTTGGACTGTTGTATTGTACTCCAGCTGGAATGGAGTAGCGAACTCCTGTTGGATTGGGGTATTGTACTCCAGCTGGATTGGAGTAGCAAACTCCTGTTGGATTTGAGTATTGTACTACAGTTGGAATGGGGTAGTGAACACCTGTTGGATTGGTGTATTGTACTACAGTTGGAATGGAGTAGCGAACTCCTTTTGGATTGGGGTATTGTACTCCAGTTAGAATGGAGTAGCGAACTCCTGTTGGATTGTAGTATTGTACTCCAGCTGGAATGGAATAGTGAACTCCGGATGGATTGGAGGATTTTTCTGCAGTTGGAATAGAGTCGCGAAGACCTTTTGGATCGGGATATTGTACTCCAGTTGGAATGGAGCAGTGAACTCCTGTTGGACTGGTGTATTGTACTCCAGCTGGAATGGTGTAGCGAACTCCTGTTGGATTGGGGTATTGTACTCCAGCTGGATTGGAGTAGCAAACTCCTGTTGGATTTGAGTAATGTACTACAGTTTGAATGGGGTCATGAACACCTGTTGGAATGGTGTATTGTACTCCCGTTGGAATGGAGTAGCGAACTCCTTTTGGATTGGGGTATTGTACTCCAGTTAGAATGGAGTAGCGAACTCCTGTTGGATTGTAGTATTGTACTCCAGCTGGAATGGAATAGCGAACTCCTGTTGGATTGGAGGATTTTTCTGCAGTTGCAATAGAGTCGCGAAGTCCTTTTGGATCGGGATATTGTACTCCAGTTGGAATGGAGCAGTGAACTCCTGTTGGATTGGTGTATTGTTCTCCAGCCGGAATGGAGTAGCGAACTCCTGTTGGATTGGGGTATTGTACTCCAGCTGGAATGGAGATGCAAACTCCTGTTGGATTTGAGTATTGTACTACAGTTGCAATGGGGTAGTGAACACCTGTTGGATTGGTGTATTGTACGCCCGTTGGAATGGAGTAGCGAACTCCTTTTGGATTGGGGTATTGTACTCCAGTTAGAATGGAGTAGCGAACTCCTGTTGGATTGTAGTATTGTACTCCAGCTGGAATGGAATAGCGAACTCCTGTTGGATTGGAGGATTTTTCTGCAGTTGGAATAGAGTCGCGAAGACCTTTTGGATCGGGATATTGTACTCCAGTTGGAATGGAGCAGTGAACTCCTGTTGGACTGGTGTATTGTACTCCAGCCGGAAAGGAGTAGCGAACTCCTGTTGGATTGGGGTATTGTACTCCAGCTGGATTGGAGTAACAAACTCCTGTTGGATTTGAGTATTGTACTACAGTTGGAATGGCGTAGTGAACACCTGTTGGATTGGTGTATTGTACTACAGTTTGAATGGAGTAGCGAACTCCTTTTGGATTGGGGTATTGTACTCCAGTTAGAATGGAGTAGCGAACTCCTGTTGGATTGTAGTATTGTACTCCAGCTGGAATGGAATAGCGAGCTCCTGTTGGATTGGAGGATTTTTCTGCAGTTGGAATAGAGTCGCGAAGTCCTTTTGGATCGGGATATTGTACTCTAGTTGGAATGGAGCAGTGAACTCCTGTTGGATTGGTGTATTGTACTCCAGCTGGAATGGAGTAGCGAACTCCTGTTGGATTGGGGTATTGTACTCCAGTTGGAATGGAGTAGCGAACTCCTGTTGGATTGGAGGATTGTTCTGCAGTTGGAATAGAGTAGCGAACTGCTTTTGGATTGGGGTATTGTACTCCAGCTGGAATGGAGTAGCGAACTCCTGTTGGATTGGAGTATTGTACTCCAGTTGGAATGAAGTAGCGAACTTCTGTTGGATTGGGGTATTGTACTTCAGTTGGAATGGAGTAGTGAACTCCTATTGGATTGGAGTATTGTACTCCATCTGGAATGGAGTAGCGAACTCCTGTTGGATTGGAGTATTTTACTCCAGCAGGAATGGAGTAGCGAACTCCTGTTGGATTGGAGGATTTTTCTGCCATTGGAATAGAGTCGTGAACTCCTTTTGGATTGGGATATTGTACTCTAGTTGGAATGGAGCAGTGAACTCCTGTTGGAATGTAGTATTGTACTCCAGCTGGTTGGATTAGCGAACTCCTGTTGGATTCGAGTGTTGTACTTCAGTTGGTATGCAGTAGCGAACTCCTCTAGTATTGGAGTATTGTACTCCAGTTGGAATGGAGTAGCAAACTCCTTTTGGATTGGAGTATTGGATTCCCACTGGAATTGAGTAGCGAACACCTGTTGGATTGGGGTATTGTACTCCAGTTGGATTGGAATAAGGAACTCCTGTTGTGGTATTGTACTCCTGTTGGAATGGAGAAGCGAACTCCTGTTGGATTGGAGTATTGTACTCCAGTTAGAATGGAGTAGCGAACTAGTTTTGGATCGGGGTATTGTACTCCAACTGGAATGGAACATTGAACTCCTGTTGGTTTGGGGCATGTTACTCCAGTTGGAATAGAGTAGCGAGCTCCTGTTGGATTGGAGTATTGTATTCCAGATGAAATGGAGTCGCGAACTCCTGTTGGAATGGAGTATTGTACTCCATTTGGAATGGATTTGTGAACTCCTGTTGGACTGCGCTATTCTACTCCATTTGGAATGGAGTAACGAACTCCTGTTGGATTGGGGCATTGTACTCCAGTTGGAATGGAGTAGCAAACTCCTGTTGGATTGGAGTATTGTACTCCAGCTATAATGAAGTAGCGAACTACTTTTGGATCGGGGTATTGTACTCCAGTTGGAATGGAGTAGCGAACTCCTGTTGGATTGGAGTATTGTACTCCAGCTGGAATGGATTAGCGACCTCCTTTTGGATTGGGGTATTGTACTCCCGTTGGAATGGAGCAGTGAACTCCTGTTGGATTGGAGTATTGTACTCCAGTTAGAATAGAGTAGCGAACTACTTTTGTATTGAGGTATTGTACTCCAGCTGGAATGGAACATTGAACACTTCTTGGTTTGGGGCAAGGTACTCCAGTTGGAATAGAGTAGCGAGCTCCTGTTGGATTGGAGTATTGTACTCCAGTTGAAATGGAGTCGCGAACTCCTTTTGGATTGGAGTATTGTACTCCAGCTGGAATGGAGCAGCGAGCTCCCGTTGGATTGGAGGATTGTTCTGCAGTTGGAATAGAGTCGCGAAGTCCTTTTGGATTGGAGTATTGTACTACAGTTGGAATGGGGTAGTGAACACCTGTTGGATTGGTGTATTGTATTCCCGTTGGAATGGAGTAGCAAACACCTTTTGGATTGGGGTATTGTACTCCAGTTAGAATGGAGTAGCGAACTCCTGTTGGATTGTAGTATTGTACTGCAGCTGGAATGGAATAGCGAACTCCTGTTGGATCGGAGGATTTTTCTGCAGTTGGAATAGAGTCGCGAAGTCCTTTTGGATCGGGATATTATACTCCAGTTGGAATGGAGCAGTGAACTCCTGTTGGATTGGTGTATTGTACTCCAGTTGAAATGGAGTCGCGAACTCCTGTTGGATTGGGGTATTGTACTCCAGCCGGAATGGAGTAGCGACCTCCTGTTGGATTGGGGTATTGTACTCCAGCTGGAATGGAGATGCAAACTCCTGTTGGATTTGAGTATTGTACTACAGTTGGAATGGGGTAGTGAACACCTGTTGGATTGGTGTATTGTACTCCCGTTGGAATGGAGTAGCGAACTCCTTTTGGATTGGGGTATTGTACTCCAGTTAGAATGGAGTAGCGAACTCCTGTTGGATTGTAGTATTGTACTCCAGCTGGAATGGAATAGCGAAATGCTGTTGGATTGGAGGATTTTTCTGCAGTTGGAATAGAGTCGCGAAGACCTTTTGGATCGGGATATTGTACTCCAGTTGGAATGGAGCAGTGAACTCCTGTTGGACTGTTGTATTGTACTCCAGCTGGAATGGAGTAGCGAACTCCTGTTGGATTGGGGTATTGTACTCCAGCTGGATTGGAGTAGCAAACTCCTGTTGGATTTGAGTATTGTACTACAGTTGGAATGGGGTAGTGAACACCTGTTGGATTGGTGTATTGTACTACAGTTGGAATGGAGTAGCGAACTCCTTTTGGATTGGGGTATTGTACTCCAGTTAGAATGGAGTAGCGAACTCCTGTTGGATTGTAGTATTGTACTCCAGCTGGAATGGAATAGTGAACTCCGGATGGATTGGAGGATTTTTCTGCAGTTGGAATAGAGTCGCGAAGACCTTTTGGATCGGGATATTGTACTCCAGTTGGAATGGAGCAGTGAACTCCTGTTGGACTGGTGTATTGTACTCCAGCTGGAATGGTGTAGCGAACTCCTGTTGGATTGGGGTATTGTACTCCAGCTGGATTGGAGTAGCAAACTCCTGTTGGATTTGAGTATTGTACTACAGTTGGAATGGGGTAGTGAACACCTGTTGGATTGGTGTATTGTACTACAGTTGAAATGGAGTAGCGAACTCCTTTTGGATTGGGGTATTGTACTCCAGTTAGAATGGAGTAGCGAACTCCTGTTGGATTGTAGTATTGTACTCCAGCTGGAATGGAATAGCGAGCTCCTGTTGGATTGGAGGATTTTTCTGCAGTTGGAATAGAGTCGCGAAGTCCTTTTGGATCGGGATATTGTACTCTAGTTGGAATGGAGCAGTGAACTCCTGTTGGATTGGTGTATTGTACTCCAGCTGGAATGGAGTAGCGAACTCCTGTTGGATTGGGGTATTGTACTCCAGTTGGAATGGGGTAGCGAACTCCTTTTGGATTGGAGGATTGTTCTGCAGTTGGAATAGAGTAGCGAACTGCTTTTGGATTGGGGTATTGTACTCCAGTTGGAATGGAGTAGCGAACTCCTGTTGGATTGGAGTATTGTACTCCAGTTGGAATGAAGTAGCGAACTTCTGTTGGATTGGGGTATTGTACTTCAGTTGGAATGAGTAGTGAACTCCTATTGGATTGGAGAATTGTACTCCAGCTGGAATGGAGTAGCGAGCTCCTGTTAGATTGGGGTATTGTACTCCAGCTGGAATGGAGTAGCAAATTCCTGTTGGATTGGAGTATTGTACTCCAATTGGAATGGGGTAGTGAACTCCTGTTGGAGTGGTGTATTGTACTCCCGTTGGAATGGAGTAGCGAACTCCTGTTGGATTGTAGTATTGTACTCCAGTTAGAATGGAGTAGCGAACTCCTTTTGGATTGTAGTATTGTACTCCAGTTAGAATGGAGTAGCGAACTCCTGTTGGATTGGAGTATTTTACTCCAGCAGGAATGGAGTAGCGAACTCCTGTTGGATTGGAGGATTTTTCTGCCATTGGAATAGAGTCGTGAACTCCTTTTGGATTGGGATATTGTACTCTAGTTGGAATGGAGCAGTGAACTCCTGTTGGAATGTAGTATTGTATTCCAGCTGGTTGGATTAGCGAACTCCTGTTGGATTCGAGTGTTGTACTTCAGTTGGTATGCAGTAGCGAACTCCTCTAGTATTGGAGTATTGTACTCCAGTTGGAATGGAGTAGCAAACTCCTTTTGGATTGGAGTATTGGATTCCCACTGGAATTGAGTAGCGAACACCTGTTGGATTGGGGTATTGTACTCCAGTTGGATTGGAATAAGGAACTCCTGTTGTGGTATTGTACTCCTGTTGGAATGGAGAAGCGAACTCCTGTTGGATTGGAGTATTGTACTCCAGTTAGAATGGAGTAGCGAACTAGTTTTGGATCGGGGTATTGTACTCCAACTGGAATGGAACATTGAACTCCTGTTGGTTTGGGGCATGTTACTCCAGTTGGAATAGAGTAGCGAGCTCCTGTTGGATTGGAGTATTGTATTCCAGATGAAATGGAGTCGCGAACTCCTGTTGGAATGGAGTATTGTACTCCATTTGGAATGGATTTGTGAACTCCTGTTGGACTGCGCTATTCTACTCCATTTGGAATGGAGTAACGAACTCCTGTTGGATTGGGGCATTGTACTCCAGTTGGAATGGAGTAGCAAACTCCTGTTGGATTGGAGTATTGTACTCCAGCTATAATGAAGTAGCGAACTACTTTTGGATCGGGGTATTGTACTCCAGTTGGAATGGAGTAGCGAACTCCTGTTGGATTGGAGTATTGTACTCCAGCTGGAATGGATTAGCGACCTCCTTTTGGATTGGGGTATTGTACTCCCGTTGGAATGGAGCAGTGAACTCCTGTTGGATTGGAGTATTGTACTCCAGTTAGAATAGAGTAGCGAACTACTTTTGTATTGAGGTATTGTACTCCAGCTGGAATGGAACATTGAACACTTCTTGGTTTGGGGCAAGGTACTCCAGTTGGAATAGAGTAGCGAGCTCCTGTTGGATTGGAGTATTGTACTCCAGTTGAAATGGAGTCGCGAACTCCTTTTGGATTGGAGTATTGTACTCCAGCTGGAATGGAGCAGCGAGCTCCCGTTGGATTGGAGGATTGTTCTGCAGTTGGAATAGAGTCGCGAAGTCCTTTTGGATTGGAGTATTGTACTACAGTTGGAATGGGGTAGTGAACACCTGTTGGATTGGTGTATTGTATTCCCGTTGGAATGGAGTAGCAAACACCTTTTGGATTGGGGTATTGTACTCCAGTTAGAATGGAGTAGCGAACTCCTGTTGGATTGTAGTATTGTACTGCAGCTGGAATGGAATAGCGAACTCCTGTTGGATCGGAGGATTTTTCTGCAGTTGGAATAGAGTCGCGAAGTCCTTTTGGATCGGGATATTATACTCCAGTTGGAATGGAGCAGTGAACTCCTGTTGGATTGGTGTATTGTACTCCAGTTGAAATGGAGTCGCGAACTCCTGTTGGATTGGGGTATTGTACTCCAGCCGGAATGGAGTAGCGACCTCCTGTTGGATTGGGGTATTGTACTCCAGCTGGAATGGAGATGCAAACTCCTGTTGGATTTGAGTATTGTACTACAGTTGGAATGGGGTAGTGAACACCTGTTGGATTGGTGTATTGTACTCCCGTTGGAATGGAGTAGCGAACTCCTTTTGGATTGGGGTATTGTACTCCAGTTAGAATGGAGTAGCGAACTCCTGTTGGATTGTAGTATTGTACTCCAGCTGGAATGGAATAGCGAAATGCTGTTGGATTGGAGGATTTTTCTGCAGTTGGAATAGAGTCGCGAAGACCTTTTGGATCGGGATATTGTACTCCAGTTGGAATGGAGCAGTGAACTCCTGTTGGACTGTTGTATTGTACTCCAGCTAGAATGGAGTAGCGAACTCCTGTTGGATTGGGGTATTGTACTCCAGCTGGATTGGAGTAGCAAACTCCTGTTGGATTTGAGTATTGTACTACAGTTGGAATGGGGTAGTGAACACCTGTTGGATTGGTGTATTGTACTACAGTTGGAATGGAGTAGCGAACTCCTTTTGGATTGGGGTATTGTACTCCAGTTAGAATGGAGTAGCGAACTCCTGTTGGATTGTAGTATTGTACTCCAGCTGGAATGGAATAGTGAACTCCGGATGGATTGGAGGATTTTTCTGCAGTTGGAATAGAGTCGCGAAGACCTTTTGGATCGGGATATTGTACTCCAGTTGGAATGGAGCAGTGAACTCCTGTTGGACTGGTGTATTGTACTCCAGCTGGAATGGTGTAGCGAACTCCTGTTGGATTGGGGTATTGTACTCCAGCTGGATTGGAGTAGCAAACTCCTGTTGGATTTGAGTATTGTACTTCAGTTGGAATGGGGTAGTGAACACCTGTTGGATTGGTGTATTGTACTACAGTTGAAATGGAGTAGCGAACTCCTTTTGGATTGGGGTATTGTACTCCAGTTAGAATGGAGTAGCGAACTCCTGTTGGATTGTAGTATTGTACTCCAGCTGGAATGGAATAGCGAGCTCCTGTTGGATTGGAAGATTTTTCTGCAGTTGGAATAGAGTCGCGAAGTCCTTTTGGATCGGGATATTGTACTCTAGTTGGAATGGAGCAGTGAACTCCTGTTGGATTGGTGTATTGTACTCCAGCTGGAATGGAGTAGCGAACTCCTGTTGGATTGGGGTATTGTACTCCAGTTGGAATGGGGTAGCGAACTCCTTTTGGATTGGAGGATTGTTCTGCAGTTGGAATAGAGTAGCGAACTGCTTTTGGATTGGGGTATTGTACTCCAGTTGGAATGGAGTAGCGAACTCCTGTTGGATTGGAGTATTGTACTCCAGTTGGAATGAAGTAGCGAACTTCTGTTGGATTGGGGTATTGTACTTCAGTTGGAATGAGTAGTGAACTCCTATTGGATTGGAGAATTGTACTCCAGCTGGAATGGAGTAGCGAGCTCCTGTTAGATTGGGGTATTGTACTCCAGCTGGAATGGAGTAGCAAATTCCTGTTGGATTGGAGTATTGTACTCCAATTGGAATGGGGTAGTGAACTCCTGTTGGAGTGGTGTATTGTACTCCCGTTGGAATGGAGTAGCGAACTCCTGTTGGATTGTAGTATTGTACTCCAGTTAGAATGGAGTAGCGAACTCCTTTTGGATTGTAGTATTGTACTCCAGTTAGAATGGAGTAGCGAACTCCTGTTGGATTGGAGTATTTTACTCCAGCAGGAATGGAGTAGCGAACTCCTGTTGGATTGGAGGATTTTTCTGCCATTGGAATAGAGTCGTGAACTCCTTTTGGATTGGGATATTGTACTCTAGTTGGAATGGAGCAGTGAACTCCTGTTGGAATGTAGTATTGTACTCCAGCTGGTTGGATTAGCGAACTCCTGTTGGATTCGAGTGTTGTACTTCAGTTGGTATGCAGTAGCGAACTCCTCTAGTATTGGAGTATTGTACTCCAGTTGGAATGGAGTAGCAAACTCCTTTTGGATTGGAGTATTGGATTCCCACTGGAATTGAGTAGCGAACACCTGTTGGATTGGGGTATTGTACTCCAGTTGGATTGGAATAAGGAACTCCTGTTGTGGTATTGTACTCCTGTTGGAATGGAGAAGCGAACTCCTGTTGGATTGGAGTATTGTACTCCAGTTAGAATGGAGTAGCGAACTAGTTTTGGATCGGGGTATTGTACTCCAACTGGAATGGAACATTGAACTCCTGTTGGTTTGGGGCATGTTACTCCAGTTGGAATAGAGTAGCGAGCTCCTGTTGGATTGGAGTATTGTATTCCAGATGAAATGGAGTCGCGAACTCCTGTTGGAATGGAGTATTGTACTCCATTTGGAATGGATTTGTGAACTCCTGTTGGACTGCGCTATTCTACTCCATTTGGAATGGAGTAACGAACTCCTGTTGGATTGGGGCATTGTACTCCAGTTGGAATGGAGTAGCAAACTCCTGTTGGATTGGAGTATTGTACTCCAGCTATAATGAAGTAGCGAACTACTTTTGGATCGGGGTATTGTACTCCAGTTGGAATGGAGTAGCGAACTCCTGTTGGATTGGAGTATTGTACTCCAGCTGGAATGGATTAGCGACCTCCTTTTGGATTGGGGTATTGTACTCCCGTTGGAATGGAGCAGTGAACTCCTGTTGGATTGGAGTATTGTACTCCAGTTAGAATAGAGTAGCGAACTACTTTTGTATTGAGGTATTGTACTCCAGCTGGAATGGAACATTGAACACTTCTTGGTTTGGGGCAAGGTACTCCAGTTGGAATAGAGTAGCGAGCTCCTGTTGGATTGGAGTATTGTACTCCAGTTGAAATGGAGTCGCGAACTCCTTTTGGATTGGAGTATTGTACTCCAGCTGGAATGGAGCAGCGAGCTCCCGTTGGATTGGAGGATTGTTCTGCAGTTGGAATAGAGTCGCGAAGTCCTGTTGGATTGGAGTATTGTACTACAGTTGGAATGGGGTAGTGAACACCTGTTGGATTGGGGTATTGTACTCCAGTTGGAATGGAGTAGTGAACTCCTATTGGATTGGAGTATTGTACTCCAACTGGAATGGAGTGGCGAGCTCCTGTTAGATTGGGGTATTGTACTCCAGCTGGAATGGAGTAGCAAACTCCTGTTGGATTGGTGTATTGTACTACAGTTGGAATGGGGTAGTGAACACCTGTTGGATTGGTGTATTGTACTCCCGTTGGAATGGAGTAGCAAACTCCTTTTGGATTGGGGTATTGTACTCCAGTTAGAATGGAGTTGCGAACTCCTGTTGGATTGTAGTATTGTACTCCAGCTGGAATGGAATAGCGAACTCCTGTTGGATTGGAGGATTTTTCTGCAGTTGGAATAGAGTCGCGAAGTCCTTTTGGATCGGGATATTGTACTCCAGTTGGAATGGAGCAGTGAACTCCTGTTGGATTGGTATATTGTACTCCAACCGGAATGGAGTAGCGACCTCCTGTTGGATTGGGGTATTGTACTCCAGCTGGAATGGAGATGCAAACTCCTGTTGGATTTGAGTATTGTACTACAGTTGGAATGGGGTAGTGAACACCTGTTGGATTGGTGTATTGTACTCCCATTGGAATGGAGTAGCGAACTCCTTTTGGATTGGGGTATTGTACTCCAGCTGGATTGGAGTAGCAAACTCCTGTTGGATTTGAGTATTGTACTACAGTTGGAATGGGGTAGTGAACACCTGTCGGATTGGTGTATTGTACTACAGTTGGAATGGAGTAGCGAACTCCTTTTGGATTGGGGTATTGTACTCCAGTTAGAATGGAGTAGCGAACTCCTGTTGGATTGTAGTATTGTACTCCAGCTGGAATGGAATAGTGAACTCCGGATGGATTGGAGGATTTTTCTGCAGTTGGAATAGAGTCGCGAAGACCTTTTGGATCGGGATATTGTACTCCAGTTGGAATGGAGCAGTGAACTCCTGTTGGACTGGTGTATTGTACTCCAGCTGGAATGGTGTAGCGAACTCCTGTTGGATTGGGGTATTGTACTCCAGCTGGATTGGAGTAGCAAACTCCTGTTGGATTTGAGTATTGTACTACAGTTGGAATGGGGTAGTGAACACCTGTTGGATTGATGTATTGTACTACAGTTGAAATGGAGTAGCGAACTCCTTTTGGATTGGGGTATTGTACTCCAGTTAGAATGGAGTAGCGAACTCCTGTTGGATTGTAGTATTGTACTCCAGCTGGAATGGAATAGCGAGCTCCTGTTGGATTGGAGGATTTTTCTGCAGTTGGAATAGAGTCGCGAAGTCCTTTTGGATCGGGATATTGTACTCTAGTTGGAATGGAGCAGTGAACTCCTGTTGGATTGGTGTATTGTACTCCAGCTGGAATGGAGTAGCGAACTCCTGTTGGATTGGGGTATTGTACTCCAGTTGGAATGGGTTAGCGAACTCCTTTTGGATTGGAGGATTGTTCTGCAGTTGGAATAGAGTAGCGAACTGCTTTTGGATTGGGGTATTGTACTCCAGTTGGAATGGAGTAGCGAACTCCTGTTGGATTGGAGTATTGTACTCCAGTTGGAATGAAGTAGCGAACTTCTGTTGGATTGGGGTATTGTACTTCAGTTGGAATGAGTAGTGAACTCCTATTGGATTGGAGAATTGTACTCCAGCTGGAATGGAGTAGCGAGCTCCTGTTAGATTGGGGTATTGTACTCCAGCTGGAATGGAGTAGCAAATTCCTGTTGGATTGGAGTATTGTACTCCAATTGGAATGGGGTAGTGAACTCCTGTTGGAGTGGTGTATTGTACTCCCGTTGGAATGGAGTAGCGAACTCCTGTTGGATTGTAGTATTGTACTCCAGTTAGAATGGAGTAGCGAACTCCTTTTGGATTGTAGTATTGTACTCCAGTTAGAATGGAGTAGCGAACTCCTGTTGGATTGGAGTATTTTACTCCAGCAGGAATGGAGTAGCGAACTCCTGTTGGATTGGAGTATTTTTCTGCCATTGGAATAGAGTCGTGAACTCCTTTTGGATTGGGATATTGTACTCTAGTTGGAATGGAGCAGTGAACTCCTGTTGGAATGTAGTATTGTACTCCAGCTGGTTGGATTAGCGAACTCCTGTTGGATTCGAGTGTTGTACTTCAGTTGGTATGCAGTAGCGAACTCCTCTAGTATTGGAGTATTGTACTCCAGTTGGAATGGAGTAGCAAACTCCTTTTGGATTGGAGTATTGGATTCCCACTGGAATTGAGTAGCGAACACCTGTTGGATTGGGGTATTGTACTCCAGTTGGATTGGAATAAGGAACTCCTGTTGTGGTATTGTACTCCTGTTGGAATGGAGAAGCGAACTCCTGTTGGATTGGAGTATTGTACTCCAGTTAGAATGGAGTAGCGAACTAGTTTTGGATCGGGGTATTGTACTCCAACTGGAATGGAACATTGAACTCCTGTTGGTTTGGGGCATGTTACTCCAGTTGGAATAGAGTAGCGAGCTCCTGTTGGATTGGAGTATTGTATTCCAGATGAAATGGAGTCGCGAACTCCTGTTGGAATGGAGTATTGTACTCCATTTGGAATGGATTTGTGAACTCCTGTTGGACTGCGCTATTCTACTCCATTTGGAATGGAGTAACGAACTCCTGTTGGATTGGGGCATTGTACTCCAGTTGGAATGGAGTAGCAAACTCCTGTTGGATTGGAGTATTGTACTCCAGCTATAATGAAGTAGCGAACTACTTTTGGATCGGGGTATTGTACTCCAGTTGGAATGGAGTAGCGAACTCCTGTTGGATTGGAGTATTGTACTCCAGCTGGAATGGATTAGCGACCTCCTTTTGGATTGGGGTATTGTACTCCCGTTGGAATGGAGCAGTGAACTCCTGTTGGATTGGAGTATTGTACTCCAGTTAGAATAGAGTAGCGAACTACTTTTGTATTGAGGTATTGTACTCCAGCTGGAATGGAACATTGAACACTTCTTGGTTTGGGGCAAGGTACTCCAGTTGGAATAGAGTAGCGAGCTCCTGTTGGATTGGAGTATTGTACTCCAGTTGAAATGGAGTCGCGAACTCCTTTTGGATTGGAGTATTGTACTCCAGCTGGAATGGAGCAGCGAGCTCCCGTTGGATTGGAGGATTGTTCTGCAGTTGGAATAGAGTCGCGAAGTCCTTTTGGATTGGAGTATTGTACTACAGTTGGAATGGGGTAGTGAACACCTGTTGGATTGGTGTATTGTATTCCCGTTGGAATGGAGTAGCAAACACCTTTTGGATTGGGGTATTGTACTCCAGTTAGAATGGAGTAGCGAACTCCTGTTGGATTGTAGTATTGTACTGCAGCTGGAATGGAATAGCGAACTCCTGTTGGATCGGAGGATTTTTCTGCAGTTGGAATAGAGTCGCGAAGTCCTTTTGGATCGGGATATTATACTCCAGTTGGAATGGAGCAGTGAACTCCTGTTGGATTGGTGTATTGTACTCCAGCCGGAATGGAGTAGCGAACTCCTGTTGGATTGGGGTATTGTACTCCAGCCGGAATGGAGTAGCAACCTCCTGTTGGATTGGGGTATTGTACTCCAGCTGGAATGGAGATGCAAACTCCTGTTGGATTTGAGTATTGTACTACAGTTGGAATGGGGTAGTGAACACCTGTTGGATTGGTGTATTGTACTCCCGTTGGAATGGAGTAGCGAACTCCTTTTGGATTGGGGTATTGTACTCCAGTTAGAATGGAGTAGCGAACTCCTGTTGGATTGTAGTATTGTACTCCAGCTGGAATGGAATAGCGAAATGCTGTTGGATTGGAGGATTTTTCTGCAGTTGGAATAGAGTCGCGAAGACCTTTTGGATCGGGATATTGTACTCCAGTTGGAATGGAGCAGTGAACTCCTGTTGGACTGTTGTATTGTACTCCAGCTGGAATGGAGTAGCGAACTCCTGTTGGATTGGGGTATTGTACTCCAGCTGGATTGGAGTAGCAAACTCCTGTTGGATTTGAGTATTGTACTACAGTTGGAATGGGGTAGTGAACACCTGTTGGATTGGTGTATTGTACTACAGTTGGAATGGAGTAGCGAACTCCTTTTGGATTGGGGTATTGTACTCCAGTTAGAATGGAGTAGCGAACTCCTGTTGGATTGTAGTATTGTACTCCAGCTGGAATGGAATAGTGAACTCCGGATGGATTGGAGGATTTTTCTGCAGTTGGAATAGATTCGCGAAGACCTTTTGGATCGGGATATTGTACTCCAGTTGGAATGGAGCAGTGAACTCCTGTTGGACTGGTGTATTGTACTCCAGCTGGAATGGTGTAGCGAACTCCTGTTGGATTGGGGTATTGTACTCCAGCTGGATTGGAGTAGCAAACTCCTGTTGGATTTGAATATTGTACTACAGTTGGAATGGGGTAGTGAACACCTGTTGGATTGGTGTATTGTACTACAGTTGAAATGGAGTAGCGAACTCCTTTTGGATTGGGGTATTGTACTCCAGTTAGAATGGAGTAGCGAACTCCTGTTGGATTGTAGTATTGTACTCCAGCTGGAATGGAATAGCGAGCTCCTGTTGGATTGGAGGATTTTTCTGCAGTTGGAATAGAGTCGCGAAGTCCTTTTGGATCGGGATATTGTACTCTAGTTGGAATGGAGCAGTGAACTCCTGTTGGATTGGTGTATTGTACTCCAGCTGGAATGGAGTAGCGAACTCCTGTTGGATTGGGGTATTGTACTCCAGTTGGAATGGGGTAGCGAACTCCTTTTGGATTGGAGGATTGTTCTGCAGTTGGAATAGAGTAGCGAACTGCTTTTGGATTGGGGTATTGTACTCCAGTTGGAATGGAGTAGCGAACTCCTGTTGGATTGGAGTATTGTACTCCAGTTGGAATGAAGTAGCGAACTTCTGTTGGATTGGGGTATTGTACTTCAGTTGGAATGAGTAGTGAACTCCTATTGGATTGGAGAATTGTACTCCAGCTGGAATGGAGTAGCGAGCTCCTGTTAGATTGGGGTATTGTACTCCAGCTGGAATGGAGTAGCAAATTCCTGTTGGATTGGAGTATTGTACTCCAATTGGAATGGGGTAGTGAACTCCTGTTGGAGTGGTGTATTGTACTCCCGTTGGAATCGAGTAGCGAACTCCTGTTGGATTGTAGTATTGTACTCCAGTTAGAATGGAGTAGCGAACTCCTTTTGGATTGTAGTATTGTACTCCAGTTAGAATGGAGTAGCGAACTCCTGTTGGATTGGAGTATTTTACTCCAGCAGGAATGGAGTAGCAAACTCCTGTTGGATTGGAGGATTTTTCTGCCATTGGAATAGAGTCGTGAACTCCTTTTGGATTGGGATATTGTACTCTAGTTGGAATGGAGCAGTGAACTCCTGTTGGAATGTAGTATTGTACTCCAGCTGGTTGGATTAGCGAACTCCTGTTGGATTCGAGTGTTGTACTTCAGTTGGTATGCAGTAGCGAACTCCTCTAGTATTGGAGTATTGTACTCCAGTTGGAATGGAGTAGCAAACTCCTTTTGGATTGGAGTATTGGATTCCCACTGGAATTGAGTAGCGAACACCTGTTGGATTGGGGTATTGTACTCCAGTTGGATTGGAATAAGGAACTCCTGTTGTGGTATTGTACTCCTGTTGGAATGGAGAAGCGAACTCCTGTTGGATTGGAGTATTGTACTCCAGTTAGAATGGAGTAGCGAACTAGTTTTGGATCGGGGTATTGTACTCCAACTGGAATGGAACATTGAACTCCTGTTGGTTTGGGGCATGTTACTCCAGTTGGAATAGAGTAGCGAGCTCCTGTTGGATTGGAGTATTGTATTCCAGATGAAATGGAGTCGCGAACTCCTGTTGGAATGGAGTATTGTACTCCATTTGGAATGGATTTGTGAACTCCTGTTGGACTGCGCTATTCTACTCCATTTGGAATGGAGTAACGAACTCCTGTTGGATTGGGGCATTGTACTCCAGTTGGAATGGAGTAGCAAACTCCTGTTGGATTGGAGTATTGTACTCCAGCTATAATGAAGTAGCGAACTACTTTTGGATCGGGGTATTGTACTCCAGTTGGAATGGAGTAGCGAACTCCTGTTGGATTGGAGTATTGTACTCCAGCTGGAATGGATTAGCGACCTCCTTTTGGATTGGGGTATTGTACTCCCGTTGGAATGGAGCAGTGAACTCCTGTTGGATTGGAGTATTGTACTCCAGTTAGAATAGAGTAGCGAACTACTTTTGTATTGAGGTATTGTACTCCAGCTGGAATGGAACATTGAACACTTCTTGGTTTGGGGCAAGGTACTCCAGTTGGAATAGAGTAGCGAGCTCCTGTTGGATTGGAGTATTGTACTCCAGTTGAAATGGAGTCGCGAACTCCTTTTGGATTGGAGTATTGTACTCCAGCTGGAATGGAGCAGCGAGCTCCCGTTGGATTGGAGGATTGTTCTGCAGTTGGAATAGAGTCGCGAAGTCCTTTTGGATTGGAGTATTGTACTACAGTTGGAATGGGGTAGTGAACACCTGTTGGATTGGGGTATTGTACTCCAGTTGGAATGGAGTAGTGAACTCCTATTGGATTGGAGTATTGTACTCCAACTGGAATGGAGTGGCGAGCTCCTGTTAGATTGGGGTATTGTACTCCAGCTGGAATGGAGTAGCAAACTCCTGTTGGATTGGTGTATTGTACTACAGTTGGAATGGGGTAGTGAACACCTGTTGGATTGGTGTATTGTACTCCCGTTGGAATGGAGTAGCAAACTCCTTTTGGATTGGGGTATTGTACTCCAGTTAGAATGGAGTTGCGAACTCCTGTTGGATTGTAGTATTGTACTCCAGCTGGAATGGAATAGCGAACTCCTGTTGGATTGGAGGATTTTTCTGCAGTTGGAATAGAGTCGCGAAGTCCTTTTGGATCGGGATATTGTACTCCAGTTGGAATGGAGCAGTGAACTCCTGTTGGATTGGTATATTGTACTCCAACCGGAATGGAGTAGCGACCTCCTGTTGGATTGGGGTATTGTACTCCAGCTGGAATGGAGATGCAAACTCCTGTTGGATTTGAGTATTGTACTACAGTTGGAATGGGGTAGTGAACACCTGTTGGATTGGTGTATTGTACTACAGTTGAAATGGAGTAGCGAACTCCTTTTGGATTGGGGTATTGTACTCCAGTTAGAATGGAGTAGCGAACTCCTGTTGGATTGTAGTATTGTACTCCAGCTGGAATGGAATAGCGAGCTCCTGTTGGATTGGAGGATTTTTCTGCAGTTGGAATAGAGTCGCGAAGTCCTTTTGGATCGGGATATTGTACTCTAGTTGGAATGGAGCAGTGAACTCCTGTTGGATTGGTGTATTGTACTCCAGCTGGAATGGAGTAGCGAACTCCTGTTGGATTGGGGTATTGTACTCCAGTTGGAATGGGGTAGCGAACTCCTGTTGGATTGGAGGATTGTTCTGCAGTTGGAATAGAGTAGCGAACTACTTTTGGATTGGGGTATTGTACTCCAGTTGGAATGGAGTAGCGAACTCCTGTTGGATTGGAGTATTGTACTCCAGTTGGAATGAAGTAGCGAACTTCTGTTGGATTGGGGTATTGTACTTCAGTTGGAATGAGTAGTGAACTCCTATTGGATTGGAGTATTGTACTCCAGCTGGAATGGAGTAGCGAGCTCCTGTTAGATTGGGGTATTGTACTCCAGCTGGAATGGAGTAGCAAATTCCTGTTGGATTGGAGTATTGTACTCCAATTGGAATGGGGTAGTGAACTCCTGTTGGAGTGGTGTATTGTACTCCCTTTGGAATGGAGTAGCGAACTCCTGTTGGATTGTAGTATTGTACTCCAGTTAGAATGGAGTAGCGAACTCCTGTTGGATTGTAGTATTGTACTCCAGTTAGAATGGAGTAGCGAACTCCTGTTGGATTGGAGTATTTTACTCCAGCAGGAATGGAGTAGCGAACTCCTGTTGGATTGGAGGATTTTTCTGCCATTGGAATAGAGTCGTGAACTCCTTTTAGATTGGGATATTGTACTCTAGTTGGAATGGAGCAGTGAACTCCTGTTGGAATGTAGTATTGTACTCCAGCTGGTTGGATTAGCGAACTCCTGTTGGATTCGAGTGTTGTACTTCAGTTGGTATGCTGTAGCGAACTCCTCTAGTATTGGAGTATTGTACTCCAGTTGGAATGGAGTAGCAAACTCCTTTTGGATTGGAGTATTGGATTCCCACTGGAATTGAGTAGCGAACACCTGTTGGATTGGGGTATTGTACTCCAGTTGGATTGGAATAAGGAACTCCTGTTGTGGTATTGTACTCCTGTTGGAATGGAGAAGCGAACTCCTGTTGGATTGGAGTATTGTACTCCAGTTAGAATGGAGTAGCGAACTAGTTTTGGATCGGGGTATTGTACTCCAACTGGAATGGAACATTGAACTCCTGTTGGTTTGGGGCATGTTACTCCAGTTGGAATAGAGTAGCGAGCTCCTGTTGGATTGGAGTATTGTATTCCAGATGAAATGGAGTCGCGAACTCCTGTTGGAATGGAGTATTGTACTCCATTTGGAATGGATTTGTGAACTCCTGTTGGACTGCGCTATTCTACTCCATTTGGAATGGAGTAACGAACTCCTGTTGGATTGGGGCATTGTACTCCAGTTGGAATGGAGTAGCAAACTCCTGTTGGATTGGAGTATTGTACTCCAGCTATAATGAAGTAGCGAACTACTTTTGGATCGGGGTATTGTACTCCAGTTGGAATGGAGTAGCGAACTCCTGTTGGATTGGAGTATTGTACTCCAGCTGGAATGGATTAGCGACCTCCTTTTGGATTGGGGTATTGTACTCCCGTTGGAATGGAGCAGTGAACTCCTGTTGGATTGGAGTATTGTACTCCAGTTAGAATAGAGTAGCGAACTACTTTTGTATTGAGGTATTGTACTCCAGCTGGAATGGAACATTGAACACTTCTTGGTTTGGGGCAAGGTACTCCAGTTGGAATAGAGTAGCGAGCTCCTGTTGGATTGGAGTATTGTACTCCAGTTGAAATGGAGTCGCGAACTCCTTTTGGATTGGAGTATTGTACTCCAGCTGGAATGGAGCAGCGAGCTCCCGTTGGATTGGAGGATTGTTCTGCAGTTGGAATAGAGTCGCGAAGTCCTTTTGGATTGGAGTATTGTACTACAGTTGGAATGGGGTAGTGAACACCTGTTGGATTGGTGTATTGTACTCCCGTTGGAATGGAGTAGCGAACTCCTTTTGGATTGGGGTATTGTACTCCAGTTAGAATGGAGTAGCGAACTCCTGTTGGATTGTAGTATTGTACTCCAGTTGGAATGAAGTAGCGAACTCCTGTTGGATTGGGGTATTGTACTCCAGTTGGAATGGAGTAGTGAACTCCTATTGGATTGGAGTATTGTACTCCAACTGGAATGGAGTGGCGAGCTCCTGTTAGATTGGTGTATTGTACTCCCGTTGGAATGGAGTAGCAAACTCCTTTTGGATTGGGGTATTGTACTCCAGTTAGAATGGAGTTGCGAACTCCTGTTGGATTGTAGTATTGTACTCCAGCTGGAATGGAATAGCGAACTCCTGTTGGATTGGAGGATTTTTCTGCAGTTGGAATAGAGTCGCGAAGACCTTTTGGATCGGGATATTGTACTCCAGTTGGAATGGAGCAGAGAACTCCTGTTGGACTGTTGTATTGTACTCCAGCTGGAATGGAGTAGCGAACTCCTGTTGGATTGGGGTATTGTACTCCAGCTGGATTGGAGTAGCAAACTCCTGTTGGATTTGAGTATTGTACTACAGTTGGAATGGGGTAGTGAACACCTGTTGGATTGGTGTATTGTACTACAGTTGGAATGGAGTAGCGAACTCCTTTTGGATTGGGGTATTGTACTCCAGTTAGAATGGAGTAGCGAACTCCTGTTGGATTGTAGTATTGTACTCCAGCTGGAATGGAATAGCCAGCTCCTGTTGGATTGGAGGATTTTTCTGCAGTTGGAATAGAGTCGCGAAGACCTTTTGGATCGGGATATTGTACTCCAGTTGGAATGGAGCAGTGAACTCCTGTTGGACTGGTGTATTGTACTCCAGCTGGAATGGAGTAGCGAACTACTGTTGGATTGGGGTATTGTACTCCAGCTGGATTGGAGATGCAAACTCCTGTTGGATTTGAGTATTGTACTACAGTTGGAATGGGGTAGTGAACACCTGTTGGATTGGTGTATTGTACTACAGTTGGAATGGAGTAGCTAACTCCTTTTGGATTGGGGTATTGTACTCCAGTTAGAATGGAGTAGCGAACTCCTGTTGGATTGTAGTATTGTACTCCAGCTGGAATGGAATTGCGAGCTCCTGTTGGATTGGAGGATTTTTCTGCAGTTGGAATAGAGTCGCGAAGTCCTTTTGGATCGGGATATTGTACTCTAGTTGGAATGGAGCAGTGAACTCCTGTTGGATTGGTGTATTGTACTCCAGCTGGAATGGAGTAGCGAACTCCTGTTGGATTGGGGTATTGTACTCCAGTTGGAATGGGGTAGCGAACTCCTGTTGGATTGGAGGATTGTTCTGCAGTTGGAATAGAGTAGCGAACTACTTTTGGATTGGGGTATTGTACTCCAGTTGGAATGGAGTAGCGAACTCCTGTTGGATTGGAGTATTGTACTCCAGTTGGAATGAAGTAGCGAACTTCTGTTGGATTGGGGTATTGTACTTCAGTTGGAATGAGTAGTGAACTCCTATTGGATTGGAGTATTGTACTCCAGCTGGAATGGAGTAGCGAGCTCCTGTTAGATTGGGGTATTGTACTCCAGCTGGAATGGAGTAGCAAATTCCTGTTGGATTGGAGTATTGTACTCCAATTGGAATGGGGTAGTGAACTCCTGTTGGAGTGGTGTATTGTACTCCCTTTGGAATGGAGTAGCGAACTCCTGTTGGATTGTAGTATTGTACTCCAGTTAGAATGGAGTAGCGAACTCCTGTTGGATTGTAGTATTGTACTCCAGTTAGAATGGAGTAGCGAACTCCTGTTGGATTGGAGTATTTTACTCCAGCAGGAATGGAGTAGCGAACTCCTGTTGGATTGGAGGATTTTTCTGCCATTGGAATAGAGTCGTGAACTCCTTTTAGATTGGGATATTGTACTCTAGTTGGAATGGAGCAGTGAACTCCTGTTGGAATGTAGTATTGTACTCCAGCTGGTTGGATTAGCGAACTCCTGTTGGATTCGAGTGTTGTACTTCAGTTGGTATGCTGTAGCGAACTCCTCTAGTATTGGAGTATTGTACTCCAGTTGGAATGGAGTAGCAAACTCCTTTTGGATTGGAGTATTGGATTCCCACTGGAATTGAGTAGCGAACACCTGTTGGATTGGGGTATTGTACTCCAGTTGGATTGGAATAAGGAACTCCTGTTGTGGTATTGTACTCCTGTTGGAATGGAGAAGCGAACTCCTGTTGGATTGGAGTATTGTACTCCAGTTAGAATGGAGTAGCGAACTAGTTTTGGATCGGGGTATTGTACTCCAACTGGAATGGAACATTGAACTCCTGTTGGTTTGGGGCATGTTACTCCAGTTGGAATAGAGTAGCGAGCTCCTGTTGGATTGGAGTATTGTATTCCAGATGAAATGGAGTCGCGAACTCCTGTTGGAATGGAGTATTGTACTCCATTTGGAATGGATTTGTGAACTCCTGTTGGACTGCGCTATTCTACTCCATTTGGAATGGAGTAACGAACTCCTGTTGGATTGGGGCATTGTACTCCAGTTGGAATGGAGTAGCAAACTCCTGTTGGATTGGAGTATTGTACTCCAGCTATAATGAAGTAGCGAACTACTTTTGGATCGGGGTATTGTACTCCAGTTGGAATGGAGTAGCGAACTCCTGTTGGATTGGAGTATTGTACTCCAGCTGGAATGGATTAGCGACCTCCTTTTGGATTGGGGTATTGTACTCCCGTTGGAATGGAGCAGTGAACTCCTGTTGGATTGGAGTATTGTACTCCAGTTAGAATAGAGTAGCGAACTACTTTTGTATTGAGGTATTGTACTCCAGCTGGAATGGAACATTGAACACTTCTTGGTTTGGGGCAAGGTACTCCAGTTGGAATAGAGTAGCGAGCTCCTGTTGGATTGGAGTATTGTACTCCAGTTGAAATGGAGTCGCGAACTCCTTTTGGATTGGAGTATTGTACTCCAGCTGGAATGGAGCAGCGAGCTCCCGTTGGATTGGAGGATTGTTCTGCAGTTGGAATAGAGTCGCGAAGTCCTTTTGGATTGGAGTATTGTACTACAGTTGGAATGGGGTAGTGAACACCTGTTGGATTGGTGTATTGTACTCCCGTTGGAATGGAGTAGCGAACTCCTTTTGGATTGGGGTATTGTACTCCAGTTAGAATGGAGTAGCGAACTCCTGTTGGATTGTAGTATTGTACTCCAGTTGGAATGAAGTAGCGAACTCCTGTTGGATTGGGGTATTGTACTCCAGTTGGAATGGAGTAGTGAACTCCTATTGGATTGGAGTATTGTACTCCAACTGGAATGGAGTGGCGAGCTCCTGTTAGATTGGTGTATTGTACTCCCGTTGGAATGGAGTAGCAAACTCCTTTTGGATTGGGGTATTGTACTCCAGTTAGAATGGAGTTGCGAACTCCTGTTGGATTGTAGTATTGTACTCCAGCTGGAATGGAATAGCGAACTCCTGTTGGATTGGAGGATTTTTCTGCAGTTGGAATAGAGTCGCGAAGACCTTTTGGATCGGGATATTGTACTCCAGTTGGAATGGAGCAGAGAACTCCTGTTGGACTGTTGTATTGTACTCCAGCTGGAATGGAGTAGCGAACTCCTGTTGGATTGGGGTATTGTACTCCAGCTGGATTGGAGTAGCAAACTCCTGTTGGATTTGAGTATTGTACTACAGTTGGAATGGGGTAGTGAACACCTGTTGGATTGGTGTATTGTACTACAGTTGGAATGGAGTAGCGAACTCCTTTTGGATTGGGGTATTGTACTCCAGTTAGAATGGAGTAGCGAACTCCTGTTGGATTGTAGTATTGTACTCCAGCTGGAATGGAATAGCCAGCTCCTGTTGGATTGGAGGATTTTTCTGCAGTTGGAATAGAGTCGCGAAGACCTTTTGGATCGGGATATTGTACTCCAGTTGGAATGGAGCAGTGAACTCCTGTTGGACTGGTGTATTGTACTCCAGCTGGAATGGAGTAGCGAACTACTGTTGGATTGGGGTATTGTACTCCAGCTGGATTGGAGATGCAAACTCCTGTTGGATTTGAGTATTGTACTACAGTTGGAATGGGGTAGTGAACACCTGTTGGATTGGTGTATTGTACTACAGTTGGAATGGAGTAGCTAACTCCTTTTGGATTGGGGTATTGTACTCCAGTTAGAATGGAGTAGCGAACTCCTGTTGGATTGTAGTATTGTACTCCAGCTGGAATGGAATTGCGAGCTCCTGTTGGATTGGAGGATTTTTCTGCAGTTGGAATAGAGTCGCGAAGTCCTTTTGGATCGGGATATTGTACTCTAGTTGGAATGGAGCAGTGAACTCCTGTTGGATTGGTGTATTGTACTCCAGCTGGAATGGAGTAGCGAACTCCTGTTGGATTGGGGTATTGTACTCCAGTTGGAATGGAGTAGCGAACTCCTGTTGGATTGGAGGATTGTTCTGCAGTTGGAATAGAGTAGCGAACTGCTTTTGGATTGGGGTATTGTACTCCAGTTGGAATGGAGTAGCGAACTCCTGTTGGATTGGAGTATTGTACTCCAGTTGGAATGAAGTAGCGAACTTCTTTTGGATTGGGGTATTGTACTTCAGTTGGAATGGAGTAGTGAACTCCTATTGGATTGGAGTATTGTACTCCAGCTGGAATGGAGTAGCGAGCTCCTGTTAGATTGGGGTATTGTACTCCAGCTGGAATGGAGTAGCAAATTCCTGTTGGATTGGTGTAATGTACTCCAATTGGAATGGGGTAGTGAACTCCTGTTGGAGTGGTGTATTGTACTCCCGTTGGAATGGAATAGCGAACTCCTGTTGGATTGTAGTATTGTACTCCAGTTAGAATGGAGTAGCGAACTCCTGTTGGATTGTAGTATTGTACTCCAGTTAGAATGGAGTAGCGAACTCCTGTTGGATTGGAGTATTTTACTCCAGCAGGAATGGAGTAGCGAACTCCTGTTGGATTGGAGGATTTTTCTGCCATTGGAATAGAGTCGTGAACTCCTTTTGGATTGGGATATTGTACTCTAGTTGGAATGGAGCAGTGAACTCCTGTTGGAATGTAGTATTGTACTCCAGCTGGAATGGATTAGCGAACTCCTGTTGGATTCGAGTGTTGTACTTCAGTTGGTATGCAGTAGCGAACTCCTCTAGTATTGGAGTATTGTACTCCAGTTGGAATGGAGTAGCAAACTCCTTTTGGATTGGAGTATTGGATTCCCACTGGAATTGAGTAGCGAACACCTGTTGGATTGGGGTATTGTACTCCAGTTGGATTGGAGTAAGGAACTCCTGTTGTGGTATTGTACTCCTGTTGGAATGGAGAAGCGAACTCCTGTTGGATTGGAGTATTGTACTCCAGTTAGAATGGAGTAGCGAACTAGTTTTGGATCGGGGTATTGTACTCCAACTGGAATGGAACATTGAACTCCTGTTGGTTTGGGGCATGTTACTCCAGTTGGAATAGAGTAGCGAGCTCCTGTTGGATTGGAGTATTGTATTCCAGATGAAATGGAGTCACGAACTCCTGTTGGATTGGAGTATTGTACTCCATTTGGAATGGATTTGTGAACTCCTGTTGGACTGCGCTATTCTACTCCATTTGGAATGGAGTAACGAACTCCTGTTGGATTGGGGCATTGTACTCCAGTTGGAATGGAGTAGCAAACTCCTGTTGGATTGGAGTATTGTACTCCAGCTATAATGAAGTAGCGAACTACTTTTGGATCGGGGTATTTTACTCCAGTTGGAATGGAGGAGTGAACTCCTGTTGGATTGGAGTATTGTACTCCAGCTGGAATGGATTAGCGACCTCCCTTTGGATTGGGGTATTGTACTCCCGTTGGAATGGAGCAGTGAACTCCTGTTGGATTGGAGTATTGTACTCCAGTTAGAATAGAGTAGCGAACTACTTTTGTTTTGAGGTATTGTACTCCAGCTGGAATGGAACATTGAACACTTCTTGGTTTGGGGCAAGGTACTCCAGTTGGAATAGAGTAGCGAGCTCCTGTTGGATTGGAGTATTGTACTCCAGTTGAAATGGAGTCGCGAACTCCTTTTGGATTGGAGTATTGTACTCCAGCTGGAATGGAGCAGCGAGCTCCCGTTGGATTGGAGGATTGTTCTGCAGTTGGAATAGAGTCGCGAAGTCCTTTTGGATTGGAGTATTGTACTACAGTTGGAATGGGGTAGTGAACACCTGTTGGATTGGTGTATTGTACTCCCGTTGGAATGGAGTAGCGAACTCCTTTTGGATTGGGGTATTGTACTCCAGTTAGAATGGAGTAGCGAACTCCTGTTGGATTGTAGTATTGTACTCCAGCTGGAATGGAATAGCGAACTCCTGTTGGATTGGAGGATTTTTCTGCAGTTGGAATAGAGTCGCGAAGACCTTTTGGATCGGGATATTGTACTCCAGTTGGAATGGAGCAGTGAACTCCTGTTGGACTGTTGTATTGTACTCCAGCTGGAATGGAGTAGCGAACTCCTGTTGGATTGGGGTATTGTACTCCAGCTGGATTGGAGTAGCAAACTCCTGTTGGATTTGAGTATTGTACTACAGTTGGAATGGGATAGTGAACACCTGTTGGATTGGTGTATTGTACTACAGTTGGAATGGAGTAGCGAACTCCTTTTGGATTGGGGTATTGTACTCCAGTTAGAATGGAGTAGCGAACTCCTGTTGGATTGTAGTATTGTACTCCAGCTGGAATGGAATAGCGAGCTCCTGTTGGATTGGAGGATTTTTCTGCAGTTGGAATAGAGTCGCGAAGACCTTTTGGATCGGGATATTGTACTCCAGTTGGAATGGAGCAGTGAACTCCTGTTGGACTGGTGTATTGTACTCCAGCTGGAATGGAGTAGCGAACTACTGTTGGATTGGGGTATTGTACTCCAGCTGGATTGGAGATGCAAACTCCTGTTGGATTTGAGTATTGTACTACAGTTGGAATGGGGTAGTGAACACCTGTTGGATTGGTGTATTGTACTACAGTTGGAATGGAGTAGCGAACTCCTTTTGGATTGGGGTATTGTACTCCAGTTAGAATGGAGTAGCAAACTCCTGTTGGATTGTAGTATTGTACTCCAGCTGGAATGGAATAGCGAGCTCCTGTTGGATTGGAGGATTTTTCTGCAGTTGGAATAGAGTCGCGAATTCCTTTTGCATCGGGATATTGTACTCTAGTTGGAATGGAGCAGTGAACTCCTGTTGGATTGGTGTATTGTACTCAAGCTGGAATGGAGTAGCGAACTCCTGTTGGATTGGGGTATTGTACTCCAGTTGGAATGGAGTAGCGAACTCCTGTTGGATTGGAGGATTGTTCTGCAGTTGGAATAGAGTAGCGAACTGCTTTTGGATTTGGGTATTGTACTCCAGTTAGAATGGAGTAGCGAACTCCTGTTGGATTGTAGTATTGTACTCCAGTTGGAATGAAGTAGCGAACTCCTGTTGGATTGGGGTATTGTACTCCAGTTGGAATGGAGTAGTGAACTCCTATTGGATTGGAGTATTGTACTCCAACTGGAATGGAGTGGCGAGCTCCTGTTAGATTGGGGTATTGTACTCCAGCTGGAATGGAGTAGCAAACTCCTGTTGGATTGGTGTATTGTACTACAGTTGGAATGGGGTAGTGAACACCTGTTGGATTGGTGTATTGTACTCCCGTTGGAATGGAGTAGCAAACTCCTTTTGGATTGGGGTATTGTACTCCAGTTAGAATGGAGTTGCGAACTCCTGTTGGATTGTAGTATTGTACTCCAGCTGGAATGGAATAGCGAACTCCTGTTGGATTGGAGGATTTTTCTGCAGTTGGAATAGAGTCGCGAAGTCCTTTTGGATCGGGATATTGTACTCCAGTTGGAATGGAGCAGTGAACTCCTGTTGGATTGGTGTATTGTACTCCAGCCGGAATGGAGTAGCGACCTCCTGTTGGATTGGGGTATTGTACTCCAGCTGGAATGGAGATGCAAACTCCTGTTGGATTTGAGTATTGTACTACAGTTGGAATGGGGTAGTGAACACCTGTTGGATTGGTGTATTGTACTCCCGTTGGAATGGAGTAGCGAACTCCTTTTGGATTGGGGTATTGTACTCCAGTTAGAATGGAGTAGCGCACTCCTGTTGGATTGTAGTATTGTACTCCAGCTGGAATGGAATAGCGAACTCCTGTTGGATTGGAGGATTTTTCTGCAGTTGGAATAGAGTCACTAAGACCTTTTGGATCGGGATATTGTACTCCAGTTGGAATGGAGCAGTGAACTCCTGTTGGACTGTTGTATTGTACTCCAGCTGGAATGGAGTAGCGAACTCCTGTTGGATTGGGGTATTGTACTCCAGCTGGATTGGAGTAGCAAACTCCTGTTGGATTTGAGTATTGTACTACAGTTGGAATGGGATAGTGAACACCTGTTGGATTGTAGTATTGTACTCCAGTTAGAATGGAGTAGCGAACTCCTGTTGGATTGTTGTATTGTACTCCAGTTAGAATGGAGTAGCGAACTCCTGTTGGATTGTAGTATTGTACTCCAGCTGGAATGGAATAGCGAGCTCCTGTTGGATTGGAGGATTTTTCTGCAGTTGGAATAGAGTCGCGAAGACCTTTTGGATCGGGATATTGTACTCCAGTTGGAATGGAGCAGTGAACTCCTGTTCGACTGGTGTATTGTACTCCAGCTGGAATGGAGTAGCGAACTACTGTTGGATTGGGGTATTGTACTCCAGCTGGATTGGAGATGCAAACTCCTGTTGGATTTGAGTATTGTACTACAGTTGGAATGGGGTAGTGAACACCTGTTGGATTGGTGTATTGTACTACAGTTGGAATGGAGTAGCGAACTCCTTTTGGATTGGGGTATTGTACTCCAGTTAGAATGGAGTAGCGAACTCCTGTTGGATTGTAGTATTGTACTCCAGCTGGAATGGAATAGCGAGCTCCTGTTGGATTGGAGGATTTTTCTGCAGTTGGAATAGAGTCGCGAAGTCCTTTTGGATCGGGATATTGTACTCTAGTTGGAATGGAGCAGTGAACTCCTGTTGGATTGGTGTATTGTACTCAAGCTGGAATGGAGTAGCGAACTCCTGTTGGATTGGGGTATTGTACTCCAGTTGGAATGGAGTAGCGAACTCCTGTTGGATTGGAGGATTGTTCTGCAGTTGGAATAGAGTAGCGAACTGCTTTTGGATTTGGGTATTGTACTCCAGTTAGAATGGAGTAGCGAACTCCTGTTGGATTGTAGTATTGTACTCCAATTGGAATGAAGTAGCGAACTCCTGTTGGATTGGGGTATTGTACTACAGTTGGAATGGGGTAGTGAACACCTGTTGGATTGGTGTATTGTACTCCCGTTGGAATGGAGTAGCGAACTCCTTTTGGATTGGGGTATTGTACTCCAGTTAGAATGGAGTAGCGAACTCCTGTTGGATTGTAGTATTGTACTCCAGTTGGAATGAAGTAGCGAACTCCTGTTGGATTGGGGTATTGTACTCCAGTTGGAATGGAGTAGTGAACTCCTATTGGATTGGAGTATTGTACTCCAACTGGAATGGAGTGGCGAGCTCCTGTTAGATTGGGGTATTGTACTCCAGCTGGAATGGAGTAGCAAACTCCTGTTGGATTGGTGTATTGTACTACAGTTGGAATGGGGTAGTGAACACCTGTTGGATTGGTGTATTGTACTCCCGTTGGAATGGAGTAGCAAACTCCTTTTGGATTGGGGTATTGTACTCCAGTTAGAATGGAGTTGCGAACTCCTGTTGGATTGTAGTATTGTACTCCAGCTGGAATGGAATAGCGAACTCCTGTTGGATTGGAGGATTTTTCTGCAGTTGGAATAGAGTCGCGAAGTCCTTTTGGATCGGGATATTGTACTCCAGTTGGAATGGAGCAGTGAACTCCTGTTGGATTGGTGTATTGTACTCCAGCCGGAATGGAGTAGCGACCTCCTGTTGGATTGGGGTATTGTACTCCAGCTGGAATGGAGATGCAAACTCCTGTTGGATTTGAGTATTGTACTACAGTTGGAATGGGGTAGTGAACACCTGTTGGATTGGTGTATTGTACTCCCGTTGGAATGGAGTAGCGAACTCCTTTTGGATTGGGGTATTGTACTCCAGTTAGAATGGAGTAGCGCACTCCTGTTGGATTGTAGTATTGTACTCCAGCTGGAATGGAATAGCGAACTCCTGTTGGATTGGAGGATTTTTCTGCAGTTGGAATAGAGTCACGAAGACCTTTTGGATCGGGATATTGTACTCCAGTTGGAATGGAGCAGTGAACTCCTGTTGGACTGTTGTATTGTACTCCAGCTGGAATGGAGTAGCGAACTCCTGTTGGATTGGGGTATTGTACTCCAGCTGGATTGGAGTAGCAAACTCCTGTTGGATTTGAGTATTGTACTACAGTTGGAATGGGATAGTGAACACCTGTTGGATTGTAGTATTGTACTCCAGTTAGAATGGAGTAGCGAACTCCTGTTGGATTGTTGTATTGTACTCCAGTTAGAATGGAGTAGCGAACTCCTGTTGGATTGGAGTATTTTACTCCAGCAGGAATGGAGTAGCGAACTCCTGTTGGATTGGAGGATTTTTCTGCCATTGGAATAGAGTCGTGAACTCCTTTTGGATTGGGATATTGTACTCTAGTTGGAATGGAGCAGTGAACTCCTGTTGGAATGTAGTATTGTACTCCAGCTGGAATGGATTAGCGAACTCCTGTTGGATTCGAGTGTTGTACTTCAGTTGGTATGCAGTAGCGAACTCCTCTAGTATTGGAGTATTGTACTCCAGTTGGAATGGAGTAGCAAACTCCTTTTGGATGGGAGTATTGGATTCCCACTGGAATTGAGTAGCGAACACCTGTTGGATTGGGGTATTGTACTCCAGTTGGATTGGAGTAAGGAACTCCTGTTGTGGTATTGTACTCCTGTTGGAATGGAGAAGCGAACTCCTGTTGGATTGGAGTATTGTACTCCAGTTAGAATGGAGTAGCGAACTAGTTTTGGATCGGGGTATTGTACTCCAACTGGAATGGAACATTGAACTCCTGTTGGTTTGGGGCATGTTACTCCAGTTGGAATAGAGTAGCGAGCTCCTGTTGGATTGGAGTATTGTATTCCAGATGAAATGGAGTCGCGAACTCCTGTTGGATTGGAGTATTGTACTCCATTTGGAATGGATTTGTGAACTCCTGTTGGACTGCGCTATTCTACTCCATTTGGAATGGAGTAACGAACTCCTGTTGGATTGGGGCATTGTACTCCAGTTGGAATGGAGTAGCAAACTCCTGTTTGATTGGAGTATTGTACTCCAGCTATAATGAAGTAGCGAACTACTTTTGGATCGGGGTATTGTACTCCAGTTGGAATGGAGTAGGGAACTCCTGTTGGATTGGAGTATTGTACTCCAGCTGGAATGGATTAGCGACCTCCTTTTGGATTGGGGTATTGTACTCCCGTTGGAATGGAGCAGTGAATTCCTGTTGGATTGGAGTATTGTACTCCAGTTAGAATAGAGTAGCGAACTACTTTTGTATTGAGGTATTATACTCCAGCTGGAATGGAACATTGAACACTTCTTGGTTTGGGGCATGGTACTCCAGTTGGAATAGAGTAGCGAGCTCCTGTTGGATTGGAGTATTGTACTCCAGTTGAAATGGAGTCGCGAACTCCTTTTGGATTGGAGTATTGTACTCCAGCTGGAATGGAGCAGCGAGCTCCCGTTGGATTGGAGGATTGTTCTGCAGTTGGAATAGAGTCGCGAAGTCCTTTTGGATCGGGATATTGTACTCCAGTTGGAATGGAGCAGTGAACTCCTGTTGGAATGTAGTATTGTACTCCAGCTGGAATGGATTAGCGAACTCCTGTTGGATTCGAGTGTTGTACTTCAGTTGGTATGCAGTAGCGAACTCCTCTAGTATTGGAGTATTGTACTCCAGTTGGAATGGAGTAGCAAACTCCTTTTGGATTGGAGTATTGGATTCCCACTGGAATTGAGTAGCGAACACCTGTTGGATTGGGGTATTGTACTCCAGTTGGATTGGAGTAAGGAACTCCTGTTGTGGTATTGTACTCCTGTTGGAATGGAGAAGCGAACTCCTGTTGGATTGGAGTATTGTACTCCAGTTAGAATGGAGTAGCGAACTAGTTTTGGATCGGGGTATTGTACTCCAACTGGAATGGAACATTGAACTCCTGTTGGTTTGGGGCATGTTACTCCAGTTGGAATAGAGTAGCGAGCTCCTGTTGGATTGGAGTATTGTATTCCAGATGAAATGGAGTCACGAACTCCTGTTGGATTGGAGTATTGTACTCCATTTGGAATGGATTTGTGAACTCCTGTTGGACTGCGCTATTCTACTCCATTTGGAATGGAGTAACGAACTCCTGTTGGATTGGGGCATTGTACTCCAGTTGGAATGGAGTAGCAAACTCCTGTTGGATTGGAGTATTGTACTCCAGCTATAATGAAGTAGCGAACTACTTTTGGATCGGGGTATTTTACTCCAGTTGGAATGGAGGAGTGAACTCCTGTTGGATTGGAGTATTGTACTCCAGCTGGAATGGATTAGCGACCTCCCTTTGGATTGGGGTATTGTACTCCCGTTGGAATGGAGCAGTGAACTCCTGTTGGATTGGAGTATTGTACTCCAGTTAGAATAGAGTAGCGAACTACTTTTGTTTTGAGGTATTGTACTCCAGCTGGAATGGAACATTGAACACTTCTTGGTTTGGGGCAAGGTACTCCAGTTGGAATAGAGTAGCGAGCTCCTGTTGGATTGGAGTATTGTACTCCAGTTGAAATGGAGTCGCGAACTCCTTTTGGATTGGAGTATTGTACTCCAGCTGGAATGGAGCAGCGAGCTCCCGTTGGATTGGAGGATTGTTCTGCAGTTGGAATAGAGTCGCGAAGTCCTTTTGGATTGGAGTATTGTACTACAGTTGGAATGGGGTAGTGAACACCTGTTGGATTGGTGTATTGTACTCCCGTTGGAATGGAGTAGCGAACTCCTTTTGGATTGGGGTATTGTACTCCAGTTAGAATGGAGTAGCGAACTCCTGTTGGATTGTAGTATTGTACTCCAGCTGGAATGGAATAGCGAACTCCTGTTGGATTGGAGGATTTTTCTGCAGTTGGAATAGAGTCGCGAAGACCTTTTGGATCGGGATATTGTACTCCAGTTGGAATGGAGCAGTGAACTCCTGTTGGACTGTTGTATTGTACTCCAGCTGGAATGGAGTAGCGAACTCCTGTTGGATTGGGGTATTGTACTCCAGCTGGATTGGAGTAGCAAACTCCTGTTGGATTTGAGTATTGTACTACAGTTGGAATGGGATAGTGAACACCTGTTGGATTGGTGTATTGTACTACAGTTGGAATGGAGTAGCGAACTCCTTTTGGATTGGGGTATTGTACTCCAGTTAGAATGGAGTAGCGAACTCCTGTTGGATTGTAGTATTGTACTCCAGCTGGAATGGAATAGCGAGCTCCTGTTGGATTGGAGGATTTTTCTGCAGTTGGAATAGAGTCGCGAAGACCTTTTGGATCGGGATATTGTACTCCAGTTGGAATGGAGCAGTGAACTCCTGTTGGACTGGTGTATTGTACTCCAGCTGGAATGGAGTAGCGAACTACTGTTGGATTGGGGTATTGTACTCCAGCTGGATTGGAGATGCAAACTCCTGTTGGATTTGAGTATTGTACTACAGTTGGAATGGGGTAGTGAACACCTGTTGGATTGGTGTATTGTACTACAGTTGGAATGGAGTAGCGAACTCCTTTTGGATTGGGGTATTGTACTCCAGTTAGAATGGAGTAGCAAACTCCTGTTGGATTGTAGTATTGTACTCCAGCTGGAATGGAATAGCGAGCTCCTGTTGGATTGGAGGATTTTTCTGCAGTTGGAATAGAGTCGCGAATTCCTTTTGCATCGGGATATTGTACTCTAGTTGGAATGGAGCAGTGAACTCCTGTTGGATTGGTGTATTGTACTCAAGCTGGAATGGAGTAGCGAACTCCTGTTGGATTGGGGTATTGTACTCCAGTTGGAATGGAGTAGCGAACTCCTGTTGGATTGGAGGATTGTTCTGCAGTTGGAATAGAGTAGCGAACTGCTTTTGGATTTGGGTATTGTACTCCAGTTAGAATGGAGTAGCGAACTCCTGTTGGATTGTAGTATTGTACTCCAGTTGGAATGAAGTAGCGAACTCCTGTTGGATTGGGGTATTGTACTCCAGTTGGAATGGAGTAGTGAACTCCTATTGGATTGGAGTATTGTACTCCAACTGGAATGGAGTGGCGAGCTCCTGTTAGATTGGGGTATTGTACTCCAGCTGGAATGGAGTAGCAAACTCCTGTTGGATTGGTGTATTGTACTACAGTTGGAATGGGGTAGTGAACACCTGTTGGATTGGTGTATTGTACTCCCGTTGGAATGGAGTTGCGAACTCCTGTTGGATTGTAGTATTGTACTCCAGCTGGAATGGAATAGCGAACTCCTGTTGGATTGGAGGATTTTTCTGCAGTTGGAATAGAGTCGCGAAGTCCTTTTGGATCGGGATATTGTACTCCAGTTGGAATGGAGCAGTGAACTCCTGTTGGATTGGTGTATTGTACTCCAGCCGGAATGGAGTAGCGACCTCCTGTTGGATTGGGGTATTGTACTCCAGCTGGAATGGAGATGCAAACTCCTGTTGGATTTGAGTATTGTACTACAGTTGGAATGGGGTAGTGAACACCTGTTGGATTGGTGTATTGTACTCCCGTTGGAATGGAGTAGCGAACTCCTTTTGGATTGGGGTATTGTACTCCAGTTAGAATGGAGTAGCGCACTCCTGTTGGATTGTAGTATTGTACTCCAGCTGGAATGGAATAGCGAACTCCTGTTGGATTGGAGGATTTTTCTGCAGTTGGAATAGAGTCACTAAGACCTTTTGGATCGGGATATTGTACTCCAGTTGGAATGGAGCAGTGAACTCCTGTTGGACTGTTGTATTGTACTCCAGCTGGAATGGAGTAGCGAACTCCTGTTGGATTGGGGTATTGTACTCCAGCTGGATTGGAGTAGCAAACTCCTGTTGGATTTGAGTATTGTACTACAGTTGGAATGGGATAGTGAACACCTGTTGGATTGTAGTATTGTACTCCAGTTAGAATGGAGTAGCGAACTCCTGTTGGATTGTTGTATTGTACTCCAGTTAGAATGGAGTAGCGAACTCCTGTTGGATTGTAGTATTGTACTCCAGCTGGAATGGAATAGCGAGCTCCTGTTGGATTGGAGGATTTTTCTGCAGTTGGAATAGAGTCGCGAAGACCTTTTGGATCGGGATATTGTACTCCAGTTGGAATGGAGCAGTGAACTCCTGTTCGACTGGTGTATTGTACTCCAGCTGGAATGGAGTAGCGAACTACTGTTGGATTGGGGTATTGTACTCCAGCTGGATTGGAGATGCAAACTCCTGTTGGATTTGAGTATTGTACTACAGTTGGAATGGGGTAGTGAACACCTGTTGGATTGGTGTATTGTACTACAGTTGGAATGGAGTAGCGAACTCCTTTTGGATTGGGGTATTGTACTCCAGTTAGAATGGAGTAGCGAACTCCTGTTGGATTGTAGTATTGTACTCCAGCTGGAATGGAATAGCGAGCTCCTGTTGGATTGGAGGATTTTTCTGCAGTTGGAATAGAGTCGCGAAGTCCTTTTGGATCGGGATATTGTACTCTAGTTGGAATGGAGCAGTGAACTCCTGTTGGATTGGTGTATTGTACTCAAGCTGGAATGGAGTAGCGAACTCCTGTTGGATTGGGGTATTGTACTCCAGTTGGAATGGAGTAGCGAACTCCTGTTGGATTGGAGGATTGTTCTGCAGTTGGAATAGAGTAGCGAACTGCTTTTGGATTTGGGTATTGTACTCCAGTTAGAATGGAGTAGCGAACTCCTGTTGGATTGTAGTATTGTACTCCAATTGGAATGAAGTAGCGAACTCCTGTTGGATTGGGGTATTGTACTACAGTTGGAATGGGGTAGTGAACACCTGTTGGATTGGTGTATTGTACTCCCGTTGGAATGGAGTAGCGAACTCCTTTTGGATTGGGGTATTGTACTCCAGTTAGAATGGAGTAGCGAACTCCTGTTGGATTGTAGTATTGTACTCCAGTTGGAATGAAGTAGCGAACTCCTGTTGGATTGGGGTATTGTACTCCAGTTGGAATGGAGTAGTGAACTCCTATTGGATTGGAGTATTGTACTCCAACTGGAATGGAGTGGCGAGCTCCTGTTAGATTGGGGTATTGTACTCCAGCTGGAATGGAGTAGCAAACTCCTGTTGGATTGGTGTATTGTACTACAGTTGGAATGGGGTAGTGAACACCTGTTGGATTGGTGTATTGTACTCCCGTTGGAATGGAGTAGCAAACTCCTTTTGGATTGGGGTATTGTACTCCAGTTAGAATGGAGTTGCGAACTCCTGTTGGATTGTAGTATTGTACTCCAGCTGGAATGGAATAGCGAACTCCTGTTGGATTGGAGGATTTTTCTGCAGTTGGAATAGAGTCGCGAAGTCCTTTTGGATCGGGATATTGTACTCCAGTTGGAATGGAGCAGTGAACTCCTGTTGGATTGGTGTATTGTACTCCAGCCGGAATGGAATAGCGACCTCCTGTTGGATTGGGGTATTGTACTCCAGCTGGAATGGAGATGCAAACTCCTGTTGGATTTGAGTATTGTACTACAGTTGGAATGGGGTAGTGAACACCTGTTGGATTGGTGTATTGTACTCCCGTTGGAATGGAGTAGCGAACTCCTTTTGGATTGGGGTATTGTACTCCAGTTAGAATGGAGTAGCGCACTCCTGTTGGATTGTAGTATTGTACTCCAGCTGGAATGGAATAGCGAACTCCTGTTGGATTGGAGGATTTTTCTGCAGTTGGAATAGAGTCACGAAGACCTTTTGGATCGGGATATTGTACTCCAGTTGGAATGGAGCAGTGAACTCCTGTTGGACTGTTGTATTGTACTCCAGCTGGAATGGAGTAGCGAACTCCTGTTGGATTGGGGTATTGTACTCCAGCTGGATTGGAGTAGCAAACTCCTGTTGGATTTGAGTATTGTACTACAGTTGGAATGGGATAGTGAACACCTGTTGGATTGTAGTATTGTACTCCAGTTAGAATGGAGTAGCGAACTCCTGTTGGATTGTTGTATTGTACTCCAGTTAGAATGGAGTAGCGAACTCCTGTTGGATTGGAGTATTTTACTCCAGCAGGAATGGAGTAGCGAACTCCTGTTGGATTGGAGGATTTTTCTGCCATTGGAATAGAGTCGTGAACTCCTTTTGGATTGGGATATTGTACTCTAGTTGGAATGGAGCAGTGAACTCCTGTTGGAATGTAGTATTGTACTCCAGCTGGAATGGATTAGCGAACTCCTGTTGGATTCGAGTGTTGTACTTCAGTTGGTATGCAGTAGCGAACTCCTCTAGTATTGGAGTATTGTACTCCAGTTGGAATGGAGTAGCAAACTCCTTTTGGATGGGAGTATTGGATTCCCACTGGAATTGAGTAGCGAACACCTGTTGGATTGGGGTATTGTACTCCAGTTGGATTGGAGTAAGGAACTCCTGTTGTGGTATTGTACTCCTGTTGGAATGGAGAAGCGAACTCCTGTTGGATTGGAGTATTGTACTCCAGTTAGAATGGAGTAGCGAACTAGTTTTGGATCGGGGTATTGTACTCCAACTGGAATGGAACATTGAACTCCTGTTGGTTTGGGGCATGTTACTCCAGTTGGAATAGAGTAGCGAGCTCCTGTTGGATTGGAGTATTGTATTCCAGATGAAATGGAGTCGCGAACTCCTGTTGGATTGGAGTATTGTACTCCATTTGGAATGGATTTGTGAACTCCTGTTGGACTGCGCTATTCTACTCCATTTGGAATGGAGTAACGAACTCCTGTTGGATTGGGGCATTGTACTCCAGTTGGAATGGAGTAGCAAACTCCTGTTTGATTGGAGTATTGTACTCCAGCTATAATGAAGTAGCGAACTACTTTTGGATCGGGGTATTGTACTCCAGTTGGAATGGAGTAGGGAACTCCTGTTGGATTGGAGTATTGTACTCCAGCTGGAATGGATTAGCGACCTCCTTTTGGATTGGGGTATTGTACTCCCGTTGGAATGGAGCAGTGAATTCCTGTTGGATTGGAGTATTGTACTCCAGTTAGAATAGAGTAGCGAACTACTTTTGTATTGAGGTATTATACTCCAGCTGGAATGGAACATTGAACACTTCTTGGTTTGGGGCATGGTACTCCAGTTGGAATAGAGTAGCGAGCTCCTGTTGGATTGGAGTATTGTACTCCAGTTGAAATGGAGTCGCGAACTCCTTTTGGATTGGAGTATTGTACTCCAGCTGGAATGGAGCAGCGAGCTCCCGTTGGATTGGAGGATTGTTCTGCAGTTGGAATAGAGTCGCGAAGTCCTTTTGGATCGGGATATTGTACTCCAGTTGGAATGGAGCAGTGAACTCCTGTTGGATTGGTGTATTGTACTCCAGCCGGAATGGAGTAGCGAACTCCTGTTGGATTGGGGTATTGTACTGCAGCTGGAATGGAGATGCAAACTACTGTTGGATTTGAGTATTGTACTACAGTTGCAATGGGGTAGTGAACACCTGTTGGATTGGTGTATTGTACTCCCGTTGGAATGGAGTAGCTAACTCCTTTTGGATTGGGGTATTGTACTCCAGTTAGAATGGAGTAGCGAACTCCTGTTGGATTGTAGTATTGTACTCCAGCTGGAATGGAATAGTGAGCTCCTGTTGGATTGGAGGATTTTTCTGCAGTTGGAATTGAGTCGCGAACTCCTTTTGGTTCGGGATATTGTACTCTAGTTGGAATGGAGCAGTGAACTCCTGTTGGATTGGTGTATTGTACTCCAGCTGGAATGGAGTAGCGAACTCCTGTTGGATTGGGGTATTGTACTCCAGTTGGAATGGAGTAGCGAACTCCTGTTGGATTGGAGGATTGTTCTGCAGTTGGAATAGAGTAGCGAACTGCTTTTGGATTGGGGTATTGTACTCCAGTTGGAATGGAGTAGCGAACTCCTGTTGGGTTGGAGTATTGTACTGCAGTTGGAATGAAGTAGCGAACTTCTGTTGGATTAGGGTATTGTACTTCAGTTGGAATGGAGTAGTGAACTCCTGTTGGATTGGAGTATTGTACTCCAGCTGGAATGGAGTAGCGAGCTCCTGTTAGATTGGGGTATTGTACTCCAACTGGAATGGAGTAGCAAATTCCTGTTGGATTGGAGTATTGTACTCCAACTGGAATGGTGTAGTGAACTCCTGTTGGAGTGGTGTATTGTACTCCCGTTGGAATGGAGTAGCGAACTCCTGTTGGATTGTAGTATTGTACTCCAGTTAGAATGGAGTAGCGAACTCCTGTTGGATTGTTGTATTGTACTCCAGTTAGAATGGAGTAGCGAACTCCTGTTGGATTGGAGTATTTTACTCCAGCAGGAATGGAGTAGCGAACTCCTGTTGGATTGGAGGATTTTTCTGCCATTGGAATAGAGTCGTGAACTCCTTTTGGATTGGGATATTGTACTCTAGTTGGAATGGAGCAGTGAACTCCTGTTGGAATGTAGTATTGTACTCCAGCTGGAATGGATTAGCGAACTCCTGTTGGATTCGAGTGTTGTACTTCAGTTGGTATGCAGTAGCGAACTCCTCTAGTATTGGAGTATTGTACTCCAGTTGGAATGGAGTAGCAAACTCCTTTTGGATGGGAGTATTGGATTCCCACTGGAATTGAGTAGCGAACACCTGTTGGATTGGGGTATTGTACTCCAGTTGGATTGGAGTAAGGAACTCCTGTTGTGGTATTGTACTCCTGTTGGAATGGAGAAGCGAACTCCTGTTGGATTGGAGTATTGTACTCCAGTTAGAATGGAGTAGCGAACTAGTTTTGGATCGGGGTATTGTACTCCAACTGGAATGGAACATTGAACTCCTGTTGGTTTGGGGCATGTTACTCCAGTTGGAATAGAGTAGCGAGCTCCTGTTGGATTGGAGTATTGTATTCCAGATGAAATGGAGTCGCGAACTCCTGTTGGATTGGAGTATTGTACTCCATTTGGAATGGATTTGTGAACTCCTGTTGGACTGCGCTATTCTACTCCATTTGGAATGGAGTAACGAACTCCTGTTGGATTGGGGCATTGTACTCCAGTTGGAATGGAGTAGCAAACTCCTGTTTGATTGGAGTATTGTACTCCAGCTATAATGAAGTAGCGAACTACTTTTGGATCGGGGTATTGTACTCCAGTTGGAATGGAGTAGGGAACTCCTGTTGGATTGGAGTATTGTACTCCAGCTGGAATGGATTAGCGACCTCCTTTTGGATTGGGGTATTGTACTCCCGTTGGAATGGAGCAGTGAATTCCTGTTGGATTGGAGTATTGTACTCCAGTTAGAATAGAGTAGCGAACTACTTTTGTATTGAGGTATTATACTCCAGCTGGAATGGAACATTGAACACTTCTTGGTTTGGGGCATGGTACTCCAGTTGGAATAGAGTAGCGAGCTCCTGTTGGATTGGAGTATTGTACTCCAGTTGAAATGGAGTCGCGAACTCCTTTTGGATTGGAGTATTGTACTCCAGCTGGAATGGAGCAGCGAGCTCCCGTTGGATTGGAGGATTGTTCTGCAGTTGGAATAGAGTCGCGAAGTCCTTTTGGATCGGGATATTGTACTCCAGTTGGAATGGAGCAGTGAACTCCTGTTGGATTGGTGTATTGTACTCCAGCCGGAATGGAGTAGCGAACTCCTGTTGGATTGGGGTATTGTACTGCAGCTGGAATGGAGATGCAAACTACTGTTGGATTTGAGTATTGTACTACAGTTGCAATGGGGTAGTGAACACCTGTTGGATTGGTGTATTGTACTCCCGTTGGAATGGAGTAGCTAACTCCTTTTGGATTGGGGTATTGTACTCCAGTTAGAATGGAGTAGCGAACTCCTGTTGGATTGTAGTATTGTACTCCAGCTGGAATGGAATAGTGAGCTCCTGTTGGATTGGAGGATTTTTCTGCAGTTGGAATTGAGTCGCGAACTCCTTTTGGATCGGGATATTGTACTCTAGTTGGAATGGAGCAGTGAACTCCTGTTGGATTGGTGTATTGTACTCCAGCTGGAATGGAGTAGCGAACTCCTGTTGGATTGGGGTATTGTACTCCAGTTGGAATGGAGTAGCGAACTCCTGTTGGATTGGAGGATTGTTCTGCAGTTGGAATAGAGTAGCGAACTGCTTTTGGATTGGGGTATTGTACTCCAGTTGGAATGGAGTAGCGAACTCCTGTTGGGTTGGAGTATTGTACTGCAGTTGGAATGAAGTAGCGAACTTCTGTTGGATTAGGGTATTGTACTTCAGTTGGAATGGAGTAGTGAACTCCTGTTGGATTGGAGTATTGTACTCCAGCTGGAATGGAGTAGCGAGCTCCTGTTAGATTGGGGTATTGTACTCCAACTGGAATGGAGTAGCAAATTCCTGTTGGATTGGAGTATTGTACTCCAACTGGAATGGTGTAGTGAACTCCTGTTGGAGTGGTGTATTGTACTCCCGTTGGAATGGAGTAGCGAACTCCTGTTGGATTGTAGTATTGTACTCCAGTTAGAATGGAGTAGCGAACTCCTGTTGGATTGTAGTATTGTACTCCAGTTAGAATGGAGTAGCGAACTCCTGTTGGATTGGAGTATTTTACTCCAGCAGGAATGGAGTAGCGAACTCCTGTTGTATTGGAGGATTTTTCTGCCATTGGAATAGAGTCGTGAACTCCTTTTGGATTGGGATATTGTACTCTAGTTGGAATGGAGCAGTGAACTCCTGTTGGAATGTAGTATTGTACTCCAGCTGGAATGGATTAGCGAACTCCTGTTGGATTCGAGTGTTGTACTTCAGTTGGTATGCAGTAGCGAACTCCTCTAGTATTGGAGTATTGTACTCCAGTTGGAATGGAGTAGCAAACTCCTTTTGGATTGGAGTATTGGATTCCCACTGGAATTGAGTAGCGAACACCTGTTGGATTGGGGTATTGTACTCCAGTTGGATTGGAGTAAGGAACTCCTGTTGTGGTATTGTACTCCTGTTGGAATGGAGAAGCGAACTCCTGTTGGATTGGAGTATTGTACTCCAGTTAGAATGGAGTAGCGATCTAGTTTTGGATCGGGGTATTGTACTCCAACTGGAATGGAACATTGAACTCCTGTTGGTTTGGGGCATGTTACTCCAGTTGGAATAGAGTAGCGAGCTCCTGTTGGATTGGAGTATTGTATTCCAGATGAAATGGAGTCGCGAACTCCTGTTGGATTGGAGTATTGTACTCCATTTGGAATGGATTTGTGAACTCCTGTTGGACTGCGCTATTCTACTCCATTTGGAATGGAGTAACGAACTCCTGTTGGATTGGGGCATTGTACTCCAGTTGGAATGGAGTAGCAAACTCCTGTTGGATTGGAGTATTGTACTCCAGCTATAATGAAGTAGCGAACTACTTTTGGATCGGGGTATTTTACTCCAGTTGGAATGGAGGAGTGACCTCCTGTTGGATTGGAGTATTGTACTCCAGCTGGAATGGATTAGCGACCTCCTTTTGGATTGGGGTATTGTACTCCCGTTGGAATGGAGCAGTGAACTCCTGTTGGATTGGAGTATTGTACTCCAGTTAGAATAGAGTAGCGAACTACTTTTGTATTGAGGTATTGTACTCCAGCTGGAATGGAACATTGAACACTTCTTGGTTTGGGGCATGGTACTCCAGTTGGAATAGAGTAGCGAGCTCCTGTTGGATTGGAGTATTGTACTCCAGTTGAAATGGAGTCGCGAACTCCTTTTGGATTGGAGTATTGTACTCCAGCTGGAATGGAGCAGCGAGCTCCCGTTGGATTGGAGGATTGTTCTGCAGTTGGAATAGAGTCGCGAAGTCCTTTTGGATTGGAGTATTGTACTACAGTTGGAATGGGGTAGTGAACACCTGTTGGATTGGTGTATTGTACTCCCGTTGGAATGGAGTAGCGAACTCCTTTTGGATTGGGGTATTGTACTCCAGTTAGAATGGAGTAGCGAACTCCTGTTGGATTGTAGCATTGTACTCCAGTTGGAATGAAGTAGCGAACTCCTGTTGGATTGGAGTATTGTACTCCAGTTGGAATGGAGTAGTGAACTCCTATTGGATTGGAGTATTGTACTCCAATTGGAATGGAGATGCAAACTCCTGTTGGATTTGAGTATTGTACTACAGTTGGAATGGGGTAGTGAACACCTGTTGGATTGGTGTATTGTACTCCCGTTGGAATTGAGTAGCGAACTCCTTTTGGATTGGGGTATTGTACTGCAGTTAGAATGGTGTAGCGAACTCCTGTTGGATTGTAGTATTGTACTCCAGCTGGAATGGAATAGCGAACTCCTGTTGGATTGGAGGATTTTTCTGCAGTTGGAATAGAGTCGCAAAGACCTTTTGGATCGGGATATTGTACTCGAGTTGGATTGGAGCAGTGAACTCCTGTTGGACTGTTGTATTGTTCTCCAGCTGGAATGGAGTAGCGAACTCCTGTTGGATTGGGGTATTGTACTCCAGCTGGATTGCAGTAGCAAACTCCTGTTGGATTGGGGTATTGTATTCCAGTTAGAATGGAGTAGCGAACTCCTGTTGGATTGTAGTATTGTACTCCAGCTGGAAAGGAATAGCGAGCTCCTGTTGGATTGGAGGATTTTTCTGCAGTTGGAATAGAGTCGCGAAGTCCTTTTGGATCGGGATATTGTACTCTAGTTGGAATGGAGCAGTGAACTCCTGTTGGATTGGTGTATTGTACTCCAGCTGGAATGGAATAGCGAACTCCTGTTGGATTGGGGTATTGTACTCCAGTTGGAATGGAGTAGCGAACTCCTGTTGGATTGGAGGATTGTTCTGCAGTTGGAATGTAGTAGCGAACTGCTCTTGGATTGGGGTATTGTACTCCATTTGGAATGGAGTAGCGAACTCCTGTTGGATTGGAGTATTGTACTCCAGTTGGAATGAAGTAGCGAACGTCTGTTGGATTGGGGTATTGTACGTCAGTCGGAATGGAGTAGCAAATTCCTGTTGGATTGGAGTATTGTACTCCAGCTGGAATGGAGCAGTGAGCTCCCGTTGGATTGGAGGATTGTTCTGCAGTTGGAATAGAGTCGCGAAGTCCTTTTGGATCGGGATATTGTACTCCAGTTGGAATGGAGCAGTGAACTCCTGTTGGATTGGTGTATTGTACTCCAGCCGGAATGGAGTAGCGAACTCCTGTTGGATTGGGGTATTGTACTGCAGCTGGAATGGAGATGCAAACTACTGTTGGATTTGAGTATTGTACTACAGTTGCAATGGGGTAGTGAACACCTGTTGGATTGGTGTATTGTACTCCCGTTGGAATGGAGTAGCGGACTCCTGTTGGATTGGGGTATTGTACTCCAGTTGGAATGGAGTAGCGAACTCCTGTTGGATTGGAGGATTGTTCTGCAGTTGGAATAGAGTAGCGAACTGCTTTTGGATTGGGGTATTGTACTCCAGTTGGAATGGAGTAGCGAACTCCTGTTGGATTGGAGTATTGTACTCCAGTTGGAATGAAGTAGCGAACTTCTGTTGGATTGGGGTATTGTACTTCAGTTGGAATGGAGTAGTGAACTCCTATTGGATTGGAGTATTGTACTCCAGCTGGAATGGAGTAGCGAGCTCCTGTTAGATTGGGGTATTGTACTCCAACTGGAATGGACTAGCAAATTCCTGTTGGATTGGAGTATTGTACTCCAACTGGAATGGGGTAGTGAACTCCTGTTGGAGTGGTGTATTGTACTCCCGTTGGAATGGAGTAGCGAACTCCTGTTGGATTGTAGTATTGTACTCCAGTTAGAATGGAGTAGCGAACTCCTGTTGGATTGGAGTATTTTACTCCAGCAGGAATGGAGTAGCGAACTCCTGTTGGATTGGAGGATTTTTCTGCCATTGGAATAGAGTCGTGAACTCCTTTTGGATTGGGATATTGTACTCTAGTTGGAATGGAGCAGTGAACTCCTGTTGGAATGTAGTATTGTACTCCAGCTGGAATGGATTAGCGAACTCCTGTTGGATTCGAGTGTTGTACTTCAGTTGGTATGCAGTAGCGAACTCCTCTAGTATTGGAGTATTGTACTCCAGTTGGAATGGAGTAGCAAACTCCTTTTGGATTGGAGTATTGGATTCCCACTGGAATTGAGTAGCGAACACCTGTTGGATTGGGGTATTGTACTCCAGTTGGATTGGAGTAAGGAACTCCTGTTGTGGTATTGTACTCCTGTTGGAATGGAGAAGCGAACTCCTGTTGGATTGGAGTATTGTACTCCAGTTAGAATGGAGTAGCGAACTAGTTTTGGATCGGGGTATTGTACTCCAACTGGAATGGAACATTGAACTCCTGTTGGTTTGGGGCATGTTACTCCAGTTGGAATAGAGTAGCGAGCTCCTGTTGGATTGGAGTATTGTATTCCAGATGAAATGGAGTCGCGAACTCCTGTTGGATTGGAGTATTGTACTCCATTTGGAATGGATTTGTGAACTCCTGTTGGACTGCGCTATTCTACTCCATTTGGAATGGAGTAACGAACTCCTGTTGGATTGGGGCATTGTACTCCAGTTGGAATGGAGTAGCAAACTCCTGTTGGATTGGAGTATTGTACTCCAGCTATAATGAAGTAGCGAACTACTTTTGGATCGGGGTATTTTACTCCAGTTGGAATGGAGGAGTGAACTCCTGTTGGATTGGAGTATTGTACTCCAGCTGGAATGGATTAGCGACCTCCCTTTGGATTGCGGTATTGTACTCCCGTTGGAATGGAGCAGTGAACTCCTGTTGGATTGGAGTATTGTACTCCAGTTAGAATAGAGTAGCGAACTACTTTTGTATTGAGGTATTGTACTCCAGCTGGAATGGAACATTGAACACTTCTTGGTTTGGGGCATGGTACTCCAGTTGGAATAGAGTAGCGAGCTCCTGTTGGATTGGAGTATTGTACTCCAGTTGAAATGGAGTCGCGAACTCCTTTTGGATTGGAGTATTGTACTCCAGCTGGAATGGAACATTGAACACTTCTTGGTTTGGGGTACGGTACTCCAGTTGGAATAGAGTAGCGAGCTCCTGTTGGATTGGAGTATTGTATTCCAGTTGAAATGGAGTCGCGAACTCCTTTTGGATTGGAGAATTGTACTCCAGCTGGAATGGAGCAGCGAGCTCCCGTTGGATTGGAGGATTGTACTGCAGTTGGAATAGAGTCGCAAACTCCTTTTGGATTGGTGTGTTGTACTCCAGTTGGAATGGAGCAGTGAACTCCTGTTGAATTGGAGTATTGTAGTCCCGTTGGAACGGAATAGTGTACTCCTGTTGGACTGGAAGATTGTACTCCCGTCGGACTGGAAGATTGTACTCCCGTCGGACTGGAAGATTGTACTCCCATCGGACTGGAAGATTGTACTCCCGTCGGAATGGAATATTGTACTCCTGTCGGACTGGAATATTGTACTCCCGTCGGACTGGAATATTGTACTCCCGTCGGAATGGAATATTGTACTCTCTTCGGACTGCAAGATTGTACTGCCGTCAGACTGGAGTATTGTACTCCTGTCGGACTGGAATATTGTACTCCCGTCCGAATCGAATATTGTACTCCAGTCGGACTGGAGTCATTTACACCTGTCGGACTGTAATATTGTACTCCGGTCGGAACGGAACACTTTGTACTCTGTTTGGACTAGAATGTTGTACTCCGGTCGGAATGGAATATTGTACTCCGGTCGAAAATGAATATTGTACTCCGGTCGGTCTGGAGTCATGTACTCCCGTCGGACTGGAATATTGTACTCCGGTCGGACTGGAATGTTGTACTCCGGTCAGAATGTAACATTGTACTCCGGTCAGACTGGAATGATGTACTCTGGTCGGAATGGAATATTGTACTATGGTTGGAATGGAGTATTGCACTCTGGTCGGACTGGAATATTGTACTCCAGTCGGGATGGAATATTGTACTCCGATCGGACTGGAATATCGTACTCCTGTCAGACTGGAATATGGTACTCCAGACAGAATGAAGTAGTGAACTCCTGTTGGATTGGAATATTGTACTCCAGTTGGAATGGAGTAGCGAGCTCCTGTTGGATTGGAGTATTGTACTCCAGTTGGAATGGGGTAGTGAACTCCTGTTGGATTGGGGTATTGTACTCCCGTTGAAATGGAGCAGCGAACTCCTGTTGGATTGGGGTATTGTACTCCAGTTGCAATGGAGTAGTGAACTCCTATTGGATTGGAGTATTGTACTCCAACTGGAATGGAGTGGCGAGCTCCTGTTAGATTGGGGTATTGTACTCCAGCTGGAATGGAGTAGCAAACTCCTGTTGGATTGGAGTATTGTACTACAGTTGGAATGGGGTAGTGAACACCTGTTGGATTGGTGTATTGTACTCCCGTTGGAATGGAGTAGCGAACTCCTTTTGGATTGGGGTATTGTACTCCAGTTAGAATGGAGTAGCGAACTCCTGTTGGATTGTAGCATTGTACTCCAGTTGGAATGAAGTAGCGAACTCCTGTTGGATTGGGGTATTGTACTCCAGTTGGAATGGAGTAGTGAACTCCTATTGGATTGGAGTATTGTACTCCAATTGGAATGGAGTGGCGAGCTCCTGTTAGATTGGGGTATTGTACTCCAGCTGGAATGGAGTAGCAAACTCCTGTTGGATTTGAGTATTGTACTACAGTTGGAATGGGGTAGTGAACACCTGTTGGATTGGTGTATTGTACACCCGTTGGAATGGAGTAGCAAACTCCTTTTGGATTGGGGTATTGTTCTCCAGTTAGAATGGAGTAGCGAACTCCTGTTGGATTGTAGTATTGTACTCCAGCTGGAATGGAATAGCGAACTCCTGTTGTATTGGAGGATGTTTCTGCAGTTGGAATAGAGTCGCGAAGTCCTTTTGGATCGGGATATTGTACTCCAGTTGGAATGGAGCAGTGAACTCCTGTTGGATTGGGGTATTGTACTCCAGCTGGAATGGAGATGCAAACTCCTGTTGGATTTGAGTATTGTACTACAGTTGGAATGGGGTAGTGAACACCTGTTGGATTGGTGTATTGTACTCCCGTTGGAATTGAGTAGCGAACTCCTTTTGGATTGGGGTATTGTACTCCAGTTAGAATGGTGTAGCGAACTACTGTTGGATTGTAGTATTGTACTCCAGCTGGAATGGAATAGCGAACTCCTGTTGGATCGGAGGATTTTTCTGCAGTTGGAATAGAGTCGCGAAGACCTTTTGGATCGGGATATTGTACTCGAGTTGGATTGGAGCAGTGAACTCCTGTTGGACTGTTGTATTGTTCTCCAGCTGGAATGGAGTAGCGAACTCCTGTTGGATTGGGGTATTGTACTCCAGCTGGATTGCAGTAGCAAACTCCTGTTGGATTGGGGTATTGTATTCCAGTTAGAATGGAGTAGCGAACTCCTGTTGGATTGTAGTATTGTACTCCAGCTGGAATGGAATAGCGAGCTCCTGTTGGATTGGAGGATTTTTCTGCAGTTGGAATAGAGTCGCGAAGTCCTTTTGGATCGGGATATTGTACTCCAGTTGGAATGGAGCAGTGAACTCCTGTTGGATTGGTGTATTGTACTCCAGCTGGAATGGAGTAGCGAACTCCTGTTGGATTGGGGTATTGTACTCCAGTTGGAATGGAGCAGCGAACTCCTGTTGGATTGGAGGATTGTTCTGCAGTTGGAATGTAGTAGCGAACTGCTTTTGGATTGGGGTATTGTACTCCATTTGGAATGGAGTAGCGAACTCCTGTTGGATTGGAGTATTGTACTCCAGTTGGAATGAAGTAGCGAACGTCTGTTGGATTGGGGTATTGTACGTCAGTCGGAATGGAGTAGCAAATTCCTGTTGGATTGGAGTATTGTACTCCAATTGGAATGGGGTAGTGAACTCCTGTTGGATTGGTGTATTGTACTCCCGTTGGAATGGAGTAGCGAACTCCTGTTGGATTGTAGTATTGTACTCCAGTTAGAATGGAGTAGCGAACTCCTGTTGGATTGTAGTATTGTACTCCAGTTAGAATGGAGTAGTGAACTCCTGTTGGATTGGAGTATTTTACTCCAGCAGGAATGGAGTAGCGAGCTCCTGTTGGATTGGAGGATTTTTCTGCCATTGGAATAGAGTCGTGAACTCCTTTTGGATTGGGATATTGTACTCTAGTTGGAATGGAGCAGTGAACTCCTGTTGGAATGTAGTATTGTACTCCAGCTGGAATGGATTAGCGAACTCCTGTTGGATTCGAGTGTTGTACTTCAGTTGGTATGCAGTAGCGAACTCCTCTAGTATTGGAGTATTGTACTCCAGTTGGAATGGAGTAGCAAACTCCTTTTGGATTGGAGTATTGGATTCCCACTGGAATTGAGTAGCGAACACCTGTTGGATTGGGGTATTGTACTTCAGTTGGATTGGAGTAAGGAACTCCTGTTGTGGTATTGTACTCCTGTTGGAATGGAGAAGCGAACTCCTGTTGGATTGGAGTATTGTACTCCAGTTAGAATGGAGTAGCGAACTAGTTTTGGATCGGGGTATTGTACTCCAACTGGAATGGAACATTGAACTCCTGTTGGTTTGGGGCATGTTACTCCAGTTGGAATAGAGTAGCGAGCTCCTGTTGGATTGGAGTATTGTATTCCAGATGAAATGGAGTCGCGAACTCCTGTTGGATTGGAGTATTGTACTCCATTTGGAATGGATTTGTGAACTCCTGTTGGACTGCGCTATTCTACTCCATTTGGAATGGAGTAACGAACTCCTGTTGGATTGGGGCATTGTACTCCAGTTGGAATGGAGTAGCAAACTCCTGTTGGATTGGAGTATTGTACTCCAGCTATAATGAAGTAGCGAACTACTTTTGGATCGGGGTATTGTACTCCAGTTGGAATGGAGTAGCGAACTCCTGTTGGATTGGAGTATTGTACTCCAGCTGGAATGGATTAGCGACCTCCTTTTGGATTGGGGTATTGTACTCCCGTTGGAATGGAGCAATGAATTCCTGTTGGATTGGAGTATTGTACTCCAGTTAGATTAAAGTAGCGAACTACTTTTGTATTGAGGTATTGTACTCCAGCTGGAATGGAACATTGAACACTTCTTGGTTTGGGGCATGGTACTCCAGTTGGAATAGAGTAGCGAGCTCCTGTTGGATTGGAGTATTGTACTCCAGTTGAAATGGAGTCGCGAACTCCTCTTGGATTGGAGTATTGTACTCCAGCTGGAATGGAGCAGCGAGCTCCCGTTGGATTGGAGGATTGTTCTGCAGTTGGAATAGAGTCGCGAAGTCCTTTTGGATCGGGATATTGTACTCCAGTTGGAATGGAGCAGTGAACTCCTGTTGGATTGGTGTATTGTACTCCAGCCGGAATGGAGTAGCGAACTCCTGTTGGATTGGGGTATTGTACTGCAGCTGGAATGGAGATGCAAACTACTGTTGGATTTGAGTATTGTACTACAGTTGCAATGGGGTAGTGAACACCTGTTGGATTGGTGTATTGTACTCCTGTTGGAATGGAGTAGCGAACTCCTGTTGGATTGGGGTATTGTACTCCAGTTGGAATGGAGTAGCGAACTCCTGTTGGATTGGAGGATTGTTCTGCAGTTGGAATAGAGTAGCGAACTGCTTTTGGATTGGGGTATTGTACTCCAGTTGGAATGGAGTAGCGAACTCCTGTTGGATTGGAGTATTGTACTCCAGTTGGAATGAAGTAGCGAACTTCTGTTGGATTGGGGTATTGTACTTCAGTTGGAATGGAGTAGTGAACTCCTATTGGATTGGAGTATTGTACTCCAGCTGGAATGGAGTAGCGAGCTCCTGTTAGATTGGGGTATTGAACTCCAACTGGAATGGAGTAGCAAATTCCTGTTGGATTGGAGTATTGTACTCCAACTGGAATGGGGTAGTGAACTCCTGTTGGAGTGGTGTATTGTACTCCCGTTGGAATGGAGTAGCGAACTCCTGTTGGATTGTAGTATTGTACTCCAGTTAGAATGGAGTAGCGAACTCCTGTTGGATTGTAGTATTGTACTCCAGTTAGAATGGAGTAGCGAACTCCTGTTGGATTGGAGTATTTTACTCCAGCAGGAATGGAGTAGCGAACTCCTGTTGGATTGGAGGATTTTTCTGCCATTGGAATAGAGTCGTGAACTCCTTTTGGATTGGGATATTGTACTCTAGTTGGAATGGAGCAGTGAACTCCTGTTGGAATGTAGTATTGTACTCCAGCTGGAATGGATTAGCGAACTCCTGTTGGATTCGAGTGTTGTACTTCAGTTGGTATGCAGTAGCGAACTCCTCTAGTATTGGAGTATTGTACTCCAGTTGGAATGGAGTAGCAAACTCCTTTTGGATTGGAGTATTGGATTCCCACTGGAATTGAGTAGCGAACACCTGTTGGATTGGAGTAAGGAACTCCTGTTGTGGTATTGTACTCCTGTTGGAATGGAGAAGCGAACTCCTGTTGGATTGGAGTATTGTACTCCAGTTAGAATGGAGTAGCGAACTAGTTTTGGATCGGGGTATTGTACTCCAACTGGAATGGAACATTGAACTCCTGTTGGTTTGGGGCATGTTACTCCAGTTGGAATAGAGTAGCGAGCTCCTGTTGGATTGGAGTATTGTATTCCAGATGAAATGGAGTCACGAACTCCTGTTGGATTGGAGTATTGTACTCCATTTGGAATGGATTTGTGAACTCCTGTTGGACTGCGCTATTCTACTCCATTTGGAATGGAGTAACGAACTCCTGTTGGATTGGGGCATTGTACTCCAGTTGGAATGGAGTAGCAAACTCCTGTTGGATTGGAGTATTGTACTCCAGCTATAATGAAGTAGCGAACTACTTTTGGATCGGGGTATTTTACTCCAGTTGGAATGGAGGAGTGAACTCCTGTTGGATTGGAGTATTGTACTCCAGCTGGAATGGATTAGCGACCTCCCTTTGGATTGGGGTATTGTACTCCCGTTGGAATGGAGCAGTGAACTCCTGTTGGATTGGAGTATTGTACTCCAGTTAGAATAGAGTAGCGAACTACTTTTGTATTGAGGTATTGTACTCCAGCTGGAATGGAACATTGAACACTTCTTGGTTTGGGGCATGGTACTCCAGTTGGAATAGAGTAGCGAGCTCCTGTTGGATTGGAGTATTGTACTCCAGTTGAAATGGAGTCGTGAACTCCTTTTGGATTGGAGTATTGTACTCCAGCTGGAATGGAACATTGAACACTTCTTGGTTTGGGGTACGGTACTCCAGTTGGAATAGAGTAGCGAGCTCCTGTTGGATTGGAGTATTGTATTCCAGTTGAAATGGAGTCGCGAACTCCTTTTGGATTGGAGAATTGTACTCCAGCTGGAATGGAGCAGCGAGCTCCCGTTGGATTGGAGGATTGTACTGCAGTTGGAATAGAGTCGCAAACTCCTTTTGGATTGGTGTGTTGTACTCCAGTTGGAATGGAGCAGTGAACTCCTGTTGAATTGGAGTATTGTAGTCCCGTTGGAACGGAATAGTGTACTCCTGTTGGACTGGAAGATTGTACTCCCGTCGGACTGGAAGATTGTACTCCCGTCGGACTGGAAGATTGTACTCCCATCGGACTGGAAGATTGTACTCCCGTCGGAATGGAATATTGTACTCCCGTCGGACTGGAATATTGTACTCCCGTCGGACTGGAATATTGTACTCCCGTCGGAATGGAATATTGTACTCTCTTCGGACTGCAAGATTGTACTGCCGTCAGACTGGAGTATTGTACTCCTGTCGGACTGGAATATTGTACTCCCGTCCGAATCGAATATTGTACTCCAGTCGGACTGGAGTCATTTACACCTGTCGGACTGTAATATTGTACTCCGGTCGGAACGGAACACTTTGTACTCTGTTTGGACTAGAATGTTGTACTCCGGTCGGAATGGAATATTGTACTCCGGTCGAAAATGAATATTGTACTCCGGTCGGTCTGGAGTCATGTACTCCCGTCGGACTGGAATATTGTACTCCGGTCGGACTTGAATGTTGTACTCCGGTCAGAATGTAACATTGTACTCCGGTCAGACTGGAATGATGTACTCTGGTCGGAATGGAATATTGTACTATGGTTGGAATGGAGTATTGTACTCCGGTCGGACTGGAATATTGTACTCTGGTCGGAATGGAATATTTTACTCCGGTCGGAATGGAATATTGTACTCTGGTCGGACTGGAATATTGTACTCCAGTCGGGATGGAATATTGTACTCCGATCGGACTGGAATATCGTACTCCTGTCAGACTGGAATATGGTACTCCAGACAGAATGAAGTAGTGAACTCCTGTTGGATTGGAATATTGTACTCCAGTTGGAATGGAGTAGCGAGCTCCTGTTGGATTGGAGTATTGTACTCCAGTTGGAATGGGGTAGTGAACTCCTGTTGGATTGGGGTATTGTACTCCCGTTGAAATGGAGCAGCGAACTCCTGTTGGATTGGGGTATTGTACTCCAGTTGCAATGGAGTAGTGAACTCCTATTGGATTGGAGTATTGTACTCCAACTGGAATGGAGTGGCGAGCTCCTGTTAGATTGGGGTATTGTACTCCAGCTGGAATGGAGTAGCAAACTCCTGTTGGATTGGAGTATTGTACTACAGTTGGAATGGGGTAGTGAACACCTGTTGGATTCGTGTATTGTACTCCCGTTGGAATGGAGTCGCGAACTCCTTTTGGATTGGGGTATTGTACTCCAGTTAGAATGGAGTAGCGAACTCCTGTTGGATTGTAGTATTGTACTCCAGTTGGAATGAAGTAGCGAACTCCTGTTGGATTGGGGTATTGTACTCCAGTTGGAATGGAGTAGTGAACTCCTATTGGATTGGAGTATTGTACTCCAACTGGAATGGAGTGGCGAGCACCTGTTAGATTGGGGTATTGTACTCCAGCTGGAATGGAGTAGCAAACTCCTGTTGGATTTGAGTATTGTACTACAGTTGGAATGGGGTAGTGAACACCTGTTGGATTGGTGTATTGTACTCCCGTTGGAATGGAGTAGCAAACTCCTTTTGGATTGGGGTATTGTACTCCAGTTAGAATGGAGTAGCGAACTCCTGTTGGATTGGAGTATTGTAGTCCCGTTGGAACGGAATAGTGTACTCCTGTTGGACTGGAAGATTGTACTCCCGTCGGACTGGAAGAGTGTACTCCCGTCAGACTGGAAGATTGTACTCCCATCGGACTGGAAGATTGTACTCCCGTCGGAATGGAATATTGAACTCCTGTCGGGCTGGAAGATTGTACTCCCGTCGGAATGGAATATTGTACTCCCGTCGGAATGGAATATTGTACTCTCTTCGGACTGGAAGATTGTACTGCCGTCGGACTGGAGTATTGTACTCCTGTTGGACTGGAATATTGTACTCCCGTCGGAATCGAATATTGTACTCCAGTCGGACTGGAGTCATTTACACCTGTCGGACTGGAATATCGTACTCCTGTCAGACTGGAATATGGTACTCCAGACAGAATGAAGTAGTGAACTCCTGTTGGATTGGAATATTGTACTCCAGTTGGAATGGAGTAGCGAGCTCCTGTTGGATTGGAGTATTGTACTCCAGTTGGAATGGGGTAGTGAACTCCTGTTGGATTGCGGTATTGTACTCCAGTTGCAATGGAGTAGTGAACTCCTATTGGATTGGAGTATTGTACTCCAACTGGAATGGAGTGGCGAGCTCCTGTTAGATTGGGGTATTGTACTCCAGCTGGAATGGAATAGCGAACTCCTGTTGGATTGGAGGATTTTTCTGCAGTTGGAATAGAGTCGCGAAGTCCTTTTGGATCGGGATATTGTACTCCAGTTGGAATGGAGCAGTGAACTCCTGTTGGATTGGTGTATTGTACTCCAGCTGGAATGGAGTAGCGAACTCCTGTTGGATTGGGGTATTGTACTCCAGCTGGAATGGAGTAGCAAACTCCTGTTGGATTTGAGTATTGTACTACAGTTGGAATGGGGTAGTGAACACCTGTTGGATTGGTGTAATGTACTCCCGTTGGAATGGAGTAGCGAACTCCTTTTGGATTGGGGTATTGTACTCCAGTTAGAATGGAGTAGTGAACTCCTGTTGGAATGTAGTATTGTACTCCAGCTGGAATGGAATAGCGAACTCCTGTTGGATTGGAGTATTGTACTCCAGCTGGAATGGAGTAGCGAACTCCTGTTGGAATGGAGTAGCGAACTCCTGTTGGATTGGAGTATTGTACTCCAGCTGGAATGAAGTAGCAAAATCCTGTTGGATTGGAGCATTGTACTCCAGTTGTAATGGAGTAGCGAGCTCCTGTTGGGTTGGTGTATTGTACTCCAGTTGTAATGGAGTAGTGAGCTCCTGTTGGATTGGGGTCTTGTACTCCCGTTGGAATGGAGTACCGAACTCCTGTTGGATTTGAGTATTGTACTCCAGCTGGAATGGAGTAGCGAACTCCTGTTGGATTGGAGGATTGTTCTGCAGTTGGAATAGAGTAGTGAACTGCTTTTGGATTGGGGTATTGTACTCCAGTTGGAATGGAGCAGTGAACTCCTGTTGGATTATAGTATTGTACTCCAGTTGGAATGGAGCAGTGAACTCCTGTTGGATTGGAGTATTGAACTCCAGTTGGAATAGAGTAGTGAACTCCTTTTAGATTGCGGTATTGTACTCCACCTGGAATGGTACATTGAACTCCTGTTGGATTGGGGTACGGTACTCCATTTGGAATGGTGTAGCGAACTCCTGTTGGATTGGAGTATTGTACTCCAGCCGGAATGGAATAGCGAACTCCTGTTGGATTGGGGTATTGTACTGCAGCTGGAATGGAGATGCAAACTACTGTTGGATTTGAGTATTGTACTACAGTTGCAATGGGGTAGTGAACACCTGTTGGATTGGTGTATTGTACTCCCGTTGGAATGGAGTAGCGAACTCCTGTTGGATTGGGGTATTGTACTCCAGTTGGAATGGAGTAGCGAACTCCTGTTGGATTGGAGGATTGTTCTGCAGTTGGAATAGAGTAGCGAACTGCTTTTGGATTGGGGTATTGTACTCCAGTTGGAATGGAGTAGCGAACTCCTGTTGGATTGGAGTATTGTACTCCAGTTGGAATGAAGTAGCGAACTTCTGTTGGATTGGGGTATTGTACTTCAGTTGGAATGGAGTAGTGAACTCCTATTGGATTGGAGTATTGTACTCCAGCTGGAATGGAGTAGCGAGCTCCTGTTAGATTGGGGTATTGTACTCCAACTGGAATGGAGTAGCAAATTCCTGTTGGATTGGAGTATTGTACTCCAACTGGAATGGGGTAGTGAACTCCTGTTGGAGTGGTGTATTGTACTCCCGTTGGAATGGAGTAGCGAACTCCTGTTGGATTGTAGTATTGTACTCCAGTTAGAATGGAGTAGCGAACTCCTGTTGGATTGTAGTATTGTACTCCAGTTAGAATGGAGTAGCGAACTCCTGTTGGATTGGAGTATTTTACTCCAGCAGGAATGGAGTAACGAACTCCTGTTGGATTGGAGGATTTTTCTGCCATTGGAATAGAGTCGTGAACTCCTTTTGGATTGGGATATTGTACTCTAGTTGGAATGGAGCAGTGAACTCCTGTTGGAATGTAGTATTGTACTCCAGCTGGAATGGATTAGCGAACTCCTGTTGGATTCGAGTGTTGTACTTCAGTTGGTATGCAGTAGCGAACTCCTCTAGTATTGGAGTATTGTACTCCAGTTGGAATGGAGTAGCAAACTCCTTTTGGATTGGAGTATTGGATTCCCACTGGAATTGAGTAGCGAACACCTGTTGGATTGGGGTATTGTACTCCAGTTGGATTGGAGTAAGGAACTCCTGTTGTGGTATTGTACTCCTGTTGGAATGGAGAAGCGAACTCCTGTTGGATTGGAGTATTGTACTCCAGTTAGAATGGAGTAGCGAACTAGTTTTGGATCGGGGTATTGTACTCCAACTGGAATGGAACATTGAACTCCTGTTGGTTTGGGGCATGTTACTCCAGTTGGAATAGAGTAGCGAGCTCCTGTTGGATTGGAGTATTGTATTCCAGATGAAATGGAGTCGCGAACTCCTGTTGGATTGGAGTATTGTACTCCATTTGGAATGGATTTGTGAACTCCTGTTGGACTGCGCTATTCTACTCCATTTGGAATGGAGTAACGAACTCCTGTTGGATTGGGGCATTGTACTCCAGTTGGAATGGAGTAGCAAACTCCTGTTGGATTGGAGTATTGTACTCCAGCTATAATGAAGTAGCGAACTACTTTTGGATCGGGGTATTTTACTCCAGTTGGAATGGAGGAGTGAACTCCTGTTGGATTGGAGTATTGTACTCCAGCTGGAATGGATTAGCGACCTCCCTTTGGATTGGGGTATTGTACTCCCGTTGGAATGGAGCAGTGAACTCCTGTTGGATTGGAGTATTGTACTCCAGTTGGAATAGAGTAGCGAACTACTTTTGTATTGAGGTATTGTACTCCAGCTGGAATGGAACATTGAACACTTCTTGGTTTGGGGCATGGTACTCCAGTTGGAATAGAGTAGCGAGCTCCTGTTGGATTGGAGTATTGTACTCCAGTTGAAATGGAGTCGCGAACACCTTTTGGATTGGAGTATTGTACTCCAGCTGGAATGGAACATTGAACACTTCTTGGTTTGGGGTACGGTACTCCAGTTGGAATAGAGTAGCGAGCTCCTGTTGGATTGGAGTATTGTATTCCAGTTGAAATGGAGTCGCGAACTCCTTTTGGATTGGAGAATTGTACTCCAGCTGGAATGGAGCAGCGAGCTCCCGTTGGATTGGAGGATTGTACTGCAGTTGGAATAGAGTCGCAAACTCCTTTTGGATTGGTGTGTTGTACTCCAGTTGGAATGGAGTAGCGAACTCCTGTTGGATTGGAGGATTTTTCTGCAGTTGGAATAGAGTCGCGAAGTCCTTTTGGATCGGGATATTGTACTCCAGTTGGAATGGAGCAGTGAACTCCTGTTGGATTGGTGTATTGTACTCCAGCCGGAATGGAGTAGCGAACTCCTGTTGGATTGGGGTATTGTACTCCAGCTGGAATGGAGTAGCAAACTCCTGTTGGAATTGAGTATTGTACTACAGTTGGAATGGGGTAGTGAACACCTGTTGGATTGCTGTATTGTACTCCCGTTGGAATGGAGTAGGGAACTCCTTTTGGATTGTGGCATTGTACTCAAGTTAGAATGGAGTAGCGAACTCCTGTTGGATTGTAGTATTGTACTCCAGCTGGAATGGAATAGCGAACTCCTGTTGGATTGGAGGATTTTTCTGCAGTTGGAATAGAGTCGCGAAGACCTTTTGGATCGGGATATTGTACTCCAGTTGGAATGGAGCAGTGAACTCCTGTTGGACTGGTGTATTGTACTCCCGCTGGAAAGGAGTAGCGAACTCCTGTTTGATTGGGGTATTGTACTCCAGCTGGAATGGAGTAGCAAACTCCTGTTGGATTTGAGTATTGTACTACAGTTGGAATGGGGTAGTGAACACCTGTTGGATTGGTGTATTGTACTACAGTTGGAATGGAGTAGCGAACTCCTTTTGGATTGTAGTATTGCACTCCAGCTGGAATGGAATAGCGAGCTCCTGTTGGATTGGAGGATTTTTCTGCAGTTGGAATAGAGTCGCGAAGTCCTTTTGGATCGGGATATTGTACTCCAGTTGGAATGGAGCAGTGAACTCCTGTTGGATTGGTGTATTGTACTCCAGCTGGAATGGAGTAGCGAACTCCTGTTGGATTGGTGTATTGTACTCCCGTTGGAATGGAGTAGTGAACTCCTGTTGGATTGGGGTATTGTACTCCAGTTAGAATGGAGTAGCGAACTCCTGTTGGATTGGAGTATTGTACTCCAGTCCGTATGCAGTAGCGAACTCCTCTTGGATTGGAGTAATGTACTCCGTAGGAATGGAGTAGCAAACTCCTTTTGGATTGGAGTATTGTACTCCCGCTGGAATGGACTTGCGAATTCCTGTTGGATTGGGGTATTGTACTGCTGTTGGAATAGAATAGCGAACTCTTTTGGATTGAGGTATTGTACTCCAGTTGGAATGGAGCACTGAACTCCTGTTGTATTGGAGTATTGTACTCCAGATGGAATAGAGTAGCGAACTCCTGTTGTACTGTGGTGTTGTACTCCAGTTGGAATGGAGTAGCGAACTCCTGTTGGATTGGTGTATTGTACTCTAGCTGGAATGGAGTAGCGAACTTCTTTTGGATTGGGGTATTGTACTCCAGTTAGAATGGAGTAGCGAACTCCTGTTGGATTGTAGTATTGTACTCCAGCTGGAATGGAATAGCGAACTCCTGTTGGATTGGGGTATTGTACTCCAGTTGGAATGGAGCAGTGAACTCCTTTTGGATTGGAGTATTGGACTCCCGCTGGAATGTGGTAGTGAACTCCTGTTGGGTTGGAGGATTGTATGCTGTTGGAATAGAATAGCGATCTCTTTTGGATTGGGGTATTGTACTCCAGATGGAATAGAGTAGCGAACTCCTATTGTATTGTGGTGTTGTACTCCAGTTGGAGTAGAGTAGTGAACTCCTGTTGGATTGGTGTATTGTACTCTAGCTGGAATAGAGTAGCGAACTCCTGTTTGATTGGGGTATTGTGCTCCAGTTGGAATGGAGTAGCGAACTCCTGTTGGATTGGAGTATTTTACTCCAGCTGGAATGGAGCAGCGAACTCCTGTTGGATTGGAGGATTGTTCTGCAGTTGGAATAGTGTAGAGAACTGCTTTTGTATTGGGGTATTGTACACCAGTTCGAATGGAGCAGTGAACTCCTGTTGGATTGGAGTATTGAATTCCAGTTGGAATAGAGTAGTGAACTCCATTTAGATTGGGGTATTGTACTCCAGCTGGAATGGTACATTGAATTCCTGTTGGATTGGGGTACGGTACTCCAGTTGGAATGGAGTAGCGAACACCTGTTGGATTGGAGTATTGTACTGCAGTTGGAATGAAGTAGCGAACTCCTGTTGGATTGGGGTTTTGTACTCCAGTTAGAATGGAGTAGCGAACTCCTGTTGGATTGTAGTATTGTACTCCAGCTGGAATGGAATAGCGAACTCCTGTTGGATTGGAGGATTTTTCTGCAGTTGGAATAGAGTCGCGAAGTCCTTTTGGATCGGGATATTGTACTCCAGTTGGAATGGAGCAGTGAACTCCTGTTGGATTGGTGTATTGTACTCCAGCCGGAATGGAGTAGCGAACTCCTGTTGGATTGGGGTATTGTACTCCAGCTGGAATGGAGTAGCAAACTCCTGTTGGATTTGAGTATTGTTCTACAGTTGGAATGGGGTAGTGAACACCTGTTGGATTGGTGTGTTGTACTCCCGTTGGAATGGAGTAGCGAACTCCTTTTGGATTGGGGTATTGTACTCCAGTTAGAATGGAGTAGCGAACTCCTGTTGGATTGTAGTATTGTACTCCAGCTGGAATGGAATAGCGAACTCCTGTTGGATTGGAGGATTTTTCTGTAGTTGGAATAGAGTCGCGAAGACCTTTTGGATCGGGATATTGTACTCGAGTTGGAATGGAGCAGTGAACTCCTGTTGGACTGGTGTATTGTACTCCAGCTGGAATGGAGTAGCGTACTCCTGTTGGATTGGGGTATTGTACTCCAGCTGGAATGGAGTTGCAAACTCCTGTTGGATTTGAGTATTGTACTACCGTTGGAATGGGGTAGTGAACACCTGTTGGATTGGTGTATTGTACTATAGTTGGAATGGAGTAGCGAACTCCTTTTGGATTGGGGTATTGTACTCCAGTTACAATGGAGTAGCGAACTCCTGTTGGATTGTAGTATTGTACTCCAGCTGGAATGGAATAGCGAGCTCCTGTTGGATTGGAGGATTTTTCAGAAGTTGGAATAGAGTCGCGAAGTCCTTTTGGATCGGGATATTGTACTCCAGTTGGAATGGAGCAGTGAACTCCTGTTGGATTGGTGTATTGTACTCCAGCTGGAATAGAGTAGCGAACTCCTGTTGGATTGGTGTATAGTACTCCTGTTGGAATGGAGTAGCGAACTCCTGTTGGATTGGGGTATTGTACTCCAGTTAGAATGGAGTAGCGAACTCCTGTTGGATTGGAGTATTGTACTCCAGTCCGTATGCAGTAGCGAACTCCTCTTGGATTGGAGTAATGTACTCCGTTGGAATGGAGTAGCAAACTCCTTTTGGATTGGAGTATTGTACTCCCGCTGGAATGGACTAGCGAATTCCTGTTGGATTGGGGTCTTGTACTCCTGTTGGAATGGAGTAGCGACCTCCTGTTGGATTGGAGTATTTTTCTGCAGCTGGAATGGAGTAGCGAACTCCTGTTGGATTGGAGGATTTTTCTGCCGTTGGAATAGAGTTGTGAACTCCTTTTGGATCGGGATATTGTACTCCAGTTGGAATGGAGCAGTGAACTCCTGTTGGATTGGGGTATTGTACTCCAGCCGGAATGGAGTAGCGAACTCCTGTTGGATTGGGGTATTGTACTCCAGCCGGAATGGAGTAGCAAACTCCTGGCGGATTTGAGTATTGTACTACAGTTGGAATGGGGTAGTGAACACCTGTTGGATTGGGGTATTGTACTGCCGTTGGACTGGAGTAGCGAACTCCTTTTGGATTGGGGTATTGTACTCCAGTTACAATGGAGTAGCGAACTCCTGTTGAATTGTAGTATTGTACACCTGCTGGATTGGAATAGCGAACTCCTGTTGGATTGGAGGATTTTTCTGCAGTTGGAATAGAGTCGCGAAGACCTTTTGGATCGGGATATTGTACTCCAGTTGGAATGGAGCAGTGAACTCCTGTTGGATTGGTGTATTGTACTCCTGCTGGAATGGAGTAGCGAACTCCTGTTGGATTGGTGTATTGTACTCCCGTTGGAATGGAGTAGTGAACTCCTGTTTGATTGGGGTATTGTACTCCAGTTAGAATGGAGTAGCGAACTCCTGTTGGATTGGAGTATTGTACTCCAGTCCGTATGCAGTAGCGAACTCCTCTTGGATTGGAGTAATGTAATCCGTTGGAATGGAGTAGCAAACTCCTTTTGGATTGGAGTATTGTACTCCCGCTGGAATGGAGTAGCGAACTCCTGTTGGATTGGAGTATTGTACTCCAGTCCGTATGCAGTAGCGAACTCCTCTTGGATTGGAGTAATGTAATCCGTTGGAATGGAGCAGTGAACTCTTTTTGGATTGGAGTATTGGACTCCCGCTGGAATGGAGTAGTGAACTCCTGTTGGATTGGAGGATTGTACTGCTGTTGGAATAGAATAGCGAACTCTTTTGGATTGGGGTATTGTACTCCAGTTGGAATGGAGCACTGAACTCCTGTTGGATTGGAGTATTGTACTCCAGATGGAATAGAGTAGCGAACTCCTGTTGTATTGTGGTGTTGTACTCCAGTTGGAATGGAGTAGCGAACTCCTGTTGGATTGGTGTATTGTACTCTAGCTGGAGTGGAGTAGCGAACTCCTTTTGGATTGGGGTATTGTACTCCAGTTAGAATGGAGTAGCGAACTCCTGTTGGATTGTAGTATTGTACTCCAGCTGGAATGGAATAGCGAACTCCTGTTGTATTGGGGTATTGTACTCCAGTTGGAATGGAGCAGTGAACTCCTTTTGGATTGGAGTATTGGACTCCCGCTGGAATGGGGTAGTGAACTCCTGTTGGATTGGAGGATTGTACTGCTGTTGGAATAGAATAGCGATCTCTTTTGGATTGGGGTATTGTACTCCAGATGGAATAGAGTAGCGAACTCCTGTTGTATTGTGGTGTTGTACTCCAGTTGGAATGGAGCAGTGAACTCCTGTTGGATTGGTGTATTGTACTCTAGCTGGAATAGAGTAGCGAACTCCTGTTGGACTGGGGTATTGTTCTCCAGTTGGTATGGAGTAGTGAACTCCTGTTGGATTGGAGTATTGTACTCTGGCTTAAATGGAGTAGCGAACTCCTGTTTGATTGGGGTATTGTGCTCCAGTTGGAATGGAGTAGCGAACTCCTGTTGGATTGGAGTATTGTACTCCAGCTGGAATGGAGTAGCGAACTCCTGTTGGATTGGAGGATTGTTCTGCAGTTGGAATAGAGTAGCGAACTGCTTTTGAATTGGGGTATTGTACTCCAGTTGGAATGGAGCAGTGAACTCCTGTTGGATTGGAGTATTGAACTCCAGTTGGAATAGAGTAGTGAACTCCATTTAGATTGGGGTATTGTACTCCAGCTGAAATGGTACATTGAACTCCTGTTGGATTGGTGTACGGTACTCCAGTTGGAATGAAGTAGCGAACTCCTGTTGGATTGGGGTTTTGTACTCCAGTTAGAATGGAGTAGCGAACTCCTGTTGGATTGTAGTATTGTACTCCAGCTGGAATGGAATAGCGAACTCCTGTTGGATTGGAGGATTTTTCTGCAGTTGGAATAGAGTCGCGAAGTCCTTTTGGATCGGGATATTGTACACCAGTTGGAATGGAGCAGTGAACTCCTGTTGGATTGGTGTATTGTACTCCAGCTGGAATGGAGTAGCGAACTCCTGTTGGATTGGGGTATTGTACTCCAACTGGAATGGAGTAGCAAACTCCTGTTGGATTTGAGTATTGTACTACAGTTGGAATGGGGTAGTGAACACCTGTTGGATTGGTGTGTTGTACTCCCGTTGGAATGGAGTAGCGAACTCCTTTTGGATTGGGGTATTGTACTCCAGTTAGAATGGAGTAGCGAACTCCTGTTGGATTGTAGTATTGTACTCCTGCTGGAATGGAATAGCGAACTCCTGTTGGATTGGAGGATTTTTCTGCAGTTGGAATAGAGTCGCGAAGACCTTTTGGATCGGGATATTGTACTCGAGTTGGAATGGAGCAGTGAACTCCTGTTGGACTGGTGTATTGTACTCCAGCTGGAATGGAGTAGCGTACTCCTGTTAGATTGGGGTATTGTACTCCAGCTGGAATGGAGTTGCAAACTCCTGTTGGATTTGAGTATTGTACTACCGTTGGAATGGGGTAGTGAACACCTGTTGGATTGGTGTATTGTACTATAGTTGGAATGGAGTAGCGAACTCCTTTTGGATTGGGGTATTGTACTCCAGTTACAATGGAGTAGCGAACTCCTGTTGGATTGTAGTATTGTACTCCAGCTGGAATGGAATAGCGAGCTCCTGTTGGATTGGAGGATTTTTCTGCAGTTAGAATAGAGTCGCGAAGTCCTTTTGGATCGGGATATTGTACTCCAGTTGGAATGGAGCAGTGAACTCCTGTTGGATTGGTGTATTGTACTCCAGCTGGAATAGAGTAGCGAACTCCTGTTGGATTGGTGTATAGTACTCCTGTTGGAATGGAGTAGCGAACTCCTGTTGGATTGGGTTATTGTACTCCAGTTAGAATGGAGTAGCGAACTCCTGTTGGATTGGAGTATTGTACTCCAGTCCGTATGCAGTAGCGAACTCCTCTTGGATTGGAGTAATGTACTCCGTTGGAATGGAGTAGCAAACTCCTTTTGGATTGGAGTATTGTTCTCCCGCTGGAATGGACTAGCGAATTCCTGTTGGATTGGGGTTTTGTACTCCTGTTGGAATGGAATAGCGACCTCCTGTTGGATTGGAGTATTTTTCTGCAGCTGGAATGGAGTAGCGAACTCCTGTTGGATTGGAGGATTTTTCTACCGTTGGAATAGAGTTGTGAACTCCTTTTGGATCGGGATATTGTACTCCAGTTGGAATGGAGCAGTGAACTCCTGTTGGATTAGTGTATTGTACTCCAGCCGGAATGGAGTAGCGAACTCCTGTTGGACTGGGGTATTGTACTCCAGCCGGAATGGAGTAGCAAACTCCTGGCGGATTTGAGTATTGTACCACAGTTGGAATGGGGTAGTGAACACCTGTTGGATTGGGGTATTGTACTGCCGTTGGACTGGAGTAGCGAACTCCTTTTGGATTGGAGTATTGTACTCCAGTTAGAATGGAGTAGCGAACTCCTGTTGGATTGTAGTATTGTACACCTGCTGGATTGGAATAGCGAACTCCTGTTGGATTGGAGGATTTTTCTGCAGTTGGAATAGAGTCGCGAAGAACTTTTGGATCGGGATATTGTACTCCAGTTGGAATGGAGCAGTGAACTCCTGTTGAATTGGTGTATTGTACTCCAGCTGGAATGCAGTAGCGAACTCCTGTTGGATTGGTGTATTGTACTCCCGTTGGAATGGTGTAGCGAACTCCTGTTGGATTGGGAATTTGTACTCCATTTAGAATGGAGTAGCGAACTCCTGTTGGATTGGAGTATTGTACTCCAGTCCGTATGCAGTAGCGAACTCCTCTTGGATTGGACTAATGTACTCCGTTGGAATGGAGTAGCAAACTCCTTTTGGATTGGAGTATTGTACTCCCGCTGGAATGGACTAGCGAATTCCTGTTGGATTGGGGTATTGTACTCCAGCTGGAATGGAGCAGTAAACTCCTGTTGGATTATAGTATTGTACGCCAGTTGGAATGGAGCAGTGAACTCCTGTTGGATTGGAGTATTGAACTCCAGTTGGAACAGAGTAGTGAACTCCTTTTAGATTGGGGTATTGTACTCCAGCTGAAATGGTACATTGAACTCCTGTTGGATTGGTGTACGGTACTCCAGTTGGAATGAAGTAGCGAACTCCTGTTGGATTGGGGTATTGTACTCCAGTTGGAATGGAACAGTGAACTCCTATTGGATGGAGTATTGTACTCCAACTGGAATGGAGTAGCGAGCTCCTGTTAGATTGGGGTCTTGTACTCCAGCTGCAATGGAGTAGCAAACTCCTGTTGGATTTGAGTATTGTACTACAGTTGGAATGGGGTAGTGAACACCTGTTGGATTGGAGTATTGTACTCCCGTTGGAATGGAGTAGCGAACTCCTTTTGGATTGGGGTATTGTACTCCAGTTAGAATGGAGTAGCAAACTCCTGTTGGATTGTAGTATTGTACTCCAGCTGGAATGGAATAGCGAACTCCTGTTGGATTGGAGGATTTTTCTGCAGTTGGAATAGAGTCGCGAAGTCCTTTTGGATCGGGATATTGTACTCCAGTTGGAATGGAGCAGTGAACTCCTGTTGGATTGATGTATTGTACTCCAGCCGGAATGGAGTAGCGAACTCCTGTTGGATTGGGGTATTGTACTCCAGCCGGAATGGAGTAGCAAACTCCTGTTGGATTTGAGTATTGTACTACAGTTGGAATGGAGCAGTGAACTCCTTTTGGATTGGAGTATTGGACTCCCGCTGGAATGGAGTAGTGAACTCCTTTTGGATTGGAGGATTGTACTGCTGTTGGAATAGAGTAGCGAACTCTTTTGGATTGGGGTATTGTACTCCAGTTGGAATGGAGCACTGAACTCCTGTTGGATTGGGGTATTGTACTCCAGATGGAATAGAGTAGCGAACTCCTGTTGTATTGTGGTGTTGTCCTCCAGTTGGAATGGAGTAGCGAACTCCTGTTGGATTGGTGTATTGTACTCTAGCTGGAATGGAGTAGCGAACTCCTTTTGGATTGGGGTATTGTACTCCAGTTAGAATGGAGTAGCGAACTCCTGTTGGATTGTAGTATTGTACTCCAGCTGGAATGGAATAGCGAACTCCTGTTGGATTGGGGTATTGTACTCCAGTTGGAATGGAGCAGTGAACTCCTTTTGGATTGGAGGATTGTACTGCTGTTGGAATAGAATAGCGAACTCTTTTGGATTGGGGTATTGTACTCCAGATGGAATAGAGTAGCGAACTCCTGTTGTATTGTGGTGTTGTACTCCAGTTGGAATGGAGTAGTGAACTCCTGTTGGATTGGTGTATTGTACTCTAGCTGGAATACAGTAGCGAACTCCTGTTGGATTGGGATATTGTACTCCAGTTGGTATGGAGTAGTGAACTCCTGTTGGATTGGAGTATTGTACTCTGGCTTAAATGGAGTAGCGAACTCCTGTTTGATTGGGGTATTGTGCTCCAGTTGGAATGGAGTAGCGAACTCCAGTTGGATTGGAGTATTGTAATCCAGCAGGAATGGAGTAGCGAATTCCTGTTGGATTGGAGGATTGTTCTGCAGTTGGAATAGAGTAGCGAACTGCTTTTGTATTGGGGTATTGTATCAAGTTGGAATGGAGCAGTGAACTCCTGTTGGATTGGAGTATTGAACTCCAGTTGGAATAGAGTAGTGAACTCCATTTAGATTGGGGTATTGTACTCCAGCTGGAATGGTACATTGAATTCCTGTTGGATTGGGGTACGGTACTCCATTTGGAATGGAGTAGCGAACTCCTGTTGGATTGGAGTATTGTACTCCAGTTGGAATGAAGTAGCGAACTCCTGTTGGATTGGGGTTTTGTACTCCAGTTAGAATGGAGCAGCGACCTCCTGTTGGATTGGAGTATTTTTCTGCAGCTGGAATGGAGTAGCGAACTCCTGTTGGATTGGAGGATTTTTCTGCAGTTGGAATAGAGTTGTGAACTCCTTTTGGATCGGGATATTGTACTCCAGTTGGAATGGAGCAGTGAACTCCTGTTGGATTGGTGTATTGTACTCCAGCCGGAATGGAGTAGCGAACTCCTGTTGGATTGGGGTATGGTACTCCAGCTGGAATGGAGTAGCAAACTCCTGGCGGATTTGAGTATTGTACTACACTTGGAATGGGGTAGTGAACACCTGTTGGATTGGTGTATTGTACTCCCGTTGGAATGGATTAGCGAACTCCTTTTGGAATGGGGTATTGTACTCCAGTTAGAATGGAGCAGTAAAATCCTGTTGGATTGTAGTATTGTACTCCAGCTGGAATGGAATAGCGAACTCCTGTTGGATTGGAGGATTTTTCTGCAGTTGGAATAGAGTAGTGAACTCCTTTTAGATTGCGGTATTGTACTCCAGCTGAAATGGTACATTGAACTCCTGTTGGATTGGTGTACGGTATTCCAGTTGGAATGAAGTAGCGAACTCCTGTTGGATTGGGGTATTGTACTCCAGCTGGAATGGAGTAGCAAACTCCTGTTGGATTTGAGTATTGTACTACAGTTGGAATGGGGTAGTGAACACCTGTTGGATTGGGGTATTGTACTCCAGTTGGAATGGAGTAGCGAACTCCTGTTGGATTGTAGTATTGTACTCCAGCTGGAATGGAATAGCGAACTCCTGTTGGATTGGAGGATTTTTCTGCAGTTGGAATAGAGTCACGAAGTCCTTTTGGATTGGGATATTGTACTCCAGTTGGAATGGAGCAGTGAACTCCTGTTGGATTGGTGTATTGTACTCCAGCTGAAATAGAGTAGCGAACTCCTGTTGGATTGTTGTATTGTACTCCCGTTGGAATGGAGTAGCGAACTCCTGTTGGATTGGGGTATTGTACTCCAGTTGGAATGGAGCAGTGAACTCCTTTTGGATTGGAGTATTGTACTCCCGCTGGAATGGACTAGCGAATTCCTGTTGGATTGGGGTATTGTACTCCAGTTGGAATGGAGCAGTGAACTCCTTTTGGATTGGAGTATTGGACTCCCGCTGGAATGGAGTAGGGAACTCCTGTTGGATTGGAGGATTGTACTGCTGTTGGAATAGAATAGCGAACTCTTTTGGATTGGGGTATTGTACTCCAGTTGGAATGGAGCACTGAACTCCTGTTGGATTGGAGTATTGTACTCCAGTTGGAATGGAGTAGCGAACTCCTGTTGGATTGGTGTATTGTACTCTAGCTGGAATGGAGTAGCGAACTCCTTTTGGATTGGGGTATTGTACTCCAGTTAGAATGGAGTAGCGAACTCCTGTTGGATTGTAGTATTGTACTCCAGCTGGAATGGAATAGTGAACTCCTGTTGGATTGGAGGATTTTTCTGCAGTTGGAATAGAGTCGCGAAGTCCTTTAGGATCGGGATATTGTACTCCAGTTGGAATGGAGCAGTGAACTCCTGTTGGATTGGAGTATTGAACTCCAGTTGGAATAGAGTAGTGAACTCCATTTAGATGGGGTATTGTACTCCAGCTGGAATGGTACATTGAACTCCTGTTGGATTGGGGTACGGTACTCCAGTTGGAAAGGAGTCGCGAACTCCTGTTGGATTGGAGTATTGTACTCCAGTTGGAATGAAGTAGCGAACTCCTGTTGGATTGGTGTATTGTACTCCAGCCGGAATGGAGTAGCGAACTCCTGTTGGATTGGAGTATTGTACTCCAGCTGGAATGGAGTAGCGAACTCCTGTTGGATTGGAGGATTGATCTGCAGTTGGAATAGAGTAGCGAAATGCTTTTGGATTGGGATATTGTACTCCAGTTGGAATGGAGCAGTGAACTCCTGTTGGATTGGAGTATTGAACTCCAGTTGGAATAGAGTAGTGAACTCCATTTAGATTGGGGTATTGTACTCTAGCTGGAATGGTACATTGAACTCCTGTTGGATTGGGGTATGGTACTCCAGTTGGAATGCAGTAGCGAGCTCTTGTTGGATTGGAGTATTGTACTCCAGTTGGAATGAAGTAGCGAACTCCTGTTGGATTGGGGTATTGTACTCCAGTTAGAATGGAGTAGCAACCTCCTGTTGGATTGGAGTATTTTTCTGCAGCTGGAATGGAGTAGCGAACTCCTGTTGGATTGGAGGATTTTTCTGCAGTTAGAATAGAGGTGTGAACTCCTTTGGGATCGGGATATTGTACTCCCGTTGGAATGGAGCAGTGAACTCCTGTTGGATTGGTGTATTGTACTCCAGCTGGAATGGAGTAGCGAACTCCTGTTGGATTGGAGTATTGTACTCCAGCCGGAATGAGGTAACGAACTCCTGTTGGATTATAGTATTGTACTCCAGTTAGAATGGTGTAGCGACCTCCTGTTGGATTGGAGTATTTTTCTGCAGCTGGAATGGAGTAGCGAGCTCCTGTTGGATTGGTGTATTGTACTCCAGTTGGAATGGAGCAGTGAACTCCTGTTGGATTATAGTATTGTACTCCAGTTGGAATGGAGCAGTGAACTCCTGTTGGATTGGAGTATTGAACTCCAGTTGGAATAGAGTAGTGAACTCCTTTTAGATTGGGGTATTGTACTCCAGCTGAAATGGTACATTGAACTCCTGTTGGATTGGTGTACGGTACTCCAGTTGGAATGGAGTAGCAAATTCCTGTTGGATTGGAGTATTGTACTCCAGCTGGAATGGAGTAGCGAACTCCTGTTGGATTGAAGGATTGTTCTGCAGTTGGAATAGAGTAGTGAACTGCTTTTGGATTGGGGTATTGTACTCCAGTTGGAATGGAGCAGTGAACTCCTGTTGGATTGTAGTATTGTACTCCAGCTGGAATGGAATAGCGAACTCCTGTTGGATTGGAGGATTTTTCTGCAGTTGGAATAGAGTCACGAAGTCCTTTTGGATTGGGATATTGTACTCCAGTTGGAATGGAGCAGTGAACTCCTGTTGGATTGGTGTATTGTACTCCAGCTGAAATAGAGTAGCGAACTCCTGTTGGATTGTTGTATTGTACTCCCGTTGGAATGGAGTAGCGAACTCCTGTTGGATTGGGGTATTGTACTCCAGTTGGAATGGAGCAGTGAACTCCTTTTGGATTGGAGTATTGTACTCCCGCTGGAATGGACTAGCGAATTCCTGTTGGATTGGGGTATTGTACTCCAGTTGGAATGGAGCAGTGAACTCCTTTTGGATTGGAGTATTGGACTCCCGCTGGAATGGAGTAGGGAACTCCTGTTGGATTGGAGGATTGTACTGCTGTTGGAATAGAATAGCGAACTCTTTTGGATTGGGGTATTGTACTCCAGTTGGAATGGAGCACTGAACTCCTGTTGGATTGGAGTATTGTACTCCAGTTGGAATGGAGTAGCGAACTCCTGTTGGATTGGTGTATTGTACTCTAGCTGGAATGGAGTAGCGAACTCCTTTTGGATTGGGGTATTGTACTCCAGTTAGAATGGAGTAGCGAACTCCTGTTGGATTGTAGTATTGTACTCCAGCTGGAATGGAATAGTGAACTCCTGTTGGATTGGAGGATTTTTCTGCAGTTGGAATAGAGTCGCGAAGTCCTTTAGGATCGGGATATTGTACTCCAGTTGGAATGGAGCAGTGAACTCCTGTTGGATTGGAGTATTGAACTCCAGTTGGAATAGAGTAGTGAACTCCATTTAGATGGGGTATTGTACTCCAGCTGGAATGGTACATTGAACTCCTGTTGGATTGGGGTACGGTACTCCAGTTGGAAAGGAGTCGCGAACTCCTGTTGGATTGGAGTATTGTACTCCAGTTGGAATGAAGTAGCGAACTCCTGTTGGATTGGTGTATTGTACTCCAGCCGGAATGGAGTAGCGAACTCCTGTTGGATTGGAGTATTGTACTCCAGCTGGAATGGAGTAGCGAACTCCTGTTGGATTGGAGGATTGATCTGCAGTTGGAATAGAGTAGCGAAATGCTTTTGGATTGGGATATTGTACTCCAGTTGGAATGGAGCAGTGAACTCCTGTTGGATTGGAGTATTGAACTCCAGTTGGAATAGAGTAGTGAACTCCATTTAGATTGGGGTATTGTACTCTAGCTGGAATGGTACATTGAACTCCTGTTGGATTGGGGTATGGTACTCCAGTTGGAATGCAGTAGCGAGCTCTTGTTGGATTGGAGTATTGTACTCCAGTTGGAATGAAGTAGCGAACTCCTGTTGGATTGGGGTATTGTACTCCAGTTAGAATGGAGTAGCAACCTCCTGTTGGATTGGAGTATTTTTCTGCAGCTGGAATGGAGTAGCGAACTCCTGTTGGATTGGAGGATTTTTCTGCAGTTAGAATAGAGGTGTGAACTCCTTTGGGATCGGGATATTGTACTCCCGTTGGAATGGAGCAGTGAACTCCTGTTGGATTGGTGTATTGTACTCCAGCTGGAATGGAGTAGCGAACTCCTGTTGGATTGGAGTATTGTACTCCAGCCGGAATGAGGTAACGAACTCCTGTTGGATTATAGTATTGTACTCCAGTTAGAATGGTGTAGCGACCTCCTGTTGGATTGGAGTATTTTTCTGCAGCTGGAATGGAGTAGCGAGCTCCTGTTGGATTGGTGTATTGTACTCCAGTTGGAATGGAGCAGTGAACTCCTGTTGGATTATAGTATTGTACTCCAGTTGGAATGGAGCAGTGAACTCCTGTTGGATTGGAGTATTGAACTCCAGTTGGAATAGAGTAGTGAACTCCTTTTAGATTGGGGTATTGTACTCCAGCTGAAATGGTACATTGAACTCCTGTTGGATTGGTGTACGGTACTCCAGTTGGAATGGAGTAGCAAATTCCTGTTGGATTGGAGTATTGTACTCCAGCTGGAATGGAGTAGCGAACTCCTGTTGGATTGAAGGATTGTTCTGCAGTTGGAATAGAGTAGTGAACTGCTTTTGGATTGGGGTATTGTACTCCAGTTGGAATGGAGCAGTGAACTCCTGTTGGATTATAGTATTGTACTCCAGTTGGAATGGAGCAGTGAACTCCTGTTGGATTGGAGTATTGAACTCCAGTTGGAATAGAGTAGTGAACTCCTTTTAGATTGGGGTATTGTACTCCAGCTGAAATGGTACATTGAACTCCTGTTGGATTGGTGTACGGTACTCCAGTTGGAATGGAGTAGCAAACTCCTGTTGGATTTTGGAGTATTGTACTCCAGTTGGAATGAAGTCGCGAACTCCTGTTGGATTGGGGTATTGTACTCCAGTTGGAATGGAGTAGTGAACTCCTATTGGATTGGAGTATTGTACTCCAACTGGAATGGAGTAGCGAGCTCCTGTTAGATTGGCGTATTGTACTCCAGCTGGAATGGAGTAGCAAACTCCTGTTGGATTTGAGTATTGTACTACAGTTGGAATGGGGTAGTGAACACCTGTTGGATTGCTGTATTGTACTCCCGTTGGATTGGAGTAGCAAACTCCTTTTGGATTGGGGTATTGTACTCCAGCTGGAATGGAATAGCGAACTCCTGTTGGATTGGAGGATTTTTCTGCAGTTGGAATAGAGCAGTGAACTCCTTTTGGATTGGAGTATTGGACTCCCGCTGGAATGGAGTAGTGAACTCCTGTTGGATTGGTGTATTGTACTCCAGCTGGAATGGAGTAGCGAACTCCTGTTGGATTGTGGTATTGAACTCCAGCTGGAATGGAGTAGCAAACTCCTGTTCGATTTGAGTATTGTACTACAGTTGGAATGGGGTAGTGAACACCTGTTGGATTGGTGTATTGTACTTCAGTTGGAATGGAGTAGCGAACTCCTTTTGGATTGGGGTATTGTACTCCAGTTAGAATGGAGTAGCGAACTCCTGTTGGATTGTAGTTTTGTACCCAGCTGGAATGGAATAGCGAACTCCTATTGGATTGGAGGATTTTTCTGCAGTTGGAATAGAGTCGCGAAGTCCTTTTGGATCGGGATATTGTACTCCAGTTGCAATAGAGTAGCGAACTCCTGTTGGATTGGTGTATTGTACTCCCGTTGGAATGGAGTAGCGAACTCCTGTTGGATTGGGGTATTGTACTCCAGTTAGAATGGAGTAGCGATCTCCTGTTGGATTGGATTATTGTACTCCAGTCCGTATGCAGTAGCGAACTCGTCTTGGATTGGAGTAATGTACTCCGTTGGAATGGAGTAGCAAACTCCTTTTGGATTGGAGTATTGTACTCCCGCTGGAATGGACTAGCGAATTCCTGTTGGATTGGGGTATTGTACTCCAGTTGGAATGGAGCAGTGAACTCCTTTTGGATTGGAGTATTGGACTCCCGCTGGAATGGAGTAGTGAACTCCTGTTGGATTGGAGGATTGTACTGCTGTTGGAATAGAATAGCAAACTCTTTTGGATTGGGGTATTGTACTCCAGTTGGAATGGAGCACTGAACTCCTGTTGGATTGGAGTATTGTACTCCAGATGGAATAGAGTAGCGAACTCCTGTTGTATTGTGGTGTTGTACTCCAGTTGGAATGGAGTAGCGAACTCCTGTTGGATTGGAGTATTGTACTCCAGTTGGAATGAAGTAGCGAACTCCTGTTGGATTGGTGTATTGTACTCCAGCCGGAATGGAGTAGCGACCTCCTGTTGGATTGGAGTGTTGTACTCCAGCTGGAATGGAGTAGCGAACTCCTGTTGGATTGGAGGATTGATCTGCAGTTGGAATAGAGTAGCGAAATGCTTTTGGATTGGGATATTGTACTCCAGTTGGAATGGAGCAGTGAACTCCTGTTGGATTGGAGTATTGAACTCCAGTTGGAATAGAGTAGTGAACTCCATTTAGATTGGGGTATTGTACTCCAGCTGGAATGGTACATTGAACTCCTGTGGGATTGGGGTACGGTACTCCAGTTCGAATGCAGTAGCGAACTCCTGTTGGATTGGAGTATTGTACTCCAGTTGGAATGAAGTAGCGAACTCCTGTTGGATTGGGGTATTGTACTCCAGTTAGAATGGAGTAGCGACCTCCTGTTGGATTGGAGTATTTTTCTGCAGCTGGAATGGAGTAGCGAACTCCTGTTGTATTGGAGGATTTTTCTTTCGTTGGAATAGAGGTGTGAACTCCTTTGGGATCGGGATATTGTACTCCCGTTGGAATGGAGCAGTGAACCCCTGTTGGATTGGTGTATTGTACTCCAGCTGGAATGGAGTAGCGAACTCCTGTTGGATTGGAGTATTGTACTCCAGCTGGAATGGAGTAGCGAACTCCTGTTGGATTGGAGTATTGTACTCCAGCCGGAATGAAGTAGCGAACTCCTGTTGGATTGGAGCATTGTACTCCAGTTGTAATGGAGTAGCGAGCTCCTGTTGGATTGGTGTATTGTACTCCAGTTGGAATGGGGTAGTGAACTTCTGTTGGATTGGGTTCTTGTACTCCCGTTGTAATGGAGTAGCGAACTCCTGTTGGATTGGGGTATTGTACTCCAGTTAGAATGGAGTAGCAACCTCCTGTTGGATTGGAGTATTTTTCTGCAGCTGGAATGGAGTAGCGAACTCCTGTTGGATTGGAGGATTTTTCTGCAGTTAGAATAGAGGTGTGAACTCCTTTGGGATCGGGATATTGTACTCCCGTTGGAATGGAGCAGTGAACTCCTGTTGGATTGGTGTATTGTACTCCAGCTGGAATGGAGTAGCGAACTCCTGTTGGATTGGAGTATTGTACTCCAGCCGGAATGAGGTAACGAACTCCTGTTGGATTATAGTATTGTACTCCAGTTAGAATGGTGTAGCGACCTCCTGTTGGATTGGAGTATTTTTCTGCAGCTGGAATGGAGTAGCGAGCTCCTGTTGGATTGGTGTATTGTACTCCAGTTGGAATGGAGCAGTGAACTCCTGTTGGATTATAGTATTGTACTCCAGTTGGAATGGAGCAGTGAACTCCTGTTAGATTGGAGTATTGAACTCCAGTTGGAATAGAGTAGTGAACTCCTTTTAGATTGGGGTATTGTACTCCAGCTGGAATGGTACATTGAACTCCTGTTGGATTGGTGTACGGTACTCCAGTTGGAATGGAGTAGCAAATTCCTGTTGGATTGGAGTATTGTACTCCAGCTGGAATGGAGTAGCGAACTCCTGTTGGATTGAAGGATTGTTCTGCAGTTGGAATAGAGTAGTGAACTGCTTTTGGATTGGGGTATTGTACTCCAGTTGGAATGGAGCAGTGAACTCCTGTTGGATTATAGTATTGTACTCCAGTTGGAATGGAGCAGTGAACTCCTGTTGGATTGGAGTATTGAACTCCAGTTGGAATAGAGTAGTGAACTCCTTTTAGATTGGGGTATTGTACTCCAGCTGGAATGGTACATTGAACTCCTGTTGGATTGGGGTACGGTACTCCAGTTGGAATGCAGTAGCGAACTCCTGTTGGATTGGAGTATTGTACTCCAGTTGGAATGAAGTAGCGAACTCCTGTTGGATTGGGGTATTGTACTCCAGTTAGAATGGAGTAGCGACCTCCTGTTGGATTGGAGTATTTTTCTGCAGCTGGAATGGAGTAGCGAACTCCTGTTGGATTGGAGGATTTTTCTTTCGTTCGAATAGAGGTGTGAACTCCTTTGGGATCGGGATATTGTACTCCCGTTGGAATGGAGCAGTGAACTCCTGCTGGATTGGTGTATTGTACTCCAGCTGGAATGGAGTAGCGAACTCCTTTTGGATTGGGGTATTGTACTCCAGCTGGAATGGAGTAGCGAACTCCTGTTGGATTGGAGTATTGTACTCCAGCCGGAATGAAGTAGCGAACTCCTGTTGGATTGGAGCATTGTACTCCAGTTGTAATGGAGTAGGGAGCTCCTGTTGCAATGGTGTATTGTACTCCAGTTGGAATGGGGTAGTGAACTTCTGTTGGATTGGGGTCTTGTACTCCCGTTGGAATGGAGTAGCGAACTCCTGTTGGATTGGAGTATTGTACTCCAGCTGGAATGGAGTAGCGAACTCCTGTTGGATTGAAGGATTGTTCTGCAGTTGGAATAGAGTAGTGAACTGCTTTTGGATTGGGGTATTGTACGCCAGTTGGAATGGAGCAGTGAACTCCTGTTGGATTATAGTATTGTACTCCAGTTGGAATGGAGCAGTGAACTCCTGTTGGATTGGAGTATTGAACTCCAATTGGAATAGAGTAGTGAACTCCTGTTGGATTGGTGTATTGTACTCCAGCTGGAATAGAGTAGCGAACTCCTGTTGGATTGGTGTATTGTACTCACGTTGGAATGGAGTAGCGAACTCCTGTTGGATTGGGGTATTGTACTCCAGTTGGAATGGAGTAGCGAACTCCTGTTGGATTGGATTATTGTACTCCAGTCCGTATGCAGTAGTGAACTCCTCTTGGATTGGAGTAATGTACTCCGTTGGAATGGAGTAGCAAACTCCTTTTGGATTGGAGTATTGTACTCCCGCTGGAATGGACTAGCGAATTCCTGTTGGATTGGGGTATTGTACTCCAGTTGGAATGGAGCAGTGAACTCCTTTTGGATTGGAGTATTGGACTCCCGCTGGAATGGAGTAGTGAACTGCTGTTGGATTGGAGGATTGTACTGCTGTTGGAATAGAATAGCGAACTCTTTTGGATTGGGGTATTGTACTCCAGTTGGAATGGAGCACTGAACTCCTGTTGGATTGGAGTATTGTACTCCAGATGGAATAGAGTAGCGAACTCCTGTTGTATTGTGGTGTTGTACTCCAGTTGGAATGGAGTAGCGAACTCCTGTTGGATTGGTGTATTGTACTCTAGCTGGAATGGAATAGCGAACTCCTGTTGGATTGGAGGATTTTTCTGCAGTTGGAATAGAGTCGCGAAGTCCTTTTGGATCGGGATATTGTACTCCAGTTGGAATGGAGCAGTGAACTCCTGTTGGATTGGAGTATTGAACTCCAGTTGGAATAGAGTAGTGAACTCCATTTGGATTGGGGTATTGTAGTCCAGCTGGAATGGTACATTGAACTCCTGTTGGATTGGGGTATGGTACTCCAGTTGGAATAGAGTCGCGAAGTCCTTTTGGATCGGGATATTGTACTCCAGTTGGAATAGAGTAGCGAACTCCTGTTGGATTGGTGTATTGTACTCCCGTTGGAATGGAGTAGCGAACTCCTGTTGGATTGGGGTATTGTACTCCAGTTAGAATGGAGTAGCGAACTCCTGTTGGATTGGATTATTGTACTCCAGTCCGTATGCAGTAGCGAACTCCTCTTGGATTGGAGTAATGTACTCCGTTGGAATGGAGTAGCAAACTCCTTTTGGATTGGAGTATTGTACTCCCGCTGGAATGGACTAGCGAATTCCTGTTGGATTGGGGTATTGTACTCCAGTTGGAATGGAGCAGTGAACTCCTTTTGGATTGGAGTATTGGACTCCCGCTGGAATGGAGTAGTGAACTCCTGTTGGATTGGAGGATTGTACTGCTGTTGGAATAGAATAGCGAACTCTTTTGGATTGGGGTATTGTACTCCAGTTGGAATGGAGCACTGAACTCCTGTTGGATTGGAGTATTGTACTCCAGATGGAATAGAGTAGCGAACTCCTGTTGTATTGTGGTGTTGTACTCCAGTTGGAATGGAGTAGCGAACTCCTGTTGGATTGGTGTATTGTACTCTAGCTGGAATGGAATAGCGAACTCCTGTTGGATTGGAGGATTTTTCTGCAGTTGGAATAGAGTCGCGAAGTCCTTTTGGATCGGAATATTGTACTCCAGTTGGAATGGAGCAGTGAACTCCTGTTGGATTGGAGTATTGAACTCCAGTTGGAATAGAGTAGTGAACTCCATTTGGATTGGGGTATTGTAGTCCAGCTGGAATGGTACATTGAACTCCTGTTGGATTGGGGTATGGTACTCCAGTTGGAATAGAGTCGCGAAGTCCTTTTGGATCGCGATATTGTACTCCAGTTGGAATAGAGTTGCGAACTCCTGTTGGATTGGTGTATTGTACTCCCGTTGGAATGGAGTAGCGAACTCCTGTTGGATTGGGGTATTGTACTCCAGTTAGAATGGAGTAGCGAACTCCTGTTGGATTGGATTATTGTACTCCAGTCCGTATGCAGTAGCGAACTCCTCTTGGATTGGAGTAATGTACTCCGTTGGAATGGAGTAGCAAACTCCTTTTGGATTGGAGTATTGTACTCCCGCTGGAATGGACTAGCGAATTCCTGTTGGATTGGGGTATTGTACTCCAGTTGGAATGGAGCAGTGAACTCCTTTTGGATTGGAGTATTGGACTCCCGCTGGAATGGAGTAGTGAACTCCTGTTGGATTGGAGGATTGTACTGCTGTTGGAATAGAATAGCGAACTCTTTTGGATTGGGGTATTGTACTCCAGTTGGAATGGAGCACTGAACTCCTGTTGGATTGGAGTATTGTACTCCAGATGGAATAGAGTAGCGAACTCCTGTTGTATTGTGGTGTTGTACTCCAGTTGGAATGGAGTAGCGAACTCCTGTTGGATTGGAGTATTGTACTCCAGTTGGAATGAAGTAGCGAACTCCTGTTGGATTGGTGTATTGTACTCCAGCCGGAATGGAGTAGCGACCTCCTGTTGGATTGGAGTGTTGTACTCCAGCTGGAATGGAGTAGCGAACTCCTGTTGGATTGGAGGATTGATCTGCAGTTGGAATAGAGTAGCGAAATGCTTTTGGATTGGGATATTGTACTCCAGTTGGAATGGAGCAGTGAACTCCTGTTGGATTGGAGTATTGAACTCCAGTTGGAATAGAGTAGTGAACTCCATTTAGATTGGGGTATTGTACTCCAGCTGGAATGGTACATTGAACTCCTGTGGGATTGGGGTACGGTACTCCAGTTGGAATGCAGTAGCGAACTCCTGTTGGATTGGAGTATTGTACTCCAGTTGGAATGAAGTAGCGAACTCCTGTTGGATTGGGGTATTGTACTCCAGTTAGAATGGAGTAGCGACCTCCTGTTGGATTGGAGTATTTTTCTGCAGCTGGAATGGAGTAGCGAACTCCTGTTGTATTGGAGGATTTTTCTTTCGTTGGAATAGAGGTGTGAACTCCTTTGGGATCGGGATATTGTACTCCCGTTGGAATGGAGCAGCGAACCCCTGTTGGATTGGTGTATTGTACTCCAGCTGGAATGGAGTAGCGAACTCCTGTTGGATTGGAGTATTGTACTCCAGCTGGAATGGAGTAGCGAACTCCTGTTGGATTGGAGTATTGTACTCCAGCCGGAATGAAGTAGCGAACTCCTGTTGGATTGGAGCATTGTACTCCAGTTGTAATGGAGTAGCGAGCTCCTGTTGGATTGGTGTATTGTACTCCAGTTGGAATGGGGTAGTGAACTTCTGTTGGATTGGGTTCTTGTACTCCCGTTGGAATGGAGTAGCGAACTCCTGTTGGATTGGGGTATTGTACTCCAGTTGGAATGGAGCAGTAAACTCCTGTTGGATTGGAGTATTGAACTCCAGTTGGAATGGAGTAGTGAACTCCATTTAGATTGGGGTATTGTACTCCAGCTGGAATGGTACATTGAACTCCTGTTGGATTGGGGTACGGTACTCCAGTTGGAATGCAGTAGCGAACTCCTGTTGGATTGGAGTATTGTACTCCAGTTGGAATGAAGTAGCGAACTCCTGTTGGATTGGGGTATTGTACTCCAGTTAGAATGGAGTAGCGACCTCCTGTTGGATTGGAGTATTTTTCTGCAGCTGGAATGGAGTAGCGAACTCCTGTTGGATTGGAGGATTTTTCTTTCGTTCGAATAGAGGTGTGAACTCCTTTGGGATCGGGATATTGTACTCCCGTTGGAATGGAGCAGTGAACTCCTGCTGGATTGGTGTATTGTACTCCAGCTGGAATGGAGTAGCGAACTCCTTTTGGATTGGGGTATTGTACTCCAGCTGGAATGGAGTAGCGAACTCCTGTTGGATTGGAGTATTGTACTCCAGCCGGAATGAAGTAGCGAACTCCTGTTGGATTGGAGCATTGTACTCCAGTTGTAATGGAGTAGCGAGCTCCTGTTGCAATGGTGTATTGTACTCCAGTTGGAATGGGGTAGTGAACTTCTGTTGGATTGGGGTCTTGTACTCCCGTTGGAATGGAGTAGCGAACTCCTTTTGGATTGGGGTATTGTACTCCAGTTAGAATGGAGTAGCGAACTCCTGTTGGATTGTAGTTTTGTACCCAGCTGGAATGGAATAGCGAACTCCTATTGGATTGGAGGATTTTTCTGCAGTTGGAATAGAGTCGCGAAGACCTTTTGGATCGGGATATTGTATTCCAGTTGGAATGGAGCAGTGAACTCCTGTTGGATTGGTGTATTGTACTCCAGCTGGAATGGATTAGCGAACTCCTGTTGGATTGGTGTATTGTACTCCAGCCGGAATGGAGTAGCAAACTCCTGTTGGATTTGAGTATTGTACTACAGTTGGAATGGGGTAGTGAACACCTGTTGGATTGGTGTATTGTACTCCCGTTGGAATAGAGTTGTGAACTCCTTTGGGATCGGGATATTGTACTCCAGTTGGAATGGAGCAGTGAACTCCTGTTGGATTGGTGTATTGTACTCCAGCCGGAATGGAGTAGCAAACTCCTGTTGTATTGTAGTGTTGTACTCCAGTTGGAATGGAATAGCGAACTCCTGTTGGATTGGAGGATTTTTCTACAGTTGGAATAGAGTCGCGAAGACCTTTTGGATCGGGATATTGTATTCCAGTTGGAATGGAGCAGTGAACTCCTGTTGGATTGGTGTATTGTACTCCAGCTGGAATGGATTAGCGAACTCCTGTTGGATTGGTGTATTGTACTCCAGCCGGAATGGAGTAGCAAACTCCTGTTGGATTTGAGTATTGTACTACAGTTGGAATGGGGTAGTGAACACCTGTTGGATTGGTGTATTGTACTCCCGTTGGAATGGAGTAGCGAACTCCTTTTGGATTGGGGTATTGTACTCCACTTAGAATGGAGTAGCGAACTCCTGTTGGATTGGAGTATTGTACTCCAGTCCGTATGCAGTAGCGAACTCCTCTTGGATTGGAGTAATGTACTCCGTTGGAATGGAGTAGCAAACTCCTTTTGGATTGTAGTATTGTACTCCCGCTGGAATGGACTAGCGAATTCCTGTTGGATTGGGGTATTGTACTCCAGTTGGAATGGAGCAGTGAACTCCTTTTGGTTTGGAATATTGTACTCCAGCTGGAATGGAGTAGCGAACTTCTGTTGGATTGGAGGATTGATCTGCAGTTGGAATAGAGTAGCGAAATGCTTTTGGATTGGGATATTGTTCTCCAGTTGGAATGGAGCATTGAACTCCTGTTGGATTGGAGTATTGAACTCCAGTTGGAATAGAATATTGAACTCCATTTAGATTGGGGTATTGTACTTCAGCTGGAATGGTACATTGAACTCCTGTTGGATTGGGGTACGGTACTCCAGTTGGATTGGAGTAGCGAACACCTGTTGGATTGGAGTATTGTACTCCAGTTGGAATTAAGTAGCGAACTCCTGTTGGATTGGTGTATTGTGCTCCAGCCGGAATGGAGTAGCGAACTCCTGTTGGATTGGAGTATTGTACTCCAGCTGGAATGGAGTAGCGAACTCCTGTTGGATTGGGGGATTGATCTGCAGTTGGAATAGAGTAGCGAAATGCTTTTGGATTGGGATATTGTACTCCAGTTGGAATGGAGCAGTGAACTCCTGTTGGATTGGAGTATTGAACTCCAGTTGGAATAGAGTAGTGAACTCCATTTAGATTGGGGTATTGTACTCCAGTTGGAATGGGGTAGTGAACTTCTGTTGGATTGGGTTCTTGTACTCCCATTGGAATGGAGTAGCGAACTCCTGTTGGATTGGGGTATTGTACTCCAGCTGGAATGGAGTAGCAAACTCCTGTTGGATTTGAGTATTGTACTCCAGTTGGAATGGGGTAGTGAACCACCTGTTGGATTGGTGTATTGTACTACAGTTGGAATGGAGTAGCGAACTCCTTTTGGATTGGGGTATTGTACTCCAGTTAGAATGGAGTAGCGAACTCCGTTCTGTCGAAGGGTCATGAGGACTCGAAACGTCAACTCTTTTCTCCTCCGCCGATGCTGCCAGACCTACTGAGTTTTTCCAGGTAATTCTGTTTTTGTTAGCGAACTCCTGTTGGATTGTAGTATTGTACTCCAGCTGGAATGGAATAGCAAACTCCTGTTGGATTGGAGGATTTTTCTGCAGTTGGAATAGAGTCGCGAAGTCCTTTTGGATCGGGATATTGTACTCCAGTTGGAATGGAGCAGTGATCACCTGTTGGATTGGTGTATTGTACTCCAGCTGGAGTAGAGTAGCGAAATCCTGTTGGATTGGTTTATTGTACTCCCGTTGGAATGGAGTACCGAACTCCTGTTGGATTGGGGTATTGTACTCCAGCTGGAATAGAGTAGCGAAATCCTGTTGGATTGGTGTATTGTACTCCCGTTGGAATGGAGTACCGAACTCCTGTTGGATTGGGGTATTGTACTCCAGTTAGAATGGAATAGCGAACTCCTGTTGGATTGGAATTGTACTCCAGTCCGTCTGCAGTCGCGAACTCCTCTTGGATTGGAGTAATGTACTCCGTTGGAATGGAGTAGGAAACTCCTTTTGGATTGGAGTATTGTACTCCCGCTGGAATGGACTTGCGAATTCCTGTTGGATTGGGGTATTGTACTCCAGTTGGAATGGAGCAGTGAACTCCTTTTGGATTGGAGTATTGGACTCCCGCTGGAATGGAGTAGTGAACTCCTGTTGGATTGGAGGATTGTACTGCTGTTGGAATAGAATAGCGAACTATTTTGGATTGGGGTATTGTACTCCAGTTGGAATGGAGCACTGAACTCCTGTTGGATTGGAGTATTGTACTCCAGATGGAATAGAGTAGTGAACTCCTGTTGTATTGTAGTGTTGTACTCCAGTTGGAATGGAGTAGCGAACTCCTGTTGGATTGCTGTATTGTACTCTAGCTGGAATGGAGTAGCGAACTCCTTTTGGATTGGTGTATTGTACTCCAGTTAGAATGGAGTAGCGAACTCCTGTTGGATTGTAGTATTGTACTCCAGCTGGAATGGAATAGCGAACTCCTTTTGGATTGGAGGATTTTTCTGCAGTTGGAATAGAGTCGCGAAGTCCTTTTGGATCGGGATATTGTACTCCAGTTGGAATGGAGCAGTGAACTCCTGTTGGATTGGAGTATTGAACTCCAGTTGGAATAGAGTAGTGAACTCCATTTAGATTGGGGTATTGTACTCCAGCTGGAATGGTACATTGAACTCCTGTTGGATTGGGGTACGGTACTCCAGTTGGAATGGAGTAGCGAACTCCTGTTGGATTGGAGTATTGTACTCCAGTTGGAATGAAGTAGCGAACTCCTGTTGCATTGGTGTATTGTATTCCAGCCGGAATGGAGTAGCGAACTCCTGTTGGATTGGAGTATTGTACTCCAGTTGGAATGAAGTAGCGAACTCCTGTTGGATTGCGGTATTGTACTCCAGTTGGAATGGAGTAGTGAACTCCTATTGGATTGGAGTATTGTACTCCAACTGGATTGGAGTAGCAAACTCCTGTTGGATTTGAGTATTGTACTACAGTTGGAATGGGGTAGTGAACACCTGTTGGATTGCTGTATTGTACTCCCGTTGGAATGGAGTAGCAAACTCCTTTTGGATTGGGGTATTGTACTCCAGTTAGAATGGAGTAGCGAACTCCTGTTGGATTGTAGTATTGTACTCCAGCCGGAATGGAGTAGCGAACTCCTGTTGGATTGGAGTATTGTACTCCAGTTGGAATGAAGTAGCGAACTATTTTGGATTGGGGTATTGTACTCCAGTTGGAATGGAGCACTGAACTCCTGTTGGATTGGAGTATTGTACTGCAGATGGAATAGAGTAGCGAACTCCTGTTGTATTGTGGTGTTGTACTCCAGTTGGAATGGAGCAGCGAACTCCTGTTGGATTGGAGTATTGTACTCCAGTTGGAATGAAGTAGCGAACTCCTGTTGGATTGGAGTATTGTACTCCAGCTGGAATGGAGTAGCGAACTCCTGTTGGATTGGAGGATTGATCTGCAGTTGGAATAGAGTCGCGAAATGCTTTTGGATTGGGATATTGTACTCCAGTTGGAATGGAGCAGTGAACTCCTGTTGGATTGGAGTATTGAACTCCAGTTGAAATAGAGTAGTGAACTCCATTTAGATTGGGGTATTGTACTCCAGCTGGAATGGTACATTGAACTCCTGTTGGATTGGGGTACGGTACTCCAGTTGGAATGCAGTAGCGAACTCCTGTTGGATTGGAGTATTGTATTCCAGTTGGAATGAAGTAGCGAACTCCTGTTGGATTGGGGTATTTTACTCCAGTTAGAATGGAGTAGCGACCTCCTGTTGGATTGGAGTATTTTTCTGCAGCTGGAATGAAGTAGCGAACTCCTTTTGTATTGGAGGATTTTTCTGCCGTTGGAATAGAGGTGTGAACTCCTTTGGGATTGGGATATTCTACACCCGTTGGAATGGAGCAGTGAACTCCTGTTGGATTGGTGTATTGTACTCCAGCTGGAATGGAGTAGCGAACTCCTGTTGGATTGGAGTATTGTACTCCAGCTGGAATGGAGTAGCGAACTCCTGTTGGATTGGAGTATTGTACTCCAGCCGGAATGAAGTAGCGAACTCCTGTTGGATTGGAGCATTGTACTCCAGTTGTAATGGAGTAGCGAGCTCCTGTTGGATTGGTGTATTGTACTCCAGTTGGAATGGGGTAGTGAACTTCTTTTGGATTGGGTTCTTGTACTCCCGTTGGAATGGAGTAGCGAACTCCTGTTGGATTGGAGTATTGTACTCCAGCTGGAATGGAGTAGCGAACTCCTGTTGGATTGAAGGATTGTTCTGCAGTTGGAATAGAGTAGTGAACTGCTTTTGGATTGGGGTATTGTACTCCAGTTGGAATGGAGCAGTAAACTCCTGTTGGAGTATAGTATTGTACTCCAGTTGGAATGGAGCAGTGAACTCCTGTTGGATTGAAGTATTGAACTCCAGTTGGAATAGAGTAGTGAACTCCTTTTAGATTGGGGTATTGTACTCCAGCTGAAATGGTACATTGAACTCCTGTTGGATTGGTGTACGGTACTCCAGTTGGAATGGAGTAGCAAACTCCTGTTGGATTGGAATATTGTACTCCAGTTGGAATGGAGTAGTGAACTCCTATTGGATTGGAGTATTGTACTCCAACTGGAATGGAGTAGCGAGCTTCTGGTAGATTGGGGTATTGTACTCCAGCTGGAATGGAGTAGCAAACTCCTGTTGGATTTGAGTATTGTACTACTGTTGGAATGGGGTAGTGAACACCTGTTGGATTGGTGTATTGTACTCCCGTTGGAATGGAGTAGCGAACTCCTTTTGGATTGGGGTATTGTACTCCAGTTAGAATGGAGTAGCGAACTCCAGTTGGATTGTAGTATTGTACTCCAGCTGGAATGGAATAGCGAACTCCTGTTGGATTGGAGGATTTTTCTGCAGTTGGAATAGGGTAGTGAACACCTGTTGGATTGCTGTATTGTACTCCCGTTGGAATGGAGTAGCAAACTCCTTTTGGATTGGGGTATTGTACTCCAGTTAGAATGGAGTAGCGAACTCCTGTTGGATTGTAGTATTGTACTCCAGCTGGAATGAAATAGCGAACTCCTGTTGGATTGGAGGATTTTTCTGCAGTTGGAATAGAGTCGCGAAGAACTTTTGGATCGGGATATTGTACTCCAGCTGGAATGGAGTAGCGAACTCCTGTTGGATTGGGGTATTGTACTCCAGCTGCAATGGAGTAGCACACTCCTGTTAGATTTGAGTATTGTACTACAGTTGGAATGGGGTAGTGAACACCTGTTGGATTGGTGTATTGTACTACAGTTGGAATGGAGTAGCGAACTCCTTTTGGATTGGGGTATTGTACTCCAGTTAGAATGGAGTAGCGAACTCCTGTTGGATTGGAGGATTTTTCTGCAGTTGGAATAGAGTCGCGAAGTCCTTTTGGATCGGGATATTGTACTCCAGTTGGAATGGAGCAGTGAACTCCTGTTGGATTGGAGTATTGAACTCCAGTTGGAATAGAGTAGTGAACTCCATTTAGATTGGGGTATTGTACTCCAGCTGGAATGGTACATTGAACTCCTGTTGGATTGGGGTACGGTACTCCAGTTGGAATGCAGTAGCGAACTCCTGTTGGATTGGATTATTGTACTCCAGTCCGTATGCAGTAGCGAACTCCTCTTGGATTGGAGTAATGTACTCCGTTGGAATGGAGTAGCAAACTCCTTTTGGATTGGAGTATTGTACTCCCGCTGGAATGGACTAGCGAATTGCTGTTGGATTGGGGTATTGTACTCCAGTTGGAATGGAGCAGTGAACTCCTTTTGGATTGGAGTATTGGACTCCCGCTGGAATGGAGTAGTGAACTCCTGTTGGATTGGAGGATTGTACTGCTGTTGGAATAGAATAGCGAACTCTTTTGGATTGGGGTATTGTACTCCAGTTGGAATGGAGCACTGAACTCCTGTTGGATTGGAGTATTGTACTTCAGATGGAATAGAGTAGCGAACTCCTGTTGTATTGTGGTATTGTACTCCAGTTGGAATGGAGCAGCGAACTCCTGTTGGATTGGAGTATTGTACTCCAGTTGGAATGAAGTAGCGAACTCCTGTTGGATTGGAGTATTGTACTCCAGCTGGAATGGAGTAGCGAACTCCTGTTGGATTGGAGGATTGATCTGCAGTTGGAATAGAGTAGCGAAATGCTTTTGGATTGGGATATTGTACTCCTGTTGGAATGGAGCAGTGAACTCCTGTTGGATTGGAGTATTGAACTCCAGTTGAAATAGATTGGTGAACTCCATTTAGATTGGGGTATTGTACTCCAGCTGGAATGGTACATTGAACTCCTGTTGGATTGGGGTACGGTACTCCAGTTGGAATGCAGTAGCGAACTCCTGTTGGATTGGAGTATTGTACTCCAGTTGGAATGAAGTAGCGAACTCCTGTTGGATTGGGGTATTTTACTCCAGTTAGAATGGAGTAGCGACCTCCTGTTGGATTGGAGTATTTTTCTGCAGCTGGAATGGAGTAGCGAACTCCTTTTGTATTGGAGGATTTTTCTGCCGTTGGAATAGAGGTGTGAACTCCTTTGGGATTGGGATATTCTACACCCGTTGGAATGGAGCAGTGAACTCCTGTTGGATTGGTGTATTGTACTCCAGCTGGAATGGAGTAGCGAACTCCTGTTGGATTGGAGTATTGTACTCCAGCTGGAATGGAGTAGCGAACTCCTGTTGGATTGGAGTATTGTACTCCAGCCGGAATGAAGTAGCGAACTCCTGTTGGATTGGAGCATTGTACTCCAGTTGTAATGGAGTAGCGAGCTCCTGTTGGATTGGTGTATTGTACTCCAGTTGGAATGGGGTAGTGAACTTCTTTTGGATTGGGTTCTTGTACTCCCGTTGGAATGGAGTAGCGAACTCCTGTTGGATTGGAGTATTGTACTCCAGCTGGAATGGAGTAGCGAACTCCTGTTGGATTGAAGAATTGTTCTGCAGTTGGAATAGAGTAGTGAACTGCTTTTGGATTGGGGTATTGTACTCCAGTTGGAATGGAGCAGTAAACTCCTGTTGGAGTATAGTATTGTACTCCAGTTGGAATGGAGCAGTGAACTCCTGTTGGATTGAAGTATTGAACTCCAGTTGGAATAGAGTAGTGAACTCCTTTTAGATTGGGGTATTGTACTCCAGCTGAAATGGTACATTGAACTCCTGTTGGATTGGTGTACGGTACTCCAGTTGGAATGGAGTAGCAAACTCCTGTTGGATTGGAATATTGTACTCCAGTTGGAATGGAGTAGTGAACTCCTATTGGATTGGAGTATTGTACTCCAACTGGAATGGAGTAGCGAGCTTCTGGTAGATTGAGGTATTGTACTCCAGCTGGAATGGAGTAGCAAACTCCTGTTGGATTTGAGTATTGTACTACTGTTGGAATGGGGTAGTGAACACCTGTTGGATTGGTGTATTGTACTCCCGTTGGAATGGAGTAGCGAACTCCTTTTGGATTGGGGTATTGTACTCCAGTTAGAATGGAGTAGCGAACTCCTGTTGGATTGTAGTATTGTACTCCAGCTGGAATGGAATAGCGAACTCCTGTTGGATTGGAGGATTTTTCTGCAGTTGGAATAGGGTAGTGAACACCTGTTGGATTGCTGTATTGTACTCCAGTTGGAATGGAGTAGCAAACTCCTTTTGGATTGGGGTATTGTACTCCAGTTAGAATGGAGTAGCGAACTCCTGTTGGATTGTAGTATTGTACTCCAGCTGGAATGGAATAGCGAACTCCTGTTGGATTGGAGGATTTTTCTGCAGTTGGAATAGAGTCGCGAAGACCTTTCGGATCGGGATATTGTACTCCAGTTGGAATGGAGCAGTGAACTCCTGTTGGATTGGTGTATTGTACTCCAGCTGGAATGGAGTAGCGAACTCCTGTTGGATTGGGGTATTGTACTCCAGCTGGAATGGAGTAGCACATTCCTGTTAGATTTGAGTATTGTACTACAGTTGGAATGGGGTAGTGAACACCTGTTGGATTGGTGTATTGTACTACAGTTGGAATGGAGTAGCGACCTCCTTTTGGATTGGGGTATTGTACTCCAGTTAGAATGGAGTAACGAACTCCTGTTGGATTGTAGTATTGTACTCCAGCTGGAATGGAATAGCGAACTCCTGTTGGATTGGAGGATTTTTCTGCAGTTGGAATAGAGTCGCGAAGTCCTTTTGGATCGGGATATTGTACTCCAGTAGGAATGGAGCAGTGAACTCCTGTTGGATTGGAGTATTGAACTCCAGTTGGAATAGAGTAGTGAACTCCATTTAGATTGGGGTATTGTACTCCAGCTGGAATGGTACATTGAACTCCTGTTGGATTGGGGTACGGTACTCCAGTTGGAATGGAGTAGCGAACTCCTGTTGGATTGGAGTATTGTACTCCAGTTGGAATGAAGTAGCGAACTCCTGTTGGATTGGTGTATTGTACTCCAGCCGGAATGGAGTAGCGAACTCCTGTTGGATTGGAGTATTGTACTCCAGCTGGAATGGCGTAGCGAACTCCTGTTGGATTGGAGGATTGATCTGCAGTTGGAATAGAGTAGCGAAATGCTTTTGGATTGGGATATTGTACTCCAGTTGGAATGGAGCAGTGAACTCCTGTTGGATTGGAGTATTGAACTCCAGTTGGAATAGAGGAGTGAACTCCATTTAGATTGGGGTATTGTACTCTAGCTGGAATGGTACAATGAACTCCTGTTGGATTGGGGTACGGTACTCCAGTTGGAATGCAGTAGCGAACTCCTGTTGGATTGGAGTATTGTACTCCAGTTGGAATGAAGTAGCGAACTCCTGTTGGATTGGGGTATTGTACTCCAGTTAGAATGGAGTCGCGACCTCCTGTTGGATTGGAGTATTTTTCTGCAGCTGGAATGGAGTAGCGAACTCCTGTTGGATTGGAGGATTTTTCTGCAGTTGGAATAGAGGTGTGAACTCCTTTGGGATCGGGATATTGTACTCCCGTTGGAATGGTGCAGTGAACTCCTGTTGGATTGGTGTATTGTACTGCAGCTGGAATGGAGTTGCGAACTCCTGTTGGATTGGAGTATTGTACTCCAGCTGGAATGGAGTAGCGAACTCCTGTTGGATTGGAGTATTGTACTCCAGCCGGAATGAAGTAGCGAACTCCTGTTGGATTGGAGTATTGTACTCCAGCCGGAATGAAGTAGCGAACTCTTGTTGGATTGGAGCATTGTACTCCAGTTGTAATGGAGTAGCGAGTCCTGTTGGATTGGTGTATTGTACTCCAGTTGGAATGGGGTAGTGAACTTCTCTTGGATTGGGGTCTTGTACTCCCGTTGGAATGGAGTAGCGAACTCCTGTTGGATTGGAGGATTTTTCTGCAGTTGGAATAGAGGTGTGAACTCCTTTGGGATCGGGATATTGTACTCCCGTTGGAATGGAGCAGTGAACTCCTGTTGGATTGGTGTATTGTACTCCAGCTGGAATGGAGTAGCGAACTCCTGTTGGATTGGAGTATTGTACTCCAGCTGGAATGGAGTAGCGAACTCCTGTTGGATTGGAGTATTGTACTCCAGCCGGAATGAAGTAGCGAACTCCTGTTGGATTGGAGCATTGTACTCCAGTTGTAATGGAGTAGCGAGTCCTGTTGGATTGGTGTATTGTACTCCAGCTGGAATGGAGTAGCGAACTCCTGTTGGATTGAAGGATTGTTCTGCAGTTGGAATAGAGTAGTGAACTGCTTTTGGATTGGGGTATTGTACTCCAGTTGGAATGGAGCAGTGAACTCCTGTTGGATTATAGTATTGTACTCCAGTTGGAATGGAGCAGTGAACTCCTGTTGGATTGGAGTATTGAACTCCAGTTGGAATAGAGTAGTGAACTCCTTTTAGATTGGGGTATTGTACTCCAGCTGAAATGGTACATTGAACACCTGTTGGATTGGTGTACAGTACTCCAGTTGGAATGGAGTAGCAAACTCCTGTTGGATTGGAGTATTGTACTCCAGTTGGAATGAAGTAGCGAACTCCTGTTGGATTGTAGTATTGTACTCCAGCTGGAATGGCATAGCGAAGTCCTGTTGGATTGGAGGATTTTTCTGCAGTTGGAATAGGGTAGTGAAAACCTGTTGGATTGCTGTATTGTACTCCCGTTGGAATGGAGTAGCAAACTCCTTTTGGATTGGGGTATTGTACTCCAGTTAGAATGGAGTAGCGAACTCCTGTTGGATTGTAGTATTGTACTCCAGCTGGAATGGAATAGCGAACTCCTGTTGGATTGGAGGATTTTCTGCAGTTGGAATAGAGTCGCGAAGACCTTTTGGATCGGGATATTGTACTCCAGTTGGAATGGAGCAGTGAACTCCTGTTGGATTGGTGTATTGTACTCCAGCTGGAATGGAGTAGCGAACTCCTGTTGGATTGGGGTATTGTACTCCAGCTGGAATGGAGTAGCACATTCCTGTTAGATTTGAGTATTGTACTACAGTTGGAATGGGGTAGTGAACACCTGTTGGATTGGTGTATTGTACTACAGTTGGAATGGAGTAGCGAACTCCTTTTGGATTGGGGTATTGTACTCCAGTTAGAATGGAGTAGCGAACTCCTGTTGGATTGTAGTATTGTACTCCAGCTGGAATGGAATAGCGAACTCCTGTTGGATTGGAGGATTTTTCTGCAGTTGGAATAGAGTCGCGAAGTCCTTTTGGATCGGGATATTGTACTCCAGTTGGAATGGAGCAGTGAACTCCTGTTGGATTGGAGTATTGAACTCCAGTTGGAATAGAGTAGTGAACTCCATTTAGATTGGGGTATTGTACTCCAGCTGGAATGGTACATTGAACTCCTGTTGGATTGGGGTACGGTACTCCAGTTGGAATGCAGTAGCGAACTCCTGTTGGATTGGATTATTGTACTCCAGTCCGTATGCAGTAGCGAACTCCTCTTGGATTGGAGTAATGTACTCCGTTGGAATGGAGTAGCAAACTCCTTTTGGATTGGAGTATTGTACTCCCGCTGGAATGGACTAGCGAATTCCTGTTGGATTGGGGTATTGTACTCCAGTTGGAATGGAGCAGTGAACTCCTTTTGGATTGGAGTATTGGACTCCCGCTGGAATGGAGTAGTGAACTCCTGTTGGATTGGAGGATTGTACTGCTGTTGGAATAGAATAGCGAACTCTTTTGGATTGGGGTATTGTACTCCAGTTGGAATGGAGCACTGAACTCCTGTTGGATTGGAGTATTGTACTTCAGATGGAATAGAGTAGCGAACTCCTGTTGTATTGTTTTATTGTACTCCAGTTGGAATGGAGCAGCGAACTCCTGTTGGATTGGAGTATTGTACTCCAGTTGGAATGAAGTAGCGAACTCCTGTTGGATTGGAGTATTGTACTCCAGCTGGAATGGAGTAGCGAACTCCTGTTGGATTGGAGGATTGATCTGCAGTTGGAATAGAGTCGCGAAATGCTTTTGGATTGGGATATTGTACTCCAGTTGGAATGGAGCAGTGAACTCCTGTTGGATTGGAGTATTGAACTCCAGTTGAAATAGAGTAGTGAACTCCATTTAGATTGGGGTATTGTACTCCAGCTGGAATGGTACATTGAACTCCTGTTGGATTGGGGTACGGTACTCCAGTTGGAATGCAGTAGCGAACTCCTGTTGGATTGGAGTATTGTACTCCAGTTGGAATGAAGTAGCGAACTCCTGTTGGATTGGGGTATTTTACTCCAGTTAGAATGGAGTAGCGACCTCCTGTTGGATTGGAGTATTTTTCTGCAGCTGGAATGGAGTAGCGAACTCCTTTTGTATTGGAGGATTTTTCTGCCGTTGGAATAGAGGTGTGAACTCCTTTGGGATTGGGATATTCTACACCCGTTGGAATGGAGCAGTGAACTCCTGTTGGATTGGTGTATTGTACTCCAGCTGGAATGGAGTAGCGAACTCCTGTTGGATTGGAGTATTGTACTCCAGCTGGAATGGAGTAGCGAACTCCTGTTGGATTGGAGTATTGTACTCCAGCCGGAATGAAGTAGCGAACTCCTGTTGGATTGGAGCATTGTACTCCACTTGTAATGGAGTAGCGAGCTCCTGTTGGATTGGTGTATTGTACTCCAGTTGGAATGGGGTAGTGAACTTCTTTTGGATTGGGTTCTTGTACTCCCGTTGGAATGGAGTAGCGAACTCCTGTTGGATTGGAGTATTGTACTCCAGCTGGAATGGAGTAGCGAACTCCTGTTGGATTGAAGGATTGTTCTGCAGTTGGAATATAGTAGTGAACTGCTTTTGGATTGGGGTATTGTACTCCAGTTGGAATGGAGCAGTAAACTCCTGTTGGAGTATAGTATTGTACTCCAGTTGGAATGGAGCAGTGAACTCCTGTTGGATTGAAGTATTGAACTCCAGTTGGAATAGAGTAGTGAACTCCTTTTAGATTGGGGTATTGTACTCCAGCTGAAATGGTACATTGAACTCCTGTTGGATTGGTGTACGGTACTCCAGTTGGAATGGAGTAGCAAACTCCTGTTGGATTGGATTGGAATATTGTACTCCAGTTGGAATGGAGTAGTGAACTCCTATTGGATTGGAGTATTGTACTCCAACTGGAATGGAGTAGCGAGCTTCTGGTAGATTGAGGTATTGTACTCCAGCTGGAATGGAGTAGCAAACTCCTGTTGGATTTGAGTATTGTACTACTGTTGGAATGGGGTAGTGAACACCTGTTGGATTGGTGTATTGTACTCCCGTTGGAATGGAGTAGCGAACTCCTTTTGGATTGGGGTATTGTACTCCAGTTAGAATGGAGTAGCGAACTCCTGTTGGATTGTAGTATTGTACTCCAGCTGGAATGGAATAGCGAACTCCTGTTGGATTGGAGGATTTTTCTGCAGTTGGAATAGGGTAGTGAACACCTGTTGGATTGCTGTATTGTACTCCAGTTGGAATGGAGTAGCAAACTCCTTTTGGATTGGGGTATTGTACTCCAGTTAGAATGGAGTAGCGAACTCCTGTTGGATTGTAGTATTGTACTCCAGCTGGAATGGAATAGCGAACTCCTGTTGGATTGGAGGATTTTTCTGCAGTTGGAATAGAGTCGCGAAGACCTTTCGGATCGGGATATTGTACTCCAGTTGGAATGGAGCAGTGAACTCCTGTTGGATTGGTGTATTGTACTCCAGCTGGAATGGAGTAGCGAACTCCTGTTGGATTGGGGTATTGTACTCCAGCTGGAATGGAGTAGCACATTCCTGTTAGATTTGAGTATTGTACTACAGTTGGAATGGGGTAGTGAACACCTGTTGGATTGGTGTATTGTACTACAGTTGGAATGGAGTAGCGACCTCCTTTTGGATTGGGGTATTGTACTCCAGTTAGAATGGAGTAACGAACTCCTGTTGGATTGTAGTATTGTACTCCAGCTGGAATGGAATAGCGAACTCCTGTTGGATTGGAGGATTTTTCTGCAGTTGGAATAGAGTCGCGAAGTCCTTTTGGATCGGGATATTGTACTCCAGTTGGAATGGAGCAGTGAACTCCTGTTGGATTGGAGTATTGAACTCCAGTTGGAATAGAGTAGTGAACTCCATTTAGATTGGGGTATTGTACTCCAGCTGGAATGGTACATTGAACTCCTGTTGGATTGGGGTACGGTACTCCAGTTGGAATGGAGTAGCGAACTCCTGTTGGATTGGAGTATTGTACTCCAGTTGGAATGAAGTAGCGAACTCCTGTTGGATTGGTGTATTGTACTCCAGCCGGAATGGAGTAGCGAACTCCTGTTGGATTGGAGTATTGTACTCCAGCTGGAATGGAGTAGCGAACTCCTGTTGGATTGGAGGATTGATCTGCAGTTGGAATAGAGTAGCGAAATGCTTTTGGATTGGGATATTGTACTCCAGTTGGAATGGAGCAGTGAACTCCTGTTGGATTGGAGTATTGAACTCCAGTTGGAATAGAGGAGTGAACTCCATCTAGATTGGGGTATTGTACTCTAGCTGGAATGGTACAATGAACTCCTGTTGGATTGGGGTACGGTACTCCAGTTGGAATGCAGTAGCGAACTCCTGTTGGATTGGAGTATTGTACTCCAGTTGGAATGAAGTAGCGAACTCCTGTTGGATTGGGGTATTGTACTCCAGTTAGAATGGAGTCGCGACCTCCTGTTGGATTGGAGTATTTTTCTGCAGCTGGAATGGAGTAGCGAACTCCTGTTGGATTGGAGGATTTTTCTGCAGTTGGAATAGAGGTGTGAACTCCTTTGGGATCGGGATATTGTACTCCCGTTGGAATGGTGCAGTGAACTCCTGTTGGATTGGTGTATTGTACTGCAGCTGGAATGGAGTAGCGAACTCCTGTTGGATTGGAGTATTGTACTCCAGCTGGAATGGAGTAGCGAACTCCTGTTGGATTGGAGTATTGTACTCCAGCCGGAATGAAGTAGCGAACTCTTGTTGGATTGGAGCATTGTACTCCAGTTGTAATGGAGTAGCGAGTCCTGTTGGATTGGTGTATTGTACTCCAGTTGGAATGGGGTAGTGAACTTCTGTTGGATTGGGTTCTTGTACTCCCGTTGGAATGGAGTAGCGAACTCCTGTTGGATTGGAGGATTTTTCTGCAGTTGGAATAGAGGTGTGAACTCCTTTGGGATCGGGATATTGTACTCCCGTTGGAATGGAGCAGTGAACTCCTGTTGGATTGGTGTATTGTACTCCAGCTGGAATGGAGTAGCGAACTCCTGTTGGATTGGAGTATTGTACTCCAGCTGGAATGGAGTAGCGAACTCCTGTTGGATTGGAGTATTGTACTCCAGCCGGAATGAAGTAGCGAACTCCTGTTGGATTGGAGCATTGTACTCCAATTGTAATGGAGTAGCGAGTCCTGTTGGATTGGTGTATTGTACTCCAGCTGGAATGGAGTAGCGAACTCCTGTTGGATTGAAGGATTGTTCTGCAGTTGGAATAGAGTAGTGAACTGCTTTTGGATTGGGGTATTGTACTCCAGTTGGAATGGAGCAGTGAACTCCTGTTGGATTATAGTATTGTACTCCAGTTGGAATGGAGCAGTGAACTCCTGTTGGATTGGAGTATTGAACTCCAGTTGGAATAGAGTAGTGAACACCTTTTAGATTGGGGTATTGTACTCCAGCTGAAATGGTACATTGAACACCTGTTGGATTGGTGTACAGTACTCCAGTTGGAATGGAGTAGCAAACTCCTGTTGGATTGGAGTATTGTACTCCAGTTGGAATGAAGTAGTGAACTCCTGTTGGATTGGAGTATTGTACTCCAGCTGGAATGGAGTAGCGAACTCCTGTTGGATTGGAGGATTGATCTGCAGTTGGAATAGAGTCGCGAAATGCTTTTGGATTGGGATATTGTACTCCAGTTGGAATGGAGCAGTGAACTCCTGTTGGATTGGAGTATTGAACTCCAGTTGAAATAGAGTAGTGAATTCCATTTAGATTGGGGTATTGTACTCCAGCTGGAATGGTACATTGAACTCCTGTTGGATTGCGGTACAGTACTCCAGTTGGAATGCAGTAGCGAACTCCTGTTGGATTGGAGTATTGTACTCCAGTTGGAATGAAGTAGCGAACTCCTCTTGGATTGGGGTATTTTACTCCAGTTAGAATGGAGTAGCGACCTCCTGTTGGATTGGAGTATTTTTCTGCAGCTGGAATGGAGTAGCGAACTCCTTTTGTATTGGAGGATTTTTCTGCCGTTGGAATAGAGGTGTGAACTCCTTTGGGATTGGGATATTCTACACCCGTTGGAATGGAGCAGTGAACTCCTGTTGGATTGGTGTATTGTACTCCAGCTGGAATGGAGTAGCGAACTCCTGTTGGATTGGAGTATTGTACTCCAGCTGGAATGGAGTAGCGAACTCCTGTTGGATTGGAGTATTGTACTCCAGCCGGAATGAAGTAGCGAACTCCTGTTGGATTGGAGCATTGTACTCCAGTTGTAATGGAGTAGCGAGCTCCTGTTGGATTGGTGTATTGTACTCCAGTTGGAATGGGGTAGTGAACTTCTTTTGGATTGGGTTCTTGTACTCCCGTTGGAATGGAGTAGCGAACTCCTGTTGGATTGGAGTATTGTACTCCAGCTGGAATGGAGTAGCGAACTCCTGTTGGATTGAAGGATTGTTCTGCAGTTGGAATAGAGTAGTGAACTGCTTTTGGATTGGGGTATTGTACTCCAGTTGGAATGGAGCAGTAAACTCCTGTTGGAGTATAGTATTGTACTCCAGTTGGAATGGAGCAGTGAACTCCTGTTGGATTGAAGTATTGAACTCCAGTTGGAATAGTGTAGTGAACTCCTTTTAGATTGGGGTATTGTACTCCAGCTGAAATGGTACATTGAACTCCTGTTGGATTGGTGTACGATACTCCAGTTGGAATGGAGTAGCAAACTCCTGTTGGATTGGAATATTGTACTCCCGTTGGAATGGAGTAGCGAACTCCTTTTGGATTGGGGTATTGTACTCCAGTTAGAATGGAGTAGCGAACTCCTGTTGGAATGTAGTATTGTACTCCAGCTGGAATGGAATAGCGAAGTCCTGTTGGATTGGAGGATTTTTCTGCAGTTGGAATAGGGTAGTGAAAACCTGTTGGATTGCTGTATTGTACTCCCGTTGGAATGGAGTAGCAAACTCCTTTTGGATTGGGGTATTGTACTCCAGTTAGAATGGAGTAGCGAATTCCTGTTGGATTGTAGTATTGTACTCCAGCTGGAATGGAATAGCGAACTCCTGTTGGATTGGAGGATTTTTCTGCAGTTGGAATAGAGTCGCGAAGACCTTTTGGATCGGGATATTGTACTCCAGTTGGAATGGAGCAGTGAACTCCTGTTGGATTGGTGTATTGTACTCCAGCTGGAATGGAGTAGCGAACTCCTGTTGGATTGGGGTATTGTACTCCAGCTGGAATGGAGTAGCACATTCCTGTTAGATTTGAGTATTGTACTACAGTTGGAATGGGGTAGTGAACACCTGTTGGATTGGTGTATTGTACTACAGTTGGAATGGAGTAGCGACCTCCTTTTGGATTGGGGTATTGTACTCCAGTTAGAATGGAGTAGCGAACTCCTGTTGGATTGTAGTATTGTACTCCAGCTGGAATGGAATAGCGAACTCCTGTTGGATTGGAGGATTTTTCTGCAGTTGGAATAGAGTCGCGAAGTCCTTTTGGATCGGGATATTGTACTCCAGTTGGAATGGAGCAGTGAACTCCTGTTGGATTGGAGTATTGAACTCCAGTTGGAATAGAGTAGTGAACTCCATTTAGATTGGGGTATTGTACTCCAGCTGGAATGGTACATTGAACTCCTGTGGGATTGGGGTACGGTACTCCAGTTGGAATGGAGTAGCGAACTCCTGTTGGATTGGAGTATTGTACTCCAGTTGGAATGAAGTAGCGAACTCCTGTTGGATTGGAGCATTGTACTCCAGTTGTAATGGAGTAGCGAGTCCTGTTGGATTGGTGTATTGTACTCCAGTTGGAATGGGGTAGTGAACTTCTCTTGGATTGGGGTCTTGTACTCCCGTTGGAATGGAGTAGCGAACTCCTGTTGGATTGGAGGATTTTTCTGCAGTTGGAATAGAGGTGTGAACTCCTTTGGGATCGGGATATTGTACTCCCGTTGGAATGGAGCAGTGAACTCCTGTTGGATTGGTGTATTGTACTCCAGCTGGAATGGAGTAGCGAACTCCTGTTGGATTGGAGTATTGTACTCCAGCTGGAATGGAGTAGCGAACTCCTGTTGGATTGGAGTATTGTACTCCAGCCGGAATGAAGTAGCGAACTCCTGTTGGATTGGAGCATTGTACTCCAGTTGTAATGGAGTAGCGAGTCCTGTTGGATTGGTGTATTGTACTCCAGCTGGAATGGAGTAGCGAACTCCTGTTGGATTGAAGGATTGTTCTGCAGTTGGAATAGAGTAGTGAACTGCTTTTGGATTGGGGTATTGTACTCCAGTTGGAATGGAGCAGTGAACTCCTGTTGGATTATAGTATTGTACTCCAGTTGGAATGGAGCAGTGAACTCCTGTTGGATTGGAGTATTGAACTCCAGTTGGAATAGAGTAGTGAACTCCTTTTAGATTGGGGTATTGTACTCCAGCTGAAATGGTACATTGAACTCCTGTTGGATTGGTGTACGGTACTCCAGTTGGAATGGAGTAGCAAACTCCTGTTGGATTGGAGTATTGTACTCCACTTGGAATGAAGTAGCGAACTCCTGTTGGATTGGGGTATTGTACTCCAGTTGGAATGGAGTAGTGAACTCCTATTGGATTGGAGTATTGTACTGCAACTGGAATGGAGTAGCGAGCTCCTGTTAGATTGGGGTATTGTCCTCCAGCTGGAATGGAGTAGCAAACTCCTGTTGGATTTGAGTATTGTACTACAGTTGGAATGGGGTAGTGAACACCTGTTGGATTGCTGTATTGTACTCCCGTTGGAATGGAGTAGCAAACTCCTTTTGGATTGGGGTATTGTACTCCAGTTGGAATGGAGTAGCGAACTCCTGTTGGATTGTAGTATTGTACTCCAGCTGGAATGGAGTAGCGAACTCCTGTTGGATTGAAGGATTGTTCTGCAGTTGGAATAGAGTAGTGAACTGCTTTTGGATTGGGGTATTGTACTCCAGTTGGAATGGAGCAGTAAACTCCTGTTGGAGTATAGTATTGTACTCCAGTTGGAATGGAGCAGTGAACTCCTGTTGGATTGAAGTATTGAACTCCAGTTGGAATAGTGTAGTGAACTCCTTTTAGATTGGGGTATTGTACTCCAGCTGAAATGGTACATTGAACTCCTGTTGGATTGGTGTACGGTACTCCAGTTGGAATGGAGTAGCAAACTCCTGTTGGATTGGAATATTGTACTCCCGTTGGAATGGAGTAGCGAACTCCTTTTGGATTGGGGTATTGTACTCCAGTTAGAATGGAGTAGCGAACTCCTGTTGGATTGTAGTATTGTACTCCAGCTGGAATGGAATAGCGAAGTCCTGTTGGATTGGAGGATTTTTCTGCAGTTGGAATAGGGTAGTGAAAACCTGTTGGATTGCTGTATTGTACTCCCGTTGGAATGGAGTAGCAAACTCCTTTTGGATTGGGGTATTGTACTCCAGTTAGAATGGAGTAGCGAACTCCTGTTGGATTGTAGTATTGTACTCCAGCTGGAATGGAATAGCGAACTCCTGTTGGATTGGAGGATTTTTCTGCAGTTGGAATAGAGTCGCGAAGACCTTTTGGATCGGGATATTGTACTCCAGTTGGAATGGAGCAGTGAACTCCTGTTGGATTGGTGTATTGTACTCCAGCTGGAATGGAGTAGCGAACTCCTGTTGGATTGGGGTATTGTACTCCAGCTGGAATGGAGTAGCACATTCCTGTTAGATTTGAGTATTGTACTACAGTTGGAATGGGGTAGTGAACACCTGTTGGATTGGTGTATTGTACTACAGTTGGAATGGAGTAGCGACCTCCTTTTGGATTGGGGTATTGTACTCCAGTTAGAATGGAGTAGCGAACTCCTGTTGGATTGTAGTATTGTACTCCAGCTGGAATGGAATAGCGAACTCCTGTTGGATTGGAGGATTTTTCTGCAGTTGGAATAGAGTCGCGAAGTCCTTTTGGATCGGGATATTGTACTCCAGTTGGAATGGAGCAGTGAACTCCTGTTGGATTGGAGTATTGAACTCCAGTTGGAATAGAGTAGTGAACTCCATTTAGATTGGGGTATTGTACTCCAGCTGGAATGGTACATTGAACTCCTGTTGGATTGGGGTACGGTACTCCAGTTGGAATGGAGTAGCGAACTCCTGTTGGATTGGAGTATTGTACTCCAGTTGGAATGAAGTAGCGAACTCCTGTTGGATTGGTGTATTGTACTCCAGCCGGAATGGAGTAGCGAACTCCTGTTGGATTGGAGTATTGTACTCCAGCTGGAATGGAGTAGCGAACTCCTGTTGGATTGGAGGATTGATCTGCAGTTGGAATAGAGTAGCGAAATGCTTTTGGATTGGGATATTGTACTCCAGTTGGAATGGAGCAGTGAACTCCTGTTGGATTGGAGTATTGAACTCCATTTGGAATAGAGGAGTGAACTCCATTTAGATTGGGGTATTGTACTCTAGCTGGAATGGTACATTGAACTCCTGTTGGATTGGGGTACGGTACTCCAGTTGGAATGCAGTAGCGAATTCCTGTTGGATTGGAGTATTGTCCTCCAGTTGGAATGAAGTAGCGAACTCCTGTTGGATTGGGGTATTGTACTCCAGTTAGAATGGAGTAGCGACCTCCTGTTGGATTGGAGTATTTTTCTGCAGCTGCAATGGAGTAGCGAACTCCTGTTGGATTGGAGGATTTTTCTGCAGTTGGAATAAAGGTGTGAACTCCTTTGGGATCGGGATATTGTACTCCCGTTGGAATGGTGCAGTGAACTCCTGTTGGATTGGTGTATTGTACTGCAGCTGGAATGGAGTAGCGAACTCCTGTTGGATTGGAGTATTGTACTCCAGCTGGAATGGAGTAGCGAACTCCTGTTGGATTGGAGTATTGTACTCCAGCCGGAATGAAGTAGCGAACTCCTGTTGGATTGGAGCATTGTACTCCAGTTGTAATGGAGTAGTGAGTCCTGTTGGATTGGTGTATTGTACTCCAGTTGGAATGGGGTAGTGAACTTCTCTTGGATTGGGGTCTTGTACTCCCGTTGGAATGGAGTAGCGAACTCCTGTTGGATTGGAGGATTTTTCTGCAGTTGGAATAGAGGTGTGAACTCCTTTGGGATCGGGATATTGTACTCCCGTTGGAATGGAGCAGTGAACTCCTGTTGGATTGGTGTATTGTACTCCAGCTGGAATGGAGTAGCGAACTCCTGTTGGATTGGAGTATTGTACTCCAGCTGGAATGGAGTAGCGAACTCCTGTTGGATTGGAGTATTGTACTCCAGCCGGAATGAAGTAGCGAACTCCTGTTGGATTGGAGCATTGTACTCCAGTTGTAATGGAGTAGCGAGTCCTGTTGGATTGGTGTATTGTACTCCAGCTGGAATGGAGTAGCGAACTCCTGTTGGATTGAAGGATTGTTCTGCAGTTGGAATAGAGTAGTGAACTGCTTTTGGATTGGGGTATTGTACTCCAGTTGGAATGGAGCAGTGAACTCCTGTTGGATTATAGTATTGTACTCCAGTTGGAATGGAGCAGTGAACTCCTGTTGGATTGGAGTATTGAACTCCAGTTGGAATAGAGTAGTGAACTCCTTTTAGATTGGGGTATTGTACTCCAGCTGAAATGGTACATTGAACTCCTGTTGGATTGGTGTACGGTACTCCAGTTGGAATGGAGTAGCAAACTCCTGTTGGATTGGAGTATTGTACTCCACTTGGAATGAAGTAGCGAACTCCTGTTGGATTGGGGTATTGTACTCCAGTTGGAATGGAGTAGTGAACTCCTATTGGATTGGAGTATTGTACTGCAACTGGAATGGAGTAGCGAGCTCCTGTTAGATTGGGGTATTGTCCTCCAGCTGGAATGGAGTAGCAAACTCCTGTTGGATTTGAGTATTGTACTACAGTTGGAATGGGGTAGTGAACACCTGTTGGATTGCTGTATTGTACTCCCGTTGGAATGGAGTAGCAAACTCCTTTTGGATTGGGGTATTGTACTCCAGTTGGAATGGAGTAGCGAACTCCTGTTGGATTGTAGTATTGTACTCCAGCTGGAATGGAATAGCGAACTCCTGTTGGATTGGAGGATTTTTCTGCAGTTGGATTAGAGTCGCGAAAACCTTTTGGATCGGGATATTGTACTCCAGTTGGAATGGAGCAGTGAACTCCTGTTGGATTGGTGTATTGTACTCCAGCTGGAATGGTGTAGCGAACTCCTGTTGGATTGGGGTATTGAACTCCAGCTGGAATGGAGTAGCAAACTCCTGTTGGATTGGGGTATTGTACTCCAGTTAGAATGGAGTAGCGAACTCCTGTTGGATTGGATTATTGTCCTCCAGTCCGTATGCAGTAGCGAACTCCTCTTGGATTGGAGTAATGTACTCCGTTGGAATGAAGTAGCAAACTCCTGTTGGATTGGGGTATTGTACTCCAGTTAGAATGGAGTAGCGACCTCCTGTTGGATTGGAGTATTTTTCTGCAGCTGGAATGGAGCAGCGAACTCCTGTTGGATTGGAGGATTTTTCTGCAGTTGGAATAGAGGTGTGAACTCCTTTGGGATCGGGATATTGTACTCCCGTTGGAATGGAGCAGTGCACTCCTGTTGGATTGGTGTATTGTACTCCAGCTGGAATGGAGTAGCGAACTCCTGTTGGATTGGAGTATTGTACTCCAGTTGGAATGGAGTAGCGAACTCCTGTTGGATTGGAGTATTGTACTCCAGCCGGAATGAAGTAGCGAACTCCTGTTGGATTGGAGCATTGTACTCCAGTTGTAATGGAGTAGCGAGCTCCTGTTGGATTGAAGGATTGTTCTGCAGTTGGAATACAGTGGTGAACTGCTTTTGGATTGGGGTATTGTACTCCAGTTGGAATGGAGCAGTGAACTCCTGTTGGATTATAGTATTGTACTCCAGTTGGAATGGAGCAGTGAACTCCTGTTGGATTGGAGTATTGAACTCCAGTTGGAATAGAGTAGTGAACTCCTTTTAGATTGGGGTATTGTACTCCAGCTGAAATGGTACATTGAACTCCTGTTGGATTGGTGTACGGTACTCCAGTTGGAATGGAGTAACAAACTCATGTTGGATTGGAGTATTGTACTCCAGTTGGAATGAAGTAGCGAACTCCTGTTGGACTGGGGTATTGTACTCCAGTTGGAATGGAGTAGTGAACTCCTATTGGATTGGAGTATTGTACTCCAACTGGAATGGAGTAGCAAACTCCTGTTGGATTTGAGTATTGTACTACAGTTGGAATGGGGTAGTGAACACCTGTTGGATTGCTGTATTGTACTCCCGTTGGAATTGAGTAGCAAACTCCTTTTGGATTGGGGTATTGTACTCCAGTTAGAATGGAGTAGCGAACTCCTGTTGGATTGTAGTATTGTACTCCAGCTGGAATGGAATAGCGAACTCCTGTTGGATTGGAGGATTTTTCTGCAGTTGGAATAGAGTCGCGAAAACCTTTTGGATCGGGATATTGTACTCCAGTTGGAATGGAGCAGTGAACTCCTGTTGGATTGGTGTATTGTACTCCAGCTGGAATGGATTAGCGAACTCCTGTTGGATTGGGGTATTGTACTCCAGCTGGAATGGAGTAGCAAACTCCTGTTGGATTTGACTATTGTACTACATTTGGAATGGGGTAGTGAACACCTATTGGATTGGTGTATTGTACTACAGTTGGAATGGAGTAGCGAACTCCTTTTGGATTGGGGTATTGTACTCCAGTTAGAATGGAGTAGCGAACTCCTGTTGGATTGTAGTATTGTACTCCAGCTGGAATGGAATAGCGAACTCCTGTTGGATTGTAGGATTTTTCTGCAGTTGGAATAGAGTCGCGAAGTCCTTTTGGATCGGGATATTGTACTCCACTTGGAATGGAGCAGTGAACTCCTGTTGGATTGGTGTATTGTACTCCAGCTGGAATAGAGTAGCGAACTCCTGTTGGATTGGTGTATTGTACTCCCGTTGGAATGGAGTAGCGAACTCCTGTTGGATTGGGGTATTGTACTCCAGTTAGAATGGAGTAGCGAACTCCTGTTGGATTGGATTATTGTACTCCAGTCCGTATGCAGTAGCGAACTCCTCTTGGATTGGAGTAATGTACTCCGTTGGAATGGAGTAGCAAACTCCTTTTGGATTGGAGTATTGTACTCCCGCTGGAATGGACTAGCGAATTCCTGTTGGATTGGGGTATTGTACTCCAGTTGGAATGGAGCAGTGAACTCCTTTTGGATTGGAGTATTGGACTCCCGCTGGAATGGAGTAGTGAACTCCTGTTGGATTGGAGGATTGTACTGCTGTTGGAATAGAATAGCGAACTCTTTTGGATTGGGGTATTGTACTCCAGTTGGAATGGAGCACTGAACTCCTGTTGGATTGGAGTATTGTACTCCAGATGGAATAGAGTAGCGAACTCCTGTTGTATTGTGGTGTTGTACTCCAGTTGGAATGGAGCAGCGAACTCCTGTTGGTTTGGAGTATTGTACTCCAGTTGGAATGAAGTAGCGAACTCCTGTTGGATTGGAGTATTGTACTCCAGCTGGAATGGAGTAGCGAACTCCTGTTGGATTGGAGGATTGATCTGCAGTTGGAATAGAGTAGTGAACTCCATTCAGATTGGGGTATTGTACTCCAGCTGGAATGGTACATTGAACTCCTGATGGATTGGGGTACGGTACTCCAGTTGGAATGCAGTAGCGAACTCCTGTTGGATTGGAGTATTGTACTCCAGTTGGCATGAAGTAGCGAACTCCTGTTGGATTGGGGTATTGTACTCCAGTTAGAATGGAGTAGCGACCTCCTGTTGGATTGGACTATTTTTCTGCAGCTGGAATGGAGTAGCGAACTCCTTTTGTATTGGAGGATTTTTCTGCCGTTGGAATAGAGGTGTGAACTCGTTTGGGATTGGGATATTCTACACCCGTTGGAATGGAGCAGTGAACTCCTGTTGGATTGGTGTATTGTACTCCAGCTGGAATGGAGTAGCGAACTCCTGTTGGATTGGAGTATTGTACTCCAGCTGGATTGGAGTAGCGAACTCCTGTTGGATTGGAGTATTGTACTCCAGCCGGAATGAAGTAGCGAACTCCTGTTGGATTGGAGCATTGTACTCCAGTTGTAATGGAGTAGCGAGCTCCTGTTGGATTGGTGTATTGTACTCCAGTTGGAATGGGGTAGTGAACTTCTTTTGGATTGGGTTCTTGTACTCCCGTTGGAATGGAGTAGCGAACTCCTGTTGGATTGGAGTATTGTACTCCAGCTGGAATGGAGTAGCGAACTCCTGTTGGATTGAAGGATTGTTCTGCAGTTGGAATAGAGTAGTGAACTGCTTTTGGATTGGGGTATTGTACTCCAGTTGGAATGGAGCAGTAAACTCCTGTTGGAGTATAGTATTGTACTCCAGTTGGAATGGAGCAGTGAACTCCTGTTGGATTGAAGTATTGAACTCCAGTTGGAATAGAGTAGTGAACTCCTTTTAGATTGGGGTATTGTACTCCAGCTGAAATGGTACATTGAACTCCTGTTGGATTGGTGTACGGTACTCCAGTTGGAATGGAGTAGCAAACTCCTGTTGGATTGGAGTATTGTACTCCAGTTGGAATGGAGTAGTGAACTCCTATTGGATTGGAGTATTGTACTCCAACTGGAATGGAGTAGCGAGCTTCTGGTAGATTGGGGTATTGTACTCCAGCTGGAATGGAGTAGCAAACTCCTGTTGGATTTGAGTATTGTACTACTGTTGGAATGGGGTAGTGAACACCTGTTGGATTGGTGTATTGTACTCCCGTTGGAATGGAGTAGCGAACTCCTTTTGGATTGGGGTATTGTACTCCAGTTAGAATGGAGTAGCGAACTCCAGTTGGATTGTAGTATTGTACTCCAGCTGGAATGGAATAGCGAACTCCTGTTGGATTGGAGGATTTTTCTGCAGTTGGAATAGGGTAGTGAACACCTGTTGGATTGCTGTATTGTACTCCCGTTGGAATGGAGTAGCAAACTCCCTTTGGATTGGGGTATTGTACTCCAGTTAGAATGGAGTAGCGAACTCCTGTTGGATTGGGATATTGTACTCCAGCTGGAATGGAATAGCGAACTCCTGTTGGATTGGAGGATTTTTCTGCAGTTGGAATAGAGTCGCGAAGACCTTTTGGATCGGGATATTGTACTCCAGTTGGAATGGAGCAGTGAACTCCTGTTGGATTGGTGTATTGTACTCCAGCTGGAATGGAGTAGCGAACTCCTGTTGGATTGGGGTATTGTACTCCAGCTGGAATGGAGTAGCAAACTCCTGTTAGATTTGAGTATTGTACTACAGTTGGAATGGGGTAGTGAACACCTGTTGGATTGGTGTATTGTACTACAGTTGGAATGGAGTAGCAAACTCCTGTTGGATTGGATTATTGTACTCCAGTTAGAATGGAGTAGCGAACTCCTGTTGGATTGTAGTATTGTACTCCAGCTGGAATGGAATAGCGAACTCCTGTTGGATTGGAGGATTTTTCTGCAGTTGGAATAGAGTTGCGAAGTCCTTTTGGATCGGGATATTGTACTCCAGTTGGAATGGAGCAGTGAACTCCTGTTGGATTGGTGTATTGTACTCCAGCCGGAATGGAGTAGCGAACTCCTGTTGGATTGGGGATTTGTACTCCTGCTGGAATGGAGTAGCAAACTCCTGTTGGATTTGAGTATTGTACTACAGTTGGAATGGGGTAGTGAACACCTGTTGGATTGCTGTATTGTACTCCCGTTGGAATGGAGTAGCAAACTCCTTTTAGATTGGGGTATTGTACTCCAGTTAGAATGGAGTAGCGAACTCCTGTTGGATTGTAGTATTGTACTCCAGCTGGAATGGAATAGCGAACTCCTGTTGGATTGGAGGATTTTTCTGCAGTTGGAATAGAGTCGCGAAGACCTTTTGGATCGGGATATTGTACTCCAGTTGGAATGGAGCAGTGAACTCCTGTTGGATTGGTGTATTGTACTCCAGCTGGAATGGAGTAGCGAACTCCTGTTGGATTGGGGTATTGTACTCCAGCTGGAATGGAGTAGCAAACTCCTGTTAGATTTGAGTATTGTACTACAGTTGGAATGGGGTAGTGAACACCTGTTGGATTGGTGTATTGTACTACAGTTGGAATGGAGTAGCGAACTCCTGTTGGATTGGATTATTATACTCCAGTTAGAATAGAGTAGCGAACTCCTGTTGGATTGTAGTATTGTACTCCAGCTGGAATGGAATAGCGAACTCCTGTTGGATTGGAGGATTTTTCTGCAGTTGGAATAGAGTCGCGAAGTCCTTTTGGATCGGGATATTGTACTCCAGTTGGAATGGAGCAGTGAACTCCTGTTGGATTGGAGTATTGAACTCCAGTTGGAATTGAGTAGTGAACTCCATTTAGATTGGGGTATTGTACTCCAGCTGGAATGGTACATTGAACTCCTGTTGGATTGGGGTACGGTACTCCAGTTGGAATGGAGTAGCGAACTCCTGTTGGATTGGAGTATTGTACTCCAGTTGGAATGAAGTAGCGAACTCCTGTTGGATTGGTGTATTGTACTCCAGCCGGAATGGAGTAGCGAACTCCTGTTGGATTGGAGTATTGTACTCCAGCTGGAATGGAGTAGCGAACTTCTGTTGGATTGGAGGATTGATCTGCAGTTGGAATAGAGTAGCGAAATGCTTTTGGATTGGGATATTGTACTCCAGTTGGAATGAAGTAGCGAACTCCTGTTGGATTGGGGTATTGTACTCCAGTTAGAATGGAGTAGCGACCTCCTGTTGGATTGGAGTAATTTTCTGCAGCTGGAATGGAGTAGCGAACTCCTGTTGGATTGGAGGATTTTTCTGCAGTTGGAATAGAGGTGTGAACTCCTTTGGGATCGGGATATTGTACTCCCGTTGGAATGGTGCAGTGAACTCCTGTTGGATTGGTGTATTGTACTCCAGCTGGAATGGAGTAGCGAACTCCTGTTGGATTGGAGTATTGCACTCCAGCTGGAATGGAGTAGCGAACTCCTGTTGGATTGGAGTATTGTACTCCAGCCGGAATGAAGTAACGAACTCCTGTTGGATTGGAGCATTGTACTCCAGTTGTAATGGAGTAGCGAGTCCTGTTGGATTGGTGTATTGTACTCCCGTTGGAATGGGGTAGTGAACTTCTCTTGGATTGGGGTCTTGTACTCCCGTTGGAATGGAGTAGCGAACTCCTGTTGGATTGGAGGATTTTTCTGCAGTTGGAATAGAGGTGTGAACTCCTTTGGGATCGGGATATTGTACTCCCGTTGGAATGGAGCAGTGAACTCCTGTTGGATTGGTGTATGGTACTCCAGCTGGAATGGAGTAGCGAACTCCTGTTGGATTGGAGTATTGTACTCCAGCTGGAATGGAGTAGCGAACACCTGTTGGATTGGAGTATTGTACTCCAGCCGGAATGAAGTAGCGAACTCCTGTTGGATTGGAGTATTGTACTCCAGTTGTAATGGAGTAGCGAGTCCTGTTGGATTGGTGTATTGTACTCCAGCTGGAATGGAGTAGCGAACTCCTGTTGGATTGAAGGATTGTTCTGCAGTTGGAATAGAGTAGTGAACTGCTTTTGGATTGGGGTATTGTACTCCAGTTGGAATGGAGCAGTGAACTCCTGTTGGATTATAGTATTGTACTCCAGTTGGAATGGAGCAGTGAACTCCTGTTGGATTGGAGTATTGAACTCCAGTTGGAATAGAGTAGTGAACTCCTTTTAGATTGGGGTATTGTACTCCAGCTGAAATGGTACATTGAACTCCTATTGGATTGGAGTATTGTACTGCAACTGGAATGGAGTAGCGAACTCCTGATGGATTGTAGTATTGTACTCCAGCTGGAATGGAATAGCGAACTCCTGTTGGATTGGAGGATTTTTCTGCAGTTGGAATAGAGTCGCGAAAACCTTTTGGATCGGGATATTGTACTCCAGTTGGAATGGAGCAGTGAACTCCTGTTGGATTGGTGTATTGTACTCCAGCTGGAATGGAGTAGCGAACTCCTGTTGGATTGGGATATTGAACTCCAGCTGGAATGGAGTAGCAAACTCCTGTTGGATTTGAGTATTGTACTACATTTGGAATGGGGTAGTGAACACCTGTTGGATTGGTGTATTGTACTACAGTTGGAATGGAGTAGCGAACTCCTTTTGGATTGGGGTATTGTACTCCAGTTAGAATGGAGTAGCGAACTCCTGTTGGATTGTAGTATTGTACTCCAGCTGGAATGGAATAGCGAACTCCTGTTGGATTGGAGGATTTTTCTGCAGTTGGAATAGAGTCGCGAAGTGCTTTTGGATCGGGATATTGTACTCCAGTTGGAATGGAGCAGTGAACTCCTGTTGGATTGGTGTATTGTACTCCAGCTGGAATAGAGTAGCGAACTCCTGTTGGATTGGTGTATTGTACTCCCGTTGGAATGGAGTAGCGAACTCCTGTTGGATTGGGGTATTGTACTCCAGTTAGAATGGAGTAGCGAACTCCTGTTGGATTGGATTATTGTACTCCAGTCCGTATGCAGTAGCGAACTCCTCTTGGATTGGAGTAATGTACTCCGTTGGAATGGAGTAGCAAACTCCTTTTGGATTGGAGTAATGTACTGCAGTTGGAATGGAGCAGTGAACTCTTTTTGGATTGGAGTATTGGACTCCAGCTGGAATGGAGTAGTGAACTCCTATTGGATTGGAGGATTGTACTGCTGTTGGAATAGAATAGCGAACTCTTTTGGATTGGGGTATTGTACTCCAGTTGGAATAGAGCACTGAACTCCTGTTGGATTGGAGTATTGTACTGCAGATGGAATAGAGTAGCGAACTCCTGTTGTATTGTGGTGTTGTACTCCAGTTGGAATGGAGTAGCGAACTCCTGTTGGATTGGTGTATTGTACTCTAGCTGGAATGGAGTAGCGAATTCCTTTTGGATTGGGGTATTGTACTCCAGATAGAATTGAGTAGCGAACTCCTGTTGGATTGTAGTATTGTACTCCAGCTGGAATGGAATAGCGAACTCCTGTTGGATTGGAGGATTTTTCTGCAGTTGGAATAGAGTCGCGAAGTCCTTTTGGATCGGGATATTGTACTCCAGTTGGAATGGAGCAGTGAACTCCTGTTGGATTGGAGTATTGAACTCCAGTTGGAATAGAGTAGTGAACTCCATTTAGATTGGGGTATTATACTCCAGCTGGAATGGTGCATTGAACTCCTGTTGGATTGGGGTACGGTACTCCAGTTGGAATGGAGTAGCGAACTCCTGTTGGATTGGAGTATTGTACTCCAGTTGGAATGAAGTAGCGAACTCCTGTTGGATTGGTGTATTGTACTCCAGCCGGAATGGAGTAGCGAACTCCTGTTGGATTGGAGTATTGTACTCCAGCTGGAATGGAGTAGCCAACTCCTGTTGGATTTGAGTATTGTACTACAGTTGGAATGGGGTAGTGAACACCTGTTGGATTGCTGTATTGTACTCCAGTTGGAATGGAGTAGCAAACTCCTTTTGGATTGGGGTATTGTACTCCAGTTAGAATGGAGTAGCGAACTCCTGTTGGATTGTAGTATTGTACTCCAGCTGGAATGGAATAGCGAACTCCTGTTGGATTGGAGGATTTTTCTGCAGTTGGAATAGAGTCGCGAAGACATTTTGGATCGGGATATTGTACTCCAGTTGGAATGGAGCAGTGAACTCCTGTTGGATTGGTGTATTGTACTCCAGCTGGAATGGAGTAGCGAACTCCTGTTGGATTGGGATATTGTACTCCAGCTGGAATGGAGTAGCAAACTCCTGTTGGATTTGAGTATTGTACTACTGTTGGAATGGGGTAGTGAACACCTGTTGGATTGGTGTATTGTACTACAGTTGGAATGGAGTAGCGAACTCCTTTTGGATTGGGGTATTGTACTCCAGTTAGAATGGAGTAGCGAACTCCTGTTGGATTGTAGTATTGTACTCCAGCTGGAATGGAATTGCGAACTCCTGTTGGATTGGAGGATTTTTCTGCAGTTGGAATAGAGTCGCGAAGTCCTTTTGGATCGGGATATTGTACTCCAGTTGGAATGGAGCAGTGAACTCCTGTTGGATTGGTGTATTGTACTCCAGCTGGAATAGAGTAGCGAACTCCTGTTGGATTGGTGTATTGTATTCCCGTTGGAATGGAGTAGCGAACTCCTGTTGGATTGGGGTATTGTACTCCAGTTAGAATGGAGTAGCGAACTCCTGTTGGATTGGAGTATTGTACTCCAGTCCGTATGCAGTAGCGAACTCCTCTTGGATTGGAGTAATGTACTCCGTTGGAATGGAGTAGCAAACTCCTTTTGGATTGGAGTATTGTACTCCCGCTGGAATGGACTAGCGAATTCCTGTTGGATTGGGGTATTGTACTCCATTTGGAATGGAGCAGTGAACTCCTTTTGGTTTGGAGTATTGGACTCCCACTGGAATGGAGTAGTGAACTCCTGTTGGATTGGAGGATTGTGCTGCTGTTGGAATTGAATAGCGAACTCTTTTGGATTAGGTATTGTACTCCAGTTGGAATGGAGAACTGAACTCCTGTTGGATTGGAGTATTGTACTCCAGATGGAATAGAGTAGCGAACTCCTGTTGTATTGTGGTGTTGTACTCCAGTTGGAATGGAGTAGCGAACTCCTGTTGGATTGGAGTATTGTACTCCAGTTGGAATGAAGTAGCGAACTCCTGTTGGATTGGTGTATTGTACTCCAGCCGGAATGGAGTAGCGAACTCCTGTTGGATTGGAGTATTGTACTCCAGCTGGAATGGAGTAGCAAACTCCTGTTGGATTTGAGTATTGTACTACAGTTGGAATGGGGTAGTGAACACCTGTTGGATTGCTGTATTGTACTCCAGTTGGAATGGAGTAGCAAACTCCTTTTGGATTGGGGTATTGTACTCCAGTTAGAATGGAGTAGCGAACTCCTGTTGGATTGTAGTATTGTACTCCAGCTGGAATGGAATAGCGAACTCCTGTTGGATTGGAGGATTTTTCTGCAGTTGGAATAGAGTCGCGAAGACATTTTGGATCAGGATATTGTACTCCAGTTGGAATGGAGCAGTGAACTCCTGTTGGATTGGTGTATTGTACTCCAGCTGGAATGGAGTAGCGAACTCCTGTTGGATTGGGATATTGTACTCCAGCTGGAATGGAGTAGCAAACTCCTGTTGGATTTGAGTATTGTACTACAGTTGGAATGGGGTAGTGAACACCTGTTGGATTGGTGTATTGTACTACAGTTGGAATGGAGTAGCGAACTCCTTTTGGATTGGGGTATTGTACTCCAGTTAGAATGGAGTAGCGAACTCCTGTTGGATTGTAGTATTGTACTCCAGCTGGAATGGAATTGCGAACTCCTGTTGGATTGGAGGATTTTTCTGCAGTTGGAATAGAGTCGCGAAGTCCTTTTGGATCGGGATATTGTACTCCAGTTGGAATGGAGCAGTGAACTCCTGTTGGATTGGTGTATTGTACTCCAGCTGGAATAGAGTAGCGAACTCCTGTTGGATTGGTGTATTGTATTCCCGTTGGAATGGAGTAGCGAACTCCTGTTGGATTGGGGTATTGTACTCCAGTTAGAATGGAGTAGCGAACTCCTGTTGGATTGGAGTATTGTACTCCAGTCCGTATGCAGTAGCGAACTCCTCTTGGATTGGAGTAATGTACTCCGTTGGAATGGAGTAGCAAACTCCTTTTGGATTGGAGTATTGTACTCCCGCTGGAATGGACTAGCGAATTCCTGTTGGATTGGGGTATTGTACTCCATTTGGAATGGAGCAGTGAACTCCTTTTGGTTTGGAGTATTGGACTCCCACTGGAATGGAGTAGTGAACTCCTGTTGGATTGGAGGATTGTGCTGCTGTTGGAATTGAATAGCGAACTCTTTTGGATTAGGGTATTGTACTCCAGTTGGAATGGAGAACTGAACTCCTGTTGGATTGGAGTATTGTACTCCAGATGGAATAGAGTAGCGAACTCCTGTTGTATTGTGGTGTTGTACTCCAGTTGGAATGGAGTAGCGAACGCCTGTTGGATTGGTGTATTGTACTCTAGCTGGAATGGAGTAGCGAACTCCTTTTGGATTGGGGTATTGTACTCCAGTTAGAATGGAGTAGCGAACTCCTGTTGGATTGTAGTATTGTACTCCAGCTGGAATGGAATAGCGAACTCCTGTTGGATTGGAGGATTTTTCTGCAGTTGGAATAGAGTCGCGAAGTCCTTTTGGATCGGGATATTGTACTCCAGTTGGAATGGAGCAGTGAACTCCTGTTGGATTGGTGTATTGTACTCCAGCTGGAATGGAGTAGCGAACTCCTGTTGGATTGGTGTATTGTACTCCCGTTGGAATGGAGTAGCGAACTCCTGTTGGATTGGGGTATTGTACTCCAGTTAGAATGGAGTAGCGAACTCCTGTTGGATTGGAGTATTGTACTCCAGTCCGTATGCAGTAGCGAACTCCTCTTGGATTGGAGTAATGTACTCCGTTGGAATGGAGTAGCAAACTCCTTTTGGATTGGAGTATTGTTCTCCCGCTGGAATGGAGTAGCGAATTCCTTTTGGATTGGGGTATTGGACTCCACTTGGAATGTAGCAGTTAACTCCTTTTGGATTGGAGTATTGGACTCCCGCTGGAATGGGGTAGTGAACTCCTGTTGGATTGGAGGATTGTACTGCTGTTGGAATAGAATAGCGAACTCTTTTGGATTGGGGTATTGTACTCCAGATGGAATAGAGTAGCGAACTCCTGTTGTATTGTGGTGTTGTACTCCAGTTGGAATGGAGTAGTGAACTCCTGTTGGATTGGAGGATTTTTCTGCAGTTGGAATAGAGTCGCGAACTCCTTTTGGATCGGGATATTGTACTCCAGTTGGAATGGAGTAGCGAACTCCTTTTGGATTGGGGTATTGTACTCCAGTTGGAATGGAGCAGTGAACTCCTGTTGGATTGGAGTATTGAACTTGATTCGGAATAGAGTAGTGAACTCCTTTTAGATTGGGGTATTGTACTTCAGCTGGAATGGTACATTGAACTCCTGTTGTATCGGGGAACGGTACTCCAGTTTGAATGGAGTAGCGAGCTCCTGTTGGATTGGACTATTGTACTGCAGCTGGAATGGAGTAGTGAACTCCTCATGGATTTGGGTATTGTACTTCAGTTGGAATGGAGTAGTGAACTCCTGTTGGATTGAAGTATTGTACTCCAGCTGGAATGGAGTAGCGAGCTCCTGTTAGATTGCGGTATTGTACTCCAGCTGGAATGGTGTAGCAAACTCCTGTGGGATTGGGGTTTTGGACCCCATTTGGAATGGAGCAGTGAACTCCTGTTGGATCCGGCTATTGTACTCCAGTTGTAATGGAGTAGCGAACTCCGGTTGAATTGAGGTATTGTACTCCAGTTGGAATGGAGTAGCGAACTCCTGTTGGATTGGCTTATTGTACTCCAGTTGGAATGGAGCAGTGAACTCCTGTTGGATTGGACTATTGTACTCCAGCTGGAATGGAGTAGCGAGTTCCTGTTGGATTGCAGGATTGTACTCCAGTTGGAATGGAGTAGAGCACTCCTGTTGGATTGGAGGATTCTACTCCAGTTGGAATAGAGTAGTGAACTCCTGTTGGATTGAAGTATTGTACTCCAGCCAGAATGAAGTAGCAAACTCCTGTTGGATTTGAGTATTGTACTACTGTTGGAATGGGGTAGTGAACAACTGTTGGATTGGTGTATTGTACTCCCGTTGGAATGGAGTAGCGAACTCCTTTTGGATTGGGGTATTGTACTCCAGTTAGAATGGAGTAGCGAACTCCTGTTGGATTGTAGTATTGTACTCCAGCTGGAATGGAATAGCGAACTCCTGTTGGATTGGAGGATTTTTCTGCAGTTGGAATAGGGTAGTGAACACCTGTTGGATTGGTGTATTGTACTCCCGTTGGAATGGAGTAGCAAACTCCTTTTGGATTGGGGTATTGTACTCCAGTTAGAATGGAGTAGCGAACTCCTGTTGGATTGTAGTATTGTACTCCAGCTGGAATGGAGTAGCGAACTCCTGTTGGATTGGAGGATTTTTCTGCAGTTGGAATAGAGTCGCGAAGACCTTTTGGATCGGGATATTGTACTCCAGTTGGAATGGAGCAGTGAACTCCTGTTGGATTGGTGTATTGTACTCCAGCTGGAATGGAGTAGCGAACTCCTGTTGGATTGGGGTATTGTACTCCAGCTGGAATGGAGTAGCAAACTCCTGTTAGATTTGAGTATTGTACTAGAGTTGGAATGGGGTAGTGAACACCTGCTGGATTGGTGTATTGTACTACAGTTGGAATGGAGTAGCGAACTCCTGTTGGATTGGATTATTGTACTCCAGTTAGAATGGAGTAGCGAACTCCTGTTGGATTGTCGTATTGTACTCCAGCTGGAATGGAATAGCGAACTCCTGTTGGATTGGAGGATTTTTCTGCAGTTGGAATAGAGTTGCGAAGTCCTTTTGGATCGGGATATTGTACTCCAGTTGGAATGGAGCAGTGAACTCCTGTTGGATTGGTGTATTGTACTCCAGCCGGAATGGAGTAGCGAACTCCTGTTGGATTGGAGCATTGTACTCCAGTTGTAATGGAGTAGCGAGTCCTGTTGGATTGGTGTATTGTACTCCCGTTGGAATGGGGTAGTGAACTTCTCTTGGATTGGGGTCTTGTACTCCCGTTGGAATGGAGTAGCGAACTCCTGTTGGATTGGAGGATTTTTCTGCAGTTGGAATAGAGGTGTGAACTCCTTTGGGATCGGGATATTGTACTCCCGTTGGAATGGAGCAGTGAACTCCTGTTGGATTGGTGTATTGTACTCCAGCTGGAATGGAGTAGCGAACTCCTGTTGGATTGGAGTATTGTACTCCAGCTGGAATGGAGTAGCGAACTCCTGTTGGATTGGAGTATTGTACTCCAGCCGGAATGAAGTAGCGAACTCCTGTTGGATTGGAGTATTGTACTCCAGTTGTAATGGAGTAGCGAGTCCTGTTGGATTGGTGTATTGTACTCCAGCTGGAATGGAGTAGCGAACTCCTGTTGGATTGAAGGATTGTTCTGCAGTTGGAATAGAGTAGTGAACTGCTTTTGGATTGGGGTATTGTACTCCAGTTGGAATGGAGCAGTGAACTCCTGTTGGATTATAGTATTGTACTCCAGTTGGAATGGAGCAGTGAACTCCTGTTGGATTGGAGTATTGAACTCCAGTTGGAATAGAGTAGTGAACTCCTTTTAGATTGGGGTATTGTACTCCAGCTGAAATGGTACATTGAACTCCTATTGGATTGGAGTATTGTACTGCAACTGGAATGGAGTAGCGAGCTCCTGTTAGATTGGGGTATTGTACTCCAGCTGGAATGGAGTAGCAAACTCCTGTTGGATTTGAGTATTGTACTACAGTTGGAATGGGGTAGTGAACACCTGTTGGATTGCTGTATTGTACTCCCGTTGGAATGGAGTAGCAAACTCCTTTTGGATTGGGGTATTGTACTCCAGTTGGAATGGAGTAGCGAACTCCTGTTGGATTGTAGTATTGTACTCCAGCTGGAATGGAATAGCGAACTCCTGTTGGATTGGAGGATTTTTCTGCAGTTGGAATAGAGTCGCGAAAACCTTTTGGATCGGGATATTGTACTCCAGTTGGAATGGAGCAGTGAACTCCTGTTGGATTGGTGTATTGTACTCCAGCTGGAATGGAGTAGCGAACTCCTGTTGGATTGGGATATTGAACTCCAGCTGGAATGGAGTAGCAAACTCCTGTTGGATTTGAGTATTGTACTACATTTGGAATGGGGTAGTGAACACCTGTTGGATTGGTGTATTGTACTACAGTTGGAATGGAGTAGCGAACTCCTTTTGGATTGGGGTATTGTACTCCAGTTAGAATGGAGTAGCGAACTCCTGTTGGATTGTAGTATTGTACTCCAGCTGGAATGGAATAGCGAACTCCTGTTGGATTGGAGGATTTTTCTGCAGTTGGAATAGAGTCGCGAAGTGCTTTTGGATCGGGATATTGTACTCCAGTTGGAATGGAGCAGTGAACTCCTGTTGGATTGGTGTATTGTACTCCAGCTGGAATAGAGTAGCGAACTCCTGTTGGATTGGTGTATTGTACTCCCATTGGAATGGAGTAGCGAACTCCTGTTGGATTGGGGTATTGTACTCCAGTTAGAATGGAGTAGCGAACTCCTGTTGGATTGGATTATTGTACTCCAGTCCGTATGCAGTAGCGAACTCCTCTTGGATTGGAGTAATGTACTCCGTTGGAATGGAGTAGCAAACTCCTTTTGGATTGGAGTATTTTACTCCCGCTGGAATGGACTAGCGAATTCCTGTTGGATTGGGGTATTGTACTCCAGTTGGAATGGAGCAGTGAACTCTTTTTGGATTGGAGTATTGGACTCCCGCTGGAATGGAGTAGTGAACTCCTATTGGATTGGAGGATTGTACTGCTGTTGGAATAGAATAGCGAACTCTTTTGGATTGGGGTATTGTACTCCAGTTGGAATGGAGCACTGAACTCCTGTTGGATTGGAGTATTGTACTGCAGATGGAATAGAGTAGCGAACTCCTGTTGTATTGTGGTGTTGTACTCCAGTTGGAATGGAGTAGCGAACTCCTGTTGGATTGGTGTATTGTACTCTAGCTGGAATGGAGTAGCGAACTCCTTTTGGATTGGGGTATTGTACTCCAGTTAGAATTGAGTAGCGAACTCCTGTTGGATTGTAGTATTGTACTCCAGCTGGAATGGAATAGCGAACTCCTGTTGGATTGGAGGATTTTTCTGCAGTTGGAATAGAGTCGCGAAGTCATTTTGGATCGGGATATTGTACTCCAGTTGGAATGGAGCAGTGAACTCCTGTTGGATTGGAGTATTGAACTCCAGTTGGAATAGAGTAGTGAACTCCATTTAGATTGGGGTATTGTACTCCAGCTGGAATGGTGCATTGAACTCCTGTTGGATTGGGGTACGGTACTCCAGTTGGAATGGAGTAGCGAACTCCTGTTGGATTGGAGTATTCTACTCCAGTTGGAATGAAGTAGCGAACTCCTGTTGGATTGGTGTATTGTACTCCAGCCGGAATGGAGTAGCGAACTCCTGTTGGATTGGAGTATTGTACTCCAGCTGGAATGGAGTAGCAAACTCCTGTTGGATTTGAGTATTGTACTCCAGTCCGTATGCAGTAGCGAACTCCTCTTGGATTGGAGTAATGTACTCCGTTGGAATGGAGTAGCAAACTCCTTTTGGATTGGAGTATTGTACTCCCGCTGGAATGGACTAGCGAATTCCTGTTGGATTGGGGTATTGTACTCCATTTGGAATGGAGCAGTGAACTCCTTTTGGTTTGGAGTATTGGACTCCCACTGGAATGGAGTAGTGAACTCCTGTTGGATTGGAGGATTGTGCTGCTGTTGGAATTGAATAGCGAACTCTTTTGGATTAGGGTATTGTACTCCAGTTGGAATGGAGAACTGAACTCCTGTTGGATTGGAGTATTGTACTCCAGATGGAATAGAGTAGCGAACTCCTGTTGTATTGTGGTGTTGTACTCCAGTTGGAATGGAGTAGCGAACTCCTGTTGGATTGGAGTATTGTACTCCAGTTGGAATGAAGTAGCGAACTCCTGTTGGATTGGTGTATTGTACTCCAGCCGGAATGGAGTAGCGAACTCCTGTTGGATTGGAGTATTGTACTCCAGCTGGAATGGAGTAGCAAACTCCTGTTGGATTTGAGTATTGTACTACAGTTGGAATGGGGTAGTGAACACCTGTTGGATTGCTGTATTGTACTCCAGTTGGAATGGAGTAGCAAACTCCTTTTGGATTGGGGTATTGTACTCCAGTTAGAATGGAGTAGCGAACTCCTGTTGGATTGTAGTATTGTACTCCAGCTGGAATGGAATAGCGAACTCCTGTTGGATTGGAGGATTTTTCTGCAGTTGGAATAGAGTCGCGAAGACATTTTGGATCAGGATATTGTACTCCAGTTGGAATGGAGCAGTGAACTCCTGTTGGATTGGTGTATTGTACTCCAGCTGGAATGGAGTAGCGAACTCCTGTTGGATTGGGATATTGTACTCCAGCTGGAATGGAGTAGCAAACTCCTGTTGGATTTGAGTATTGTACTACAGTTGGAATGGGGTAGTGAACACCTGTTGGATTGGTGTATTGTACTACAGTTGGAATGGAGTAGCGAACTCCTTTTGGATTGGGGTATTGTACTCCAGTTAGAATGGAGTAGCGAACTCCTGTTGGATTGTAGTATTGTACTCCAGCTGGAATGGAATTGCGAACTCCTGTTGGATTGGAGGATTTTTCTGCAGTTGGAATAGAGTCGCGAAGTCCTTTTGGATCGGGATATTGTACTCCAGTTGGAATGGAGCAGTGAACTCCTGTTGGATTGGTGTATTGTACTCCAGCTGGAATAGAGTAGCGAACTCCTGTTGGATTGGTGTATTGTATTCCCGTTGGAATGGAGTAGCGAACTCCTGTTGGATTGGGGTATTGTACTCCAGTTAGAATGGAGTAGCGAACTCCTGTTGGATTGGAGTATTGTACTCCAGTCCGTATGCAGTAGCGAACTCCTCTTGGATTGGAGTAATGTACTCCGTTGGAATGGAGTAGCAAACTCCTTTTGGATTGGAGTATTGTACTCCCGCTGGAATGGACTAGCGAATTCCTGTTGGATTGGGGTATTGTACTCCATTTGGAATGGAGCAGTGAACTCCTTTTGGTTTGGAGTATTGGACTCCCACTGGAATGGAGTAGTGAACTCCTGTTGGATTGGAGGATTGTGCTGCTGTTGGAATTGAATAGCGAACTCTTTTGGATTAGGGTATTGTACTCCAGTTGGAATGGAGAACTGAACTCCTGTTGGATTGGAGTATTGTACTCCAGATGGAATAGAGTAGCGAACTCCTGTTGTATTGTGGTGTTGTACTCCAGTTGGAATGGAGTAGCGAACGCCTGTTGGATTGGTGTATTGTACTCTAGCTGGAATGGAGTAGCGAACTCCTTTTGGATTGGGGTATTGTACTCCAGTTAGAATGGAGTAGCGAACTCCTGTTGGATTGTAGTATTGTACTCCAGCTGGAATGGAATAGCGAACTCCTGTTGGATTGGAGGATTTTTCTGCAGTTGGAATAGAGTCGCGAAGTCCTTTTGGATCGGGATATTGTACTCCAGTTGGAATGGAGCAGTGAACTCCTGTTGGATTGGTGTATTGTACTCCAGCTGGAATGGAGTAGCGAACTCCTGTTGGATTGGTGTATTGTACTCCCGTTGGAATGGAGTAGCGAACTCCTGTTGGATTGGGGTATTGTACTCCAGTTAGAATGGAGTAGCGAACTCCTGTTGGATTGGAGTATTGTACTCCAGTCCGTATGCAGTAGCGAACTCCTCTTGGATTGGAGTAATGTACTCCGTTGGAATGGAGTAGCAAACTCCTTTTGGATTGGAGTATTGTTCTCCCGCTGGAATGGAGTAGCGAATTCCTTTTGGATTGGGGTATTGGACTCCACTTGGAATGTAGCAGTTAACTCCTTTTGGATTGGAGTATTGGACTCCCGCTGGAATGGGGTAGTGAACTCCTGTTGGATTGGAGGATTGTACTGCTGTTGGAATAGAATAGCGAACTCTTTTGGATTGGGGTATTGTACTCCAGATGGAATAGAGTAGCGAACTCCTGTTGTATTGTGGTGTTGTACTCCAGTTGGAATGGAGTAGTGAACTCCTGTTGGATTGGAGGATTTTTCTGCAGTTGGAATAGAGTCGCGAACTCCTTTTGGATCGGGATATTGTACTCCAGTTGGAATGGAGTAGCGAACTCCTTTTGGATTGGGGTATTGTACTCCAGTTGGAATGGAGCAGTGAACTCCTGTTGGATTGGAGTATTGAACTTGATTCGGAATAGAGTAGTGAACTCCTTTTAGATTGGGGTATTGTACTTCAGCTGGAATGGTACATTGAACTCCTGTTGTATCGGGGAACGGTACTCCAGTTTGAATGGAGTAGCGAGCTCCTGTTGGATTGGACTATTGTACTGCAGCTGGAATGGAGTAGTGAACTCCTCATGGATTTGGGTATTGTACTTCAGTTGGAATGGAGTAGTGAACTCCTGTTGGATTGAAGTATTGTACTCCAGCTGGAATGGAGTAGCGAGCTCCTGTTAGATTGCGGTATTGTACTCCAGCTGGAATGGTGTAGCAAACTCCTGTGGGATTGGGGTTTTGGACCCCATTTGGAATGGAGCAGTGAACTCCTGTTGGATCCGGCTATTGTACTCCAGTTGTAATGGAGTAGCGAACTCCGGTTGAATTGAGGTATTGTACTCCAGTTGGAATGGAGTAGCGAACTCCTGTTGGATTGGCTTATTGTACTCCAGTTGGAATGGAGCAGTGAACTCCTGTTGGATTGGACTATTGTACTCCAGCTGGAATGGAGTAGCGAGTTCCTGTTGGATTGCAGGATTGTACTCCAGTTGGAATGGAGTAGAGCACTCCTGTTGGATTGGAGGATTCTACTCCAGTTGGAATAGAGTAGCGAACTCCTGTTGGATTGAAGTATTGTACTCCAGCCAGAATGAAGTAGCAAACTCCTGTTGGATTTGAGTATTGTACTACTGTTGGAATGGGGTAGTGAACACCTGTTGGATTGGTGTATTGTACTCCCGTTGGAATGGAGTAGCGAACTCCTTTTGGATTGGGGTATTGTACTCCAGTTAGAATGGAGTAGCGAACTCCTGTTGGATTGTAGTATTGTACTCCAGCTGGAATGGAATAGCGAACTCCTGTTGGATTGGAGGATTTTTCTGCAGTTGGAATAGGGTAGTGAACACCTGTTGGATTGGTGTATTGTACTCCCGTTGGAATGGAGTAGCAAACTCCTTTTGGATTGGGGTATTGTACTCCAGTTAGAATGGAGTAGCGAACTCCTGTTGGATTGTAGTATTGTACTCCAGCTGGAATGGAGTAGCGAACTCCTGTTGGATTGGAGGATTTTTCTGCAGTTGGAATAGAGTCGCGAAGACCTTTTGGATCGGGATATTGTACTCCAGTTGGAATGGAGCAGTGAACTCCTGTTGGATTGGTGTATTGTACTCCAGCTGGAATGGAGTAGCGAACTCCTGTTGGATTGGGGTATTGTACTCCAGCTGGAATGGAGTAGCAAACTCCTGTTAGATTTGAGTATTGTACTAGAGTTGGAATGGGGTAGTGAACACCTGCTGGATTGGTGTATTGTACTACAGTTGGAATGGAGTAGCGAACTCCTGTTGGATTGGATTATTGTACTCCAGTTAGAATGGAGTAGCGAACTCCTGTTGGATTGTCGTATTGTACTCCAGCTGGAATGGAATAGCGAACTCCTGTTGGATTGGAGGATTTTTCTGCAGTTGGAATAGAGTTGCGAAGTCCTTTTGGATCGGGATATTGTACTCCAGTTGGAATGGAGCAGTGAACTCCTGTTGGATTGGTGTATTGTACTCCAGCCGGAATGGAGTAGCGAACTCCTGTTGGATTGGAGCATTGTACTCCAGTTGTAATGGAGTAGCGAGTCCTGTTGGATTGGTGTATTGTACTCCCGTTGGAATGGGGTAGTGAACTTCTCTTGGATTGGGGTCTTGTACTCCCGTTGGAATGGAGTAGCGAACTCCTGTTGGATTGGAGGATTTTTCTGCAGTTGGAATAGAGGTGTGAACTCCTTTGGGATCGGGATATTGTACTCCCGTTGGAATGGAGCAGTGAACTCCTGTTGGATTGGTGTATTGTACTCCAGCTGGAATGGAGTAGCGAACTCCTGTTGGATTGGAGTATTGTACTCCAGCTGGAATGGAGTAGCGAACTCCTGTTGGATTGGAGTATTGTACTCCAGCCGGAATGAAGTAGCGAACTCCTGTTGGATTGGAGTATTGTACTCCAGTTGTAATGGAGTAGCGAGTCCTGTTGGATTGGTGTATTGTACTCCAGCTGGAATGGAGTAGCGAACTCCTGTTGGATTGAAGGATTGTTCTGCAGTTGGAATAGAGTAGTGAACTGCTTTTGGATTGGGGTATTGTACTCCAGTTGGAATGGAGCAGTGAACTCCTGTTGGATTATAGTATTGTACTCCAGTTGGAATGGAGCAGTGAACTCCTGTTGGATTGGAGTATTGAACTCCAGTTGGAATAGTGTAGTGAACTCCTTTTAGATTGGGGTATTGTACTCCAGCTGAAATGGTACATTGAACTCCTATTGGATTGGAGTATTGTACTGCAACTGGAATGGAGTAGCGAGCTCCTGTTAGATTGGGGTATTGTACTCCAGCTGGAATGGAGTAGCAAACTCCTGTTGGATTTGAGTATTGTACTACAGTTGGAATGGGGTAGTGAACACCTGTTGGATTGCTGTATTGTACTCCCGTTGGAATGGAGTAGCAAACTCCTTTTGGATTGGGGTATTGTACTCCAGTTGGAATGGAGTAGCGAACTCCTGTTGGATTGTAGTATTGTACTCCAGCTGGAATGGAATAGCGAACTCCTGTTGGATTGGAGGATTTTTCTGCAGTTGGAATAGAGTCGCGAAAACCTTTTGGATCGGGATATTGTACTCCAGTTGGAATGGAGCAGTGAACTCCTGTTGGATTGGTGTATTGTACTCCAGCTGGAATGGAGTAGCGAACTCCTGTTGGATTGGGATATTGAACTCCAGCTGGAATGGAGTAGCAAACTCCTGTTGGATTTGAGTATTGTACTACATTTGGAATGGGGTAGTGAACACCTGTTGGATTGGTGTATTGTACTACAGTTGGAATGGAGTAGCGAACTCCTTTTGGATTGGGGTATTGTACTCCAGTTAGAATGGAGTAGCGAACTCCTGTTGGATTGTAGTATTGTACTCCAGCTGGAATGGAATAGCGAACTCCTGTTGGATTGGAGGATTTTTCTGCAGTTGGAATAGAGTCGCGAAGACCTTTTGGATCGGGATATTGTACTCCAGTTGGAATGGAGCAGTGAACTCCTGTTGGATTGGTGTATTGTACTCCAGCTGGAATGGAGTAGCGAACTCCTGTTGGATTGGGGTATTGTACTCCAGCTGGAATGGAGTAGCAAACTCCTGTTAGATTTGAGTATTGTACTAGAGTTGGAATGGGGTAGTGAACACCTGCTGGATTGGTGTATTGTACTACAGTTGGAATGGAGTAGCGAACTCCTGTTGGATTGGATTATTGTACTCCAGTTAGAATGGAGTAGCGAACTCCTGTTGGATTGTCGTATTGTACTCCAGCTGGAATGGAATAGCGAACTCCTGTTGGATTGGAGGATTTTTCTGCAGTTGGAATAGAGTTGCGAAGTCCTTTTGGATCGGGATATTGTACTCCAGTTGGAATGGAGCAGTGAACTCCTGTTGGATTGGTGTATTGTACTCCAGCCGGAATGGAGTAGCGAACTCCTGTTGGATTGGAGCATTGTACTCCAGTTGTAATGGAGTAGCGAGTCCTGTTGGATTGGTGTATTGTACTCCCGTTGGAATGGGGTAGTGAACTTCTCTTGGATTGGGGTCTTGTACTCCCGTTGGAATGGAGTAGCGAACTCCTGTTGGATTGGAGGATTTTTCTGCAGTTGGAATAGAGGTGTGAACTCCTTTGGGATCGGGATATTGTACTCCCGTTGGAATGGAGCAGTGAACTCCTGTTGGATTGGTGTATTGTACTCCAGCTGGAATGGAGTAGCGAACTCCTGTTGGATTGGAGTATTGTACTCCAGCTGGAATGGAGTAGCGAACTCCTGTTGGATTGGAGTATTGTACTCCAGCCGGAATGAAGTAGCGAACTCCTGTTGGATTGGAGTATTGTACTCCAGTTGTAATGGAGTAGCGAGTCCTGTTGGATTGGTGTATTGTACTCCAGCTGGAATGGAGTAGCGAACTCCTGTTGGATTGAAGGATTGTTCTGCAGTTGGAATAGAGTAGTGAACTGCTTTTGGATTGGGGTATTGTACTCCAGTTGGAATGGAGCAGTGAACTCCTGTTGGATTATAGTATTGTACTCCAGTTGGAATGGAGCAGTGAACTCCTGTTGGATTGGAGTATTGAACTCCAGTTGGAATAGTGTAGTGAACTCCTTTTAGATTGGGGTATTGTACTCCAGCTGAAATGGTACATTGAACTCCTATTGGATTGGAGTATTGTACTGCAACTGGAATGGAGTAGCGAGCTCCTGTTAGATTGGGGTATTGTACTCCAGCTGGAATGGAGTAGCAAACTCCTGTTGGATTTGAGTATTGTACTACAGTTGGAATGGGGTAGTGAACACCTGTTGGATTGCTGTATTGTACTCCCGTTGGAATGGAGTAGCAAACTCCTTTTGGATTGGGGTATTGTACTCCAGTTGGAATGGAGTAGCGAACTCCTGTTGGATTGTAGTATTGTACTCCAGCTGGAATGGAATAGCGAACTCCTGTTGGATTGGAGGATTTTTCTGCAGTTGGAATAGAGTCGCGAAAACCTTTTGGATCGGGATATTGTACTCCAGTTGGAATGGAGCAGTGAACTCCTGTTGGATTGGTGTATTGTACTCCAGCTGGAATGGAGTAGCGAACTCCTGTTGGATTGGGATATTGAACTCCAGCTGGAATGGAGTAGCAAACTCCTGTTGGATTTGAGTATTGTACTACATTTGGAATGGGGTAGTGAACACCTGTTGGATTGGTGTATTGTACTACAGTTGGAATGGAGTAGCGAACTCCTTTTGGATTGGGGTATTGTACTCCAGTTAGAATGGAGTAGCGAACTCCTGTTGGATTGTAGTATTGTACTCCAGCTGGAATGGAATAGCGAACTCCTGTTGGATTGGAGGATTTTTCTGCAGTTGGAATAGAGTCGCGAAGTGCTTTTGGATCGGGATATTGTACTCCAGTTGGAATGGAGCAGTGAACTCCTGTTGGATTGGTGTATTGTACTCCAGCTGGAATAGAGTAGCGAACTCCTGTTGGATTGGTGTATTGTACTCCCATTGGAATGGAGTAGCGAACTCCTGTTGGATTGGGGTATTGTACTCCAGTTAGAATGGAGTAGCGAACTCCTGTTGGATTGGATTATTGTACTCCAGTCCGTATGCAGTAGCGAACTCCTCTTGGATTGGAGTAATGTACTCCGTTGGAATGGAGTAGCAAACTCCTTTTGGATTGGAGTATTGTACTCCCGCTGGAATGGACTAGCGAATTCCTGTTGGATTGGGGTATTGTACTCCAGTTGGAATGGAGCAGTGAACTCTTTTTGGATTGGAGTATTGGACTCCCGCTGGAATGGAGTAGTGAACTCCTATTGGATTGGAGGATTGTACTGCTGTTGGAATAGAATAGCGAACTCTTTTGGATTGGGGTATTGTACTCCAGTTGGAATGGAGCACTGAACTCCTGTTGGATTGGAGTATTGTACTGCAGATGGAATAGAGTAGCGAACTCCTGTTGTATTGTGGTGTTGTACTCCAGTTGGAATGGAGTAGCGAACTCCTGTTGGATTGGTGTATTGTACTCTAGCTGGAATGGAGTAGCGAACTCCTTTTGGATTGGGGTATTGTACTCCAGTTAGAATTGAGTAGCGAACTCCTGTTGGATTGTAGTATTGTACTCCAGCTGGAATGGAATAGCGAACTCCTGTTGGATTGGAGGATTTTTCTGCAGTTGGAATAGAGTCGCGAAGTCATTTTGGATCGGGATATTGTACTCCAGTTGGAATGGAGCAGTGAACTCCTGTTGGATTGGAGTATTGAACTCCAGTTGGAATAGAGTAGTGAACTCCATTTAGATTGGGGTATTGTACTCCAGCTGGAATGGTGCATTGAACTCCTGTTGGATTGGGGTACGGTACTCCAGTTGGAATGGAGTAGCGAACTCCTGTTGGATTGGAGTATTGTACTCCAGTTGGAATGAAGTAGCGAACTCCTGTTGGATTGGTGTATTGTACTCCAGCCGGAATGGAGTAGCGAACTCCTGTTGGATTGGAGTATTGTACTCCAGCTGGAATGGAGTAGCAAACTCCTGTTGGATTTGAGTATTGTACTACAGTTGGAATGGGGTAGTGAACACCTGTTGGATTGCTGTATTGTACTCCCGTTGGAATGGAGTAGCAAACTCCTTTTGGATTGGGGTATTGTACTCCAGTTAGAATGGAGTAGCGAACTCCTGTTGGATTGTAGTATTGTACTCCAGCTGGAATGGAATAGCGAACTCCTGTTGGATTGGAGGATTTTTCTGCAGTTGGAATAGAGTCGCGAAGACCTTTTGGATCGGGATATTGTACTCCAGTTGGAATGGAGCAGTGAACTCCTGTTGGATTGGTGTATTGTACTCCAGCTGGAATGGAGTAGCGAACTCCTGTTGGATTGGGATATTGTACTCCAGCTGGAATGGAGTAGCAAACTCCTGTTGGATTTGAGTATTGTACTACAGTTGGAATGGGGTAGTGAACACCTGTTGGATTGGTGTATTGTACTACAGTTGGAATGGAGTAGCGAACTCCTTTTGGATTGGGGTATTGTACTCCAGTTAGAATGGAGTAGCGAACTCCTGTTGGATTGTAGTATTGTACTCCAGCTGGAATGGAATTGCGAACTCCTGTTGGATTGGAGGATTTTTCTGCAGTTGGAATAGAGTCGCGAAGTCCTTTTGGATCGGGATATTGTACTCCAGTTGGAATGGAGCAGTGAACTCCTGTTGGATTGGTGTATTGTACTCCAGCTGGAATAGAGTAGCGAACTCCTGTTGGATTGGTGTATTGTATTCCCGTTGGAATGGAGTAGCGAACTCCTGTTGGATTGGGGTATTGTACTCCAGTTAGAATGGAGTAGCGAACTCCTGTTGGATTGGAGTATTGTACTCCAGTCCGTATGCAGTAGCGAACTCCTCTTGGATTGGAGTAATGTACTCCGTTGGAATGGAGTAGCAAACTCCTTTTGGATTGGAGTATTGTACTCCCGCTGGAATGGACTAGCGAATTCCTGTTGGATTGGGGTATTGTACTCCATTTGGAATGGAGCAGTGAACTCCTTTTGGTTTGGAGTATTGGACTCCCACTGGAATGGAGTAGTGAACTCCTGTTGGATTGGAGGATTGTGCTGCTGTTGGAATTGAATAGCGAACTCTTTTGGATTAGGGTATTGTACTCCAGTTGGAATGGAGAACTGAACTCCTGTTGGATTGGAGTATTGTACTCCAGATGGAATAGAGTAGCGAACTCCTGTTGTATTGTGGTGTTGTACTCCAGTTGGAATGGAGTAGCGAACGCCTGTTGGATTGGTGTATTGTACTCTAGCTGGAATGGAGTAGCGAACTCCTTTTGGATTGGGGTATTGTACTCCAGTTAGAATGGAGTAGCGAACTCCTGTTGGATTGTAGTATTGTACTCCAGCTGGAATGGAATAGCGAACTCCTGTTGGATTGGAGGATTTTTCTGCAGTTGGAATAGAGTCGCGAAGTCCTTTTGGATCGGGATATTGTACTCCAGTTGGAATGGAGCAGTGAACTCCTGTTGGATTGGTGTATTGTACTCCAGCTGGAATGGAGTAGCGAACTCCTGTTGGATTGGTGTATTGTACTCCCGTTGGAATGGAGTAGCGAACTCCTGTTGGATTGGGGTATTGTACTCCAGTTAGAATGGAGTAGCGAACTCCTGTTGGATTGGAGTATTGTACTCCAGTCCGTATGCAGTAGCGAACTCCTCTTGGATTGGAGTAATGTACTCCGTTGGAATGGAGTAGCAAACTCCTTTTGGATTGGAGTATTGTTCTCCCGCTGGAATGGAGTAGCGAATTCCTTTTGGATTGGGGTATTGGACTCCACTTGGAATGTAGCAGTTAACTCCTTTTGGATTGGAGTATTGGACTCCCGCTGGAATGGGGTAGTGAACTCCTGTTGGATTGGAGGATTGTACTGCTGTTGGAATAGAATAGCGAACTCTTTTGGATTGGGGTATTGTACTCCAGATGGAATAGAGTAGCGAACTCCTGTTGTATTGTGGTGTTGTACTCCAGTTGGAATGGAGTAGTGAACTCCTGTTGGATTGGAGGATTTTTCTGCAGTTGGAATAGAGTCGCGAACTCCTTTTGGATCGGGATATTGTACTCCAGTTGGAATGGAGTAGCGAACTCCTTTTGGATTGGGGTATTGTACTCCAGTTGGAATGGAGCAGTGAACTCCTGTTGGATTGGAGTATTGAACTTGATTCGGAATAGAGTAGTGAACTCCTTTTAGATTGGGGTATTGTACTTCAGCTGGAATGGTACATTGAACTCCTGTTGTATCGGGGAACGGTACTCCAGTTTGAATGGAGTAGCGAGCTCCTGTTGGATTGGACTATTGTACTGCAGCTGGAATGGAGTAGTGAACTCCTCATGGATTTGGGTATTGTACTTCAGTTGGAATGGAGTAGTGAACTCCTGTTGGATTGAAGTATTGTACTCCAGCTGGAATGGAGTAGCGAGCTCCTGTTAGATTGCGGTATTGTACTCCAGCTGGAATGGTGTAGCAAACTCCTGTGGGATTGGGGTTTTGGACCCCATTTGGAATGGAGCAGTGAACTCCTGTTGGATCCGGCTATTGTACTCCAGTTGTAATGGAGTAGCGAACTCCGGTTGAATTGAGGTATTGTACTCCAGTTGGAATGGAGTAGCGAACTCCTGTTGGATTGGCTTATTGTACTCCAGTTGGAATGGAGCAGTGAACTCCTGTTGGATTGGACTATTGTACTCCAGCTGGAATGGAGTAGCGAGTTCCTGTTGGATTGCAGGATTGTACTCCAGTTGGAATGGAGTAGAGCACTCCTGTTGGATTGGAGGATTCTACTCCAGTTGGAATAGAGTAGCGAACTCCTGTTGGATTGAAGTATTGTACTCCAGCCAGAATGAAGTAGCAAACTCCTGTTGGATTTGAGTATTGTACTACTGTTGGAATGGGGTAGTGAACACCTGTTGGATTGGTGTATTGTACTCCCGTTGGAATGGAGTAGCGAACTCCTTTTGGATTGGGGTATTGTACTCCAGTTAGAATGGAGTAGCGAACTCCTGTTGGATTGTAGTATTGTACTCCAGCTGGAATGGAATAGCGAACTCCTGTTGGATTGGAGGATTTTTCTGCAGTTGGAATAGGGTAGTGAACACCTGTTGGATTGGTGTATTGTACTCCCGTTGGAATGGAGTAGCAAACTCCTTTTGGATTGGGGTATTGTACTCCAGTTAGAATGGAGTAGCGAACTCCTGTTGGATTGTAGTATTGTACTCCAGCTGGAATGGAGTAGCGAACTCCTGTTGGATTGGAGGATTTTTCTGCAGTTGGAATAGAGTCGCGAAGACCTTTTGGATCGGGATATTGTACTCCAGTTGGAATGGAGCAGTGAACTCCTGTTGGATTGGTGTATTGTACTCCAGCTGGAATGGAGTAGCGAACTCCTGTTGGATTGGGGTATTGTACTCCAGCTGGAATGGAGTAGCAAACTCCTGTTAGATTTGAGTATTGTACTAGAGTTGGAATGGGGTAGTGAACACCTGCTGGATTGGTGTATTGTACTACAGTTGGAATGGAGTAGCGAACTCCTGTTGGATTGGATTATTGTACTCCAGTTAGAATGGAGTAGCGAACTCCTGTTGGATTGTCGTATTGTACTCCAGCTGGAATGGAATAGCGAACTCCTGTTGGATTGGAGGATTTTTCTGCAGTTGGAATAGAGTTGCGAAGTCCTTTTGGATCGGGATATTGTACTCCAGTTGGAATGGAGCAGTGAACTCCTGTTGGATTGGTGTATTGTACTCCAGCCGGAATGGAGTAGCGAACTCCTGTTGGATTGGAGCATTGTACTCCAGTTGTAATGGAGTAGCGAGTCCTGTTGGATTGGTGTATTGTACTCCCGTTGGAATGGGGTAGTGAACTTCTCTTGGATTGGGGTCTTGTACTCCCGTTGGAATGGAGTAGCGAACTCCTGTTGGATTGGAGGATTTTTCTGCAGTTGGAATAGAGGTGTGAACTCCTTTGGGATCGGGATATTGTACTCCCGTTGGAATGGAGCAGTGAACTCCTGTTGGATTGGTGTATTGTACTCCAGCTGGAATGGAGTAGCGAACTCCTGTTGGATTGGAGTATTGTACTCCAGCTGGAATGGAGTAGCGAACTCCTGTTGGATTGGAGTATTGTACTCCAGCCGGAATGAAGTAGCGAACTCCTGTTGGATTGGAGTATTGTACTCCAGTTGTAATGGAGTAGCGAGTCCTGTTGGATTGGTGTATTGTACTCCAGCTGGAATGGAGTAGCGAACTCCTGTTGGATTGAAGGATTGTTCTGCAGTTGGAATAGAGTAGTGAACTGCTTTTGGATTGGGGTATTGTACTCCAGTTGGAATGGAGCAGTGAACTCCTGTTGGATTATAGTATTGTACTCCAGTTGGAATGGAGCAGTGAACTCCTGTTGGATTGGAGTATTGAACTCCAGTTGGAATAGAGTAGTGAACTCCTTTTAGATTGGGGTATTGTACTCCAGCTGAAATGGTACATTGAACTCCTATTGGATTGGAGTATTGTACTGCAACTGGAATGGAGTAGCGAGCTCCTGTTAGATTGGGGTATTGTACTCCAGCTGGAATGGAGTAGCAAACTCCTGTTGGATTTGAGTATTGTACTACAGTTGGAATGGGGTAGTGAACACCTGTTGGATTGCTGTATTGTACTCCCGTTGGAATGGAGTAGCAAACTCCTTTTGGATTGGGGTATTGTACTCCAGTTGGAATGGAGTAGCGAACTCCTGTTGGATTGTAGTATTGTACTCCAGCTGGAATGGAATAGCGAACTCCTGTTGGATTGGAGGATTTTTCTGCAGTTGGAATAGAGTCGCGAAAACCTTTTGGATCGGGATATTGTACTCCAGTTGGAATGGAGCAGTGAACTCCTGTTGGATTGGTGTATTGTACTCCAGCTGGAATGGAGTAGCGAACTCCTGTTGGATTGGGATATTGAACTCCAGCTGGAATGGAGTAGCAAACTCCTGTTGGATTTGAGTATTGTACTACATTTGGAATGGGGTAGTGAACACCTGTTGGATTGGTGTATTGTACTACAGTTGGAATGGAGTAGCGAACTCCTTTTGGATTGGGGTATTGTACTCCAGTTAGAATGGAGTAGCGAACTCCTGTTGGATTGTAGTATTGTACTCCAGCTGGAATGGAATAGCGAACTCCTGTTGGATTGGAGGATTTTTCTGCAGTTGGAATAGAGTCGCGAAGTGCTTTTGGATCGGGATATTGTACTCCAGTTGGAATGGAGCAGTGAACTCCTGTTGGATTGGTGTATTGTACTCCAGCTGGAATAGAGTAGCGAACTCCTGTTGGATTGGTGTATTGTACTCCCATTGGAATGGAGTAGCGAACTCCTGTTGGATTGGGGTATTGTACTCCAGTTAGAATGGAGTAGCGAACTCCTGTTGGATTGGATTATTGTACTCCAGTCCGTATGCAGTAGCGAACTCCTCTTGGATTGGAGTAATGTACTCCGTTGGAATGGAGTAGCAAACTCCTTTTGGATTGGAGTATTGTACTCCCGCTGGAATGGACTAGCGAATTCCTGTTGGATTGGGGTATTGTACTCCAGTTGGAATGGAGCAGTGAACTCTTTTTGGATTGGAGTATTGGACTCCCGCTGGAATGGAGTAGTGAACTCCTATTGGATTGGAGGATTGTACTGCTGTTGGAATAGAATAGCGAACTCTTTTGGATTGGGGTATTGTACTCCAGTTGGAATGGAGCACTGAACTCCTGTTGGATTGGAGTATTGTACTGCAGATGGAATAGAGTAGCGAACTCCTGTTGTATTGTGGTGTTGTACTCCAGTTGGAATGGAGTAGCGAACTCCTGTTGGATTGGTGTATTGTACTCTAGCTGGAATGGAGTAGCGAACTCCTTTTGGATTGGGGTATTGTACTCCAGTTAGAATTGAGTAGCGAACTCCTGTTGGATTGTAGTATTGTACTCCAGCTGGAATGGAATAGCGAACTCCTGTTGGATTGGAGGATTTTTCTGCAGTTGGAATAGAGTCGCGAAGTCATTTTGGATCGGGATATTGTACTCCAGTTGGAATGGAGCAGTGAACTCCTGTTGGATTGGAGTATTGAACTCCAGTTGGAATAGAGTAGTGAACTCCATTTAGATTGGGGTATTGTACTCCAGCTGGAATGGTGCATTGAACTCCTGTTGGATTGGGGTACGGTACTCCAGTTGGAATGGAGTAGCGAACTCCTGTTGGATTGGAGTATTGTACTCCAGTTGGAATGAAGTAGCGAACTCCTGTTGGATTGGTGTATTGTACTCCAGCCGGAATGGAGTAGCGAACTCCTGTTGGATTGGAGTATTGTACTCCAGCTGGAATGGAGTAGCAAACTCCTGTTGGATTTGAGTATTGTACTACAGTTGGAATGGGGTAGTGAACACCTGTTGGATTGCTGTATTGTACTCCCGTTGGAATGGAGTAGCAAACTCCTTTTGGATTGGGGTATTGTACTCCAGTTAGAATGGAGTAGCGAACTCCTGTTGGATTGTAGTATTGTACTCCAGCTGGAATGGAATAGCGAACTCCTGTTGGATTGGAGGATTTTTCTGCAGTTGGAATAGAGTCGCGAAGACCTTTTGGATCGGGATATTGTACTCCAGTTGGAATGGAGCAGTGAACTCCTGTTGGATTGGTGTATTGTACTCCAGCTGGAATGGAGTAGCGAACTCCTGTTGGATTGGGATATTGTACTCCAGCTGGAATGGAGTAGCAAACTCCTGTTGGATTTGAGTATTGTACTACAGTTGGAATGGGGTAGTGAACACCTGTTGGATTGGTGTATTGTACTACAGTTGGAATGGAGTAGCGAACTCCTTTTGGATTGGGGTATTGTACTCCAGTTAGAATGGAGTAGCGAACTCCTGTTGGATTGTAGTATTGTACTCCAGCTGGAATGGAATTGCGAACTCCTGTTGGATTGGAGGATTTTTCTGCAGTTGGAATAGAGTCGCGAAGTCCTTTTGGATCGGGATATTGTACTCCAGTTGGAATGGAGCAGTGAACTCCTGTTGGATTGGTGTATTGTACTCCAGCTGGAATAGAGTAGCGAACTCCTGTTGGATTGGTGTATTGTATTCCCGTTGGAATGGAGTAGCGAACTCCTGTTGGATTGGGGTATTGTACTCCAGTTAGAATGGAGTAGCGAACTCCTGTTGGATTGGAGTATTGTACTCCAGTCCGTATGCAGTAGCGAACTCCTCTTGGATTGGAGTAATGTACTCCGTTGGAATGGAGTAGCAAACTCCTTTTGGATTGGAGTATTGTACTCCCGCTGGAATGGACTAGCGAATTCCTGTTGGATTGGGGTATTGTACTCCATTTGGAATGGAGCAGTGAACTCCTTTTGGTTTGGAGTATTGGACTCCCACTGGAATGGAGTAGTGAACTCCTGTTGGATTGGAGGATTGTGCTGCTGTTGGAATTGAATAGCGAACTCTTTTGGATTAGGGTATTGTACTCCAGTTGGAATGGAGAACTGAACTCCTGTTGGATTGGAGTATTGTACTCCAGATGGAATAGAGTAGCGAACTCCTGTTGTATTGTGGTGTTGTACTCCAGTTGGAATGGAGTAGCGAACGCCTGTTGGATTGGTGTATTGTACTCTAGCTGGAATGGAGTAGCGAACTCCTTTTGGATTGGGGTATTGTACTCCAGTTAGAATGGAGTAGCGAACTCCTGTTGGATTGTAGTATTGTACTCCAGCTGGAATGGAATAGCGAACTCCTGTTGGATTGGAGGATTTTTCTGCAGTTGGAATAGAGTCGCGAAGTCCTTTTGGATCGGGATATTGTACTCCAGTTGGAATGGAGCAGTGAACTCCTGTTGGATTGGTGTATTGTACTCCAGCTGGAATGGAGTAGCGAACTCCTGTTGGATTGGTGTATTGTACTCCCGTTGGAATGGAGTAGCGAACTCCTGTTGGATTGGGGTATTGTACTCCAGTTAGAATGGAGTAGCGAACTCCTGTTGGATTGGAGTATTGTACTCCAGTCCGTATGCAGTAGCGAACTCCTCTTGGATTGGAGTAATGTACTCCGTTGGAATGGAGTAGCAAACTCCTTTTGGATTGGAGTATTGTTCTCCCGCTGGAATGGAGTAGCGAATTCCTTTTGGATTGGGGTATTGGACTCCACTTGGAATGTAGCAGTTAACTCCTTTTGGATTGGAGTATTGGACTCCCGCTGGAATGGGGTAGTGAACTCCTGTTGGATTGGAGGATTGTACTGCTGTTGGAATAGAATAGCGAACTCTTTTGGATTGGGGTATTGTACTCCAGATGGAATAGAGTAGCGAACTCCTGTTGTATTGTGGTGTTGTACTCCAGTTGGAATGGAGTAGTGAACTCCTGTTGGATTGGAGGATTTTTCTGCAGTTGGAATAGAGTCGCGAACTCCTTTTGGATCGGGATATTGTACTCCAGTTGGAATGGAGTAGCGAACTCCTTTTGGATTGGGGTATTGTACTCCAGTTGGAATGGAGCAGTGAACTCCTGTTGGATTGGAGTATTGAACTTGATTCGGAATAGAGTAGTGAACTCCTTTTAGATTGGGGTATTGTACTTCAGCTGGAATGGTACATTGAACTCCTGTTGTATCGGGGAACGGTACTCCAGTTTGAATGGAGTAGCGAGCTCCTGTTGGATTGGACTATTGTACTGCAGCTGGAATGGAGTAGTGAACTCCTCATGGATTTGGGTATTGTACTTCAGTTGGAATGGAGTAGTGAACTCCTGTTGGATTGAAGTATTGTACTCCAGCTGGAATGGAGTAGCGAGCTCCTGTTAGATTGCGGTATTGTACTCCAGCTGGAATGGTGTAGCAAACTCCTGTGGGATTGGGGTTTTGGACCCCATTTGGAATGGAGCAGTGAACTCCTGTTGGATCCGGCTATTGTACTCCAGTTGTAATGGAGTAGCGAACTCCGGTTGAATTGAGGTATTGTACTCCAGTTGGAATGGAGTAGCGAACTCCTGTTGGATTGGCTTATTGTACTCCAGTTGGAATGGAGCAGTGAACTCCTGTTGGATTGGACTATTGTACTCCAGCTGGAATGGAGTAGCGAGTTCCTGTTGGATTGCAGGATTGTACTCCAGTTGGAATGGAGTAGAGCACTCCTGTTGGATTGGAGGATTCTACTCCAGTTGGAATAGAGTAGCGAACTCCTGTTGGATTGAAGTATTGTACTCCAGCCAGAATGAAGTAGCAAACTCCTGTTGGATTTGAGTATTGTACTACTGTTGGAATGGGGTAGTGAACACCTGTTGGATTGGTGTATTGTACTCCCGTTGGAATGGAGTAGCGAACTCCTTTTGGATTGGGGTATTGTACTCCAGTTAGAATGGAGTAGCGAACTCCTGTTGGATTGTAGTATTGTACTCCAGCTGGAATGGAATAGCGAACTCCTGTTGGATTGGAGGATTTTTCTGCAGTTGGAATAGGGTAGTGAACACCTGTTGGATTGGTGTATTGTACTCCCGTTGGAATGGAGTAGCAAACTCCTTTTGGATTGGGGTATTGTACTCCAGTTAGAATGGAGTAGCGAACTCCTGTTGGATTGTAGTATTGTACTCCAGCTGGAATGGAGTAGCGAACTCCTGTTGGATTGGAGGATTTTTCTGCAGTTGGAATAGAGTCGCGAAGACCTTTTGGATCGGGATATTGTACTCCAGTTGGAATGGAGCAGTGAACTCCTGTTGGATTGGTGTATTGTACTCCAGCTGGAATGGAGTAGCGAACTCCTGTTGGATTGGGGTATTGTACTCCAGCTGGAATGGAGTAGCAAACTCCTGTTAGATTTGAGTATTGTACTAGAGTTGGAATGGGGTAGTGAACACCTGCTGGATTGGTGTATTGTACTACAGTTGGAATGGAGTAGCGAACTCCTGTTGGATTGGATTATTGTACTCCAGTTAGAATGGAGTAGCGAACTCCTGTTGGATTGTCGTATTGTACTCCAGCTGGAATGGAATAGCGAACTCCTGTTGGATTGGAGGATTTTTCTGCAGTTGGAATAGAGTTGCGAAGTCCTTTTGGATCGGGATATTGTACTCCAGTTGGAATGGAGCAGTGAACTCCTGTTGGATTGGTGTATTGTACTCCAGCCGGAATGGAGTAGCGAACTCCTGTTGGATTGGAGCATTGTACTCCAGTTGTAATGGAGTAGCGAGTCCTGTTGGATTGGTGTATTGTACTCCCGTTGGAATGGGGTAGTGAACTTCTCTTGGATTGGGGTCTTGTACTCCCGTTGGAATGGAGTAGCGAACTCCTGTTGGATTGGAGGATTTTTCTGCAGTTGGAATAGAGGTGTGAACTCCTTTGGGATCGGGATATTGTACTCCCGTTGGAATGGAGCAGTGAACTCCTGTTGGATTGGTGTATTGTACTCCAGCTGGAATGGAGTAGCGAACTCCTGTTGGATTGGAGTATTGTACTCCAGCTGGAATGGAGTAGCGAACTCCTGTTGGATTGGAGTATTGTACTCCAGCCGGAATGAAGTAGCGAACTCCTGTTGGATTGGAGTATTGTACTCCAGTTGTAATGGAGTAGCGAGTCCTGTTGGATTGGTGTATTGTACTCCAGCTGGAATGGAGTAGCGAACTCCTGTTGGATTGAAGGATTGTTCTGCAGTTGGAATAGAGTAGTGAACTGCTTTTGGATTGGGGTATTGTACTCCAGTTGGAATGGAGCAGTGAACTCCTGTTGGATTATAGTATTGTACTCCAGTTGGAATGGAGCAGTGAACTCCTGTTGGATTGGAGTATTGAACTCCAGTTGGAATAGAGTAGTGAACTCCTTTTAGATTGGGGTATTGTACTCCAGCTGAAATGGTACATTGAACTCCTATTGGATTGGAGTATTGTACTGCAACTGGAATGGAGTAGCGAGCTCCTGTTAGATTGGGGTATTGTACTCCAGCTGGAATGGAGTAGCAAACTCCTGTTGGATTTGAGTATTGTACTACAGTTGGAATGGGGTAGTGAACACCTGTTGGATTGCTGTATTGTACTCCCGTTGGAATGGAGTAGCAAACTCCTTTTGGATTGGGGTATTGTACTCCAGTTGGAATGGAGTAGCGAACTCCTGTTGGATTGTAGTATTGTACTCCAGCTGGAATGGAATAGCGAACTCCTGTTGGATTGGAGGATTTTTCTGCAGTTGGAATAGAGTCGCGAAAACGTTTTGGATCGGGATATTGTACTCCAGTTGGAATGGAGCAGTGAACTCCTGTTGGATTGGTGTATTGTACTCCAGCTGGAATGGAGTAGCGAACTCCTGTTGGATTGGGATATTGAACTCCAGCTGGAATGGAGTAGCAAACTCCTGTTGGATTTGAGTATTGTACTACATTTGGAATGGGGTAGTGAACACCTGTTGGATTGGTGTATTGTACTACAGTTGGAATGGAGTAGCGAACTCCTTTTGGATTGGGGTATTGTACTCCAGTTAGAATGGAGTAGCGAACTCCTGTTGGATTGTAGTATTGTACTCCAGCTGGAATGGAATAGCGAACTCCTGTTGGATTGGAGGATTTTTCTGCAGTTGGAATAGAGTCGCGAAGTGCTTTTGGATCGGGATATTGTACTCCAGTTGGAATGGAGCAGTGAACTCCTGTTGGATTGGTGTATTGTACTCCAGCTGGAATAGAGTAGCGAACTCCTGTTGGATTGGTGTATTGTACTCCCATTGGAATGGAGTAGCGAACTCCTGTTGGATTGGGGTATTGTACTCCAGTTAGAATGGAGTAGCGAACTCCTGTTGGATTGGATTATTGTACTCCAGTCCGTATGCAGTAGCGAACTCCTCTTGGATTGGAGTAATGTACTCCGTTGGAATGGAGTAGCAAACTCCTTTTGGATTGGAGTATTGTACTCCCGCTGGAATGGACTAGCGAATTCCTGTTGGATTGGGGTATTGTACTCCAGTTGGAATGGAGCAGTGAACTCTTTTTGGATTGGAGTATTGGACTCCCGCTGGAATGGAGTAGTGAACTCCTATTGGATTGGAGGATTGTACTGCTGTTGGAATAGAATAGCGAACTCTTTTGGATTGGGGTATTGTACTCCAGTTGGAATGGAGCACTGAACTCCTGTTGGATTGGAGTATTGTACTGCAGATGGAATAGAGTAGCGAACTCCTGTTGTATTGTGGTGTTGTACTCCAGTTGGAATGGAGTAGCGAACTCCTGTTGGATTGGTGTATTGTACTCTAGCTGGAATGGAGTAGCGAACTCCTTTTGGATTGGGGTATTGTACTCCAGTTAGAATTGAGTAGCGAACTCCTGTTGGATTGTAGTATTGTACTCCAGCTGGAATGGAATAGCGAACTCCTGTTGGATTGGAGGATTTTTCTGCAGTTGGAATAGAGTCGCGAAGTCATTTTGGATCGGGATATTGTACTCCAGTTGGAATGGAGCAGTGAACTCCTGTTGGATTGGAGTATTGAACTCCAGTTGGAATAGAGTAGTGAACTCCATTTAGATTGGGGTATTGTACTCCAGCTGGAATGGTGCATTGAACTCCTGTTGGATAGGGGTACCGTACTCCAGTTGGAATGGAGTAGCGAACTCCTGTTGGATTGGAGTATTGTACTCCAGTTGGAATGAAGTAGCGAACTCCTGTTGGATTGGTGTATTGTACTCCAGCCGGAATGGAGTAGCGAACTCCTGTTGGATTGGAGTATTGTACTCCAGCTGGAATGGAGTAGCAAACTCCTGTTGGATTTGAGTATTGTACTACAGTTGGAATGGGGTAGTGAACACCTGTTGGATTGCTGTATTGTACTCCCGTTGGAATGGAGTAGCAAACTCCTTTTGGATTGGGGTATTGTACTCCAGTTAGAATGGAGTAGCGAACTCCTGTTGGATTGTAGTATTGTACTCCAGCTGGAATGGAATAGCGAACTCCTGTTGGATTGGAGGATTTTTCTGCAGTTGGAATAGAGTCGCGAAGACCTTTTGGATCGGGATATTGTACTCCAGTTGGAATGGAGCAGTGAACTCCTGTTGGATTGGTGTATTGTACTCCAGCTGGAATGGAGTAGCGAACTCCTGTTGGATTGGGATATTGTACTCCAGCTGGAATGGAGTAGCAAACTCCTGTTGGATTTGAGTATTGTACTACAGTTGGAATGGGGTAGTGAACACCTGTTGGATTGGTGTATTGTACTACAGTTGGAATGGAGTAGCGAACTCCTTTTGGATTGGGGTATTGTACTCCAGTTAGAATGGAGTAGCGAACTCCTGTTGGATTGTAGTATTGTACTCCAGCTGGAATGGAATTGCGAACTCCTGTTGGATTGGAGGATTTTTCTGCAGTTGGAATAGAGTCGCGAAGTCCTTTTGGATCGGGATATTGTACTCCAGTTGGAATGGAGCAGTGAACTCCTGTTGGATTGGTGTATTGTACTCCAGCTGGAATAGAGTAGCGAACTCCTGTTGGATTGGTGTATTGTATTCCCGTTGGAATGGAGTAGCGAACTCCTGTTGGATTGGGGTATTGTACTCCAGTTAGAATGGAGTAGCGAACTCCTGTTGGATTGGAGTATTGTACTCCAGTCCGTATGCAGTAGCGAACTCCTCTTGGATTGGAGTAATGTACTCCGTTGGAATGGAGCAGCAAACTCCTTTTGGATTGGAGTATTGTACTCCCGCTGGAATGGACTAGCGAATTCCTGTTGGATTGGGGTATTGTACTCCATTTGGAATGGAGCAGTGAACTCCTTTTGGTTTGGAGTATTGGACTCCCACTGGAATGGAGTAGTGAACTCCTGTTGGATTGGAGGATTGTGCTGCTGTTGGAATTGAATAGCGAACTCTTTTGGATTAGGGTATTGTACTCCAGTTGGAATGGAGAACTGAACTCCTGTTGGATTGGAGTATTGTACTCCAGATGGAATAGAGTAGCGAACTCCTGTTGTATTGTGGTGTTGTACTCCAGTTGGAATGGAGTAGCGAACTCCTGTTGGATTGGTGTATTGTACTCTAGCTGGAATGGAGTAGCGAACTCCTTTTGGATTGGGGTATTGTACTCCAGTTAGAATGGAGTAGCGAACTCCTGTTGGATTGTAGTATTGTACTCCAGCTGGAATGGAATAGCGAACTCCTGTTGGATTGGAGGATTTTTCTGCAGTTGGAATAGAGTCGCGAAGTCCTTTTGGATCGGGATATTGTACTCCAGTTGGAATGGAGCAGTGAACTCCTGTTGGATTGGTGTATTGTACTCCAGCTGGAATGGAGTAGCGAACTCCTGTTGGATTGGTGTATTGTACTCCCGTTGGAATGGAGTAGCGAACTCCTGTTGGATTGGGGTATTGTACTCCAGTTAGAATGGAGTAGCGAACTCGTGTTGGATTGGAGTATTGTACTCCAGTCCGTATGCAGTAGCGAACTCCTCTTGGATTGGAGTAATGTACTCCGTTGGAATGGAGTAGCAAACTCCTTTTGGATTGGAGTATTGTTCTCCCGCTGGAATGGAGTAGCGAATTCCTTTTGGATTGGGGTATTGTACTCCACTTGGAATGTAGCAGTTAACTCCTTTTGGATTGGAGTATTGGACTCCCGCTGGAATGGGGTAGTGAACTCCTGTTGGATTGGAGGATTGTACTGCTGTTGGAATAGAATAGCGAACTCTTTTGGATTGGGGTATTGTACTCCAGATGGAATAGAGTAGCGAACTCCTGTTGTATTGTGGTGTTGTACTCCAGTTGGAATGGAGTAGTGAACTCCTGTTGGATTGGAGGATTTTTCTGCAGTTGGAATAGAGTCGCGAACTCCTTTTGGATCGGGATATTGTACTCCAGTTGGAATGGAGTAGCGAACTCCTTTTGGATTGGGGTATTGTACTCCAGTTGGAATGGAGCAGTGAACTCCTGTTGGATTGGAGTATTGAACTTGATTCGGAATAGAGTAGTGAACTCCTTTTAGATTGGGGTATTGTACTTCAGCTGGAATGGTACATTGAACTCCTGTTGTATCGGGGAACGGTACTCCAGTTTGAATGGAGTAGCGAGCTCCTGTTGGATTGGACTATTGTACTGCAGCTGGAATGGAGTAGTGAACTCCTCATGGATTTGGGTATTGTACTTCAGTTGGAATGGAGTAGTGAACTCCTGTTGGATTGAAGTATTGTACTCCAGCTGGAATGGAGTAGCGAGCTCCTGTTAGATTTCGGTATTGTACTCCAGCTGGAATGGTGTAGCAAACTCCTGTGGGATTGGGGTTTTGGACCCCATTTGGAATGGAGCAGTGAACTCCTGTTGGATCCGGCTATTGTACTCCAGTTGTAATGGAGTAGCGAACTCCGGTTGAATTGAGGTATTGTACTCCAGTTGGAATGGAGTAGCGAACTCCTGTTGGATTGGCTTATTGTACTCCAGTTGGAATGGAGCAGTGAACTCCTGTTGGATTGGAGTATTGAACTTGATTCGGAATAGAGTAGTGAACTCCTTTTAGATTGGGGTATTGTACTTCAGCTGGAATGGTACATTGAACTCCTGTTGTATCGGGGAACGGTACTCCAGTTTGAATGGAGTAGCGAGCTCCTGTTGGATTGGACTATTGTACTGCAGCTGGAATGGAGTAGTGAACTCCTCATGGATTTGGGTATTGTACTTCAGTTGGAATGGAGTAGTGAACTCCTGTTGGATTGAAGTATTGTACTCCAGCTGGAATGGAGTAGCGAGCTCCTGTTAGATTTCGGTATTGTACTCCAGCTGGAATGGTGTAGCAAACTCCTGTGGGATTGGGGTTTTGGACCCCATTTGGAATGGAGCAGTGAACTCCTGTTGGATCCGGCTATTGTACTCCAGTTGTAATGGAGTAGCGAACTCCGGTTGAATTGAGGTATTGTACTCCAGTTGGAATGGAGTAGCGAACTCCTGTTGGATTGGCTTATTGTACTCCAGTTGGAATGGAGCAGTGAACTCCTGTTGGATTGGACTATTGTACTCCAGCTGGAATGGAGTAGCGAGTTCCTGTTGGATTGCAGGATTGTACTCCAGTTGGAATGGAGTAGAGCACTCCTGTTGGATTGGAGGATTCTACTCCAGTTGGAATAGAGTAGCGAACTCCTGTTGGATTGAAGTATTGTACTCCAGCCAGAATGAAGTAGCAAACTCCTGTTGGATTTGAGTATTGTACTACTGTTGGAATGGGGTAGTGAACACCTGTTGGATTGGTGTATTGTACTCCCGTTGGAATGGAGTAGCGAACTCCTTTTGGATTGGGGTATTGTACTCCAGTTAGAATGGAGTAGCGAACTCCTGTTGGATTGTAGTATTGTACTCCAGCTGGAATGGAATAGCGAACTCCTGTTGGATTGGAGGATTTTTCTGCAGTTGGAATAGGGTAGTGAACACCTGTTGGATTGGTGTATTGTACTCCCGTTGGAATGGAGTAGCAAACTCCTTTTGGATTGGGGTATTGTACTCCAGTTAGAATGGAGTAGCGAACTCCTGTTGGATTGTAGTATTGTACTCCAGCTGGAATGGAGTAGCGAACTCCTGTTGGATTGGAGGATTTTTCTGCAGTTGGAATAGAGTCGCGAAGACCTTTTGGATCGGGATATTGTACTCCAGTTGGAATGGAGCAGTGAACTCCTGTTGGATTGGTGTATTGTACTCCAGCTGGAATGGAGTAGCGAACTCCTGTTGGATTGGGGTATTGTACTCCAGCTGGAATGGAGTAGCAAACTCCTGTTAGATTTGAGTATTGTACTACAGTTGGAATGGGGTAGTGAACACCTGCTGGATTGGTGTATTGTACTACAGTTGGAATGGAGTAGCGAACTCCTGTTGGATTGGATTATTGTACTCCAGTTAGAATGGAGTAGCGAACTCCTGTTGGATTGTAGTATTGTACTCCAGCTGGAATGGAATAGCGAACTCCTGTTGGATTGGAGGATTTTTCTGCAGTTGGAATAGAGTTGCGAAGTCCTTTTGGATCGGGATATTGTACTCCAGTTGGAATGGAGCAGTGAACTCCTGTTGGATTGGTGTATTGTACTCCCGCCGGAATGGAGTAGCGAACTCCTTTTGGATTGGGGATTTGTACTCCAGCTGGAATGCAGTAGCAAACTCCTGTTGGATTTGAGTATTGTACTACAGTTGGAATGGGGTAGTGAACACCTGTTGGATTGCTGTATTGTACTCCCGTTGGAATGGAGTAGCAAACTCCTTTTGGATTGGGGTATTGTACTCCAGTTAGAATGGAGTAGCGAACTCCTGTTGGATTGTAGTATTGTACTCCAGCTGGAATGGAATAGCGAACTCCTGTTGGATTGGAGGATTTTTCTGCAGTTGGAATAGAGTCGCGAAGACCTTTTGGATCGGGATATTGTACTCCAGTTGGAATGGAGCAGTGAACTCCTGTTGGATTGGTGTATTGTACTCCAGCTGGAATGGAGTAGCGAACTCCTGTTGGATTGGGGTATTGTACTCCAGCTGGAATGGAGTAGCAAACTCCTGTTAGATTTGAGTATTGTACTACAGTTGGAATGGGGTAGTGAACACCTGTTGGATTGGTGTATTGTACTACAGTTGGAATGGAGTAGCGAACTCCTGTTGGATTGGATTATTGTACTCCAGTTAGAATAGAGTAGCGAACTCCTGTTGGATTGTAGTATTGTACTCCAGCTGGAATGGAATAGCGAACTCCTGTTGAATTGGAGGATTTTTCTGCAGTTGGAATAGAGTCGCGAAGTCCTTTTGGATCGGGATATTGTACTCCAGTTGGAATGGAGCAGTGAACTCCTGTTGGATTGGAGTATTGAACTCCAGTTGGAATAGAGTAGTGAACTCCATTTAGATTGGGGTATTGTACTCCAGCTGGAATGGTACATTGAACTCCTGTTGGATTGGGGTACGGTACTCCAGTTGGAATGGAGTAGCGAACTCCTGTTGGATTGGAGTATTGTACTCCAGTTGGAATGAAGTAGCGAACTCCTGTTGGATTGGTGTATTGTACTCCAGCCGGAATGGAGTAGCGAACTCCTGTTGGATTGGAGTATTGTACTCCAGCTGGAATGGAGTAGCGAACTCCTGTTGGATTGGAGGATTGATCTGCAGTTGGAATAGAGTAGCGAAATGCTTTTGGATTGGGATATTGTACTCCAGTTGGAATGGAGCAGTGAACTCCTGTTGGATTGGAGTATTGAACTCCAGTTGGAATAGAGTAGTGAACTCCATTTAGATTGGGGTATTGTACTCTAGCTGGAATGGTACATTGAACTCCTGTTGGATTGGGGTACGGTACTCCAGTTGGAATGCAGTAGCGAACTCCTGTTGGATTGGAGTATTGTACTCCAGTTGGAATGAAGTAGCGAACTCCTGTTGGATTGGGGTATTGTACTCCAGTTAGAATGGAGTAGCGACCTCCTGTTGGATTGGAGTATTTTTCTGCAGCTGGAATGGAGTAGCGAACTCCTGTTGGATTGGAGGATTTTTCTTTCGTTGGAATAGAGGTGTGAACTCCTTTGGGATCGGGATATTGTACTCCCGTTGGAATGGTGCAGTGAACTCCTGTTGGATTGGTGTATTGTACTCCAGCTGGAATGGAGTAGCGAACTCCTGTTGGATTGGAGTATTGTACTCCAGCTGGAATGGAGTAGCGAACTCCTGTTGGATTGGAGTATTGTACTCCAGCCGGAATGAAGTAGCGAACTCCTGTTGGATTGGAGCATTGTACTCCAGTTGTAATGGAGTAGCGAGTCCTGTTGGATTGGTGTATTGTACTCCAGTTGGAATGGGGTAGTGAACTTCTCTTGGATTGGGGTCTTGTACTCCCATTGGAATGGAGTAGCGAACTCCTGTTGGATTGGAGGATTTTTCTGCAGTTGGAATAGAGGTGTGAACTCCTTTGGGATCGGGATATTGTACTCCCGTTGGAATGGAGCAGTGAACTCCTGTTGGATTGGTGTATTGTACTCCAGCTGGAATGGAGTAGCGAACTCCTGTTGGATTGGAGTATTGTACTCCAGCCGGAATGAAGTAGCGAACTCCTGTTGGATTGGAGCATTGTACTCCAGTTGTAATGGAGTAGCGAGTCCTGTTGGATTGGTGTATTGTACTCCAGCTGGAATGGAGTAGCGAACTCCTGTTGGATTGAAGGATTGTTCTGCAGTTGGAATAGAGTAGTGAACTGCTTTTGGATTGGGGTATTGTACTCCAGTTGGAATGGAGCAGTGAACTCCTGTTGGATTATAGTATTGTACTCCAGTTGGAATGGAGCAGTGAACTCCTTTTAGATTGGGGTATTGTACTCCAGCTGAAATGGTACATTGAACTCCTGTTGGATTTTTGTACGGTACTCCAGTTGGAATGGAGTAGCAAACTCCTGTTGGATTGGAGTATTGAACTCCAGTTGGAATAGAGTAGTGAACTCCTTTTAGATTGGGGTATTGTACTCCAGCTGAAATGGTACATTGAACTCCTGTTGGATTGGTGTACGGTACTCCAGTTGGAATGGAGTAGCAAACTCCTGTTGGATTGGAGTATTGTACTCCAGTTGGAATGAAGTAGCGAACTCCTGTTGGATTTGAGTATTGTACTCCAGTTGGAATGGAGTAGTGAACTCCTATTGGATTGGAGTATTGTACTGCAACTGGAATGGAGTAGCGAGCTCCTGTTAGATTGGGGTATTGTACTCCAGCTGGAATGGAGTAGCAAACTCCTGTTGGATTTGAGTATTGTACTACAGTTGGAATGGGGTAGTGAACACCTGTTGGATTGCTGTATTGTACTCCCGTTGGAATGGAGTAGCAAACTCCTTTTGGATTGGGGTATTGTACTCCAGTTGGAATGGAGTAGCGAACTCCTGTTGGATTGTAGTATTGTACTCCAGCTGGAATGGAATAGCGAACTCCTGTTGGATTGGAGGATTTTTCTGCAGTTGGAATAGAGTCGCGAAAACCTTTTGGATCGGGATATTGTACTCCAGTTGGAATGGAGCAGTGAACTCCTGTTGGATTGGTGTATTGTACTCCAGCTGGAATGGAGTAGCGAACTCCTGTTGGATTGGGATATTGAACTCCAGCTGGAATGGAGTAGCAAACTCCTGTTGGATTTGAGTATTGTACTACATTTGGAATGGGGTAGTGAACACCTGTTGGATTGGTGTATTGTACTACAGTTGGAATGGAGTAGCGAACTCCTTTTGGATTGGGGTATTGTACTCCAGTTAGAATGGAGTAGCGAACTCCTGTTGGATTGTAGTATTGTACTCCAGCTGGAATGGAATAGCGAACTCCTGTTGGATTGGAGGATTTTTCTGCAGTTGGAATAGAGTCGCGAAGTGCTTTTGGATCGGGATATTGTACTCCAGTTGGAATGGAGCAGTGAACTCCTGTTGGATTGGTGTATTGTACTCCAGCTGGAATAGAGTAGCGAACTCCTGTTGGATTGGTGTATTGTACTCCCGTTGGAATGGAGTAGCGAACTCCTGTTGGATTGGGGTATTGTACTCCAGTTAGAATGGAGTAGCGAACTCCTGTTGGATTGGATTATTGTACTCCAGTCCGTATGCAGTAGCGAACTCCTCTTGGATTGGAGTAATGTACTCCGTTGGAATGGAGTAGCAAACTCCTTTTGGATTGGAATATTTTACTCCCGCTGGAATGGACTAGCGAATTCCTGTTGGATTGGGGTATTGTACTCCAGTTGGAATGGAGCAGTGAACTCCTTTTGGATTGGAGTATTGGACTCCCGCTGGAATGGAGTAGTGAACTCCTGTTGGATTGGAGGATTGTACTGCTGTTGGAATAAAATAGCGAACTCTTTTGGATTGGGGTATTGTACTCCAGTTGGAATGGAGCACTGAACTTCTGTTGGATTGGAGTATTGTACTGCAGATGGAATAGAGTAGCGAACTCCTGTTGTATTGTGGTGTTGTACTCCAGTTGGAATGGAGTAGCGAACTCCTGTTGGATTGGTGTATTGTACTCTAGCTGGAATGGAGTAGCGAACTCCTTTTGGATTGGGGTATTGTACTCCAGTTAGAATTGAGTAGCGAACTCCTGTTGGATTGTAGTATTGTACTCCAGCTGGAATGGAATAGCGAACTCCTGTTGGATTGGAGGATTTTTCTGCAGTTGGAATAGAGTCACGAAGTCCTTTTGGATCGGGATATTGTACTCCAGTTGGAATGGAGCAGTGAACTCCTGTTGGATTGGAGTATTGAACTCCAGTTGGAATAGAGTAGTGAACTCCATTTAGATTGGGGTATTGTACTCCAGCTGGAATGGTACATTGAACTCCTGTTGGATTGGGGTACGGTACTCCAGTTGGACTGGAGTAGCGAACTCCTGTTGGATTGGAGTATTGTACTCCAGTTGGAATGAAGTAGCGAACTCCTGTTGGATTGGTGTATTGTACTCCAGCCAGAATGGAGTAGCGAACTCCTGTTGGATTGGAGTATTGTACTCCAGCTGGAATGGAGTAGCAAACTCCTGTTGGATTTGAGTATTGTACTACAGTTGGAATGGGGTAGTGAACACCTGTTGGATTGCTGTATTGTACTCCCGTTGGAATGGAGTAGCAAACTCCTTTTGGATTGGGGTATTGTACTCCAGTTAGAATGGAGTAGCGAACTCCTGTTGGATTGTAGTATTGTACTCCAGCTGGAATGGAATAGCGAACTCCTGTTGGATTGGAGGATTTTTCTGCAGTTGGAATAGAGTCGCGAAGACCTTTTGGATCGGGATATTGTACTCCATTTGGAATGGAGCAGTGAACTCCTGTTGGATTGGTGTATTGTACTCCAGCTGGAATGGAGCAGCGAACTCCTGTTGGATTGGGATATTGTACTCCAGCTGGAATGGAGTAGCAAACTCCTGTTGGATTTGAGTATTGTACTACAGTTGGAATGGGGTAGTGAACACCTGTTGGATTGGTGTATTGTACTACAGTTGGAATGGAGTAGCGAACTCCTTTTGGATTGGGGTATTGTACTCCAGTTAGAATGGAGTAGCGAACTCCTGTTGGATTGTAGTATTGTACTCCAGCTGGAATGGAATTGCGAACTCCTGTTGGATTGGAGGATTTTTCTGCAGTTGGAATAGAGTCGCGAAGTCCTTTTGGATCGGGATATTGTACTCCAGTTGGAATGGAGCAGTGAACTCCTGTTGGATTGGTGTATTGTACTCCAGCTGGAATAGAGTAGCGAACTCCTGTTGGATTGGTGTATTGTATTCCCGTTGGAATGGAGTAGCGAACTCCTGTTCGATTGGGGTATTGTACTCCAGTTAGAATGGAGTAGCGAACTCCTGTTGGATTGGAGTATTGTACTCCAGTCCGTATGCAGTAGCGAACTCCTCTTGGATTGGAGTAATGTACTCCGTTGGAATGGAGTAGCAAACTCCTTTTGGATTGGAGTATTGTACTCCCGCTGGAATGGACTAGCGAATTCCTGTTGGATTGGGGTATTGTACTCCATTTGGAATGGAGCAGTGAACTCCTTTTGGTTTGGAGTATTGGACTCCCACTGGAATGGAGTAGTGAACTCCTGTTGGATTGGAGGATTGTGCTGCTGTTGGAATTGAATAGCGAACTCTTTTGGATTAGGGTATTGTACTCCAGTTGGAATGGAGAACTGAACTCCTGTTGGATTGGAGTATTGTACTCCAGATGGAATAGAGTAGCGAACTCCTGTTGTATTGTGGTGTTGTACTCCAGTTGGAATGGAGTAGCGAACTCCTGTTGGATTGGTGTATTGTACTCTAGCTGGAATGGAGTAGCGAACTCCTTTTGGATTGGGGTATTGTACTCCAGTTAGAATGGAGTAGCGAACTCCTGTTGGATTGTAGTATTGTACTCCAGCTGGAATAGAATAGCGAACTCCTGTTGGATTGGAGGATTTTTCTGCAGTTGGAATAGAGTCGCGAAGTCCTTTTGGATCGGGATATTGTACTCCAGTTGGAATGGAGCAGTGAACTCCTGTTGGATTGGTGTATTGTACTCCAGCTGGAATGGAGTAGCGAACTCCTGTTGGATTGGTGTATTGTACTCCCGTTGGAATGGAGTAGCGAACTCCTGTTGGATTGGGGTATTGTACTCCAGTTAGAATGGAGTAGCGAACTCCTGTTGGATTGGAGTATTGTACTCCAGTCCGTATGCAGTAGCGAACTCCTCTTGGATTGGAGTAATGTACTCCGTTGGAATGGAGTAGCAAACTCCTTTTGGATTGGAGTATTGTTCTCCCGCTGGAATGGAGTAGCGAATTCCCTTTTGGATTGGGGTATTGTACTCCACTTGGAATGTAGCAGTGAACTCCTTTTGGATTGGAGTATTGGACTCCCGCTGGAATGGGGTAGTGAACTCCTGTTGGATTGGAGGATTGTACTGCTGTTGGAATAGAATAGCGAACTCTTTTGGATTGGGGTATTGTACTCCAGATGGAATAGAGTAGCGAACTCCTGTTGTATTGTGGTGTTGTACTCCAGTTGGAATGGAGTAGTGAACTCCTGTTGGATTGGAGGATTTTTCTGCAGTTGGAATAGAGTCGCGAACTCCTTTTGGATCGGGATATTGTACTCCAGTTGGAATGGAGTAGCGAACTCCTTTTGGATTGGGGTATTGTACTCCAGTTGGAATGGAGCAGTGAACTCCTGTTGGATTGGAGTATTGAACTTGATTCGGAATAGAGTAGTGAACTCCTTTTAGATTGGGGTATTGTACTTCAGCTGGAATGGTACATTGAACTCCTGTTGTATTGGGGAACGGTACTCCAGTTTGAATGGAGTAGCGAGCTCCTGTTGGATTGGACTATTGTACTGCAGCTGGAATGGAGTAGTGAACTCCTCATGGATTTGGGTATTGTACTTCAGTTGGAATGGAGTAGTGAACTCCTGTTGGATTGAAGTATTGTACTCCAGCTGGAATGGAGTAGCGAGCTCCTGTTAGATTGCGGTATTGTACTCCAGCTGGAATGGTGTAGCAACCTCCTGTTGGATTGGGGTTTTGGACCCCATTTGGAATGGAGCAGTGAACTCCTGTTGGATCCGGCTATTGTACTCCAGTTGTAATGGAGTAGCGAACTCCGGTTGAATTGAGGTATTGTACTCCAGTTGGAATGGAGTAGCGAACTCCTGTTGGATTGGCTTATTGTACTCCAGTTGGAATGGAGCAGTGAACTCCTGTTGGATTGGACTATTGTACTCCAGCTGGAATGGAGTAGCGAGTTCCTGTTGGATTGCAGGATTGTACTCCAGTTGGAATGGAGTAGAGCACTCCTGTTGGATTGGAGGATTCTACTCCAGTTGGAATAGAGTAGCGAACTCCTGTTGGATTGAAGTATTGTACTCCAGCCAGAATGAAGTAGCAAACTCCTGTTGGATTGAAGTATTGTATTCCAATTGGAATGGAGTAGTGAACTCCGTTTGGATTGAAGTATTGTACTCCAGCTGGAATGGAGCAATGAGTTCTTTTCAGAATGGAATATTTTAATGTCTTTGGTAGCATTTCTAATTGCGATTCAACTGACTGATCATATGAACAAGGAACTGGCTAGTTCATTCAACCCCTCGAGCCTGCTCTGCCATTTAATAAGATCATGGCTGATCTGATAGTAACCTCAAATCTGCACCACACCTATCCCCAATAATCTATCACTCCCTTGCTTACCAAGAATCAGTCCATCTCTGCCTTCAAAATATTCAAAGATTCTGCTTCCACCACCTTTTCAGGTAGAGTTCCAACGACTCACGACTCTGAGAGAGAAAATTTCACCTCATCCCTGTTTTAAATGGGTCACCCCTTATGTTTAAAAAATGACCCCTCTTTCTAGATTTTTCCACAAGAGCAAACATCCTTTCCACATCCCCCTGTCAGGACTCCTCAGGATCTTATGGGCAGAATTTTACGTTCCGCGGGCAGGCGCGCCCCACCCGAACAGGCTTAAACTCGTGCGAGATGACATCAAGCAATTGCTCTGACGCCATCGTGCACCCACGCGATATTTCACTCGGCAGGCACGCATGGCAATTGGAAGCGCGCCCGCTGGCCATTAAGCCAATTAACGGTGCAACCGTCTGTGATTTTTCACGGCCCGTCCAACCGTACGGTTGATAGATGGGCGAATCAGCCAAGCGGCCTTGACATTTTTGATGAAACCTCATCCAAGGGCGGGATGAAATTTTCGTTAGGAAATAAAATAAAAAGAAATATCTGAGGATAGCATTTTTATGAGGTAGGCTTTCAGGTACTTGATTGTGCTGCGTGGACGTATTTTGCAGCTTTTTTGTGCTTTACTTCATTATTTGCAGGTCTGCAGATCCCTGAGGCAGCTGTCTGCCTTCAGGGAGCTCTCTCAAAGTGCTCACCTGTGTTGTAGTCCGCCATCTTCCTGCACCCACCCTGGCATTGCTGAGCTTTTCAGCGCATGTTTCACATTGGCTGGCTGCTAATTGGCCAGGCAGCATGAAATCGTGGTCGGGGGCCTCTTTCCCGACTGCTCCCAGGCCTGTCGATCGTGCGTGTCCGACGAGGCCTATATGTTGCAATTAAGTTGCCTCTTGTTCTTCTAAAATCCAGCAGATATAAGCCTTGTCTGTCTAACCTTTCATCATAAGAAAACCCACCCATTCCAGGTATTAAAAACAAAAACAGAATTACCTGGAAAAACTCAGCAGGTCTGGCAGCATCGGCGGAGAAGAAAAGAGTTGACGTTTCGAGTCCTCATGACCTTTCAACAGAACTGGAAGGGTCATGAGGACTCGAAACATCAACTCTTTTCTTCTCCGCCGATGCTGCCAGACCTGCTGAATTTTTCCAGGTAATTCTGTTTTTGTTTTGGATTTCCAGCATCCGCAGTTTTTTGTTTTTATCATTCCAGGTATTAGTCTGGTAACCTCCGTTTGCAATGCACTTACATCCTTCTTTAAATAAGGTGACCAATACTTTACATAGTACTCTAAACATGGTCTCATTAGTGCCCTGTACAACTGAAGCTTAACCTCCCTACTTTTGTATTCAATTCCCCTCATGATAAATGATAACATTATATTAGCTTTCCTAATTACTTGCTGTACTTGCATACTAGCCTTTTGTAAGTCATGCACTAGGGCACCCCAGATCCCTCTGTATCTCAGAGCTCTGCAATCTCTCACCATTTAGATAATATGCTTCTCTTTTATTCTTCCTGCCAAAATGGACAATTTCATATTTTCCCACATTATACTCCATTTGCTCACTCACTTAACCTATCTATATCTTTCTGTAGCCTCCTTTCATCCTCTTCACAACTTACTTACCTACCTACTTTGTGTCATCAGCAAATTTGACAACCATCCCTTCAATCCCTTCATCGAAGTAATTTATATAAATTGAGGTCACAGCACTGATCCCTGTGGCACACCACTCATTACATCTTGCCAACCTGAAAAAGACCCATTTATGCCTACTCTCTGCTTCCTATTAGCCAGCCAAGCATCTACCCATGCTAATATGTTATCCCCACACAATGAGCTTTTACTTTCTGCAATAACCTTTGATGTGGCACTTCATCAAATGCCTCTGGAAATCGAAGTATGGTATATCCACTGGTTCCCCTTTATCCACAGCACATGTTATTTCCTCAAAGAATTCCAGTAAGTTGGTTAAACACGATTTCCCTTGCACAAAACCATGTTGACTCTACCTGATGACCTTGAGCTTATCCAAGTGCCCTGCTATAACTTCTTTAATAATAGATTCTAATATTTTCCCTATGACAGATGTTAGGCTAACTGGCCTATTGTTTCCCGCTTGCTGTCTCCCTCCCTTTTTGAATAAAGGAGTTACATTTGCTATCTTCCAGTCTAATCTTCCCTGAATCTAGGGAGTTTTAGACAGGAATGTAAATTATTTGATGTTTTTAACATTTGGTTTTAAAGCATGAAAATTTACAGGGCTTAAGTGACTCTATAGTCACTTGATGCTTTAAGTTTGAGATTGTGGAATAGGAGCAGCTGGAGGAAGATGAAATTCAGTGAATCTTGCTTTGCCTTCACACTACTAGCTGCTGATAATAAATGCTTCTAAATTTTCTCCCTGCAGAGTCCTCTTCTTCAGCATTGAAAATTGGATCATACATCCTGCTGGGAGTTGGTTCTGTAACGATGCTGATGGGATTTCTTGGTTGCCTTGGAGCAGTTAATGAGGTCAAATGCCTGTTAGGATTGGTGAGTCCGGTTTGGAAATATGAGATATTGATTTATTGAATGCTAATACGTAATCATCAGCATGTGGCACCCAAAAAGTTCAATGTATTGCATCAATAAGTGTGATGGATACTCTCCCCTTGCCTGGATGAGTGCAGCTCCCGCAACACTCAAGAAGCTTGACACCATTCAGGACAAAGCAACTCACTTAAATGGCACTACATCCACAAATATTCACTCCCTTCATCAATGATGCACAATGCCAGTAGTGAGTACCATCTACAAGACGCACTGCAGTAATTCACCAAGGCTCCTTCGACAGCACCTTCCAAACCCACAATCACTACCATCTAGAAGGACAAGGGAAGCAGATAGATGGGAACACCACCACCTGGAAGTTCCCCTCCAAGTCACTCACCATCCTGACTTGGAAATATATCGCCGTTCCTCCACTGTCGCTGGGTCAAAATCCTGGAACTCCCTCCCTAACAGCACTGTGGGTGTACCTACACCACATGGATTGCAGCAGTTCAGGAAGACAGCTCACTATCACCATCTTGAGGGCAACTAGAGATGGGCACTAAATGTTAGCCCAGCCAGTGATGCCCACGTCCTTTGAAAGGACTAGATGATACAATATTTTAAGCTCGCTCTTTTGAATGGGCTAAGGATCAGTACAAACAGGAACAAAGGCTGGAAAACCAAAAACGTGCTAAGCAAATATGTGACAAAATCTGTGGTGTTGAGTTTCAAACCTCTGAACTTCAACAGGTACAGTACAGCAATGTTTTTGAAGTAGCTGCACAAATCTTGATTACTGCCTACCCTATGGAAGCTTTATTTCACGATAAACTACGATTGCAGTGGAGGGGAGACTGAGGTACAAGCTAGCAGACAGACGGGAACACATACAAACACGCACATGAATACACATGCACACACACAGACACACACACACAGGAGCAGATGCATGCACAAACACACAGAGGAGCGCACACACACAGGAGCACACACAAACATGGCGCACGCACACACACACACATACATGAGCACACACACATACACAGCACACATGAGCGCACACACAAAAGGATGCTTGAACACATGAGTAGACACAAATGAGCTCACACATACATACAAGGGCGTGTGCACACACGAACAGACACAAATGAGCACACACACGAGTGCACACACATGACCGCGCACATATGAACACACGTGTACACACGAGCCACGCATGAGCATAGGCACATGCATGCACACATACATGAGCACACACGATCACAAGCATGCACAGAAAAGTGCACACACACAAGCTCACGTGTGCATACATACACAAACACATGCACACACATGAATGTATACACGAGCGCACATGCATACACACATACACAGACACGAGTGCACACACACAAATGTGTGCACATGAACTCACACAGAAACTCTCACATACACACATATGAGTGCACCCACATGAGCATGCAAACACACATGCACATACACACGTGAGCTCACGCACAGATAAGCGCACGCATGAGCACACATGAGCGCGAGTGGATATGCACAAGGGCACGCATTTGAATGGACACACGCAAATGTGCACACAAATGGGTGTAGACACATGAGTGTGCATACATGAACAGACACACATTAGCTCGCACACAGCTGCAGACAGGTGCTCACACACAATTGCACATATATACACACACACACAGACACACACACATACACATATACATGAGTGCACAAGTGCACACTCTTGAACACATGAGTGCACACAGCTCACACATGAGCACACACACACACACACACGAGTACACAGGGACATACTCTCCTCTCGACTATTCCAGCAGGAATATCTATTCACTATGATACCAGATTGCTGAGTGATATGACCTTAATGGATATGTCTTGTTTTTTAGTACTTCACCTGTTTACTACTAATCCTGATCGCACAGATTACAGCCGGACTTATGATCTACTTTCAGAGAGACGAGGTGTGTCATTCAACTCTCAGAGCTCAATTCTGTGCTTTCTATTCAGCTTGTTGAATAATTTTGGAGAATGACAGGGAGAGTCAGTGGAAGGATTTATGTTGGAGAGAAAGGCACTAACAGTGATGATGCCTTGTGACCATTCCTAACTCTTCTGCTCCCTTTCGTTTTAATGTTGAGTCTACTATCTGGAAAATGTGCTGGGGGAGAGGATAACCGGGTTATACAGTGTGTCAGTGTTTCATATAAAGATTCAAACATCCGGTGTATGTGGACAGGCAGAGATTAAGCTTTGGCTAGCGGAATGACTGTCCTTTGTACAGTAATTCCAATTCAGCATTTGAGGGTTTAGGCAAACAAGTCATTGCCTATCTCAAAATCTCTATAGGTGAGTGTACCGGATATAGTATAAGGGTGTTTGGCAGATCAAGGGTTAATGTGAGACTGGGGGAGCAGTACCACCCACAGTGTGATGTAGAGGGTCACATGATGTATGGTGTATGGTAGAGTCTGGAAAGAGCCCGCATAGAGACAGCTCCCATGCAGGGCTGTACCTTGCAAATATTTACATAGATATGGGGTATACAAGCCTCCACACCTGTTAGAGAGACACCAAACAACATAACAACATCAAACATAATTGGGATCTAACCTATTAACCTACAAGACTCTGATCCAGTATTACTGTTACACTATCCTGCACAGGATCCTCGATCCAGTGTCATAATCACACTCTCATGGACAGGATCTACGAACCAATATCACTGTTACACTGTCCTGTACAGGATCCTTGATCCAGAATGACTGTTACTTGTACAGGATCCTTGATCCAGAATGACTGTTACTTGTACAGGATCCTTGATTACTGTTACACTGTCCTGTACAGGATCTTTGATCTAGTATGACTGTTCCCTGTACAGGATTCTCAATCCAGTGTCACTGTTACACTGTCCTGTACAGGATCCTCAATCCAGTGTCACTGTTACACTGTCCTGTACAGAATCCTCGATCCAGAATCACTGTTACACTGTCCTGAACAGGATCCTCGTTCCAGTATCACTGTCTCACCTCTGTACAGGATCCTTGATCCAGTATCACTGTTACACTGACCTACACAGGATCCTCGTGTACAGAATCCTTGATCCAGTGTCACTGTCATACTGTCCTGTACATGTTCCTCAACCCAGTATCATTGTTACACTATCCTGCACAGAATCCTCGATCCAGTATCACTGTTACACTGTCCTGTACATGTTCTTCATCCCAGTATCACTGTTACACTATCCTTACAGGATCCTCAATCCAGTATCACTGTTGCACTGTCTTGTACAGGATTCTGAATCCAGTGTCACTGTTGCACTGTCTTGTACAGGATTCTGAATCCAGTCCTATGGGTAATTATAGTCCCGCACTATAATTACTCTATGATGTTTACACCTTTCTGAAATTTCCTTGCAGATTTGTTTCTCTATATCCTTGCCACTAGCTGCTGGTCTATATATTGCACCGAGCAATGTAATTGCATCCTTCCTATTCCTTAGCTCTAGCCAAATCAATTCTGTCCTTGAATCCTCTGACACATCCTCTTTCTCCAGTACTGCAATAACCAAAATCTCCACCCCTCCTCCTTTTTTCCCTTTCCTATCTTTTCTGACCACCTTGTAACCAGGAATGTTTAATGCCCAGATCTGCCCTTCCTTAAGCCAGGTCTCCGTTATTGCCACAACATCATAATCCCACAAGGCAATCTGTGCCTGTAACTCCCCAATTTTATTAACTATACTGCATGCATTCACATACATGCAGTGTAACCCTGATTTAGACTTCATTACTTGCTCCCTTACTCCAACTCCATCTATTAACTTACTATTCTTATTTTAGTGCTATCTGCCTCTCCCAGCATTTCGTGCACCCTGGTATTTGTCTCTAATATTCCCACCTGGCTCCCACACCTCTGCTGAGTCAGTTTAAACTCTCCCCAACAGCACTAGCAAAACAACCCATAAGGAACTCAGTCCCAGCTCTGTTCAGGTGCAACCCGTCCGGCATGTACAGGTGCCATCTCCCCTAGAGCCAGTCCCAGGCAACAAACCAACCTGGAGTCACATTGGCAACTGCAGAAATGCCTGTCTGCTCCGCTAACTAAAGAATCCCCTATCAGCACTGCCCTTCTGCTCTTCTTCCTCCCGTCCTGTACAGATGGGCCACCCGTGGTGCCACGGCCTTGGCTCTGGATCCATCACCCTCACCGATATCCAGAATGGAAAAGCGGGTAATGGGAGGGACCTCTGGGGACTCCTGCACTGCCAGCCTGTTTCTCTTGGACTGCCTGGTGGTCACCCACTCCCTAGCTCCCTGCTTGCAGCTAACTTACAGCATGACCACCTCTCTGAATGTGCTATCCGTGTGGTTCTCTGCCTCATGAATGCACCTCAGTGACTCCAGCTGCTGTTCAAGCTCTTAAACAGACCTCAAGCTTGTGCAGCCGGTGACAGTTCCTGCCCATGGGCTCTTCTGGGTCACAGGAAGTGCCCACGACTCCCCACATGCCACAGGACAGGCATTCCGCTTGCCTGAGCTGAACTGCCATGCCTTAACCTTAAACTTTTAAATCATTTTTTACTTAAACTTTAGTTATCCTTACTTACTTTAACCTTACTCTTGTATTATTAACTATAAACTGGAGATGAGTAGAAAGTAGAAATTCTTTGCCCTTACTCACAAATCAGCTCCCTCTCCTGTGCCTATAAATTTTTACCTTCCTTGTGCTTGTTTAGAAATTTACATTTTTCAAAATTACTGCGATTGCAACATAGTCCCTAACAGCAGCTGCTCAAGAAACAATCAACTCAGGACTTTCCTGTGATGTCACATTCACAGTTTTTTCAAATCCACTGAGCTGCTCAAGAAGGGCTGAGGGGGATAGGATCCTAAAGCCAGGGGGTGTAGTGATGCCTATTAGGGGACAATGAGGCCTGTTGGGGGGCACCGAGGCCTGTCAGGGGTGGAGTGAAGCCTGTCAGTGGGGGAATGAGGCCTGTTGGAGAGCAAGTGAGGCCATTCGACAGGGTGTGAGGCCTGTTGGGGGGGAGTGAGACCTGCCAGTGGTGTGAGGCCTGTTGGGGGGAGTGAGGCTTGTCGGGTGGGGGGGAGGAGGGTGTAGAAAGGCCTGTTGTGGAGAGAGTGAGGCCTGTTGTGGAGGGAATGAGGCCTGTCGACGGGGAGAGAAGTCTGCCAGGAAGGGAGTGATGCCTGCCGGGGAGGGAGTAAGGCCTGTTGGCGGGGAGAGAGTTCTGCCAGGGAGGGAATGAGGCCTGTCGGGGTGGGAGTGAGGTCTGTATAGGGAATAAGGACTGAGGATAGCCAGCCTGTTCAGGAGTAAGGCCTTTGTGAGGATTGAGGCCCATAGGGAGCGGAGCCTTGGGGGGGCAGAGTTAGGCCTGTGCAGTTAGTGTGACCTGTGGGGACACTGAGGCCTGTGCGGGTAATGATGCCTGTGAGGGAGAGTGAGACCTGTGTGAGATTAAAGCCTGTGCGGGCAGTGAGGCCTGAGTGACCATGAGGCCTGTGTGGGATTAAAGCCCGTGAGGGCCGAGGCCTGAGTGGCAATGAGGCCTGTGTGGGCAATGAGGCCTGTGCGGGCATTGAGGCCTATGCGGGGAGTGATGCTTGAGTGACAATGAGGCCTGTGGGGAATAAAGCCTGTGTCGCCAGTGAGGGCTAAGTGGCAATGAGGCCTGTGTGGGAATTAAGCCTATGCGAGCAGTGAGGCCTGAGTGGCAGTGAGGCCTGTGCGGGCAGCGAGGCCTCTGCAGTTAGTGTGACCTGTGTGGACACTGAGGCCCGTGTGGGTAATGATGTCTGTAAGGGAGAGTGAGGCCTGTATGGGCAGTGAAGCCTGTGTGGGAATAAAGCCTGTGCGGGCAGTGAGGCCTGCCTCTGCCTCACTGTCTTATGAGGAATTCCCAGACTCCAGTTGCCAATTATGCCCCCCACCGCCTCCACAACCATTTCCACATAATGTAGCAATGAGAGGGGACGGGCTGGATCTTTGAGGAATTTCCCTCCTGGGAACCGTGATCTTCCCTCCTTGTTGGGGGCTGGGGTTGGGGAGGGATGTATGGTGAGGGCAGGTGAGATGTTGTAACTAATATCTTGATTCTGATGAATGGTCACTGAAAAGTTATACCTTCCTCTCCACACAGATGCTGCCTGGCCTGCTTAAGCGTTCCCAGCACCTTGCATTAAACAAAGAAACCATTTGGCCAAAACTAGTGTCTGTTGGTGTTTCTGCTTCACATGAGCTTCCTCGGACTCCATCAAACCTCATCCGTGTAACCTACAAACCTTTCAATCAGCAAATCCTTTAATTTGATCCTGCTGACCACAAATTCCACTTGCCCCACTGGCTGGTTCACTGTACAAGGGCAAACCTTGCCGGAAAATGTTGAAGAATGATGTAAATATGTAGAAGTGGATATTTCCGAGCAGTCAGGGAATGCCTGTATCCGACCAGTCCAAACCCACAGTATAGTAACTTCACTCATTGAAAGACAAAGCTCCATCCTTACATTCACTCATGTCCCAAGGTACCTAGGATTGAGACGGTTATTTTAAGCTGCATTAACTTGTGGAACATGCCAGCTTCAGCTGCTAATTCAGTGATTCCCTACAAATCATCACTCAGTATGGTGCCAACTCATTGCTCCTGTTGTCCAGACAGGGCTGACTGAGGGCAGTTTTGATTCCAGGTTACCCACTAAAATGATTGGTTTCTCTTATAGCTCAAATCTGAGATATCTGACATCATTCATCAAGTAATTGTCAACTATAACCCACTCGAAGACACAGAGAACAGCTTTGGAAAAACATGGGAGTACATCCAGCAGCAAGTAAGTGAAAGGGATAGAGAAGGTGAAGGAGAAATGGGAAGGGGGGAACATCACAAAATATTATTCAGTGCCCATACAGCGCTGGAATTTAGCTAAGGACGGTCTGTCCATTCATGAAGACCCTCGCTCTCCATGTAGTTTTTCTAAACCATCTCAGTGCTGTTACTCCAGCTCCTCCCTGTGTTGTTACTCTAACTCCTCCCTGTGTTGTTACTCTAACTCCACCCCGTGTTGTTACTCTAACTGCTCCCCACGTTGTTACTCTAACTCCACCCTGTGTTGTTACTCTAACTCCTCCCCATGTTGTTACTCTAACTCCTCCCCATGTTGTCAGTCTAACTCCTCCCTGTGTTGTCACTCTAACATCTCCCCGTGTTGTCACTCCAACTCCTCCCCGTGTTGTCACTCTAACTCCTCCCCGTGTTGTCACTCTATCTCCTCCTTGTGTTGTCACTCTAACTCCTCCCTGTGTTGTCACTCTAACTTATCCCCGTGTTGTCCCTCTAACTCCTCCCCGTGTTGTTACTCTAATTCCACCCCATGTCCTCACTCTATCTCCTCCCCGTGTCGTCACTCTATCTCCTCCCCGTGTTGTCACTCTAACTCCTCACTGTGTTGTCACTCTAACTCCTCCCTGTGTTGTCACTCTAACTTATCCCCGTGTTGTCCCTCTAACTCCTCCCCGTGTTGTTACTCTAATTCCACCCCATGTCCTCACTCTATCTCCTCCCCGTGTCGTCACTCTATCTCCTCCCCGTGTTGTCACTCTAACTCCTCACTGTGTTGTCACTCTAACTCCTCCCTGTGTTGTCACTCTAACTTATCCCCGTGTTGTCCCTCTAACTCCTCCCAGTGTTGTTAATCCAACTCCTCCCCGTCTTGCACTGTATCTCCTCCTCGTGTTTTCACTCTATCTCCTCCCCATGTTGTCACTCTAACTCTTCCCCATGTTGTCATTCTAACTCCTCCCCGTGTTGTTACTCTATCTCTTCCCCATGTTATCACTCTAACCTCGCCCGTGTTGTCACTTTTACTCCTCCCCAGGTTGTCATTCTAACTCCACCCCATGTTGTCACTCTAATGCCTCCCCGTGTTGTCACTCTAACTTCTCCCCATGTTGTCACTCTAACCTCGCTTGTGTTTTCACTTTAACTCCTCCCCGTGTTGTCACGCTAACTCCTCCCCGTGTAGTCACTCTAACTCCTTCCCGTGTTGTCACTCTAACTCTTCCCCATGTTGTCATTCTAACTCCTCCCCGTGTTGTTACTCTATCTCTTGCCCGTGTTATCACTCTAACCTCTCCCGTGTTGTCACTTTTACTCCTCCCCAGGTTGTCACTCTAACTCCTCCCCATGTTGTCATTCTAACTTCTTCCCATGCTGTCACTCTAACCTTGCTTGTGTTTTCACTGTAACTCCTCCCCGTGTTGTCACTCTAACTCCTTCCCGTGTTGTCACTCTAACCTCTCTTCTTGTTGTCAGTCTAAATCCTCACCATGTTGTCACTATAACTTCTCCCTGTGTTGTCACTCTAACCTCTCCTGTGTTGTCAATCTATCTCCTCCCCATGTTGTCACTCTATCTCCTCCCCGTGTTGTCACTCTTACTCCTCCCCATGTTGTTACTATAACTTCTCCCCGTGTTGTCACTCTATATTATCCACGTGTTGTCCCCCTAACTCCTCGCCGTATTGTCACTCTATTCCTCACCGTGTTCTCACTCTAACTCCTCCCAGTGTTGTCAATCTAACTCCTTCCTGTGTTGTCACTCTAACCTTTTCCCCATGTTGTCATTCTAACGCATCCCCATGTTGTCACTCAAACTCCCTCCCCACGTTGTCACTCTAACCTCTCCCCGTGTTGTCATTCTAACTCCTCCATGTGTTATCACTCTAACTCCTCCCTATTTGTCACTCTAACCTCTCCTGTGTTGTCACTCTATCTCGTCCCCGTGTTGACACCCTAACTTCTCCCGATTTGTCACTCTAACTCCTCGCCGTGTTGTGACTCTAACTCCTCCCTATGTTGTCATTCTAACCTCTCCCGTGTTGTCACTGTAACTCCTCCCAGTGTTGTCACTCGAACCTCTCCACGTGTTGTCACTCTATCTCCTCCCCATGTTGTCACTATAACTTCTCCCCGTGTATCACTCTAACCTCTCCTGTGTTGTCACTCTAACTCTTCCCCATGTGGTCACTCTAACTCCTTCCCGTGTTGAAATTGTAACACCTCCCCGTGTTGTCACTCTAACCTTTTCCCATGTTGTGATGCTAACTCCTCCCCCTGTTGTCCCTCTAACTTCTCCCCGTGTTGTCACTCTATCTCCTCAGGCTGTTGACACTCTAAATCCTTCCCGTGTTGTCACTCTAACTCCTCCCAGTGTTGCCACTCTAATTCCACCCAGTATTGTCACTCTAACCTCTCTCCGTGTTGTCAGTCTAACTCCTCCCCATGTTGTCACTCCATCTCCTCCTCGTGTTGTCACTCCATCTCCTCCCAGTGTTGTCACTCTAACCTCTCCTGTGTTGTCACTCTGTCTCATCCCCAGGTTGTCACTGTTTCCTCCCCGTGTTGTCACTCCATCTCCTCCCCGTGTTGTCACTCTAACTCCTCCTAATATTGTCAATCTAACTCCTCTCCATGTTGTCACTCCAGCTCCTCCCAGTGTTGTCTCTCTAACTCCTCCCAGTGTTGTCACTCTAACCTCTCCCCCTGTTGTCACTCTATCTCCTCACCATGTTGTCACTATATATTCTCCCCGTGTTGTCACTCTAACCTCTCCTGTGTTGTCACTCGAACTCCTCCCTGTGTTGTCACTCTAACTCCTTCCCGTGTTGTCCCTCTAACTTCTCCCCGTGTTGTCCCTGTAACTCCTTCCCGTGTTGTCACTCTAACTCCTTCCCGTGTTGTCCCTCTAACTTCTCCCCGTGTTGTCCCTGTAACTCCTCCCCGTGTTGTCACTCTAACTCCTCCCCGTGTTGTCACTCTAACCTTTTCCCATACTGTGATGCTAACTCCTCCCCGTGTTGTCCCTCTAGCATCTCCGTATGTTATCCCTCTAACTCTTCCCCATGTTGTCACTCTAACCTCTCCTGTGTTGTCACTCTAACTTCTCCCCGTGTTGTCCCTCTAACTCCTCCCCACGTTGTCACTCTATCTCTTAGCCGTTTTGTCACTCTAACTTCTCCCCGTGTTGTCACTCTATCTCCTCCCCGTGCTGTCACTCTAACCCCTCCCTGTGTTGTCACTCTAACTTATCCCCGTGTTGTAACTCTAATGCCTTCCCATGTTGCCACTCTAACTCCTCCCTGTGTTGCTACTCTAACTCCTCCCCATGTTTTCACTCTAACTCCTCCCCATTTTGTCACTCTTAATTCTCCCTGTGTTGTCCCTCTTACCCCTCCCCATGTTGTCACTCTAACTTCTCCCCGTGTTGTCAGTCTATCTCCTCCCCGTGTTGTCACTCTAACTCCTCCCTGTGTTGTCACTCTAACTTATCCCCTTGTTATCATTCTAACTCCTCCCCGTGTTGTCACTCTAACCTCTCTCCGTGTTGTCCCTCTAACTTCTCCCCGTGTTGTCACTCTGTCTCCTCTCCAGGTTGTCACTCTATCTCCTCCCCATGTTATGACTCCATCTCCTCCCCGTGTTGTCACTCTAACTCCTCCTAGTGTTGTCACTCTAACTCCTCCCCATGTTGTCACTCTAACCTCTCCCGTGTTGTCACTCTAACTCCTCCCAGTGTTGTCACTCTAACCTCTCCCCGTGTTATCACTCTAACTCCTCCCAGTGTTGTCACTCTAACCTCTCCCCGTGTTGTCACTCTATCTCCTCACCATGTTGTCGCTATAACTACTCCCCGTGTTGTCACTCTAACCTCTCCTGTGTTGTCACTCTAACTCCTCCCAGTGTTGTCACTCTAACCTCTCCACGTGTTGTCACTCTATCTCCTCCCCATGTTGTCACTATAACTTCTCCCTGTGTTGTCACTCTAACCTCTCCAAGTGTTGTCACTCTATCTCCTCACCGTGTTGTCGCTATAACTTCTCCCCGTGTTGTCACTCTAACCTCTCTCCGTGTTGTCACTCTAACTCCTTCCCGTGTTGTCACTCTAACCTCTCTCCGTGTTGTCACTCTAACTTCTCCCCGTGTTGTCACTCTAACCTCTCCTGTGTTGTCACTCTAACTCCTCCCCATGTTCTCACTCTATCTCCACCCCGTGTTGTCACTCTATCTCCTCCCACTGTTATACTCTAACCTCTCCCGTGTGGTCACTTTTACTCCTCCCCAGGTTGTCACTCTAACTCCTCCCCGTGTTGTCACTCTAACGCCTCCACGTATTATCACGCTAACTTCTCCCCATGTTGTCACTCTAATCTCGCTTGTGTTGTCACTTTAACTCCTCCCCGTGTTGTCACTCTAACTTCACCCCCTGTTGTCACTCTAACTCCTTCCCGTGTTGTCACTCTAACCTCTCTCCGTGTTGTCACTCTAACTCCTTCCCGTGTTGTCACTCTAACCTCTCTCCGTGTTGTCACTCTAACTCCTTCCCGTGTTGTCACTCTAACTCCTTCCCGTGTTGTCACTCTAACCTCTCCCTGTGTTGCCACTCTAACTCCTCCCCATGTTGTCATTATAACTTCTCCCCATGTTGTCACTATAACCTCTCCCTGTGTTGTCACTCTAACCTCTCCTGTATTGTCACTCTATCTCCTCCCCATGTTGTCACACTAACTCCTCCCCGTGTTGTCACTCTAACTCCTCCCCTTATTGTCACTCTATCTCCTCTCTGTGTTGTCACTCTAACTTCTCGCTGTGTTGCCACTCAAACTCTCCCCATGTTGTCACTCTATCTCCTCCCCATGTTGAGACAAAAACTTCTCCCCATGTTGTCACTCTAACCTCTCCCCATGTTGTCACTGTATCTCCTCCCCGTGTTGTCACTCTATCTCCTCCGTGTGTTGTCACTCTATCTCCTCCGTGTGTTGTCACTCTAACTCCTCCCTATGTTGTCACTCTAACCTCTCCCCGTGTTGTCACTCTATCTCCTCCCCGTGTTGTCACTCTATCTCCTCCCCATGTTGTCACTATAACTCCTCCCCATGTTGTCACTCTAACCTTTTCCCCGTGTTGTCTTTCTAATGCCTCCCTATGTTGTCACTCTAACTGCCTCCCCACGTTGTCACTCTAACCTCTCCCCGTGTTGTCATTCTAGGTCCGCCATGTGTTGTCACTCTAACTTCACCCCAAGTTGTCACTCTATCTCCTCCCCGTGTTGTCACTCTATCTCCTCCCCATGTTGTCACTCTATCTCCTCCGTGTGTTGTCACTCTAACTCCTCCCTATGTTGTCACTCTAACCTCTCCCCGTGTTGTCACTCTATCTCCTCCCCGTGTTGTCACTCTATCTCCTCCCCATGTTGTCACTCTAACTTCTCCCCGTGTTGTCACTCTATCTCCTCCCTGTGTTGTCACCCTAACACCTCCCTATGTTGTCACTATAACTTCTCCCCGTGTTGTCACTCTATCTCCTCCCTGTGTTGTCACCCTAACACCTCCCTATGTTGTCACTATAACTTCTCCCCGTGTTGTCACTCTATATCCTCCACGTGTTGTCACCCTAACTCCTCGCCGTATTGTCACACTATTCCTCCCCGTGTTGTCACTCTAACTCTGCCCCGTGTTCTCACTCTACCTCCTCCCAGTGTTGTCAATCTAACTCCTCCCCGTGTTGTCACTCTATCTCCTCCCCATGTTGTCACTATAACTCCTCCCCATGTTGTCACTCTAACCTTTTCCCCGTGTTGTCTTTCTAATGCCTCCCTATGTTGTCACTCTAACTGCGTCCCCACGTTGTCACTCTAACCTCTCCCCGTGTTGTCATTCTAGGTCCGCCATGTGTTGTCACTCTAACTTCACCCCAAGTTGTCACTCTATCTCCTCCCCGTGTTGTCACACTATCTCGTCCCCGTGTTGACACCCTAACTTCTCCCGATGTTGTCACTCTAACTCCTCCCAGTGTTGTCACTCTAACCTCTCCACGTGTTGTCACTCTATCTCCTCCCCATGTTGTCACTATAACTTCTCCCCGTGTTGTCACTCTAAACTCTCCTGTGTTGTCACTCTAACTCTTCCCCGTGTGGTCACTCTAACTCCTTCCCGTGTTGAAACTGTAAAACCTCCCCGTGTTGTTGCTCTAACTCCTTCCCATGTTGTCACTCTAATTCCTCCCCACGTTGTCACTCTAACTTTTTCCTGTGTTGTGATGCTAACTCCTCCCACTGTTGTCCCTCTAAATTCTCCCCGTGTTGTCCCTCTAACTTCTCCCTTTGTTGTCACTCTATCTCCTCACCCTGTTGACACTCTAAATCCTCCCTTTGTTGTCACTCTAATTTATCCCCGTCTTGTCACTCTGTTTCTTCCCCTTGTTGTCCCACTAACTTCTCCCCATATTGTCCCTCCAACTCCTCCCCGTGTTGTCACTCTATCTCTTCCCCGTATTGTCACTCTAACTCCTCCCAGTGTTGTCACTCTAACTCCACCCAGTATTGTCACTCTAACTCCTCCCCGTGTTGTCACTCTAACCTCTCTCCGTGTTGTCCCTCTAACTTCTTCCCGTGTTGTCACTCTGTCTCCTCCCCAGGTTGTCACTCTAACTCCTCCCCGTGTTGTCACTCTAACTCCACCTAGTGTTGTCAATCTAACTCCTCTCCATGTTGTCACTCCAACTCCTCCCCATGTTGTCACACTAAGCCCTCCCCGTGTTGTTACTCTTACTCAGCCCATGTTGTCACGCTAACTCAAAACTCACCTCGTGTTGTCACTCTTACTCTTCCCCGTGTTGTTACTCTAACTCCTCCCTGTTTTGTCACTCTTACTCCTCTCCGTGTTGTTACTCTAATTCCAGCCCATGTTCTCACTCTATCTCCTCCCCGTGTTGTCACTCTATCTCCTCCCCGTGTTATCAATCTAACCTCTCCCGTGTTGTCACTTTTACTCCTCCCCAGGTTGTCACTCTAACTCCTCCCCATGTTATCACTCTTACTCCTCCCCGTGTTGTAACTCTAATTCCTGCCCGTATTGTCACTCTAATTCCTCACTGTGTTGTCCCTCTAACTTATTCCCGTGTCGTCACTCTATCTCCTCCCCGTGTTGTCACTCTAACTCCTCCCTGTGTTGTCACTCTTACTGCTCCCCGTGTTGTCACTCTAACTCCTCCCTGTGTTGTCACTCTAACTCCTCCCCGTGTTGTCACTCTAACTCCTCCCCGTGTTGTCACTCTAACTCCTCCCCGTATTGTCACTCTAACTCCTCCCTGTGTTGTCACTCTAACTCCTCCCAGTGTTGTTAATCCAACTCCTCCCCGTGTTGTCACTGTATCTCCTCCTCGTGTTTTCACTCTATCTCCTCGCCATGTTGTCACTCTAACTCCTCTCCATGTTGTCACTCTATCTCCTCCCCTTGTTTTTACTCTATCTCCTCCCCATGTTGTCACTCGAACTCCTCCCCGTGTTGTCACTCTAACCTCTCCCCATGTTGTCACTCTAACCTCTCCCCGTGTTGTCACTCTATCTCCTCACCATGTTGTCACTGTAACTTCTCCCCGTGTTGTCACTCTAACCTCTCCTGTGTTGTCACTCTAACTCCTCCCAGTGTTGTCACTCTAACCTCTCCACGTGTTGTCACTCTATCTCCTCACCATGTTGTCGCTATAACTACTCCCCGTGTTGTCACTCTAACCTCTCCTGTGTTGTCACTGTAACTCCTCCCAGTGTTGTCACTCTAACCTCTCCACGTGTTGTCACTCTATCTCCTCCCCATGTTGTCACTATAACTTCTCCCCGTGTTGTCACTCTAAACTCTCCTGTGTTGTCACTCTAACTCCTCCCTATGTTGTCACTCTAACCTCTCCCCATGTTGTCACTCTATCTCCTCCCCGTGTTGTCTCTCTATCTCCTCCCCATGTTGTCACTCTAACTTCTCCCCGTGTTGTCACTCTATCTCCTCCCTGTGTTGTCACCCTAACACCTCCCTATGTTGTCACTATATCTTCTCCCCGTGTTGTCACTCTATATCCTCCCCGTGTTGTCACTCTAACTCCTCCCTGTGTTGTCACTCTAACCTCTCTCCGTGTTGTCCCTCTAACCTCTCCCCGTGTTGTCACTCTGTCTCCTCCCCAGGTTCTCACTCCATCTCCTCCCAGTTTTGTCACTCTAACTCCTCCTAGTGTTGTCAATCTAACTCCTCTCCATGTTGTCACTCCAACTCTTCTCAGTGTTGTCACTCTAACTCCTCCCCATGTTGTCACTTTTACTCCTCCCTGTGTTGTCACTCTAACTCCTCCCAGTGTTGTTAATCCAATTCCTCCCTGTGTTGTCACTGTATCTCCTCCCCGTGTTTTCACTCTATCTCCTCCCCATGTTGTCACTCTAACTCCTCTCCATATTGTCACTCTATCTCCTCCCAGTGTTTTCACTCCATCTCCTCCCCTTGTTTTTACTCTATCTCCTCCCCATGTTGTCACTCTAACTCATCCCCGTGTTGTCACTCTAACCTCTCCCTGTGTTGTCACTCTATCTCCTCACCATGTTGTCACTATAACTTCTCCCTGTGTTGTCACTCTAACCTCTCCTGTGTTGTCACTCTAACCTCTCCCCGTGTTGTCACTCTATCTCCTCACCATGTTGTCGCTATAACTACTCCCCGTGTTGTCACTCTAACCTCTCCTGTCTTGTCACTGTAACTCCTCCCAGTGTTGTCACTCTATCCTCTCCCCGTGTTGCCACTCTATCTCCTCCCCATGTTGTCACTCTAACTTCTCCCCGTATTGTCACTCTATCTCCTCCCTGTGTTGTCACCCTAACACCTCCCTATGTTGTCACCCTAACACCTCCCTGTGTTGTCACTATAACTTCTCCCCGTGTTGTCACTCTATATCCTGCCCATGTTGTCACTCTAACTCCTCCCTGTGTTGTCACTGTAACTCCTCCCAGTGTTGTCACTCTAACCTCTCCACGTGTTGTCACTCTATCTCCTCCCCATGTTGACACTATAACTTCTCCCTGTGTTGTCACTCTAAACTCTCCTGTGTTGTCACTCTAACTCCTCCCTATGTTGTCACTCTAACCTCTCCCCGTGTTGTCACTCTATCTCCTCCCCGTGTTGTCACTCTATCTCCTCCCCGTGTTGTCACTCCAACTTCTCCCCGTGTTGTCACTCTATCTCCTCCCTGTGTTGTCACCCTAACACCTCCCTATGTTGTCACTATAACCTCTCCCCGTGTTGTCACTCTATATCCTCCCCGTGTTGTCACTCTAACTCCTCCCTGTGTTGTCACTCTAACTTTTCCCCTTGTTGTCACTCTAACCTCTCCCGTGTTGTCACTTTTACTCCTCCCCAGGTTGTCACTCTAACTCCTCCCCGTGTTGTCACTCTAACGCCTCCACGTGTTATCACGCTAACTTCTCCCCATGTTGTCACTCTAATCTCGCTTGTGTTGTCACTTTAACTCCTCCCCGTGTTGTCACTCTAACTTCACCCCCTGTTGTCACTCTAACTCCTTCCCGTGTTGTCACTCTAACCTCTCTCCGTGTTGTCACTCTTAACTCCTTCCCGTGTTGTCACTCTAACCTCTCTCCGTGTTGTCACCCTAAATCCTTCCCGTGTTGTCACTCTAACCTCTCCCCGTGTTGCCACTCTAACTCCTCCCCATGTTATCACTATAACTTCTCCCCATGTTGTCACTATAACCTCTCCCTGTGTTGTCACTCTAACCTCTCCTGTATTGTCACTCTACCTCCTCCCCATGTTGTCACACTAACTCCTCCCCGTGTTGTCACTCTAACCTCTCCCCGTGTTGTCACTCTAACTCCTCCCCTTATTGTCACTCTATCTCCTCCCTGTGTTGTCACTCTAACTTCTCGCTGTGTTGCCACTCAAACTCTCCCCATGTTGTTACTCTATCTCCTCCCATTGTTGTGACAAAAACTTCTCCCCATGTTGTCACTCTAACCTCTCCCCATGTTGTCACTGTATCTCCTCCCCGTGTTGTCACTCTAACCTCTCCCTAAGTTGTCACTGTATCTCCTCCCCGTGTTGTCACTCTTACTCCTCCCCGTGTTGTCACTCTAATTCCTGCCGTATTGTCACTTTATCTCCTCCCCATGTTATCACTCTTACTCCTCCCCGTGTTGTCACTCTAATTCCTGCCCGTATTGTCACTCTAACTCCTCATTGTGTTGTCACTCTAACTTATTCCCGTGTCGTCACTCTTTCTCCTCCCTGTGTTGTCACTCTAACCCATCACCGTGTTGTCACTCTAACTCCTCCATGTGTTGTCACTCTTACTGCTCCCCGTGTTGTCACTCTTACTGCTCCCCGTGTTGTCACTCTAACTCTTCCCTGTGTTGTCACTTTATCTCCTCCTCGTGTTTTCACTCTATCTCCTCCCCAAGTTGTCACTCTAACTCCTCTCCATGTTGTCACTCTATCTCCTCCCAGTGTTTTCACTCCATCTCCTCCCCTTGTTTTTACTCTATCTCCTCCCCATGTTGTCACTCTAACTCCTCCCCGTGTTGTCACTCTAACTCCTTCCCTTGTTGTCCCTGTAACTCCTCCCCCTGTTGTCTCTCTAACTTCTCCCTGTGTTGTCCCTCTAACTCCTCCCCGTGTTGTCACTCTATCTCCTCCCCGTGTTGTCACTCTAACCCCTCTCTGTGTTGTCACTCTAACTTATCCCCGTGTTGTAACTCTATCTCCTCCCCGTGTTGTCACTCTAACTTATCCCCGTGTTGTCACTCTATCTCCTCCCCGTGTTGTCACTCTAACCCCTCTCTGTGTTGTCACTCTAACTTATCCCCGTGTTGTAACTCTATCTCCTCCCCATGTTGTTACTCTAACTCCTCCCCGTGTTGTCACTCTGACTCGTCCCCGTTTTGTCACTCTAAATTCTCCCTGTGTTGTCCCTCTAACTCCTCCCCGTGTTGTCACTCTAACTTCTCCCCATGTTGTCACTCTATCTCCTCCCCATATTGTCACTCCAACTCCTCCCCGTGTTGCCACTCAAAACACTCCCCATCTTGTCACTCATACTCTTCCCCATGTTGTTACTCTAACTCCTCCCCATTTTGTCACTCTTTCTCCTGCCCGTGTTGATACTCTAACTCCTCCCCATGTTCTCAATCTATCTCCTCCCCATGTTGTCACTCTATCTCCACCCCGTGTTATCACTCTAAACTCTCCCGTGTTGTCACTTTTACTCCTCCCCAGGTTGTCACTCTTACTCCTTCCTGTGTTGTCACTTGAACCTCTCCCCGTGTTGTCACTCTATCTCCTCCCCGTGTTTTCACACTATCTTCTCCCCATGTTGTCACCCTATCTCCTCCTCCTTTTGTCCCTCAACTCCTCCCCGTGTTGTCGCTCTAATTCCTCCCCGTGTTGTCACCCTAATTTCTCCCCGTGTTGTCACTCTAACTCCTCCCTGTGTTGTCACTCTAACTTCTCCCTGTGTTGTCACTCTATCTCCTCTCCGTGTTGTCACTCTTACTGCTCCCCGTGTTGTCATTCTAACTCCTCCCCGTGTTGTCACTCTATCTCCTCCTCGTGTTGTCACTCTTACTCCCCCTGTGTTGTCACTCTAACTCTTCCAAATGTTGTTACTCTAACTCCTCCTCGTATTGTCACTCTATCTTCTCCCTGTGTTGTCACTCTAACTCCTCCCCGTGTTGTGACTCTTACTCCCCCGTGTTGTCACTCTAACTCTTTCCCGTGTTGTTACTCTAACTCCTCCCCGTATCGTCACTCAAACTCCTCCCCGTGTTGTCACTCAAACCTCTCCCCGTGTTGTCAGTCTTACTGCTCCCCGTGTTGTCATTCTAACTCCTCCCCATGTTGTCACTCTATCTCCTCCTCGTGTTGTCACTCTATCTCCTCCCCGTGTTTTCACACTATCTTCTCCCCATGTTGTCACTCTAACTCCTCCCCGTGTTGTCACTCTAACTTCTCCCTGTGTTGTCACTCTATCTCCTCTCCGTGTTGTCACTCTTACTGCTCCCCGTGTTGTCATTCTAACTCCTCCCCGTGTTGTCACTCTATCTCCTCCTCGTGTTGTCACTCTTACTCCCCCTGTGTTGTCACTCTAACTCTTCCAAATGTTGTTACTCTAACTCCTCCTCGTATTGTCACTCTATCTTCTCCCTGTGTTGTCACTCTAACTCCTCCCCGTGTTGTGACTCTTACTCCCCCGTGTTGTCACTCTAACTCTTTCCCGTGTTGTTACTCTAACTCCTCCCCGTATCGTCACTCAAACTCCTCCCCGTGTTGTCACTCAAACCTCTCCCCGTGTTGTCAGTCTTACTGCTCCCCGTGTTGTCATTCTAACTCCTCCCCATGTTGTCACTCTATCTCCTCCTCGTGTTGTCACTCTATCTCCTCCCCGTGTTTTCACACTATCTTCTCCCCATGTTGTCACTCTAACTCCTCCCCGTGTTGTCACTCTAACTCCTCCCTGTGTTGTTACTCTAACTCCTCCCTGTGTCGTCACTCTAACTCCTCCCCGTTTTGTCACTCTAACCTCTCCCCGTGTTTTCCCTCTAACTCCTCCCCGTGTTGTCACTCTAACTCCTCCCCGTGTTGTCACTCTAACTCTTCCAAATGTTGTTACTCTAACTCCTCCTCGTGTTGTCACTCTATCTTCTCCCTGTGTTGTCACTCTAACTCCTCCCAGTGTTGTCACTTTTATTGCTCCCCAGGTTGTCCCTCTAACTCCTCCCCGTGTTGTTACTCTAACTCCTCCCCGTGTTGTCACTCTTATTCCTCCCCAGGTTGTCCCTCTAACTCCTCCCCGTGTTGTCACTCTAATGCCTCCCCGTGTTGTCACTGTAACTTCTCCCCCTGTTGTCACTATAACTTCTCCCCCTGTTGTCACTCTAACTCCTTCCCGTGTTGTCACTCTAACTCCTCCCAGTGTTGTCACTCGAATTCCACCCATTATTGTCACTCTAACCTCTCTCCGTGTTGTCAGTCTAACTCCTCCCCATGTTGTCACTCCATCTCCTCCTCGTGTTGTCACTCCATCTCCTCCCAGTGTTGTCACTCTAACCTCTCCTATGTTGTCACTCTGTCTCATCCCCAGGTTGTCACTCTGTTTCCTCCCCGTGTTGTCACTCCATCTCCTCCCCGTGTTGTCACTCTAACTCCTCCTAATATTGTCAATCTAACTCCTCTCCATGTTGTCACTCCAGCTCCTCCCAGTGTTGTCTCTCTAACTCCTCCCAGTGTTGTCACTCTAACCTCTCCCCCTGTTGTCACTCTATCTCCTCACCATGTTGTCACTATATATTCTCCCCGTGTTGTCACTCTAACCTCTCCTGTGTTGTCACTCGAACTCCTCCCTGTGTTGTCACTCTAACTCCTTCCCGTGTTGTCCCTCTAACTTCTCCCCATATTGTCACTCTAACTCCTTCCCATATTGTCCCTCTAACTTCTCCCCATGTTGTCCCTGTAACTCTTCCCCGTGTTGTCACTCTAACTCCTCCCCGTGTTGTCACTCTAACCTTTTCCCATACTGTGATGCTAACTCCTCCCCGTGTTGTCCATCTAGCATCTCCGTATGTTATCCCTCTAACTCTTCCCCATGTTGTCACTCTAACCTCTCCTGTGTTGTCACACTAACTTCTCCCCGTGTTGTCCCTCTAACTCCTCCCCGTGTTGTCACTCTATCTCTTAGCCGTTTTGTCACTCTAACTTCTCCCCGTGTTGTCACTCTAATGCCTTCCCATGTTGCCACTCTAACTCCTCCCTGTGTTGTTACTCTAACTTATCCCCGTGTTGTCACTCTAGCTCCTCCCCGTGTTGTTACTCTAACTCCTCCCCATGTTTTCACTCTAACTCCTCCCCGTTTTGTCACTCTTAATTCTCCCTGTGTTGTCCCTCTTACTCCTCCCCATGTTGTCACTCTAACTTCTTCCCGTGTTGTCACTCTTTCTCCTCCTCGTGTTGTCACTCTATCTCCTCCTCATGTTGTCACTCCAACTCCTCCCCGTGTTGTCACTCAAAACTCTCCCCGTGTTGTCACGCATACTCTTCCCCGTGTTGTTACTCTAACTCCTCCCCATTTTGTCACTCTTTCTCCCGCCCATGTTGTCTCTCTATCTCCTCCCCGTGTTATCACTCTAAACTCTCCCGTGTTGTCACTTTTGCTCCTCCCCAGGTTGTCACTCTTACTCCTCCCCGTGTTGTCACTCGAACCTCTCCCCGTGTTGTCACTCGAACCTCTCCCCGTGTTGTCACTCGAACCTCTCCCCGTGTTGTCACTCTGTCTCCTCCCCATGTTGTCACTATAACTTCTCCCCGTGTATCACTCTAACCTCTCCTGTGTTGTCACTCTAACTCTTCCCCATGTGGTCACTCTAACTCCTTCCCGTGTTGAAACTGTAACACCTCCCCGTGTTGTCACTCTAACCTTTACCCATGTTGTGATGCTAACTCCTCCCCCTGTTGTCCCTCTAACTTCTCCCCGTGTTGTCACTCTATCTCCTCAGGCTGTTGACACTCTAAATCCTCCCTGTGTTGTCACTCTAATTTATCCCCGTCTTGTCAGTCTGTCTCTTCCCCTTGTTGTCCCACTAACTTCTCCCCGTATTGTCCCTCCAACTCCTCCCCGTGTTATCACTCTATCTCTTCCCTGTATTGTCACTCTAACTTCTCCCCGTGTTGACACTCTATCTCCTCCCCGTGTTGTCACTCTAACTTATCCCCGTGTTGTCATTCTAACTCCTCCCCGTGTTGTCACTCTAACCTCTCTCCGTGTTGTCCCTCTAACTTCTCCCCGTGTTGTCACTCTGTCTCCTCCCCAGGTTGTCACTCTATCTCCTCCCCATGTTATCACTCCATCTCCTCCCCGTGTTGTCACTCTATCTCCTCCTAGTGTTCTCAATCTATCTCCTCCCCATGTTGTCTCTCTATCTCCTCCCCGTGTTATCACTCTAAACTCTGCCGTGTTGTCACTTTTGCTCCTCCCCAGGTTGTCACTCTTACTCCTCCCCGTGTTGTCACTCGAACCTCTCCCCGTGTTGTCACTCGAACCTCTCCCCGTGTTGTCACTCTGTCTCCTCCCCATGTTGTCACTATAACTTCTCCCCGTGTATCACTCTAACCTCTCCTGTGTTGTCACTCTAACTCTTCCCCATGTGGTCACTCTAACTCCTTCCCGTGTTGAAACTGTAACACCTCCCCGTGTTGTCACTCTAACCTTTTCCCATGTTGTGATGCTAACTCCTCCCGCTGTTGTCCCTCTAACTTCTCCCCGTGTTGTCACTCTATCTCCTCAGGCTGTTGACACACTAAATCCTCCCTGTGTTGTCACTCTAATTTATCCCCGTCTTGTCCATCTGTCTCTTCCGCTTGTTGTCCCACTAACTTCTCCCCGTATTGTCCCTCCAACTCCTCCCCGTGTTATCACTCTATCTCTTCCCCATATTGTCACTCTAACTTCTCCCCGTGTTGACACTCTATCTCCTCCCCGTGTTGTCACTCTAACTTATCCCCGTGTTGTCATTCTAACTCCTCCCCGTGTTGTCACTCTAACCTCTCTCCGTTTTGTCCCTCTAACTTCTCCCCGTGTTGTCACTCTGTCTCCTCCCCAGGTTGTCACTCTATCTCCTCCCCATGTTATCACTCCATCTCCTCCCCGTGTTGTCACTCTAACTCCTCCTAGTGTTGTCAATCTAACTCCTCTCCATGTTGTCACTCCAACTCCTCTGAGTGTTGTCACTCTTATCTCCTCCCCATGTTGTCACTCTAACCTCTCCCGTGTTGTCAATCTATCTCCTCCCCATGTTGTCACTCCATCTCCTCCCCGTGTTGTCACTCTAACTCCTCCTAGTGTTGTCAATCTAACTCCTCTCCATGTTGTCACTCCAACTCCTCTGAGTGTTGTCACTCTATCTCCTCCCAGTGTTGTCACTCTAACCTCTCCCGTGTTGTCAATCTATCTCCTCCCCATGTTGTCACTCTATCTCCTCCCCGTGTTGTCACTCTAACTTCTCCCCGTGTTGTCACTCTATCTCCTCCCCGTGTTGTCACTCTTACTCCTCCCCATGTTGTTACTATAACTTCTCCCCGTGTTGTCACTCTATATCCTCCACGTGTTGTCCCCCTAACTCCTTGCCGTATTGTCACCCTATTCCTCACCGTGTTCTCACTCTAACTCCTCCTAGTGTTGTCAATCTAACTCCTTCCCGTGTTGTGACTCTAACCTTTTCCCCATGTTGTCATTCTAACGCATCCCCATGTTGTCACTCTAACTCCCTCCCCACGTTGTCACTCTAACCTCTCCCCGTGTTGTCATTCTAACTCCTCCATGTGTTATCACTCTAACTCCTCCCTATTTGTCACTCTAACTTCTCCCGATGTTGTCACTCTAACTCCTCGCCGTGTTGTGACTCTAACTCCTCCCTATGTTGTCATTCTAACCTCTCCCGTGTTGTCACTGTAACTCCTCCCAGTGTTGTCACTCTAACCTCTCCACGTGTTGTCACTCTATCTCCTCCCCATGTTGTCACTATAACTTCTCCCCGTGTATCACTCTAACCTCTCCTGTGTTGTCACTCTAACTCTTCCCCATGTGGTCACTCTAACTCCTTCCCGTGTTGAAACTGTAACACCTCCCCGTGTTGTCACTCTAACCTTTTCCCATGTTGTGATGCTAACTCCTCCCCCTGTTGTCCCTCTAACTTCTCCCCATGTTGTCACTCTATCTCCTCAGGCTGTTGACACTCTAAATCCTCCCTGTGTTGTCACTCTAATTTATCCCCGTCTTGTCAGTCTGTCTCTTCCCCTTGTTGTCCCACTAACTTCTCCCCGTATTGTCCCTCCAACTCCTCCCCGTGTTATCACTCTATCTCCTCCCCGTATTGTCACTCTAACTTCTCCCCGTGTTGTCACTCTATCTCCTCCCCGTGTTGTCACTCTAACTTATCCCCGTGTTGTCATTCTAACTCCTCCCCGTGTTGTCACTCTAACCTCTCTCCGTGTTGTCCCTCTAACTTCTCCCCGTGTTGTCACTCTGTCTCCTCCCCAGGTTGTCACTCTATCTCCTCCCCATGTTATCACTCCATCTCCTCCCCGTGTTGTCACTCTAACTCCTCCTAGTGTTGTCAATCTAACTCCTCTCCATGTTGTCACTCCAACTCCTCTGAGTGTTGTCACTCTATCTCCTCCCTATGTTGTCACTCTAACCTCTCCCGTGTTGTCACTCTATCTCCTCAGGCTGTTGACACTCTAAAACCTCCCTGTGTTGTCACTCTAATTTATCCCCGTCTTCTCAGTCTGTCTCTTCCCTTTGTCCCACTAACTTCTCCCCGTATTGTCCCTCCAACTCCTCCCCGTGTTGTCACTCTATCTCTTCCCCGTATTGTCACTCTAACTTCTCCCCATGTTGTCACTCTATCTCCTCCCCGTGTTGTCACTCTAACTCCTCCCTGTGTTGTCACTCTAACTTATCCCCTTGTTGTCATTCTAACTCCTCCCCATGTTGTCACTCTAACCTCTCCTGTGTTGTCACTCTAACTTCTCCCCGTGTTGTCCCTCTAACTCCTCCCCATGTTGTCACTCTATCTCTTAGCCGTATTGTCCCTCTAACTTCTCCCCATGTTGTCCCTGTAACTCTTCCCCGTGTTGTCACTCTAACTCCTCCCCGTGTTGTCACTCTAACCTTTTCCCATACTGTGATGCTAACTCCTCCCCGTGTTGTCCATCTAGCATCTCCGTATGTTATCCCTCTAACTCTTCCCCATGTTGTCACTCTAACCTCTCCTGTGTTGTCACACTAACTTCTCCCCGTGTTGTCCCTCTAACTCCTCCCCGTGTTGTCACTCTATCTCTTAGCCGTTTTGTCACTCTAACTTCTCCCCGTGTTGTCACTCTAATGCCTTCCCATGTTGCCACTCTAACTCCTCCCTGTGTTGTTACTCTAACTTATCCCCGTGTTGTCACTCTAGCTCCTCCCCGTGTTGTTACTCTAACTCCTCCCCATGTTTTCACTCTAACTCCTCCCCGTTTTGTCACTCTTAATTCTCCCTGTGTTGTCCCTCTTACTCCTCCCCATGTTGTCACTCTAACTTCTTCCCGTGTTGTCACTCTTTCTCCTCCTCGTGTTGTCACTCTATCTCCTCCTCATGTTGTCACTCCAACTCCTCCCCGTGTTGTCACTCAAAACTCTCCCCGTGTTGTCACGCATACTCTTCCCCGTGTTGTTACTCTAACTCCTCCCCATTTTGTCACTCTTTCTCCCGCCCATGTTGTCTCTCTATCTCCTCCCCGTGTTATCACTCTAAACTCTCCCGTGTTGTCACTTTTGCTCCTCCCCAGGTTGTCACTCTTACTCCTCCCCGTGTTGTCACTCGAACCTCTCCCCGTGTTGTCACTCGAACCTCTCCCCGTGTTGTCACTCGAACCTCTCCCCGTGTTGTCACTCTGTCTCCTCCCCATGTTGTCACTATAACTTCTCCCCGTGTATCACTCTAACCTCTCCTGTGTTGTCACTCTAACTCTTCCCCATGTGGTCACTCTAACTCCTTCCCGTGTTGAAACTGTAACACCTCCCCGTGTTGTCACTCTAACCTTTACCCATGTTGTGATGCTAACTCCTCCCCCTGTTGTCCCTCTAACTTCTCCCCGTGTTGTCACTCTATCTCCTCAGGCTGTTGACACTCTAAATCCTCCCTGTGTTGTCACTCTAATTTATCCCCGTCTTGTCAGTCTGTCTCTTCCCCTTGTTGTCCCACTAACTTCTCCCCGTATTGTCCCTCCAACTCCTCCCCGTGTTATCACTCTATCTCTTCCCTGTATTGTCACTCTAACTTCTCCCCGTGTTGACACTCTATCTCCTCCCCGTGTTGTCACTCTAACTTATCCCCGTGTTGTCATTCTAACTCCTCCCCGTGTTGTCACTCTAACCTCTCTCCGTGTTGTCCCTCTAACTTCTCCCCGTGTTGTCACTCTGTCTCCTCCCCAGGTTGTCACTCTATCTCCTCCCCATGTTATCACTCCATCTCCTCCCCGTGTTGTCACTCTATCTCCTCCTAGTGTTCTCAATCTATCTCCTCCCCATGTTGTCTCTCTATCTCCTCCCCGTGTTATCACTCTAAACTCTGCCGTGTTGTCACTTTTGCTCCTCCCCAGGTTGTCACTCTTACTCCTCCCCGTGTTGTCACTCGAACCTCTCCCCGTGTTGTCACTCGAACCTCTCCCCGTGTTGTCACTCTGTCTCCTCCCCATGTTGTCACTATAACTTCTCCCCGTGTATCACTCTAACCTCTCCTGTGTTGTCACTCTAACTCTTCCCCATGTGGTCACTCTAACTCCTTCCCGTGTTGAAACTGTAACACCTCCCCGTGTTGTCACTCTAACCTTTTCCCATGTTGTGATGCTAACTCCTCCCGCTGTTGTCCCTCTAACTTCTCCCCGTGTTGTCACTCTATCTCCTCAGGCTGTTGACACACTAAATCCTCCCTGTGTTGTCACTCTAATTTATCCCCGTCTTGTCCATCTGTCTCTTCCGCTTGTTGTCCCACTAACTTCTCCCCGTATTGTCCCTCCAACTCCTCCCCGTGTTATCACTCTATCTCTTCCCCATATTGTCACTCTAACTTCTCCCCGTGTTGACACTCTATCTCCTCCCCGTGTTGTCACTCTAACTTATCCCCGTGTTGTCATTCTAACTCCTCCCCGTGTTGTCACTCTAACCTCTCTCCGTTTTGTCCCTCTAACTTCTCCCCGTGTTGTCACTCTGTCTCCTCCCCAGGTTGTCACTCTATCTCCTCCCCATGTTATCACTCCATCTCCTCCCCGTGTTGTCACTCTAACTCCTCCTAGTGTTGTCAATCTAACTCCTCTCCATGTTGTCACTCCAACTCCTCTGAGTGTTGTCACTCTTATCTCCTCCCCATGTTGTCACTCTAACCTCTCCCGTGTTGTCAATCTATCTCCTCCCCATGTTGTCACTCCATCTCCTCCCCGTGTTGTCACTCTAACTCCTCCTAGTGTTGTCAATCTAACTCCTCTCCATGTTGTCACTCCAACTCCTCTGAGTGTTGTCACTCTATCTCCTCCCAGTGTTGTCACTCTAACCTCTCCCGTGTTGTCAATCTATCTCCTCCCCATGTTGTCACTCTATCTCCTCCCCGTGTTGTCACTCTAACTTCTCCCCGTGTTGTCACTCTATCTCCTCCCCGTGTTGTCACTCTTACTCCTCCCCATGTTGTTACTATAACTTCTCCCCGTGTTGTCACTCTATATCCTCCACGTGTTGTCCCCCTAACTCCTTGCCGTATTGTCACCCTATTCCTCACCGTGTTCTCACTCTAACTCCTCCTAGTGTTGTCAATCTAACTCCTTCCCGTGTTGTGACTCTAACCTTTTCCCCATGTTGTCATTCTAACGCATCCCCATGTTGTCACTCTAACTCCCTCCCCACGTTGTCACTCTAACCTCTCCCCGTGTTGTCATTCTAACTCCTCCATGTGTTATCACTCTAACTCCTCCCTATTTGTCACTCTAACTTCTCCCGATGTTGTCACTCTAACTCCTCGCCGTGTTGTGACTCTAACTCCTCCCTATGTTGTCATTCTAACCTCTCCCGTGTTGTCACTGTAACTCCTCCCAGTGTTGTCACTCTAACCTCTCCACGTGTTGTCACTCTATCTCCTCCCCATGTTGTCACTATAACTTCTCCCCGTGTATCACTCTAACCTCTCCTGTGTTGTCACTCTAACTCTTCCCCATGTGGTCACTCTAACTCCTTCCCGTGTTGAAACTGTAACACCTCCCCGTGTTGTCACTCTAACCTTTTCCCATGTTGTGATGCTAACTCCTCCCCCTGTTGTCCCTCTAACTTCTCCCCATGTTGTCACTCTATCTCCTCAGGCTGTTGACACTCTAAATCCTCCCTGTGTTGTCACTCTAATTTATCCCCGTCTTGTCAGTCTGTCTCTTCCCCTTGTTGTCCCACTAACTTCTCCCCGTATTGTCCCTCCAACTCCTCCCCGTGTTATCACTCTATCTCCTCCCCGTATTGTCACTCTAACTTCTCCCCGTGTTGTCACTCTATCTCCTCCCCGTGTTGTCACTCTAACTTATCCCCGTGTTGTCATTCTAACTCCTCCCCGTGTTGTCACTCTAACCTCTCTCCGTGTTGTCCCTCTAACTTCTCCCCGTGTTGTCACTCTGTCTCCTCCCCAGGTTGTCACTCTATCTCCTCCCCATGTTATCACTCCATCTCCTCCCCGTGTTGTCACTCTAACTCCTCCTAGTGTTGTCAATCTAACTCCTCTCCATGTTGTCACTCCAACTCCTCTGAGTGTTGTCACTCTATCTCCTCCCTATGTTGTCACTCTAACCTCTCCCGTGTTGTCACTCTATCTCCTCAGGCTGTTGACACTCTAAAACCTCCCTGTGTTGTCACTCTAATTTATCCCCGTCTTCTCAGTCTGTCTCTTCCCTTTGTCCCACTAACTTCTCCCCGTATTGTCCCTCCAACTCCTCCCCGTGTTGTCACTCTATCTCTTCCCCGTATTGTCACTCTAACTTCTCCCCATGTTGTCACTCTATCTCCTCCCCGTGTTGTCACTCTAACTCCTCCCTGTGTTGTCACTCTAACTTATCCCCTTGTTGTCATTCTAACTCCTCCCCATGTTGTCACTCTAACCTCTCCTGTGTTGTCACTCTAACTTCTCCCCGTGTTGTCCCTCTAACTCCTCCCCATGTTGTCACTCTATCTCTTAGCCGTGTTGTCACTCTAACTTCTCCCCGTGTTGTCACTCTATCTCCTCCCCATGTTGTCACTCTAACCCCTCCCTGTGTTGTCACTCTAACTTATCCCGTGTTGTAACTCTATCTCCTCCCCATGTTGCCACTCTAACTCCTCCCTGTGTTGTTACTCTAACTTATCCCCGTGTTGTCACTCTAGCTCCTCCCCGTGTTGTTACTCTAACTCCTCCCCATGTTTTCACTCTAACTCCTCCCCGTTTTGTCACTCTTAATTCTCCCTGTGTTGTCCCTCTTACTCCTCCCCATGTTGTCACTCTAACTTCTCCCCGTGTTGTCACTCTATCTCCTCCCCGTGTTGTCACTCTAACTCCTCCCTGTGTTGTCACTCTAACTTATCCCCTTGTTGTCATTCTAACTTCTCCCCGTGTTGTCACTCTAACCTCTCTCCGTGTTGTCCCTCTAACTTCTCCCCGTGTTGTCACTCTGTCTCCTCTCCAGGTTGTCACTCTATCTCCTCCCCATGTTGTCACTCTAACCTCTCCCGTGTTGTCACTCTAACTCCTCCCAGTGTTGTCACTCTAACCTCTCCCCGTGTTGTCACTCTAACTCCTCCCAGTGTTGTCACTCTAACCTCTCCCCGTGTTGTCACTCTATCTCCTCACCATGTTGTCGCTATAACTACTCCCCGTGTTGTCACTCTAACCTCTCCTGTGTTGTCACTCTAACTCCTCCCAGTGTTGTCACTCTAACCTCTCCACGTGTTGTCACTCTATCTCCTCACCATTTTGTCGCTATAACTTCTCCCCGTGTTGTCACTCTAACCTCTCCTGTGTTGTCACTCTAACTCCTCCCCATGTTCTCACTCTATCTCCACCCCGTGTTGTCACTCTATCTCCTCCCACTGTTATCACTCTAACCTCTCCCGTGTGGTCACTTTTACTCCTCCCCAGGTTGTCACTCTAACTCCTCCCCGTGTTGTCACTCTAACGCCTCCACGTGTTATCACGCTAACCTCTCCCCATGTTGTCACTCTAATCTCGCTTGTGTTGTCACTTTAACTCCTCCCCGTGTTGTCACTCTAACTTCACCCCCTGTTGTCACTCTAACTCCTTCCCGTGTTGTCACTCTAACCTCTCTCCGTGTTGTCACTCTAACTCCTTCCCGTGTTGTCACTCTAACCTCTCTCCGTGTTGTTACTCTAACTCCTTCCCTTATTGTCACTCTAACTCCTTCCCGTGTTGTCACTCTAACCTCTACCTGTGTTGCCACTCTAACTCCTCCCCATGTTGTTACACTAACTCCTCCCCGTGTTGTCACTCTAACCTCTCCTGTGTTGTCACTCTAACCTCTCCCGTGTTGTCACTTTAGCTCCTTCGCAGGTTGTCACTCTAACTCCTCCCCAGTGTTGTCACTCTATCTCCTCCCCGTGTTATCACTCTAACCTCTCCTGTGTTGTCACTCTAACTCCTCCACGTGTTGTTACTCTAACTCCTCCCTGTGTTGTCACTCTAACTTATCCCCTTGTTGTCATTCTAACTCCTCCCCGTGTTGTCACTCTAACCTCTCTCCGTGTTGTCCCTCTAACTTCTCCCCGTGTTGTCACTCTGTCTCCTCTCCAGGTTGTCACTCCATCTCCTCCCCGTGTTGTCACTCTAACTCCTCCTAGTGTTGTCAATCTAACTCCTCTCCATGTTGTCACTCCAACTCTTCTCAGTGTTGTCACTCTAACTCCTCCCCATGTTGTCACTCTAACCTCTCCCGTGTTGTCACTCTAACTCCTCCCAGTGTTGTCACTCTAACCTCTCCCCGTGTTGTCACTCTAACTCCTCCCAGTGTTGTCACTCTAACCTCTCCCCATGTTGTCACTCTATCTCCTCACCATGTTGTCGCTATAACTACTCCCCGTGTTGTCACTCTAACCTCTCCTGTGTTGTCACTCTAACTCCTCCCAGTGTTGTCACTCTAACCTCTCCACGTGTTGTCACTCTATCTCCTCACCATTTTGTCGCTATAACTTCTCCCCGTGTTGTCACTCTAACCTCTCCTGTGTTGTCACTCTAACTCCTCCCCATGTTCTCACCCTATCTCCACCCCGTGTTGTCACTCTATCTCCTCCCACTGTTATCACTCTAACCTCTCCCGTGTGGTCACTTTTACTCCTCCCCAGGTTGTCACTCTAACTCCTCCCCGTGTTGTCACTCTAACGCCTCCACGTGTTATCACGCTAACCTCTCCCCATGTTGTCACTCTAATCTCGCTTGTGTTGTCACTTTAACTCCTCCCCGTGTTGTCACTCTAACTTCACCCCTGTTGTCACTCTAACTCCTTCCCGTGTTGTCACTCTAACCTCTCTCCGTGTTGTCACTCTAACTCCTTCCCGTGTTGTCACTCTAACCTCTCTCCGTGTTGTCACTCTAACTCCTTCCCTTATTGTCACTCTAACTCCTTCCCGTGTTGTCACTCTAACCTCTACCTGTGTTGCCACTCTAACTCCTCCCCATGTTGTCACACTAACTCCTCCCCGTGTTGTCACTCTAACCTCTCCCCGTGTTGTCACTCTAACTCCTCCCCTTATTGTCACTCTATCTCCTCTCTGTGTTGTCACTCTAACTTCTCGCTGTGTTGCCACTCAAACTCTCCCCATGTTGTCACTCTATCTCCTCCCCATGTTGAGACAAAAACTCCTCCCTATGTTGTCACTCTAACCTCTCCGCGTGTTGTCACTCTATCTCCTCCCTGTGTTGTCACCCTAACACCTCCCTATGTTGTCACTATAACTTCTCCCCGTGTTGTCACTCTATATCCTCCACGTGTTGTCACCCTAACTCCTCGCCGTATTGTCACACTATTCCTCCCCGTGTTGTCACTCTAACTCTGCCCCGTGTTCTCACTCTACCTCCTCCCAGTGTTGTCAATCTAACTCCTCCCCGTGTTGTCACTCTATCTCCTCCCCATGTTGTCACTATAACTCCTCCCCATGTTGTCACTCAACCTTTTCCCCGTGTTGTCTTTCTAATGCCTCCCTATGTTGTCACTCTAACTGCCTCCCCACGTTGTCACTCTAACCTCTCCCCGTGTTGTCATTCTGGGTCCGCCACGTGTTGTCACTCTAACTTCACCCCAAGTTGTCACTCTATCTCCTCCCCGTGTTGTCACACTATCTCGTCCCCGTGTTGACACCCTAACTTCTCCCGATGTTGTCACTCTAACTCCTCGCCGTGTTGTGACTCTAACTCCTCCCTATGTTGTCATTCTAACCTCTCCCGTGTTGTCACTCTAACTCCTCCCTGTGTTGTCACTCTAACTTATCCCCTTGTTGTCATTCTAACTCCTCCCCATGTTGTCACTCTAACCTCTCCTGTGTTGTCACTCTAACTTCTCCCCGTGTTGTCCCTCTAACTCCTCCCCATGTTGTCACTCTATCTCTTAGCCGTGTTGTCACTCTAACTTCTCCCCGTGTTGTCACTCTATCTCCTCCCCATGTTGTCACTCTAACCCCTCCCTGTGTTGTCACTCTAACTTATCCCGTGTTGAAACTCTATCTCCTCCCCATGTTGCCACTCTAACTCCTCCCTGTGTTGTTACTCTAACTTATCCCCGTGTTGTCACTCTAGCTCCTCCCCGTGTTGTTACTCTAACTCCTCCCCATGTTTTCACTCTAACTCCTCCCCGTTTTGTCACTCTTAATTCTCCCTGTGTTGTCCCTCTTACTCCTCCCCATGTTGTCACTATAACTTCTCCCCGTGTTGTCACTCTATATCCTCCACGTGTTGTCACTCTAACTCCTCCCTGTGTTGTCACTCTAACTTATCCCCTTGTTGTCATTCTAACTCCTCCCCGTGTTGTCACTCTAACCTCTCTCCGTGTTGTCCCTCTAACTTCTCCCCGTGTTGTCACTCTGTCTCCTCTCCAGGTTGTCACTCCATCTCCTCCCCGTGTTGTCACTCTAACTCCTCCTAGTGTTGTCAATCTAACTCCTCTCCATGTTGTCACTCCAACTCTTCTCAGTGTTGTCACTCTAACTCCTCCCCATGTTGTCACTCTAACCTCTCCCGTGTTGTCACTCTAACTCCTCCCAGTGTTGTCACTCTAACCTCTCCCCGTGTTGTCACTCTAACTCCTCCCAGTGTTGTCACTCTAACCTCTCCCCGTGTTGTCACTCTATCTCCTCACCATGTTGTCGCTATAACTACTCCCCGTGTTGTCACTCTAACCTCTCCTGTGTTGTCACTCTAACTCCTCCCAGTGTTGTCACTCTAACCTCTCAACGTGTTGTCACTCTATCTCCTCACCATTTTGTCGCTATAACTTCTCCCCGTGTTGTCACTCTAACCTCTCCTGTGTTGTCACTCTAACTCCTCCCCATGTTCTCACTCTATCTCCACCCAGTGTTGTCACTCTATCTCCTCCCACTGTTATCACTCTAACCTCTCCCGTGTGGTCACTTTTACTCCTCCCCAGGTTGTCACTCTAACTCCTCCCCGTGTTGTCACTCTAACGCCTCCACGTGTTATCACGCTAACCTCTCCCCATGTTGTCACTCTAATCTCGCTTGTGTTGTCACTTTAACTCCTCCCCGTGTTGTCACTCTAACTTCACCCCCTGTTGTCACTCTAACTCCTTCCCGTGTTGTCACTCTAACCTCTCTCCGTGTTGTCACTCTAACTCCTTCCCGTGTTGTCACTCTAACCTCTCTCCGTGTTGTCACTCTAACTCCTTCCCTTATTGTCACTCTAACTCCTTCCCGTGTTGTCACTCTAACCTCTACCTGTGTTGCCACTCTAACTCCTCCCCATGTTGTCACACTAACTCCTCCCCGTGTTGTCACTCTAACCTCTCCCCGTGTTGTCACTCTAACTCCTCCCCTTATTGTCACTCTATCTCCTCTCTGTGTTGTCACTCTAACTTCTCGCTGTGTTGCCACTCAAACTCTCCCCATGTTGTCACTCTATCTCCTCCCCATGTTGAGACAAAAACTCCTCCCTATGTTGTCACTCAAACCTCTCCGCGTGTTGTCACTCTATCTCCTCCCTGTGTTGTCACCCTAACACCTCCCTATGTTGTCACTATAACTTCTCCCCGTGTTGTCACTCTATATCCTCCATGTGTTGTCACCCTAACTCCTCGCCGTATTGTCACACTATTCCTCCCCGTGTTGTCACTCTAACTCTGCCCCGTGTTCTCACTCTCCCTCCTCCCAGTGTTGTCAATCTAACTCCTCCCCGTGTTGTCACTCTATCTCCTCCCCATGTTGTCACTATAACTCCTCCCCATGTTGTCACTCAACCTTTTCCCCGTGTTGTCTTTCTAATGCCTCCCTATGTTGTCACTCTAACTGCCTCCCCACGTTGTCACTCTAACCTCTCCCCGTGTTGTCATTCTGGGTCCGCCACGTGTTGTCACTCTAACTTCACCCCAAGTTGTCACTCTATCTCCTCCCCGTGTTGTCACACTATCTCGTCCCCGTGTTGACACCCTAACTTCTCCCGATGTTGTCACTCTAACTCCTCGCCGTGTTGTGACTCTAACTCCTCCCTATGTTGTCATTCTAACCTCTCCCGTGTTGTCACTCTAACTCCTCCCTGTGTTGTCACTCTAACTTATCCCCTTGTTGTCATTCTAACTCCTCCCCGTGTTGTCACTCTAACCTCTCCCCGTGTTGTCACTCTAACTCCTCCCCATGTTGTCACTATAACTTCTCCCCATGTTGTCACTATAACCTCTCCCTGTGTTGTCACTCTAACCTCTCCTGTATTGTCACTCTATCTCCTCCCCATGTTGTCACACTAACTCCTCCCCGTGTTGTCACTCTAACCTCTCCCCATGTTGTCACTGTATCTCCTCCCCGTGTTGTCACTCTATCTCCTCCCCATGTTGTCACTCTAACTTCTCCCCGTGTTGTCACTCTATCTCCTCCCTGTGTTGTCACCCTAACACCTCCCTATGTTGTCACTATAACTTCTCCCCGTGTTGTCACTCTATATCCTCCACGTGTTGTCACCCTAACTCCTCGCCGTATTGTCACACTATTCCTCCCCGTGTTGTCACTCTAACTCTGCCCCGTGTTCTCACTCTACCTCCTCCCAGTGTTGTCAATCTAACTCCTCCCCATGTTGTCACTCTATCTCCTCCCCATGTTGTCACACTAACTCCTCCCCGTGTTGTCACTCTAACCTCTCCCCGTGTTGTCACTCTAACTCCTCCCCTTATTGTCACTCTATCTCCTCCCTGTGTTGTCACTCTAACTTCTCGCTGTGTTGCCACTCAAACTCTCCCCATGTTGTCACTCAATCTCCTCCCATTGTTGTGACAAAAACTTCTCCCCGTGTTATCAATCTAACCTCTCCCGTGTTGTCACTTTTACTCCTCCCCAGGTTGTCACTCTAACTCCTCCCCAGGTTATCACTCTTACTCCTCCCCGTGTTGTCACTCTAATTCCTGCCCGTATTGTCACTCTAACTCCTCACTGTGTTGTCACTCTAACTTATTCCCGTGTCGTCACTCTATCTCCTCCCCGTGTTGTCACTCTAACTCCTCCCTGTGTTGTCACTCTTACTGCTCCCCGTGTTGTCACTCTAACTCCTCCCTGTGTTGTCACTCTAACTCCTCCCAGTGTTGTTAATCCAACTCCTCCCCGTGTTGTCACTGTATCTCCTCCTCGTGTTTTCACTCTATCTCCTCGCCATGTTGTCACTCTAACTCCTCTCCATGTTGTCACTCTATCTCCTCCCAGTGTTTTCACTCCATCTCCTCCCCTTGTTTTTACTCTATCTCCTCCCCATGTTGTCAATCTAACTCCTCCCCGTGTTGTCACTCTAACCTCTCCCCGTGTTGTCACTCTATCTCCTCACCAAGTTGTCACTATAACTTCTCCCCGTGTTGTCTCTCTAACCTCTCCTGTGTTGTCACTCTAACTCCTCCCAGTGTTGTCACTCTAACCTCTCCCCGTGTTGTCACTCTATCTCCTCACCATGTTGTCGCTATAACTACTCCCCGTGTTGTCACTCTAACCTCTCCGCGTGTTGTCACTCTATCTCCTCCCTGTGTTGTCACCCTAACACCTCCCTATGTTGTCACTATAACTTCTCCCCGTGTTGTCACTCTATATCCTCCACGTGTTGTCACCCTAACTCCTCGCCGTATTGTCACACTATTCCTCCCCGTGTTGTCACTCTAACTCTGCCCCGTGTTCTCACTCTACCTCCTCCCAGTGTTGTCAATCTAACTCCTCCCCGTGTTGTCACTCTATCTCCTCCCCATGTTGTCACTATAACTCCTCCCCATGTTGTCACTCAACCTTTTCCCCGTGTTGTCTTTCTAATGCCTCCCTATGTTGTCACTCTAACTGCCTCCCCACGTTGTCACTCTAACCTCTCCCCGTGTTGTCATTCTGGGTCCGCCACGTGTTGTCACTCTAACTTCACCCCAAGTTGTCACTCTATCTCCTCCCCGTGTTGTCACACTATCTCGTCCCCGTGTTGACACCCTAACTTCTCCCGATGTTGTCACTCTAACTCCTCGCCGTGTTGTGACTCTAACTCCTCCCTATGTTGTCATTCTAACCTCTCCCGTGTTGTCACTCTAACTCCTCCCTGTGTTGTCACTCTAACTTATCCCCTTGTTGTCATTCTAACTCCTCCCCATGTTGTCACTCTAACCTCTCCTGTGTTGTCACTCTAACTTCTCCCCGTGTTGTCCCTCTAACTCCTCCCCATGTTGTCACTCTATCTCTTAGCCGTGTTGTCACTCTAACTTCTCCCCGTGTTGTCACTCTATCTCCTCCCCATGTTGTCACTCTAACCCCTCCCTGTGTTGTCACTCTAACTTATCCCGTGTTGAAACTCTATCTCCTCCCCATGTTGCCACTCTAACTCCTCCCTGTGTTGTTACTCTAACTTATCCCCGTGTTGTCACTCTAGCTCCTCCCCGTGTTGTTACTCTAACTCCTCCCCATGTTTTCACTCTAACTCCTCCCCGTTTTGTCACTCTTAATTCTCCCTGTGTTGTCCCTCTTACTCCTCCCCATGTTGTCACTATAACTTCTCCCCGTGTTGTCACTCTATATCCTCCACGTGTTGTCACTCTAACTCCTCCCTGTGTTGTCACTCTAACTTATCCCCTTGTTGTCATTCTAACTCCTCCCCGTGTTGTCACTCTAACCTCTCTCCGTGTTGTCCCTCTAACTTCTCCCCGTGTTGTCACTCTGTCTCCTCTCCAGGTTGTCACTCCATCTCCTCCCCGTGTTGTCACTCTAACTCCTCCTAGTGTTGTCAATCTAACTCCTCTCCATGTTGTCACTCCAACTCTTCTCAGTGTTGTCACTCTAACTCCTCCCCATGTTGTCACTCTAACCTCTCCCGTGTTGTCACTCTAACTCCTCCCAGTGTTGTCACTCTAACCTCTCCCCGTGTTGTCACTCTAACTCCTCCCAGTGTTGTCACTCTAACCTCTCCCCGTGTTGTCACTCTATCTCCTCACCATGTTGTCGCTATAACTACTCCCCGTGTTGTCACTCTAACCTCTCCTGTGTTGTCACTCTAACTCCTCCCAGTGTTGTCACTCTAACCTCTCAACGTGTTGTCACTCTATCTCCTCACCATTTTGTCGCTATAACTTCTCCCCGTGTTGTCACTCTAACCTCTCCTGTGTTGTCACTCTAACTCCTCCCCATGTTCTCACTCTATCTCCACCCAGTGTTGTCACTCTATCTCCTCCCACTGTTATCACTCTAACCTCTCCCGTGTGGTCACTTTTACTCCTCCCCAGGTTGTCACTCTAACTCCTCCCCGTGTTGTCACTCTAACGCCTCCACGTGTTATCACGCTAACCTCTCCCCATGTTGTCACTCTAATCTCGCTTGTGTTGTCACTTTAACTCCTCCCCGTGTTGTCACTCTAACTTCACCCCCTGTTGTCACTCTAACTCCTTCCCGTGTTGTCACTCTAACCTCTCTCCGTGTTGTCACTCTAACTCCTTCCCGTGTTGTCACTCTAACCTCTCTCCGTGTTGTCACTCTAACTCCTTCCCTTATTGTCACTCTAACTCCTTCCCGTGTTGTCACTCTAACCTCTACCTGTGTTGCCACTCTAACTCCTCCCCATGTTGTCACACTAACTCCTCCCCGTGTTGTCACTCTAACCTCTCCCCGTGTTGTCACTCTAACTCCTCCCCTTATTGTCACTCTATCTCCTCTCTGTGTTGTCACTCTAACTTCTCGCTGTGTTGCCACTCAAACTCTCCCCATGTTGTCACTCTATCTCCTCCCCATGTTGAGACAAAAACTCCTCCCTATGTTGTCACTCAAACCTCTCCACGTGTTGTCACTCTATCTCCTCCCTGTGTTGTCACCCTAACACCTCCCTATGTTGTCACTATAACTTCTCCCCGTGTTGTCACTCTATATCCTCCACGTGTTGTCACCCTAACTCCTCGCCGTATTGTCACACTATTCCTCCCCGTGTTGTCACTCTAACTCTGCCCCGTGTTCTCACTCTCCCTCCTCCCAGTGTTGTCAATCTAACTCCTCCCCGTGTTGTCACTCTATCTCCTCCCCATGTTGTCACTATAACTCCTCCCCATGTTGTCACTCAACCTTTTCCCCGTGTTGTCTTTCTAATGCCTCCCTATGTTGTCACTCTAACTGCCTCCCCACGTTGTCACTCTAACCTCTCCCCGTGTTGTCATTCTGGGTCCGCCACGTGTTGTCACTCTAACTTCACCCCAAGTTGTCACTCTATCTCCTCCCCGTGTTGTCACACTATCTCGTCCCCGTGTTGACACCCTAACTTCTCCCGATGTTGTCACTCTAACTCCTCGCCGTGTTGTGACTCTAACTCCTCCCTATGTTGTCATTCTAACCTCTCCCGTGTTGTCACTCTAACTCCTTCCTGTGTTGTCACTCTAACTTATCCCCTTGTTGTCATTCTAACTCCTCCCCGTGTTGTCACTCTAACCTCTCCCCGTGTTGTCACTCTAACTCCTCCCCATGTTGTCACTATAACTTCTCCCCATGTTGTCACTATAACCTCTCCCTGTGTTGTCACTCTAACCTCTCCTGTATTGTCACTCTATCTCCTCCCCATGTTGTCACACTAACTCCTCCCCGTGTTGTCACTCTAACCTCTCCCCATGTTGTCACTGTATCTCCTCCCCGTGTTGTCACTCTATCTCCTCCGTGTGTTGTCACTCTAACTCCTCCCTATGTTGTCACTCTAACCTCTCCCCGTGTTGTCACTCTATCTCCTCCCCGTGTTGTCACTCTATCTCCTCCCCATGTTGTCACTCTAACTTCTCCCCGTGTTGTCACTCTATCTCCTCCCTGTGTTGTCACCCTAACACCTCCCTATGTTGTCACTATAACTTCTCCCCGTGTTGTCACTCTATATCCTCCACGTGTTGTCACCCTAACTCCTCGCCGTATTGTCACACTATTCCTCCCCGTGTTGTCACTCTAACTCTGCCCCGTGTTCTCACTCTACCTCCTCCCAGTGTTGTCAATCTAACTCCTCCCCATGTTGTCACTCTATCTCCTCCCCATGTTGTCACACTAACTCCTCCCCGTGTTGTCACTCTAACCTCTCCCCGTGTTGTCACTCTAACTCCTCCCCTTATTGTCACTCTATCTCCTCCCTGTGTTGTCACTCTAACTTCTCGCTGTGTTGCCACTCAAACTCTCCCCATGTTGTCACTCAATCTCCTCCCATTGTTGTGACAAAAACTTCTCCCCGTGTTATCAATCTAACCTCTCCCGTGTTGTCACTTTTACTCCTCCCCAGGTTGTCACTCTAACTCCTCCCCAGGTTATCACTCTTACTCCTCCCCGTGTTGTCACTCTAATTCCTGCCCGTATTGTCACTCTAACTCCTCACTGTGTTGTCACTCTAACTTATTCCCGTGTCGTCACTCTATCTCCTCCCCGTGTTGTCACTCTAACTCCTCCCTGTGTTGTCACTCTTACTGCTCCCCGTGTTGTCACTCTAACTCCTCCCTGTGTTGTCACTCTAACTCCTCCCAGTGTTGTTAATCCAACTCCTCCCCGTGTTGTCACTGTATCTCCTCCTCGTGTTTTCACTCTATCTCCTCGCCATGTTGTCACTCTAACTCCTCTCCATGTTGTCACTCTATCTCCTCCCAGTGTTTTCACTCCATCTCCTCCCCTTGTTTTTACTCTATCTCCTCCCCATGTTGTCAATCTAACTCCTCCCCGTGTTGTCACTCTAACCTCTCCCCGTGTTGTCACTCTATCTCCTCACCAAGTTGTCACTATAACTTCTCCCCGTGTTGTCTCTCTAACCTCTCCTGTGTTGTCACTCTAACTCCTCCCAGTGTTGTCACTCTAACCTCTCCCCGTGTTGTCACTCTATCTCCTCACCATGTTGTCGCTATAACTACTCCCCGTGTTGTCACTCTAACCTCTCCTGTGTTGTCACTGTAACTCCTCCCAGTGTTGTCACTCTAACCTCTCCACGTGTTGTCACTCTATCTCCTCCCCATGTTGTCACTATAACTTCTCCCCGTGTTGTCACTCTAAACTCTCCTGTGTTGTCACTCTAACTCCTCCCTATGTTGTCACTCTAACCTCTCCCCGTGTTGTCACTCTATCTCCTCCCCGTGTTGTCTCTCTATCTCCTCCCCATGTTGTCACTCTAACTTCTCCCCGTGTTGTCACTCTATCTCCTCCCTGTGTTGTCACCCTAAAACCTCCCTATGTTGTCACTATAACTTCTCCCCGTGTTGTCACTCTATATCCTCCCCATGTTGTCACTCTAACTCCTCCCTGTGTTGTCACTCTAACTTATCCCCTTGTTGTCATTCTAACTCCTCCCCGTGTTGTCACTCTAACCTCTCTCCGTGTTGTCCCTCTAACCTCTCCCCGTGTTGTCACTCTGTCTCCTCCCCAGGTTGTCACTCTATCTCCTCCCCGTGTTGTCACTCTAACTCATCACCGTGTTGTCACTCCAACTCCTCCCTGTGTTGTCAATCTTACTGCTCCCCATATTGTCACTCTAACTCCTCCCTGTGTTGTCACTGTATCTCCTCCTCGTGTTTTCACTCTATCTCCTCCCCATGTTGTCACTCTAACTCCTCTCCATGTTGTGACTCTATCTCCTCCCAGTGTTTTCACTCCATCTCCTCCCTTTGTTTTTACTCTATCTCCTCCCCATGTTGTCACTCTAACTCCTCCCCGTGTTGTCACTCTAACTCCTCCTAGTTTTGTCAATCTCACTCCTCCCCATGTTGTCACTCTAACTCCTTCCCTTGTTGTCCCTGTAACTCCTCCCCCTGTTGTCCCTCTAACTTCTCCCTGTGTTGTCCCTCTAACTCCTCCCCGTGTTGTCACTCTATCTCTTAGCCGTTTTGTCACTCTAACTTCTCCCCGTGTTGTCACTCTATCTCCTCCCCGTGTTGTCACTCTAACCCCTCCCTGTGTTGTCACTCTAACTTATCCCCGTGTTGTAACTCTATCTCCTCCCCATGTTGCCACTCTAACTCCTCCCTGTGTTGTTACTCTAACTTATCCCCGTCTTGTCACTCTAGCTCCTTCCCGTGTTGTTACTCTAACTCCTCCCCGTGTTGTCACTCTAACTCGTCCCCGTTTTGTCACTCTAACCTCTCCCCGTGTTTTCCCTCTAACTCCTCCCCGTGTTGTCACTCTTACTCCCCCCGTGTTGTCACTCTAACTCTTCCCCATGTTGTTACTCTAACTCCTCCTCGTGTTGTCACTCAAACCTCTCCCCGTGTTGTCACTCTATCTTCTCCCAGTGTTGTCACTCTAACTCCTCCCCGTGTTGTCACTCTTACTCCCCCCGTGTTGTCACTCTAACTCTTTCCCGTGTTGTTACTCTAACTCCTCCCCATGTTGTTACTCTAACTCCTTCCCGTGTTGTCACTCAAACCTCTCCCTGTGTTGTCACTCTTACTCTTCCCCGTGTTGTCACTCTAACTCCTCCCCGTGTTGTTACTCTAACTCCTCCCCATGTTGTCACTCTTACTGCTCCCCGTGTTGTTACTCTAACTCCTCCGCACGTTCTCACTCTATCTCCTCCCCGTGTTTTCACTCTATCTCCTCTCCGTGTTATCACTCTAACCTCTCCCGTGTTGTCACTTTAGCTCCTTCGCAGGTTGTCACTCTAACTCCTCCCCAGTGTTGTCACTCTATCTCCTCCCCGTGTTATCACTCTAACCTCTCCTGTGTTGTCACTCTAACTCCTCCACGTGTTGTTACTCTAACTCCTCCCTGTGTTGTCACTCTATCTCCTCCCCGTTTTGTCACTGTAACTCCTTCTCATGTTGTAACTCTAACTCCTCCCCGTGTTGTCACTCTAACCTTTTCCCATGTTGTGATTCTAACTACGCCCCCTCTTGTCCCTCGAACTTCTCCCCGTGTTGTCACTCTAACTCCTCCCAGTGTTGTCACTCTAACTCCTACCTGTGTTGTCACTCTAACTCCTACCTGTGTTGTCACTCTAACTCCTCCCCATGTTGTCACTCTAACTCCTTCCTGTGTTGTCTCTCTAAATCCTCCCCGTGTTGTCACTCTAACCCTTTCTCGTGTTGTCACTCTAACTCCTCCCCATGTTGTCACTCAAACTCCTCCCCGTGTTGTCACTCCATCTCCTCCCCATGTTGTCACTCTAACTCCTCCCCGTGTTGTCACTCCATCTCCTCCCCATGTTTTCACTCTATCTCCTCCCCATGTTGTCACTCTAACCTCTGCCCATGTTGTCTCTCTATCTCCTCCCCGTGTTGTCCCTCTATCTCCTCCCCGTGTTGTCACTCTAACTCATCCCCGTGTTGTCACTCTAACCTCTCCCCGTGTTGTCACTCTATCTCCTCACCATGTTGTCACTATAACTTCTCCCTGTGTTGTCACTCTAACCTCTCCTGTGTTGTCACTCTAACCTCTCCCGTGTTGTCACTTTAGCTCCTTCGCAGGTTGTCACTCTAACTCCTCCCCAGTGTTGTCACTCTATCTCCTCCCCGTGTTATCACTCTAACCTCTCCTGTGTTGTCACTCTAACTCCTCCACGTGTTGTTACTCTAACTCCTCCCTGTGTTGTCACTCTAACTTATCCCCTTGTTGTCATTCTAACTCCTCCCCGTGTTGTCACTCTAACCTCTCTCCGTGTTGTCCCTCTAACTTCTCCCCGTGTTGTCACTCTGTCTCCTCTCAAGGTTGTCACTCCATCTCCTCCCCGTGTTGTCACTCTAACTCCTCCTAGTGTTGTCAATCTAACTCCTCTCCATGTTGTCACTCCATCTCTTCTCAGTGTTGTCACTCTAACTCCTCCCCATGTTGTCGCTCTAACCTCTCCCGTGTTGTCACTCTAACTCCTCCCAGTGTTGTCACTCTAACCTCTCCCCGTGTTGTCACTCTAACTCCTCCCAGTGTTGTCACTCTAACCTCTCCCCATGTTGTCACTCTATCTCCTCACCATGTTGTCGCTATAACTACTCCCCGTGTTGTCACTCTAACCTCTCCTGTGTTGTCAATCTAACTCCTCCCAGTGTTGTCACTCTAACCTCTCCACGTGTTGTCACTCTATCTCCTCACCATTTTGTCGCTATAACTTCTCCCCGTGTTGTCACTCTAACCTCTCCTGTGTTGTCACTCTAACTCCTCCCCATGTTCTCACTCTATCTCCACCCCGTGTTGTCACTCTATCTCCTCCCACTGTTATCACTCTAACCTCTCCCGTGTGGTCACTTTTACTCCTCCCCAGGTTGTCACTCTAACTCCTCCCCGTGTTGTCACTCTAACGCCTCCACGTGTTATCACGCTAACCTCTCCCCATGTTGTCACTCTAATCTCGCTTGTGTTGTCACTTTAACTCCTCCCCGTGTTGTCACTCTAACTTCACCCCCTGTTGTCACTCTAACTCCTTCCCGTGTTGTCACTCTAACCTCTCTCCGTGTTGTCACTCTAACTCCTTCCCGTGTTGTCACTCTAACCTCTCTCCGTGTTGTCACTCTAACTCCTTCCCTTATTGTCACTCTAACTCCTTCCCGTGTTGTCACTCTAACCTCTACCTGTGTTGCCACTCTAACTCCTCCCCATGTTGTCACTCTAATTCCTCCCCGTGTTGTCACTCTATCTCCTCTCTGTGTTGTCACTCTAACTTCTCGCTGTGTTGCCACTCAAACTCTCCCCATGTTGTCACTCTATCTCCTCCCCATGTTGAGACAAAAACTCCTCCCTATGTTGTCACTCTAACCTCTCCGCGTGTTGTCACTCTATCTCCTCCCTGTGTTGTCACCCTAACACCTCCCTATGTTGTCACTATAACTTCTCCCCGTGTTGTCACTCTATATCCTCCACGTGTTGTCACCCTAACTCCTCGCCGTATTGTCACACTATTCCTCCCTGTGTTGTCACTCTAACTCTGCCCCGTGTTCTCACTCTACCTCCTCCCAGTGTTGTCAATCTAACTCCTCCCCATGTTGTCACTCTATCTCCTCCCCATGTTGTCACACTAACTCCTCCCCGTGTTGTCACTCTAACCTCTCCCCGTGTTGTCACTCTAACTCCTCCCCTTATTGTCACTCTATCTCCTCCCTGTGTTGTCACTCTAACTTCTCGCTGTGTTGCCACTCACACTCTCCCCATGTTGTCACTCAATCTCCTCCCATTGTTGTGACAAAAACTTCTCCCCGTGTTATCAATCTAACCTCTCCCGTGTTGTCACTTTTACTCCTCCCCAGGTTGTCACTCTAACTCCTCCCCATGTTATCACTCTTACTCCTCCCCGTGTTGTCACTCTAATTCCTGCCCGTATTGTCACTCTAACTCCTCACTGTGTTGTCACTCTAACTTATTCCCGTGTCGTCACTCTATCTCCTCCCCGTGTTGTCACTCTAACTCCTCCCTGTGTTGTCACTCTTACTGCTCCCCGTGTTGTCACTCTAACTCCTCCCTGTGTTGTCACTCTAACTCCTCCCAGTGTTGTTAATCCAACTCCTCCCCGTGTTGTCACTCTAACTCCTCCCTGTGTTGTCACTCTAACTCCTCCCAGTGTTGTTAATCCAACTCCTCCCCGTGTTGTCACTGTATCTCCTCCTCGTGTTTTCACTCTATCTCCTCGCCATGTTGTCACTCTAACTCCTCTCCATGTTGTCACTCTATCTCCTCCCAGTGTTTTCACTCCATCTCCTCCCCTTGTTTTTACTCTATCTCCTCCCCATGTTGTCAATCTAACTCCTCCCCGTGTTGTCACTCTAACCTCTCCCCGTGTTGTCACTCTATCTCCTCACCAAGTTGTCACTATAACTTCTCCCCGTGTTGTCTCTCTAACCTCTCCTGTGTTGTCACTCTAACTCCTCCCAGTGTTGTCACTCTAACCTCTCCCCGTGTTGTCACTCTATCTCCTCACCATGTTGTCGCTATAACTACTCCCCGTGTTGTCACTCTAACCTCTCCTGTGTTGTCACTCTAACTCCTCCCAGTGTTGTCACTCTAACCTCTCCACGTGTTGTCACTCTATCTCCTCCCCATGTTGTCACTATAACTTCTCCCCGTGTTGTCACTCTAAACTCTCCTGTGTTGTCACTCTAACTCCTCCCTATGTTGTCACTCTAACCTCTCCCCGTGTTGTCACTCTATCTCCTCCCCGTGTTGTCTCTCTATCTCCTCCCCATGTTGTCACTCTAACTTCTCCCCGTGTTGTCACTCTATCTCCTCCCTGTGTTGTCACCCTAAAACCTCCCTATGTTGTCACTATAACTTCTCCCTGTGTTGTCACTCTATATCCTCCCCGTGTTGTCACTCTAACTCCTCCCTGTGTTGTCACTCTAACTTATCCCCTTGTTGTCATTCTAACTCCTCCCCGTGTTGTCACTCTAACCTCTCTCCGTGTTGTCCCTCTAACCTCTCCCCGTGTTGTCACTCTGTCTCCTCCCCAGGTTGTCACTCTATCTCCTCCCCGTGTTGTCACTCTAACTCATCACCGTGTTGTCACTCCAACTCCTCCCTGTGTTGTCACTCTTACTGCTCCCCGTATTGTCACTCTAACTCCTCCCTGTGTTGTCACTGTATCTCCTCCTCGTGTTTTCACTCTATCTCCTCGCCATGTTGTCACTCTAACTCCTCTCCATGTTGTCACTCTATCTCCTCCCAGTGTTTTCACTCCATCTCCTCCCCTTGTTTTTACTCTATCTCCTCCCCATGTTGTCAATCTAACTCCTCCCCGTGTTGTCACTCTAACCTCTCCCCGTGTTGTCACTCTATCTCCTCACCAAGTTGTCACTATAACTTCTCCCCGTGTTGTCTCTCTAACCTCTCCTGTGTTGTCACTCTAACTCCTCCCAGTGTTGTCACTCTAACCTCTCCCCGTGTTGTCACTCTATCTCCTCACCATGTTGTCGCTATAACTACTCCCCGTGTTGTCACTCTAACCTCTCCTGTGTTGTCACTGTAACTCCTCCCAGTGTTGTCACTCTAACCTCTCCACGTGTTGTCACTCTATCTCCTCCCCATGTTGTCACTATAACTTCTCCCCGTGTTGTCACTCTAAACTCTCCTGTGTTGTCACTCTAACTCCTCCCTATGTTGTCACTCTAACCTCTCCCCGTGTTGTCACTCTATCTCCTCCCCGTGTTGTCTCTCTATCTCCTCCCCATGTTGTCACTCTAACTTCTCCCCGTGTTGTCACTCTATCTCCTCCCTGTGTTGTCACCCTAAAACCTCCCTATGTTGTCACTATAACTTCTCCCTGTGTTGTCACTCTATATCCTCCCCATGTTGTCACTCTAACTCCTCCCTGTGTTGTCACTCTAACTTATCCCCTTGTTGTCATTCTAACTCCTCCCCGTGTTGTCACTCTAACCTCTCTCCGTGTTGTCCCTCTAACCTCTCCCCGTGTTGTCACTCTGTCTCCTCCCCAGGTTGTCACTCTATCTCCTCCCCGTGTTGTCACTCTAACTCATCACCGTGTTGTCACTCCAACTCCTCCCTGTGTTGTCACTCTTACTGCTCCCCGTATTGTCACTCTAACTCCTCCCTGTGTTGTCACTGTATCTCCTCCTCGTGTTTTCACTCTATCTCCTCCCCAAGTTGTCACTCTAACTCCTCTCCATGTTGTGACTCTATCTCCTCCCAGTGTTTTCACTCCATCTCCTCCCTTTGTTTTTACTCTATCTCCTCCCCATGTTGTCACTCTAACTCCTCCCCGTGTTGTCACTCTAACTCCTCCTAGTTTTGTCAATCTCACTCCTCCCCATGTTGTCACTCTAACTCCTTCCCTTGTTGTCCCTGTAACTCCTCCCCCTGTTGTCCCTCTAACTTCTCCCTGTGTTGTCCCTCTAACTCCTCCCCGTGTTGTCACTCTATCTCTTAGCCGTTTTGTCACTCTAACTTCTCCCCGTGTTGTCACTCTATCTCCTCCCCGTGTTGTCACTCTAACCCCTCCCTGTGCTGTCACTCTAACTTATCCCCGTGTTGTAACTCTATCTCCTCCCCATGTTGCCACTCTAACTCCTCCCTGTGTTGTCACTCTAACCTCTCCCTGTGTTGTCACTCTAACTCCTCCCAGTGTTGTCACTCTAACCTCTCCCCGTGTTGTCACTCTATCTCCTCACCATGTTGTCGCTATAACTACTCCCCGTGTTGTCACTCTAACCTCTCCTGTGTTGTCACTCTAACTCCTCCCAGTGTTGTCACTCTAACCTCTCCACGTGTTGTCACTCTATCTCCTCACCATTTTGTCGCTATAACTTCTCCCCGTGTTGTCACTCTAACCTCTCCTGTGTTGTCACTCTAACTCCTCCCCATGTTCTCACTCTATCTCCACCCCGTGTTGTCACTCTATCTCCTCCCACTGTTATCACTCTAACCTCTCCCGTGTGGTCACTTTTACTCCTCCCCAGGTTGTCACTCTAACTCCTCCCTGTGTTGTCACTCTTACTGCTCCCCGTATTGTCACTCTAACTCCTCCCTGTGTTGTCACTGTATCTCCTCCTCGTGTTTTCACTCTATCTCCTCCCCAAGTTGTCACTCTAACTCCTCTCCATGTTGTGACTCTATCTCCTCCCAGTGTTTTCACTCCATCTCCTCCCTTTGTTTTTACTCTATCTCCTCCCCATGTTGTCACTCTAACTCCTCCCCGTGTTGTCACTCTAACTCCTCCTAGTTTTGTCAATCTCACTCCTCCCCATGTTGTCACTCTAACTCCTTCCCTTGTTGTCCCTGTAACTCCTCCCCCTGTTGTCCCTCTAACTTCTCCCTGTGTTGTCCCTCTAACTCCTCCCCGTGTTGTCACTCTATCTCTTAGCCGTTTTGTCACTCTAACTTCTCCCCGTGTTGTCACTCTATCTCCTCCCCGTGTTGTCACTCTAACCCCTCCCTGTGTTGTCACTCTAACTTATCCCCGTGTTGTAACTCTATCTCCTCCCCATGTTGCCACTCTAACTCCTCCCTGTGTTGTTACTCTAACTTATCCCCGTCTTGTCACTCTAGCTCCTTCCCGTGTTGTTACTCTAACTCCTCCCCGTGTTGTCACTCTAACTCGTCCCCGTTTTGTCACTCTAACCTCTCCCCGTGTTTTCCCTCTAACTCCTCCCCGTGTTGTCACTCTTACTCCCCCCGTGTTGTCACTCTAACTCTTCCCCATGTTGTTACTCTAACTCCTCCTCGTGTTGTCACTCAAACCTCTCCCCGTGTTGTCACTCTATCTTCTCCCAGTGTTGTCACTCTAACTCCTCCCCGTGTTGTCACTCTTACTCCCCCCGTGTTGTCACTCTAACTCTTTCCCGTGTTGTTACTCTAACTCCTCCCCATGTTGTTACTCTAACTCCTTCCCGTGTTGTCACTCAAACCTCTCCCTGTGTTGTCACTCTTACTCTTCCCCGTGTTGTCACTCTAACTCCTCCCCGTGTTGTTACTCTAACTCCTCCCCATGTTGTCACTCTTACTGCTCCCCGTGTTGTTACTCTAACTCCTCCGCACGTTCTCACTCTATCTCCTCCCCGTGTTTTCACTCTATCTCCTCTCCGTGTTATCACTCTAACCTCTCCCGTGTTGTCACTTTAGCTCCTTCGCAGGTTGTCACTCTAACTCCTCCCCAGTGTTGTCACTCTATCTCCTCCCCGTGTTATCACTCTAACCTCTCCTGTGTTGTCACTCTAACTCCTCCACGTGTTGTTACTCTAACTCCTCCCTGTGATGTCACTCTATCTCCTCCCCGTTTTGTCACTGTAACTCCTTCTCATGTTGTAACTCTAACTCCTCCCCGTGTTGTCACTCTAACCTTTTCCCATGTTCTGATTCTAACTACGCCCCCTCTTGTCCCTCGAACTTCTCCCCGTGTTGTCACTCTAACTCCTCCCAGTGTTGTCACTCTAACTCCTACCTGTGTTGTCACTCTAACTCCTACCTGTGTTGTCACTCTAACTCCTCCCCATGTTGTCACTCTAACTCCTTCCTGTGTTGTCTCTCTAAATCCTCCCCGTGTTGTCACTCTAACCCTTTCTCGTGTTGTCACTCTAACTCCTCCCCATGTTGTCACTCAAACTCCTCCCCGTGTTGTCACTCCATCTCCTCCCCATGTTGTCACTCTAACTCCTCCCCGTGTTGTCACTCCATCTCCTCCCCTTGTTTTCACTCTATCTCCTCCCCATGTTGTCACTCTAACCTCTGCCCATGTTGTCTCTCTATCTCCTCCCCGTGTTGTCCCTCTATCTCCTCCCCGTGTTGTCACTCTAACTCATCCCCGTGTTGTCACTCTAACCTCTCCCCGTGTTGTCACTCTATCTCCTCACCATGTTGTCACTATAACTTCTCCCTGTGTTGTCACTCTAACCTCTCCTGTGTTGTCACTCTAACTCCTCCCAGTGTTGTCACTCTAACCTCTCCCCGTGTTGTCACTCTAACTCCTCCCCTTATTGTCACTCTATCTCCTCTCTGTGTTGTCACTCTAACTTCTCGCTGTGTTGCCACTCAAACTCTCCCCATGTTGTCACTCTATCCCCTCCCCATGTTGAGACAAAAACTTCTCCCCATGTTGTCACTCTAACCTCTCCCCATGTTGTCACTGTATCTCCTCCCCGTATTGTCACTCTATCTCCTCCGTGTGTTGTCACTCTAACTCCTCCCTATGTTGTCACTCTAACCTCTCCCCGTGTTGTCACTCTATCTCCTCCCCATGTTGTCACTCTAACTTCTCCCCGTGTTGTCACTCTATCTCCTCCCTGTGTTGTCACCCTAACACCTCCCTATGTTTTCACTATAACTTCTCCCCGTCTTGTCACTCTATATCCTCCACGTGTTGTCACCCTAACTCCTCGCCGTATTGTCACACTATTCCTCGCCGTGTTGTCACTCTAACTCTGCCCCGTGTTCTCACTCTACCTCCTCCCAGTGTTGTCAATCTAACTCCTCCACGTGTTGTCACCCTAACTCCTCGCCGTATTGTCACACTATTCCTCCCCGTGTTGTCACTCTAACTCTGCCCCGTGTTCTCACTCTACCTCCTCCCCGTGTTGTCACTCTAACTCCTCCCCTTACTGTCACTCTATCTCCTCCCTGTGTTGTCACTCTAACTTCTCGCTGTGTTGCCACTCAAACTCTCCCCATGTTGTCACTCAATCTCCTCCCATTGTTGTGACAAAAACTTCTCCCCGTGTTATCAATCTAACCTCTCCCGTGTTGTCACTTTTACTCCTCCCCAGGTTGTCACTCTAACTCCTCCCCATGTTATCACTCTTACTCCTCCCCGTGTTGTCACTCTAATTCCTGCCCGTATTGTCACTCTAACTCCTCACTGTGTTGTCACTCTAACTTATTCCCGTATCGTCACTCTATCTCCTCCCCGTGTTGTCACTCTAACTCCTCCCTGTGTTGTTACTCTAACTTATCCCCGTCTTGTCACTCTAGCTCCTTCCCGTGTTGTTACTCTAACTCCTCCCCGTGTTGTCACTCTAACTCGTCCCCGTTTTGTCACTCTAAATTCCCCTGTGTTGTCCTTCTAACTCCTCCCCGTGTTGTCACTCTAACTTCTCCCCATGTTGTCACTCCAACTCCTCCCCGTGTTGTCACTCAAAACACTCCCCGTCTTGTCACTCATACTCTTCCCCATGTTGTTACTCTAACTCCTCCCCATTTTGTCACTCTATCTCCTCCCCGTTTTGTCACTCTATCTCCTCCCCGTTTTGTCACTGTAACTCCTTCTCATGTTGTAACTCTAACTCCTCCCCGTGTTGTCACTCTAACCTTTTCCCATGTTGTGATTCTAACTACGCCCCCTCTTGTCCCTCTAACTTCTCCCCGTGTTGTCACTCTAACTCCTCCCAGTGTTGTCACTCTAACTCCTACCTGTGTTGTCACTCTAACTCCTACCTGTGTTGTCACTCTAACTCCTCCCCATGTTGTCACTCTAACTCCTTCCTGTGTTGTCTCTCTAAATCCTCCCCGTGTTGTCACTCTAACCCTTTCTCGTGTTGTCACTCTAACTCCTCCCCATGTTGTCACTCAAACTCCTCCCCGTGTTGTCACTCCATCTCCTCCCCATGTTGTCACTCTAACTCCTCCCCGTGTTGTCACTCCATCTCCTCCCCATGTTTTCACTCTATCTCCTCCCCATGTTGTCACTCTAACCTCTGCCCATGTTGTCTCTCTATCTCCTCCCCGTGTTGTCCCTCTATCTCCTCCCCGTGTTGTCACTCTAACTCATCCCCGTGTTGTCACTCTAACCTCTCCCCGTGTTGTCACTCTATCTCCTCACCATGTTGTCACTATAACTTCTCCCTGTGTTGTCACTCTAACCTCTCCTGTGTTGTCACTCTAACCTCTCCCGTGTTGTCACTTTAGCTCCTTCGCAGGTTGTCACTCTAACTCCTCCCCAGTGTTGTCACTCTATCTCCTCCCCGTGTTATCACTCTAACCTCTCCTGTGTTGTCACTCTAACTCCTCCACGTGTTGTTACTCTAACTCCTCCCTGTGTTGTCACTCTAACTTATCCCCTTGTTGTCATTCTAACTCCTCCCCGTGTTGTCACTCTAACCTCTCTCCGTGTTGTCCCTCTAACTTCTCCCCGTGTTGTCACTCTGTCTCCTCTCCAGGTTGTCACTCCATCTCCTCCCCGTGTTGTCACTCTAACTCCTCCTAGTGTTGTCAATCTAACTCCTCTCCATGTTGTCACTCCATCTCTTCTCAGTGTTGTCACTCTAACTCCTCCCCATGTTGTCACTCTAACCTCTCCCGTGTTGTCACTCTAACTCCTCCCAGTGTTGTCACTCTAACCTCTCCCCATGTTGTCACTCTATCTCCTCACCATGTTGTCGCTATAACTACTCCCCGTGTTGTCACTCTAACCTCTCCTGTGTTGTCAATCTAACTCCTCCCAGTGTTGTCACTCTAACCTCTCCACGTGTTGTCACTCTATCTCCTCACCATTTTGTCGCTATAACTTCTCCCCGTGTTGTCACTCTAACCTCTCCTGTGTTGTCACTCTAACTCCTCCCCATGTTCTCACTCTATCTCCACCCCGTGTTGTCACTCTATCTCCTCCCACTGTTATCACTCTAACCTCTCCCGTGTGGTCACTTTTACTCCTCCCCAGGTTGTCACTCTAACTCCTCCCCGTGTTGTCACTCTAACGCCTCCACGTGTTATCACGCTAACCTCTCCCCATGTTGTCACTCTAATCTCGCTTGTGTTGTCACTTTAACTCCTCCCCGTGTTGTCACTCTAACTTCACCCCCTGTTGTCACTCTAACTCCTTCCCGTGTTGTCACTCTAACCTCTCTCCGTGTTGTCACTCTAACTCCTTCCCGTGTTGTCACTCTAACCTCTCTCCGTGTTGTCACTCTAACTCCTTCCCTTATTGTCACTCTAACTCCTTCCCGTGTTGTCACTCTAACCTCTACCTGTGTTGCCACTCTAACTCCTCCCCATGTTGTCACTCTAATTCCTCCCCGTGTTGTCACTCTATCTCCTCTCTGTGTTGTCACTCTAACTTCTCGCTGTGTTGCCACTCAAACTCTCCCCATGTTGTCACTCTATCTCCTCCCCATGTTGAGACAAAAACTCCTCCCTATGTTGTCACTCTAACCTCTCCGCGTGTTGTCACTCTATCTCCTCCCTGTGTTGTCACCCTAACACCTCCCTATGTTGTCACTATAACTTCTCCCCGTGTTGTCACTCTATATCCTCCACGTGTTGTCACCCTAACTCCTCGCCGTATTGTCACACTATTCCTCCCTGTGTTGTCACTCTAACTCTGCCCTGTGTTCTCACTCTACCTCCTCCCAGTGTTGTCAATCTAACTCCTCCCCATGTTGTCACTCTATCTCCTCCCCATGTTGTCACACTAACTCCTCCCCGTGTTGTCACTCTAACCTCTCCCCGTGTTGTCACTCTAACTCCTCCCCTTATTGTCACTCTATCTCCTCCCTGTGTTGTCACTCTAACTTCTCGCTGTGTTGCCACTCAAACTCTCCCCATGTTGTCACTCAATCTCCTCCCATTGTTGTGACAAAAACTTCTCCCCGTGTTATCAATCTAACCTCTCCCGTGTTGTCACTTTTACTCCTCCCCAGGTTGTCACTCTAACTCCTCCCCATGTTATCACTCTTACTCCTCCCCGTGTTGTCACTCTAATTCCTGCCCGTATTGTCACTCTAACTCCTCACTGTGTTGTCACTCTAACTTATTCCCGTGTCGTCACTCTATCTCCTCCCCGTGTTGTCACTCTAACTCCTCCCTGTGTTGTCACTCTTACTGCTCCCCGTGTTGTCACTCTAACTCCTCCCTGTGTTGTCACTCTAACTCCTCCCAGTGTTGTTAATCCAACTCCTCCCCGTGTTGTCACTGTATCTCCTCCTCGTGTTTTCACTCTATCTCCTCGCCATGTTGTCACTCTAACTCCTCTCCATGTTGTCACTCTATCTCCTCCCAGTGTTTTCACTCCATCTCCTCCCCTTGTTTTTACTCTATCTCCTCCCCATGTTGTCAATCTAACTCCTCCCCGTGTTGTCACTCTAACCTCTCCCCGTGTTGTCACTCTATCTCCTCACCAAGTTGTCACTATAACTTCTCCCCGTGTTGTCTCTCTAACCTCTCCTGTGTTGTCACTCTAACTCCTCCCAGTGTTGTCACTCTAACCTCTCCCCGTGTTGTCACTCTATCTCCTCACCATGTTGTCGCTATAACTACTCCCCGTGTTGTCACTCTAACCTCTCCTGTGTTGTCACTGTAACTCCTCCCAGTGTTGTCACTCTAACCTCTCCACGTGTTGTCACTCTATCTCCTCCCCATGTTGTCACTATAACTTCTCCCCGTGTTGTCACTCTAAACTCTCCTGTGTTGTCACTCTAACTCCTCCCTATGTTGTCACTCTAACCTCTCCCCGTGTTGTCACTCTATCTCCTCCCCGTGTTGTCTCTCTATCTCCTCCCCATGTTGTCACTCTAACTTCTCCCCGTGTTGTCACTCTATCTCCTCCCTGTGTTGTCACCCTAAAACCTCCCTATGTTGTCACTATAACTTCTCCCTGTGTTGTCACTCTATATCCTCCCCATGTTGTCACTCTAACTCCTCCCTGTGTTGTCACTCTAACTTATCCCCTTGTTGTCATTCTAACTCCTCCCCGTGTTGTCACTCTAACCTCTCTCCGTGTTGTCCCTCTAACCTCTCCCCGTGTTGTCACTCTGTCTCCTCCCCAGGTTGTCACTCTATCTCCTCCCCGTGTTGTCACTCTAACTCATCACCGTGTTGTCACTCCAACTCCTCCCTGTGTTGTCACTCTTACTGCTCCCCGTATTGTCACTCTAACTCCTCCCTGTGTTGTCACTGTATCTCCTCCTCGTGTTTTCACTCTATCTCCTCCCCAAGTTGTCACTCTAACTCCTCTCCATGTTGTGACTCTATCTCCTCCCAGTGTTTTCACTCCATCTCCTCCCTTTGTTTTTACTCTATCTCCTCCCCATGTTGTCACTCTAACTCCTCCCCGTGTTGTCACTCTAACTCCTCCTAGTTTTGTCAATCTCACTCCTCCCCATGTTGTCACTCTAACTCCTTCCCTTGTTGTCCCTGTAACTCCTCCCCCTGTTGTCCCTCTAACTTCTCCCTGTGTTGTCCCTCTAACTCCTCCCCGTGTTGTCACTCTATCTCTTAGCCGTTTTGTCACTCTAACTTCTCCCCGTGTTGTCACTCTATCTCCTCCCCGTGTTGTCACTCTAACCCCTCCCTGTGCTGTCACTCTAACTTATCCCCGTGTTGTAACTCTATCTCCTCCCCATGTTGCCACTCTAACTCCTCCCTGTGTTGTCACTCTAACCTCTCCCCGTGTTGTCACTCTAACTCCTCCCAGTGTTGTCACTCTAACCTCTCCCCGTGTTGTCACTCTATCTCCTCACCATGTTGTCGCTATAACTACTCCCCGTGTTGTCACTCTAACCTCTCCTGTGTTGTCACTCTAACTCCTCCCAGTGTTGTCACTCTAACCTCTCCACGTGTTGTCACTCTATCTCCTCACCATTTTGTCGCTATAACTTCTCCCCGTGTTGTCACTCTAACCTCTCCTGTGTTGTCACTCTAACTCCTCCCCATGTTCTCACTCTATCTCCACCCCGTGTTGTCACTCTATCTCCTCCCACTGTTATCACTCTAACCTCTCCCGTGTGGTCACTTTTACTCCTCCCCAGGTTGTCACTCTAACTCCTCCCTGTGTTGTCACTCTTACTGCTCCCCGTGTTGTCACTCTAACTCCTCCCTGTGTTGTCACTGTATCTCCTCCTCGTGTTTTCACTCTATCTCCTCCCCATGTTGTCACTCTAACTCCTCTCCATGTTGTGACTCTATCTCCTCCCAGTGTTTTCACTCCATCTCCTCCCTTTGTTTTTACTCTATCTCCTCCCCATGTTGTCACTCTAACTCCTCCCCGTGTTGTCACTCTAACTCCTCCTAGTTTTGTCAATCTCACTCCTCCCCATGTTGTCACTCTAACTCCTTCCCTTGTTGTCCCTGTAACTCCTCCCCAGGTTGTCACTCTAACTCCTCCCCATGTTATCACTCTTACTCCTCCCCGTGTTGTCACTCTAATTCCTGCCCGTATTGTCACTCTAACTCCTCACTGTGTTGTCACTCTAACTTATTCCCGTATCGTCACTCTATCTCCTCCCCGTGTTGTCACTCTAACTCCTCCCTGTGTTGTTACTCTAACTTATCCCCGTCTTGTCACTCTAGCTCCTTCCCGTGTTGTTACTCTAACTCCTCCCCGTGTTGTCACTCTAACTCGTCCCCGTTTTGTCACTCTAAATTCCCCTGTGTTGTCCTTCTAACTCCTCCCCGTGTTGTCACTCTAACTTCTCCCCATGTTGTCACTCCAACTCCTCCCCGTGTTGTCACTCAAAACACTCCCCGTCTTGTCACTCATACTCTTCCCCATGTTGTTACTCTAACTCCTCCCCATTTTGTCACTCTATCTCCTCCCCGTTTTGTCACTCTATCTCCTCCCCGTTTTGTCACTGTAACTCCTTCTCATGTTGTAACTCTAACTCCTCCCCGTGTTGTCACTCTAACCTTTTCCCATGTTGTGATTCTAACTACGCCCCCTCTTGTCCCTCTAACTTCTCCCCGTGTTGTCACTCTAACTCCTCCCAGTGTTGTCACTCTAACTCCTACCTGTGTTGTCACTCTAACTCCTACCTGTGTTGTCACTCTAACTCCTCCCCATGTTGTCACTCTAACTCCTTCCTGTGTTGTCTCTCTAAATCCTCCCCGTGTTGTCACTCTAACCCTTTCTCGTGTTGTCACTCTAACTCCTCCCCATGTTGTCACTCAAACTCCTCCCCGTGTTGTCACTCCATCTCCTCCCCATGTTGTCACTCTAACTCCTCCCCGTGTTGTCACTCCATCTCCTCCCCATGTTTTCACTCTATCTCCTCCCCATGTTGTCACTCTAACCTCTGCCCATGTTGTCTCTCTATCTCCTCCCCGTGTTGTCCCTCTATCTCCTCCCCGTGTTGTCACTCTAACTCATCCCCGTGTTGTCACTCTAACCTCTCCCCGTGTTGTCACTCTATCTCCTCACCATGTTGTCACTATAACTTCTCCCTGTGTTGTCACTCTAACCTCTCCTGTGTTGTCACTCTAACCTCTCCCGTGTTGTCACTTTAGCTCCTTCGCAGGTTGTCACTCTAACTCCTCCCCAGTGTTGTCACTCTATCTCCTCCCCGTGTTATCACTCTAACCTCTCCTGTGTTGTCACTCTAACTCCTCCACGTGTTGTTACTCTAACTCCTCCCTGTGTTGTCACTCTAACTTATCCCCTTGTTGTCATTCTAACTCCTCCCCGTGTTGTCACTCTAACCTCTCTCCGTGTTGTCCCTCTAACTTCTCCCCGTGTTGTCACTCTGTCTCCTCTCCAGGTTGTCACTCCATCTCCTCCCCGTGTTGTCACTCTAACTCCTCCTAGTGTTGTCAATCTAACTCCTCTCCATGTTGTCACTCCATCTCTTCTCAGTGTTGTCACTCTAACTCCTCCCCATGTTGTCACTCTAACCTCTCCCGTGTTGTCACTCTAACTCCTCCCAGTGTTGTCACTCTAACCTCTCCCCATGTTGTCACTCTATCTCCTCACCATGTTGTCGCTATAACTACTCCCCGTGTTGTCACTCTAACCTCTCCTGTGTTGTCAATCTAACTCCTCCCAGTGTTGTCACTCTAACCTCTCCACGTGTTGTCACTCTATCTCCTCACCATTTTGTCGCTATAACTTCTCCCCGTGTTGTCACTCTAACCTCTCCTGTGTTGTCACTCTAACTCCTCCCCATGTTCTCACTCTATCTCCACCCCGTGTTGTCACTCTATCTCCTCCCACTGTTATCACTCTAACCTCTCCCGTGTGGTCACTTTTACTCCTCCCCAGGTTGTCACTCTAACTCCTCCCCGTGTTGTCACTCTAACGCCTCCACGTGTTATCACGCTAACCTCTCCCCATGTTGTCACTCTAATCTCGCTTGTGTTGTCACTTTAACTCCTCCCCGTGTTGTCACTCTAACTTCACCCCCTGTTGTCACTCTAACTCCTTCCCGTGTTGTCACTCTAACCTCTCTCCGTGTTGTCACTCTAACTCCTTCCCGTGTTGTCACTCTAACCTCTCTCCGTGTTGTCACTCTAACTCCTTCCCTTATTGTCACTCTAACTCCTTCCCGTGTTGTCACTCTAACCTCTACCTGTGTTGCCACTCTAACTCCTCCCCATGTTGTCACTCTAATTCCTCCCCGTGTTGTCACTCTATCTCCTCTCTGTGTTGTCACTCTAACTTCTCGCTGTGTTGCCACTCAAACTCTCCCCATGTTGTCACTCTATCTCCTCCCCATGTTGAGACAAAAACTCCTCCCTATGTTGTCACTCTAACCTCTCCGCGTGTTGTCACTCTATCTCCTCCCTGTGTTGTCACCCTAACACCTCCCTATGTTGTCACTATAACTTCTCCCCGTGTTGTCACTCTATATCCTCCACGTGTTGTCACCCTAACTCCTCGCCGTATTGTCACACTATTCCTCCCTGTGTTGTCACTCTAACTCTGCCCTGTGTTCTCACTCTACCTCCTCCCAGTGTTGTCAATCTAACTCCTCCCCGTGTTGTCACTCTATCTCCTCCCCATGTTGTCACACTAACTCCTCCCCGTGTTGTCACTCTAACCTCTCCCCGTGTTGTCACTCTAACTCCTCCCCTTATTGTCACTCTATCTCCTCCCTGTGTTGTCACTCTAACTTCTCGCTGTGTTGCCACTCAAACTCTCCCCATGTTGTCACTCAATCTCCTCCCATTGTTGTGACAAAAACTTCTCCCCGTGTTATCAATCTAACCTCTCCCGTGTTGTCACTTTTACTCCTCCCCAGGTTGTCACTCTAACTCCTCCCCATGTTATCACTCTTACTCCTCCCCGTGTTGTCACTCTAATTCCTGCCCGTATTGTCACTCTAACTCCTCACTGTGTTGTCACTCTAACTTATTCCCGTGTCGTCACTCTATCTCCTCCCCGTGTTGTCACTCTAACTCCTCCCTGTGTTGTCACTCTTACTGCTCCCCGTGTTGTCACTCTAACTCCTCCCTGTGTTGTCACTCTAACTCCTCCCAGTGTTGTTAATCCAACTCCTCCCCGTGTTGTCACTGTATCTCCTCCTCGTGTTTTCACTCTATCTCCTCGCCATGTTGTCACTCTAACTCCTCTCCATGTTGTCACTCTATCTCCTCCCAGTGTTTTCACTCCATCTCCTCCCCTTGTTTTTACTCTATCTCCTCCCCATGTTGTCAATCTAACTCCTCCCCGTGTTGTCACTCTAACCTCTCCCCGTGTTGTCACTCTATCTCCTCACCAAGTTGTCACTATAACTTCTCCCCGTGTTGTCTCTCTAACCTCTCCTGTGTTGTCACTCTAACTCCTCCCAGTGTTGTCACTCTAACCTCTCCCCGTGTTGTCACTCTATCTCCTCACCATGTTGTCGCTATAACTACTCCCCGTGTTGTCACTCTAACCTCTCCTGTGTTGTCACTGTAACTCCTCCCAGTGTTGTCACTCTAACCTCTCCACGTGTTGTCACTCTATCTCCTCCCCATGTTGTCACTATAACTTCTCCCCGTGTTGTCACTCTAAACTCTCCTGTGTTGTCACTCTAACTCCTCCCTATGTTGTCACTCTAACCTCTCCCCGTGTTGTCACTCTATCTCCTCCCCGTGTTGTCTCTCTATCTCCTCCCCATGTTGTCACTCTAACTTCTCCCCGTGTTGTCACTCTATCTCCTCCCTGTGTTGTCACCCTAAAACCTCCCTATGTTGTCACTATAACTTCTCCCTGTGTTGTCACTCTATATCCTCCCCATGTTGTCACTCTAACTCCTCCCTGTGTTGTCACTCTAACTTATCCCCTTGTTGTCATTCTAACTCCTCCCCGTGTTGTCACTCTAACCTCTCTCCGTGTTGTCCCTCTAACCTCTCCCCGTGTTGTCACTCTGTCTCCTCCCCAGGTTGTCACTCTATCTCCTCCCCGTGTTGTCACTCTAACTCATCACCGTGTTGTCACTCCAACTCCTCCCTGTGTTGTCACTCTTACTGCTCCCCGTATTGTCACTCTAACTCCTCCCTGTGTTGTCACTGTATCTCCTCCTCGTGTTTTCACTCTATCTCCTCCCCAAGTTGTCACTCTAACTCCTCTCCATGTTGTGACTCTATCTCCTCCCAGTGTTTTCACTCCATCTCCTCCCTTTGTTTTTACTCTATCTCCTCCCCATGTTGTCACTCTAACTCCTCCCCGTGTTGTCACTCTAACTCCTCCTAGTTTTGTCAATCTCACTCCTCCCCATGTTGTCACTCTAACTCCTTCCCTTGTTGTCCCTGTAACTCCTCCCCCTGTTGTCCCTCTAACTTCTCCCTGTGTTGTCCCTCTAACTCCTCCCCGTGTTGTCACTCTATCTCTTAGCCGTTTTGTCACTCTAACTTCTCCCCGTGTTGTCACTCTATCTCCTCCCCGTGTTGTCACTCTAACCCCTCCCTGTGCTGTCACTCTAACTTATCCCCGTGTTGTAACTCTATCTCCTCCCCATGTTGCCACTCTAACTCCTCCCTGTGTTGTCACTCTAACCTCTCCCCGTGTTGTCACTCTAACTCCTCCCAGTGTTGTCACTCTAACCTCTCCCCGTGTTGTCACTCTATCTCCTCACCATGTTGTCACTCTAACTCCTCCCAGTGTTGTCACTCTAACCTCTCCACGTGTTGTCACTCTATCTCCTCACCATTTTGTCGCTATAACTTCTCCCCGTGTTGTCACTCTAACCTCTCCTGTGTTGTCACTCTAACTCCTCCCCATGTTCTCACTCTATCTCCACCCCGTGTTGTCACTCTATCTCCTCCCACTGTTATCACTCTAACCTCTCCCGTGTGGTCACTTTTACTCCTCCCCAGGTTGTCACTCTAACTCCTCCCTGTGTTGTCACTCTTACTGCTCCCCGTGTTGTCACTCTAACTCCTCCCTGTGTTGTCACTGTATCTCCTCCTCGTGTTTTCACTCTATCTCCTCCCCATGTTGTCACTCTAACTCCTCTCCATGTTGTGACTCTATCTCCTCCCAGTGTTTTCACTCCATCTCCTCCCTTTGTTTTTACTCTATCTCCTCCCCATGTTGTCACTCTAACTCCTCCCCGTGTTGTCACTCTAACTCCTCCTAGTTTTGTCAATCTCACTCCTCCCCATGTTGTCACTCTAACTCCTTCCCTTGTTGTCCCTGTAACTCCTCCCCAGGTTGTCACTCTAACTCCTCCCCATGTTATCACTCTTACTCCTCCCCGTGTTGTCACTCTAATTCCTGCCCGTATTGTCACTCTAACTCCTCACTGTGTTGTCACTCTAACTTATTCCCGTATCGTCACTCTATCTCCTCCCCGTGTTGTCACTCTAACTCCTCCCTGTGTTGTTACTCTAACTTATCCCCGTCTTGTCACTCTAGCTCCTTCCCGTGTTGTTACTCTAACTCCTCCCCGTGTTGTCACTCTAACTCGTCCCCGTTTTGTCACTCTAAATTCCCCTGTGTTGTCCTTCTAACTCCTCCCCGTGTTGTCACTCTAACTTCTCCCCATGTTGTCACTCCAACTCCTCCCCGTGTTGTCACTCAAAACACTCCCCGTCTTGTCACTCATACTCTTCCCCATGTTGTTACTCTAACTCCTCCCCATTTTGTCACTCTATCTCCTCCCCGTTTTGTCACTCTATCTCCTCCCCGTTTTGTCACTGTAACTCCTTCTCATGTTGTAACTCTAACTCCTCCCCGTGTTGTCACTCTAACCTTTTCCCATGTTGTGATTCTAACTACGCCCCCTCTTGTCCCTCTAACTTCTCCCCGTGTTGTCACTCTAACTCCTCCCAGTGTTGTCACTCTAACTCCTACCTGTGTTGTCACTCTAACTCCTACCTGTGTTGTCACTCTAACTCCTCCCCATGTTGTCACTCTAACTCCTTCCTGTGTTGTCTCTCTAAATCCTCCCCGTGTTGTCACTCTAACCCTTTCTCGTGTTGTCACTCTAACTCCTCCCCATGTTGTCACTCAAACTCCTCCCCGTGTTGTCACTCCATCTCCTCCCCATGTTGTCACTCTAACTCCTCCCCGTGTTGTCACTCCATCTCCTCCCCATGTTTTCACTCTATCTCCTCCCCATGTTGTCACTCTAACCTCTGCCCATGTTGTCTCTCTATCTCCTCCCCGTGTTGTCCCTCTATCTCCTCCCCGTGTTGTCACTCTAACTCATCCCCGTGTTGTCACTCTAACCTCTCCCCGTGTTGTCACTCTATCTCCTCACCATGTTGTCACTATAACTTCTCCCTGTGTTGTCACTCTAACCTCTCCTGTGTTGTCACTCTAACCTCTCCCGTGTTGTCACTTTAGCTCCTTCGCAGGTTGTCACTCTAACTCCTCCCCAGTGTTGTCACTCTATCTCCTCCCCGTGTTATCACTCTAACCTCTCCTGTGTTGTCACTCTAACTCCTCCACGTGTTGTTACTCTAACTCCTCCCTGTGTTGTCACTCTAACTTATCCCCTTGTTGTCATTCTAACTCCTCCCCGTGTTGTCACTCTAACCTCTCTCCGTGTTGTCCCTCTAACTTCTCCCCGTGTTGTCACTCTGTCTCCTCTCCAGGTTGTCACTCCATCTCCTCCCCGTGTTGTCACTCTAACTCCTCCTAGTGTTGTCAATCTAACTCCTCTCCATGTTGTCACTCCATCTCTTCTCAGTGTTGTCACTCTAACTCCTCCCCATGTTGTCACTCTAACCTCTCCCGTGTTGTCACTCTAACTCCTCCCAGTGTTGTCACTCTAACCTCTCCCCATGTTGTCACTCTATCTCCTCACCATGTTGTCGCTATAACTACTCCCCGTGTTGTCACTCTAACCTCTCCTGTGTTGTCAATCTAACTCCTCCCAGTGTTGTCACTCTAACCTCTCCACGTGTTGTCACTCTATCTCCTCACCATTTTGTCGCTATAACTTCTCCCCGTGTTGTCACTCTAACCTCTCCTGTGTTGTCACTCTAACTCCTCCCCATGTTCTCACTCTATCTCCACCCCGTGTTGTCACTCTATCTCCTCCCACTGTTATCACTCTAACCTCTCCCGTGTGGTCACTTTTACTCCTCCCCAGGTTGTCACTCTAACTCCTCCCCGTGTTGTCACTCTAACGCCTCCACGTGTTATCACGCTAACCTCTCCCCATGTTGTCACTCTAATCTCGCTTGTGTTGTCACTTTAACTCCTCCCCGTGTTGTCACTCTAACTTCACCCCCTGTTGTCACTCTAACTCCTTCCCGTGTTGTCACTCTAACCTCTCTCCGTGTTGTCACTCTAACTCCTTCCCGTGTTGTCACTCTAACCTCTCTCCGTGTTGTCACTCTAACTCCTTCCCTTATTGTCACTCTAACTCCTTCCCGTGTTGTCACTCTAACCTCTACCTGTGTTGCCACTCTAACTCCTCCCCATGTTGTCACTCTAATTCCTCCCCGTGTTGTCACTCTATCTCCTCTCTGTGTTGTCACTCTAACTTCTCGCTGTGTTGCCACTCAAACTCTCCCCATGTTGTCACTCTATCTCCTCCCCATGTTGAGACAAAAACTCCTCCCTATGTTGTCACTCTAACCTCTCCGCGTGTTGTCACTCTATCTCCTCCCTGTGTTGTCACCCTAACACCTCCCTATGTTGTCACTATAACTTCTCCCCGTGTTGTCACTCTATATCCTCCACGTGTTGTCACCCTAACTCCTCGCCGTATTGTCACACTATTCCTCCCTGTGTTGTCACTCTAACTCTGCCCTGTGTTCTCACTCTACCTCCTCCCAGTGTTGTCAATCTAACTCCTCCCCATGTTGTCACTCTATCTCCTCCCCATGTTGTCACACTAACTCCTCCCCGTGTTGTCACTCTAACCTCTCCCCGTGTTGTCACTCTAACTCCTCCCCTTATTGTCACTCTATCTCCTCCCTGTGTTGTCACTCTAACTTCTCGCTGTGTTGCCACTCAAACTCTCCCCATGTTGTCACTCAATCTCCTCCCATTGTTGTGACAAAAACTTCTCCCCGTGTTATCAATCTAACCTCTCCCGTGTTGTCACTTTTACTCCTCCCCAGGTTGTCACTCTAACTCCTCCCCATGTTATCACTCTTACTCCTCCCCGTGTTGTCACTCTAATTCCTGCCCGTATTGTCACTCTAACTCCTCACTGTGTTGTCACTCTAACTTATTCCCGTGTCGTCACTCTATCTCCTCCCCGTGTTGTCACTCTAACTCCTCCCTGTGTTGTCACTCTTACTGCTCCCCGTGTTGTCACTCTAACTCCTCCCTGTGTTGTCACTCTAACTCCTCCCAGTGTTGTTAATCCAACTCCTCCCCGTGTTGTCACTGTATCTCCTCCTCGTGTTTTCACTCTATCTCCTCGCCATGTTGTCACTCTAACTCCTCTCCATGTTGTCACTCTATCTCCTCCCAGTGTTTTCACTCCATCTCCTCCCCTTGTTTTTACTCTATCTCCTCCCCATGTTGTCAATCTAACTCCTCCCCGTGTTGTCACTCTAACCTCTCCCCGTGTTGTCTCTCTAACTCCTCCCAGTGTTGTCACTCTAACCTCTCCCCGTGTTGTCACTCTATCTCCTCACCATGTTGTCGCTATAACTACTCCCCGTGTTGTCACTCTAACCTCTCCTGTGTTGTCACTGTAACTCCTCCCAGTGTTGTCACTCTAACCTCTCCACGTGTTGTCACTCTATCTCCTCCCCATGTTGTCACTATAACTTCTCCCCGTGTTGTCACTCTAAACTCTCCTGTGTTGTCACTCTAACTCCTCCCTATGTTGTCACTCTAACCTCTCCCCGTGTTGTCACTCTATCTCCTCCCCGTGTTGTCTCTCTATCTCCTCCCCATGTTGTCACTCTAACTTCTCCCCGTGTTGTCACTCTATCTCCTCCCTGTGTTGTCACCCTAAAACCTCCCTATGTTGTCACTATAACTTCTCCCTGTGTTGTCACTCTATATCCTCCCCATGTTGTCACTCTAACTCCTCCCTGTGTTGTCACTCTAACTTATCCCCTTGTTGTCATTCTAACTCCTCCCCGTGTTGTCACTCTAACCTCTCTCCGTGTTGTCCCTCTAACCTCTCCCCGTGTTGTCACTCTGTCTCCTCCCCAGGTTGTCACTCTATCTCCTCCCCGTGTTGTCACTCTAACTCATCACCGTGTTGTCACTCCAACTCCTCCCTGTGTTGTCACTCTTACTGCTCCCCGTATTGTCACTCTAACTCCTCCCTGTGTTGTCACTGTATCTCCTCCTCGTGTTTTCACTCTATCTCCTCCCCAAGTTGTCACTCTAACTCCTCTCCATGTTGTGACTCTATCTCCTCCCAGTGTTTTCACTCCATCTCCTCCCTTTGTTTTTACTCTATCTCCTCCCCATGTTGTCACTCTAACTCCTCCCCGTGTTGTCACTCTAACTCCTCCTAGTTTTGTCAATCTCACTCCTCCCCATGTTGTCACTCTAACTCCTTCCCTTGTTGTCCCTGTAACTCCTCCCCCTGTTGTCCCTCTAACTTCTCCCTGTGTTGTCCCTCTAACTCCTCCCCGTGTTGTCACTCTATCTCTTAGCCGTTTTGTCACTCTAACTTCTCCCCGTGTTGTCACTCTATCTCCTCCCCGTGTTGTCACTCTAACCCCTCCCTGTGCTGTCACTCTAACTTATCCCCGTGTTGTAACTCTATCTCCTCCCCATGTTGCCACTCTAACTCCTCCCTGTGTTGTCACTCTAACCTCTCCCCGTGTTGTCACTCTAACTCCTCCCAGTGTTGTCACTCTAACCTCTCCCCGTGTTGTCACTCTATCTCCTCACCATGTTGTCGCTATAACTACTCCCCGTGTTGTCACTCTAACCTCTCCTGTGTTGTCACTCTAACTCCTCCCAGTGTTGTCACTCTAACCTCTCCACGTGTTGTCACTCTATCTCCTCACCATTTTGTCGCTATAACTTCTCCCCGTGTTGTCACTCTAACCTCTCCTGTGTTGTCACTCTAACTCCTCCCCATGTTCTCACTCTATCTCCACCCCGTGTTGTCACTCTATCTCCTCCCACTGTTATCACTCTAACCTCTCCCGTGTGGTCACTTTTACTCCTCCCCAGGTTGTCACTCTAACTCCTCCCTGTGTTGTCACTCTTACTGCTCCCCGTGTTGTCACTCTAACTCCTCCCTGTGTTGTCACTGTATCTCCTCCTCGTGTTTTCACTCTATCTCCTCCCCATGTTGTCACTCTAACTCCTCTCCATGTTGTGACTCTATCTCCTCCCAGTGTTTTCACTCCATCTCCTCCCTTTGTTTTTACTCTATCTCCTCCCCATGTTGTCACTCTAACTCCTCCCCGTGTTGTCACTCTAACTCCTCCTAGTTTTGTCAATCTCACTCCTCCCCATGTTGTCACTCTAACTCCTTCCCTTGTTGTCCCTGTAACTCCTCCCCCTGTTGTCCCTCTAACTTCTCCCTGTGTTGTCCCTCTAACTCCTCCCCGTGTTGTCACTCTATCTCTTAGCCGTTTTGTCACTCTAACTTCTCCCCGTGTTGTCACTCTATCTCCTCCCCGTGTTGTCACTCTAACCACTCCCTGTGTTGTCACTCTAACTTATCCCCGTGTTGTAACTCTATCTCCTCCCCATGTTGCCACTCTAACTCCTCCCTGTGTTGTTACTCTAACTTATCCCCGTCTTGTCACTCTAGCTCCTTCCCGTGTTGTTACTCTAACTCCTCCCCGTGTTGTCACTCTAACTCGTCCCCGTTTTGTCACTCTAACCTCTCCCCGTGTTTTCCCTCTAACTCCTCCCCGTGTTGTCACTCTTACTCCCCCCGTGTTGTCACTCTAACTCTTCCCCATGTTGTTACTCTAACTCCTCCTCGTGTTGTCACTCAAACCTCTCCCCGTGTTGTCACTCTATCTTCTCCCATTGTTGTCACTCTAACTCCTCCCCGTGTTGTCACTCTTACTCCCCCCGTGTTGTCACTCTAACTCTTTCCCGTGTTGTTACTCTAACTCCTCCCCATGTTGTTACTCTAACTCCTTCCCGTGTTGTCACTCAAACCTCTCCCTGTGTTGTCACTCTTACTCTTCCCCGTGTTGTCACTCTAACTCCTCCCCGTGTTGTTACTCTAACTCCTCCCCATGTTGTCACTCTTACTGCTCCCCGTGTTGTTACTCTAACTCCTCCGCACGTTCTCACTCTATCTCCTCCCCGTGTTTTCACTCTATCTCCTCTCCGTGTTATCACTCTAACCTCTCCCGTGTTGTCACTTTAGCTCCTTCGCAGGTTGTCACTCTAACTCCTCCCCAGTGTTGTCACTCTATCTCCTCCCCTTGTTTTTACTCTATCTCCTCCCCATGTTGTCAATCTAACTCCTCCCCGTGTTGTCACTCTAACCTCTCCCCGTGTTGTCACTCTATCTCCTCACCAAGTTGTCACTATAACTTCTCCCCGTGTTGTCTCTCTAACCTCTCCTGTGTTGTCACTCTAACTCCTCCCAGTGTTGTCACTCTAACCTCTCCCCGTGTTGTCACTCTATCTCCTCACCATGTTGTCGCTATAACTACTCCCCGTGTTGTCACTCTAACCTCTCCTGTGTTGTCACTGTAACTCCTCCCAGTGTTGTCACTCTAACCTCTCCACGTGTTGTCACTCTATCTCCTCCCCATGTTGTCACTATAACTTCTCCCCGTGTTGTCACTCTAAACTCTCCTGTGTTGTCACTCTAACTCCTCCCTATGTTGTCACTCTAACCTCTCCCCGTGTTGTCACTCTATCTCCTCCCCGTGTTGTCTCTCTATCTCCTCCCCATGTTGTCACTCTAACTTCTCCCCGTGTTGTCACTCTATCTCCTCCCTGTGTTGTCACCCTAAAACCTCCCTATGTTGTCACTATAACTTCTCCCTGTGTTGTCACTCTATATCCTCCCCATGTTGTCACTCTAACTCCTCCCTGTGTTGTCACTCTAACTTATCCCCTTGTTGTCATTCTAACTCCTCCCCGTGTTGTCACTCTAACCTCTCTCCGTGTTGTCCCTCTAACCTCTCCCCGTGTTGTCACTCTGTCTCCTCCCCAGGTTGTCACTCTATCTCCTCCCCGTGTTGTCACTCTAACTCATCACCGTGTTGTCACTCCAACTCCTCCCTGTGTTGTCACTCTTACTGCTCCCCGTATTGTCACTCTAACTCCTCCCTGTGTTGTCACTGTATCTCCTCCTCGTGTTTTCACTCTATCTCCTCCCCAAGTTGTCACTCTAACTCCTCTCCATGTTGTGACTCTATCTCCTCCCAGTGTTTTCACTCCATCTCCTCCCTTTGTTTTTACTCTATCTCCTCCCCATGTTGTCACTCTAACTCCTCCCCGTGTTGTCACTCTAACTCCTCCTAGTTTTGTCAATCTCACTCCTCCCCATGTTGTCACTCTAACTCCTTCCCTTGTTGTCCCTGTAACTCCTCCCCCTGTTGTCCCTCTAACTTCTCCCTGTGTTGTCCCTCTAACTCCTCCCCGTGTTGTCACTCTATCTCTTAGCCGTTTTGTCACTCTAACTTCTCCCCGTGTTGTCACTCTATCTCCTCCCCGTGTTGTCACTCTAACCCCTCCCTGTGCTGTCACTCTAACTTATCCCCGTGTTGTAACTCTATCTCCTCCCCATGTTGCCACTCTAACTCCTCCCTGTGTTGTCACTCTAACCTCTCCCCGTGTTGTCACTCTAACTCCTCCCAGTGTTGTCACTCTAACCTCTCCCCGTGTTGTCACTCTATCTCCTCACCATGTTGTCGCTATAACTACTCCCCGTGTTGTCACTCTAACCTCTCCTGTGTTGTCACTCTAACTCCTCCCAGTGTTGTCACTCTAACCTCTCCACGTGTTGTCACTCTATCTCCTCACCATTTTGTCGCTATAACTTCTCCCCGTGTTGTCACTCTAACCTCTCCTGTGTTGTCACTCTAACTCCTCCCCATGTTCTCACTCTATCTCCACCCCGTGTTGTCACTCTATCTCCTCCCACTGTTATCACTCTAACCTCTCCCGTGTGGTCACTTTTACTCCTCCCCAGGTTGTCACTCTAACTCCTCCCTGTGTTGTCACTCTTACTGCTCCCCGTGTTGTCACTCTAACTCCTCCCTGTGTTGTCACTGTATCTCCTCCTCGTGTTTTCACTCTATCTCCTCCCCATGTTGTCACTCTAACTCCTCTCCATGTTGTGACTCTATCTCCTCCCAGTGTTTTCACTCCATCTCCTCCCTTTGTTTTTACTCTATCTCCTCCCCATGTTGTCACTCTAACTCCTCCCCGTGTTGTCACTCTAACTCCTCCTAGTTTTGTCAATCTCACTCCTCCCCATGTTGTCACTCTAACTCCTTCCCTTGTTGTCCCTGTAACTCCTCCCCCTGTTGTCCCTCTAACTTCTCCCTGTGTTGTCCCTCTAACTCCTCCCCGTGTTGTCACTCTATCTCTTAGCCGTTTTGTCACTCTAACTTCTCCCCGTGTTGTCACTCTATCTCCTCCCCGTGTTGTCACTCTAACCACTCCCTGTGTTGTCACTCTAACTTATCCCCGTGTTGTAACTCTATCTCCTCCCCATGTTGCCACTCTAACTCCTCCCTGTGTTGTTACTCTAACTTATCCCCGTCTTGTCACTCTAGCTCCTTCCCGTGTTGTTACTCTAACTCCTCCCCGTGTTGTCACTCTAACTCGTCCCCGTTTTGTCACTCTAACCTCTCCCCGTGTTTTCCCTCTAACTCCTCCCCGTGTTGTCACTCTTACTCCCCCCGTGTTGTCACTCTAACTCTTCCCCATGTTGTTACTCTAACTCCTCCTCGTGTTGTCACTCAAACCTCTCCCCGTGTTGTCACTCTATCTTCTCCCATTGTTGTCACTCTAACTCCTCCCCGTGTTGTCACTCTTACTCCCCCCGTGTTGTCACTCTAACTCTTTCCCGTGTTGTTACTCTAACTCCTCCCCATGTTGTTACTCTAACTCCTTCCCGTGTTGTCACTCAAACCTCTCCCTGTGTTGTCACTCTTACTCTTCCCCGTGTTGTCACTCTAACTCCTCCCCGTGTTGTTACTCTAACTCCTCCCCATGTTGTCACTCTTACTGCTCCCCGTGTTGTTACTCTAACTCCTCCGCACGTTCTCACTCTATCTCCTCCCCGTGTTTTCACTCTATCTCCTCTCCGTGTTATCACTCTAACCTCTCCCGTGTTGTCACTTTAGCTCCTTCGCAGGTTGTCACTCTAACTCCTCCCCAGTGTTGTCACTCTATCTCCTCCCCGTGTTATCACTCTAACCTCTCCTGTGTTGTCACTCTAACTCCTCCACGTGTTGTTACTCTAACTCCTCCCTGTGTTGTCACTCTATCTCCTCCCCGTTTTGTCACTGTAACTCCTTCTCATGTTGTAACTCTAACTCCTCCCCGTGTTGTCACTCTAACCTTTTCCCATGTTGTGATTCTAACTACGCCCCCTCTTGTCCCTCTAACTTCTCCCCGTGTTGTCACTCTAACTCCTCCCAGTGTTGTCACTCTAACTCCTACCTGTGTTGTCACTCTAACTCCTACCTGTGTTGTCACTCTAACTCCTCCCCATGTTGTCACTCTAACTCCTTCCTGTGTTGTCTCTCTAAATCCTCCCCGTGTTGTCACTCTAACCCTTTCTCGTGTTGTCACTCTAACTCCTCCCCATGTTGTCACTCAAACTCCTCCCCGTGTTGTCACTCCATCTCCTCCCCATGTTGTCACTCTAACTCCTCCCCGTGTTGTCACTCCATCTCCTCCCCTTGTTTTCACTCTATCTCCTCCCCATGTTGTCACTCTAACCTCTGCCCATGTTGTCTCTCTATCTCCTCCCCGTGTTGTCCCTCTATCTCCTCCCCGTGTTGTCACTCTAACTCATCCCCGTGTTGTCACTCTAACCTCTCCCCGTGTTGTCACTCTATCTCCTCACCATGTTGTCACTATAACTTCTCCCTGTGTTGTCACTCTAACCTCTCCTGTGTTGTCACTCTAACCTCTCCCGTGTTGTCACTTTAGCTCCTTCGCAGGTTGTCACTCTAACTCCTCCCCAGTGTTGTCACTCTATCTCCTCCCCGTGTTATCACTCTAACCTCTCCTGTGTTGTCACTCTAACTCCTCCACGTGTTGTTACTCTAACTCCTCCCTGTGTTGTCACTCTATCTCCTCCCCGTTTTGTCACTGTAACTCCTTCTCATGTTGTAACTCTAACTCCTCCCCGTGTTGTCACTCTAACCTTTTCCCATGTTGTGATTCTAACTACGCCCCCTCTTGTCCCTCTAACTTCTCCCCGTGTTGTCACTCTAACTCCTCCCAGTGTTGTCACTCTAACTCCTTCCTGTGTTGTCTCTCTAAATCCTCCCCGTGTTGTCACTCTAACCCTTTCTCGTGTTGTCACTCTAACTCCTCCCCATGTTGTCACTCAAACTCCTCCCCGTGTTGTCACTCCATCTCCTCCCCATGTTGTCACTCTAACTCCTCCCCGTGTTGTCACTCCATCTCCTCCCCTTGTTTTCACTCTATCTCCTCCCCATGTTGTCACTCTAACCTCTGCCCATGTTGTCTCTCTATCTCCTCCCCGTGTTGTCCCTCTATCTCCTCCCCGTGTTGTCACTCTAACTCATCCCCGTGTTGTCACTCTAACCTCTCCCCGTGTTGTCACTCTATCTCCTCACCATGTTGTCACTATAACTTCTCCCTGTGTTGTCACTCTAACCTCTCCTGTGTTGTCACTCTAACTCCTCCCAGTGTTGTCACTCTAACCTCTCCCCGTGTTGTCACTCTAACTCCTCCCCTTATTGTCACTCTATCTCCTCTCTGTGTTGTCACTCTAACTTCTCGCTGTGTTGCCACTCAAACTCTCCCCATGTTGTCACTCTATCCCCTCCCCATGTTGAGACAAAAACTTCTCCCCATGTTGTCACTCTAACCTCTCCCCATGTTGTCACTGTATCTCCTCCCCGTATTGTCACTCTATCTCCTCCGTGTGTTGTCACTCTAACTCCTCCCTATGTTGTCACTCTAACCTCTCCCCGTGTTGTCACTCTATCTCCTCCCCATGTTGTCACTCTAACTTCTCCCCGTGTTGTCACTCTATCTCCTCCCTGTGTTGTCACCCTAACACCTCCCTATGTTTTCACTATAACTTCTCCCCGTCTTGTCACTCTATATCCTCCACGTGTTGTCACCCTAACTCCTCGCCGTATTGTCACACTATTCCTCGCCGTGTTGTCACTCTAACTCTGCCCCGTGTTCTCACTCTACCTCCTCCCAGTGTTGTCAATCTAACTCCTCCCCGTGTTGTCACTCTATCTCCTCCCCATTTTGTCACTATAACTCCTCCCCATGTTGTCACTCTAACATTTTCCGCGTGTTGTCTTTCTAATGCCTCCCCATGTTGTCACTCTAACTGCCTCCCCACATTGTCACTCTAACCTCTCCCCGTGTTGTCATTCTAGGTCCGCCATGTGTTGTCACTCTAACTTCACCCCAAGTTGTCACTCTATCTCCTCCCCGTGTTGTCACACTATCTCGTCCCCGTGTTGACACCCTAACTTCTCCCGATGTTGTCACTCTAACTCCTCGCCGTGTTGTGACTCTAACTCCTCCCTATGTTGTCATTCTAACCTCTCCCGTGTTGTCACTCTAACTCCTCCCTCTGTTGTCACTCTAACTTATCCCCTTGTTGTCATTCTAACTCCTCCCCGTGTTGTCACTCTAACCTCTCCCCGTGTTGTCACTCTAAATCCTTTGCGTGTTGCCACTCTAACTCCTCCCCATGTTGTCACTATAACTTCTCCCCATGTTGTCACTATAACCTCTCCCTGTGTTGTCACTCTAACCTCTCCTGTATTGTCACTCTATCTCCTCCCCATGTTGTCACTCTAACTCTGCCCCGTGTTCTCACTCTACCTCCTCCCAGTGTTGTCAATCTAACTCCTCCCCATGTTGTCACTCTATCTCCTCCCCATGTTGTCACACTAACTCCTCCCCGTGTTGTCACTCTAACCTCTCCCCGTGTTGTCACTCTATCTCCTCCCCGTGTTGTCACTCTATCTCCTCCCCATGTTGTCACTCTAACTTCTCCCCGTGTTGTCACTCTATCTCCTCCCTGTGTTGTCACCCTAACACCTCCCTATGTTGTCACTATAACTTCTCCCCGTGTTGTCACTCTATATCCTCCACGTGTTGTCACCCTAACTCCTCGCCGTATTGTCACACTATTCCTCCCCGTGTTGTCACTCTAACTCTGCCCCGTGTTCTCACTCTACCTCCTCCCCGTGTTGTCACTCTAACTCCTCCCCTTACTGTCACTCTATCTCCTCCCTGTGTTGTCACTCTAACTTCTCGCTGTGTTGCCACTCAAACTCTCCCCATGTTGTCACTCAATCTCCTCCCATTGTTGTGACAAAAACTTCTCCCCGTGTTATCAATCTAACCTCTCCCGTGTTGTCACTTTTACTCCTCCCCAGGTTGTCACTCTAACTCCTCCCCATGTTATCACTCTTACTCCTCCCCGTGTTGTCACTCTAATTCCTGCCCGTATTGTCACTCTAACTCCTCACTGTGTTGTCACTCTAACTTATTCCCGTGTCGTCACTCTATCTCCTCCCCGTGTTGTCACTCTAACTCCTCCCTGTGTTGTCACTCTAACTCCTCCCAGTGTTGTTAATCCAACTCCTCCCCGTGTTGTCACTGTATCTCCTCCTCGTGTTTTCACTCTATCTCCTCGCCATGTTGTCACTCTAACTCCTCTCCATGTTGTCACTCTATCTCCTCCCAGTGTTTTCACTCCATCTCCTCCCCTTGTTTTTACTCTATCTCCTCCCCATGTTGTCAATCTAACTCCTCCCCGTGTTGTCACTCTAACCTCTCCCCGTGTTGTCACTCTATCTCCTCACCATGTTGTCACTATAACTTCTCCCCGTGTTGTCACTCTAACCTCTCCTGTGTTGTCACTCTAACTCCTCCCAGTGTTGTCACTCGAACCTCTCCCCGTGTTGTCACTCTATCTCCTCACCATGTTGTCGCTATAACTACTCCCCGTGTTGTCACTCTAACCTCTCCTGTGTTGTCACTGTAACTCCTCCCAGTGTTGTCATTCTAACCTCTCCACGTGTTGTCACTCTAACCTCTCCACGTGTTGTCACTCTATCTCCTCCCCATGTTGTCACTATAACTTCTCCCCGTGTTGTCACTCTAAACTCTCCTGTGTTGTCACTCTAACTCCTCCCTATGTTGTCACTCTAACCTCTCCCCGTGTTGTCACTCTATCTCCTCCCCGTGTTGTCTCTCTATCTCCTCCCCATGTTGTCACTCTAACTTCTCCCCGTGTTGTCACTCTATCTCCTCCCTGTGTTGTCACCCTAACACCTCCCTATGTTGTCACTATAACTTCTCCCCGTGTTGTCACTCTATATCCTCCCCATGTTGTCACTCTAACTCCTCCCTGTGTTGTCACTCTAACTTATCCCCTTGTTGTCATTCTAACTCCTCCCCGTGTTGTCACTCTAACCTCTCTCCGTGTTGTCCCTCTAACCTCTCCCTGTGTTGTCACTCTGTCTCCTCCCCAGGTTGTCACTCTATCTCCTCCCCGTGTTGTCACTCTAACTCATCACCGTGTTGTCACTCTAACTCCTCCCTGTGTTGTCACTCTTACTGCTCCCCGTGTTGTCACTCTAACTCCTCCCTGTGTTGTCACTGTATCTCCTCCTCGTGTTTTCACTCTATCTCCTCCCCAAGTTGTCACTCTAACTCCTCTCCATGTTGTGACTCTATCTCCTCCCAGTGTTTTCACTCCATCTCCTCCCTTTGTTTTTACTCTATCTCCTCCCCATGTTGTCACTCTAACTCCTCCCCGTGATGTCACTCTAACTCCTCCTAGTTTTGTCAATCTCACTCCTCCCCATGTTGTCACTCTAACTCATTCCCTTGTTGTCCCTGTAACTCCTCCCCCTGTTGTCCCTCTAACTTCTCCCTGTGTTGTCACTCTAACTTCTCCCCGTGTTGTCACTCTATCTCCTCCCCGTGTTGTCACTCTAACCCCTCCCTGTGTTGTCACTCTAACTTATCCCCGTGTTGTAACTCTATCTCCTCCCCATGTTGCCACTCTAACTCCTCCCTGTGTTGTTACTCTAACTTATCCCCGTCTTGTCACTCTAGCTCCTTCCCGTGTTGTTACTCTAACTCCTCCCCGTGTTGTCACTCTAACTCGTCCCCGTTTTGTCACTCTAAATTCCCCTGTGTTGTCCTTCTAACTCCTCCCCGTGTTGTCACTCTAACTTCTCCCCATGTTGTCACTCCAACTCCTCCCCGTGTTGATACTCAAAACACTCCCCGTCTTGTCACTCATACTCTTCCCCATGTTGTTACTCTAACTCCTCCCCATTTTGTCACTCTTTCTCCTGCCCGTGTTGTTACTCTAACTCCTCCCCATGTTCTCAATCTGTCTCCTCCCCATGTTGTCACTCTATCTCCTCCCCGTGTTATCACTCTAAACTCTCCCGTGTTGTCACTTTTACTCATCCCCAGGTTGTCACTTTTACTCCTCCCCAGGTTGTCACTCTTACTCCTCCCTGTGTTGTCACTTGAACCTCTCCCCGTGTTGTCACTCTATCTCCTCCCCGTGTTTTCACACTATCTTCTCCCCATGTTGTCACCCTATCTCCTCCTCCTTTTGTCCCTCAACTCCTCCCCGTGTTGTCGCTCTAATTCCTCCCCGTGTTGTCACCTTAATTTCTCCCCGTGTTGTCACTCTATCTCCTCTCCGTGTTGTCACTCTTACAGCTCCCCGTGTTGTCATTCTAACTCCTCCCCGTGTTGTCACTCTATCTCCTCCTCGTGTTATAACTCTTACTCCCCCTGTGTTGTCACTCTAACTCTTCCAAATGTTGTTACTCTAACTCCTCCTCGTGTTGTCACTCTATCTTCTCCCTGTGTTGTCACTCTAACTCCTCCCCGTGTTGTGACTCTTACTCCCCCGTGTTGTCAATCTAACTCTTTCCCGTGTTGTTACTCTAACTCCTCCCCGTGTCATCACTCAGACTCCTCCCCGTGTTGTCACTCAAACCTCTCCCCGTGTTGTCAGTCTTACTGCTCCCCCTGTTGTCATTCTAACTCCTCCCCGTGTTGTCACTCTATCTCCTCCTCGTGTTGTCACTCTATCTCCTCCCCGTGTTGTCACTCTATCTCCTCCCCGTGTTTTCACACTATCTTCTCCCTGTGTTGTCACTCTTACTCCCCCGTGTTGTCACTCTAACTCCTCCCCGTGTTGTTACTCTAACTCCTCCCCGTGTTGTCACTTTTATTCCTCCCCATGTTGTCCCTCTAACTCCTCCCCGTGTTGTCACTCTCATGCCTCCCCGTGTTGTCACTCTAACTTCTCCCCCTGTTGTCACTCTAACTTCTCCCCCTGTTGTCACTCTAACTCCTTCCCGTGTTGTCACTCTAACTCCTCCCAGTGTTGCCACTCTATTCCACCCAGTATTGTCACTCTAACCTCTCTCCGTGTTGTCACTCTAACTCCTCCCCATGTTGTCACTCCATCTCCTCCTCGTGTTGTCACTCCATCTCCTCCCAGTGTTGTCACTCTAACCTCTCCTGTGTTGTCACTCTGTCTCATCCCCAGGTTGTCACTCTGTTTCCTCCCCGTGTTGTCACTCCATCTCCTCCCCGTGTTGTCACTCTAACTCCTCCTAATATTGTCAATCTAACTCCTCTCCATGTTGTCACTCCAGCTCCTCCCAGTGTTGTCTCTCTAACTCCTCCCAGTGTTGTCACTCTAACCTCTCCCCCTGTTGTCACTCTATCTCCTCACCATGTTGTCACTATATATTCTCCCCGTGTTGTCACTCTAACCTCTCCTGTGTTGTCTCTTGAACTCCTCCCCGTGTTGTCACTCTAACTCCTTCCCGTGTTGTCCCTCTAACTTCTCCCCGTGTTGTCCCTGTAACTCCTTCCCGTGTTGTCACTCTAACTCCTTCCCGTGTTGTCCCTCTAACTTCTCCCCGTGTTGTCCCTGTAACTCCTTCCCGTGTTGTCACTCTAACTCCTTCCCGTGTTGTCCCTCTAACCTCTCCCCGTGTTGTCCCTGTACCTCCTCCCCATGTTGTCACTCTAACCTTTTCCCATACTGTGATGCTAACTCCTGCCCGTGTTGTCCCTCTACCATCTCCATATGTTATCCCTCTAACTCTTCCCCATGTTGTCACTCTAACCTCTCCTGTGTTGTCACTCTAACTTCTCCCCGTGTTGTCCCTCTAACTCCTCCCCGTGTTGTCACTCTATCTCTTAGCCGTTTTGTCACTCTAACTTCTCCCCGTGTTGTCACTCTATCTCCTCCCCGTGTTGTCACTCTAACCCCTCCCTGTGTTGTCACTCTAACTTATCCCCGTGTTGTAACTCTATCTCCTCCCCATGTTGCCACTCTAACTCCTCCCCGTGTTGTCACTCTAACTCGTCCCCGTTTTGTCACTCTAAATTCTCCCTGTGTTGTCCCTCTAACTCCTCCCCGTGTTGTCACTCTAACTTCTCCCCGTGTTGTCACTCCAACTCCTCCCCGTGTTGTCACTCAAAACACTCCCCGTCTTGTCACTCATACTCTTCCCCATGTTGTTACTCTAACTCCTCCCCATTTTGTCACTCTTTCTCCTGCCCGTGTTGTTACTCTAACTCCTCCCCATGTTGTCACTCTATCTCCTCCCCGTGTTATCACTCTAAACTCTCCCGTGTTGTTACTTTTACTCCTCCCCACGTTGTCACTCTTACTCCTCCCTGTGTTGTCACTTGAACTTCTCCCCGTGTTGTCACTCTATCTCCTCCCCGTTTTTTCACACTATCTTCTCCCCATGTTGTCACCCTATCTCCTCCTCCTTTTGTCCCTCAACTCCTCCCCGTGTTGTCACTTAAACCTCTCCCCGTGTTGTCAGTCTTACTGCTCCCCGTGTTGTCATTCTAACTCCTCCCCGTGTTGTCACTCTATCTCCTCCTCGTGTTGTCACTCTATCTCCTCCCCGTGTTGTCACTCTATCTCCTCCCCGTGTTTTCACACTATCTTCTCCCCATGTTGTCACCCTATCTCCTCCTCCTTTTGTCCCTCAACTCCTCCCCGTGTTGTCACTCTAACTCCTCCCCGTGTTGTCACTCTAACTTCTCCCTGTGTTGTCACTCTATCTCCTCTCCGTGTTGTCACTCTTACTGCTCCCCGTGTTGTCATTCTAACCCCTCCCCGTGTTGTCACTCTATCTCCTCCTCGTGTTGTAACTCTTACTCCCCCTGTGTTGTCACTCTAACTCTTCCAAATGTTGTTACTCTAACTCCTCCTCGTGTTGTCACTCTATCTTCTCCCTGTGTTGTCACTCTAACTCCTCCCCGTGTTGTGACTCTTACTCCCCCGTGTTGTCAATCTAACTCTTTCCCGTGTTGTTACTCTAACTCCTCCCCGTGTCATCACTCAGACTCCTCCCCGTGTTGTCACTCAAACCTCTCCCCGTGTTGTCAGTCTTACTGCTCCCCGTGTTGTCATTCTAACTCCTCCCCGTGTTGTCACTCTATCTCCTCCTCGTGTTGTCACTCTATCTCCTCCCTGTGTTGTCACTCTATCTCCTCCCCGTGTTTTCACACTATCTTCTCCCCATGTTGTCACTCTAACTCCTCCCTGTGTCGTCACTCTAACTCCTCCTCGTGTTGTCACTGTATCTTCTCTCTGTGTTGTCACTCTAACTCCTCCCTGTGTTGTCACTCTTACTCCCCCGTGTTGTCACTCTAACTCCTCCCCGTGTTGTCACTCTAACTCCTCCCCGTGTTGTTACTCTAACTCCTCCCCGTGTTGTCACTTTTATTCCTCCCCAGGTTGTCCCTCTAACTCCTCCCCGTGTTGTCACTCTAATGCCTCCCCGTGTTGTCACTCTAACTTCTCCCCGTGTTGTCACTCAAACTTCTCCCCCTGTTGTCACTCTAACTTCTCCCCCTGTTGTCACTCTAACTCCTTCCCGTGTTGTCACTCTAACTCCTCCCCGTGTTGTCACTCTAACTCCTCCTAATATTGTCAATCTAACTCCTCTCCATGTTGTCACTCCAGCTCCTCCCAGTGTTGTCTCTCTAACTCCTCCCAGTGTTGTCACTCTAACCTCTCCCCCTGTTGTCACTCTATCTCCTCACCATGTTGTCACTATATATTCTCCCCGTGTTGTCACTCTAACCTCTCCTGTGTTGTCTCTTGAACTCCTCCCCGTGTTGTCACTCTAACTCCTTCCCGTGTTGTCCCTCTAACTTCTCCCCGTGTTGTCCCTGTAACTCCTTCCCGTGTTGTCACTCTAACTCCTTCCCGTGTTGTCCCTCTAACTTCTCCCCGTGTGGTCCCTGTAACTCCTTCCCGTGTTGTCACTCTAACTCCTTCCCGTGTTGTCCCTCTAACCTCGCCCCGTGTTGTCCCTGTACCTCCTCCCCGTGTTGTCACTCTAACCTGTTCCCATACTGTGATGCTAACTCCTCCCCGTGTTGTCCCTCTACCATCTCCATATGTTATCCCTCTAACTCTTCCCCATGTTGTCACTCTAACCTCTCCTGTGTTGTCACTCTAACTTCTCCCCGTGTTGTCCCTCTAACTCCTCCCCGTGTTGTCACTCTATCTCTTAGCCGTTTTGTCACTCTAACTTCTCCCCGTGTTGTCACTCTATCTCCTCCCCGTGTTGTCACTCTAACCCCTCCCTGTGTTGTCACTCTAACTCGTCCCCGTTTTGTCACTCTCAATTCTCCCTGTGTTGTCCCTCTAACTCCTCCCCGTGTTGTCACTCTAACTTCTCCCCATGTTGTCACTCCAACTCCTCCCCGTGTTGTCACTCAAAACACTCCCCGTCTTGTCACTCATACTCTTCCCCATGTTGTTACACTAACTCCTCCCCATTTTGTCACTCTTTCTCCTGCCCGTGTTGTTACTCTAACTCCTCCCCATGTTCTCAATCTGTCTCCTCCCCATGTTGTCACTCTATCTCCTCCCCGTGTTATCACTCTAAACTCTCCCGTGTTGTCACTTTTACTCATCCCCAGGTTGTCACTTTTACTCCTCCCCAGGTTGTCACTCTTACTCCTCCCTGTGTTGTCACTTGAACCTCTCCCCGTGTTGTCACTCTATCTCCTCCCCGTGTTTTCACACTATCTTCTCCCCATGTTGTCACCCTATCTCCTCCTCCTTTTGTCCCTCAACTCCTCCCCGTGTTGTCGCTCTAATTCCTCCCCGTGTTGTCACCTTAATTTCTCCCCGTGTTGTCACTCTATCTCCTCTCCGTGTTGTCACTCTTACTGCTCCCCGTGTTGTCATTCTAACTCCTCCCCGTGTTGTCACTCTATCTCCTCCTCGTGTTATAACTCTTACTCCCCCTGTGTTGTCACTCTAACTCTTCCAAATGTTGTTACTCTAACTCCTCCTCGTGTTGTCACTCTATCTTCTCCCTGTGTTGTCACTCTAACTCCTCCCCGTGTTGTGACTCTTACTCCCCCGTGTTGTCAATCTAACTCTTTCCCGTGTTGTTACTCTAACTCCTCCCCGTGTCATCACTCAGACTCCTCCCCGTGTTGTCACTCAAACCTCTCCCCGTGTTGTCAGTCTTACTGCTCCCCCTGTTGTCATTCTAACTCCTCCCCGTGTTGTCACTCTATCTCCTCCTCGTGTTGTCACTCTATCTCCTCCCCGTGTTGTCACTCTATCTCCTCCCCGTGTTTTCACACTATCTTCTCCCCGTGTTGTCACTCTTACTCCCCCGTGTTGTCACTCTAACTCCTCCCCGTGTTGTTACTCTAACTCCTCCCCGTGTTGTCACTTTTATTCCTCCCCATGTTGTCCCTCTAACTCCTCCCCGTGTTGTCACTCTCATGCCTCCCCGTGTTGTCACTCTAACTTCTCCCCCTGTTGTCACTATAACTTCTCCCCCTGTTGTCACTCTAACTCCTTCCCGTGTTGTCACTCTAACTCCTCCCAGTGTTGCCACTCTAATTCCACCCAGTATTGTCACTCTAACCTCTCTCCGTGTTGTCACTCTAACTCCTCCCCATGTTGTCACTCCATCTCCTCCTCGTGTTGTCACTCCATCTCCTCCCAGTGTTGTCACTCTAACCTCTCCTGTGTTGTCACTCTGTCTCATCCCCAGGTTGTCACTCTGTTTCCTCCCCGTGTTGTCACTCCATCTCCTCCCCGTGTTGTCACTCTAACTCCTCCTAATATTGTCAATCTAACTCCTCTCCATGTTGTCACTCCAGCTCCTCCCAGTGTTGTCTCTCTAACTCCTCCCAGTGTTGTCACTCTAACCTCTCCCCCTGTTGTTACTCTATCTCCTCACCATGTTGTCACTATATATTCTCCCCGTGTTGTCACTCTAACCTCTCCTGTGTTGTCTCTTGAACTCCTCCCCGTGTTGTCACTCTAACTCCTTCCCGTGTTGTCCCTCTAACTTCTCCCCGTGTTGTCCCTGTAACTCCTTCCCGTGTTGTCACTCTAACTCCTTCCCGTGTTGTCCCTCTAACTTCTCCCCGTGTTGTCCCTGTAACTCCTTCCCGTGTTGTCACTCTAACTCCTTCCCGTGTTGTCCCTCTAACCTCTCCCCGTGTTGTCCCTGTACCTCCTCCCCGTGTTGTCACTCTAACCTTTTCCCATACTGTGATGCTAACTCCTCCCCGTGTTGTCCCTCTACCATCTCCATATGTTATCCCTCTAACTCTTCCCCATGTTGTCACTCTAACCTCTCCTGTGTTGTCACTCTAACTTCTCCCCGTGTTGTCCCTCTAACTCCTCCCCGTGTTGTCACTCTATCTCTTAGCCGTTTTGTCACTCTAACTTCTCCCCGTGTTGTCACTCTATCTCCTCCCCGTGTTGTCACTCTAACCCCTCCCTGTGTTGTCACTCTAACTTATCCCCGTGTTGTAACTCTATCTCCTCCCCATGTTGCCACTCTAACTCCTCCCTGTGTTGTTACTCTAACTTATCCCCGTCTTGTCACTCTAGCTCCTTCCCGTGTTGTTACTCTAACTCCTCCCCGTGTTGTCACTCTAACTCGTCCCCGTTTTGTCACTCTAAATTCTCCCTGTGTTGTCCCTCTAACTCCTCCCCGTGTTGTCACTCTAACTTCTCCCCATGTTGTCACTCCAACTCCTCCCCGTGTTGTCACTCAAAACACTCCCCGTCTTGTCACTCATACTCTTCCCCATGTTGTTACTCTAACTCCTCCCCATTTTGTCACTCTTTCTCCTGCCCGTGTTGTTACTCTAACTCCTCCCCATGTTCTCAATCTATCTCCTCCCCATGTTGTCACTCTATCTCCTCCCCGTGTTATCACTCTAAACTCTCCCGTGTTGTTACTTTTACTCCTCCCCACGTTGTCACTCTTACTCCTCCCTGTGTTGTCACTTGAACTTCTCCCCGTGTTGTCACTCTATCTCCTCCCCGTTTTTTCACACTATCTTCTCCCCATGTTGTCACCCTATCTCCTCCTCCTTTTGTCCCTCAACTCCTCCCCGTGTTGTCACTCTAACTCCTCCCCGTGTTGTCACTCTAACTTCTCCCTGTGTTGTCACTCTATCTCCTCTCCGTGTTGTCACTCTTACTGCTCCCCGTGTTGTCATTCTAACTCCTCCCCGTGTTGTCACTCTATCTCCTCCTCGTGTTGTAACTCTTACTCCCCCTGTGTTGTCACTCTAACTCTTCCAAATGTTGTTACTCTAACTCCTCCTCGTGTTGTCACTCTATCTTCTCCCTGTGTTGTCACTCTAACTCCTCCCCGTGTTGTGACTCTTACTCCCCCGTGTTGTCAATCTAACTCTTTCCCGTGTTGTTACTCTAACTCCTCCCCGTGTCATCACTCAGACTCCTCCCCGTGTTGTCACTCAAACCTCTCCCCGTGTTGTCAGTCTTACTGCTCCCCGTGTTGTCATTCTAACTCCTCCCCGTGTTGTCACTCTATCTCCTCCTCGTGTTGTCACTCTATCTCCTCCCCGTGTTGTCACTCTATCTCCTCCCCGTGTTTTCACACTATCTTCTCCCCATGTTGTCACCCTATCTCCTCCTCCTTTTGTCCCTCAACTCCTCCCCGTGTTGTCACTCTAACTCCTCCCCCTGTTGTCACTCTAACTTCTCCCTGTGTTGTCACTCTATCTCCTCTCCGTGTTGTCACTCTTACTGCTCCCCGTGTTGTCATTCTAACCCCTCCCCGTGTTGTCACTCTATCTCCTCCTCGTGTTGTAACTCTTACTCCCCCTGTGTTGTCACTCTAACTCTTCCAAATGTTGTTACTCTAACTCCTCCTCGTGTTGTCACTCTATCTTCTCCCTGTGTTGTCACTCTAACTCCTCCCCGTGTTGTGACTCTTACTCCCCCGTGTTGTCAATCTAACTCTTTCCCGTGTTGTTACTCTAACTCCTCCCCGTGTCATCACTCAGACTCCTCCCCGTGTTGTCACTCAAACCTCTCCCCGTGTTGTCAGTCTTACTGCTCCCCGTGTTGTCATTCTAACTCCTCCCCGTGTTGTCACTCTATCTCCTCCTCGTGTTGTCACTCTATCTCCTCCCCGTGTTGTCACTCTATCTCCTCCCCGTGTTTTCACACTATCTTCTCCCCATGTTGTCACTCTAACTCCTCCCTGTGTCGTCACTCTAACTCCTCCTCGTGTTGTCACTGTATCTTCTCTCTGTGTTGTCACTTTAACTCCTCCCTGTGTTGTCACTCTTACTCCCCCGTGTTGTCACTCTAACTCCTCCCCGTGTTGTCACTCTAACTCCTCCCCGTGTTGTTACTCTAACTCCTCCCCGTGTTGTCACTTTTATTCCTCCCCAGGTTGTCCCTCTAACTCCTCCCCATGTTGTCACTCTAATGCCTCCCCGTGTTGTCACTCTAACTTCTCCCCGTGTTGTCACTCAAACTTCTCCCCCTGTTGTCACTCTAACTTCTCCCCCTGTTGTCACTCTAACTCCTTCCCGTGTTGTCACTCTAACTCCTCCCCGTGTTGTCACTCTAACTCCTCCTAATATTGTCAATCTAACTCCTCTCCATGTTGTCACTCCAGCTCCTCCCAGTGTTGTCTCTCTAACTCCTCCCAGTGTTGTCACTCTAACCTCTCCCCCTGTTGTCACTCTATCTCCTCACCATGTTGTCACTATATATTCTCCCCGTGTTGTCACTCTAACCTCTCCTGTGTTGTCTCTTGAACTCCTCCCCGTGTTGTCACTCTAACTCCTTCCCGTGTTGTCCCTCTAACTTCTCCCCGTGTTGTCCCTGTAACTCCTTCCCGTGTTGTCACTCTAACACCTTCCCGTGTTGTCCCTCTAACTTCTCCCCGTGTTGTCCCTGTAACTCCTTCCCGTGTTGTCACTCTAACTCCTTCCCGTGTTGTCCCTCTAACCTCTCCCCGTGTTGTCCCTGTACCTCCTCCCCGTGTTGTCACTCTAACCTTTTCCCATACTGTGATGCTAACTCCTCCCCGTGTTGTCCCTCTACCATCTCCATATGTTATCCCTCTAACTCTTCCCCATGTTGTCACTCTAACCTCTCCTGTGTTGTCATTCTAACTTCTCCCCGTGTTGTCCCTCTAACTCCTCCCCGTGTTGTCACTCTATCTCTTAGCCGTTTTGTCACTCTAACTTCTCCCCGTGTTGTCACTCTATCTCCTCCCCGTGTTGTCACTCTAACCCCTCCCTGTGTTGTCACTCTAACTTATCCCCGTGTTGTAACTCTATCTCCTCCCCATGTTGCCACTCTAACTCCTCCCTGTGTTGTTACTCTAACTTATCCCCGTCTTGTCACTCTAGCTCCTTCCCGTGTTGTTACTCTAACTCCTCCCCGTGTTGTCACTCTAACTCGTCCCCGTTTTGTCACTCTCAATTCTCCCTGTGTTGTCCCTCTAACTCCTCCCCGTGTTGTCACTCTAACTTCTCCCCATGTTGTCACTCCAACTCCTCCCCGTGTTGTCACTCAAAACACTCCCCGTCTTGTCACTCATACTCTTCCCCATGTTGTTACACTAACTCCTCCCCATTTTGTCACTCTTTCTCCTGCCCGTGTTGTTACTCTAACTCCTCCCCATGTTCTCAATCTATCTCCTCCCCATGTTGTCACTCTATCTCCTCCCCGTGTTATCACTCTAAACTCTCCCGTGTTGTCACTTTTACTCCTCCCTGTGTTGTCACTCTTACTCCTCCCTGTGTTGTCACTTGAACTTCTCCCCGTGTTGTCACTCTATCTCCTCCCCGTGTTTTCACACTATCTTCTCCCCATGTTGTCACCCTATCTCCTCCTCCTTTTGTCCCTCAACTCCTCCCCGTGTTGTCACTCTAACTCCTCCCCGTGTTGTCACTCTAACTTCTCCCTGTGTTGTCACTCTATCTCCTCTCCGTGTTGTCACTCTTACTGCTCCCCGTGTTGTCATTCTAACTCCTCCCCGTGTTGTCACTCTATCTCCTCCTCGTGTTGTAACTCTTACTCCCCCTGTGTTGTCACTCTAACTCTTCCAAATGTTGTTACTCTAACTCCTCCTCGTGTTGTCACTCTATCTTCTCCCCGTGTTGTCACTCAAACCTCTCCCCGTGTTGTCAGTCTTACTGCTCCCCGTGTTGTCATTCTAACTCCTCCCCGTGTTGTCACTCTATCTCCTCCTCGTGTTGTCACTCTATCTCCTCCCCGTGTTGTCACTCTATCTCCTCCCCGTGTTTTCACACTATCTTCTCCCCATGTTGTCACTCTTACTCCTCCCTGTGTCGTCACTCTAACTCCTCCTCGTGTTGTCTCTCTATCTTCTCTCTGTGTTGTCACTCTAACTCCTCCCCGTGTTGTCACTCTTACTCCCCCGTATTGTCACTCTAACTCCTCCCCGTGTTGTTACTCTAACTCCTCCCCGTGTTGTCACTTTTATTCCTCCCCAGGTTGTCCCTCTAACTCCTCCCCGTGTTGTCACTCTAATGCCTTCCCGTGTTGTCACTCTAACTTCTCCCCCTGTTGTCACTCTAACTTCTCCCCCTCTTGTCACTCTAACTCCTTCCCGTGTTGTCACTCTAACTCCTCCCAGTGTTGCCACTCTAATTCCACCCAGTATTGTCACTCTAACCTCTCTCCGTGTTGTCACTCTAACTCCTCCCCATGTTGTCACTCCATCTCCTCCTCGTGTTGTCACTCCATCTCCTCCCAGTGTTGTCACTCTAACCTCTCCTGTGTTGTCACTCTGTCTCATCCCCAGGTTGTCACTCTGTTTCCTCCCCGTGTTGTCACTCCATCTCCTCCCCGTGTTGTCACTCTAACTCCTCCTAATATTGTCAATCTAACTCCTCTCCATGTTGTCACTCCAGCTCCTCCCAGTGTTGTCTCTCTAACTCCTCCCAGTGTTGTCACTCTAACCTCTCCCCCTGTTGTCACTCTATCTCCTCACCATGTTGTCACTATATATTCTCCCCGTGTTGTCACTCTAACCTCTCCTGTGTTGTCTCTTGAACTCCTCCCCGTGTTGTCACTCTAACTCCTTCCCGTGTTGTCCCTCTAACTTCTCCCCGTGTTGTCCCTGTAACTCCTTCCCGTGTTGTCACTCTAACTCCTTCCCGTGTTGTCCCTCTAACTTCTCCCCGTGTTGTCCCTGTAACTCCTTCCCGTGTTGTCACTCTAACTCCTTCCCGTGTTGTCCCTCTAACCTCTCCCCGTGTTGTCCCTGTACCTCCTCCCCGTGTTGTCACTCTAACCTTTTCCCATACTGTGATGCTAACTCCTCCCCGTGTTGTCCCTCTACCATCTCCATATGTTATCCCTCTAACTTTTCCCCATGTTGTCACTCTAACCTCTCCTGTGTTGTCACTCTAACTTCTCCCCGTGTTGTCCCTCTAACTCCTCCCCGTGTTGTCACTCTATCTCTTAGCCGTTTTGTCACTCTAACTTCTCCCCGTGTTGTCACTCTATCTCCTCCCCGTGTTGTCACTCTAACCCCTCCCTGTGTTGTCACTCTAACTTGTCCCCGTGTTGTAACTCTATCTCCTCCCCATGTTGCCACTCTAACTCCTCCCTGTGTTGTTACTCTAACTTATCCCCGTCTTGTCACTCTAGCTCCTTCCCGTGTTGTTACTCTAACTCCTCCCCGTGTTGTCACTCTAACTCGTCCCCGTTTTGTCACTCTAAATTCTCCCTGTGTTGTCCCTCTAACTCCTCCCCGTGTTGTCACTCTAACTTCTCCCCATGTTGTCACTCCAACTCCTCCCCGTGTTGTCACTCAAAACACTCCCCGTCTTGTCACTCATACTCTTCCCCATGTTGTTACTCTAACTCCTCCCCATTTTGTCACTCTTTCTCCTGCCCGTGTTGTTACTCTAACTCCTCCCCATGTTCTCAATCTATCTCCTCCCCATGTTGTCACTCTATCTCCTCCCCGTGTTATCACTCTAAACTCTCCCGTGTTGTCACTTTTACTCCTCCCCACGTTGTCACTCTTACTCCTCCCTGTGTTGTCACTTGAACTTCTCCCCGTGTTGTCACTCTATCTCCTCCCCGTGTTTTCACACTATCTTCTCCCCATGTTGTCACCCTATCTCCTCCTCCTTTTGTCCCTCAACTCCTCCCCGTGTTGTCACTCTAACTCCTCCCCGTGTTGTCACTCTAACTTCTCCCTGTGTTGTCACTCTATCTCCTCTCCGTGTTGTCACTCTTACTGCTCCCCGTGTTGTCATTCTAACTCCTCCCCGTGTTGTCACTCTATCTCCTCCTCGTGTTGTAACTCTTACTCCCCCTGTGTTGTCACTCTAACTCTTCCAAATGTTGTTACTCTAACTACTCCTCGTGTTGTCACTCTATCTTCTCCCTGTGTTGTCACTCTAACTCCTCCCCGTGTTGTGACTCTTACTCCCCCGTGTTGTCAATCTAACTCTTTCCCGTGTTGTTACTCTAACTCCTCCCCGTGTCATCACTCAGACTCCTCCCCGTGTTGTCACTCAAACCTCTCCCCGTGTTGTCAGTCTTACTGCTCCCCGTGTTGTCATTCTAACTCCTCCCCGTGTTGTCACTCTATCTCCTCCTCGTGTTGTCACTCTATCTCCTCCCCGTGTTGTCACTCTATCTCCTCCCCGTGTTTTCACACTATCTTCTCCCCATGTTGTCACCCTATCTCCTCCTCCTTTTGTCCCTCAACTCCTCCCCGTGTTGTCACTCTAACTCCTCCCCGTGTTGTCCCTCTAACTTCTCCCTGTGTTGTCACTCTATCTCCTCTCCGTGTTGTCACTCTTACTGCTCCCCGTGTTGTCATTCTAACCCCTCCCCGTGTTGTCACTCTATCTCCTCCTCGTGTTGTAACTCTTACTCCCCCTGTGTTGTCACTCTAACTCCTCCCCGTGTCATCACTCAGACTCCTCCCCGTGTTGTCACTCAAACCTCTCCCCGTGTTGTCAGTCTTACTGCTCCCCGTGTTGTCATTCTAACTCCTCCCCGTGTTGTCACTCTATCTCCTCCTCGTGTTGTCACTCTATCTCCTCCCCGTGTTGTCACTCTATCTCCTCCCCGTGTTTTCACACTATCTTCTCCCCATGTTGTCACTCTAACTCCTCCCTGTGTCGTCACTCTAACTCCTCCTCGTGTTGTCACTCTATCTTCTCTCTGTGTTGTCACTCTAACTCCTCCCCGTGTTGTCACTCTTACTCCCCCGTGTTGTCACTCTAACTCCTCCCCATGTTGTTACTCTAACTCCTCCCCGTGTTGTCACTTTTATTCCTCCCAGGTTGTCCCTCTAACTCCTCCCCGTGTTGTCACTCTAATGCCTCCCCGTGTTGTCACTCTAACTTCTCCCCGTGTTGTCACTCTAACTTCTCCCCCTGTTGTCACTCTAACTTCTCCCCCTGTTGTCACTCTAACTCCTTCCCGTGTTGTCACTCTAACTCCTCCCAGTGTTGCCACTCTAATTCCACCCAGTATTGTCACTCTAACCTCTCTCCGTGTTGTCACTCTAACTCCTCCCCATGTTGTCACTTCATCTCCTCCTCGTGTTGTCACTCCATCTCCTCCCAGTGTTGTCACTCTAACCTCTCCTGTGTTGTCACTCTGTCTCATCCCCAGGTTGTCACTCTGTTTCCTCCCCGTGTTGTCACTCCATCTCCTCCCCGTGTTGTCACTCTAACTCCTCCTAATATTGTCAATCTAACTCCTCTCCATGTTGTCACTCCAGCTCCTCCCAGTGTTGTCTCTCTAACTCCTCCCAGTGTTGTCACTCTAACCTCTCCCCCTGTTGTCACTCTATCTCCTCACCATGTTGTCACTATATATTCTCCCCGTGTTGTCACTCTAACCTCTCCTGTGTTGTCTCTTGAACTCCTCCCCGTGTTGTCACTCTAACTCCTTCCCGTGTTGTCCCTCTAACTTCTCCCCGTGTTGTCCCTGTAACTCCTTCCCGTGTTGTCACTCTAACTCCTTCCCGTGTTGTCCCTCTAACTTCTCCCCGTGTTGTCCCTGTAACTCCTTCCCGTGTTGTCACTCTAACTCCTTCCCGTGTTGTCCCTCTAACCTCTCCCCGTGTTGTCCCTGTACCTCCTCCCCGTGTTGTCACTCTAACCTTTTCCCATACTGTGATGCTAACTCCTCCCCGTGTTGTCCCTCTACCATCTCCATATGTTATCCCTCTAACTCTTCCCCATGTTGTCACTCTAACCTCTCCTGTGTTGTCACTCTAACTTCTCCCCGTGTTGTCCCTCTAACTCCTCCCCGTGTTGTCACTCTATCTCTTAGCCGTTTTGTCACTCTAACTTCTCCCCGTGTTGTCATTCTATCTCCTCCCCGTGTTGTCACTCTAACCCCTCCCTGTGTTGTCACCTTAACTTATCCCCGTGTTGTAACTCTATTGCCTCCCCATGTTGCCAGTCTAACTCCTCCCTGTGTTGTTACTCTAACGTATCCCCGTGTTGTCACTCTAGCTCCTTCCCGTTTTGTTACTCTAACTCCTCCCCGTGTTGTCACTCTAACTCCTCCCCATTTTGTCACTCTTAATTCTCCCTGTGTTGTCCCTCTTACTCCTCCCCATGTTGTCACTCTAACTTCTTCCCGTGTTGTCACTTTTGCTCCTCCCCAGATTGTCACTCTTACTCCTCCCCGTGTTGTCACTCGAACCTCTCCCCGTGTTGTCACTCGAACCTCTCCCCGTGTTGTCACTCGAACCTCTCCCCGTGTTGTCACTCTGTCTCCTCCCCATGTGGTCACTCCATCTCCTCCCCCTGTTGTCCCTCTAACTCCTGTCTCCTCCCCGTGTTGTCACTCTGTCTCCTCCCCGTGTTGTCACTCTAATTCCTCCCCGTATTGTCACCCTAATTTCTCCCCGTGTTGTCACTCTTACTGCTCCCCGTGTTGTCATTCTAACTCCTCCCCGTGTTCTCACTCTATCTCCTCCTCGTGTTGTCACTCTATCTCCTCCCCATGTTGTCACTCTAACTCCTCCCCATGTTGTCACTCTAACTCCTCCCCGTGTTTTCACACTATCTCCTCCCCATGTTGTCACTCTAACTCCTCCCGTGTTGTCACTCTAGCTCCTCCCTGTGTTATCACTCTAATTTTTCCCCGTGTTGTCACCCTAACTCCTCCCTTTGTCGTTACTCTTAACTCCTCCCTGTGTCGTCACTCTAACTCCTCCCCGTTTTGTCACTCTAACCTCTCCCCGTGTTTTCCCTCTAACTCCTCCCCGTGTTGTCACTCTTACTCCCCCCGTGTTGTCACTCTAACTCTTCCCCGTGTTGTTACTCTAACTCCTTCCCGTGTTGTCACTCAAACCTCTCCCTGTGTTGTCACTCTTACTCTTCCCCGTGTTGTCACTCTAACTCCTCCCCGTGTTGTTACTCTAACTCCTCCGCATGTTCTCACTCTATCTCCTCCCCGTGTTTTCACTCTATCTCCTCTCCGTGTTATCACTCTAACCTCTCCCGTGTTGTCACTTTAGCTCCTTCGCAGGTTGTCACTCTAACTCCTCCCCAGTGTTGTCACTCTATCTCCTCCCCGTGTTATCACTCTAACCTCTCCTGTGTTGTCACTCTAACTCCTCCACGTGTTGTTACTCTAACTCCTCCCTGTGTTGTCACTCTATCTCCTCCCCGTTTTGTCACTGTAACTCCTTCTCATGTTGTAACTCTAACTCCTCCCCGTGTTGTCACTCGAACCTTTTCCCATGTTGTGATTCTAACTACGCCCCCTCTTGTCCCTCGAACTTCTCCCTGTGTTGTCACTCTAACTCCTCCCAGTGTTGTCACTCTAACTCCTACCTGTGTTGTCACTCTAACTCCTACCTGTGTTGTCACTCTAACTCCTCCCCATGTTGTTACTCTAACTCCTTGCCGTGTTGTCACTCTAACCTCCCCCGTGTTGTCACTCTAACCCTTTCCCGTGTTGTGATTCTAACTCCTCCCCATGTTGTCACTCTAACTCCTTCCTGTGTTGTCTCTCTAAATCCTCCCCGTGTTGTCACTCTAACCCTTTCTCGTGTTGTCACTCTATCTCCTCCCCATGTTGTCACTCAAACTCCTCCCCGTGTTGTCACTCCATCTCCTCCCCATGTTGTCACTCTAACTCCTCCCCGTGTTGTCACTCCATCTCCTCCCCTTGTTTTCACTCTATCTCCTCCCCATGTTGTCACTCTAACCTCTGCCCATGTTGTGTCTCTATCTCCTCGCCGTGTTGTCCCTCTATCTCCTCCCCGTGTTGTCACTCTAACTCCTCCCTGTGTTGTCACTCTAACCTTTTCCTGTGCTGTGATGTTAACTCCTCCCCGTGTTGTCACTCTATCTCTTCCCCGTGTTGTCACTCTAACTTCTCCTCGTGTTGTCACTCTATCTCCTCCCCGTGTTGACACTCTACCTCCTCCCTGTTTTGTCCCTCTAACTTATCCCTGTGTTGTCACTCTATCTCCTCCACATGTTGTCACTCTAACTCCGCCCCGTGTTGTCACTCTTACTCTCCCCGTGTTGTCACTCTAACTCTTCCCCGTGTTGTCGCTCTAATTCCTCCCCGTGTTGTCACCCTAATTTCTCCCCGTGTTGTCACTCTAACTCCTCCCCGTTTTGTCACTCTAACTTCTCCCTGTGTTGTCACTCTATCTCCTCTCCGTGTTGTCACTCTTACTGCTCCTCGTGTTGTCATTCTAACTCCTCCCCGTGTTGTCACTCTATCTTCTCCTCGTGTTGTCACTCTTACTCCCCCTGTGTTGTCACTCTAACTCTTCCAAATGTTGTTACTCTAACTCCTCCTCGTGTTGTCACTCTATCTTCTCCCTGTGTTGTCACTCTAACTCCTCCCCGTGTTGTCACTCTTACTCCCCCGTGTTGTCACTCTAACTCTTTCCCGTGTTGTTACTCTAACTCCTCCCCGTGTCGTCACTCAGACTCCTCCCCGTGTTGTCACTCAAACCTCTCCCCGTGTTGTCAGTCTTACTGCTCCCCGTGTTGTCATTCTAACTCCTCCCCGTGTTGTCACTCTATCTCCTCCCCGTGTTTTCACACTATCTTCTCCCCATGTTGTCACTCTAACTCCTCCCCGTGTTGTCACTCTAGCTCCTCCCTGTGTTATCACTCTAATTTATCCCCGTGTTGTCACTCTAACTCCTCCCTGTGTTGTTACTCTAACTCCTCCCTGTGTCGTCACTCTAACTTCTCCCCGTGTTGTCACTCTAACTCCTCCTAGTGTTGTCACTCTAACCTTTTCCCGTGTTGTCACTCTAACTCCTACCTGTGTTGTCACTCTAACTCCTCCCCATGTTGTTACTCTAACTCCTTGCCGTGTTGTCACTCTAACCTCCCCCGTGTTGTCACTCTAACCCTTTCCCGTGTTGTGATTCTAACTCCTCCCCATGTTGTCACTCTAACTCCTTCCTGTGTTGTCTCTCTAAATCCTCCCCGTGTTGTTACTCTAACCCTTTCTCGTGTTGTCACTCTAACTCCTCCCCATGTTGTCACTCAAACTCCTCCCCGTGTTGTCACTCCATCTCCTCCCCATGTTGTCACTCTAACTCCTCCCCGTGTTGTCACTCCATCTCCTCCCCTTGTTTTCACTCTATCTCCTCCCCATGTTGTCACTCTAACCTCTGCCCATGTTGTCTCTCTATCTCCTCCCCGTGTTGTCACTCCATCTCCTCCCCATGTTGTCACTCTAACTCCTCCCCGTGTTGTCACTCCATCTCCTCCCCTTGTTTTCACTCTATCTCCTCCCCATGTTGTCACTCTAACCTCTGCCCATGTTGTCTCTCTATCTCCTCCCCGTGTTGTCACTCTAACTCCTCCCCAGTTTGTCACTCTATCTCCTCCCCGTGTTATCACTCTAACATCTCCTCACCGTGTTATCACTCTAACTCCTCCACGTGTTGTTACTCTAACTCCTCCCTGTGTTGTCACTCTATCTCCTCCCCGTTTTGTCACTGTAACTCCTTCCCATGTTGTGACTCTAACTCCTCCCCGTGTTGTCACTCTAACCTTTTCCCATGTTGTGATTCTAACTACTCCCCCTCTTGTCCCTCTAACTTCTCCCCGTGTTGTCACTCTAACTCCTCCCAGTGTTGTTACTCCAACCTTTTCCCGTGTTGTCACTCTAACTCCTACCTGTGTTGTGATGCTAACTCCTCCCCATGTTGTCACTCTAACTCCTTCCTGTGTCGTCTCTCTAAATCCTCCCCATGTTGTCACTCTAACTTCTCACCGTGTTGTCACTCTATCTCCTCCCCGTGTTGTCACTCTAACCCCTCCCTGTGTTGTCACTCTAACTTAACCCCGTGTTGTAACTCTATTGCCTCCCCATGTTGCCAGTCTAACTCCTCCCTGTGTTGTTACTCTAACTCCTCCCCATGTTGTCACTCTAACTTCTTCCCGTGTTGTCACTCTTTCTCCTCCTCGTGTTGTTACTCTATCTCTTCCTCATGTTGTCACTCCAACTCCTCCCCGTGTTGTCACTCAAAACTCTCCCCGTGTTGTCACTCATACTCTTCCCCGTGTTGTTACTCTAACTCCTCCCCATTTTGTCACTCTTTCTCCCGCCCATGTTGTTACTCTAACTCCTCCCCATGTTCTCAATCTATCTCCTCCCCATGTTGTCTCTCTATCTCCTCCCCGTGTTATCACTCTAAACTCTCCCGTGTTGTCACTTTTGCTCCTCCCCAGATTGTCACTCTTACTCCTCCCCGTGTTGACACTCGAACCTCTCCCCGTGTTGTCACTCGAACCTCTCCCCGTGTTGTCACTCTGTCTCCTCCCCATGATGTCACTCCATCTCCTCCCCGTTGTCCCTCTAACTCCTGTCTCCTCCCCGTGTTGTCACTCTGTCTCCTCCCCATGTTGTCACTCTGTCTCCTCCCCGTGTTGTCACTCTAATTCCTCCCCATGTTGTCACTCTTACTGCTCCGCATGTTGTCACTCTAACTTATACCCATGTTGTCACTCTGTCTCCTCCTCGTGTTGTCACTCTATCTCCTCCCCATGTTGTCACTCTAACTCCTCCCCATGTTGTCACTCTATCTCCTCCCCGTATTTTCACGCTATCTCCTCCCCATGTTGTCACTCTAACTCCTCCCATGTTGTCAATCTATCTCCTCCCTGTGTTGTCCCTGTAACTTATCCCCATGTTGTCACTCTTTCTCTTCCCCGTGTTGTCACTCTAGCTCCTCCCTGTGTTATCACTCTAATTCCTCCCCGTGCTGTCACCCTAATTTCTCCCCGTGTTGTCACTCTATCTCCTCTCCATGTAGTCACTCTGTCTCATCCCCAGATTGTCACTCTGTTTCCTCCCCGTGTTGTCACTCTTACTGCTCCCCGTGTTGTTACTCTAACTCCTCCCCGTGTTCTCACTCTATCTCCTCCTCGTGTTGTCACTCTATCTCCTCCCCATGTTGTCACTCTATCTCCTCCCCGTGTTTTCACACTATCTCCTCCCCATGTTGTCACTCTAACTCCTCCCGTGTTGTCACTCTAATTTTTCCCCGTGTTGTCACTCTAACTCCTCCCTTTGTCGTTACTCTAACTCCTCCCTGTGTCGTCACTCTAAGTCCTCCCCGTTTTGTCACTCTAACATCTCCCCGTGTTTTCCCTCTAACTCCTCCCCGTGTTGTCACTCTTACTCCCCCCGTGTTGTCACTCTAACTCTTCCCCATGTTGTTACTCTAACTCCTCCTCGTGTCGTCACTCAGACTCCTCCCCGTGTTGTCACTCAAACCTCTCCCCGTGTTGTCAGTCTTACTGCTCCCCGTGTTGTCATTCTAACTCCTCCCCGTGTTGTCACTCTATCTCCTCCTCGTATTGTCACTCTATCTCCTCCCCGTGTTGTCACTCTATCTCCTCCCCGTGTTTTCACACTATCTTCTCCCCGTGTTGTCACTCTAGCTCCTCCCTGTGTTATCACTCTAATTTATCCCCGTGTTGTCACTCTAACTCCTCCCTGTGTTGTTACTCTAACTCCTCCCTGTGTCGTCACTCTAACTCCTCCCCGTTTTGTCACTCTAACCTCTCCCCGTGTTTTCCCTCTAACTCCTCCCTGTGTTGTCACTCTTACTCCCCCTGTGTTGTCACTCTAACTCTTCCCCATGTTGTTACTCTAACTCCTCCTCGTGTTGTCACTCTATCTTCTCCCTGTGTTGTCACTCTAACTCCTCCCCGTGTTGTCACTCTTACTCCCCCGTGTTGTCACTCTAACTCCTCCCCGTGTTGTTACTCTAACTCCTCCCCGTGTTGTCACTTTTATTCCTCCCCAGGCTGTCCCTCTAACTCCTCCCCGTGTTGTCACTCTAATGCCTCCCCGTGTTGTCACTCTAACTTCTCCCCCTGTTGTCACTCTAACTTCTCCCCCTGTTGTCACTCTAACTCCTTCCCGTGTTGTCACTCTAACTCCTCCCAATGTTGTCACTCTAATTCCACCCAGTATTGTCACTCTAACCTCTCTCCATGTTGTCACTCTAACTCCTCCCCATGTTGTCACTCCATCTCCTCCTCGTGTTGTCACTCCATCTCCTCCCAGTGTTGTCACTCTAACCTCTCCTGTGTTGTCACTCTGTCTCATCCCCAGGTTGTCACTCTGTTTCTTCCCCGTGTTGTCACTCCATCTCCTCCCCGTGTTGTCACTCTAACTCCTCCTAATATTGTCAATCTAACTCCTCTGCATGTTGTCACTCCAGCTCCTCCCAGTGTTGTCTCTCTAACTCCTCCCAGTGTTGTCACTCTAACCTCTCCCCCTGTTGTTACTCTATCTCCTCACCATGTTGTCACTATATATTCTCCCCGTGTTGTCACTCTAACCTCTCCTGTGTTGTCACTCGAACTCCTCCCCGTGTTGTCACTCTAACTCCTTCCCGTGTTGTCCCTCTAACTTCTCCCCGTGTTGTCCCTGTAACTCCTTCCCGTGTTGTCACTCTAACTCCTTCCCGTGTTGTCCCTCTAACTTCTCCCCGTGTTGTCCCTGTAACTCCTCCCCGTGTTGTCACGCTAACTCCTCCCCGTGTTGTCACTCTAACCTTTTCCCATACTGTGATGCTAACTCCTCCCCGTGTTGTCCCTCTAGCATCTCCGTATGTTATCCCTCTAACTCTTCCCCATGTTGTCACTCTAACCTCTCCTGTGTTGTCACTCTAACTTCTGCCCGTGTTGTCCCTCTAACTCCTCCCCGTGTTGTCACTCTATCTCTTAGCCGTTTTGTCACTCTAACTTCTCCCCGTGTTGTCACTCTATCTCCTCCCCGTGTTGTCACTCTAACCCCTCCCTGTGTTGTCACTCTAACTTATCCCCGTGTTGTAACTCTATTGCCTCCCCATGTTGCCACTCTAACTCCTCCCTGTGTTGTTACTCTAACTTATCCCCGTCTTGTCACTCTAGCTCCTCCACGTGTTGTTACTCTAACTCCTCCCCATGTTGTCACTCTAACTCCTCCCCGTTTTGTCACTCTTAATTCTCCCTGTGTTGTCCCTCTTACTCCTCCCCATGTTTTCACTCTAACTTCTTCCCGTGTTGTCACTCCTTCTCCTCCTCGTGTTGTCACTCTATCTCTTCCTCATGTTGTCACTCCAACTCCTCCCCGTGTTGTCACTCAAAACTCTCCCCGTGTTGTCACTCATACTCTTCCCCGTGTTGTTACTCTAACTCCTCCCCATTTTGTCACTCTTTCTCCCGCCCATGTTGTTACTCTAACTGCTCCCCATGTTCTCAATCTATCTCCTCCCCATGTTGTCTCTCTATCTCCTCCCCGTGTTATCACTCTAAACTCTCCCGTGTTGTCACTTTTGCTCCTCCCCAGATTGTCACTCTTACTCCTTCCCGTGTTGTCACTCGAACCTCTCCCCGTGTTGTCACTCAAACCTCTCCCCGTGTTGTCACTCGAACCTCTCCCCGTGTTGTCACTCTGTCTCCTCCCCATGTTGTCACTCCATCTCCTCCCCCTGTTGTCCCTCTAACTCCTGTCTCCTCCCTGTGTTGTCACTCTGTCTCCTCCCCATGTTGTCACCCTAATTTCTCCCCGTGTTGTCACTCTTACTGCTCCGCGTGTTGTCACTCTAACTTATCCCCATGTTGTCACTCTATCTCCTCCCCATGTTGTCACTCTATCTCCTCCCCGTATTTTCACACTATCTCCTCCCCATGTTGTCACTCTAACTCCTCCCATGTTGTCAATCTATCTCCTCCCTGTGTTGTCCCTGTAACTTATCCCCGTGTTGTCACTCTTTCTCCTCCCCGTGTTGTCACTCTAGCTCCTCCCTGTGTTATCACTCTAATTCCTCCCCGTGTTGTCACCCTAATTTCTCCCCGTGTTGTCACTCTATCTCCTCTCCATGTAGTCACTCTGTCTCATCCCCAGATTGTCACTCTGTTTCCTCCCCGTGTTGTCACTCTTACTGCTCCCCGTGTTGTTACTCTAACTCCTCCCCGTGTTCTCACTCTATCTCCTCCTCGTGTTGTCACTCTATCTCCTCCCCGTGTTTTCACACTATCTCCTCCCCATGTTGTCACTCTAACTCCTCCCGTGTTGTCACTCTCACTCCTCCCGTGTTGTCACTCTAGCTCCTCCCTGTGTTATCACTCTAATTTTTCCCCGTGTTGTCACTCTAACTCCTCCCTTTGTCGTTACTCTAACTCCTCCCTGTGTCGTCACTCTAACTCCTCCCCGTTTTGTCACTCTAACCTCTCCCCGTGTTTTCCCTCTAACTCCTCCCCGTGTTGTCACTCTTACTCCCCCCGTGTTGTCACTCTAACTCTTCCCCATGTTGTTACTCTAACTCCTCCTCGTGTTGTCACTCAAACCTCTCCCCGTGTTGTCACTCTATCTTCTCCCAGTGTTGTCACTCTAACTCCTCCCCGTGTTGTCACTCTAACTCTTTCCCGTGTTGTTACTCTAACTCCTCCCCGTGTTGTTACTCTAACTCCTTCCCGTGTTGTCACTCAAACTTCTCCCCGTGTTGTCACTCTAACTTCTCCCCGTGTTGTTACTCTAAATCCTCCCCGTGTTGTCACTCTTACTCCTCCCCGTGTTGTTACTCTAACTCCTCCGCACGTTCTCACTCTATCTCCTCCCCGTGTTTTCACTCTATCTCCTCTCCGTGTTATCACTCTAACCTCTCCCGTGTTGTCACTTTAGCTCCTTCGCAGGTTGTCACTCTAACTCCTCCCCAGTGTTGTCACTCTATCTCCTCCCCGTGTTTTCACTCTAACCTCTCCTGTGTTGTCACTCTAACTCCTCCACGTGTTGTTACTCTAACTCCTCCCTGTGTTGTCACTCTATCTCCTCCCCGTTTTGTCACTGTAACTCCTTCTCATGTTGTAACTCGAACTCCTCCCCGTGTTGTCACTCTAACCTTTTCCCATGTTGTGATTCTAACTACTCCCCCTCTTGTCCCTCTAACTTCTCCCCGTGTTGTCACTCTAACTCCTCCTAGTGTTGTCACTCTAACCTTTTCCCGTGTTGTCACTCTAACTCCTACCTGTGTTGTCACTCTAACTCCTCCCCATGTTGTTACTCTAACTCCTTGCCGTGTTGTCACTCTAACCTCCCCCGTGTTGTCACTCTAACCCTTTCCCGTGTTGTGATTCTAACTCCTCCCCATGTTGTCACTCTAACTCCTTCCTGTGTTGTCTCTCTAAATCCTCCCCGTGTTGTTACTCTAACCCTTTCTCGTGTTGTCACTCTAACTCCTCCCCATGTTGTCACTCAAACTCCTCCCCGTGTTGTCACTCCATCTCCTCCCCATGTTGTCACTCTAACTCCTCCCCGTGTTGTCACTCCATCTCCTCCCCTTGTTTTCACTCTATCTCCTCCCCATGTTGTCACTCTAACCTCTGCCCATGTTGTCTCTCTATCTCCTCCCCGTGTTGTCACTCTATCTCCTCCCCGTGTTGTCACTCTAACTCCTCCCCGTGTTGTCACTCTAACCTTTTCCTGTGCTGTGATGCTAACTCCTCCCCGTGTTGTCACTCTATCTCTTCCCTGTGTTGTCACTCTAACTTCTCCTCGTGTTGTCACTCTATCTCCTCCCCGTGTTGACACTCTACCTCCTCCCTGTTTTGTCCCTCTAACTTATCCCTGTGTTGTCACTCTATCTCCTCCACGTGTTGTCACTCTAACTCCGCCCCGTGTTGTCACTCTTACTCTCCCCGTGTTGTCACTCTAACTCTTCCCCGTGTTGTCACTCTAACTCCTTCACAGGTTGTCACTGTATCTTCTCCCCGTGTTGTCACTCTAACTCCTCCCCAGTTTGTCACTCTATCTCCTCCCCGTGTTATCACTCTAACATCTCCTCACCGTGTTATCACTCTAACTCCTCCACGTGTTGTTACTCTAACTCCTCCCTGTGTTGTCACTCTATCTCCTCCCCGTTTTGTCACTGTAACTCCTTCCCATGTTGTGACTCTAACTCCTCCCCGTGTTGTCACTCTAACCTTTTCCCATGTTGTGATTCTAACTACTCCCCCTCTTGTCCCTCTAACTTCTCCCCGTGTTGTCACTCTAACTCCTCCCAGTGTTGTTACTCCAACCTTTTCCCGTGTTGTCACTCTAACTCCTACCTGTGTTGTGATGCTAACTCCTCCCCATGTTGTCACTCTAACTCCTTCCTGTGTCGTCTCTCTAAATCCTCCCCATGTTGTCACTCTAACTTCTCACCGTGTTGTCACTCTATCTCCTCCCCGTGTTGTCACTCTAACCCCTCCCTGTGTTGTCACTCTAACTTAACCCCGTGTTGTAACTCTATTGCCTCCCCATGTTGCCAGTCTAACTCCTCCCTGTGTTGTTACTCTAACTCCTCCCCATGTTGTCACTCTAACTTCTTCCCGTGTTGTCACTCTTTCTCCTCCTCGTGTTGTTACTCTATCTCTTCCTCATGTTGTCACTCCAACTCCTCCCCGTGTTGTCACTCAAAACTCTCCCCGTGTTGTCACTCATACTCTTCCCCGTGTTGTTACTCTAACTCCTCCCCATTTTGTCACTCTTTCTCCCGCCCATGTTGTTACTCTAACTCCTCCCCATGTTCTCAATCTATCTCCTCCCCATGTTGTCTCTCTATCTCCTCCCCGTGTTATCACTCTAAACTCTCCCGTGTTGTCACTTTTGCTCCTCCCCAGATTGTCACTCTTACTCCTCCCCGTGTTGACACTCGAACCTCTCCCCGTGTTGTCACTCGAACCTCTCCCCGTGTTGTCACTCTGTCTCCTCCCCATGATGTCACTCCATCTCCTCCCCGTTGTCCCTCTAACTCCTGTCTCCTCCCCGTGTTGTCACTCTGTCTCCTCCCCATGTTGTCACTCTGTCTCCTCCCCGTGTTGTCACTCTAATTCCTCCCCATGTTGTCACTCTTACTGCTCCGCATGTTGTCACTCTAACTTATACCCATGTTGTCACTCTGTCTCCTCCTCGTGTTGTCACTCTATCTCCTCCCCATGTTGTCACTCTAACTCCTCCCCATGTTGTCACTCTATCTCCTCCCCGTATTTTCACGCTATCTCCTCCCCATGTTGTCACTCTAACTCCTCCCATGTTGTCAATCTATCTCCTCCCTGTGTTGTCCCTGTAACTTATCCCCATGTTGTCACTCTTTCTCTTCCCCGTGTTGTCACTCTAGCTCCTCCCTGTGTTATCACTCTAATTCCTCCCCGTGCTGTCACCCTAATTTCTCCCCGTGTTGTCACTCTATCTCCTCTCCATGTAGTCACTCTGTCTCATCCCCAGATTGTCACTCTGTTTCCTCCCCGTGTTGTCACTCTTACTGCTCCCCGTGTTGTTACTCTAACTCCTCCCCGTGTTCTCACTCTATCTCCTCCTCGTGTTGTCACTCTATCTCCTCCCCATGTTGTCACTCTATCTCCTCCCCGTGTTTTCACACTATCTCCTCCCCATGTTGTCACTCTAACTCCTCCCGTGTTGTCACTCTAATTTTTCCCCGTGTTGTCACTCTAACTCCTCCCTTTGTCGTTACTCTAACTCCTCCCTGTGTCGTCACTCTAAGTCCTCCCCGTTTTGTCACTCTAACATCTCCCCGTGTTTTCCCTCTAACTCCTCCCCGTGTTGTCACTCTTACTCCCCCCGTGTTGTCACTCTAACTCTTCCCCATGTTGTTACTCTAACTCCTCCTCGTGTCGTCACTCAGACTCCTCCCCGTGTTGTCACTCAAACCTCTCCCCGTGTTGTCAGTCTTACTGCTCCCCGTGTTGTCATTCTAACTCCTCCCCGTGTTGTCACTCTATCTCCTCCTCGTATTGTCACTCTATCTCCTCCCCGTGTTGTCACTCTATCTCCTCCCCGTGTTTTCACACTATCTTCTCCCCGTGTTGTCACTCTAGCTCCTCCCTGTGTTATCACTCTAATTTATCCCCGTGTTGTCACTCTAACTCCTCCCTGTGTTGTTACTCTAACTCCTCCCTGTGTCGTCACTCTAACTCCTCCCCGTTTTGTCACTCTAACCTCTCCCCGTGTTTTCCCTCTAACTCCTCCCTGTGTTGTCACTCTTACTCCCCCTGTGTTGTCACTCTAACTCTTCCCCATGTTGTTACTCTAACTCCTCCTCGTGTTGTCACTCTATCTTCTCCCTGTGTTGTCACTCTAACTCCTCCCCGTGTTGTCACTCTTACTCCCCCGTGTTGTCACTCTAACTCCTCCCCGTGTTGTTACTCTAACTCCTCCCCGTGTTGTCACTTTTATTCCTCCCCAGGCTGTCCCTCTAACTCCTCCCCGTGTTGTCACTCTAATGCCTCCCCGTGTTGTCACTCTAACTTCTCCCCCTGTTGTCACTCTAACTTCTCCCCCTGTTGTCACTCTAACTCCTTCCCGTGTTGTCACTCTAACTCCTCCCAATGTTGTCACTCTAATTCCACCCAGTATTGTCACTCTAACCTCTCTCCATGTTGTCACTCTAACTCCTCCCCATGTTGTCACTCCATCTCCTCCTCGTGTTGTCACTCCATCTCCTCCCAGTGTTGTCACTCTAACCTCTCCTGTGTTGTCACTCTGTCTCATCCCCAGGTTGTCACTCTGTTTCTTCCCCGTGTTGTCACTCCATCTCCTCCCCGTGTTGTCACTCTAACTCCTCCTAATATTGTCAATCTAACTCCTCTGCATGTTGTCACTCCAGCTCCTCCCAGTGTTGTCTCTCTAACTCCTCCCAGTGTTGTCACTCTAACCTCTCCCCCTGTTGTTACTCTATCTCCTCACCATGTTGTCACTATATATTCTCCCCGTGTTGTCACTCTAACCTCTCCTGTGTTGTCACTCGAACTCCTCCCCGTGTTGTCACTCTAACTCCTTCCCGTGTTGTCCCTCTAACTTCTCCCCGTGTTGTCCCTGTAACTCCTTCCCGTGTTGTCACTCTAACTCCTTCCCGTGTTGTCCCTCTAACTTCTCCCCGTGTTGTCCCTGTAACTCCTCCCCGTGTTGTCACGCTAACTCCTCCCCGTGTTGTCACTCTAACCTTTTCCCATACTGTGATGCTAACTCCTCCCCGTGTTGTCCCTCTAGCATCTCCGTATGTTATCCCTCTAACTCTTCCCCATGTTGTCACTCTAACCTCTCCTGTGTTGTCACTCTAACTTCTGCCCGTGTTGTCCCTCTAACTCCTCCCCGTGTTGTCACTCTATCTCTTAGCCGTTTTGTCACTCTAACTTCTCCCCGTGTTGTCACTCTATCTCCTCCCCGTGTTGTCACTCTAACCCCTCCCTGTGTTGTCACTCTAACTTATCCCCGTGTTGTAACTCTATTGCCTCCCCATGTTGCCACTCTAACTCCTCCCTGTGTTGTTACTCTAACTTATCCCCGTCTTGTCACTCTAGCTCCTCCACGTGTTGTTACTCTAACTCCTCCCCATGTTGTCACTCTAACTCCTCCCCGTTTTGTCACTCTTAATTCTCCCTGTGTTGTCCCTCTTACTCCTCCCCATGTTTTCACTCTAACTTCTTCCCGTGTTGTCACTCCTTCTCCTCCTCGTGTTGTCACTCTATCTCTTCCTCATGTTGTCACTCCAACTCCTCCCCGTGTTGTCACTCAAAACTCTCCCCGTGTTGTCACTCATACTCTTCCCCGTGTTGTTACTCTAACTCCTCCCCATTTTGTCACTCTTTCTCCCGCCCATGTTGTTACTCTAACTGCTCCCCATGTTCTCAATCTATCTCCTCCCCATGTTGTCTCTCTATCTCCTCCCCGTGTTATCACTCTAAACTCTCCCGTGTTGTCACTTTTGCTCCTCCCCAGATTGTCACTCTTACTCCTTCCCGTGTTGTCACTCGAACCTCTCCCCGTGTTGTCACTCAAACCTCTCCCCGTGTTGTCACTCGAACCTCTCCCCGTGTTGTCACTCTGTCTCCTCCCCATGTTGTCACTCCATCTCCTCCCCCTGTTGTCCCTCTAACTCCTGTCTCCTCCCTGTGTTGTCACTCTGTCTCCTCCCCATGTTGTCACCCTAATTTCTCCCCGTGTTGTCACTCTTACTGCTCCGCGTGTTGTCACTCTAACTTATCCCCATGTTGTCACTCTATCTCCTCCCCATGTTGTCACTCTATCTCCTCCCCGTATTTTCACACTATCTCCTCCCCATGTTGTCACTCTAACTCCTCCCATGTTGTCAATCTATCTCCTCCCTGTGTTGTCCCTGTAACTTATCCCCGTGTTGTCACTCTTTCTCCTCCCCGTGTTGTCACTCTAGCTCCTCCCTGTGTTATCACTCTAATTCCTCCCCGTGTTGTCACCCTAATTTCTCCCCGTGTTGTCACTCTATCTCCTCTCCATGTAGTCACTCTGTCTCATCCCCAGATTGTCACTCTGTTTCCTCCCCGTGTTGTCACTCTTACTGCTCCCCGTGTTGTTACTCTAACTCCTCCCCGTGTTCTCACTCTATCTCCTCCTCGTGTTGTCACTCTATCTCCTCCCCGTGTTTTCACACTATCTCCTCCCCATGTTGTCACTCTAACTCCTCCCGTGTTGTCACTCTCACTCCTCCCGTGTTGTCACTCTAGCTCCTCCCTGTGTTATCACTCTAATTTTTCCCCGTGTTGTCACTCTAACTCCTCCCTTTGTCGTTACTCTAACTCCTCCCTGTGTCGTCACTCTAACTCCTCCCCGTTTTGTCACTCTAACCTCTCCCCGTGTTTTCCCTCTAACTCCTCCCCGTGTTGTCACTCTTACTCCCCCCGTGTTGTCACTCTAACTCTTCCCCATGTTGTTACTCTAACTCCTCCTCGTGTTGTCACTCAAACCTCTCCCCGTGTTGTCACTCTATCTTCTCCCAGTGTTGTCACTCTAACTCCTCCCCGTGTTGTCACTCTAACTCTTTCCCGTGTTGTTACTCTAACTCCTCCCCGTGTTGTTACTCTAACTCCTTCCCGTGTTGTCACTCAAACTTCTCCCCGTGTTGTCACTCTAACTTCTCCCCGTGTTGTTACTCTAAATCCTCCCCGTGTTGTCACTCTTACTCCTCCCCGTGTTGTTACTCTAACTCCTCCGCACGTTCTCACTCTATCTCCTCCCCGTGTTTTCACTCTATCTCCTCTCCGTGTTATCACTCTAACCTCTCCCGTGTTGTCACTTTAGCTCCTTCGCAGGTTGTCACTCTAACTCCTCCCCAGTGTTGTCACTCTATCTCCTCCCCGTGTTTTCACTCTAACCTCTCCTGTGTTGTCACTCTAACTCCTCCACGTGTTGTTACTCTAACTCCTCCCTGTGTTGTCACTCTATCTCCTCCCCGTTTTGTCACTGTAACTCCTTCTCATGTTGTAACTCGAACTCCTCCCCGTGTTGTCACTCTAACCTTTTCCCATGTTGTGATTCTAACTACTCCCCCTCTTGTCCCTCTAACTTCTCCCCGTGTTGTCACTCTAACTCCTCCTAGTGTTGTCACTCTAACCTTTTCCCGTGTTGTCACTCTAACTCCTACCTGTGTTGTCACTCTAACTCCTCCCCATGTTGTTACTCTAACTCCTTGCCGTGTTGTCACTCTAACCTCCCCCGTGTTGTCACTCTAACCCTTTCCCGTGTTGTGATTCTAACTCCTCCCCATGTTGTCACTCTAACTCCTTCCTGTGTTGTCTCTCTAAATCCTCCCCGTGTTGTTACTCTAACCCTTTCTCGTGTTGTCACTCTAACTCCTCCCCATGTTGTCACTCAAACTCCTCCCCGTGTTGTCACTCCATCTCCTCCCCATGTTGTCACTCTAACTCCTCCCCGTGTTGTCACTCCATCTCCTCCCCTTGTTTTCACTCTATCTCCTCCCCATGTTGTCACTCTAACCTCTGCCCATGTTGTCTCTCTATCTCCTCCCCGTGTTGTCCCTCTATCTCCTCCCCGTGTTGTCACTCTAACTCCTCCCCGTGTTGTCACTCTAACCTTTTCCTGTGCTGTGATGCTAACTCCTCCCCGTGTTGTCACTCTATCTCTTCCCTGTGTTGTCACTCTAACTTCTCCTCGTGTTGTCACTCTATCTCCTCCCCGTGTTGACACTCTACCTCCTCCCTGTTTTGTCCCTCTAACTTATCCCTGTGTTGTCACTCTATCTCCTCCACGTGTTGTCACTCTAACTCCGCCCCGTGTTGTCACTCTTACTCTCCCCGTGTTGTCACTCTAACTCTTCCCCGTGTTGTCACTCTAACTCCTTCACAGGTTGTCACTGTATCTTCTCCCCGTGTTGTCACTCTAACTCCTCCCCAGTTTGTCACTCTATCTCCTCCCCGTGTTATCACTCTAACATCTCCTCACCGTGTTATCACTCTAACTCCTCCACGTGTTGTTACTCTAACTCCTCCCTGTGTTGTCACTCTATCTCCTCCCCGTTTTGTCACTGTAACTCCTTCCCATGTTGTGACTCTAACTCCTCCCCGTGTTGTCACTCTAACCTTTTCCCATGTTGTGATTCTAACTACTCCCCCTCTTGTCCCTCTAACTTCTCCCCGTGTTGTCACTCTAACTCCTCCCAGTGTTGTTACTCCAACCTTTTCCCGTGTTGTCACTCTAACTCCTACCTGTGTTGTGATGCTAACTCCTCCCCATGTTGTCACTCTAACTCCTTCCTGTGTCGTCTCTCTAAATCCTCCCCATGTTGTCACTCTAACCCTTTATCGTGTTGTCACTCTAACTCCTCCCCATGTTGTCACTCAAACTCCTCCCCGTGTCGTCACTCTATCTCCTCCCCATGTTGTGTCTCTAACTCCTCCCCGTGTTGTCACTCCATCTCCTCCCCTTGTTTTCACTCTATCTCCTCCCCATGTTGTCACTCTAACCTCTGCCCATGTTGTCTCTCTATCTCCTCCCCGTGTTGTCCCTCTATCTCCTCCCTGTGTTGTCACTCTAACTCCTCCCCGTGTTGTCACTCTAACCTTTTCCTGTGCTGTGATGCTAACTCCTCCCCGTGTTGTCACTCTATCTCTTCCCTGTGTTGTCACTCCAACTTCTCCTCGTGTTGTCACTCTATCTCCTCCCCGTGTTGACACTCTACCTCCTCCCTGTTTTGTCCCTCTAACTTATCCCTGTGTTGTCACTCTATCTCCTCCACGTGAAGTCACTCTAACTCCTCCCCGTGTTGTCACTCGAACCTCTCCCCGTGTTGTCACTCGAACCTCTCCCCGTGTTGTCACTCGAACCTCTCCCCGTGTTGTCACTCTGTCTCCTCCCCATGTTGTCACTCCATCTCCTCCCCCTGTTGTCCCTCTAACTCCTGTCTCCTCCCCGTGTTGTCACTCTGTCTCCTCCCCGTGTTGTCACTCTAATTCCTCCCCGTGTTGTCACCCTAATTTCTCCCCGTGTTGTCACTCTTACTGCTCCGCGTGTTGTCACTCTAACTTATCCCCATGTTGTCACTCTATCTCCTCCCCATGTTGTCACTCTAACTCCTCCCCATGTTGTCATTCTATCTCCTCCCCGTATTTTCACACTATCTCCTCCCCATGTTGTCACTCTAACTCCTCCCATGTTGTCAATCTATCTCCTCCCTGTGTTGTCCCTGTAACTTATCCCCGTGTTGTCACTCTTTCTCCTCCCCCTGTTGTCCCTCTAACTCCTGTCTCCTCCCCGTGTTGTCACTCTGTCTCCTCCCCGTGTTGTCACTCTAATTCCTCCCCGTGTTGTCACCCTAATTTCTCCACGTGTTGTCACTCTTATTGCTCCGCGTGTTGTCACTCTAACGTATCCCCATGTTGTCACTCTGTCTCCTCCTCGTGTTGTCACTCTATCTCCTCCCCATGTTGTCACTCTATCTCCTCCCCATGTTGTCATTCTATCTCCTCCCCGTATTTTCACACTATCTCCTCCCCATGTTGTCACTCTAACTCCTCCCATGTTGTCAATCTATCTCCTCCCTATGTTGTCCCTGTAACTTATCCCCGTGTTGTCACTCTTTCTCCTCCCCGTGTTGTCACTCTAGCTCCTCCCTGTGTTATCACTCTAATTCCTCCCCGTGTTGTCACCCTAATTTCTCCCCGTGTTGTCACTCTATCTCCTCTCCATGTAGTCACTCTGTCTCATCCCCAGGTTGTCACTCTGTTTCCTCCCCGTGTTGTCACTCTTACTGCTCCCCGTGTTGTTACTCTAACTCCTCCCCGTGTTCTCACTCTATCTCCTCCTCGTGTTGTCACTCTATCTCCTCCCCATGTTGTCACTCTAACTCCTCCCCATGTTGTCACGCTAACTCCTCCCCGTGTTTTCACACTATCTCCTCCCCATGTTGTCACTCTAACTCCTCCCGTATTGTCAATCTAGCTCCTCCCTGTGTTATCACTCTAATTTTTCCCCGTGTTGTCACTCTAACTCCTCCCTTTGTCGTTACTCTAACTCCTCCCTGTGTCGTCACTCTAACTCCTCCCCGTTTTGTCACTCTAACCTCTCCCCGTGTTTTCCCTCTAACTCCTCCCCGTGTTGTCACTCTTACTCCCCCCGTGTTGTCACTCTAACTCCTCCCCATGTTGTTACTCTAACTCCTCCTCGTGTTGTCACTCAAACCTCTCCCCGTGTTGTCACTCTAACTCCGCCCCGTGTTGTCACTCTAACTCCTCCCCGTGTTGTCACTCTAACCCCTCCCTGTGTTGTCACTCTAACTTATCCCCGTGTTGTAACTCTAATGCCTTCCCATGTTGCCACTCTAACTCCTCCCTGTGTTGTTACTCTAACTTATCCCCGTGTTGTCACTCTAGCTCCTCCCCGTGTTGTCCCTCTATCTCCTCCCCGTGTTGTCACTCTAACTCCTCCCCGTGTTGTCACTCTAACCTTTTCCTGTGCTGTGATGCTAACTCTTCCCCGTGTTGTCACTCTATCTCTTCCCTGTGTTGTCACTCTAACTTCTCCTCGTGTTGTCACTCTATCTCCTCACCGTGTTGACACTCTACCTCCTCCCTGTTTTGTCCCTCTAACTTATCCCTGTGTTGTCACTCTATCTCCTCCACGTGTTGTCACTCTAACTCCGCCCCGTGTTGTCACTCTTACTCTCCCCATGTTGTCACTCTAACTCTTCCCCGTGTTGTCACTCTAACTCCTTCACAGGTTGTCACTGTATCTTCTCCCCGTGTTGTCACTCTAACTCCTCCCCAGTTTGTCACTCTATCTCCTCCCCGTTTTATCACTCTAACATCTCCTCCCCGTGTTATCACTCTAACTCCTCCACGTGTTGTTACTCTAACTCCTCCCTGTGTTGTCACTCTATCTCCTCCCCGTTTTGTCACTGTAACTCCTTCCCATGTTGTGACTCTAACTCCTCCCCGTGTTGTCACTCTAACCTTTTCCCATGTTGTGATTCTAACTACTCCCCCTCTTGTCCCTCTAACTTCTCCCCGTGTTGTCACTCTAACTCCTCCCAGTGTTGTTACTCTAACCTTTTCCCGTGTTGTCACTCTAACTCCTACCTGTGTTGTGATGCTAACTCCTCCCCATGTTGTCACTCTAACTCCTTCCTGTGTCATCTCTCTAAATTCTCCCCGTGTTGTCACTCTAACCCTTTATCGTGTTGTCACTCTAACTCCTCCCCATGTTGTCACTCAAACTCCTCCCCGTGTCGTCACTCTATCTCCTCCCCATGTTGTCACTCTAACTCCTCCCCGTGTTGTCACTCCATCTCCTCCCCTTGTTTTCACTCTATCTCCTCCCCATGTTGTCACTCTAACCTCTGCCCATGTTGTCTCTCTATCTCCTCCCCGTGTTGTCCCTCTATCTCCTCCCTGTGTTGTCACTCTAACTCCTCCCCGTGTTGTCACTCTAACCTTTTCCTGTGCTGTGATGCTAACTCCTCCCCGTGTTGTCACTCTATCTCTTCCCTGTGTTGTCACTCCAACTTCTCCTCGTGTTGTCACTCTATCTCCTCCCCGTGTTGACACTCTACCTCCTCCCTGTTTTGTCCCTCTAACTTATCCCTGTGTTGTCACTCTATCTCCTCCACGTGAAGTCACTCTAACTCCTCCCCGTGTTGTCACTCGAACCTCTCCCCGTGTTGTCACTCGAACCTCTCCCCGTGTTGTCACTCGAACCTCTCCCCGTGTTGTCACTCTGTCTCCTCCCCATGTTGTCACTCCATCTCCTCCCCCTGTTGTCCCTCTAACTCCTGTCTCCTCCCCGTGTTGTCACTCTGTCTCCTCCCCGTGTTGTCACTCTAATTCCTCCCCATGTTGTCACCCTAATTTCTCCCCGTGTTGTCACTCTTACTGCTCCGCGTGTTGTCACTCTAACTTATCCCCATGTTGTCACTCTATCTCCTCCCCATGTTGTCACTCTAACTCCTCCCCATGTTGTCATTCTATCTCCACCCCGTATTTTCACACTATCTCCTCCCCATGTTGTCACTCTAACTCCTCCCATGTTGTCAATCTATCTCCTCCCTGTGTTGTCCCTGTAACTTATCCCCGTGTTGTCACTCTTTCTCCTCCCCGTGTTGTCACTCTAGCTCCTCCCTGTGTTATCACTCTAATTCCTCCCCGTGGTGTCACCCTAATTTCTCCCCGTGTTGTCACTCTATCTCCTCTCCATGTAGTCACTCTGTCTCATCCCCAGGTTGTCACTCTGTTTCCTCCCCATGTTGTCACTCTTACTGCTCCCCATGTTGTCATTCTAACTCCTCCCCGTGTTCTCACTCTATCTCCTCCTCGTGTTGTCACTCTATCTCCTCCCCATGTTGTCACTCTAACTCCTCCCCATGTTGTCACTCTAACTCCTCCCCGTGTTTTCACACTATCTCCTCCCCATGTTGTCACTCTAACTGCTCCCATGTTGTCACTCTAACTGCTCCCATGTTGTCACTCTAGCTCCTCCCTGTGTTATCACTCTAATTTTTCCCCGTGTTGTCACTCTAACTCCTCCCTTTGTCGTTACTCTAACTCCTCCCTGTGTCGTCACTCTAACTCCTCCCCGTTTTGTCACTCTAACCTCTCCCCGTGTTTTCCCTCTTACTCCCCCCGTGTTGTCACTCTAACTCTTCCCCATGTTGTTACTCTAACTCCTCCTCGTGTTGTCACTCTAACCTCTCCCCGTGTTGTCACTCTAACTCCGCCCCGTGTTGTCACTCTTACTCCCCCCGTGTTGTCACTCTAACTCTTCCCCATGTTGTTACTCTAACTCCTCCTCGTGTTGTCACTCTAACCTCTCCCCGTGTTGTCACTCTATCTCCTCCCCGTGTTGTCACTCTAACCCCTCCCTGTGTTGTCACTCTAACTTATCCCCGTGTTGTAACTCTAATGCCTTCCCATGTTGCCACTCTAACTCCTCCCTGTGTTGTTACTCTAACTTATCCCCATGTTGTCACTCTAGCTCCTCCCCGTGTTGTTACTCTAACTCCTCCCCATGTTGTCACTCTAACTCCTCCCCGTTTTGTCACTCTTAATTCTCCCTGTGTTGTCCCTCTTACTCCTCTCCATGTTGTCACTCTAACTTCTTCCCGTGTTGTCACTCTTTCTCCTCCTCGTGTTGTCACTCTATCTCTTCCTCATGTTGCCACTCCAACTCCTCCCCGTGTTGTCACTCAAAACTCTCCCCGTGTTGTCACTCATACTCTTCCCCGTGTTGTTACTCTAACTCCTCCCCATTTTGTCACTCTTTCTCCCGCCCATGTTGTTACTCTAACTCCTCCCCATGTTCTCAATCTATCTCCTCCCCATGTTGTCTCTCTATCTCCTCCCCGTGTTATCACTCTAAACTCTCCCGTGTTGTCACTTTTGCTCCTCCCCAGATTGTCACTCTTACTCCTCCCCGTGTTGTCACTCGAACCTCTCCCTGTGTTGTCACTTGAACCTCTCCCCGTGTTGTCACTCGAACCTCTCCCCGTGTTGTCACTCGAACCTCTCCCCGTGTTGTCACTCTGTCTCCTCCCCATGTTGTCACTCCATCTCCTCCCCCTGTTGTCCCTCTAACTCCTGTCTCCTCCCCGTGTTGTCACTCTGTCTCCTCCCCGTGTTGTCACTCTGTCTCCTCCCCGTGTTGTCACTCTAATTCCTCCCCGTGTTGTCACCCTAATTTCTCCCCGTGTTGTCACTCTTACTGCTCCGCGTGTTGTCACTCTAACTTATCCCCATGTTGTCACTCTGTCTCCTCCTCGTGTTGTCACTCTATCTCCTCCCCATGTTGTCACTCTAACTCCTCCCCATGTTGTCACTCTATCTCCTCCCCGTATTTTCACACTATCTCCTCCCCATGTTGTCACTCTAACTCCTCCCATGTTGTCAATCTATCTCCTCCCTGTGTTGTCCCTGTAACTTATCCCCGTGTTGTCACTCTTTCTCCTCCCCGTGTTGTCACTCTAGCTCCTCCCTGTGTTATCACTCTAATTCCTCCCCGTGTTGTCACCCTAATTTCTCCCCGTGTTGTCACTCTATCTCCTCCCGTGTTGTCACTCTAGCTCCTCCCTGTGTTATCACTCTAATTTTTCCCCGTGTTGTCACTCTAACTCCTCCCTTTGTCGTTACTCTAACTCCTCCCTGTGTCGTCACTCTAACTCCTCCCCATTTTGTCACTCTAACCTCTCCCTGTGTTTTCCCTCTAACTCCTCCCCGTGTTGTCACTCTTACTCCCCCCGTGTTGTCACTCTAACTCTTCCCCATGTTGTTACTCTAACTCCTCCTCGTGTTGTCACTCAAACCTCTCCCCGTGTTGTCACTCTAACTCTTCCCCATGTTGTTATTCTAACTCCTCCTCGTGTTGTCACTCAAACCTCTCCCCGTGTTGTCACTCTATCTTCTCCCAGTGTTGTCACTCTAACTCCTCCCCGTGTTGTCACTCTTACTCCCCCCGTGTTGTCACTCTAACTCTTTCCCGTGTTGTTACTCTAACTCCTCCCCGTGTTGTTACTCTAACTCCTTCCCGTGTGGTCACTCAAACCTCTCCCTGTGTTGTCACTCTTACTCTTCCCCGTGTTGTCACTCTAACTCCTCCCCGTGTTGTTACTCTAACTCCTCCCCATGTTGTCACTCTTACTCCTCCCCGTGTTGTTACTCTAACTCCTCCGCACGTTCTCACTCTATCGTCTCCCCGTGTTTTCACTCTATCTCCTCTCCGTGTTATCACTCTAACCTCTCCCGTGTTGTCACTTTAGCTCCTTCGCAGGTTGTCACTCTAACTCCTCCCCAGTGTTGTCACTCTATCTCCTCCCCGTTTTGTCACTGTAACTCCTTCTCATGTTGTAACTCTAACTCCTCCCCGTGTTGTCACTCTAACCTTTTCCCATGTTGTGATTCTAACTACTCCCCCTCTTGTCCCTCTAACTTCTCCCCGTGTTGTCACTCTAACCTTTTCCCGTGTTGTCACTCTAACTCCTACCTGTGTTGTCACTCTAACTCCTCCCCATGTTGTTACTCTAACTCCTTGCCGTGTTGTCAGTCTAACCTCCCCCGTGTTGTCACTCTAACCCTTTCCCGTGTTGTGATTCTAACTCCTCCCCATGTTGTCACTCTAACTCCGTCCTGTGTTGTCTCTCTAAATCCTCCCCGTGTTGTCACTCTAACCCTTTCTCGTGTTGTCACTCTAACTCCTCCCCATGTTGTCACTCAAACTCCTCCCCGTGTTGTCACTCCATCTCCTCCCCATGTTGTCACTCTAACTCCTCCCCGTGTTGTCACTCCATCTCCTCCCCTTGTTTTCACTCTATCTCCTCCCCATGTTGTCACTCTAACCTCCCCCGTGTTGTCACTCTATCTCCTCCCCGTGTTGTCACTCTAACCCTTTCCCGTGTTGTGATTCTAACTCCTCCCCGTGTTGTCACTCTAACCTTTTCCTGTGCTGTGATGCTAACTCTTCCCCGTGTTGTCACTCTATCTCTTCCCCGTGTTGTCACTCTAACTTCTCCCCGTGTTGTCACTCTATCTCCTCCCCGTGTTGACACTCTACCTCCTCCCTGTTTTGTCTCTCTAACTTATCCCTGTGTTGTCACTCTATCTCCTCCACGTGTTGTCACTCTAACTCCGCCCCGTGTTGTCACTCTTACTCTTCCCCGTGTTGTCACTCTAACTCCTTCGCAGGTTGTCACTGTATCTTCTCCCCGTGTTGTCGCTCTAACATCTCCTCCCCGTGTTATCACTCTAACCTCTCCTGTGTTGTCACTCTAACTCCTCCACGTGTTGTTACTCTAACTCCTCCCTGTGTTGTCACTCTATCTCCTCCCCGTTTTGTCACTGTAACTCCTTCCCATGTTGTGACTCTAACTCCTCCCCGTGTTGTCACTCTAACCTTTTCCCATGTTGTGATTCTAACTACTCCCCCTCTTGTCCCTCTAACTTCTCCCCGTGTTGTCACTCTAACTCCTCCCAGTGTTGTCACTCTAACCTTTTCCTGTGTTGTCACTCTAACTCCTACCTGTGTTGTGATTCTAACTCCTCCCCATGTTGTCACTCTAACTCCTTCCTGTGTCGTCTCTCTAAATCCTCCCCATGTTGTCACTCTAACCCTTTATCGTGTTGTCACTCTAACTCATCCCCATGTTGTCACTCAAACTCCTCCCCGTGTCGTCACTCTATCTCCTCCCCATGTTGTCACTCTAACTCCTCCCCGTGTTGTCACTCCATCTCCTCCCCTTGTTTTCACTCTATCTCCTCCCCATGTTGTCACTCTAACCTCTGCCCATGTTGTCTCTCTTTCTCCTCCCCGTGTTGTCCCTCTATCTCCTCCCTGTGTTGTCACTCTAACTCCTCCCCGTGTTGTCACTCTAACCTTTTCCTGTGCTGTGATGCTAACTCCTCCCCGTGTTGTCACTCTATCTCTTCCCTGTGTTGTCACTCTAACTTCTCCTCGTGTTGTCACTCTATCTCCTCCCCGTGTTGACACTCTACCTCCTCCCTGTTTTGTCCCTCTAACTTATCCCTGTGTTGTCACTCTATCTCCTCCACGTGAAGTCACTCTAACTCCTCCCTGTGTTGTCAGCCTAACTTATCCCCATGTTGTCACTCTAACTCCTCCCCGTGTCGTCACTCTAACTCCTCCCCGTGTTGTCACTCTAACCTCTCCCCGTGTTGTCACTCTAACTCCTCCCCGTGTTGTCACTCTAACTTCTCCCCGTGTTGTCACTCTAACTCCGCCCCGTGTTGTCACTCTTACTCTCCCCGTGTTGTCACTCTAACTCTTCCCCGTGTTGTCACTCTAACTCCTCCCCGTGTTGTCACTCAAACCTCTCCCCATGTTCTCACTCTATCTCCTCCCCGTGTTGTCACTCTATCTCCTCTCCGTGTTATCACTCTAACCTCTCCTGTGTTGTCACTTTAACTCCTCCACAGGTTGTCACTCTAACTTCTCCCTAGGTTGTCACTCTAACTCCTCCCCGTGTTGTCACTCTAACCCTTTCCCGTGTTGTCACTCTGACTCCTCCCCATGTTGTCACTCTAACTCCTTCCCGTGTTGTCACTCTGACTCCTCCCCATGTTGTCACTCTGACTCCTCCCCGTGTTGTCACTCTAACCCTTTCCCGTGTTGTCACTCTATCTCCTCCCTGTGTTGTCACTCTAAATCCTCCCCGTGTTGTCGCTCTAACCTCTCCCATGTTGTCACTCTAACTCCTCCCTGTGTTGTCACTCTTACCTCTCCCCGTGTTGTCACTCTAACCTCTCCCCGTGTTGTCACTCTAACTGCTTCCCGGGTTGTCACTCTAACCTCTCCCCGGGTTCTCTCTCTAACTCCTCCCCTGCACTTAAGTTGTTACTGTTACCGCTCACCTGTCTTGTGATATTAGAAATGTTTTTGTCTTTATATTTGTTTCTTTGGAGGTGTTTTCTCATTTTCCTTAAACAGCTTTCTTTTTTTATTTTTTAGCTCAAGTGTTGTGGCTGGACTGGTTCCTCAAACTGGACTGCAAATTTGATCATCCAGAACAGCACTCAGAAACAGTTTCCCTGTTCCTGCTTCCAAGAGAATGCCACAATCCTGACTACAGGATTCTGTACGGGTGATATGAGCAAGCCTGTCAATGTGAGTGTTCGTACATCCTTAATGTTTCAATCCAATCTGTCCCCTAAAATTGTCCTTTTTTCTGGACAGTACAGTAGATGAATTTCACAATCTTCAGGCACATTTCACACATTGTGATAATTTGGAACTCAGAAGGCTGACAATAGATGTTGAACCTTCCTTACAAGAAGTACACTCCCAGGATGGAGGTTGCTCTTTTCGATGAGGACACTACCTCATGGAGTCCATTTTCAACTTAACGTCCAACTGTAAACCTGGAGTTGTGATTGGCTCACTCATGTCATTCATCCTCCAGTTTTCATTACCAAATTATCTGATCCATTTCCCCATACACAAACAGTAGCTGCAAATGTAATAACTACCTTTAACCTTCCACCAAACGCTTCCTCTGTCAAACACAACCCTTCACCAAACACAACCCTTGGCCAAATGCGGTCCTCAGTCGAGCATGGCACTCTGTCGAACGTGGCCTTCGGCCGAACTGAACCTATCAATCACCCTTAAACTACTTTGGCTTTGAACCTCCTGCATCAGGACCTCCCTTCAACTGGAACATCTTCCATCTTTAAACTGCTCCACCTTTTTAGCTACCTCTGTGAAGAAGGGAGGACTTTACTCCTGCCTTTCAGTTCACAGGTGCCTATTGGTTCTCCTGTGATGAACTAGCTCTCACAAGAAGCTAATCTGCTGTTCCACTGACAGGATCCTGGGAGATGAACGCTATCCTTCCTGAGTGAACAGTGCAGGATTTCAAAGACAGGATGTGGAATATGAAAACTGTAGTCAGTGCAGAAATAAGGAGCTCAGAACCTCTCTCCACCTCATCAGATCCTGCACCTTCTAAAACCTCAGCCAAGCTCCTTCATCAAAGGGAAAGATGTATTTTCTTTGCTGCGATTCCAACTTTTCAACATTGAAAGCAGATGTGAACTTTAAATTAAACAAGGAGATCCATCAAAATGATCCAGCACATTCCCTTTTTCTTTAGTGCTGTTAACATACTTACTCTACTTCTTAATCTGCTACTCCCGGTAAGTAACCCCTGAGTGATTGAGTTTCGGGGATGATCTCAACTGCAGCTCTGAAAACCAGAGGTTACTCTCATTGCAACCTGGTGCTTACACTTGCAGGTGACACGATTCCTAAACTGAAATGAAAGCTTCAGGATAAACCTTAACAAAGCAGTTTCATGCTCCTCTCCTACAGAGAATGCTATCCTTGTTCCCTCAGCGAATTCCCATACTTTCAATCTCCAGTTGGGTATGAAAGGCTGTGAGAAATTCCTTGCAAAGTGCAGGAATGGATTAATCCCACTTTTCCACACCATCTTCCAGGAATCTGGGAACCAGGAATCTGGGAAGCAGGACTCCTACTATAAACATCAATTTCAGTTCCAAATAGGCAGTACTCACTGTATTGAACATCATCTCCTGTATGCAGCAATTAGCAGAGTTAATCCAGGGCCCCCATTCTCTTGTAATGTTCCTTTACTCACAGAAAGGCAATGCAAGACTCAAGAACTTATTGCCAACATCTCTCTCTCGCATTAAGAACATTTCCTGGCACAAAACTCAAAGGGAATGTCTGAGCTGTGTGTGTGTGAGAGATTTTTTTTTATTCTTCCATGGGATGTGAGCATCACTGGCTGGGCCAACATTTATTAAGCATGCCTAGTTGCCCTCAAGAAGCTACCTTCTTGAACCACTGCAGTCCATGTGGTGTAGATACACCCACAGTGCTGTTAGGAAGGGGGTTCCAGGATTTTGACCCAGCGACAGTGATGGAACAGTGATATATTTCCAAGTCAGGATGGTGAGTGACTTGGAGGGGAACTTCCAGGTGGTGATGTTCCCATGTTTCTGCTGCCCTTGTCCTTCTAGATGGTAGTGGTCAAGGGTTTGGAAGGTGCTATCTAAGGAGCCTTCGTGAATTCCTGCTGTGCATCTTGTAGATGGTACTCACTGCTGTTACTGTTCGTCAGTGGTGGAGGGAGTAAATATTTGTGGATATGGTGCCAATCAATTGGCTGCTTTGTCCTGGATGGTGCCAAGCATCTTGAGTGTTGTTGGAGCTGCACTCATCCAAGCAAGTGGGGAGTATTCCATCACACTTCTGACTTGTGCCTTGTAGATTGCAGACAGGCTTTGGGGAGTCAGGAGGTGAGTTACTTGTCACAGGATTCCTAGCTTCTGACCTGCTCTTGTGGCCATAGTATTTATATGGTTAGTCCAGTTTAATTGCTGGTCAATGGTAATGGAGAAAGCGAGATGACGGGGGGAGGTGTGTGTGTGTGTGTGAGAGAGAGAGATTGGGGTGCATATGTGCGAGAGATTGGAGTGTGTGTGTGTGTGTGTGTGAGAGAAAGATTGGGATGTGTGTATTTGAGAGAGAGAGAGATTAGAGTGTGTGCGTGTGTGTGAGAGAGATTGGGGTGTGTGCGTGTGTGTGTGAGAGAGATTGGGGTGTGTATGTATGTGTGTGAGTGAGAGCTTGGGGTGTGTGTGAGAGCTTGGGGTGTGTGTGTGAGAGAGATTGGGATATGTGCCTGTGTGTGAGAGCGAGATTGGGGTGTGTGAGACTTGGCTGTGTGTTGTGATTGGGCGGGGGTGTGTGTGTATGCATGCATGAGATTGGGGTGCGTGTGTGAGATTGAGTGTGCGTGTGTGCGAGATTGGGGTGTGCCTGTGTGCGAGATTGGGGTGTGCATGTGTGCGAGATTGGGGGTGCAATATTGGGCTGTGCATGTGTGTGAGATTGGGGTGTGTGTTAAATTGGGGTGCGTGGGTTTGAGATTGGGGTGTGTGGGTGTGAGATTGGGGTGTGTGGGTGTGAGATTGGGGTGTGTGGGTGTGCGATTGGAGTGTGGGTGTGTGTGTAAGATTGGGTGTGTGTGTGTGTGAGATTGGTGGATGTGTGTGTGTATGTATGATTGGTGAGTGTGTCTGTGAGTGTGATTGGTGGTTGCGTCTGTGTGTATGTATGATTGGTGAGTGTATCTCTGTGTGTGTGATTGGTGGGTATGTGTGTGAGATTGGTGGGTGTGTGGATGTGTGCGTGAAATTGGGGTGTGTGTGTGTGTGTGAGACTGATCTGTCTGAGATAGGTGGATGTGTGTGTGTTTGTGTGTGAGATTGGCGTGGGTGTGTGTGAGATTTAGGTGTGAGAAATTGGGGGGTGTGTGTGAGGGATTGGGTTGTGTGTGTGTGTGAGAGAGATTGAGGTGTGTGTGCGTGTTCTGATTGTGGTGTGAATGTTTGGATGTGTGTGAGTGAGATTGGTGTGGGTGTGCGTTTGTGTGTGTGAGAGAGATTGCGCTTGTGTATAAAAGAAAGAGATTTGGTGTGTATGTGTGTGATTAGGTGTGTGTGTGTATGTGATTGGGTGAGATTGGTGTGTGTGTGTCAGATTGGGGTCTGTGCGTGCATGTGATTGGGTGTGTGTGTTGTGCTTGGGGTGGGTGTGTGTGTGTATATGTGTTGTGATTGGGGTGTGTGTGAGAGACTAGGCTGTCTGTGTCTGAGATAGGGGATGTGTGTGTTTGTGTGTGTGAGATTTAGGTGTGAGAAATTGAGGTGTGTGTGTGTGAGACAGATTGAGGTGTGTGTTGTGATTGGGGTGTGAATGTTTGGGTGTGTGTGTGAGATTGGCATGTGTGTGTGAGATTTAGGGGTGTGTGTGTGAGATTGGTGTGGGCATGTGTGTGTTTGTGAGAGAGATTGGGGGTTGTGTGTGTATGAGAGAGAGGGGGATTGGGGTGTGTGTATGAGAGAGAGAGGGCGGGTGTGTGTGTTGTGACTGGGATGTGTATATTTATGTGTGTGTGAGTGAGATTGGTGTGTGTTTAGGTATGTGTGAGTGAAATTAGTGTGTGTTTGAGGGATTGGGGTTTGGTTGTGTGCGAGACAGAGAGAGATGTGTGTGTGTGTGTGTGTATGTGTGTGTGATTGGTTGTGCCCATGTGTGTGTGTGCATGTGATTGGGGGTGTGTGCATATGTATGATTGGGCGTTCTTGTGTGTGAGATTGGGTGTGTGTGTGAGAGATTGGGGGGTGTGTGTCTAGGTGAGATAGGATGTGTGCTTGTGTGCATGAGATTGGGGTGTATGCGTACATCTGATTGGGTGCGTGTGTGTGTGTGTGTGTGTGTGTGTGTGTGTGTGTGCATGTGATTAGGGGTGTGTATGTGTACACGTGTGTGATTGGGGTGTATGCATGTGTGTGATTGGGTGTGTTTATGTGTGAGACTGGGGAGGGTGTGTGGTAGGGTGTGTGTGTGCATGTGAGATGGGGGGAGGTGGTGTGTGTTTGTGCATGCATGTGATGAGGTGCCTGTGTGAGCATGTGACATTGGGGTGAGAGTGAGAGATTGGGGTGTGTATGTGCATGAGAGAGAGAGATTAGGGTGTGTGTGTGAGATTGCTGCAGGTGTGTATGTGTGTGTTGTGATTGGGGTGTGTATGTGTGTGTGAGATTGGCATGTGTGTGTGAGATTTGGGTGTGTGTGAGATTGGTGTGTGTGTGTGTGTGAAAGAGATTGGGGTGGGTGTGTGTGTATATATGAGAGAAAGGGTGATTGGGGTGTGTGTGTGAGAAAGAGAGTTTGGGGTGTGTGTGTGTTGTGATTGGGGTGTGTATGTTTGTGTGTGTGTGAAATTGGTGTGTTTCGGTATGTGAGAGTGAGATTGGTGTGTGTGAGTAATTGGGGCCTGTGTGTGTGTGTATGTGTGTGATTGGGCACGTGTGTCTGTGAGACATTGGGGTGTGTGTGCATGTGAGAGAGATTGGTCTATATATGTGTGGGAGAGAGATTGAGAGATTGGGGAGTGTGTGTGGGTGAGAGATCGGGGGGGGCGGTGTATGTGTGTGTGAGAGATTGGGGGGGTGTGATTGGGGGTGTGTGTGTGAGAATGAGAAATTGGGGTGTGTGAGAGAGCGAGTGAGAGATTGGGGGGTGTGTGTGTGACAGAGAGATTGGGGCATGTATGTGAGAGAGAGAGATTGGGGTTTGGGTGTGTGTGTGTGAGTCTGAGAGAAAGAGAGATTGGGGTGTGTGTGAGAGAGATAGGGATCTGTGTGTGTTTGTGCGTGTGATTGGTTGTGTGTATGTGCGCATGTGATTGGGGGCGTGGTTGTGTGTGAGATTCGGTGTGTGTATGTGGGTGAGATTGGGGGTGTGCATGTGATAGGGTGCGTGTTTGTGTGCATGAGATTGGGGGGGTATGTATACATGTGATTGGGGGGTGTGTGCACGTGTGTGATTGGGGTGTGTGCATGTGTGATTGGGTGTGTTTGTGTGTGAGATTGGGGGGGTGTGTGTGCATGTGAGATTGGGTGTGTTTATGTGTGAGATTGGGTGTGTGTGAGATTGGGGGTGTATGTGTGTGCATGTATGTGCATGTGATCGGGTGTGTGTGAGCATGTAAGATTAGGGTGTGTGAGAGATTGGGTGTGTGTGTGTGTGCGTGTGATTGTATGCATGAGATTGTGTGTGCGTATGATTGTGGGTGTGTGTGCATGTGGTTGGAGGTGGGTGAGTGTGTGTGTGAGATTGGCGTATGTGAGAGTGTATTTGCATGTGATTGTGTGTGCATTAAATTGGGTGTGTGTGTGTGTATGTGCGCGCGTGTGATTGGCTTTGTGTGTGAGATTTGGGTGCGTGTTGGTGTATGTGATTGGGTGTGTGTGAGTGATTTGGGTGTGTGTGTGTGTGTGTGTGTGTGTTATTTAAGAACATATGATATAGGAGCAGGTGTAGACTCTGCAGCCCATCAAGGTTGCTCCGCCATTCAATACCACCTTGGGCTTCAACACCACTTTCCCACCCACCCTCCATGTTCTTAAATTCCACGAGAGACCAAAATCTGTCTATCCCAACCACAAATGTATTCCACGATGGAGCATCCACAGCTCCCTAGGGTAGAGAATTCCAAAGATTCACAACCCTTTGAGTGAAGAATTTTTTTCCTCATCTCAGTCCTAAATGATAACCCCTTATCCTGAGACTGTGCCCTGTGTTCTACATTTCCCAGCCAGGGGAAACAACTCTCAGCGTCCACCCTGTTAAGCCCCTTCAGAATGTTTCAATGAGATCACCTCTCATTCCTGAAAACTCCAGGGATCCATCTAGTGAATCTTCGCAGTACTGCCTCCAATGCAAATATATCATAGGTTAAATATGGAGACCAAAACTGCACACAGTTTTCCAGATGTGGTCTCACCAAAACCCTCGACAATTGTAGCAAGACTTCTTTATTCTTGTACTTCAATCCCCTTGCAATAAAGACTAATGTGCCATTTGCCCTCCTAACTGCTTGCTGTACCTGTCTGTCAAATTTCTGTGTTCCTTATACTCATATCAATATCAACATCTGCGAGTATCATACCTTTAAAAAAGTTTTCTGCTTTTGTGTTCTTGCAGCTAAAGTGAATAACCTCACATTTCCCTACTTTATACTCCATTTACCACCTTGTTTCCCAGTCACTCTAACCTGTCTGCAGCTTCTTTGTGCCCTCCACACAGCTTCCATTCCCACCTAGCTTTGTCTCATCAGCAAACTTAGCCATCAATATTGAATGTAAATAGCTGAAGCCCCAGCACTGATTCTGACGGCACTTCATTGGTCACAGACTGCCAACTTGTAAATGCCCCATTTATGCCTACCCTCTTTCTGTCTATTAACCAATCCTCCATCCATTCTAATACATCACTCCCAACTCCATGATTCCTCAGGTTGTCTATTAATCTTTTGTGTAGTACCTTACTGAATGCCTTTTGGATGGGTATCTGGTTTTAACATTTCTACATTTTTGAGGCAGATCCTACCTAAAATAGAAACAGAACTGAAAATAAAAACTGAAAGGTAAGCAGAGAAGCTAAACATAGAAATAAAACAGGACTTCCTAATCTCTTAAGTAAGTCAGGAGCAACTTGAGGTTGGGAAATTGAAACTAAACCTTGGTGAAAGATTTAAAAGGACACAGATCAGTCCAAGCTGGGCCGTAGCAGTTGATAAGTCCATTGGTGTAGAAAAGGCAAGATGAAGACTCAGAAGAAGTGGCTCAATCCAGAATCAGAGAATAAGCAAAGAGAATAAGTTTCTGCAGCTGTTTCTGTTACTTAGAGATAACAATGATGGACCTACATCATCCAGACTGAGTTAAGTACCTTCAGAAGACGTGTCACTTGTGGTGAAGACTGTGCCCGTGGAACTCGGGTTGGTTGTGCACTGCTGTGGGCTGGGGATCAAACTAGCTCCTAGAAAGGAAGGAGCTGAAATTCTTCATGAGGAAAACAGAGTTTGAAGGACTTTGTGACTGAGTGTGATCACTAAAATCTGAGTGGACTGTTGGGACAATTTGTAGGATCTGTCTTAGTTGTATCTGCTGTGTAATTTATAATTCATAGTTTATTTTCAACAATAATTTGCCAATTAATTCATATTTAACTCATTAATTCGAGATGTCAGAATATAGGATAGTTAGTATTTAGTGTTTGCTTTGCGGACTCTTGTATAGAAATTTTTTTCTTCTGTTTTAAACAGTGGAATCCCGTGGCTTCATTCTTTTGATAAATAAGTGGGATTTCAATTTTTGTCTATGTTAAAAAGTAGTTACTGGTCTTTACCAAGATTGTAACTCTAAGTATACTACATTTACTGATCCCCCTTTATCTATCCTACTAGTTATAGTTTCAAAAAAACTCTAATAAATTTGTTAAACAGGATTTCCTTTTCTGCTATTTCTTCATTCCCCATAACTTCTCTAGTCTCTGCTTCTAAGGGACCAACAATTACTTTATAGCTCCCGCTTCCTCTTTATATACTTGCAAAAGCTCTTACAATCTGTGTTATATTCCTGGCTAGTTTACTCTCATATTCTATTCTATCTCTTTTTATCAACTTTTCGGTGGCTCTTTGTTGATTTCTAAAACACTGCTAATCTTCAGACTTACTATTACTCTTCACAACATTATAAACCTCTTAATTTCATACTGTTCTTAACTCCTTAGTAAGCCACAGATGGATCTTTCTTGCTGAGTTTTTGTTTTTCAGTGGAATGCATTTTTTATTGAACATTTTGATCTGTTTCTTTAAATATGCCTGTTTGTGATTGAAGTGTATCATTGTCAAACTTGATGTGGAATTCAGTTGTATTATGATCACTATTTCCCATGGATCTTTTACTATGAAATTGTTAATTAATCCTGCCTCATTGCATAACATTAAGACCTAAAGTAGCTTTATCCCTGGTTGGTTCCACAAAATATTGTCCCAGGAAACTGTCATGAAACTGTTGTGCTACAAACTCATCTATCAGACCACCATTGCCAATTTGATTGGTCTAGCCTTATATGAAGATTAAAGTCCCCCATAGCTATTACATTGCCGTTTTTACAAAATCTGACAATTAATTGTTTAATGCTATGTCCTATTGCTACTGTTAGGGGGGCCTATAAACTACTATGGTATTCACAATCTCCACCCATACTGATTCTACTTATTGATTTTCTGAGCCAAGATCCTTTCTCATGAATTTCATTATGTCATTCTTTACTATTAGGGCTACCCTCCTGCTTTTACATTTTGTGATGTTGTGTAACCTGGTCACCATTTAACTATATCCCTGTAATGGCGATTAGATCTAAATCATTTATCTCTATTTGTGCCACTTGTTCATCTATCTTATTGCTAATGCTCTGCACGTTCAAATTACTTATTTGTCTGACTACTATTCCTTGCTCTCTGATCCATTATTATCAATAAACTCTCTGCCCCTTCCTATTACACTCAACTTGTTTTTACTCACATTGATATACATTTCTATCGCCACAACCTTTAGCTTTAGATTTCTAAACACTAACCCTCCTCTCCGTCTGTTTGTTTAAAGCCATTTTTCCCCTAGTCTGACCATATTTGCTGGAGAACTCAGGTTTGTATATTTTGTCCCTTCCTGTCACACTCCGGTTACCATTACCCATATTGCTAACCTGCATTAATGACTTGCCCTTCCTCTTTAATTTTCCAAATTTCCCCTCATGTGAACCTTTCCCTCCATTATTTAGTTTAAAGCACTCACTACAGCCCTACTTATAAAATTTGCCAGGGCACTGGTCCCTGCACATTTCAGGCGAAGACCATCCCAATGGTACAGCTCCCACTTTCCCCAGTAATGGTGCCAGTGTCCCATGAATTGAACCCCATTTCCCCCACAGCAATCTTTGAGCCACACATTGAACTCCCTGTTCTCATTGATCCTGTGCCATTTTGCTTGTGACCCAGGTAGTAATCAAGAAATGATTGCTTTTGTGGTTCTGTTTTTAAATTTAGCCCTTAGCTGCTTGTGAGCAGTGTGTTTTTAGGGAGGTTGTTTTGTGTGTCACTGGGAAAGCTTGTGCCTGAATCTTTAGTCTGATTACTTGTCATAATTTTGTTGAAAATTTGTGGTCTTTGAGGAAGTCAAGTTGGCCAAAATCTCCTTAGTGATGTGCTAGTACAAGGGTGAGATTTTATTTTCTCAAGGAACTAATACTTGCTTCTCTTTACTGAAGGGCTGCATGCCTAATGTTGAAAACTGGCTTTATCAGAACATTGGTATTATCCTCGGTGTGTGTATTGGAGTTGCTATAATCGAGGTAGGTCAATATTCAGCAATTCTTTTATTCTTCGTGTTTGAACTCATTTCCTATCCCCCACTCCAGTGGTTGAATAGGAGTCAATATAACTCCTTTCAGATTTTCAGGGGAGGCAAAAGGTCGCATTAAGGAACGAATAAATTCCTGCTGGTCCTGAGTTCCAGCCTCTCTGTTTTTGGTTAGTAACAAGCTAGAAAGAGTCAGAGTTTACATACATGTGCTTATTATTACTCAGTCACTTTGAACTGACTACTGTACATACTCATGTAAAAGTTGAATTTTTGAGACCCATTTTTTTAGGCAAAAAGTTGAGGCAACTTTACACGGGTAATGTTTACGAGGGACTTACTTTCAACTGCAGATGGTTGTGGCTCACACAGCCAGCTGGTTACTCCACACAGATACCTCTTGTTTTGGTGTACAGTGACCCTGCAGTTTGTTCCAATCTTACTTCTGTCATTTCAATGAGAAATGAAACTTTTACTGAAGTTCCCCGATATCTCACTGCACAAATTGCACTCTGTGATCTAGCACCATGCAAAAAGATCAGAAAACTCCTCCTTCCAATACTGATCTCTGCTGCGTTACTGTGAACACAGAGTGGGACAGTGAGCTGAGTCAGAGTGGAGCGTACCTGGAAAGTCGGGGCTTGATTTTTACACAATGTATATGAAGAATTAAGAATGTTTTGACCAAAAGCTGGGTTTAGCTTCAGCTTTCACAAAAGCTGGGCTATTACTTGAGTACTTATGATACTTGCAGTTGCCAAACAGTGAGGCACTTGCAGTTCAGTAGGAATTTCCTCCATTGTTCCTGTATACAAAGTGAGAAAATTATTTTAAATATTCCCCAGGCTGCAGATGTCCCAGCTTGTAGTGAATATTTTAATATTGTCTGTTTAACAAGAGGGACAGAAAAAGAGAGCGAGGACGTGAAAGGGGGAGAGGATGGAAGGGGCACAGAGGTCCAGGTTCCCAGTGATACGTGTGTTCAGTGACTGGAAATCGGCGTTCCTGGGGCTGGAAACTGGAGGTCACACCCTATTACATTCCAGCAATGATTAGACGATCACAGGGGTGCAAAACTCTGCCAGAAATGTGGACACTTTTTGTATCAGCTGCAGGTAAATTCTGTGAAACTGCTTTGTGACAAATCACAAATGTATGTGAGCCACTTCACTCGCACTGATAAACAGGCTCAACTCCCTGTCTCAGCATTTATTTGATAATAGGAATGAGTGGTAATCCTTCATCCATCTGTAGCAGTTTGTGCATTGAACCTTGGTAAGGGGCAGATTCTTCAGCTTGGATACAATAACAGCCTGCCTGTCTATTTGATGTCTGTTCCCATAATGCTGAACTGTATGGTTACTGTCCTGAGCCCTTCCCCAGGGAGAATTTAGATTTTACTGTTGACTGCCATTATCTCCACTGTATCCCAATCCCGGTCTAATCTTATTACCGATGTACCTCAATTGACTACTTTCATTCTTTGATATTGTTCTTCCAGGAAACTGTTTCTTGTTGTGTTTGTTTCTCCAATCAGTATCTGCTGCTATGATATTATTTCTGGCAAGTAGCTGATCCCATTCTCTATTAACTCCAACCTTGTTATTCAGGTTCCTGCTGATCCACACCTTCCGGATATGTCTTATTCTCCCACCACAGACCTGGGTTAGCATTTCACCTTATTTTATTTCTGTCACACAGCTTTATGGGCTCATTTCACCCATATGGTTGCAGCATAGAAGGAGGCCATTCCAGATTTTTGTACAAGCTATTCAGCTAGTCCCACTATCCCACCCTTTCCCTGTAGCCCTCCAAATTTTCCCTCTTTAGATAATTATCCAATTCCATTTTGAAAGTCGTCATTGAATCTGCCTCCACCACACTCTCAGGCCATGTATTCGAGATCCTAACCATTCACTGGTTTAGATCCAATTGCCGTTACAGAAACATGGATACAATGCAATCAAGGTTGGCAAAATAAATATCCCAGGGACATCAGTGAGAAAAGATCTTGGCTTAGAAGAATCTGAATAGGTGGAGATTAGGAATAGCAAGAGTCATAAAACACTGATGGTAATAGTTTATACGCCTCCTAATAGTAGTTATACTGTTGTAAGAGCATTAAACAAGAAATTATTGGAGTGAATAACAAAGGCCAATTGTGAGGAACTTTAATCTTCATATTAACTGGGTCAATCAAATTGTGAATGGTGATATGGTAGATGAGGTTGTAGCATGTTTTTGTGACAATTTCCTGGGGCAATATGTTGTGGAAACAATTAGGGATAGATAGTTTAGTTTTGAGTAATGAGGTAGGGTTAACTAGTAATGTTATTACAAAGGAGCCACTGGGATCTACAATTAAATTCCATGTTAAGTTTGAAAGTGATGTATTCCAATCACAAACAAGAACCTCAAATTTAAACATGTTATTTACATAGGTATGGGGGTGAGAACTGGCTAAGGTAAATTGGGTAAATAGACCGAAAGGTATGGAGGTGAATGAACAGTGTGAAACATTTAAAGAAACAATTCAAAATATTCAACAAAAATACATTCCAATAAAAAACAAAAACTCAGCAAGAAAGATCCACCCCTGGCTTACTCAGGAAGTTAAGGATAACATTAGAATAAAATAAGAGGCTTATAATGTTATAAAGAAATGTAGCAAGTCTGGGAATATTTTAGAAAAGGCCACCAAAAAGATAAAAGGGGAAAAAATGGAATTCAAGAATGAACTAGCCAGGAATATAAGAACAGATTGTAAGAGCTTTACAAGTGTATAAAAAGGAAGAGAGTATCTAAAGTAAATGTTGGTTGACTGGAAGCAGAGACAGGACAAATGATGATGGGGAATGAGCAAATAACAGAGACATTGAACAAATATTCTGTGTCTGTCTTCACAGTGGAAGACACAAGTTTCACACCAGAAATAGATGGTAACCTAGGGGCTAAAATGAAAGGGAATTAAGATAATTAATATCTGTAGAAAAAAGTATTGGAAAAACTTAAGGGAATAAAATCTGACAGATTCCCTGGACTTAAAGGCCTACAAACTAGGGTTGTAAAAGCAGTAGCCAGCACATCCACTATCTAAGCAGCTATGATTTTACTCAGATTCTGGAACAGTCCCAGCAGATTGGAAGTTAGCAAATTGTAACACCGCTATTCAAGAAAGGAGGGAGATAAAACAGGGAACTACAGGCCAGTTAACCTGACATCAGCCAGTGAGAAAGTGCTGAAATCTATCATTAAGGAAGTCTTAACAATGCACTTAGAAAACTATAATATGATGAGACAAAGTCAACACAATTTTACGAAAAGGAAATGGTGTTTGAGAAATTTTTAGAGTTTTTCTTGAGGATGTAACTAGTAGGTTAGATGAAGGGGAACCAGTAGATATGATACACTTGGATTTTCAAAAAAGCATTCAATAAGGTGCCACACAAAAGGTTAATATGCAAAATAAAGGCTCATGCATTTGGGGATGATATCTCGCAAGAATAGAGGACTGGTTAACAGACAGGAAGCAGAGAGTAGGAATAAATTGGACATTCTCAAGTTGGCAGGTTGTGACTAGTGGAATGCCGTTAGGGGATTAGAGCTGGGATCAGTGCTGGGGCCTTAGCTATTTACCATCTACATTGATAGCTTAGATGAAGAGACAGAGAGTAATGGATCTAAATTTGCACACGACACAAAGCTAGGCAGACATGTAAGCTGTGAGGCAGACACAAAGAGGCTACAAAGGCATATAGACAGGTTAAGTGAGTGTGCAGCAATGTGGCAGATAGAATATAATGTGGGGAAGTGTAACGTTATTCATTTGGGTCATAAGAATGGAAAAGTAGGATTTTTTTTAAAATGCATGAAACTTGTAAATGTTGGTGTTCAGAAGAACACAGAAAGTTAACACGAAGGTACAGCAAGCAATTAGAAAAGCAAATGGCCTGTTGGCCTTTATTGCAAGGAGATTGGAGTACAGGGTAGTCATTCTCCATGTTATAATTGTATGGGGCTTTGATGAAAACACAATGGGAATACTGTGTGCATTTTTGGTCTCTATGTTTAAGGAAGGTTATATTTGCATTGGAGGCAGTACAGCAAAGGTTCACTAGATTGGTCCCTGGGATTGGAGGGTTGTCCTATGATGAGGCTGAACAAATTCAGTCTATTTTCTCTGGAGTTTAGAAGATTGAGAGGTGATCTCATTGAGACATACAGATTCGAAAGGGGCTTGACAGGGTGGACTCTGAGAGGTTGTTTCCCCTGGCTGGGGAATGTAGAACAAGAAGCACAGTCTCAGGATAAGGGGTTGATCATTTAGGACTGAGATGAGGAGAAATTTCTCCACTCAAAGGTTGTGAATCTTTGGAATTCTCCACCCCAGAAGGTTATGGATGCTCCATCGTTGAATACATTTAAGGCTGGGATAAACAGACTTTTAGTCTCTCAGGGAAATAAAAGATATGGGGAGCAAGCGGGATAATGGCATTGAAGCCCAAGATCAGCCACCGATCACATTGAATGATGGAGCAGGCCTAATGGGCCGTATGGTCTGCTCCTCATATTTCATGTGTGTGTAAAAAGTTTTTCCTCATTTCATCTCTGCTTCTTTTGCAAACCACCTTGAATCTGTGCCTAGCCCCAGCTTCGTCAGTCGCTCCATAGAACCATAGAAATGTTACAGGACTGAAGGAGGCCATTTGGCCTATCTTGTCCATGCCAGCCCGAGGACACCCGGGTGTCCTTTCTAATCTCACCTTCCTGCACCCGGCCCATAGCCCTGCAGCTTACAGCACTTTTGGTGCAGATCCAGGCACTTTTTAAAAGAGTTTAGAGTTTCTGCCTCTACCACCAACTTGGGCAACGAATTCCAGATACCCACCACCCTCTGTGTAAAAGAGTTCTTCCTCATGTCCCCCTTACACCCTCTGTCACTTATCTTGAATCTATGTCCCCTGGTTCTAGAATTCTAAGTTCTTATTTCTCTTGGAACAAGGGAAACAATTTTATCCTGTCCACTCTATCTATTCCCCTCATAATTTTGTACACCTCAGTCAAGTCACCTCTTAGCCTTCTTTGTTATAAGGAAAATAACTCCAACCTATCCAATCTTTCCTCTTGGCTACACTTTTCTAACCCTGGCAACATTCTTGTAAACCTCTGCACTCTCTCCAGAGCTATTAGGTCCTTCCTGTAATGTGGTGACCAAAACTGCACACAGTACTCCAGTTGTGGCCTCACCAGTGTTTTATACAATTCCAACATTATATCCTTACTTTTATACTCTATACCTCTGCCAGTGAAGGAGAGCATTCCATATGCCTTCTTTACAAACTTGTCTACTTGAACTGCTGCCTTCAGGGACCTGTGTACTTGTACGCCAAGATCTCTCACTTCATCAATCCCTCTTAGTATAATCCCATTTATTGTATAATCCTTGTAACTGTTTGACCTCCCTAAATGTATGATCTCACACTTCTCTATGTTAAAATCCATCTGCCACTTTATCTCCCACTCCACCAACCCATCTATATTGTTTTGGAGATTATGGCTATCCTCTGCACTATCCGCTACTCGGCCAATCTTTGAGTCATCTGCAAATTTCCCAATCATGCCCCCATGTTCACATCCAAATTGTTAATATATAACACAAACAGCAAGGGTCCCAACACCGAGCCCTGTGGAACATCACTTGAGACAACTTTCCATTCGCAAGGGCATCCATCGACCATTACCCTTTGTTTCCTGTTACAAAGCCAACCTTTTATCCAGTTTGCCACATTACCCTGAATCCCATGGGCTTTTACTTTCCTGACCAATCTGCCATGTGGGACCTTGTCAAATGCCTTGCTAAAATCCATGTACACAACATCCACTGCACTACCTTCATCAACCCTTCTTGTCACTTCCTCAAAGAATTCAATCAAATTTGTGAGGCAAGACCTTCCTTTAACAAATCCATGCTGACCATCCCTGACTAGTCCATGCCTTTCCACATGACAGTTAATCCTATCTCTCAGGATTGATTCTACTAATATGCTCACCACCGATGTAAGACTAACTGGCCTATAATTGTTTAGCATTTCCTTTGGTCCCTTTTTAAACAATGGAACTACGTTTGCATTTCTCCAGTCCTCCGGTACCTCTCCTGTATCTAGTAAAGATTGGAAAATCATCCTCAGCGCATCTGCTATCTCCCCCCTGACTTCCTTCAGCAGCCTCGGAAATAATCCATCTGGCCCTGGTGACTTATCAACTTTCAAGGATTTCAACCCTTCGAGTACTTCCTCTCTCTTTATGACTATCATGTCCAATATCTCGCAGTGTTCCTCCTGAACTACTATATCTACATCCTCCCTTTCCTTTGTAAACATGGAGATAAAATATTCATTCAAAACCCTTCCCACAGCCTCTGCATCCACACACAAGTTACCATCTTCATCTCTGATAGGTCCCACTTTTCCCTTAACTAACCTTTTAGCATTAATGTATTGGAAAAACATCTTTGGGTTATCTTTAACTTTACTTGCTAATCTTTTTTCATGCCCTCTCTTTGATTTCCTTGTTTTCTTTTTTACTTCGTCCCTGCATTTCCTATATTCGTCTAGGCTATCTGCTGTGCCTAGTTCTTTGTGCCTATCCTACACTTTCTTTTTCTGTTTGATCTTCCCCTGTATTCCTCTAGACACATAACTGAAACCTCTCATCCCCGGAACAATTTTTGTAAATCGTTTCTCTACCCTTTCTAATGCCATCACATCCTGCCTAAAATGTGGTGACCAAAACTGGACACGATACTCCAACTGAGGCCGAAACAGTGTTTTATACAGGTTTTTCGTAACTTCCTTGCTTTAGTATTCTGTGCCACTATTTATAAATCCCAGAATCCTATGTGCCTTTCTAATTGCTTTTTCAACTTGTCCTGCCATCTTCAATGATATGTGCACGTACACCCGGTCAGTTCCTGCACCCACTTTAAAATTACATCCTTTATTTTATATTGTCTTTCCTCATTCCTCCTACCAAAATGTATCACTTCACAATTCCCTGCATTAAATTTCATTGGCCATTTGGTGCCATGCACTTGGTTCTGGCTTCACTCCCCAGAGGAACCATGACACTCATTAGTATTCAGAATGGAATAACTCATTAGAGGGTGAGATATACTCGGGGTGACCCTACACTATCTTTCTGGTCTTCCTTGACTGCCTGGAGGGCACCCATTTCCTAGCTGCCAACAAATCCTTAAGCTGCAGGGTGACTACATCCAGAAACATGCTACCCATGAAACTCTCAACCTCATGAATGTACACTGTGCTGCCAGCTGCTGCTGTTCAAGTTCTGAAACCAGGAGCTGAAGCTACTCCAGCTGATGACACTTGCTGCACATTTGGTTATCCAAGACACAAAAATGTCCTGGAGTTCCCACATGGAACAGGATGTGCAATCCATGACACTGAAATGCCCTGCCATACCACAACTTATTAGGCTTTTAACTGACTTAACAGTTATAAACTTAAGACTTAAGTAAATAACGACTCCCTGGCTACTCTCTAATCGGCTGCTCCCTTGTGTTGACATCACTATTTTATTGGAAGATTACCTTAAAAGTTTTATTTCTTATCAATAATATTTCTTAATTCTGATTACCTTTTTTTCTCAGGTTTTAAATTACTGAAAAATCCAGAACCCTCTAGCCCCTGGATTTGATTAATTAATTGAACACTGATTGTAACTCCATGAAAAATCATCAATTAGTTTTATATTAAGTAATTTATCTAGCCTTCCTTTATAGTTGTTTAATTAAATTATAATAAAAATTAAAAGCTTACAGGGCACTCACTCTATGTGACTGCTTGTCTTGTGACTTTTTCACCATATATTCCTGCCTCTTGCCACTGTTCCTCTCTCCTGTTGTGATTTGCTGCTCTCTAAAGTGGAAACATGAATCTTCCTTCCAGAAAGAATCTACAGAACATTTGTCTCTTCTAGAAACCTGTCCCTCTGATTACCCAGAGCAGGAAACTGTCTTGGTTGGATTCTCCATCCCTATCTCCTACTCCTACCCAATATATTCATGCATAAACTCTTCCTCACCATCCAGCCTGTAAGTGTAGTTAATTGGCCTTTTGTATGCAGATTAGGGTGCTTAGCATTATGGTGTTTAACATCATGAAGCTATGTCCTCTTAAACTACAAATTCAACTCAACTCATGTATGTGACAAAAAGGGACATGAGCTCAACTGCAAATCTCCCCCTTCATCACCCAGTCACAAATAACTTTCCCAAAGAAGTAAAGAGTTGCACAACAGTCAGCTAAGGCAGCCAGTTAACTTCAAGACTTTTTCCTAGTGACTGGATCCTGCTGAATTGGCCCAATCATCTACTAGACTCTGCCTCAGAAATGCTCAGTCTACTGTTGATCCATGCAGTCCATGAAACAGCCCAATGGACCTTCAGTGCCTTTTTTTGAGCAGGTGCAGTGTCCTTTGCTGCTGCTTTGCAATACTCCATGCCTCCTTCACCTCACCTACCCGTCTCTCCTTTAGAACTCCTAATAGTCCCAGGGCAGACCAACATCAGCCAGCTGGAGAGCACAGTTCATGGATGACATAATCATATTATTCCTCAAACCCAAAGCCTTCAATCAAATGAAACAGCAATGTTATAGTGCAGAAGGAGTCCATTTGGCCCATCATGCCTGCACCAGTTCTCCGAATGAGCTTTTTACCCAGTTCCATTCTCCTGCCTTCTCCCCATACCCTTAAACATTGATTAATTTCAAATAATCATCTAATTCCCTCTTGAATGCCTCGATTGAACCTGCCTCCACCACAGACTCAGGCAGTGCATTCCAGGCCTGAACCACTCACTGTGTGAAAAAGTTTTTTTCTCATTTTGCTTTTGCTTCTTTTGCCAATTATCTTCAACATGTGCCATCTGGTTATCGATCCTTCCACCAATGAGAACAGTTTCCCCTATCTACTCTGTCCAGGCCCCTCATGATTTTGAATATCTCTATCAAATCTCCTCTCAGCCTCTTTCCTCCAAAGAAAAGAGTCCCAACTTCTCCCGCCTATCTTAATAGCTGAAGTTTCTCAACCCTGGAACCATTCTCATCAACCTCTTCTGCACTATTTCCATGGCGTTCACATCCTTTCTACAGTGTGGCACCCAGAACTGTACACATTATTCCAGCTGAGGTCTAACTAGTGTCTTATACAAGTTCAATATACCCTCCTTGCTCTTACACTCTATGCCCCTATTAATAAAGCCTAGGATACTATCTGCTTCATTAACTGCTCTCCCAACCTGTCCTCCCACCTTTAATGACTTAAGCACATATACATCTAGGTCCCTCTGCTCCTGCACTCCCTTTAGAGTAAAACCCTTTATTTTATACCATCTCTTCATGTTCTGCCTACCAAACTGTATCACCTCACATTTCTCTGCACTGAACTTCACCTGCCACCTATCCACCCATTCCACCAACTTGTCTATGTCCTTTTGAAGTTCTACTCTACGCTCACAGTTTACAATGCTTCCAAGTTTTGTATCGTCCACAAATTTTGTAATAGTTCCCTGTATGTCAAGTTCTAGATCATTAATATAAATCAGGAAAAACAAGGGTCGCTATACCAACCCCTGGGGAGCTCCACTAAAAACCTTCCTCCAGCCCAAAAAACATCCACTATATATTACTCAATGTTTCCTATTGCTCAGACAATTTTGCATCCATGTTGCTACTGTCCCTTTTATTCCATGAGCTATAACTTTTCTCACAAGTCTGTTGTGTGACACTGTATCAAATGCCTTTTGGAAGTCCATGTACACCACATCAACAGCATTACCCTCATCAACCCTTTCTGTTACCTCTTCAAAAAACTCCACGTTAATTGAACACGATTTTCCCTTCAGAAATCCTTGCTGGGTCTCCTTAATTAACTGGCATTTGTCCATGTGACTATTAATTCTGTCCCAAATTATAGTTTCTAATAGCTTCCCCATCACCAAAGTTAAACAGGCAGGTCTGTAGTTGCTGGGCTTATCCTTACCCCTTTTTTTGAACAAGGGTATAATATTTGCAATTCACCAGTCCTTTGACACTAGCCTGAGTCTAAGGAAGACTGGAAAATTATGGCCAGTGCCTCTGCAATTTCCACACTCACTTCCCTCAGTATCCTTGGATGCATCTCATCTAGTCCCAGTGCCTTGTTCACTTTAACTACAGATAGTCTATCCAATACCATCTCCTTATCAATTTTAAACCCTTCTAGTGACTGAAGTTCCTCCTCTTTCACCATGGCCTGAGTAGCATCATCTTCCTTGGTAAAGACAGATGCAAAATATTCATCTAATTCCTTGGCCGTGTCCCCTGCCTCCATGTGTAAATCCCCTTTTTGCTCCCCATTCGGCCCTAGTCCTCCTTTTACCACCCTCTCACTGTTTATAAGCCTATAGAAAACTTTGGGATTTCCTTTTATGTTAGCTGGCAGTCTCTTTTCATGCCCCTTCTTTCCTTATCTTCTTTGCTTTTTTACCTCTCCTCTGAGCCTTCTGTATTCAGCCTGGTTCTCTATTGTATTTTCTACCTGACACCTGTCTTAAGCATACTTTTTCTTCTTTATCTTAATTTCTGTCTCCTTTGTCATCCAGGGAGCTCTGGATTTGTTTGCCCTACCTTTCCCTTTTGTGGGAATATACCTTGACTGTGCCTGTACCATTTCTTTTTTGAAGGTCGCCCATTGATCAACTACCACTCTTCCTGCCAACATTTGGCTCCAATTTCAACAATATGGTCCTTTATCTAGGTTCAGCGTAACAGGCTGTAAACTTGTCTTATCCCATTCCTGCCTCTTACCACATTGCCATTTAATGATTAATTCCCCTTCAAATGGAATACTACCTATCTCAAGTACCTCATTTTCACGACAATTATAAATCTACACACTAAGCCATGCATAAACCAATATCTCCTGCCTTCCGGGCAGGGAAACTTCTGCCCAACTTCTTTTTACATGTACAGGCCACTCCTGTACCGTACACCAATAGATCATTGTTGATGATGAGTTGTGGAGCACTTCTGGACTCCCTGAGGTCTAAACTCCAAGTGAAAGGCACTCAACTGATGTGGATGGATTAAGGTCACTTCATCAAATACCACTTCATCTATTTGACTCTCCTCTCCGTGGCTTGGCATTGAACTTCCATCCGCCGCACATGAGATACCTCTCCCAGCTAATAACCAAATGCTCGGACTGAGTTACAAATCTCTGCAATGTCAAGAACACTTCAGGAAGGGAGATTTCCATCACTACCTATCAGAACGCCCCTGCACTGAAAGATCACACACTTGAAAGAACCCACACTTACTTGAATGCAATATTGTAAAGACGGTGTGGAGTCTGTCCATGTAATGAGTCAATCTAACTGTTGGAATCACAGCCTCACCCATTCTGGGGCATTTCTTGTCAGCACTTTTCATAAGAACATAAGAAATAGAAACAGGAGTAGGCCACTCAGCCCCTCGAGCCTGCTCTGCCATTCAATAAAATCATGGCTGATCTCCTTGTGTTTTGATTTCCACTTTCCCGTCTAACCCCGATAACCTTTGATTCCCTTGCCTAACAAGAATTTATCTAACTCTACCTTAAAAATATTCAATGACCCCACCTTCTGAGGCAGAGAGTTCTAAAGTCGCACCATTTAATTTTTATTATCAACAGCCTTCAAAAGGCTTGATTTGTGTGAGCTGATGTCCCCTAATTCATGTTAGGAATTCACTAAGGCAATTACAGGGACAGTAAATGATACAGAAGTAATAACGTACAGAGTGCAAGTTGAGTTAACTATGTTCAGAGGTTGTCTACAAAACTAGATGGCACAGATCATCATTACTGGCTGTAACTCTTTCGAGTACAAACCCGTTTCCATCTGTTTCAGATGAAGTTACATTGTTTTGCCATTGTGAGATTTGCTGTAAGAATTGTTAATGCTTGATGAAGAACATCTGAACTGTATTAACAATAGGAATGCCATTGTAACAAAGTAACATTAACATCAAGAATGAAATGCAAGTTAGGTAGAAAGAAAATAAAGCAGAGGTGATACAGTTCATATGTACACCAGCACTGTTAAGGATCAATGACAGCCACAGAAAGCTGTTAGTTCTGGGGCTGCTCCCTGTTAGTACAGATGATCATAAAATGATCCCTGAGCAACAGAACCTATTGGAGCATTGGTTCAACAAGCTGCATCCATAAGCATTAAGTAGAAGATGCTTCAATCACTCTTCCTGCTCCCATACTGTTACCTCTGGTGTCCCCCAAGGATCTATCCTTAGCTCCCTCCTGTTTTTCATCGACATGCTGCTTCCTAGCAACAACATCTGAAAACACGTTAATGTTCACATGTATGCGATCAACACCCAGCTCTACCTCACCACCAGCACTCTCAACTCTTCCACTGTTGCTAAGTTATCAAATTGTTTATCTAACATCCAATACTGGATGAGCAGAAATTTACTCCAATTAAATATTGGGAAGACTGAAGCCATTGTTTTCAGTCCCCGCACCAACTCCGTTCCTGAGCTACCGACTCCATCCCTCGCCCTGGCAAAAGTCTGAGGTCGTTGAGGTAGATGATCAGACATGATCTAGTTAAATGGTGGAGCAGGCTCGAGGGGCTGAATGGCCTACTCCTGCTCCTAACCTTGGTGTCATATATGATCCTGATGTGAGCGTCCAACCTCATATTTGTTCCTATTTCCTCCTTCCTAATATTGTTCACTTTGCCCCTTCCTCATTTTACCTGCTGCTGAGACCCTTATCCATGGCTTTATTACCTCTAGACTAGACTATTCCAAAGCATTCCTAGCTGGTCTCCCACATTCTACCCTCTACAAACTTGAGGTCATCCAAAACTCTGCTGCCTGTGTCTTAATTCTCAGCAAGTCCCGTTGCCCTATGCTCACTGACTTACACTGCCTCCCTGTCACGTAACATCTAGATTTTAAAATTCTCATCCTTGTTTTCAAATCCCTACATGTCCTCAGATTCCCCTATCTCTGTAATCTCCTCCAACCCCACAACCCACCGAGACATCTGCTCTCCTCTAATTCTGGCCTCTTTTGCATCCCCGATTTTAACTGCTCCACCACCTGGGCCCCAAGCTCTGGAATATCCTGCCTACACCTCCGCCTCTCTATCTCATTTTCCTCCTATAAGACACTCCTTAAAACTCACCTCTTTGACCAAACTTTTGGTCATCTGACCTAATATCTCCTTATATGGCTCTGAGTTATATCTTGTTTTATAAAGCTTTGTGAAGCACCTTGGACCCTTTCATTATGTTAAAGGTGCTATATAAATGTAAGTTATTGTTGATGTTGTGGAATGCCAGCAGGTCAAACTCTCTGAACCTACACAACATTCTCAACACAGTATATGATGGAGTGAGGAGGGACAGGGCATTGGGGCCAGAAGAATTTCCAGCTGTAATATATGAGCATGATGGCCCACCCATGACAAAACACTGCTTCAGAATCTGCTCTCTAATCCTAATGAACGAATGATTCCTTTTGGGTGCCAGATATACCAATGGAATCGAATGTCAAAATCTTCCTCAAGCATTCTTCGAGAGGCTAGGTCCATCTTTAACTTAAGCACAGTCGATATTATCTTTGTTACAACACAAATTCAGTAGACATAAAGAATTATAAAGGGATCTGGTACCGATCTGTCATTATCTGGAAAAGGCCTTGGACGCTGTAAACAAAGAGGGATTGGGAAAACTATTCCCAATTTTGTCCTGGCATGGTCATCATTGCTGGGATATTGGGAACTGAGCTTCTCTAATATTTTCCCAGCATAGAATAAGGCAAAACAAAGTTAAAACCGGGCACCAACCTGCTTTACTTTGTTTTTGTGTGCTGTGTTGCATGCCAAATCTTCATGATGCTGAAACAGCACAGCAGGTACACTCCAGGGTAACCATTGACACTGTACCCAACAGCCTGGCACCTGTACATAAGGATACCCACTGACATTCTACCCATTGCAGCCTGGCATCTGTAATGCAGGATACCCACGGACACTGTACCCATTGCAGCCTGGCATCTGTACACAAGGATGCCCATCGACACTGTAGCCATTGCAACCTGGCATCTGTACTCCAGGATACCCACTGACACTGTACCTATTGCAGCCTGGCACCTGTACTGCAGGATGCCCACTGACACTGTACCCATTGCAGCCTGGCACATATACTCCAGGGAACACACTGACACTGTACACATCACAGCCTGGCATCGAGACACCAGGGAACCCACCAACATTGTAACCATCACCTGTACCTCAGGGTACCCAATGACACTGTACCCAATGACACTGTATCCATTGCAGCCTGGCACCTGTACTCCAAGGTACCCACTGACACTGTACCCATTGCAGCCTGGCACCTGTACACAAGGATACCCACCTACACCATAACCATTGCAGCCTGGCAACTGTACACAAGTTTACCCAACGACTGTACACAAGAATACCCACCGACATACTACCCATTGCAGCCTGGCATCTGTACTCCAGGATGTCCACAGACCCTGTACCCATTGCAGCCTGGCATATGTAGACAAGGATAACCACCGACACTGTATCCAATGCAGCCTGGCACCTATACTCCAGGCTACCCACTAACAATGTATCCATCACAACATGGCACCTGTACTCCAGGGTACCCACTGATGCTACATCCGTTGCCGCCTGTTACCTGTACTCCAGGATACCCACCCACACTGTACCCATTACAGCCTGGCACCTGTACACAAGGATACCCACCCACACTGTACCCATTACAGCCTGGCACCTGTACACAAGGATACCCACTGATACTGTACCCATCACAGCCAGGCAGTTGTACTCCAGAGTACCCACCGACACTGTACCCATTACAGCCTGGCATCTATACACATGGATACCCACTGACACTGTACCCATTACAACCTGGCCCCTGTACTCCAGGGTACCCACTGACATTGTACCTTCAAGGCCTGGCAATTTTACTTCAAAATACCTACTGACGTAGTACACATTGCAGCCTGACACCAGTAATCACTGGTACTCACTGACACTGTACCTATTGCAGCCTGGCACCTGTACACAAGGATACCCCCTCAGTGTGCCCATTGCATCCTGGCAACTGTACACAAGGATACCCACTCACAGTGCACCCATTGCAGCCTGGCAACTGTACACAAGGAAACCCACTGACACTGTACTCATCACAGCCTGGCACCTGTACTCCTGGATACCCATTGACACTGTACCCATCACAGCCTGGCACCTGTACTCCAGGGTACCCACTGACACTATACCATTCACAACCTGGCATCTTTACAGCAGGAAACCTACTGACACAGTACACATTGCAGCCTGACACTTGTAATCACTGGCACCTACTGACACTGTACCTATTGCAGCCTGGCACCTGTACTCCAGAGTACCCACTGACACTGTACCCATCACTGCCTGGCACATTTACGTGAGGTTAGCCACCGTCACTGTACCCATTGCAGCCTGGCAGCTGTACTCCAGGATACCCACTGACACTGTACCCAATACAGCATGGCACCTGTACTCCAGGGTGCCCACTAACACTGTACCCATTGCAGCCTGGCACATGAACTCCAGGGTACCCACTGACATTGTAGCCATCACAGCCTGGCAAATGTACTCCAGGGTACCCACCAACACTGTACCTATTGCAGCCTGGCACCTGTATCCAAGGATACCCACTGACAGTGTACCCTTTGCAGCCTGGCAACAGTACACAAGGATACCCACCAACACCGTACCCATTGCAGCCTGGCACCTGTACACAAGGATACCCACTGACTCCATACCCATTGCAGCCTGGCACCTGTACACAAGGATGCACAATGACATAGTAGCCATTGCAGTCTTGCAACTGTACACAAGGATACCCACTGACACTGTACCCATTGCAGCCCGGTATCTGTACTCCTGGGTACACACTGATACTGTACTCATCACAGCCTGGCACCTGTATTCCAAGATACCCATTGACACTGTACCCATTGCAGCGTGGCACCTGTATTCCAGTATACCCACCGACACTGTACCCATTGCAGCATGGCACCTGTATTCCAGTATACCCACCTACACTGTACCCATTGCAGCATGGCACCTGTATTCCAGTATACCCACCGACACTGTACCCATTGCAACCTGGCACCTGTACTCTAGGGCACCCACTGACACTGTACCCATTACAGCCTGGCACCTGTACCCAAGGATACTCACTGACAGTGTACCCTTTACAGCCTGGCAACTGTACACAAGGATACCCACCAACACCATACCCATTGCAGCCTGGCACCTGTACACAAGGATACCCACTGACACTGTACCCATCACAGCCTGGCATCTGTACTCCTGGATACCCATTGACACTGTACCCATCACAGCCTGGCACCTGTACTCCAGGGTACCCACTGACACTATACCATTCACAACCTGGCATCTTTACAGCAGGAAACCTACTGACACAGTACACATTGCAGCCTGACACTTGTAATCACTGGCACCTACTGACACTGTACCTATTGCAGCCTGGCACCTGTACTCCAGAGTACCCACAGACACTGTACCCATCACTGCCTGGCACATTTACGTGAGGTTAGCCACCGTCACTGTACCCATTGCAGCCTGGCAGCTGTACTCCAGGATACCCACTGACACTGTACCCAATACAGCATGGCACCTGTACTCCAGGGTGCCCACTAACACTGTACCCATTGCAGCCTGGCACATGAACTCCAGGGTACCCACTGACACTGTAGCCATCACAGCCTGGCAAATGTACTCCAGGGTACCCACCAACACTGTACCTATTGCAGCCTGGCACCTGTATCCAAGGATACCCACTGACAGTGTACCCTTTGCAGCCTGGCAACTGTACACAAGGATACCCACCAACACGGTACCCATTGCAGCCTGGCACCTGTACACAAGGATACCCACTGACTCCATACCCATTGCAGCCTGGCACCTGTACACAAAGATGCACAATGACATAGTAGCCATTGCAGTCTTGCAACTGTACACAAGGATACCCACTGACACTGTACCCATTGCAGCCCGGCATCTGTACTCCTGGGTACACACTGATACTGTACTCATCACAGCCTGGCACCTGTATTCCAAGATACCCATTGACACCGTACCCATTGCAGCGTGGCACCTGTATTCCAGTATACCCACCGACACTGTACCCATTGCAGCGTGGCAACTGTATTCCAGTATACCCACCTACACTGTACCCATTGCAGCATGGCACCTGTATTCCAGTATACCCACCGACACTGTACCCATTGCAACCTGGCACCAGTGCACTAGGATGCCCATTGACACTTTACCCATTGCAGCCTGGCACCTGTACTCTAGGGCACCCACTGACACTGTACCCATTACAGCCTGGCACCTGTACCCAAGGATACTCACTGACAGTGTACCCTTTACAGCCTGGCACCTGTACACAAGGATACCCACCAACACCATACCCATTGCAGCCTGGCACCTGTACACAAGGATGCCCATTGACACTTTACCCATTGCAGCCTGGTACCTGTACTCTAGGGCACCCACTGACACCGTACCCATTACAGCCTTGCACCTGTACCCAAGGATACTCACTGACAGTGTACCCTTTGCAGCCTGGCAACTGTACAAAAGGATACCCACCAACACCATACCCATTGCAGCCTGGCACCTGTACACAAGGATACCCACCGACACCCACTGACAGTGTACCCATTGCAGCCAGGCACCTGTACTCCAGGGTACCCATTGACGCTGTACTCATCACAGACTGGCACCTGTACTCCAGGGTGCCCATTGACACTTTACCCATCACTGCCTGGCACCTGTACTCCAGGATACTGACTGATGCTGTACCTGTTGCAGCCTGGCACCTGTACTCCAGTATACCCCCAACACTGTACCCATTGCAGCCTGGTATCTGTACTCCAGGATACCCACCGCCATGGCACCCATTGCAGTCTGGTTCCTGTACACAAGTATACTCACTGACACTGTACCCTTTGCAGCCTGGCACAAGTGCTCCTGGACACCTATTAGCACTTCACCCATCACATCCTGGCACCTGTACTGCAGGGTACCAACTAACACTGTACTCATTGCAGCCTGGCAGCCGTACCCCAGGATACCTACTGACACTATACCCATCACTGCCTGGCACCTGTATTCCAGGGTACCCACTAACAATGTACCCATTGCAGCCTGGCAGCTGTCCACAAGAATACCCACCGACACTGTACCCATTGCAACCTGGCACCTGTGCATAAGGATGTCCATTGACACTTTAGCCATTCCAGTCTGGCACCTCTACTCTAGGGCACCGACTGACACTGTACCCATCACAGCCTGGCACCTGTGCTCCAGGACACCTACTGACACTGTAGCCATCACCCCTGGCATCCGTACTCCAGGGTAACCACTGACACTGTACCCATTGCATTCTGCCACCTGTACTTCAGGGTCCACACTAACACTGTACCAATTGCAGCTTGGAGAATATAATCCAGGGTGCCCACTGACACAGTACCCATTGCAGCCTGGCACCTATACTCCAGGGTACCCACTGACGCTGTACTCATTGCAGCCTGGCATCTGTACTTCTGTATACGCACCGACACTGCACCCATTGCAGCCTTGCACCTGTGCACAACGATACCCACTGTCACTGTACCCATTGTATCCTGGCACCTGTACTCCAGGATACCCACCGACTCCATACCCATTGCAGCCTGGCACCTGTACACAAGAATACCCACTGACACTCTACCTCTTGCAGCCTGGCACCTGCGCACAAGAATACCCAATGACACGGTACCCATTGCAGCCTGCCACCTGTACATAAGATTACCCACTGACACTACTCATTGCAGCCTGGCACCTGTACACACGGATACCCAATGACACGCTAACCATTGCAGCCTGGCACCTGTACTCCAGGAGAGCCACTGACACTTTACCCATTGCAGCCTGGCACCTGTACTCCAGGATGCCCATGGACAATGTACCCATTGCAGCCTGGCACCTGTACTCCAGGGTACCCACTGACGCTATACCCATTGCAGCCTGTCACCTGTACTCCAGGATACCCACCGACACTGTACCCATTGCAGTCTGGCACTTGTCCACAAGGATACCCACTGACAGTGTACCCTTTGCAGCCTGGCAACTCTACACAAGGATACCCACCAACACCGTACCCATTGCAGCCTGGCACCTGTACACAAGAATACCCACTGACACTACCCATTGCAGCCTGGCACCTGTACACAAGAATACTCACTGACACTACCCATTGCAGCCTGGCACCTGTACACAAGGATACCCACCGACACTGTTCCCATTGCAGCCTGCCACCTGTACTCCAGGAGAGCCACTGACACTTTACCCATTGCAGCCTGGCACCTGCACTCCAGGATTCCCACGGACAATGTACCCATTGCAGCCTGGCACTTGTACACAAGGATACACACCGACACTGTTCCCATTGCAGCCTGGCACCTATACCCCTGGGACTCACTGACACTGTACCCATCACTGCCTGGCATATTTACGCGAGGCTAGCCACTGTCACTGTGCCCATTGCAGCCTGGCACCTGTACACAAGGATACCCACTAACACTGTACTCATTGCAGCCTGGCATCTGTACTCCAAGGTACCCACTGTCCCTGTAGCCATCACAGCCTGCCAAATGTGCTCCAGGGTTCCCACCAACTTTGTACCCATTGCAGCCTGGCACCTGTACTCCAGGATGCCCATGGACACTTACCTATTGCAGCCTGGCACATGTACACAAGGATACACACCGACACTGTACCCATTGCACCTTGGCACCTATACTCCAGGCAACCCACTGGCACTGTACCCATGACAGGCTGGCACCTGTACTCTAGGGTACTGACTAACACTTTACCCATCGCAGCCAGGCACCTGTACTCTAGGGTACCCATTGACGCTGTACCCATTGCCGCCTGTCATCTGTCCTCCAGAATACCCACCAACACTGTACCCATTGCAGTCTGGCACCTGTATACAAGGATACCCACTGACACTATACCAGTTGCAGCCCCGCACCTTTACTCTAGGATGCCAATGGACACTGTACCCACTGCAGCCTGGCAGCTGTACTCCTGGGTACACACTGATACTGTACTCATCACAGCCTGGCATCTGTACTCCAGGGTACCCACTGACACTGTTCCCCTTTGCAGCCTGTCACCTGTACTCCAAGATACCCACCGACACTGTACGCATTGCAGTCTGGCACCTGTACACAAGGATACCCACTGACACTGTACCCAATGCAGCCTGGGACCTATACTCCAGAACGCCCATGGACACTGTATGCATGACAGCCTGGCACCTGTACTGCAGGCTACCCACTGTCGCTGCACTGGCTCTAGCTTGTCACCTGTACTCCAGGATACCCACCGACACTGTAGCCATTGCAGCCTGGCACTTGTACACAAGGATACCCACTGGCACCTGTACTCCAGAATGCCCACGGACACTGTACCTATTGCAGCCTGGCACATGTACACAAGGAAACCCACCGACACTGTACCCTTTACACCCTGGCACCTATACTCCAGGCAATCCACTGGCACTGTACCCATGACAGCCTGGCACCTGTACTCTAGGGTACTGACTAACACTGTACCCATCACAGCCAGGCACCTGTACTCCAGGATGCCAATGGACACTCTACCCATTGCAGCCTGGCATCTGTACTCCTGGGTACACACTAATACTGTTCTCATCACAGCCTGGCACCTATACTCCAGGATACCCACCAACACTGTACCCATTGCAGTCGGGCAACTGTACACCAGGATACCCACTGCCACTGTACCCATTGCAGCCTGGCATCTGTACTCCTGGGTACAAAATTATACTGTACTCATCACAGCCTGACATCTGTCCTCCAAGGTACCCACTGACACTGTACCCATTGCAGCCTGGCAGCTGTACTCCTGGGTACACAATGATACTGTACTCATCGCAGCCTGGCACCTGTACTCCAGGGTACCCACTGACACTGTACCTGTTGCAGCCTGGCACCTGTCCTCCAGTATACCCAGCGACACTGTACCTATTGCTTGTCGGCACCTGTACTCCAGGATACACACCAACACTGTACCCATTGCAACCTAGCACCTGTGCACAAGGATGCCCATTGACACTTTACCCATTGCAGCCTGGCACCTGTACACAAGAATACCCACTGACACTGTACCCATTACAACCTGGCACCTGTACTCCAGGGTACCCACTGACACTGTACCCTTCACAGCCTGGCATTTTTACTCCAGAAAAATCTACTGACATAATACACATTGCAGCCCGACACCAGTAATCAATGGTACCCACTGACACTGTACCTATTGCAGCCTGGTACCTGTACACAAGGATACCTGCTGACAATGTACCCATTGCAGCCTGGCACCTGTGCACAAGGATGACCATTGACACTTTACCCATTGCAGCCTGGCAACTGTACTATTGGGCACCCACTGACACTGTACACATCACAGCCTGGCACCTGTGCTCCAGGATACCTACTGACACTTTACCCATCACAGCCTGGCACCTGTACTCCAGAGTACCCACTGACACTGTACCCATCACAGCCTGGCACCTGTAATCCAGGGTAACCATTGACACTGTACCCATTGCATTCTGCCACCTATACTCCAGGATCCACACTAACACTGTACCAATAGCAGCTTGGAAGCTATACTCCAGGGTGCCCAATGACACTGTACCCATTGCAGCCTGGCACCTATACTCCAGGATGACCATGGGCACTGTACCCATTACAGCCTGGCACCTGTACTCCTGGGTACACACTGATACTGTACCCATAACAGCCTGGCACCTGTACACCAGGGTACCCACTGACGCTGTACTCATTGCAGCCTGGCATCTGTACTTCTGTATACCTACCGACACTGCACCCATTGAAGCCTGGCAACTGGATTCCAGGATACCCACTGACATGGTACCCATTGCAGCCTGGCACCTGTACACAAGATTACCCACTGACACTACCCATTGCAGCCTGACACCTGTACACACAGATACCCAATGACACGGTAACCATTGCAGCCTGGCACCTGTACTCCAGGAGAGCCACTGACACTTTACCCACTGCAGCCTGGCACCTGTACTCCAGGATGCCCACAGACAATGTACCCATTGCAGCCTGGCACCAGTACTCCAGGGTACCCACTGACGCTATGCCCGTTGCAGCCTGTCACCTGTACTCCAGGATACCCACCAACACTGTACCCATTGCAGTCTGGCACTTGTCCACAAGGATACCCACTGACAGTGTACCCTTTGCAGCCTGGCAACTCTACACAAGGATACCCACCAACACCGTACCCATTGCAGCCTGGCACCTGTACACAAGAATACCCACTGACACTACCCATTGCAGCCTGGCACCTGTACACAAGAATAACCACTGACATTACCCATTGCAGCCTGGCACCTGTACACAAGGATACCCACCGACACTGTTCCCATTGCAGCCTGCCACCTGTACTCCAGGAGAGCCACTGACACTTTACCCATTGCTGCCTGGCACTTGCACTCCAGGATTCCCACGGACAATGTACCCATTGCAGCCTGGCACTTGTACACAAGGATACACACCGACACTGTTCCCATTGCAGCCTGGCACCTATACCCCTGGGACTCACTGACACTGTACCCATCACTGCCTGGCATATTTACGTGAGGCTAACCACTGGCACTGTGCCCATTGCAGCCTGGCACCTGTACACAAGGATACCCACTGACACTGTACTCATTGCAGCCTGGCATCTGTACTCCAAGGTACCCACTGTCCCTGTACCCATTGCAGCCTGGCACCTGTACTCCAGGATGCCCATGGACACTTACCTATTGCAGCCTGGCACATGTACACAAGGATACACACTGACACTGTACCCATTGCACCTTGGCACCTATACTCCAGGCAACCCACTGGCACTGTACAAATGACAGGCTGGCACCTGTACTCTAGGGTACTGACTAACACTGCACCCAGCGCAGCCAGGCATCTGTACTCTAGGGTACCCATTGACGCTGTACCCATTGCCGCCTGTCATCTGTACTCCAGGATACCCACCAACACTGTACCCATTGCAGTCTGGCACCTGTATACAAGGATACCCACTGACACTATACCCGTTGCAGCCCTGCACCTTTACTCTAGGATGCCAATGGACACTGTACCCACTGCAGCCTGGCAGTGCTCCTGGGTACACACTGATACTGTACTCATCACAGCCTGGCATCTGTACTCCAGGGACCCACTGACGCTGTTCCCCTTTGCAGCCTGTCACCTGTACTCCAGGATACCCACCGACACTGTACGCATTGCAGTCTGGCACCTGTACACAAGGATACCCACTGACACTGTACACAATGCAGCCTGGGACCTATACTCCAGAATGCCCATGGACACTGTATGCATGACAGCCTGGCACCTGTACTCCAGGCTACCCACTGATGCTGTACTGGCTCTAGCTTGTCACCTGTACTCCAGGATACCCACTGACACTGTAGCCATTGCAGCCTGGCACTTGTACACAAGGATACCCACTGGCACCTGTACTCCAGAATGCCCACGGACACTGTACCTATTGCAGCCTGGCACATGTACACAAGGAAACACACCGACACTGTACCCTTTGCACCCTGGCACCTATACTCCAGGCAATCCACTGGCACTGTACCCATGACAGCCTGGCACCTGTACTCTAGGGTACTGACTAACACTGTACCCATCACAGCCAGGCACCTGTACTCCAGGATGCCAATGGACACTGTACCCATTGCAGTCTGGCATCTGTACTCCTGGGTACACACTAATACTGTACTCATCACAGCCTGGCACCTGTACTCCAGGATACCCACTGACGCTGTACCCGTTGCAGCCTGGCACCTGTACTTCAGTATACCCACCAACACTGTACCCATTGCAGTCTGGCAACTGTACACAAGGATACCCACTGCCACTGTACCCATTGCAGCCTGGCATCTGTACTCCTGGGTACAAAATTATACTGTACTCATCACAGCCTGGCATCTGTCCTCCAGGGTACCCACTGACACTGTACCCATTGCAGCCTGGCACCTGTACTCCTGGATACTCACTAATACTGTACTCATCACAGCCTAGCACCTGTACTCCAGGATACCCACTGACGCTGTGCCTATTGCAGCCTGGCACCTGTACTCCAGTATACCCACCAACACTGTACCCATTGCAGCCTGGCACCTGTACTCCTGGGTACACAATGATACTGTACTCATCACAGCCTGGCACCTATTCTCCAGGGTACCCACTGACACTGTACCTGTTGCAGCCTGGCACCTGTCCTCCAGTATACCCAGCGACACTGTACCTATTGCTTGTCGGCACCTGTACTCCAGGATACACACCGACACTGTACCCATTGCAACCTAGCACCTGTGCACAAGGATGCCCATTGACACTTTACCCATTGCAGCCTGGCACCTGTACACAAGAATACCCACTGACACTGTACCCATTACAACCTGGCACCTGTACTCCAGGGTACCCACTGACACTGTACCCTTCACAGCCTGGCATTTTTACTCCAGAAAAATCTACTGACATAATACACATTGCAGCCCGACACCAGTAATCAATGGTACCCACTGACACTGTACCTATTGCAGCCTGGTACCTGTACACAAGGATACCTGCTGACAATGTACCCATTGCAGCCTGGCACCTGTGCACAAGGATGACCGTTGACACTTTACCCATTGCAGCCTGGCAACTGTACTATTGGGCACCCACTGACACTGTACACATCACAGCCTGGCACCTGTGCTCCAGGATACCTACTGACACTTTACCCATCACAGCCTGGCACCTGTACTCCAGAGTACCCACTGACACTGTACCCATCACAGCCTGGCACCTGTAATCCAGGGTAACCACTGACACTGTACCCATTGCATTCTGCCTACTATACTCCAGGGTCCACACTAACACTGTACCAATAGCAGCTTGGAAACTATACTCCAATGTGCCCAATGACACTGTACCCATTGCAGCCTGGCACCTATACTCCAGGATGACCATGGGCACTGTACCCATTACAGCCTGGCACCTGTACTCCTGGGTACATACTGATACTGTACCCATAACAGCCTGGCACCTGTACACCAGGGTACCCACTGACGCTGTACTCATTGCAGCCTGGCATCTGTACTTCTGTATACCCACCGACACTGCACCCATTGAAGCCTGGCAACTGGACTCCAGGATACCCACTGACATGGTACCCATTGCTGCCTGGCACCTGTACACAAGATTACCCACTGACACTACCCATTGCAGCCTGGCACCTGTACTCCAGAGTACCCACTGGCACTGTACCCATCACAGCCTGGCACCTGTAATCCAGAGTAACCACTGACACTGTACCCATTGCATTCTGCCACCTATACTCCAGGGTCCACACTAACACTGTACCAATAGCAGCTTGGAAACTATACTCCAGGGTGCCCAATGACACTGTACCCATTGCAGCCTGGCACCTATACTCCAGGATGACCATGGGCACTGTACCCATTACAGCCTGGCACCTGTACTCCTGGGTACACACTGACACTGTACCCATAACACCTGGCACCTGTACACCAGGGTACCCACTGACGCTGTACTCATTGCAGCCTGGCATCTGTACTTCTGTATACCCACCAACACTGCACCCATTGAAGCCTGGCAACTGGACTCCAGGATACCCACTGACATGGTACCCATTGCAGCCTGGCACCCGTACACAAGTATACCCACTGAACTTTGTACCCATTGCAGCCTGGAACATGTGCTCCTGGATACCCATTGGCACTTCACCCATCACAGCCTGGCTGCTGCACTCCAGGGTACCCACTGACACAGAACCCATTGCAGCCTGGCACCTGGACACAAGGATACCCACTGACATTGTACTCATTGCAGCCTGCCACCTGTACACAATGATACCCACTGTCACTGTACCCATTGTATCCTGGCACATGTACTCCAGGATACCCAAGGACACGGTACCTATTGCAGCGTGGCACCTGTACACAAGGATACCCACTGACACAGAACCCATTACAGGCCGGCACCTTTACTCCAGGATGCCAATGGACACTGTACCCATTGCAGTCTGGCACCTGTACTCCAGGGTACCCACTGACAGTGTACCCATTGCAGTCTGGCACCTGTACACAAGGATACCCACTGACACAGAACCCATTACAGGCCGGCACCTTTACTCCAGGATGCCAATGGACGCTGTACCCATTGCAGTCTGGTACCTGTACTCCAGGGTACCCACTGACAGTGTACCCATTGCAGCCTGGCACCTGTACTCCAGGGTACCTATTGATGCTGTACTCATCACAGCCTGGCAACTGTACTACAGGCTACCCACTGACACTGTACCCATCGCAGCCTGTCACCTGTACTCCAGAGTATCCACTGACACGGTACCCATTGCAGACTGGCACATGTACTCCAGGATACCCACCGACACTGTACCCATTGCAACCTAGCACCTGTGCACAAGGATACCCAACGACACTGTACTCATTACAGCCTGGCACCTGTGCACAACGAAACCCACTGCCACTGTACCCATTTCAGCCTGGCACCTCTACTCCTGCATACCCGTTGACACTGTACCCATTACAGACTGGCATCTGTACTCCTGCATACCTATTGACACTTTACCCATTGCAGACTGGCACCTGTATGCAATAATACCCACCAACACTAGCAATTGAATCCTGGCAACTGGACACAAGAATACCCACCAACACTCCACCCATTGCAACCTGGCACCTGTACTTCAGGGTACTCACTGACACTGTAACCTTTGCAGCCTGACACCTATACTCCAGCATGCCCACTGACACTATACTCTTCACAGCCTGGCATCTTTACACCAGGAAACATAGTGACAGTACACGTTGCAGCCTGACACCTGTAATCACTGGTGCCTACTGACACTGTACCTATTGCAGCCTGGCACCTGTACTCCAGGATACTCAGCAACACAATACCCATTGCAGCCTGGCACCTGTACAGAAGGATACCCACCGACACTGTACCCATTGCAGGCTGGCACCTGTACGCAAGAATGCCCACCTACAATACCCATTGAAGCCTGGCAACTGGACACAAGAATACCCACCGACACTCCACCCATTCCAGCCTGGCACCTGTACTCCATGGTACTCACTGACACTGTAACTATTGCAGCCTGGCACATATACTCCAGGGTGCCCACTGACACTGTACCCACTGCAGCCTGGCACCTGTACTCCAGGATACCCACTGACACTGTACTCATTGAAGCCTGGCACCTGTACTCTAGGGCACCCACTGACAATGTACACATCACAGCCTGGCACCTGTGCTCCAGGATACCTCCTGACACTGTACCCATCACAGCTTGGCACCCGTATTCCAGGGTAACCGCTGACACTGTACCCATTGCAGCCTGGCACCTATACTCCAGGGTACCCACTGACGCTGCACTCATTGCAGCCTGGCATCTGTACTTCTGTATACCCACCAACACTGCACCCATTGAAGCCTGGCAACTGTACTCCAGGATACCCACTGACATGGTACCCATTGCAGCCTGGCACCTGTACACAAGTATATCCACTGACATTGTACCCATTGTAGCCTGGAACATGTGCTCCTGGATACCCATTGGCACTTCACCCATCACAGCCTGGCACCTGTACTGCTGGATACCCACTGACACAGAACCCATTGCAGCCTGGCACCTGCACACAAGGATACCGACTGACACTGTACTCATTGCAGCCTGGCATCGGTACACATCGATACCCACTGTCACTGTACACATTGCAGCCTTGCACTTGTACTCCAGGATACCCAAGGACACGGTACCTATTGCAGCGTGGCACCTGTACACAAGGATACCCACTGACAGTCTACCCATTGCAGCCTGGCACCTGTACACAAGTATATCCACTGACATTGTACCCATTGTAGCCTGGAACATGTGCTCCTGGATAACCATTGGCACTTCACCCATCACAGCCTGGCACCTGTACTGCTGGATACCCACTGACACAGAACCCATTGCAGCCTGGCACCTGCACACAAAGATACCGACTGACACTGTACTCATTGCAGCCTGGCACCGGTACACATCGATACCCACTGTCACTGTACGCATTGCAGCCTTGCACTTGTACTCCAGGATACCCAAGGACACGGTACCTATTGCAGCGTGGCACCTGTACACAAGGATACCCACTGACAGTCTACCCATTGCAGCCTGGCACCCGTACACAAGGATACCCACTGACACTCTGCCCATTGCCGGCTGGCACCGGTACATTAGGATACCCACTGACACTCTACCCATTGCAGCCTGGCACCTGTACTCCAGGATAGCCGCTGACACTCTACCCATTGCAGCCTGGCACCTGTACTCCAGGGTACCTATCGACACTGTACCCATTGCAGCCTGGCACCTGGGCACAATGATACCCACTGTTACTGTACCCATTGTATCCTGGCACCTGTAGTCCAGGATACCCAAGGACATGGTACCTATTGCAGCGTGGCACCTGTACACAAGGATACCCATTGACTGTCCACCCGTTGCAGCCTGGCACCTGTATGCAAGGATACCCAACACTGTACCCATTGCAGCCTGACACCTGTACACAAGGATACCCAGTGACACTCTGCCCATTGGAGTCTGGCACCTGTACACAAGGATACCCAATGACACAGTACCCATTGCAGGCTGGCACCTTTACTCCAGGATGCCAATGGACACTCTACCCATTGCAGTCTGGCATCTTTACTCCTGGGTACACACTGACACTGTACTCATCACAGTATGGCACCTGTACTCCAGGGTACCCACTGACAGTGTACACATTGCAGCCAGGCACCTGTACTCCAGGGTACCCATTGATGCTGTACTCATCACAGCCTGGCACCTGTACTCCAGGACACCCACCGACACTGTACCCATTGCAACCTAGCACCTGTGCAGAAGGATGCCCACTGACACTTTACCCATCACAGCCTGGCACCTGTACTCCAGTATACCCACCAACACTGTACCCATTGCAGCCTGGCACCTGTACTTCAGGATCCCACCGCCATGCTACCCTTTGCAGTCTGGCACCTGTACACAAGTATACTCACTGACACTGTACCCATTGCAGCCTGGCACCTGTACATTTGCCTCCAGTGTACCCACTGGTGCTGCACCTGTTGCAGCCTGTCACCTGTACTCCAGGATACCCACCGACACTGTACCCATTATAGCCTGGCACCTGTACACAAGGATATCCACTTACACTGTACCCATTACAACTTGGCACCTGTACTCCAGGGTACTCACTGACACTGGAACCATTGCAGCCTGGCAGCTGTACTCCAGCATGCGCACTGACACTGTACCCATTGCAGCCTGTCACCTGTACTCCAGGATACCCACTGACACTTTACCCATTGCAGCCTGGCACCTGTACTGCAGGGTACCAATAACACTGTACCCATTGCAGCCTGGCACCTGTACTCCAAGGTACCCACTGACACTGTACCCATCACAGTCTGGCAGCTGTACTACAGGGTTCCCACCAACAGCCTGGCAGCTGTACTGCAGGGTGCCAATAACACTGTACCCTTGCAGCCTGGCACATAAACTCCAGGGTACCCACTGACACTACCCATTGCAGCCTGGCACCTGTACACAAGGATGCGCACTGACACTGTACCCATTGCAGCCTGGCAACTGTACACAAGGGTACCCCCTGACCGTGTACCCATTGCAGCCTGGCACCTGTACACAAGGATACCCATCGACACAATAACCATTGCAACCTGGTAACTGTACACAAAGATACCCACTGACACTCTACCCATTGCAGCCTGGCACCTGTGCACAATGAAACCCACTGCAACTGTACCCATTTCAGCCTGGCACCTCTACTCCTGGATACCCCTTGACACTGTACCCATTACAGCCTGGCACCTGTACTCCTGCATACCTATTGACACTTTACTCATTGCAGCCTGGCATCTGTACGCAATAATACCCACCAACACTACCAATTGAAGCCTGGCAACTGTACACAAGAATATCCACTGACACTCCACCCATTGCAACCTGGCACCTGTACTGCAGGGTACTCACTGACACTGTAACCCTTGCAGCCTGACACCTATACTCCAGCATGCCCACTGACACTATACCCTTCACAGCCTGGCATCTTTACGCCAGGAAACATAGTGACAGTACACGTTGCAGCCTGACACCTGTAATCACTGGTGCCTACTGACACTGTACCAATTGCAGCCTGGCACCTGTACTCCAGGATACCCAGCAACACTATACCCATTGCAGCATGGCATCTGTACAGAAGGATACCCACCGACACTGTACTCATTGCAGGTTGGCACCTGTAAGCAAGAATGCCCACCTACAATACCCATTGAAGTCTGGCAACTGTACACAAGAATACCCACCAACACTCCACCCATTGCAGCCTAGCACCTGTACTCTACGGTACTCACTGACACTGTAACCATTGCAGCCTGGCACCTATACTCTAGCATACCCACTTACACTGTACCCATTGCAGCCTGGCACATATACTCCAGGGTGCCCACTGACTCTGTACCCATTGCAGCCTGGCACCTGTACTCCAGGATACCCACTGACACTGTACCCATTGAAGCTTGGCACCTGTACTCTAGGGCACCCACTGACAATGTACACATCACAGCCTGGCACCTGTACTCTAGGGCACCCACTGACACTGTACCCATCACAGCCTGGCACCCGTACTCCAGGGTTACCACTGACACTGTACCCATTGCAGCCTGGCACCTATACTCCAGGATGACCATGGACACTGTACCCATTACAGCCTGGCATGTGTATTCCTGGGTACACACTGATACTGTACCCATCACAGCTTGGCACCTGTACACAAGTATATCCACTGACATGGTACCCATTACAGCCTGGCACCAGTACACAAGTATATCCACTGACATGGTACCCATTGCAGCCTGGCACCTGTACACAAGTATATCCACTGACACTGTACCCATTGCAGCCTGGAACATGTGCTCCTGGATACCCATTGGCACTTCACCCATCACAGCCTGGCACCTGCACTCCAGGGTACCCACTGACACAGAGCCCATTGCAGCCTGGTACCTGCACACAAGGATACCCACTGACACTGTACTCATTGCAGCCTGGCACCGGTACACAATGATACCCACTGTCACTGTATGCATTGCAGCCTTGCACTTGTACTCCAGGATACCCAAGGACACGGTACCTATTGCAGTGTGGCACCTGTACACAAGGATACCCACTGACAGTCTACCCATTGCAGCCTGGCACCCATACACAAGGATACCCACTGACACAGTACCCATTGCAGCCTGGCACCTGTACTCCAGTGTACCTACTGACACTGTACCCATTGCAGCCTGGCACCTGTGCACAATGATACCCACTGTCACTGTACCCCTCGGAGCCTGTCACCTGTACTCCAGTATACCCACCAACACTGTACCCATTGCAGCCTGGCACCTGTACTTCAGGATCCCACCGCCATGGTACCCTTTGCAGTCTGGTACCTGTACACAAGTATACTCACTAACACTGTACCCATTGCAGCCTGGCACAAGTGCTCCAGGATACCCATTGGCACTTCACCCCTCACATCCTGGCACCTGTACTGCTGGATACCAACTAACACTGTATTCATTGCAGCCTGGCAGCTGTACCCCAGGATACCTACTGACATTGTACCCATCACAGCCTGGCATCTGTATTCCAGGATACCTACTAACAATGTACCCATTGCAGCCTGGCACCTGTACATTTGCCTCCAGGGTACTCACTGGTGCTGTACCTGTTGCAGCCTGTCACCTGTAATCCAGGGTACCCGCCGACACTGTACCCATTATAGCCTGGCACCTGTACACAAGGATATCCACTTACACTGTACCCATTACAACCTGGCACCTGTACTCCTGGGTACCCACTGACACTGTACCCTTCACAGCCTGACATTTTTACTCTGGAATACCTACTATCATAGTACACATTGCAGCCTGACACCAGTAATCACTGGTAACCACCGACATACCTATTGCAGCCTGGCACCAGTACACAAGGCTACCCACTGACAGTGTACCCATTGCACACTGGCAACTGTACACAAGGAAACCCACTGACACTGTACCCATTACAGGTTGGTACCTGTACTCCTGGATACCCACTGAAATTATATCCTTCACAGATTGGCATCTTTACACCAGGAAACCTACTGACCTGTACACAAGGATACCCACCAAAACAGTAACCATTGCAGGCTGGCTCCTGTACACAAGAATACCCTCTGACACTCTACCCATTGCAGCTTAACACCTGTACTCGAGGATGTCCACAGACACTGTACCCATTGCAACATGGCACCTGTGCACAAGGATGCCCATTGACACTTTACCCATCACAGCCTGGCACCTGTACTCCAGGATACCCACTGATGCTGTACCCCTTGCAGCCTGGCACCTGTATTCCAGTATACCCAGCAACATGGTACCCATTGCAGCCAGGCACCTGTACTCCAGTATACCCAGCAACATGGTACCCTTTGCAGTCTGGCACCTGTACACAAGTTTACTCACTGACACTGTACCAATTGCAGCCTGGCACAACGGCTCCAGGATACTCATTGGCACTTCACCCATCACATCCTGGCACCTGTACTGCTGGATGACAACTAACACTGTACTCATTGCAGCCTGGCAACTGTACCCCAGGATACCTACTGACACCCCAGGATACCTACTGACACTGTACCCATCACAGCCTGGCACCTGTATTCAAGGGTACCCACTAACAATGTACCCATTGCAGACTGGCACGTGTACATTTGCCTCCAGGGTACCCACTGGTGCTGTACCCGTTGCAGCCTGTCACCTGTACTCCAGGATACCCACCGACACTGTACCCATTGCAGCATGTCACCTGTACTCCAGGATACCCATCGATGCTGTACCCATTATAGGCTGGCACCTGTACACAAGGATATCCACTGACACTGTACCCATTACAACCTGGCACCTGTACTCCAGGGTACTCACTGACACTGGAACCATTGCAGCCTGGCAGCTATACTCCAGCATGTGCACTGACACTGTACTCCTGGGTACCCAGCGACACTGTATACGTTGCACCCTGGCAACTGTACTCCAGGGTACTCACTGACACTGTACTCATCACAGCCAGGCACCTGTACTCCAGGGTACCCACTGACACTGTACCCATCACAGCCAGGCACCTGTACTCCAGGGTACCCACTGACACTGTACCCATCACTACCTGCACATTTATGCGAGGCTAGCCACCAGCACTGTAACCATTGCAGCCTGGAACCTGTACTCCTGGGTACCCACCAACATTGTACACATTGCACCCTGGCACCTGTATACCAGGGTACCCAGCGACACTGTACCCATTACAGCCTGGCACTTGTATGCAAGAATACCCACCGACACTGTCCATTGAAGCCTGGAAACAGTACACAAGAATACCTACCGACACTCCACCCATTGCAGCCTGGCACATGTACGCAAGGATAAGCACTGAAACTGTAGCCAATGCATCCTGGCACCTATACTCCAGGCTACCCACTAACAATGTACCCATCACAGCCTGGCACCTGTGCTCCAGGGTACCCACTGACAATGTACCCATGACAGCCTGGCACCTGTACTCCATGGTACTCACTGACACTGTACCCATCGCAACCTGGCAACTGTACTCCAGGGTACCCACTGATGCTGTACACATTGCAGCCTGTCATCTGTACTCCAGGATACCCACCGACACTGTACCCATTACAGCCTGGCTCCTGCACACAAGGCTACCCACTGACACTGTACCCATTATGGCCTGGCACCTGTACTCCAGGGTACCCACTGACACTGTACAGTTCACAGCCTGTCATTTTTACTCCAGAATACCTGCTGACATAGTACACATTGCAACCTGACACCAATAATCGCTGGTACCCACTGACACTGTACCCATTGCGGCCTGGCAGCTGTACTCCAGGATACCCAGGGATACTGTACCCATTGCAGTCTGGCAACTGTACGCAAGAATACCCACCGACACTCCACCCATTGCATCCTGGCACCTGTACTCCCGCATGCCCACTGACACTGTACCCATTGCAGCCTGGCACATGAACTGCAGGATACCACTAACACTGTACCCATTGGCACCTATACTCCAGGCTACCCACTGACAATGTACCCATGACAGCCTGGCACCTGTACTCCATGGTACTCACTGACACTGTAGCCATTGCAGCCTTGCACCTGTACTCCAGGGTACCCACTGATGCTGTACAAGTTGCAGCCTGTCACCTGTAGTCCAGGATACACACCATCACTGTACCCATTACAGCCTGGCACCTGTACACAAGGATATCCACTAACACTGTACCCATTATGGCTGGCACCTGTACTCCTGGATACCCATTGACACTGTCACCATTACAAACTGGCACCTGTACTCCAGGGTACCCACTGACACTGTACAGTTCACAGCCTGGCATTGTTACTCCAGAATAACTACTGACATAGTACACATTGCAACCTGACACCAGTAATCACTAGTACCCACTGACACTGTACCCATTGCAGCTTGGCACCTGTATTCCAGGATACCCAGCGACACAGTACACATTGCAGCTTGGCACTTGTACACCAGGTTACCCAGCAACACTGTACCCATTGCGGCCTGGCACCTGTACGCAAGAATACCCACCAACACTACACATTGAAGCCTGGCAACTGTACATAAGAATACCCAGTGACACTCCACCCATTGCAGCCTAGCACCTGTACTCCAGGGTGCCCACTAACACTGTACCCATTGCAGCCCGGCACATGAACTCCTGGGTATCACTAACACTGTACCCATTGCAGCCCGGCACATGAACTTCAGGATACCACTGACACTGTACCCATTGCAGCCTGGCACCTGTGCTCCAGGATACCCAGCAACACTGTACACACTGCCGCCTGGCACCTGTACACCAGGATACCCAGCAACACTGTACCCATTGCAGCCTGGCACATATACTCTGGTGTGTCCACTAGACACTGTACCCATTACACACTGGCACCTGTACTACAGGGTGCCCATTAACACTGCACATTGCAACCTGGCACATAAACTCCAAGGTACCCACTGACACTGTACCCATTGCAGGCTGGCACCTGTACTCCAGGGTACTCACTGACACTGTAACCATTGCACCTTGACACCTATACTCCAGTATGCCCACTGACATTGTACCCATTGCAGCCTGGCACATATACTCCAGGGTACCCACTAATATTGTACCCATGACAGCCTGGCACCTGTACTCCATGGTACTCACTGACACTGTACCCATCACAGCCAGGCACATTTATGCGAGGCTAGCCACGAGCACTGTACCCATTGCAGCCTGGCACCTGTTTACAAGGATACCCACCGATACTTTACCCATTGCAGCCTGGCACCTGTACGCAAGAATACCCACCGACATTACCCATTGTAGCCTGGAAACTGTACACAAGAATACATACCGACACTCCACCCATTGTAGACTGGCACCTGTTCTCCAGGATACCCACTGACACTGTACCCATTGCAGCCTGGCACCTGTACACAATGATACCCACTGACAGTGTACCCATTGAAGCCTGGCACCAGTACACAAGGATACGCACCGACACCATAACCATTGCAGCCTGGCAACTCTACACAAAAATACCCAATGACACAAAACCCATTGCAGCCAGGCACCTGTACTCCAGGATGTCCTCAGACACTGTACCCAATGCAGCCTGGCACATGTACACAAGGATAACCAGTGAAACTGTAGCCAATGCAGCCTGCCACCTATACTCCAGGCTACCCACTAACAATCTTCCCATCACAACCTGTGCTCCGGGGTACCCACTGACAATTTACCCATGAAAGCCTGGCACCTGTACTCCATGGTACTCACTGACACTGTACCCATCGCAGCCAGGCACGTGTACTCCAGGGTACCCACTAATGCTGTACACGTTGCAGCCTGTCACCTGTACTCCAGTATACACACTGACACTGTACCCATTACAGACTGGCACCTGTACACAAGAATACCCACCAACACTCTACCCATTGCAGCCTGGCACCTGTACTCCAGGATGTCCTCAGACAATGTAACCATTGCAGCCTGGCACATGTCCACAAGGATAACCACGGAAACTGTAGCCAATGCAGCCTGGCACCTATACTCCAGGCTACCCATTAACAATGTTCCCATCACAGCCTGGCACCTGTGCTCCGGGGTACCCACTGACAATGTACCCATGACAGCCTGGCACCTGTACTCCATGGTACTCACTTACACTGTACCCATCGCAGCCTGGCACCTGTACTCCTGGATACCCATTGACACTGTATCCATTACAACCTAGCACCTGTACTCCAGGGTACCCACTGACACTGTACGGTTCACAGCCTGGCACCTGTACTCCAATATACCCAGCGACACATTACACATTGCAGCCTGGCACCTGTGCGCAAGAATACCCACCGACACTACCCACTGAAGACTGGCAACTGTATACAAGAATACTCACTGACACTCCATCCATTGCAGCCTGGCACCTCTACTCCAGGGTGCCCACTGATATTGTACCCATTGCAGCCTGGCACCTATACTCCAGCATGGCCACTGACACTGTACCCATTACAGCCTGGCACATATACTCCAGGGTGCCACTGATATTGTACCCATTGCAGCCTGGCAACTGTTCTCCAGGATACCCAATGACACTGTACCCATTGAAGCCTGGCACCTGTACACCAGAATGCCCACTAACACTGTACCCATTGCAGCCTGGCACATGAACTCCAGGATACCACTTACACTGTACCCATTGTAGCCTGGCACCTGTGCTCCAGGATAACCAGCGACACTATACACACTGCAGCCTGGCACCTGTACTACAGGGTGCCCACTAACACTACACATTGCAACTGGGACATAAACTCCAGGGTACCCAGTGACACTATACCCATTGCAGCCTGGCACCTGTACTCCAAGGTACCCACAGACACTGTACACATCAGGCTGTGATGTGTACAGACTGGCAGACTGGCACCTGTACTCCGGGATGTCCACACTGTACCCATTGCAGCCTGGCACTAGTATACAAGGATAACTACTGAAACTGTAGCCAATGCAGCCTGGCATCTATACTCCAGGGTACAAACTGACACTGTACCCATGACAGCCTGGCACCTGTACTCCATGGTACTCAGTGACACTGTACCCATCGCAGCCTGGCACCTGTAATCCAGGGTACCCACTGATGCTATACATGCCGCCTGTCACCTGTAGTCCAGGATACACACCAACACTGTCCCCATTACAGCCTGGCACCTGTACACAAGGATACCCACTGACACTGTACCCATTATGGCCTGGCACCTGTACACCTGGATACCCATTGACACTGTACCCATTACAATCTGGCACCTGTACTCCAAGGTACCCACTGACACTGTACCCTTCACAGCCTGGCATTTTGACTCCAGAATACCTAGTGACATAGTACACATTGCAGCCTGACACCATTAATCACTGGTACCCACTGAAACTGTACCTATTGCAGCCTGGCACCTGTACACAAGGAAACCCACTGACACTGTACTCATTACAGCTGGTCACTGACACAGTACACATCGCAGCCAGGCACCTGTACTCCAGGATAACCACTGATGCTGTACCCGTTGCAGTCTGTCACCTGTACACAAGGATACCCACTGACACGGTATCCATTACAAACTGGCACCTGTACTCCAGGATGTCCTCAGACACTGTACCCATTGCAGCCTGGCACATGTACACAAGGATAACCACTGAAACTGTAGCCAATGCAGCCTGGCACCTATACTTCAGACTACCTACTAACAATGTTCCCATCACAGCCTGTCACCTGTGCTCCAGGGTACTCACTGACAATGTACCCATGACAGCCTGACACCTGTACTCCTTGGTACTCACACTGTACCCATCGCAGCCTGGCTCCTGTACTCCTGGGTACCCATTGACACTGTATCCATTACAACCTGGCACCTGTACTCCAGGGTACCCACTGACACTGGACGGTTCACAGCCTGGCACCTGTACTCCAGGATACTCAGTGACACATTACATATTGCAGCCTGGAACCTGTACACCAGGGTACCCAACAACACTCTACCCATTGCAGACTGGCACCTGTACGCAAGAATACCCACTGACACTACCCATTGAAGCCTGGCAACTGTACACAAAAATACCCACTGACACTCCATCCATTGCAGCCTGGCCCTTGTACTCCAGGGTACTCCCTGACACTGTAACCATTGCAGACTAGCACCTATATTTCAGCATGGCCACTGACACTGTACCCATTGCAGCCAGGCACATAAACTCCAGGGTGCCCACTGAACTCTTCTTTCGCCGTCTTCGTCTCCGGGCTCACTTCTTTGGGCAGGAGTCCTCTCCCAGTTCAACGGATCCTTTTACCCATCTCCAATATTCTCCCTCCACCTGGACCCCTCCCTCTGAATTCTTATCTTCTCTTGATCTTTTCATTGAGAACTGTCGGCGCGACATTAGTCGTCTCAATTTCTCTGCTCCTCTCACCCATTCTAACCTGTCTCTCTCTGAACTTACTGCACTCCATTCTCTCAGGTCCAACCCTGACATTGTCATCAAACCCGCTGACAAGGGTGGTGCTGTTGTTGTCTGGCGCACTGACCTCTACCTCGCGGAGGCTGAGCGTCAACTCACAGACACTTCCTCCTACCTCTCCCTGGACCATGACCCCACCACTGAACATCAAGCCATTGTTTCCAGGACTGTCATTGACCTCATCTCCTCTGGGGATCTCCCTCCCACAGCTTCCAACCTGATAGTCGCCCAACCTCGGACGGCCCGCTTCTATCTTCTACCCAAAATCCACAAACAGAACTGCCCCGGTAGACCGATCGTCTCAGCTTGCTCCTGCCCCACAGAACTCATTTCTCGTTATCTTGACTCTCTTCTCTCTCCCCTTGTCCAGTCCCTTCCCACCTACATCCGTGATTCCTCTGACACCTTACGTCACATCAACAATTTCCAGTTCCCTGGCTCCAACCGCTTCCTCTTCACCATGGACGTCCAATCCCTCTACACCTCCATCCCCCACCAGGATGGTCTGAGGGCCCTTAGCTTCTTCCTCGAACAGAGGCCCGAACAATCCCCATCCACCACTACTCTCCTCCGTCTGGCTGAACTTGTTCTCACGTTGAACAATTTCTCCTTCAACTCCTCTCACTTTCTCCAAATAAAAGGTGTGGCTATGGGTACCCGCATGGGCCCCAGCTATGCCTGTCTCTTTATGGGGTATGTGGAACATTCCTTGTTGCAGTCCTACTCCGGCCCCCTTCCACAACTTTTTCTCCGGTACATCGATGATTACTTCGGTGCCGCTTCATGCTCTCGTCGGGACTTGGAAAAATTTATTAATTTTGCTTCCAATCTCCACCCCTCCATCATTTTCACGTGGTCCATCTCTGACACTTCCCTTCCCTTCCTTGACCTCTCTGTCTCAATCTCTGGTGATAGACTGTCCACCAATATCCATTACAAACCCACCGACTCCCACAGCTACCTCGACTACAGCTCCTCACACCCCGCTTCCTGTAAGGACTCCATCCCATTCTCCCAGTTCTTTCGCCTTCGTCGTATCTGTTCCGATGATGCTACCTTCAAAAACAGTTCCTCTGACATGTCCTCCTTCTTCCTTAACCGAGGTTTTCCACCGACGGTCGTTGACAGGGCCCTCAACCGTGTCCGACCCATCTCCCGCGCATCCGCCCTCACGCCTTCTCCTCCCTCCCAGAAACATGATAGGGTCCCCCTTGTCCTCACTTATCACCCCACCAGCCTCCGCATTCAAAGGATCATCCTCCGCCATTTCCGCCAACTTCAGCATGATGCCACCACCAAACACATCTTCCCTTCACCCCCCCCTTATCGGCATTCCGTAGGGATCGCTCCCTCCGGGACACCCCGGTCCACTCCTCCATCACCCCCTACTCCTCAACCCCCTCCTATGGCACCACCCCATGCCCACGCAAAAGATGTAACACCTGCCCCTTCACTTCCTCTCTCCTCACCGTCCAAGGGTCCAAACACTCCTTTCAAGTGAAGCAGCATTTCACTTGCATTTCCCCCAACTTAGTCTACTGCATTCGTTGCTCCCAATGTGGTCTCCTCTACATTGGAGAGACCAAATGTAAACTGGGCGACCGCTTTGCAGAACACCTGCGGTCTGTCCGCAAGAATGACCCAAACCTCCCTGTCGCTTGCCATTTTAACACTCCACCCTGCTCTCTTGCCCACATGTCTGTCCTTGGCTTACTGCATTGTTCCAGTGAAGCCCAACGCAAACTGGAGGAACAACACCTCATCTTCCGACTAGGCACCTTACAGCCTTCCGGTCTGAATATTGAATTCAATAACTTTAGGTCGTGAGCTCCCTCCCCCATCCCCACCCCATTTCTGTTTCCCCCTTTTTCCCCTTTTTTTTCCCTATAAATTTTATAGATTTTTCTTTTCCCACCTATTTCCATTATTTTTAAATATTTTAAAATCTTTTATGCTCCCTCCACCCCCACTAGAGCTGTACCTTGAGTGCCCTACCATCCATTCTTAATTAGCACATTCATTTAGATAATATCACCAACTTTAACTTTAACACCTATGTGTTCTTTTGTACCATTGTCGCTGACATCTTTTGATGATCTGCTTCTATCACTGCTTGTTTGTCTACACAAGCACCTCTGTCTCTCTCTCTCTCTCCGCCCCCCCACACACACACCTTAAACCAGCTTATATTTCAACTCTTTCTTGGACTCGAAATCAAGTTCTGTCGAAGGGTCATGAGGACTCGAAACGTCAACTCTTTTCTTCTCCGCCGATGCTGCCAGACCTGCTGAGTTTTTCCAGGTAATTCTGTTTTTGTTTTGGATTTCCAGCATCCGCAGTTTTCTTTGTTTTTATTTTTGCCCACTGAGGTACCCATTGCAGCCTGGCAACTGTTCTCCAGGATACCCAATGACACTGTACCCATTGCAGCCTGGCACATATACTCCAGGGTGCCCACTGACACTGTACCCATTACACCCTGGCACCTGTACTACAGGGTGCCCACTAACACTACACATTGCAACCCGGCACATAAACTCCAGGGTACCCACTGACACTGTACCCATTGCAGCCTGGCACCTGTATTCCAAGGGACCCACAGACACTGTACACATCACAGCCTGGCACCTGTACAAAAGGATACCCACTGACAGTATACCCATTGAAGCCTGGCACCTGTACACAAGGATACCCACTGACACTGTACCCATTACGTCCTGGCACCTGTACACCTGGATACCCATTGACACTGTACCCATTACAATCTGGCACCTGTAGTCCAGGGTACCCACTGACACTGTACCCTTCACAGTCTGGCATTTTTACTCCAGAATACCTAGTGACATAGTACACATTGCAGCCTGACACCATTAATCACTGGTACCCACTGAAACTGTACCTACATACTGACACTGTATCCATTACAAACTGGCACCTGTACTCCAGGACGTCCTCATACACTGTACCCATTGCAGCCTGGCACATGTACACAAGGATAACCACTGAAACTGTAGCCAATGCAGCCTGGCACCTATACTCCAGGGTGCCCACTAACAATGTTCCCATCACAGCCTGGCACCTGTGCTCCAGGGTACCCACTGACAATGTACCCATGACAGCCTGGCACCTGTACTCAATGGTACTCACTAACACTGTACCCATCACAGCCAGGCACCTGTAATCCAGGGTACCCATTGACACTGTATCCATTACAACCTGGCACCTGTACTCCAGGGTACCCACTGACACTGGACGGTTCACAGCCTGGCTCCTGTAGTCCAGGATAACCAGTGACACATTACACATTGCAGCCTGACCCCTATACACCAGGGTACCCAACAACACTGTACCCAGTGCAGACTGGCACCTGTATGCAAGAATACCCACCAACACTATCCATTGAAGTCTGGCAACTGTATACAAGAAAACCCATTGACACTCCATCCATTGCAGCCTGGCACCTGTACTCCAGGGTACTCCTTGGCACTGTAACCATTGCAGCCTGGCACCTATACTCCAGCATGGCCACTAACACTGTACCCATTGCAGCCTGGCACATGTACTCCAGGCTGCCCACTTACACTGTACCCGTTGCAGCCTGGCACCTGTGCTCCAGGATACCCAGTGACACTATACACACTGCAGCCTGGCACCTGTACTCCAGGATACCCACTGACACTGTCCCTTCACAGCCTGGCATTTTTACTCCAGAATACCTAGTGACATAATACACATTGCAGCCTGACACCATTAATCACTGGTACCCACTGAAACTGTACCTATTGCAGCCTGGCACGTGTACACAAGGATACCCACTGACAGTGTACCCATTGCAGCCTGGCAACTGTACACAAGGAACCTCACTGACACTGTACCCATTACAGCCTGGCACGTGTACTCCTGGATACACATTGACACTATACACATCACAGCCTGGCACCTGTACTCCAGGGTACCCACTGACACTATACCCTTTACAGCCTGGCATCTTTACGCCAGGAACCCTACTGACATAGTACACATTGCAGCCTGGCAGCTGTAATCACTGGTGCCTACTGACCCTGTACCTGTTGCAGCCTGGCACCTGTACTCCAGGGTACCCACTGACACTGTACCCATTACTGCAAGGCACATTTACGCACAGCTATCCACTGGCACTGTATCCATTGCAGCCTGGCACCCGTACACAAGGATACCCACCGACACCATAACCATTGCAGCCTGGCAACTCTACACAAGGATACCCAATGACACAAAACCCATTGCAGCCTGGCACCTGTACACAAGAACACCCACTGACACTCTACCCATTACAGCCTGGTAGCTGTACTCCAGGATGTCCACAGACACTGTACCCATTCCAGCCTGGCACATGTACACAAGAATAACCACCGACACTGTATCCAATGCAGACTGGCACCTATACTCCAGGCTACCCACTAACAATGTACCCATCACAGCCTGGCACCTGTGCTCCAGGGTACCCACTGACACTGTACCCATCGCAGCCAGGTACCTGTACTCCAGGGTACCCACTGACACTGTACACATCACAGCCTGCCACATTTACGCGAGGCTAGCCACCGCTACTGTACCCATTGCAGCCTGGCACCTGTACTACAGGATACCAAGCGACACTGTACACGTTGCACACTGGCACCTGTACACAAGGGTACCCAGCAACACTGTACCCATTGCAGCCTGGCATCTGTATACAAGGATACACACCGACACTCTACCCATTGCAGCCTGGCACCTGTACACAAGAATACCCACCAACACTACCCATTGCAGCCTGGCACCTGTACTCCAGGATGTCCAAAGACACTGTACCCATTGCAGCCTGGCACATGTACACAAGGATAACCACCAGCACTGTATCCAATGCAGCCTGGCACCTATACTCCAGGCTACCCACTAACAATGTACCCATCACAGCTTGGCACCTGTGCTCCAGGGTACCCACTGCCACTGTACCCATCACAGCTTGGCACCTGTACTTCATGGTTCTCACTGCCCCAGTACCCATCGCAGCCAGGCACCTGTACTCCAGGATACCCACTGATGCTGTACCTGTTGCAGCCTGTCACCTGTACTCCAGGATACCCACCGACACTGTACCCATTACAACCTGGCACCTGTACACAAGGATACCCACTGATACTGTACCCGTTACAGCCTGGCACCTTACTCCTTAATAACCATTGACACTGAACCCATCACAGCCTGGCACCTGTACTCCAGGATACCCACCGACACTCTAGCCATTACAGCCTGGCACCTGTACAGAAGGATACCCACTGACACTGTACCCATTACAGCCTGGCACCTGTACTCCTGGATACCCATTGACACTGTACCCCTTACAACCTGGCACCTGTACTCCAGGATACCCACTGACACTGTACAGTTCTCAGCCTGGCATTTTTACTCCAGAATACCTGCTGACAGAGTACACATTGCAACCTGATACCAGTAATCACTGGTACCCAATGACACTGTACGCATTGCAGCCTGGCACCTGTACTCCAGGATACCCACTGCCACTGTACACATCCTAGCCTGGCAACTGTACTCCAGTGTGCCCACCAATATTGTAGCCTGGCACCAGTACACAAAGATACCCACTGACACTGTACCCATTGCAGCCTGGCCCCTGTACACAAGGATACCCACTGACAGTCTACCCATTGCAGCCTGGCACCTGTACACAAGGATACTCACCGACACCGTAACCATTGCAGCCTGGCACCTCTACTCCATGGTACTCACTGACACTGTACCCTTCTCAGTCGGGCACTTGTATTCCAGGATACCCACTGCTGATGTACCCATTGCAGCCTGTCACCTGTACTCCAGGATACCCACCGACACTGTACCCATTACAGCCTGGCACCTGTACTCCTGAATACCCATTGACACTGTACCCATCACAGCCTGGCACCTGTACTCCAGGGTACCCACTGAAACTGTACCCTTCACAGCCTGCTATTTTTACACCACAATGCCGAGTGACATAGTACACATTGTAGCGTGACAGCAGTAATCACTGATACCCACTGAAATTGTACCTATTGTAGCCTGGCATCTGTACACAAGGATACCCACTGACAATGTACCCATTACAGCCTGGCAACTGTACACAAGGAAACCCACTGACACTGTACCCATCACAGCCTGGCACCTGTACTCCAGGGTACCTACTGACACTATACCTTTCATAGGCTGGCATTTTTACGGCAGGAACCTTACGGACACAGTACACATTGCAGCCTGACACCTGTAATCACTGGTGCCTACTGACCCTGTACCTATTGCAGGCTGGCACCTGTACTCCAGAGTACATACTGACACTGTACCCATCAATGCCTGCCACATTTACGCGAGGCTAGCCACCAGCACTGTATCCATTGCAGCCTGGCACCTGTACTCCAGGATACCCAGCAACACTGTACCCATTGCAGCCTGGCACCTGTACACAAGGATACCCACTGACACTGCACCCATTGCAGCCTGGCACCTATACTGCAGCATGCCCACTGACACTGTACCCATTGCAGCCTGGCAACTGTACTCCAGGCTGCCCACAAACACTGTACCTATTGCAGCTTGGCACATGTACACAAGGAAACCCACTGACACTGTACCCATTGCAGCATGGCACCTATACTCCAGCATGCCCACTGACACTGTACCCATTGCAGCCTGGCATGTATACTCCAGGGTGCTCACTGACAATGTACCCATTGCAGCATGGCACCTGTATTCCAGGATACCCACTGACACTGCACCCATCAAAGCCTGGCAACTGTACTCCAGGGTACCCACCAACACTGTACCCATTGCAGCCTGGCACCTGAACACAATGATACCCACTGACAGTGTATCCATTGCAGCCTGGCAACTCTATACAAGGATACCCAATGACACAAAACCCATTGCAGCCTGGCACCTGTACACAAGAATACCCACTGACACTCTCCCATTGCAGCCTGGCACCTGTACTCCAGGATGTCCACAGACACTGTACCCATTGCAGCCTGGCACATGTACACAAGGATAATCACCGACACTGTATCCAATGCAGCCTGGCACCTATACTCCAGGCTACCCACTAACAATGTACCCATCACAGCTTGGCACCTGTGCTCCAGGGTACCCACTGCCACTGTACCCATCACAGCTTGGCACCTGTACTTCATGGTTCTCACTGCCCCAGTACCCATCGCAGCCAGGCACCTGTACTCCAGGATACCCACTGATGCTGTACCTGTTGCAGCCTGTCACCTGTACTCCAGGATACCCACCGACACTGTACCCATTACAACCTGGCACCTGTACACAAGGATATCCACTGATACTGTACCCGTTACAGCCTGGCACCTGTACTCCTTAATAACCATTGACACTGAACCCATCACAGCCTGGCACCTGTACAGAAGGATACCCACTGACACTGTACCCATTACAGCCTGGCACCTGTACTCCTGGATACCCATTGACACTGTACCCCTTACAACCTGGCACCTGTACTCCAGGATACCCACTGACACTGTACAGTTCTCAGCCTGGCATTTTTACTCCAGAATACCTGCTGACAGAGTACACATTGCAACCTGATACCAGTAATCACTGGTACCCAATGACACTGTACGCATTGCAGCCTGGCACCTGTACTCCAGGATACCCACTGCCACTGTACACATCCTAGCCTGGCAACTGTACTCCAGTGTGCCCACCAATATTGTAGCCTGGCACCAGTACACAAAGATACCCACTGACACTGTACCCATTGCAGCCTGGCCCCTGTACACAAGGATACCCACTGACAGTCTACCCATTGCAGCCTGGCACCTGTACACAAGGATACTCACCGACACCGTAACCATTGCAGCCTGGCACCTCTACTCCATGGTACTCACTGACACTGTACCCTTCTCAGTCGGGCACTTGTATTCCAGGATACCCACTGCTGATGTACCCATTGCAGCCTGTCACCTGTACTCCAGGATACCCACCGACACTGTACCCATTACAGCCTGGCACCTGTACTCCTGAATACCCATTGACACTGTACCCATCACAGCCTGGCACCTGTACTCCAGGGTACCCACTGAAACTGTACCCTTCACAGCCTGCTATTTTTACACCACAATGCCGAGTGACATAGTACACATTGTAGCGTGACAGCAGTAATCACTGATACCCACTGAAATTGTACCTATTGTAGCCTGGCATCTGTACACAAGGATACCCACTGACAATGTACCCATTACAGCCTGGCAACTGTACACAAGGAAACCCACTGACACTGTACCCATCACAGCCTGGCACCTGTACTCCAGGGTACCTACTGACACTATACCTTTCATAGGCTGGCATTTTTACGGCAGGAACCTTACGGACACAGTACACATTGCAGCCTGACACCTGTAATCACTGGTGCCTACTGACCCTGTACCTATTGCAGGCTGGCACCTGTACTCCAGAGTAAATACTGACACTGTACCCATCAATGCCTGCCACATTTACGCGAGGCTAGCCACCAGCACTGTATCCATTGCAGCCTGGCACCTGTACTCCAGGATACCCAGCAACACTGTACCCATTGCAGCCTGGCACCTGTACACAAGGATACCCACTGACACCGTACCCATTGCAGCGTGGCACCTATACGCAAGAATACCCACTGACACTACCCATTGAAGCTGGAAACTGTACACAAGAATACCCACTGACACTGCACCCATTGCAGCCTGGCACCTATACTGCAGCATGCCCACTGACACTGTACCCATTGCAGCCTGGCAACTGTACTCCAGGCTGCCCACAAACACTGTACCTATTGCAGCTTGGCACATGTACACAAGGAAACCCACTGACACTGTACCCATTGCAGCATGGCACCTATACTCCAGCATGCCCACTGACACTGTACCCATTGCAGCCTGGCATGTATACTCCAGGGTGCTCACTGACAATGTACCCATTGCAGCATGGCACCTGTATTCCAGGATACCCACTGACACTGCACCCATCAAAGCCTGGCAACTGTACTCCAGGGTACCCACCAACACTGTACCCATTGCAGCCTGGCACCTGAACACAATGATACCCACTGACAGTGTATCCATTGCAGCCTGGCAACTCTATACAAGGATACCCAATGACACAAAACCCATTGCAGCCTGGCACCTGTACACAAGAATACCCACTGACACTCTCCCATTGCAGCCTGGCACCTGTACTCCAGGATGTCCACAGACACTGTACCCATTGCAGCCTGGCACATGTACACAAGGATAATCACCGACACTGTATCCAATGCAGCCTGGCACCTATACTCCAGGCTACCCACTAACAATGTACCCATCACAGCTTGGCACCTGTGCTCCAGGGTACCCACTGCCACTGTACCCATCACAGCTTGGCACCTGTACTTCATGGTTCTCACTGCCCCAGTACCCATCGCAGCCAGGCACCTGTACTCCAGGATACCCACTGATGCTGTACCTGTTGCAGCCTGTCACCTGTACTCCAGGATACCCACCGACACTGTACCCATTACAACCTGGCACCTGTACACAAGGATACCCACTGATACTGTACCCGTTACAGCCTGGCACCTGTACTCCTTAATAACCATTGACACTGAACCCATCACAGCCTGGCACCTGTACTCCAGAATACCCACCGACACTCTAGCCATTACAGCCTGGCACCTGTACAGAAGGATACCCACTGACACTGTACCCATTACAGCCTGGCACCTGTACTCCTGGATACCCATTGACACTGTACCCCTTACAACCTGGCACCTGTACTCCAGGGTACCCACTGACACTGTACAGTTCTCAGCCAGCCATGCTATACTGCAGCATGCCCACTGACACTGTACCCATTGCAGCCTGGCAACTGTACTCCAGGCTGCACACCAACACTGTACCTATTGCAGCTTGGCACATGTACACAAGGAAACCCACTGACACTGTACCCATTGCAGCATGGCACCTATACTCCAGCATGCCCACTGACACTGTACCCATTGCAGCCTGGCATGTATACTCCAGGGTGCCCACTGACAATGTACCCATTGCAGCATTGCACCTGTATTCCAGGATACCCACTGACACTGTACCCATCAAAGCCTGCCAATTGTACTCCAGGGTACCCACCAACATTGCAGCCTGGCACCTGAACACAATGATACCCACTGACAGTGTACCCATTGAAGCCTGGCACCTGTGCACAAGGATACCCACCGACACCGTAACCATTGCAGCCTGGCAACTCTATACAAGGATACCCAATGACACAAAACCCATTGCAGCCTGGCACCTGTACACAAGAATACCCACTGACACTCTCCCATTGCAGCCTGGCACCTGTACTCCAGGATGTCCACAGACACTGTACACATTGCAGCCTGGCACATGTACACAAGGATAACCACCGACACTGTATCCAATGCAGCCTGGCACCTATACTCCAGGCTACCCACTAACAATATACCCATCACAGCCTGGCACCTGTGCTCCAGGGTACCCACTGACACTGTATCCATGACACCCTGGCACCTGTACTCCATGGTTGTCACTGACACAGTACCCATCGCAGCCAGGCACCTGTACTCCAGGATACCCACTGATGCTGTACCCTTTACAGCCTGGCACCTGTACACAAGGATACCCACTAACATGGTATCCATTACAGCCAGGCACGTGTACTCCAGGATACCCACTGACACTGTAGCCATTACAGCCTGGCACCTGTGCACAAGGATACCCACTGACAATGTACTCATTACAGCCTGGCACCTGTACTCCTGGATACCCATTGACACTGTACCCCTTACAACCTGGCACCTGTACTCCAGGGTATCCAGTGACACTGTACCCTTCACAGCCTGGCATTTTTACTCCAGAATACCTAGTGACATAGTACACATTGCAGCCTGACACCATTAATCACTGGTACCCACTGAAACTGTACCTATTGCAGCCTGGCACCTGTAGTCCAGGATACCCAGTGACAAAGTACACATTGCAGCCTGGATCGTGTACACCAGGATAACCAGCAACACTGTACCCATTGCAGCTGGCACATGTACACATGGATACCCACCGATACTGTACGCATTACAGCCTGGCACCTGTACGTAAGAATACCCACTGACAATCCCCATTGAAGCCTGGCAACTGTACACAAGAAAACCCACTGACACTGTAACCATTGAAGCCTGGCACCTGTACTCCAGCATGCACATGACACTGTACCCATTGCAGCCTGGCACCTGTACACCAGGATACCCAGCAACACTGTACCCATTGCAGCCCAGCACATATATTCCAGGGTGCCCACTGTCACTGTACACATTGCACCCTGGCACCTGTACTACAGGGTGCCCACTTACACTGTACCCATTGCAACCAGGCACCTGTACTCCAAGGTACCCACTGACACTGTACCCATTGAAGCCTGGCACCTGTACTACAGGGTGCCCATTATCCCTGTGCCCATTGCAACCTGGCACATGTACTCCAAGGTATCCACCGACACTGTACACATCACAACCTGGGAACTGTAATCCAGGGTACCCACTGACACTGTACCCATTGCAGCCTGGCACCTGTACTCCAGTATACCCACTGCCACTTTACACATCCCAGCCTGGCAACTGTACTCCAATGTGCCCACCAATATTGTAGCAATTGTAGCCTGGCACCAGTACACAAGGATACCCACTGACACTGTACCCATTGCAGCCTGGCCCCTGTACACAAGGATACCCACTAACACTGTACCCATTGCAGCCTGGCCCCTGTACACAAGGATACCCACTGACAGTGTATTCATTGCAGCCTGGCAGCTGTACACAAGGATACTCACCGACACCGTAACCATTGCAGCCTGGCACCTCTACTCCATGGTACTCACTGACACTGTACCCTTCGCAGCCGGGCAGTTATATTCCAGGATACCCACTGCTGATGTACCCGTTGCAGCCTGTCACCTGTACTCCAGGATACCCACCGACACTGTACCCATTACAGCCTGGCACCTGTACTCCTGAATACCCATTGACACTGTACCCATCACAGCTTGGCACCTGTACTTCAGGGTACCCACTGACACTGTACCCTTCACAGCCTGGCATTTTTACGCCAGAATGCCCAGTGACATAGTACACATTGTAGCCTGACACCAGTAATCACTGGTACCCACTGAAACTGTACCTACTGCAGCCTGGCACCTGTACACAAGGAGATACACTGACAGTGTACCCATTGCAACCTGACAACTGCTCACAAGGAAACCCACTGTCATGGTACCCATTACAGCCTGGCACCTGTACTCCTGGATACCCATTGACACTATACCATCGCAGCCTGTAACCTGTACTCCAGAGTACCCACTGATGCAGTACACGTTGCAGCCTGTCACCTGTACTCCAGGATACCCACCGACACTGTAGCCATTACAGCCTGGCACCTGTACACAATGATACCCACTGACACTGTACCCATTACAGCCTGGCACCTGTACTCCTGGATACACGTTGACACTGTACCCATTACAACCTGGCACCTGTACTCCAGGGTACCCACTGAAACTGTACCCTTCACAGCCTGCTATTTTTACACCACAATGCCGAGTGACATAGTACACATTGTAGCGTGACAGCAGTAATCAGTGATACCCGCTGAAACTGTACCTATTGTAGCCTGGCACCTGTACACAAGGATACCCACTGACAACGTACCCATTACAGCCTGGCAACTGTACACAAGGAAACCCACTGACACTGTACCCATCACAGCCTGGCACCTGTACTCCAGGGTACCTACTGACACTATACCCTTCATAGGCTGGCATTTTTACGGCAGGAGCCTGACGGACACAGTACACATTGCAGCCTGACACCTGTAATCACTGGTGCCTACTGACCCTGTACCTATTGCAGCCTGGCACCTGTACTCCAGAGTACCTACTGACACTGTACCTATCACTGCCTGTCACATTTACATGAGGCTAACCACCAGCACTGTATCCGTTGCAGACTGGCACCTGTACTCCAGGATACCCAGCAACACTGTACCCATTGCAGCCTGGCACCTGTACACAAGGATACCCACTGACACCATACCCATTGCAGCGTGGCACCTATATGCAAGGATACCCACTGACACTACCCATTGAAGCTGGAAAATGTACACAAGAATACCCACTGACACTGCACCCATTGCAGCCTGGCACCTGTACTCCAGCATACGCACTGACACTGTAGCCATTACAGCCTGGCACCTGTGCACAAGGATACCCACTGACAGTGTACTCATTGCAGCCTGGCAGCTGTACACAAGGATACTCACCGACACCGTAACCATTGCAGCCTGGCACCTCTACTCCATGGTACTCACTGACACTGTACCCTTCGCAGCCGGGCAGTTATATTCCAGGATACCCACTGCTGATGTACCCGTTGCAGCCTGTCACCTGTACTCCAGGATACCCACCGACACTGTACCCATTACAGCCTGGCACCTGTACTCCTGAATACCCATTGACACTGTACCCATCACAGCTTGGCACCTGTACTCCAGGGTACCCAGTGACACTGTACCCTTCACAGCCTGGCATTTTTACTCCAGAATACCTAGTGACATAGTACACATTGCAGCCTGACTCCATTAATCACTGGTACCCACTGAAACTGTACCTATTGCAGCTTGGCACCTGTAATCCAGGATACCCAGTGACAAAGTACACATTGCAGCCTGGATCATGTACACCAGGATAACCAGCAACACTGTACCCATTGCAGCTGGCACATGTACACATGGATACCCACCGTTACTGTACGCATTACAGCCTGGCACCTGTACGTAAGAATACCCACTGACAATCCCCATTGAAGCCTGGCAACTGTACACAAGAATACCCACTGACACTGTAACCATTGAAGCCTGGCACCTGTATTCCAGCATGCACATGACACTGTACCCATTGCAGCCTGGCACCTGTACACCAGGATACCCAGCAACACTGTACCCATTGCAGCCCAGCACATATATTCCAGGGTGCCCACTGTCACTGTACACATTGCACCCTGGCACCTGTACTACAGGGTGCCCACTTACACTGTACCCATTGCAACCAGGCACCTGTACTCCAAGGTACCCACTGACACTGTACCCATTGAAGCCTGGCACCTGTACTACAGGGTGCCCATTATCCCTGTACCCATTGCAACCTGGCACATGAACTCCAGGGTACCCACTGACACTGTACCCATTGCAGCCTGGCACCTGTACTCCAAGGTACCCACCGACACTGTACACATCACAACCTGGGAACTGTATTCCAGGGTACCCACTGACACTGTACCCATTGCAGCCTGGCAACTGTACTCCAGGATACCCACTGCCACTGTACACATCCCAGCCTGGCAACTGTACTCCAGTGTGCCCACCAATATTGTAGCCATTGTAGCCTGGCACCAGTACACAAGGATACCCACTGACACTGTACCCATTGCAGCCTTGGCCCCTGTACACAAGGATACCCACTGACACTGTACCCATTGCAGTCTGGCCCCTGTACACAAGGATACCCACTGACAGTGTACTCATTGCAGCCTGGCACCTGTACACAAGGATATTCACCGACACCGTAACCATTGCAGCCTGGCAATCTACTCCATGGTACTCACTGACACTGTACCCTTCGCAGCCGGGCAGTTATATTCCAGGATACCCACTGCTGATGTACCCGTTGCAGCCTGTCACCTGTACTCCAGGATACCCACTGACACTGTACCCATTACAGCCTGGCATCTGTACTCCTGAATACCCATTGACACTGTACCCATCACAGCCTGGCACCTGTACTCCAGGGTACCCACTGATGCTGTACCCATTGCAGCCGATCACCTGTACTCCAAGATACCCACCAACACTGTACCCATTACAGCCTAGCTCCTGTACACCAGGTTACCCACTGACACTGTACCCAATTCAGCCTGGCACCTGTACTCCTGGATACCCATTGACACTGTACCCATTGCAACCTGGCACCTGTACTCCAGGGTACCCACTGACACTGTACCATCACAGCCTGGCATTTTTACGACAGAATGCCCAGTGACATAGTACACATTGTAGCCTGACACCAGTAATCACTGGTACCCACTGAAACTGTACCTACTGCAGCCTGGCACCTGTACACAAGGATATACACTGACAGTGTACCCATTGCAGCCTGACAACTGCTCACAAGGAAACCCACTGTCATGGTACCCATTACAGCCTGGCACCTGTACTCCTGGATACCCATTGACACTATACCATTGCAGCCTGGAACCTGTACTCCAGAGTACCCACTGATGCAGTACACGTTGCAGCCTGTCACCTGTACTCCAGGATACCCACCGACACTGTAGCCATTACAGCCTGGCACCTGTACACAATGATACCCACTGACACTGTACCCATTACAGCCTGGCACCTGTACTCCTGGATACCCGTTGACACTGTACCCATTACAACCTGGCACCTGTACTCCAGGGTACCCACTGAAACTGTACCCTTCACAGCCTGCCATTTTTACACCACAATGCCGAGTGACATAGTACACATTGTAGCGTGACAGCAGTAATCACTGATACCCGCTGAAACTGTACCTATTGTAGCCTGGCACCTGTACACAAGGATACCCACTGACAACGTACCCATTACAGCCTGGCAACTGTACACAAGGAAATCCACTGACACTGTACCCATCACAGCCTGGCACCTGTACTCCAGGGTACCTACTGACACTATACCCTTCATAGGCTGGCATTTTTACGGCAGGAGCCTTACAGACACAGTACACATTGCAGCCTGACACCTGTAATCACTGGTGCCTACTGACCCTGTACCTATTGCAGGCTGGCACCTGTACTCCAGAGTACCTACTGACACTGTACCCATCACTGCCTGTCACATTTACGCGAGGCTAACCACCAGCACTGTACCCATTACAACCTGGCACCTGTACTCCAGGGTACTCACTGACACTGTAACAATTGCAGCCTGGCACCTATACTGCAGCATGCCCACGGACACTGTACCCATTGCAGCTTGGCAACTGTACTCCAGGCTGCCCACCAACACTATACCTATTGCAGCCTGGCACATGTACACAAGGAAACCCACTGACACTGTACCCATTGCAGCCTGGCATGTATACTCCAGGGTGCCCACTGACACTGTACCCATTGAAGCCTGGCACCTGTGCTCCAGGATATCTAGCGACCACTGTACACGCTGCAGCCTGGCACCTGTACACCAGGATACCCAGCAGCACTGTACCCATTGCAGCCCAGCACATATATTCCAGGGTGCCTGCTGACACTGTAGCCATTACACCCTGGCACCTGTACTACAGGGTGCCCACTAACACTACACATTGCAACCTGGCACATAAACTCCAGGGTACCCATTGACACTGTACCCATTGAAGCCTGGCACCTGTGCTACAGGGTGCCCATTACCACTGTACCCTTTGCAACCTGGCACATGAACTCCAGGGAACCCACTGACACTGTACCCATTGCAGCCTGGCACCTGTACTCCAAGGTACCCACCGACACTGTACACATCACAACCTGGGAACTGTACTCCAGGGTACCCACAGACACTGTACACATCACAGCATGGGCACTGTATTCCAGGGTACCCACCGATACTGTACCCATTGCAGCCTGGCACCTGCACACAAGGATACCCACTGACACTGTAGCCTTTGCAGCCTGGCACCTGTAAACAAGGATACCCACTGACAGTGTACCCATTGCAGCCTGGCACCTGTACACAAGGATACTCACCGACACCGTAACCATTGCAGCCTTGCAACTCTACACAAGGATACCCAATGACACAAAACCCATTGCAGCCTGGACCTGTACACAAGAATACCCACTAACACTCTACCCATTGCAGCCTGGCACCTGTACTCCATGATGTCCACAGACACTGTACCCATTGCAGCCTGGCACATGTACACAAGGATAACCACCGAAACTCTATCCAATGCAGCCTGGCACCTATACTCCAGACACAGCCACTAACAATGTACCCATCACAGCCTGGCACCTATACTCCAGGGTACCCACTAACACTGTACCCATCACAATCTGGCACCTGTGCTTCAGGATACCCACTGCCACTGTACCCATCACAGCTTGGCACCTGTACTCCATGGTACTGAATGACACTGTACCCATCGTAGCCAGGCACCTGTACTCCAGGATACCCACTGATGCTGTACATGTTGCAGCCGGTCACCTGTACTCCAAGATACCCACAAAAACTGTGCCCATTATAGCCTGGCACCTGTACTCCTGAATACCCATTGACATTGTACCCATCACATCCTGGCACCTGTACTCCAGGGTACCCATTGATGCTGCAGACGTTGCAGCCTGTCACCTGTACTCCAGGATACCCACCGAGATTGTTGCCATTACAGCCTGGCACCTGTACTCCTGGATACCCATTGACACTGTACCCATTACAGCCTGTCACCTGTACTCCTGAATACCCATTGACACTTTACCCATGACAACCTGGCACCTGTACTCCAGGGTACCCACTGACACTGTATCTCTCACAGCCTGCCATTTTTACTCCAGAATGCCTAGTGACATAGTACACATTGTAGCCTGACAGCAGTAATCACTGGTACCCACTTAAACTGTACCTATTGCAGCCTGGCACCTGTACACAAAGATACCCACTGACAGTGTACCCATTGCAGCCTGGCAACTGAACACAAGGAAACCCACTGACACTGTACCCATCACAGCCTGGCACCTGTACTCCTGGATCCAATTGACACTATACCCATCACAGCCTGGCACATGTACTCCAGGGTAGCCACTGACACTATACTCTTCACAGCCTGGCATCTTTATGCCAGGAAGCCTATTGACATAGTAGATATTGCAGCCTGACACCTGTAATCACTGGTGCCTACTGACCCTGTACCTATTGCAGCCCTGGCACCTGTACTCCAGGGTACCCACTGATGCTGCACACGTTGCAGCCTGTCACCTGTACTCCCGGATACCACGGACACTGTAGCCGTTACATCCTGGCACCAATACACAAGGATACCCAATGACACTGTACCCATTACAGCCTGGCACCTGTACTCCTGGATACCCATTGACACTGTACCCATTACAGCCTGTCACCTGTACTCCTGAATACCCATTGACACTGTACCCCTCACAGCCTGCCATTTTTACTCCAGAATGCTTAGTGACATAGTACACATTGTAGCCTGACAGCAGTAATCACTGGTACCCACTTAAACTGTACCTATTGCAGCCTGGCACCTGTACACAAGGATACCCACTGACACTATACCCATCACAGCCTGGCACCTGTACTCCATGGTACTCACTGACACTGTACTCATCGCAGCCAGGTATCTGTACTCCAGGGTACCCACTGACACTGTACACATCACAGCCTGCCACATTTACGTGAGGCTAGCCACCGGTACTGTACCCATTGCAGCCTGGCACTTGTACTACAGGATACCAAGTGACACTGTACACGTTCCACACTGGCACCTGTACACAAGGGTACCCAGCAATACTGTACCCATTGCAGCCTGGCATCTGTATACAAGGATACAAACCGACACTCTACCCATTGCAGCCTGGCACCTGTACACAAGAATACCCACCGACACTACCCATTGAAGACAGGCAACTGTACACAAGAATACCTACTGACACTGTACCCATTGCAGCCTGGCACCTGTACTCCTAGGTACCCACTGACACTGTACCCATTGCAGCCTGGCACCTGTACTCCTAAGTACCCACTGACACTGTACCCATTGCAGCCTGGCACCTGTACACAAGGATGCCCACTGACACTGTGCATAGTGCAGCCTGGCACCTGAAAACCATGATACCCACTGACTGTACCCATTGCAGCCAGGCACCTGTACACAAGGATACCCACTGACACCATAACCATTGCAGCCTGGCAACTCTACACAAGGTTACCCAACGACACAAAACCCATTGCAGCCTGGCACCTGTACACAAGAATACCCACTGACACTCTACCCATTGCAGCCTGGAACCTGTACTCCAGAATGTCCACAGACACTGTACCCACTGCAGCATGGTACATGGACACAAGGATAACCACCGACACTGTATCCAATGCAGCCTGGCACCTATACTCCAGGCTACCCACTAACAATGTACCCATCACAGCCAGGCACTTGTACTCCAGGATACCCAGCGACACTGTACACATTGCACCCTGGCACCTGTACACCAGGATACCCAGCAATACTGTACCCATTGCAGCCTGGCACTTGTATACAAGGATACCCACCGACACTGTACTCATCGCAGCCAGGCACCTGCACGCAAGAATATCCACCGACACTACCTATTAAAGCCTTGCAACTGTACACAAGAATACCTACTGACACTCCACCCATTGCAGCCTGGCACTTGTACTCCTGGGTACTCACAGACACTGTACCCATTGCAGCCTGGCACCTGTATGCAAGAATACCCACCGACTCTACCTATTGAAGCCTGGCAACTGTACACAAGAATACCTACCAACACTCCACCCATTGCAGCCTGGCACCTGTACTCCCAGGTGCCCACTGACACTGTATCCATTGCAGCCTGGCACCTTTACACAAGGATGTCCACTGACACTGTACCCAGTGCAGCCTGGCACCTGTAAACGATGATACCCACTGACTGTACCCATTGAAGCCTGGCACCGGTACACAAGAACCCCACCGACACCGTAACCATTGTAGATTGCAACTCTACACAAGGATACCCAACGACACAAAACCCATTGTAGCCTGGCACCTGTACTCCAGGATGTCCACAGACACTGTACCCTTTGCAGCGTGGCACATGTACACAAGGATAAGCACCGACATTGTATCCAATGCAGCCTGGCACCTATACTCCAGGCCATCCATTAACAATGTACTCATCACAGCCTGGCACCTGTGCTCCAGGGTACCCACTGACAATGTACCCGTGACATTTGCCACGCTGCAATGGGTACAGTGTCTGTGGACATCCTGGAGTACAGGTGCCAGGCTGCAATGGGTAGAGTGTAGGTGGGTATTCTTATGTACAGATGCCACCTGTACTCCATGATACTCACTGACACTATACCCATCGCAGCCAGGTACCTGTACTCCAGGATACCCACTGATGCTGCACCCGTTGCAGCCTGTCACCTACCCTCCAGGATACCCACCAACACTGTACCCATTATACTCTGCCACCTGTACACAAGGATACCCACTGACACTGTACCCATAACAGCCTACCACCTGTACTCCTGGATACAGATTGACACTACACATTACAGCCTGGCACCTATACTCCTGGATACACATTGACACTGTACCTATCACAGCCTGGCACCTGTACTCCAGGGTACCCACAGATGCTGTACCCATTGCAGCCTGTCACCTGTACTCCAGGATACCCACTGACACTGTACCCATTACAGCCTGGCACCTGTACACAAGGATACACACTGACACTGTACTCATTACAGCCTGGCACCTGTACTCCTGGATACCCATTGACACTGTACCCATTACAACCTGGCACCTGTACACCAGGGTACCAACTGACACTGTACACTTCAAAGCCTGGCATTTTTACTCCAGAATGCATACTGACATAGTACACATTGCAACCTGACACCAGTAGTCACTTGTACCCACTGACACTATACCCATTGCAGCCCGGCACCTGTATTCCAAGATACCCAGTGACACAGTACACACTGCAGCCTGACAACTGTACACCAGTATACCCAGCAACACTGTACCCATTGCAGCCTGGCACCTCTCCTCCTGGATACCCATTGACACTGTACCCATTACAATTTGACACTGTACCCTTCACAGCCTGCCATTTTTACTCCAGAATGCCTAGTGACATGGTACACGTTGTAGCCTGACAGCAGTAATCACTGGTACTCACTTAAGCTGCACCTATTGCAGCCTGGCACCTATACACAAGGATACCCACTGTCAGTGTACCCATTGCAGCCTGGCGACTGAACACAAGGAAACCCACTGACACTGTACCCCTTACAGCCGGGGACCTGTACTCCTGGATACACATTGACATAATACCCATCACAGCCTGGCACCTGTACTCCTGGATGCCCATTGACACTGTACCTATCACAGCCTGGCACCTGTCCTCCAGGGTACCCACAGATGCTGTACCCATTGCAGCCTGTCACCTGTACACAAGGATACACACTGACACTGTACTCATTACAGCCTAGCACCTGTACTCCTGGATACCCATTGACACTGTACCCATTACAACCTGGCACCTGTACACCAGGGTACCAACTGAGATTGTACACTTCAAAGCCTGGCATTTTTACTCCAGAATGCATACTGACATAGTACACATTGCAACCTGACACCAGTAGTCACTTGTACCCACTGACACTATACCCATTGCAGACCGGCACCTGTACTCCCGGGTACCCACTGATGCTGCACCCGTTGCTGCCTGTCACATGCACTCCAGGATACCCACCGACACTGCACCCATTGCAGCCTGGCACCCCTATGCAATAATACCCACCGACACTACCTATTGAAGCCTGGCACCTGTACTCCAGGGTACCCATTGATGCTTTACTCGTTGCAGCCTGTCACCTGTACTCCAGGATACACACCGACGCTGTACCCATTACAGCCTGGCAACTATACACAAGTATACCCACTGACACTGTACCCATAACAGCCAGGCACCGGTACTCCTGGATACCTGTTGACACTGTACCATTACAGCCTGGCACCTGTACTCCTGGATGCCCATTTACCCTGTACCCATCACAACCAGACACCTGTACTCCAGGGTGCCCACTGACCCTGTACCCATCACTGCCTGGCACATTTACACGAGTCTAGCCACCCACACTGTACCCATTGCAGCCTGGCACCTGTACTCCAGGATACCCAGCGACACTGTACATGTTGCATCCTGGCACCTGTCCACCAGGGTACCCAGCAATACTGTACCCATTGCAGCCTGGCACCTGTATACAAGGATACCCACCGACACTATACCCATTGCAGCCTGGCACCTGTACACAAGAATACCCACCGACACCGTAACCATTGCAGCCTGGCAACTGTACACAAGGATACCCAAAAATACAAATCCCATTGCAGCCTGGCAGCTGTACACAAGAATACCCACTGACACTCTACCAATTGCAGCCTGGCACCTGTACTCCAGGCTACCCACTAACAATGTACCCATTACACCCTGACACCTGTGCTCCAGGGTACCCACTGACACTGTACCCATTGCAGCCTGGCATCTGTACTCCATGGTACTCACTGACACTGTACCCATTGCAGCCAGGCTCCTGTACTCCAGGGAACCCACTGATGCTGCACCTGTTGCAGCCTCTCACCTACACTCCAGGATACCCACCAACACTGTACCCATTACACTCTGCCACCTGTACACAAAGATACCCACTGACACTGTACCCATAACAGCCTGGCACCTGTACTCCTGGATACCCATTGACACTGTACCCATTACAACCTGGCACCTGTACACCAGGGTACCCACTGACACTGTACACTTCAAAGCCTGGCATTTTTACTCCAGAATACATACTGACATAGTACACATTGCAACCTGACACCAGTAATCACTTGTACCCACTGACACTATACCCATTGCAGACCGGCACCTGTATTCCAAGATACCCAGTGACACAGTACACATTGCAGCCTGGCAACTGTACACCAGTATACCCAGCAACACTGTACCCATTGCAGCCTGGCACATGTACACAAGGATATCCACCGACACTGTACCCATTGCAGCCTGGCACCTCTCCTCCTGGATACCCATTGACAATGTAGACATTACAGCCTGTCACCTATACTCCTGAATACCCATTGACACTGTACACATTACAACCTGACACTGTACCCTTCACAGCCTGCCATTTTTACTCCAGAATGCCTAGTGACATGGTACACGTTGTAGCCTGACAGCAATAATCACTGGTACTCACTTAAACTGTACCTATTGCAGCCTGGCACCTATACACAAGGATACCCACTGTCAGTGTACCCATTGCAGCCTGGCGACTGAACACAAGGAAACCCACTGACACTGTACCCCTTACAGCCGGGGACCTGTACTCCTGGATACACATTGACATAATACCCATCACAGCCTGGCACCTGTACTCCTGGATGCCCATTGACACTGTACCTATCACAGCCTGGCACCTGTCCTCCAGGGTACCCACAGATGCTGTACCCATTGCAGCCTGTCACCTGTACACAAGGATACACACTGACACTGTACTCATTACAGCCTAGCACCTGTACTCCTGGATACCCATTGACACTGTACCCATTACAACCTGGCACCTGTACACCAGGGTACCAACTGAGATTGTACACTTCAAAGCCTGGCATTTTTACTCCAGAATGCATACTGACATAGTACACATTGCAACCTGACACCAGTAGTCACTTGTACCCACTGACACTATACCCATTGCAGACCGGCACCTGTACTCCCGGGTACCCACTGATGCTGCACCCGTTGCTGCCTGTCACATGCACTCCAGGATACCCACCGACACTGCACCCATTGCAGCCTGGCACCCCTATGCAATAATACCCACCGACACTACCTATTGAAGCCTGGCACCTGTACTCCAGGGTACCCATTGATGCTTTACTCGTTGCAGCCTGTCACCTGTACTCCAGGATACACACCGACGCTGTACCCATTACAGCCTGGCAACTATACACAAGTATACCCACTGACACTGTACCCATAACAGCCAGGCACCGGTACTCCTGGATACCTGTTGACACTGTACCATTACAGCCTGGCACCTGTACTCCTGGATGCCCATTTACCCTGTACCCATCACAACCAGACACCTGTACTCCAGGGTGCCCACTGACCCTGTACCCATCACTGCCTGGCACATTTACACGAGTCTAGCCACCCACACTGTACCCATTGCAGCCTGGCACCTGTACTCCAGGATACCCAGCGACACTGTACATGTTGCATCCTGGCACCTGTCCACCAGGGTACCCAGCAATACTGTACCCATTGCAGCCTGGCACCTGTATACAAGGATACCCACCGACACTATACCCATTGCAGCCTGGCACCTGTACACAAGAATACCCACCGACACCGTAACCATTGCAGCCTGGCAACTGTACACAAGGATACCCAAAAATACAAATCCCATTGCAGCCTGGCAGCTGTACACAAGAATACCCACTGACACTCTACCAATTGCAGCCTGGCACCTGTACTCCAGGCTACCCACTAACAATGTACCCATTACACCCTGACACCTGTGCTCCAGGGTACCCACTGACACTGTACCCATTGCAGCCTGGCATCTGTACTCCATGGTACTCACTGACACTGTACCCATTGCAGCCAGGCTCCTGTACTCCAGGGAACCCACTGATGCTGCACCTGTTGCAGCCTCTCACCTACACTCCAGGATACCCACCAACACTGTACCCATTACACTCTGCCACCTGTACACAAAGATACCCACTGACACTGTACCCATAACAGCCTGGCACCTGTACTCCTGGATACCCATTGACACTGTACCCATTACAACCTGGCACCTGTACACCAGGGTACCCACTGACACTGTACACTTCAAAGCCTGGCATTTTTACTCCAGAATACATACTGACATAGTACACATTGCAACCTGACACCAGTAATCACTTGTACCCACTGACACTATACCCATTGCAGACCGGCACCTGTATTCCAAGATACCCAGTGACACAGTACACATTGCAGCCTGGCAACTGTACACCAGTATACCCAGCGACACTGTACACATTGCACCCTGGCACCTGTACACCAGGATACCCAGCAATACTGTACCCATTGCAGCCTGGCACTTGTATACAAGGATACCCACCGACACTGTACTCATCGCAGCCAGGCACCTGCACGCAAGAATATCCACCGACACTACCTATTAAAGCCTTGCAACTGTACACAAGAATACCTACTGACACTCCACCCATTGCAGCCTGGCACTTGTACTCCTGGGTACTCACAGACACTGTACCCATTGCAGCCTGGCACCTGTATGCAAGAATACCCACCGACTCTACCTATTGAAGCCTGGCAACTGTACACAAGAATACCTACCAACACTCCACCCATTGCAGCCTGGCACCTGTACTCCCAGGTGCCCACTGACACTGTATCCATTGCAGCCTGGCACCTTTACACAAGGATGTCCACTGACACTGTACCCAGTGCAGCCTGGCACCTGTAAACGATGATACCCACTGACTGTACCCATTGAAGCCTGGCACCGGTACACAAGAACCCCACCGACACCGTAACCATTGTAGATTGCAACTCTACACAAGGATACCCAACGACACAAAACCCATTGTAGCCTGGCACCTGTACTCCAGGATGTCCACAGACACTGTACCCTTTGCAGCGTGGCACATGTACACAAGGATAAGCACCGACATTGTATCCAATGCAGCCTGGCACCTATACTCCAGGCCATCCATTAACAATGTACTCATCACAGCCTGGCACCTGTGCTCCAGGGTACCCACTGACAATGTACCCGTGACATTTGCCACGCTGCAATGGGTACAGTGTCTGTGGACATCCTGGAGTACAGGTGCCAGGCTGCAATGGGTAGAGTGTAGGTGGGTATTCTTATGTACAGATGCCACCTGTACTCCATGATACTCACTGACACTATACCCATCGCAGCCAGGTACCTGTACTCCAGGATACCCACTGATGCTGCACCCGTTGCAGCCTGTCACCTACCCTCCAGGATACCCACCAACACTGTACCCATTATACTCTGCCACCTGTACACAAGGATACCCACTGACACTGTACCCATAACAGCCTACCACCTGTACTCCTGGATACAGATTGACACTACACATTACAGCCTGGCACCTATACTCCTGGATACACATTGACACTGTACCTATCACAGCCTGGCACCTGTACTCCAGGGTACCCACAGATGCTGTACCCATTGCAGCCTGTCACCTGTACTCCAGGATACCCACTGACACTGTACCCATTACAGCCTGGCACCTGTACACAAGGATACACACTGACACTGTACTCATTACAGCCTGGCACCTGTACTCCTGGATACCCATTGACACTGTACCCATTACAACCTGGCACCTGTACACCAGGGTACCAACTGACACTGTACACTTCAAAGCCTGGCATTTTTACTCCAGAATGCATACTGACATAGTACACATTGCAACCTGACACCAGTAGTCACTTGTACCCACTGACACTATACCCATTGCAGCCCGGCACCTGTATTCCAAGATACCCAGTGACACAGTACACACTGCAGCCTGACAACTGTACACCAGTATACCCAGCAACACTGTACCCATTGCAGCCTGGCACCTCTCCTCCTGGATACCCATTGACACTGTACCCATTACAATTTGACACTGTACCCTTCACAGCCTGCCATTTTTACTCCAGAATGCCTAGTGACATGGTACACGTTGTAGCCTGACAGCAGTAATCACTGGTACTCACTTAAGCTGCACCTATTGCAGCCTGGCACCTATACACAAGGATACCCACTGTCAGTGTACCCATTGCAGCCTGGCGACTGAACACAAGGAAACCCACTGACACTGTACCCCTTACAGCCGGGGACCTGTACTCCTGGATACACATTGACATAATACCCATCACAGCCTGGCACCTGTACTCCTGGATGCCCATTGACACTGTACCTATCACAGCCTGGCACCTGTCCTCCAGGGTACCCACAGATGCTGTACCCATTGCAGCCTGTCACCTGTACACAAGGATACACACTGACACTGTACTCATTACAGCCTAGCACCTGTACTCCTGGATACCCATTGACACTGTACCCATTACAACCTGGCACCTGTACACCAGGGTACCAACTGAGATTGTACACTTCAAAGCCTGGCATTTTTACTCCAGAATGCATACTGACATAGTACACATTGCAACCTGACACCAGTAGTCACTTGTACCCACTGACACTATACCCATTGCAGACCGGCACCTGTACTCCCGGGTACCCACTGATGCTGCACCCGTTGCTGCCTGTCACATGCACTCCAGGATACCCACCGACACTGCACCCATTGCAGCCTGGCACCCCTATGCAATAATACCCACCGACACTACCTATTGAAGCCTGGCACCTGTACTCCAGGGTACCCATTGATGCTTTACTCGTTGCAGCCTGTCACCTGTACTCCAGGATACACACCGACGCTGTACCCATTACAGCCTGGCAACTATACACAAGTATACCCACTGACACTGTACCCATAACAGCCAGGCACCGGTACTCCTGGATACCTGTTGACACTGTACCATTACAGCCTGGCACCTGTACTCCTGGATGCCCATTTACCCTGTACCCATCACAACCAGACACCTGTACTCCAGGGTGCCCACTGACCCTGTACCCATCACTGCCTGGCACATTTACACGAGTCTAGCCACCCACACTGTACCCATTGCAGCCTGGCACCTGTACTCCAGGATACCCAGCGACACTGTACATGTTGCATCCTGGCACCTGTCCACCAGGGTACCCAGCAATACTGTACCCATTGCAGCCTGGCACCTGTATACAAGGATACCCACCGACACTATACCCATTGCAGCCTGGCACCTGTACACAAGAATACCCACCGACACCGTAACCATTGCAGCCTGGCAACTGTACACAAGGATACCCAAAAATACAAATCCCATTGCAGCCTGGCAGCTGTACACAAGAATACCCACTGACACTCTACCAATTGCAGCCTGGCACCTGTACTCCAGGCTACCCACTAACAATGTACCCATTACACCCTGACACCTGTGCTCCAGGGTACCCACTGACACTGTACCCATTGCAGCCTGGCATCTGTACTCCATGGTACTCACTGACACTGTACCCATTGCAGCCAGGCTCCTGTACTCCAGGGAACCCACTGATGCTGCACCTGTTGCAGCCTCTCACCTACACTCCAGGATACCCACCAACACTGTACCCATTACACTCTGCCACCTGTACACAAAGATACCCACTGACACTGTACCCATAACAGCCTGGCACCTGTACTCCTGGATACCCATTGACACTGTACCCATTACAACCTGGCACCTGTACACCAGGGTACCCACTGACACTGTACACTTCAAAGCCTGGCATTTTTACTCCAGAATACATACTGACATAGTACACATTGCAACCTGACACCAGTAATCACTTGTACCCACTGACACTATACCCATTGCAGACCGGCACCTGTATTCCAAGATACCCAGTGACACAGTACACATTGCAGCCTGGCAACTGTACACCAGTATACCCAGCAACACTGTACCCATTGCAGCCTGGCACATGTACACAAGGATATCCACCGACACTGTACCCATTGCAGCCTGGCACCTCTCCTCCTGGATACCCATTGACAATGTAGACATTACAGCCTGTCACCTATACTCCTGAATACCCATTGACACTGTACACATTACAACCTGACACTGTACCCTTCACAGCCTGCCATTTTTACTCCAGAATGCCTAGTGACATGGTACACGTTGTAGCCTGACAGCAATAATCACTGGTACTCACTTAAACTGTACCTATTGCAGCCTGGCACCTATACACAAGGATACCCACTGTCAGTGTACCCATTGCAGCCTGGCGACTGAACACAAGGAAACCCACTGACACTGTACCCCTTACAGCCGGGGACCTGTACTCCTGGATACACATTGACATAATACCCATCACAGCCTGGCACCTGTACTCCTGGATGCCCATTGACACTGTACCTATCACAGCCTGGCACCTGTCCTCCAGGGTACCCACAGATGCTGTACCCATTGCAGCCTGTCACCTGTACACAAGGATACACACTGACACTGTACTCATTACAGCCTAGCACCTGTACTCCTGGATACCCATTGACACTGTACCCATTACAACCTGGCACCTGTACACCAGGGTACCAACTGAGATTGTACACTTCAAAGCCTGGCATTTTTACTCCAGAATGCATACTGACATAGTACACATTGCAACCTGACACCAGTAGTCACTTGTACCCACTGACACTATACCCATTGCAGACCGGCACCTGTACTCCCGGGTACCCACTGATGCTGCACCCGTTGCTGCCTGTCACATGCACTCCAGGATACCCACCGACACTGCACCCATTGCAGCCTGGCACCCCTATGCAATAATACCCACCGACACTACCTATTGAAGCCTGGCACCTGTACTCCAGGGTACCCATTGATGCTTTACTCGTTGCAGCCTGTCACCTGTACTCCAGGATACACACCGACGCTGTACCCATTACAGCCTGGCAACTATACACAAGTATACCCACTGACACTGTACCCATAACAGCCAGGCACCGGTACTCCTGGATACCTGTTGACACTGTACCATTACAGCCTGGCACCTGTACTCCTGGATGCCCATTTACCCTGTACCCATCACAACCAGACACCTGTACTCCAGGGTGCCCACTGACCCTGTACCCATCACTGCCTGGCACATTTACACGAGTCTAGCCACCCACACTGTACCCATTGCAGCCTGGCACCTGTACTCCAGGATACCCAGCGACACTGTACATGTTGCATCCTGGCACCTGTCCACCAGGGTACCCAGCAATACTGTACCCATTGCAGCCTGGCACCTGTATACAAGGATACCCACCGACACTATACCCATTGCAGCCTGGCACCTGTACACAAGAATACCCACCGACACCGTAACCATTGCAGCCTGGCAACTGTACACAAGGATACCCAAAAATACAAATCCCATTGCAGCCTGGCAGCTGTACACAAGAATACCCACTGACACTCTACCAATTGCAGCCTGGCACCTGTACTCCAGGCTACCCACTAACAATGTACCCATTACACCCTGACACCTGTGCTCCAGGGTACCCACTGACACTGTACCCATTGCAGCCTGGCATCTGTACTCCATGGTACTCACTGACACTGTACCCATTGCAGCCAGGCTCCTGTACTCCAGGGAACCCACTGATGCTGCACCTGTTGCAGCCTCTCACCTACACTCCAGGATACCCACCAACACTGTACCCATTACACTCTGCCACCTGTACACAAAGATACCCACTGACACTGTACCCATAACAGCCTGGCACCTGTACTCCTGGATACCCATTGACACTGTACCCATTACAACCTGGCACCTGTACACCAGGGTACCCACTGACACTGTACACTTCAAAGCCTGGCATTTTTACTCCAGAATACATACTGACATAGTACACATTGCAACCTGACACCAGTAATCACTTGTACCCACTGACACTATACCCATTGCAGACCGGCACCTGTATTCCAAGATACCCAGTGACACAGTACACATTGCAGCCTGGCAACTGTACACCAGTATACCCAGCAACACTGTACCCATTGCAGCCTGGCACATGTACACAAGGATATCCACCGACACTGTACCCATTGCAGCCTGGCACCTCTCCTCCTGGATACCCATTGACAATGTAGACATTACAGCCTGTCACCTATACTCCTGAATACCCATTGACACTGTACACATTACAACCTGACACTGTACCCTTCACAGCCTGCCATTTTTACTCCAGAATGCCTAGTGACATGGTACACGTTGTAGCCTGACAGCAATAATCACTGGTACTCACTTAAACTGTACCTATTGCAGCCTGGCACCTATACACAAGGATACCCACTGTCAGTGTACCCATTGCAGCCTGGCAACTGAACAGAAGGAAACCCACTGACACTGTACCCATTACAGCCGGGGACCTGTACTCCTGGATACACATTGACATAATACCCATCACAGCCTGGCACCTGTACTCCTGGATGCCCATTGACACTCTACCTATCGCAGCCTGGCACCTGTACTCCAGGGTACCCACTGATGCTGTACCCATTGCAGCCTGTGACCTGTACTCCAAGATACCCACCGACACTGTACCCATTACAGCCTGGCACCTGTACACAAGGATACACACTGACACTGTACTCATTACAGCCTGGCACCTGTACTCCTGGATACCCTTTGACACTGTACCCATTACAACCTGGCACCTGTACACCAGGGTACCAACTGACACTGTACACTTCAAAGCCTGGCATTTTTACTCCAGAATGCATACTGACATAGTATAAATTGCAACCTGACACCAGTAGTCACTTGTACCCACTGACACTATACCCATTGCACCTGTATTCCAAGATACCCAGTGACACAGTACACATTGCAGCCTGGCAACTGTACACCAGTATACCCAGCAACACTGTACCCATTGCAGCCTGGCACATGTACACAAGGATATCCACCGACACTGTACCCATTGCAGCCTGGCACCTGTACTCCTGGATACCCATTGACAATATACCCATTACAGCCTGTCACCTGTACTCCTGAATATCCATTGACACTGTACCCATTACAACCTGACACTGTACCCTTCACAGCCTGCCAATTTTACTCCAGAATGCCTAGTGACATGGTACACGTTGTTGCCTGACAGCAGTAATCACTGGTACTCACTTAAACTGTACCTATTGCAGCCTGGCACCTTTACACAAGGATACCCACTGACAGTGTAGCCATTGCAGCCTGGCATCTATACTCCAGGGTACCCACTGACACTGTACCCTTTGCAGCCTGGTACCTGTACGCAAGAATACCCACCAACACTACCTATTGAAGCCTGGCACCTGTACACAAGAATACCTACCAACACTACACCCATTGCAGCCTGGCACCTGTACTCCCAGGTACGCACTGACACTGTATCCATTGCAGCCTGGCACCTGTACACAAGGATGCCCACTGACACTGTACACAGTGCAGCCTGGCACCTGAAAATGATGATACCCACTGACTATACCCATTGAAGCCTGGCACCTGTACACAAGGATACCCACCGACACCGTAACCATTGCAGCCTGGCAACTCTACACAAGGATATCCAACGACACAAAACCCATTGCAGCCTGGCACCTGTACACAAGAATACCCACCGACACTCTACCCATTGCAGCCTGGAACCTGTACTCCAGGATGTCCACAGACACTGTACCCATTGCAGCCTGGCACATGTACACAAGAAACCCACCGACACCGTAACCATTGCAGCCCGGCAACTCTACACAAGGATACCCAACGACGCAAAACCCATTGCAGCCTGGCACCTGTACACCAGGATACCCAGCGACACTGTGCACATTGCACCCTGGCACCTGTACACCAGGATACCCAGCAATACTCTACCCATTGCAGCCTGGCACCTGTATACAAGGATACCCACCAACACTGTACCCATTGCAGCCTGGCACCTGTACTTAAGAATACCCACCGACACTACCTATTGAAGCCTGGCAACTGTACATAAGAATACCTACCAACACTCCACCCATTGCAGCCTGGCACTTGTACTCCTGGGTACTCACTGACACTGTATCCATTGCAGCCTGGGACCTGTACAAAAGGATGCCCACTGACACTGTACCCATTACAGCCTGGCACCTGTACACAAGGATACACACTGACACTGTACTCATTACAGCCTGGCACCTGTACTCCTGGATACCCTTTGACACTGTACCCATTACAACCTGGCACCTGTACACCAGGGTACCAACTGACACTGTACACTTCAAAGCCTGGCATTTTTACTCCAGAATGCATACTGACATAGTATAAATTGCAACCTGACACCAGTAGTCACTTGTACCCACTGACACTATACCCATTGCACCTGTATTCCAAGATACCCAGTGACACAGTACACATTGCAGCCTGGCACATGTACACAAGGATATCCACCGACACTGTACCCATTGCAGCCTGGCACCTGTACTCCTGCATACCCACCGACACCGTAACCATTGCAGCCTGGCAACTCTACACAAGGATATCCAACGACACAAAACCCATTGCAGCCTGGCACCTGTACACAAGAATACCCACCGACACTCTACCCATTGCAGCCTGGAACCTGTACTCCAGGATGTCCACAGACACTGTACCCATTGCAGCCTGGCATGTGTACACAAGAAACCCACCGACACCGTAACCATTGCAGCCCGGCAACTCTACACAAGGATACCCAACGACGCAAAACCCATTGCAGCCTGGCACCTGTACTCCTGAATATCCATTGACACTGTACCCATTACAACCTGACACTGTACCCTTCACAGCCTGCCATTTTTACTCCAGAATGCCTAGTGACATGGTACACGTTGTTGCCTGACAGCAGTAATCACTGGTACTCACTTAAACTGTACCTATTGCAGCCTGGCACCTTTACACAAGGATACCCACTGACAGTGTAGCCATTGCAGCCTGGCATCTATACTCCAGTGTACCCACTGACACTGTACCCTTTGCAGCCTGGTACCTGTACGCAAGAATACCCACCGACACTACCTATTGAAGCCTGGCATCTGTACACAAGAATACCTACCGACACTACACCCATTGCAGCCTGGCACCTGTACTCCCAGGTACGCACTGACACTGTATCTATTGCAGCCTGGCACCTGTACACAAGGATGCCCACTGACACTGTACACAGTGCAGCCTGGCACCTGAAAATGATGATACCCACTGACTATACCCATTGAAGCCTGGCACCTGTACACAAGGATACCCACCGACACCGTAACCATTGCAGCCTGGCAACTCTACACAAGGATATCCAACGACACAAAACCCATTGCAGCCTGGCACCTGTACACAAGAATACCCACCGACACTCTACCCATTGCAGCCTGGAACCTGTACTCCAGGATGTCCACAGACACTGTACCCATTGCAGCCTGGCACATGTACACAAGAAACCCACCGACACCGTAACCATTGCAGCCCGGCAACTCTACACAAGGATACCCAACAACGCAAAACCCATTGCAGCCTGGCACCTGTACACCAGGATACCCAGCGACACTGTGCACATTGCACCCTGGCACCTGTACACCAGGGTACCCAGCAATACTCTACCCATTGCAGCCTGGCACCTGTATACAAGGATACCCACCAACACTGTACCCATTGCAGCCTGGCACCTGTACTTAAGAATACCCACCGACACTACCTATTGAAGCCTGGCAACTGTACATAAGAATACCTACCAACACTCCACCCATTGCAGCCTGGCACTTGTACTCCTGGGTACTCACTGACACTGTATCCATTGCAGCCTGGGACCTGTACAAAAGGATGCCCACTGACACTGTACCCATCAATGCCTGGCACATTTACGCGAGGCTAGCCACCAGCACTGTTCCCATTGCAACCAGGCACCTGTACTCCAGGATACACAGCGACACTGTACACGTTGCACCCTGGCACCTGTACACCATGGTACCCAGCAACACTGTACCCATTGCAGCCTGGCAACTGTACACAAGGATACACACTGACACCATAACCTTTTTAGCCTGGCAACTCTACACAAGGATACCCAACGACACAAAACCCATTGCAGCCTGGCACCTGTACACCAGGATACCCAGCGACACTGTGCACATTGCACCCTGGCACCTGTACACCAGGGTACCCAGCAATACTCTACTCATTGCAGCCTGGCACCTGTATACAAGGATACCCACCAACACTGTACCTATTGCAGCCTGGCACCTGTACTTAAGAATACCCACCGACACTACCTATTGAAGCCTGGCAACTGTACATAAGAATACCTACCAACACTCCACCCATTGCAGCCTGGCACTTGTACTCCTGGGTACTCACTGACACTGTATCCATTGCAGCCTGGGACCTGTACAAAAGGATGCCCACTGACACTGTACCCATCAATGCCTGGCACATTTACGCGAGGCTAGCCACCAGCACTGTTCCCATTGCAACCAGGCACCTGTACTCCAGGATACACAGCGACACTGTACACATTGCACCCTGGCACCTGTACACCATGGTACCCAGCAACACTGTACCCATTGCAGCCTGGCAACTGTACACAAGGATACACACTGACACCATAACCTTTTTAGCCTGGCAACTCTACACAAGGATACCCAACGACACAAAACCCATTGCAGCCTGGCACCTGTACACAAGAATACCCACTGACACTCTATCCATTGCAGCCTGGCAACTGTACTCCAGGATGTCCACAGACACTGTACCCATTACAGCCTGGCACATGTACACAAGGTTAACCACCGAAACTGTATCCAATGCAGCCTGGCACTTATACTCCAGTCTACCCACTAACAATGTACCCATCACACCTGGCACCTGTGCTCCAGTGTACCCACTGACACTGTACCCATGACAGCCTGGCACCTGTACTCAATGGTACTCACTGACACTGTACCCATCGCAGACAGGCACCTGTACTCCAGGGTACCCACTAATGCTGTACCCGTTGCAGCCTGTCACCTGTACTCCAGGATACCCACCGACACTGTACCCATTACAGCCTGGCACCTGTAAATAAGGATGCTCATTGACACTGTACCCATTGCAGCCAGGCACCTGTACTCCAGGATACCCAGCAACACTGTACATGTTGCACCCTGGCACCTGTACACAGGGTACCCACCAATACTGTACCCATTGCAGCCTGGCACCTGTACGCAAGAATACCCACCGACACTACCTATTGAAGCCTGGCAACTGTACACAAGAATACCTACCGACACTCCACCCATTGCAGCCTGCTACCTGTACTCCAAGGTACCCATTGACAGTGTACCCATTGCAGCCTGGCACCTGTACACAATGATGCCCACTGACACTGCAACAGGGCTGCCTGGCACCTGAAAATGATTATACCCACTGACTGTACCCATTGAAGCCTGGCACTGGAACACAAGAATACCCACTGACACCATAACTATTGCAGCCTGGCAACTCTACACAGGGCTACCCAACACAAAACCCATTGAAGCCTGACACCTGTACACAAGAATACCCACTGACACTCTACCCATTGCAGCCTGGCACCTGTACTCTAGGATGTCCACAGACACTGTACCCATTGCAGCGTGGCACATGTACACAAGGATAACCACCAACACTGTATCCAATGCAGCCTGGCACCTATACTCCAGGCTACCCACTAATAATGTGCACATCACAACCTGGCACCTGTGCTCCAGGGTACCCACTGACAATGTACCCATGACAGCCTGGCACCTGTACTCCATGGTACTCACTGACACTGTACCCATCACAGCCTGGCACCTGTACTCCCGGGTACCCACTGATGCTGCACCCGTTGCTGCCTGTCACATGCACTCCAGGATACCCACCGACACTGCACCCATTGCAGCCTGGCACCCCTATGCAATAATACCCACCGACACTACCTATTGAAGCCTGGCACCTGTACTCCAGGGTACCCATTGATGCTTTATTCGTTGCAGCCTGTCACCTGTACTCCAGGATACCCACCGACGCTGTACCCATTACAGCCTGGCAACTATACACAAGTATACCCACTGACACTGTACCCATAACAGCCAGGCACCGGTACTCCTGGATACCTGTTGACACTGTACCATTACAGCCTGGCACCTGTACTCCTGGATGCCCATTTACCCTGTACCCATCACAACCAGACACCTGTACTCCAGGGTGCCCACTGACCCTGTACCCATCACTGCCTGGCACATTTACACGAGTCTAGCCACCCACACTGTACCCATTGCAGCCTGGCACCTGTACTCCAGGATACCCAGCGACACTGTACATGTTGCACCCTGGCACCTGTCCACCAGGGTACCCAGCAATACTGTACCCATTGCAGCCTGGCACCTGTATACAAGGATACCCACCGACACTATACGCATTGCAGCCTGGCACCTGTACACAAGAATACCCACCGACACCGTAACCATTGCAGCCTGGCAACTGTACACAAGGATACCCAAAAATACAAATCCCATTGCAGCCTGGCAGCTGTACACAAGAATACCCACTGACACTCTACCAATTGCAGCCTGGCACCTGCACTCCAGGCTACCCACTAACAATGTACCCATTACACCCTGACACCTGTGCTCCAGGGTACCCACTGACACTGTACCCATTGCAGCCTGGCATCTGTACTCCATGGTACTCACTGACACTGTACCCATTGCAGCCAGGCTCCTGTACTCCAGGGAACCCACTGATGCTGCACCTGTTGCAGCCTCTCACCTACACTCCAGGATACCCACCAACACTGTACCCATTACACTCTGCCACCTGTACACAAAGATACCCACTGACACTGTACCCATAACAGCCTGGCACCTGTACTCCTGGATACCCATTGACACTGTACCCATTACAACCTGGCACCTGTACACCAGGGTACCCACTGACACTGTACACTTCAAAGCCTGGCATTTTTACTCCAGAATACATACTGACATAGTACACATTGCAACCTGACACCAGTAATCACTTGTACCCACTGACACTATATACATTGCAGCCTGGCAACTGTACTCCAGGAAACCCAGCAACACTTTACCCACTGCAGCTGACACATGTACACAAGGATATCCACCGACACTGTACCCATTGCAGCCTGGCACCTGTATGCAAGAATACCCACCAACACTACCCATTGAAGCCTGGCAACTGTACACAAGAATACCCACTAACACTATACCCATTGAAGCCTGGCACCTGTACTCCAGGGTGCCCACTAACACTGTACCCATTGCAGCCTGGCACATGAACTCCAGGGTACTCTGATACTGTAACCATTGCAGCGTGGCACCTATACTCCAGCATGCCCACTTACACTGTACCCATTGAAGCCTGGCACATATATTCCAGGGTGCCCACTGACACTGTACCCATTGCAGCCTGGCACATGAACTCCAGGGTAGCACTGACACTGTACCCATTGCAGCCTGGCACTTGTACTCCTGGATACACATTGACACTATACCCATCACAGCCTGGCACCTGTACTCCAGGGTACCCACTGACACTATACCCTTCATAGCCTGGCATCTTTACGCCAGGAAGCCTACTGGCACAATACAGGTTGCAGCCTGACACCTGTAATCACTGGTGCCTACTGACCCTGTACCCATTACAACCTGGCACCTGTACTCCAGGGTACCCACTGACACTGTACACTTTAAAGCCTGGCATTTTTACTCCAGAATACCTACTGGCATAGTACACATTGCAACCTGACACCAGTAATCACTGGTACCCACTGACACTGTACCCATTGCAGCCTGGCACCTGTACACCAGGATATCCAGCAACACTATACCCATTGCAGCTGGCACATGTACACAAGGATACCCACCGACACTGTAACCATTGCAGCCTGGCACCTGTATGCAAGAATACCCACCGACACAACCCATTGAATCCTGGCAGCGGTACACAAGAATACTCACTGACACTGTACCCATTGCAGCCTGGCACCGTACTCCAGGGTACTCACTGACACTGTAACCATTGCAGCCTGGCACCTATACTCCAGCATGCCCACTGACACTGTACCCATTGCAGCCTGGCACATATATTCCAGGGTGCCCACTGACACTGTGCCCATTGCAGCCTGGCACATGAACTCCAGGGTTCCACTGACACTGTACCCATTGCAGCCTGGCACTTGTGCTCCAGGATACCCAGCAACACTGTACACACTGCAGCCTGGCACCTGTGCACCAGGATACCCAGCAACACTGTACCCATTGCAGCCCGGCACATATACTCCAGGGTGCCCACTGACACTGTACCGATTGCACCCTGGCACCTATACTACCGGGTGCCCACTAGCACTGTACCCATTGCAGCCTGGCAACTGTACACAAGCATACCCACTGACAGTGTACCGATTGCAGCCTGGCACCTGTACACAAGGATACACACCGACACTCTACCCATTGCAGCCTGGCACCTGTACCCCAGGATGTCCACAGACAATCTACCCATTGCAGCCTGGCACATGTACTCAAGGATAACCACCGGCACTGTATCCAATGCAGCCTGGCACCTATACTCCAGGGTACCCACTAACACTGTACCCATCACGGCCTGGCACTCGTTCTCCAGGGTACCCACTGCCACTGTACCCATCACAGCATGGCACGTTTACTCCAGAATACCCACTGATGCTGTACCCGTTGCAGCCTGTCACCTGTACTCCAGGATACACATTGACACTGTACCCATTATAGCCTGGCACCTGTAGTCCTGGATACCCAATGACACTGTACCCATTACAGCCTGGCAGCTGTACTCCTGAATACCCATTGACACTGTACCCATCACAGCCAGGCACCTGTACTCCAGTGTAGCCACTGATGCTGCACACGTTTCAGCCTGTCACCTGTACTCCAGGATACCCACCGACACTGTACCCATTACAGCCTGGCACCTGTACACAAGGATACCCACTGACACTGTACCCATTACAACCTGGCACCTGTACTCCAGGGTACCCACTGACACTGTACCCTTCACAGCCTGGCATTGTTACTCCAGAACACCGAGTGACATAGTACACATTGCAGCCTGACACCAGTAATCACTGGTACCCACTGAAACTGTACTTAATGCAACCTGGCACCTGTACACAAGGATATCCACTGACAATGTACTCATTGCAGTCTGGCACCTGTACTCCTAGATACACATTGACACTATACCCATCACAGCCTGGCACCTGTACTCCAGGGTACCCATTGACACTGTACCCATGACAGCCTGGCACCTGTACTCCAGAGTACCCACTGACACTGTACCTATCACTGCCTGGCACATTTACACGAGGCTAACCACCGGCAATGTACCCATCACAGCCGGGCCCCTGTACTCCAGGATACCCAGCAACACTGTACCCTTTGCAGCCTGGCACCTGTACACAAGGATACCCACCGACACTGTATACATTGCAGCCTGGCACCTGTACACCAGGATACCCAGCAACACTGTACCCTTTGCAGCCTGGCACCTGTACACAAGAATACCCACCAACACTACCCATTGAAGCCTGGCAACTGTACACAAGAATACCCAACGACACCCCACCCATTGCAGCCTGGCACCTGTACTCCAGGGTACTCACCGACACTGTATCCATCACAGCCTGGCACAGTACTCCAGGGTACCCACTGACGCTGTACCCATTGCAGCCTGGCACCTGTACTCAAGGATACCCACTGACACTGTAACCATTGCAGTCTGGACTTGTGCTCCAGGATACCAGTTGACACTGTACCCATTTCAGCCTGGCACCTGTACTGCAGGCTACTCACTGACACTGTACCCATTGCAGCCTGGCACATACACTCCAGGGTGCCCACTGACACTTTGCCCATTGCATCCAGGCACCTGTACTCCAGGGTACCCACCAACACTGTACCCATTGCAGTCTGGACTTGTGCTCCAGGATACCAGTTGACACTGTACCCATTTCAGCCTGGCACCTGTACTGCAGGCTACTCACTGACACTGTACCCGTTGCAGCCTGGCACATATACTCCAGGGTGCCCACCGACACTGTACCCATTGCAGCCTGGCACATATACTCCAGGGTACCCACCGACACTGTACCCATTGCAGCCTGACACATGTACTCCAGGGTGCCCACTGACACTTTACCCTTTGCAGCCAGGCACCTGTACTCCAGGGTACCCACTGACACTGTACCCATTTCAGCCTTGCACCTGTACTTCAGGGTACCCACCGACACTGTAACCATCGCAACCTGGCACCTGTACTTCAGGGTACCCACTGACACTGTTCCCGTTGCATCCTGGCACCTGCACTCCAGGATACCCACTGACATCGTACCCATTGCAGCCTGGCACCTCTATACAAGGATACTCATTGACACTGTCCCATTGCCGTCCGGCACCTGTACTCCAGGATACCCACTGACACTGGTTCCATCAAAGACTGGCACCTGTAGTCCAGGGTACCCACTGTCACTGTTCCCATTGCAGCTTGGCACCTGTACTCCAGGGTGCCCATCGACACTGTATGCATCGCAGCCAGGCACCTGTAAATTATTTACACCACATCTGCCACTACAAGCAATGTTACAGCAATGGGAAGCACTAGATTACACCAGCCACTGCTGAACCCTCTCTACTGTACACCTATATCTTTTAGACTCCATGACCCCTGTTATTGCTTAACTTGCTACAATGGTAATGTCATCAATATCTTCTGCTCTTGTTGCAAAGGCGGACCATCTTGATCTGTCAACATATATCAGTGTCAAAGTTGTCCCACATCCAATTCAATCCTTTCTAGGTTAGCCAATAGAAACCTTTCAAATCTCTTTGTGATTTAACTGATAAACCTTGTCTTCTGCATTTCCAAAAATGTATCTGTAAATCGGATAGACAATAGTTAGTCTAATCTTTACTGCAGCCTGATATTGAGGGCTGAATTAATGGAGATGCTGCCTTTGATTGAGTTATTACACTGAACCCTTATTTGCTTGTTATATTTATCATTCATGATCACATAGCACTACTTAAAGAGCAGGGAGTTCTCCCAGTGACCTGGTCAAAGCTGACCCTTCAGCTAACGATCAAAATTCTCGCACTCATCTCATTGCTTTTGTGGGACTTTGCTAGTGCTTAATTGCTGTTAAATTGCCTTGACATTTAAATTGGAGTTGAAAAGTATTTTATTAGCTGAGACTCCTTATGATATATGATAATGTGCCTTATAAATATGAGACTCCATTGTAGTAAAGAATATTCTACTTTTTATATTTACAGTTGCTGGGAATGATCCTTTCAATGTATTTGTGCAAGAACGTGGAACAAGAAGACTATAGTAAAGTTCCTAAGTACTGAGGTTTTTGGGTTGCCTGCTCCCTGCACACCAATGGCTCATCCTTATGTGCGTAGGATACATCAGTGACCAATCACAATCCAATGGATTTATTTGTTCAACCTTTGTATTCGCTTCACTGCTTGTCAACTTTACCTTATATACTTCAGCACTTTAGTACTATTATTGAAACTGTTGATCGGTATACATCTTATAAATTGACATTTTTTACCTTACAGAACTTTTAGCATGGTATCTTAGGGAGGATTGTCATAAAGATTTGCGCATGCATATGACCATTATCCCAAGTTTTTGTTAAGTTTCTCTATGAAAGGTTGGGGCTAGAATCATGGAACTTGCCTTTGGAATGTGTGACACTCGCCATGTGACTGCTGCACCCTCCAGTCAGAAAGGGAAGTAAAGCATTGTGTTTAACTGATCTCTCTGCTCTCCTCTGCAGCCTATCCAAAGGCTCAGTGAATCACTCTTCTGTAGAACACCTATTTTCTTCCTTTTTTAAAGTATTTTGAATCATTATCTTAAAAATATACCATAAAATGTAGGAATTTTCCCATCTCCCAGCCTCAATAAATATTTTTCAAAAAAATACCATGTTCCGTTGATGCCTTGGTCTTGAACAGGGTCTCTTTTTAGTAAATAGTGTATGAAGTAGAATTCAATTTTGGTGTTTTATTTTATATTTACAAAAGTTTTTTATAAAATAGTTGTGAAATTAGGCAAGAAGAGCTAACTAAAAATTGTCAAGAGAAGATATTAACATAGAAACTAGGAGCAGAAGTAGACTACTCGGCCCTTCGAGCCTGCTCCGCCATTCATTATGATCATGGCTGATCATCCAACTCAATAGCCTGCTCCTGCTTTCTCCCCATATCCTTTGATCCCTTTTGCCCCAAGAGCTATATCTAACTCCTTCCTGAAAACATACAATGTTTTGGCCTCAACTACTTTCTGAAGTAGTCAATTCCACAGGCTCACCACTCTCTGGGTGAAGAAATTTCTCCTCATCTCAGTCCTAAATGGTCTACCCTGTATCCTCAAACTGTGACCCTGGTTCTGGATTCCCCCACCATTAGGAACATCCTTCCTGCATCTACCTTGTCTCATCCTGTTAGAATTTTATTGGTTTCTATGAGATTCCCCCTTCATTCTTCTTAACTCCAATGAATATAATCCTAACCAACTCAAGCTATCCTCATATGTTAGTCCTGCCATCCCAGGAATCAGTCGGCTAAACCTTCGCTGCACTCCCTCTATAGCAAGTTCATCCTTCCTCAGATATGGAGACCAAAACTGCACACAATATTCCGGGTGTGGCCTCACCAAGGCCCTGTATAATTGCAGCAAGGCATCCCTGCTCCTGTACTCGAATCCTCTCGCTATTCCCTTCTTTACCACCTGCTGTACCTGCAGGCTTACCTTCAACGACTGGTGTACGAGGACACCCAGGCCTCGTTGCAATTCCCTTCTCTCAATTTATAGCGATTCAGATAATAATCTGCCTTCCTGTTTTTGCTACTAAAGTGGATAACCTCACATTTATCCACGTTGTACTGCATCTGCCATGCATTTGCCCATTCACTCAGCTTGTCCAAATCACCCTGAAGCATTTCTGCATCCTCCTCACAGCTCATCCTCCCACCCAGCTTTGTGTCATCTGCAAATTTGGAGATATTACATTTAGCTCCCTCATCTAAATCATTAATATATATTGTGAATAGCTGGGGCCCCAGCACCAATCCCTGCAGTACCCCACTAGTCACTGCCTGCCATTCAGAAAAAGACCCATTTATTCCTACTCTTTGTTTCCTGTCTGCCAACCAGTTTTCTATCCAACTCAATACACTACCCCCAATCCCATGTGCTTTAATTTTACATGCTAATCTCTTATGTGGGACTTTGTCGAAAGCCTTCTGAAAGCCCAAATAAACCACATCCACTGGCTCCCCCTCTTCATCTCTACTAATTACATTCTCAAAAAATTCCAGTAGATCTGTCAAGCATGATTCCCCATTCATAAATCCATGCTGACTCTGTCCAATTCTGCCATTGTTTTCCACGTGCTCAGCTATTAAATCTTTTATCATGGACTCTAGAAATTTCCCCACTACCGACGTCAAAGTGACTGGTCTATAATTCCCTGTTTTCTCTCTGCCTACCTTTTTAAGCAGTGGGGTTACATTAGCTACCCTCCAATCTGTAGGAACTGTTCCAGAGTTTATAGGATCGCGGAAGATGACTACCAATACATTCATTATTTCTAGGGCCACTTCCTTTAGTTCTCTGGGATGTAGATTATCAAGCCCTGGGAATTTATCGGCCTTCAATCCTATCAATTTCTCCAACACCATTTCCCTACTTATACTAATTTCTTTCAGTTCTTCCCTCTTACTAAATCCTGTGTTCCCCAACATTTCCGGTATATTATTTGTGTCCTCCTTTATGAAGACAGAACCAAAGTATGTATTTAGTTGGTCTGCCACTTCTTTGTTCCCCATTATAAACTCCTCTGTTTCAGACTGTAAGGGACCTACATTTGCCTTCACCAATCTTTTATCTTTTCAAATACCTATAGAAACTTTTACAGTCAGTTTTTATGTTCCTCGCAAGCTTACTCTCGTACTCTATTTTCCCCTTCTTAATCATAGAGACATAGAAACTAGCAGGAGTAGGCCATTCAGCTCTTCGAGCCTGCTCCGCCATTCATTATGATCATGGCTGATCATCCAACTCAAGCCTGCTCCTGTTTTCTCCCCATATCCTTTGATCCTTTTGCCCCAAGAGCAATATCTAACTCCTTCTTGAATATACAATGTTTTGGTCTCAACTACTTTCTCTGGTAATGAATTCCACAGCTCGCCACTCTCTGGGTGAAGAAATTTCTCCTCATCTCAGTCCTAAATGGTCTACCCCATATCCTCAGACTGTGATCCCTGGTTTTGGACTCCCCCACCATTGGGAACATCCTTCCTGCATCTGCCCTGTCTAGTCCTGTTAGAATTTTATAGGTTTCTATGAGATCCCCTCTCATTCTTCTGAATTCCAGTAAATATAATTCTAATCGACTCAATCTCTCTATATATGTCAGTCCCGCCATCCCAGCAGTCAGTCGGGTAAACCTTTGCTGCACTCCCTCTATAGCAAGTACATCCTTCCTCAGATAAGGAGACCAACACTGCACACAATATTCCAGGTGTGGTCTCACCAAGGCCCTGTATAATTGCAGCAAGATCTCCCTATTCCTGTACTCAAATCCTCTGGCTATGAAGGCCAACATACAATTTGCTTTCTTTACCGCCTGCTGCACCTGCATGCTTACCTTCAACGACTGGTCTACAAGGACACCCAAGTCTCATTGCACATTCCCCTCTCTCAATTTATAGCCATTCAGATAATAATCTGTCTTCCTGTTTTTGCTACCAAAATGGATAACCTCACGTTTATCCACATTATACTGCATCTGCCATGCATTTGCCCACTCATTCAACTTGTCCAAATCACACTGAAGCATCTCTGCATCATCCTCACAGCTCACGCTCCCACCCAGCTTTGTGTCATCTGCAAATTTGGAGATTTTACAGTTAATTACCTCATCTAAATCATTAATATATATTGTGAATAGCTGGGGTCCCAGCACCGATCCCTGCGGTACCCCACTAGTCACTGCCTGCCATTCAGAAAAAGACCCATTTATTCCTACTCTTTGTTTCCTGTCTGCCAACCAGTTTTCTATCCAACTCAATACACTACCCCCGATCCCATGTGCTTTAATTTTACACGCTAATCTCTTATGTGAGGCTTTGTTGAAAGCCTTCTGAAAGTCCAAATAAACCACATCCACTGGCTCCCCCTCATCAACTCTACTAGTTACATTCTCGAAAAATTTCTGTAGATTTGTCAACCATGATTTCCCTTTCATAAATCCATGCTGACTCTGTCTGATTCTGCCACTGTTTTCCAAGTGCTAAGCTATTAAATCTTTTATAATGGACTCTAGAATTTTCCCCACTACCGACGTTAGGCTGACTGATCTATAATTCCCTTTAATCAATTTCTTGGTCCTCCTTTGCTGAATTCTAAAGTGCTCCCAATCCTCAGGTCTGTTGTTTTTCCTGGCCAATTTGTATGCCTCTTCCTTGGATCTAATACTATCTCTAATTTCCCTTGCAAGCCATGGTTTGGCCACCTTTCCTATTTTACTTTTGTGCCAGACAGGAATAAACAATTGTTGCAGTTCACCCATGCGTTCTTTGAACGTTTGCCATTGCTAATCCACCATCATCCCTTTAGGTAACATTTCCCAATCCATCATAGCGTCTCATACCATCGTAGTTTCCTTTATTAAGATTCAGGACCCTTATCTCAGAATCAACGACATCACTCTCCATCTTGATGAAGAATTCTACCATATTATTGTCGCTCATCCCCAATGGGCCTCGCACAACTAGATTGCCAATTATTCCTTTCTCATTACACAATACCCAGTCTAGGATGGCCTGTTCTCTAGTTGGTTCCTCAACATATTGGTCCAGAAAACCATCCTGTATAAACTCCAGGAATTCCTCCTTTACAGTATTGTAATTAAATTGATTTGCCCAATCTATATGCAGATTAAAGTCACCCATAATTACAGATGTTCCTTTATTGCATGCATCTCTAAATTCCTGTTTAATGCCATTCCCAACATCACCACTACTGTTTGGCCACAAAAGGTTGGCTAAACTTCATGTAGATAAGCCACCAGGACCAGATGGGATGAATCCAAGGATACTGAGGAAAGTAAAAGTAAAACATGTGACCATAACCCTCCTATCCACCTTGGGTACAGAGGTGGTGCCAAAGAACTGAACAATTGCAAACGTTACACCCTTGTTCAAAAAGGTGGTTAAGGATAAACCCAGTAGCGATAGGACAGTCAGTTTAACCTCGGTTCTGAGAAAGCTTTCAGAAGAGATAATCCAGAACAAAATTAACAGTCGCTTGGACAAGTGTGGATTAGTTAAGGAAAGCCAGCATGGATTTGTTAAGGGCAAATCGTGTTTAACTAACTTGCTGGAGTGTTTTGATGAGGTGACAGAGTGTTGTTGAGGGTAGTGCAGTTGACTTGATTTATATGGACTCCCAAAATTTGATAAATTGCTACATTTGCCATTAACGTTGAAGTCCACGGATTAAAGGGACAGTGGTAACATGGTTATGATGTTCACTGACAGGAAACAAGAGAGTATTGGTGAATGATTGTTTACTAACTGGATAAAGATATATAGTGGGGTTCCCCAGGGATCAGCACCAGGACAACTGGTTTTCTTGAAATATATTAATAGCCGAGGGTCTGCATGGCAAAATTTCAAAATGACATAAAAACTTGGAAGTATTATGGTCTGTGAGGACAATAGTGATAGCCTTCAAGAGGATATGGATGGGCTGGTTGAATGGGTGGACAAGTGCAGAGAGGTTTGAAGTAATACATTTTGTTAGGAAAAACAAGGAAAGGTAAAATAAACAAAAGTATACAATTCTTAAGGAGGTGCTGGAAAAGAGAGGCCTGCACAAATTGTTGCAGGGCAGATTAAGAAAGTGATTAAAAAGGCACAGAGGGTCCTAAGTTTTTTGTGCAGAGGCATGGGCCTGAATTTTGATCATAACGGAAGCAGAGAGACTCTGTTGTGGTGGAAATGGCTGAAAATCCTCAGTCCCACCCCCAAACACAAAACTTCCTATTTTCATGGGGTGGACCTGGGTCTGTGCATACACGGTCCACAGAGGCAGCCGGCCATTTAAATCATCAGCTGCCTCCACACAATTCTGGTTTTTGCATCCTTGTAGTGTGAAACTTGAAGTGTGCTGATTAGATCAGGTAAGAGCTGGCCTGAACTTTGTGGATTTGTTTGGATAGCTAGGGTACCCCTTTGGATCTGGTCCCAGAACATCTTTGGGGCAGGTAAGATGCTCTTTGCAATTGTTAAAACTAGGCTTAAAGGTGTGTAAAAATTGTATAAACTCATTCCAGTCAAGCTCATTGGAACTGTCAACAGACCAGTCAAAATCAACTGTCAAAACTGTCAGAAGCACCTGTCAAAAGGAGCTGTCAGAACTTGTCCAGAACATACAAACATAGGAAATAGGCACAGGCCATTTGGTCCCTCGTGCCTGCTCTGCTTTTCAACTAGATCAGGCTGATCTCTTACCTCAATGCTGTTTTCCCACACTATCTCCACATCCCTTGTTATCTTTAATATCCACAAATCTCTGGATCTCTGTCTTGAACATGCTCAATGATTGAGCCTCCACAGCTCTCTGAGGTAGAGAATTCCAAAGATTCACCAGCCTGAGTGAAGAAATCCCTCCTCATCTCAGTACTAAATGGCCTCCCACTTATTCTGAGACTCTGTCACCTGGTTCCAGACCCCCTCCAGCCAGGGGAACATCCTTACTGCATCTACCCTGTCGAGCCCTGTAAGAATTTTACAAGTTTCAATGAGATCACCTCTTATTCTTCTAAATTCTAGGGAATACTGGCCCACTCTCCTCAATCTTTCCTCATAGGACAATCCTGCCAAATCAGCAATTAGTCTGGTGAACCTTTATTGCACTCCCTCTATGGCAAGTATATCCTTCCTTAGCTGAGGAGACCAAAACTCTACACAATACTCCAGGTGATTTCCTCACTATATAAAGTGGATGGTAAAATGATAAATGTTTTGGTGACTGACAAAACCTATTTTTGCTTTAAATGAGCATCTTTCTGAGCTGTAACATTTCTTTGGTACACATAAAACAGTCGGTCTCAGACACAATAAGCAAAACTTCCTCATCTGGGGTTTACTTTCAGCATCAGCAATGAGAACGGTCTTATCGTAAGGAAATGTCAAGAGGACCTGTCAAAAGCAACTTCAAAAGGAGTTGTCAAGCTGGCAAGGCATTTAAAAATCCTGGATTTTAAATTTTTGGAACAAAAATGTCTGGAGCATTAAAAAAATCACTATGGGTACAGGGGTATAGGTTGATATGGAGGGTACAGGGGCATTATGTAGCATGAGGTGGCATAGATGGGGGCAAGGGGCATGTGTGTAGGTAGATGAGGGTTGGAGGGATGTTTTTTGCTTTTTTTTTCAAACTTTCAGAGTGCTCATGCCTTCCATCCAGCCAGCCTCTGCACCTGGCAGCCTTTGTACTCATTCTGGGGGGCAGCAGGCCCGACACCCAGAGAACCCCTCCACCTTGGAACAAAAATCCCAATCCTCCCCCCCCACCCCACCACCGAGTCAGGTTTGCAGAGCCAGGAAATGTCCCAACTCTGCACGCCGTATCCAGGAGTGAAAATCCAGGCCTATGTATCAATGAATCCAAAACCAATTGTTTCTCCGTCCCAAACATGCTCTTGGTTTATCTCCTGTTTCTCATACAAATGCTTAATTTGTATCCACATTTACACTGGTTCAGTTTTCTCAAACAGTCCATGGCTTTGTTCTGATTTTCCATACAAACATTTAGCTTGGTCCCAGTTTCTCAAACAATCCTTTTACTTCGCTCCCATTTCTTCAACAAATGCTTGTTGAAAATGTCCCATTTTCAAAGTTAGTACCTTTCTTCCTGTTTGCCAAACTACTGCAGGTAGTTTGTTCCTCACTGTAAGTGCCAAAACGTCAGCTTCGGTGAACATCAAAATTTCACGGCTCCGGGTGCAGTTTTTTATTTTGTTATCACTCTCACTGCCAGCACAGAGAGTAACACCAGATGGCCAGAAAAACTTAACTGCCATCAACTGCTAGCAACCATTGTTTAAATCCAGCACAAAGGAGGGGAGAATCTTCAAAAGCATCCCAGAAAATAACAAAACATCCGAGCAAGAGAAGCTCCGTTTGTCTGGACAGTATTCTAACAGCATTGCAGCTCCATAGTAAACCTGATTCTATCATAAGCAACCACATGTTGTGGGGATTTTGTCCTGAGCTGTCTCACAGACTAGTCAAGCAACAGCCTGACATAGTCATCCTCACGGAATCATACTTTACAGATAATATCCCAGACTCCACCATCACCATCCCTGGTCCCCCCAGCAGGCCAGATCCAGCGGAGGTGGCGACACAGTGGTACACGGTCGGGAGGGAGTTGCCCTGGGAGTCCTCAACTTTGACTCCGGACCCCATGAAGTCCCATGGCATCAGGTCAAACATGGGCAAGGGAACCTCCTGCTATTTCCCACCCTCTCTCAGCTGATGAATCAGTGCTCCTCCATGTTAAACATCACTTGGAGGAAGAACTGAGGGTGGCAAGAGCTCAGAATGTACTCTGGGTGGGGGACTTCAATGTCTATCACCAAGAATGGATCGGTAGCACCACTACTGACCGAGCTGGCCAAGTCCTAAATGACATAGCTGCTAGCCTGGGTCTGCGGCAGGTAAGGGAACCAACAAGAGGGAAAAACATACTTGACATCCTCTCCAGCCTGCCTGCTGCAGATACATCTGTCCATGACAGTATCGGTAGGAGTGACCACCATTGTGAAGACAAAGTCCCACCTTCACATTGAGGATACCCTCTATCATGTTGTGTGGCACTACCACGTTGCTAAATGGAATAAATGTCGAACAGATCTAGCAACTCAAGACTGGGCATCCATAACACGCTGTGGGCCATCAGCAGCAGCAGAATTGGACTTGGACACAATCTCTAACCTCATTGCCCAGCATATCACCCACTCTACCACTACCATCAAGCCAATGGATCAACACTGGTTCAAAGAAGAGTGCAGGAGGGCATGCCAGGAGCAGTACCAGGTATACCTAAAAATGAGGTGTCAACCTGGTGAAGCCATAATACAGGACTACTTGTGTGCCAAACAGCATAAGCAGCAAGTGATAGACAGAGCTAAGTGATCCCACAACCAACGGATCAGATCTAAGCTCTGCAGTCCTGCCACACACAACCATGAATGCTGGTGGACAATTAGTCAACACACTGAGGAGCAGGATCCACAAATATCCTCATCCTCAATGGTGGAGAAGCCCAGCACAGCAGTGCAAAAGATAAGGTTGAAGCATTTGCAACAATCTTCAGTCTGAAGTGCCGAGTGGACGATACATCTCGGCTTCCCCCAGAGGCCCCCAGCATCACAGATGCCAGTCTTCAGCTAATTGGATTCTCTCCACGTGATATCAAGAAACGGCTGAAGGCACTGGATACTGCAAAGGCTATGGGCCCTGACAATATTCCAACAATATTACTGAAGACCTGTGCTCCAGAACTAGCTAAGCTGTTCCAGTACAGCTACAACACTGGCATCTACCCGGCTATGTGGAAAACTGCCCAGCTATGTCCTGTACACAAAAAGCAGGACAAATCCAACTAGGCCAATTTCTGCCCCATTAGTCTACTGTCGATCATCAGTAAGGTAATGGAAGGGGTCATCAAGCTATCAAGCAGCACTTGTTTAGCAATAACCTGCTCACTGATGCCCAGTTTGGGTTCTGCTCAGGCCACTCAGCTTCTGACCTCGTTACACTCTTGGTTCAAACATGGACAAAAAAGCAGCATTCCCGAGGTGAGATGAGAGTGACTGCTCTTGACATCAAGGCAGCATTTGACCGAGTGTGACATCAAGGAGCCCTAGCAAAACTGGAGTCAATGGGAATCGGGGGAAAACTCTCTGCTGGTTGGGGTCATACCTAGCACAAAGGAAGATGGTTGTGGTTGTTGGAGGTCAGTCATTTCAGCTCCAGGACATCACTGCAGGAGTTCCTGGGGGTAATGTCCTAGGCCCAACCATCTTCAGCTGCTTCATCAATGATCTTCCTCCCATCATAAGGTCAGAAATGGGAATGGTCGCTAATGATAACACAATGTTCAGTACTATTTGTGACTCCTCAGATACTGAAGCAGTCCATGTCCAAATGCAGCAAGACCTGGACAATATCCAGGCTTGGGCTGACAAGTGGCAAGTAACATTCGCACCACACAAGTGTCAGGCAATGACCATCTCCAACAAGAGAGAATCCAATCATCGCCCCTTGATGTTCAATGGCATTAGCATCACTGAATTCCCCATTATCAGCATCCTGAGGGTTACCATTGACCAGAAACTGAACTGGACTAGCCATATAAATACTGTGGCTACAAGAGCAGGTCAGAGGCTAGGAATCGAGTGATGGGTAACTCACCTCTTGACTCCCCAAACCCTGTCTACCATCCACAGGGCACAAGTCAGGAGCATGATGGAATACTCTTTACTTGCCTGGATGAGTGCAGCTCCCACAACACTGAAGAAGCTGGACACCGTCCAGGACAAAGCAGCCCACTTGACTGACACCACATCCACAAACATTCACTCCCTCCACCACCGATGCACAGTAGCAGCAGTGTGTACCATCTACAAGATGCACTGCAGGAATTCACCAAGGCTCCTTAGACAGCACCTTCCAAACCCATGACCACTACCACCTAGACAGATAAAGGCAGCAGATAGATGGGAACACCACCACCCCTCCAAGTAACTCACCATCCTAACTTGGAAATATATCGCCGTTCCTTCTCTGTCGCTGGCTCAAAATTCTGGAACTCCCTTCCTAACAGCACTGTGGGTGTACCTACATGGATTGCAGCAGTTCAAGAAGACAGCTCACCACTACATTCTCAAGGGCAACTAGGAATGGGCAATAAATGCCAGCCCAGCCAAAGAAGCCCACATCCCATGAATGAATAATAAAAAAGAGGCTTGGGGCCTATCATTTACTGGAGAGAGAGGGTCAGGAGCTGGCATGGGCCTGAGTGAGCTGGAGTTTGAAAAATTTTTTAAAAATCAAGTTGTGATATCATTGCAGCTGGGAAGATGGCGCAGGAGGAAAGGCTTTAGATTCCTGGGACATTGGGACTGGCTCTAGGCGAGATGGGACCTGTACAGGCTGGATGGGTTGCACCTATAAATAGAGCCAGGACTGAGTTCCTTGCTTGTGCTATTTGATTTGCCAATGCTATTGGGGAGGGTTTACTAACTGGGCAGTGGGAACTGGAGGTAATATCAGAGAGGAATACAAAGGTGCACAAAATATTGGAAGAGATAGACAACACTAAAAGATAGCACTAAAAAAAGAAATAGTAACTTATTAGGTCTGTTCACAGTAAGGGAGAAAGCTATAAAGTCTACCTCAGGGTTACTGTGCAAGTATACCCAGAAGGCAAAAACAGTTCAGAACAGTACTTTTGTTTCCCAGTTTTTATTGTTTTTTCTCCTGAGTATGAATTCATGTGGTGTGTTAAATAAGATTGGTGAGTTACAGGCAGAGATTGCAGTCTGGAAAAATGAGCCCAAATCTTCTGGTCTCCGGATCAACTCTGAAGAAGGGTCATACAGACTCAAAACATTGGCACTGTTTTCCTCTTCACAGATGCTGTCAGACTTGCTGAGTTTTTCCAGCATTTTCTGTTTTTATTTTACACAGTTTAAAACCTGGTCTAATACTCAACAGGGTGAGGATGGATCTGACTCAGATGAATTGGAATCAAAAGTTGGCAGGCAAAACTGTAAATGAACAATGAGCTGCCTTTAAAGAAGAGATAGTTCAGCACAGTCAATATTCCCATGAAGGGGAAACGTAGAGCAAACAAATCCAGAGCTTCCAAGATGATGAAAGAGACAGAGATTAAAATAAAGCAAAAAAAGTGTGCTTATGAGAGATGTCAGGTGGATAACAATCAAGAACCAGGCTGAATATAGAAGATTCGGAGGAGAACTGAAAAAGCAAAAATGTGCAATGAGATAGGATTAATTGATAATCTCATAGTGAAGGCACCCCTAGGCAACAATCATAGTATGGTTGAATTTTACACTCAGTTTGAGAGAGAGAAGAGTGGATCCAAGACTAGTATTTTAAAATTAAATAAGGGCAATTATGAGGGCATGAAAGCACAGCTAGCTAAAGCCAACTGGCAAATGAGGTTAAGGGATAGGTCAATTAAGATGCAGTTGCAGACAGTTAAAAGCTACTTCAGAATACACAGAATAGGTACATTCAATGAGAAAGAAAAATTCCAAGGGGAGGACCCACGATCCGTGGTTAACTGAAAAAGTTAGACAGTATCAACTTAAAGAAAAAGCATATAATTGTGTAAAGACGGGTGGCAAGTCAGAAGATTGGACAGAATATAAAGAACAGCAAAGAATGACAAAAAGATTAATAAGGAACGAAAAAAATTAGAGTATGAGAGAAAGCTAGCTGGAAATATAAAGTAATTTCAATAGATGTTGAAATAAGAAAGATATGAACATAGTGAGTGTTGATCCTATAGAAAGTAAGCCTGATGAACTAATAATGGAAAAGAAGGAGATGGCAGATGAATTGAACTGATATTTTCCATCAGTCCTCACTATAGAGGACACAGGAAACATTCCAGAAATAGCTATAAATCAGGAACTGAAAGGGAGGAACTCAGGAAAAGTACAATCACCAAGGAAGTGGTACTGAGAAAATTGTTGGAGCTGTGGGCTGACAAATCCCTGGGTCCTGATGGACTTCATTCTAGGGTCTGAAAAGAAGTGGCTAGTGAGATAAAAACAAAAAAACTGCGGATGCTGGAAATCCAAAACAAAAACAGAATTACCTGGAAAAACTCAGCAGGTCTGGCAGCATCGGCGGAAAAGAAAAGAGTTGATGTTTCGAGTCCTCATGACCCTTCGACAGAACTTGAGTGAGTCCAAGAAAGGGGTGAAATATAAGCTGGTTTAAGGTGGGGGGGGGGGAGGCGGGGGGTGGGGGGGAGGGGACAGAGAGAGAGAGAGAAGTGGAGGGGGGTGGTGTGGTTGTAGGGACAAACAAGCAGTGATAGAAGCAGATCATCAAAAGATGTCACAAACAACAGAACAAATGAACACATAGGTGTTAAAGTTGGTGATATTATCTAAACGAATGTGCTAATTAAGAATGGATGGTAGGGCACTCAAGGTATAGCTCTAGTGGGGGTGGGGGGAGCATAAAAGACTTAAAAATTTTTAAAAATATTTAAAAATAATGGAAATAGGTGGGAAAAGAAAAATCTATATAATTTATTGGAAAAAACAAAAGGAAGGGGGAAACAGAAAGGGGGTGGGGATGGAGGAGGGAGCTCAAGACCTAAAGTTGTTGAATTCAATGTTCAGTCCGGAAGGCTGTAAAGTGCCTAGTCGGAAGATGAGGTGTTGTTCCTCCAGTTTGCGTTGGGCTTCACTGGAACAATGCAGCAAGCCAAGGACAGACATGTGGGCAAGAGAGCAGGGTGGAGTGTTAAAATGGCAAGCGACAGGGAGGTTTGGGTCATTCTTGCGGACAGACCGCAGGTGTTCTGCAAAGCGGTCGCCCAGTTTACGTTTGGTCTCTCCAATGTAGAGGAGACCACATTGGGATCAACAAATGCAGTAGACTAAGTTGGGGGAAATGCAAGTGAAATGCTGCTTCACTTGAAAGGAGTGTTTGGGCCCTTGGACGGTGAGGAGAGAGGAAGTGAAGGGGCAGGTGTTGCATCTTTTGTGTGGGCATGGGTAGGTGCCATAGGTGGGGGTTGAGGAGTAGGGGGTGATGGAGGAGTGGACCAGGGTGTCCCGGAGGGAACGATCCCTATGGAATGCCGACAGTGGGGGTGAAGGGAAGATGTGTTTGGTGGTGGCATCATGCTGGAGTTGACGGAAATGGCGGAGGATGATCCTTTGAATGCGGAGGCTGGTGGGGTGATAAGTGAGGACAAGGGGGACCCTATCATGTTTCTGGGAGGGAGGAGAAGGCATGAGGGCAGATGCGCGGGAGATGGGCCGGACACGGTTGAGGGCCCTGTCAACGACTGTGGGTAGAAAACATCGGTTAAGGAAGAAGGAGGACATGTCAGAGGAACTGTTTTTGAAGGTAGCATCATCGGAACAGATGCGACGAAGGTGAAGGAACTGAGAGAATGGGATGGAGTACTTACAGGAAGCGGGGTGTGAGGAGCTGTAGTCGAGGTAGCTGTGGGAGTCGGTAGGCTTGTAATGGATATTGGTGGACAGTCTATCACCAGAGATTGAGACAGCGAGGTCAAGGAAGGGAAGGGAAGTGTCAGAGATGAACCACTTGAAAATGATGGAGGGGTGGAGATTAGAAGCAAAATTAATAAATTTTTCCAAGTCCCGACGAGAGCATGAAGCAGCACCGAAGTAATCATCGAATTACCGGAGAAAGAGTTGTGGAAGGGGGCCGGAGTAGGACTGGAGCAAGGAATGTTCCACATACCCCATAAAGAGACAGGCATAGCTGGGGCCCATGCGGGTACCCATAGCCACACCTTTTATTTGGAGGATGTGAGAGGAGTTGAAGGAGAAATTGTTCAGTGTGAGAACAAGCTCAGCCAGACGGAGGAGAGTAGTGGTGGATGGGGATTGTTCGGGCCTCTGTTCGAGAAAGAAGCTAAGGGCCCTCAGACCATCCTGGTGGGGGATGGAGGTGTAGAGGGATTGGACGTCCATGGTGAAGAGGAAGCGGTTGGGGCCAGGGAATTGGCAATTGTTGATGTGACGTAAGGTGTCAGAGGAATCATGGATGTAGGTGGGAAGGGACTGGACAAGGGGAGAGAAGGGAGTCAAGATAACGAGAAATGAGTTCTGTGAGGCAGGAGCAAGCTGACACGATCGGTCTACCGGGACAGTTCTGTTTGTGGATTTTGGGTAGGAGGTAGAAGCGGGCCGTCCGAGGTTGGGCGACTATCAGGTTGGAAGCTGTGGGAGGAAGATCTCCAGAGGAGATGAGGTCAGTGACAGTCCTGGAAACAATGGCTTGATGTTCAGTGGTGGGGTCATGGTCCAGGGAGAGGTAGGAGGAAGTGTCTGTGAGTTGACGCTCAGCCTCTGCGAGGTAGAGGTCAGTACGCCAGACAACAACAGCACCATCTCCGGCGCATCCGCCCTCACGCCTTCTCCTCCCTCCCAGAAACATGATAGGGTCCCCCTTGTCCTCACTTATCACCCCACCAACCTCCGCATTCAAAGGATCATCCTCCGCCATTTCCGCCAACTCCAGCATGATGCCACCACCAAACACATCTTCCCTTCACCCCCCTTATCGGCATTCCGTAGGGATCGCTCCCTCTGGGACACCCTGGTCCACTCCTCCATCACCCCCTACTCCCCAACCCCCACCTATGGCACCACCCCATGCCCACGCAAAAGATGTAACATCTGCCCCTTCACTTCCTCTCTTCTCACCGTCCAAGGACCCAAACACTCCTTTCAAGTGAAGCAGCATTTCACTTGCATTTCCCCCAACTTAGTCTACTGCATTCGTTGCTCCCAATGCGGTCTCCTCTACATTGGAGAGACCAAACGTAAACTGGGCGACCGCTTTGCAGAACACCTGCGGTCTGTCCACAAGAATGACCCAAACCTCCCTGTCGCTTGCCATTTTAACATTCCACCCTGCTCTCTTGCCCACATGTCTGTCCTTGGCTTGCTGCATTGTTCCAGTGAAGCCCAACGCAAACTGGAGGAACAACACCTCATCTTCCGACTAGGCACCTTACAGCCTTCCGGACTGAATATTGAATTCAACAACTTTAGGTCTTGAGCTCCCTCCTCCATCCACACCCCCTTTCTGTTTCTTCTCACTTCCTTTTGTTTTTTCCAATAAATTATATAGATTTTTCTTTTCCCACCTATTTCCATTATTTTTAAAAATTTTTAAGTCTTTTATGCTCCCCCCACCCCCACTAGAGCTGTACCTTGAGTGCCCTACCATCCATTCTTAATTAGCACATTCGTTTAGATAATATCACCAACTTCGATACCTATGTGTTCTTTTGTTCTGCCGTCTGTAACATCTTTTGATGATCTGCTTCTATCATTGCTTTTGCCTACAACCACACCACCCCCCTCCACTTCTCTTCCTCTCCCCCCACCCAAAACCCCACCCCCCCCCCCTCCCCCACCTTAAACCAGCTTATATTTCAACCCTTCCTGGGATTCACCTAGTTCTGTCGAAGGGTCATGAGGACTCGAAATGTCAACTCTTTTCTTCTCCACCGATGCTGCCAGACCTGCTGAGTTTTTCCAGGTAATTCTGTTTTCGTTTTGCTTTTAGCTAACTTGCTTGGGTTTTTTTGATGAGATAACAGAGAGGGTTGATGAGAGTATTGATGTTATTGTGTACATGGACTTCTAGAGTACATCTGCGAAAGTGCCGCGAAACAGACTTGTGAGCAAACTTATAGCTCATGGAATAAAAGGAACAGTAGCAACATGGACACAAAATTAGCTGAGTGACAGGAAAGACAGTTGTGATTAATGGATGTTTCTTGGACTGAAGGAAGGTTTATAATGGAGTTTTACAGGAAGTGGTGTTAGGACCCCTGCTCTTTCTGATATTTATTAATGACCTAGACCTCAGTGTACAGGGCAAAATTTCAAAATTTGTGGAGAATACAAAACTTGGAAGTACTGTGCGGCACCAGTGTGGGGGGGGTGGGGGGTGGTGCGGATAGTGTAGAACTTCAAAAGGACTGAGACAGGTTGGTGGAATGGCTGGACAAATTGCAAATGAAATTTAATGCAGAGAAATGTGAACTAATTAATTTTGGTGGGAAGGATGTGGACAGATAATATAAACTATAAGGTGCAATTCTAAAGGCAATGCAGGAACTGGGGGATCCAGCTGTATATGTGCATAAATCATTGAAGGTGGCAGGACAGGTTGAGAGAGCAATTAATAAAGCATTGAGGATTCTAGGCTTTATTGATAATCTTTTAAAATGAAAACAATTAAACTAAATCAAGAGTACAGGAACAAGAAAGTTCTGTTAAACTTGTATAAAACTCTGGTTTGGCCTCAAATTGAGTATTGCGTGCAATTCTGGGCACCACACTTTAGGAATGATTGAAATGGATGAGAGAGACTGCAGAAAAGATTCTCGAGAATGGTTCCAGGGATGAGGAACTTCAGTTACTTAGACTGGCGAAGCTGGAACTGTTCTCCTTGAAGAGAAGGTTGAAAGAAGATTTGATAGAAGTATTCAAAATCATGAGGGGTCTAGACAGAGTAGATAGGAAGAGGCTGTTCCCATTGATGGAAGGACTGAAACAGGAGAGCGCAGATTTAAGTTAAGTGACAAAAGAAGCAATGGAGACATGAGGAAAAACCTTTTTTACACAGCGAGTTGGTTAACTGTGGAATGCACTGCCTGGGAATGTAGTGGCAGCACAATCAGTTGAGGAATTCAAGAGGGAATTGGATTAATTTCTGAAAAGGAAGAAAGTGCTGGACTGCAAGAAAAAGGCAGTGAATGGCAACAGGTGAATTACATCCTCAGAGAGTCAGCATAGACACATTGGGCCAAATGGCCCCTTCTGTACTGTAGCCATTCTACGGTGTGGCTGGTCTGATTGAGTCTCTGGTCAATGGTGAGCTTTAGGACACTGATGTGGAGCTGGTCAGGTGGCACAGAGGGGAACTTCAATATACCACTCAATCTTTAGTGGAGGTGGTTGTGTTCTCTCTTGTTGGATAGTCATTGATTGCCTCTTTCCTCCCTTATGGAAATATATCTAGTTTGGTTCTATGGAGGAATTCCCAATCCTTTCATTTGCCATACTTTGTCTAGTAAAGGCATGTCATAGTCATAACTTTAAAAGTCTTTTATTTAAAATGGACACCGATGAACTGTTAAGATGGTCACCAAGAGTCAAGTAACCTTTGCAACTTCAACAATGACAATCTGAAGCTTCTGGAAAATTCCTAATTGCATCACCCTGGATGGGGCCCTCCCCTGGAATGGACATAGCAAGACAAATTCTATCTGTGGAATTCACACTGCTATTGTTTGGGGATTTACACAAAACTCAAGTCCAGACTCCATGACTGTGTTGGAGCCCTAACAATGAGAGCTGGGCAGAAAACAATTCATCCTGAGTAAATGTAAAGAACTCATCTATTATCTCCATTGTATAGTGATGGCTTTCAGCTCAACCATTCTAGGTGGTCAATTGGTCACATGTCCAAAACTGGCTGGAGATAACTAGTATTTTGTTGAAAACCCAGAAAGAATGGCGAGTCTGCAGAAAACACCAAAAGAGACAGCAGCTGCAGCAAAGTGTTGTCATCTTTATCTTTCAGAACCTGGAAGCTACATATCTTAAAAGAATCTCCCAGCCTGATTCCAAAACTCCAAGTCCATTTGTAAAGAAATTTGTCCTCTTGATATTAAAACCGCAAGTGCCTAGCTTCATGACCTGCTGAACGTTCATCTCCTCAAGGGAATCCTACAATAATCCTAATACCTGACTTCAGTTATTTGAATTCTGCTAAATCACAATTCAAGAGTGGAAAAGACTCCTTTCTTTACTGGGCCTGCAACAACTGTTCTTTTACAATAAGCCAACTACGTGAACTATGAAGTATTCTTTTGGTTTACAAATTATAAAAGTATGCTATTTTCTTTAACTGTATATTTGTGTGTGTGTGGGTGTGAATGATGTACCATTTAGACTTTCAGGGTGATTGCATGAATAAATAATCCTTTTATTAGAATCCACAAAAGCTTGCTGCTGTTATTTAAATTGAACATACATTTTGGTGGTTTAGGAACACACACATCTTCCTTTCCAAAACCGCACTGATAACGGACAGTAAGGGAAGGGAATTTGGGGTTAGTTTATCTCTCCTCCCCTGCCTGTAACACCTGTCTTCACCCATTGTGCGCTGTCAGCTTGACAACAATTATGCACCAAGATGTCTGTCTATCAAAATGGTTCACATGTGCTATTGGAACCACTGGGAATGTGGTATGATTACTCTACTCACTGTCAGCAGGCCCATGGTGTTATCATTAGCCAAAAAACAATGAAGTTCTTAACCTGTTATTAATATTCTTAGCTCTTATGACATCTGACCAGTGCTTTTATAACACTCAAGTGCAAGGTATGCCAACATTTACAATATTTTTACTAATATATCACAAAATATGTATTTGTAGAAGAATTAATAGAGAATGAATTCACATGTGGCTGCTGTTAGTGAAATAGAGCCAGTCATATCTCTAAGTAAAATTTTTACTGTAATCTGATATCACACTTCCTTGGGAATCATAAAAATTCATACAAGGTATCAAAAATGTCATTACAAAATAAGAACTAAGGAGAAGGTAAGTCAAACATTGTGTAGATCATTCTGAAGCAAAAACTTTTCAGTCCCAGGAAGATTCCTAATCATTACTGCCAGCCCTAATCCCCCTTGGAGCAATAGAGTCGGGAAATCTGTCTGCCACATCAATACAATGGAATATACAGCTGGCCCAAATATAAATGATCCAAACTTCCTCTGGGGCATATCAAGAGACTTGAACTGCCATTTTGGAAAACATTTTCATACTTTTTTTAAAAAGGTATTTTTAAGCCACAATCTGCTGCTTTTAAGGTTCAGATATAACAAAAAATAATTAATTTGTAAATAAGAATCTACTTGAACAAGGTAAAACTCAACATATTTGCACAAAAGATGTTCATGATTTTAACTGATTATTGTGCAATATATTTCCTGAATACCTTTTGGATTCTAGAGTTAGAAAAAATTCTAACATTAACAAAAAGCAGCTCTGGATTTGTTCTAAAGAAATTACATTGTCTATGAAGAAATCAATACTATGCACAATATCAATGTAAATGCATTACACTGGCTCCGTTGAATAGAACCTTTAGCTGTAAAAAACAGAAAACAAAATTTGGGAATTACTGTGGAAAAGTCACTGAAACAAAATTGTGTTAATGTTTGATATTTTAAGAAGAAGCCATTAAGTCCTCTGAATTTAAGCTACTTTCAGGGGCTGATTTTACCCAGTCCTATTTTCCTGCTTTTTTCCTTGAACTTTTAATATTCTAATTATCTAATTATCTAAGACCAATGGTCTTGGTGGTACTGCAAAGCAGATGATAGCAAATCAGCCTGGTTTCCTCATCCAATGGCTGCTGGTTTGATAGTTTGATATTTGCCCTGATAAAAACAAAAAACTGCGGATGCTGGAAATCCAAAACAAAAACAGAATTACCTGGAAAAACTCAGCAGGTCTGGCAGCATTGGCGGAGAAGAAAAGAGTTGATGTTTCGAGTCCTCATGACCCTTCAACAGAACTGGTTCTGTTGATGTATGTTGCACTGCTGGACCCTCACTTCGCAGAGCATCGCTGACCTCCACCATCAGCACAGGACCAATTCAGATTGTTGCCGGCCAGCTGGATAGCTCTGTTTTCAACATCGGTGAGGACATTGATTTCAGGCATTCCTCTACCAGTCTGTGACCTCTCCCTGTTGTGTGCTAGCTTGTCCTGAATGAATAGAGGTGGAGAGAGTGTAAACAGGACACCTGCCAGCCCAGATGATAAGTATGCCTGGCATGCGTGGGTGGTGAGTGGTCCCATGGACAGGATGAGGACAATGACGGTGGGTGTGGGAGAGTGAATGGTGATGTCCCATGAGCTGGCAGTGAGTGAGATCCCTGTGGATGTGTGATGAGTTTGTGAATGTGTGAGTTGAGTATAATGAGAAGAGTGACTTACCCTGACAGAATGGAGGAGATCATTCACCCTCTTGCGGCATGAGAAGAGGATGGCTGGGTGGCTGTCCTCTTTTGAAGGTCGTTGGTGCTGACCACCATTGCCACAGCCTCCCAAGCCAGGTTAGTGAGATTGCTGCCAGGGCAGGGTAGAGGACATCCCAGTGGGACTCCATGGCATCCAAAAGGCGTTCCAGTGGTGCTTCGCTGAACTGGGAGTCTGCAGTCTTTTTGCCATTCAGAGCCATGTCTTCTATGCAGCAGTCGTGGTCTTGAAGCACTGAGATGTGTGCGTGTGGCTGGACTTTAAATATGGCGCCCAGCATGATGCGGCAGTGAGGTGATGGCGGGCGGGCAAATGAGAGCCCGCTCGCCATGGAAGTGGCGTGTTTCCCGGGAGTGCCTAAATAAAGTGATGGGTTTGGGACAATACGGCGTGAAAACCCACCATTGCAGCAGGTGGGTAAATGCCATTTTACCCGCCCACTACTGCTACCAGTGCAAATCTGGGAAATTTCCACTTATTGTCTGCACTGGAATATTCATTTTCCACCCTCGATCACCTTGTAACCATATTTCTGTAATGGCAATTAGATCTAAGTCATTTACCCTATTTATGCCATTAATTCATCTATTTTACTACAGATGCTTCATGCATTCAGATAAAGAATATTTAATTTCAATTTTTACTTCTATTTCCTGCAATGACCTTATTCGCTGATGGACATTTTTTATTAAACTCTGTCCTTTCCTGTCTCACTGCTTGTCTTTACCCACATCACTATATTAGTCTGATGGATTGGAAACCTTGTTGACTCAGATTATCTAACTTGAAGGAGTGCATCATGATAATGTAAAATAATAGGTTTTTGCCAAGAAACTCAGCTTTATATTGTTAAAAACTGGAGATAATTTTAAGTATTTATATTTGTATTTGTGGGTGTTAGGAATAAGCTATAGCTTTAAGTTTAATATATGTTGCTTGGATTATTTTGTGTGTTAAAAAGATAAAACCTAGGCCTTGCTTCATTTAGAGTTTTTGTCTATGAGATGGAGCTGGGAAGTCTGAGGCCCTGTTTGCATACCTGCATTTTTAATGATGTTTTATGACTCTTGAAGAGAAGGGCTGTATTACCAAGAGGATTAGTAGTTTAGGGAAGTTAAAACAAATGCAGTTTAGAAAAAAAACTGTGCTGATGCCTCGCAACAAGGGTCCAGAGAGAGAGGGAGAGACCCACAGAGAGACAGGGAGAGACAGAAAGCAGTTTTAATTTAGTTGATACGTGGATACCCCAGGGTGAAGATAGAAGGGTCTCAGAACAAAGAAGAAAGGTCCCAAAACCAGGATGCCGGATAGAAAGGAGATCTTCAAGTGTAAGGAAAAGAACAAGAACCTGAAAAAGGTCCTATTAAGTGAAGTTAGAAATTAGGAGCAGAGGAAAACGCTCCAAGTTAAAAGACAGAGCTGCAGGGAGCAGATTTGGAACAAAGTGGGCTTGCGAGAAGCCAGAAGATCTGAGGAGACAGGCCAAAGGTTGGTGACTCCTTACTTCGGGCCTTTGGGCAGTGGTGCCCTGTAGGCGAGGCTGAGTATCTGACAGTGTGTGTAAAAGACGAAGTTTGAATGCACATGGTGATCCAGAGAAGAGGAATGTCGGAAGGAGAGATCGAAACCCTGGAAGTGTATCCTTGCTGAAGACATCCGCGAGAAAGCATCAATTGGGAAAAGATTCCAAGTTGATTTCTTTGAGTGTGGAGACTGAAACCCCTTGTGTGAAAGACAGAGTTTCCGTGAGACCAGTCGTCTCACAGTGTGACAAGCGTCAGGGGAGTTGATGAGAGATCCATGGTGTCTGCTTTGGCTGCCCATCTGTCACTTGATCTTGAGTGTTGTGTGTCTGACCATAGATCGCCTATTATCTGTATACTTATTGTGAACATTAGAGCATAAAATAAATTTTGTAACTTGTGTTATCCTTGCAAATCTGTATATGTCTATAAAGGTATGGTTGTGGGTGAATAAGTAGTGTATTTTAGTTAATCTTTTTCTTGTTTAATAAATGTTTTATTCTTTTGTTAATACTTCATCAGCAAACTCCTGTGACTCTGTTCAGGAGCTGCCCTCCACCTTTCTAAACAAAAAATAAAAGTTAGGATCTATCAAGCCAGGTTTTATACATGTGTAAAAAGCAAGAGGGTAGCCAGGGAAATGGTAGGCCCACTCAGGGACAGAGGTGGGAATCTGTGTGTGGAGCCAGAAGAAATGGGAGAGATACTAAATGATTACTTCTCATCAGTATTCACCAAAGAAAAGGACTTAGCAGTTGATTTGCCAAGGGAAGAGTGTGTTTTTAGCCTGGATCATGTTGAGATCAAAAAGAGGAGGTGTTAGGCGTCTTGAAGAATATTAAGGTGGATAAGTCCCCAGGGCCAGATGGAATCTACCCCAGAATACTGAGGGAGGCAAGGGAGGAGATTGCTGGGACCTTGACAGAAATCTTTGTATCCTCACTGGCTACGGGTGAAGTCCCAGAGGACTGGAGAATGGCCAATGTTGTTCCATTGTTTAAGAAGGGTAGCAGGGATAATCCAGGAAATTACAGGCCGGTGAGCCTTACGTCAGTGGTAGGGAAATTATTGGAGAAGATTCTCCGTGACAGGATTTACTACCATTTGGAAGCAAATGGGCGTATTAGTGAGGGGCAACATGGTTTTGTGAATGGGAGGTCGTGCCTCACTAACTTGATCGAATTTTTTGAGGAAGTGACAAAAATGATCGACAATGGAAAGGCAGTGGATGTTATATACATGGATTTCAGTAAGGCCTTTGACAAGGTACCTCACGTCAGGCTGGTACAGAAGGTAAAGTCGCATGGGATCAGAGGTGAGCTGGCAAGATGGATACAGAATTGGCTTAGTCATAGAAGACGGAGGGTAGCAGTGGAAGGGTGCTTTTCTGAATGGGGAGCTGTGACTAGTGGTGTTCCGCAGGGATCAGTGCTGGGACCTTTGCTGTTTGTAGTATACGTAAATGATTTGGAGGAAAATGTAACTGGGCTAATTAGTAAGTTTGCAGATGACACTAAGGTTGAAGGAGTTGCAGATAGTGAAGAGGATTGTCAAAGGATACAACGGGATAAAGATCAGTTGGAGACTTGGGCGGAGAAATGGCAGATGGACTTTAATCCGGACAAATGTGAGGTAATGCATTTTGGAAGGTCTAATACAGGTAGGAGTTATACAGTAAATGGCAGAACCCTTAAGTGCATTGACAGGCGGAGGGATCTGGGTGTACAGGTCCACAGGTCACTGAAAGTGGCAACACAGGTGGATAAGGTAGTCAGGAAGGCATATAGCATGCTTGCCTTCATCGGCAGGGGTATTGAGTATAAAAGCTGGGAAGTCATGGTGCAGCTGTATAGAACCTTGGTTAGGCCACATTTGGAATATTGCGTGCAATTCTGGTCGCCACATTACCAGAAGAATATGGAGGCGTTGGAGAGGGTGCAGGGGAGGTTTACCAGGATGCTGCCTGGTCTGGATGTTATTAGCTATGAGGAGAGGTTTGAGAAACTCGGATTGTTCTCACTAGAGCGACGGAGAATGAGGGGCGACTTGTTAGAAGTTTACAAAATTATGAGTGGCATGGACAGAGTAGATAGTCAGAAGCTTTTTCCCAGGGTGGAAGAGTCAATTACTAGGGGACATAGAATTAAGTGAGAGGAGAAAACTTTAGAGGAGATGTGCAGGGCAAGTTTTTTACACAGAGGGTAGTGAGTGTCTGGAATTTGCTGCCAGAGGAAGTGGTGGAAGCAGGTATGATAGTGGTGTTTAAGTGGCAGCTTGACAAATACATGTATAGGATGGACCCCGGAAGTGCAAAAGGTTTTCGTTTGACAGGCAATATGATTGGCGCAGGTTTGGAGGGCCGAAGGGCCTGTTCCTGTGCTGTACTTTTCTTTGTTTTGTTCTTTGTTCCACCCAAGGATCTGACTTGTCCAGTAGTAACATCAGCTGGGATTGTAATGCAGTGGAGGCTCATCTGGGATTATCATAATAAGGCGGGATCTCTTCTGGAATTATAAATCCTTGATTTTTGATGGGATCTGTGAATCCTTAAAAAATGAGAGCATTGAGGTACTGAGGTACTGGACATAGGAATTGGAATTGCTGCGAGGCATATTATACAATATATTATACAGGAATTCAAAATGGCTTTGATGTATGGTCACTGCAATGACCCTTCGACAGAACTTCACTGGCGAAGGGTCATGAGGACTCGAAACGTCAACTCTTTTCTTCTCCGCTGATGCTGCCAGACCTGCTGAGTTTTTCCAGGTAATTCTGTTTTTGTTTTTGTTGTAGATGAAGTCCATGAGCTAGGGCCTCCAATCAAGCCCGAAGAAACCTCGGAAGAGGAATCTGATAGCACCCTCCCTGATGTCCCATCACAGTGCACCCCCCACAACCGCAGAGACTCACACCTCAGTGCGACCTAGCTTAAGAATAGCTTTGGGATCACAGTTTGGTGAGAACATCGTACTGCTTGATCCGCAGCAGTCAGATGAGGAGTCTCACAGTCATGTCACAGTTGCAGGAGCTACAAAGGCAGGCTCGGAAAATCTGGAAGGGATGTCCGCTGCGCTTAGCAAATTACAAGGTACAATGGAGGAGTCCATCCACCTTCATGCTGAGGTTATAGCATCAGCATGCTAATACACAATGGTCAACACTGATAGGATTGCGGCTGCCATGGAGACCTTGGTCCAGGACATTGTTCCTGCATTGTTGTGTGGGCTCAACTCTATCGCAGATGCCGTAGTTGGCCTCCAACAGTGTACACAAGGGGGATGCCAGGCAGCTTGATCTCACTCCAGCTACCACTTCTCCTCAAGGAGTCAGCCTGGGGCCCTCGGGCACCCATTGGGAGGAGGATCGGTAGGTGCACACTGTGGGGGCCATCCACCCAGGTGACTCCGAGTATCTCCGGCCCATCCGAATCCCCTCTTCTGGTGAACTCTGCAGCTCCAGCTCCATAGGCTGAGGAGGGTGCCACTGCCACACAGCAGGACCCCGAAAGCAGACTGGGGCCCTCCAAGTCTCAGCCCTCCAGAGGATGCTCACCAAGGTCATCACAGACAGGGCGTAGCAGTCAGCAGGCTGCCTCCACCTCTGCTGTGGCTGTCCGGCAGCACCAACACTAAGAAAGTTAAGAAGAATAGTTGCACAGCCTGGGCATGGGTGTTAATCGCTTGCATATACTGTTCACTATTGTTAATAAACACCTAAGAATGTCTCCCTGCCTATGGCTCCTTGTTGAGCAGTGTTGGAGTTATTCAGATGTGAAACCTTTCTGCACAAAATAAACGCAGGTGTCTCAGTCCAGGGCTTCTACCCTGTGCAGCCTTGAGACCAAGGTGATGGTCCAGCCTCGCATTTCCTAGAAACATTATTGATGCCTGCACCTTGGCTGCCAGAATGTAGTGGGGAGGTGTCACAGAGTTCTCTCATTCTCTGTGCTCTCAGCACCTTTAAGGTGTGCTGGCCCCCATCTCTTCAGCATTTGTGACCACTGATGCTGTGCTCCTGAAGGCCTCAGGTGGTGGAGGCAGACAAAGGATCAGGTGCTTCCAAATTTTCATGATTGTGACTCTATGATATGACTCGGATCACAGAGCACAAGTAAGCCAGACTGGAGTCAAACGTTCACAAATGCGATGTGAGGATCTATGGGGTTATCTCACTGCATGTCGTCATCATCCTCCACAAATCAAGCAGCTATGAGGGCCTCCTGAGCATGCCTGCCTTGTCTAGCCAGTGTTAGGTCCTCATCCCCGTCGCCTCTGAGGACCTCCTCACCCTCATCCCCGTCAGCATCCTCCTCACTGGAGAAGACCTCCAGCTCCTCCATCTCCTCCTCAGCCAGCTCCTCACCCCGTTGCAGCACCAGGTTGTAAGGGGCACAGCAGACAATGATGATGCATGACACCCTCTACGGACTATATTGTAGGATTCCACCAGACGGGTCCAGGCACAGGAACTCCATCTTCAACATCCCGATAGTCTGCTCTACCAATTTGTGAGCTGCAGCATGGGCCTTTTTATACTTTCGCTCTGCTGCAGCCTGAGGTCACCGCATAGGTGTCATCAAAAACGGCATCTGTGGGTAGCCCTTGTCTCCAAGGAGCCATCCCTGCAGCTTCGGTGGACCCTGGAAGACCTCAGGGATCTGTGACTGACTGAGGATGTAGGCATCGTGCATACTCCCGGGAAACAATGTGCTCACCTGCAGGATGCATTTCTGGTGGTTGCACACCAGCTGCACACTCAGCATATGGCACACCTTGCAGTTAATGCAGTACACCGCGTGTTGCAACAGAGATCTGACCACCATGTGAATGCAGTCGATCGCACTCTGAACTTGTGGGAAATCCGAGATCTAGGCGAATCCAATCACTCTTGCATCTTGGCTATGCTGGTCCTGGGTGAAATGCATAAAGTTGTATGCCCTTGAAAGATGGAACCCGTGACCTCATGGGTGCATTTGTGGGTGGTGGATTGTGATATCCCACAGAGGTCACTTGTGGAGCCCTGAAAGGAGCCACTAGCATAGAAATTGAGCACCACGGTCACATTCACAGCTACTGGCAATGGATGCCCTCCATGTCCCCTTGGCGCCAAGTCCTGCAATAAGTGGTAGATATGGCTGACCAGTTCCCTAGGCATGTGCAATATTTGGCGATACTGGTTCTCCGTCATCTGCAGGAATGAAAGGCGACGTCTATAGACCCTGAGTGTCATTAGGCGTGGAGCAGCAAAGGCTCGCAGTGGCGCTTCAGCAGCATGAGTGGGAGCCCCAGCTGCTCCTTCTTCCTGAAGTTGCTGCTCCTGCTTCTGCACAGTCAGGAGCCTCAGTCACTCTCTCCTCTGTCCTGCCATCAGACATACATCTAGTTCACCAGGCTCCATGATCCTGATGTGCTCCTCCTGCAGGATGAAATTCAGAAATACATGATTAGCATGGGTGTCCTAAGAACCTTTCCTGGTTAAGTTTGAAGGGCCCTTAATGCTTCCCGGAGAGGGCTGCCCACCACTTTGATGGCCAGAGATTAGTATGCTGCATGGCTGCCCGAAACCCCACAACCTTCGCCCCACTCCACCCAACCGATTAGCAGCAGCTTTGCCCATTGGACAAAGTTCAGGCGCAGACATTCTCCTAACCCATGCTGCAAAGCTGCACTGTTAGCTTGAACCATAGGGAAGACTGGTCCAGACCGGGATGTGGACATTACAAGGGTCTGTGAGTACCTCCAGCAGTGGCTGCTCCATGGCCAGCTCTAGCGAGGAGATTATACAACGTGTGCAGTCATCCAACTGTTCTGCAGTCCACTAAAATGCTCATGACTTTGCAGTCCATGCCGGGTGCACTTTGAGATGAACTCAGAGGTGTGTACACAGGAACGTTGTGCAGCAGTCACCAGGGTCACCTGTTGGACTTCAAAGTTGAGGGGCATTGGGGGGAGGGTCGGGGTTAACAGCAGCCCAGCCATTGAGGCGACCTGTGGGAGAGGGAATGGTGTGAAAAGCTCTGGAGCACTTGGTGGCATTTTGATGCCTCTGCATTGCTTGAGTGGATAGGTAAGCTGGAAGCCGGACTCCAATCATATCAATGTGGTTGTGCTTGAACTGTCTCAGTTGCAGCGGAATAGTCACTTTATACAGGTTTCCCTAACGTGTGGCCATTTCCCTCGCCCACTCTAGCCCCCACCCGGAATGACCATGCGCTATATTCAAAGGCTGGGCTTCCCTTGCTCCCACTCCCACAGGTCGCCTTAACAACTGGGCTGCCATGAACCCTGACCCCCCCCAAATGCCCCTCAACTTTGAAGTCCAACAGGCGACCCTGGTGGCTGCTGCACAATGTTATTGTGCACTCACCTCTGAGTTCATCTCAAAGTGCAGCCCGCCAAGTGCATGCCTTTTATGTGCTGTTTGAAACACGTCGACGTGCTTTCCCGTTGATGTGGACAGATGATCCAGCAGGGCAAGACAATTCCAGCATGCTGGCCTGATAATTATATATTGATTATTACCATGAGGTTCCCAACGTCCAATGGCAGGAAACACGACCCGCCATTGGTGGGCTAAGCAGACAATTGCAAAGTGGTTTCACACTGTCGTAAAACTTATCACACCATATTGTCCGCTCATGCCACCAATCACACCCGATGCCAGTGGGCATAAAAAATTCCACCCAATATTTAGGAAAGACAGACAAAATGGCAAAGGAGATGAGATGCCCTATAGTAAATGATGACATAAGGACTTCAGTGAGAAAGGACGTGGCCTTTGAAGATCATGAAATAATCAGCATGGGTGGAAATTGGGAATGGCAACAATTAGAAACGCTGATGAGGTAGTTTAAAGGTCCTCTAACAATAGTTATATTGTTGGACAGAGTGTTAAACAAGAAATTATTGGATCCTGTAACAAAGGCAATGTAATAATTGTGGGGGACTTGAATCTTCATATAGGCTCGGATAATGAAATTGGCAAGAGTAGTCTAGGAGATGAGATTGTAAAATGTTTTCATGACAGTTTCTTGGAGCAGTATGTAGTGGAAGCAGTTAGGGATAAAGCTAGTATTGTGTAATGAAGAAGAGTTAATTAGTAATGTCATAGTTAAAGAACCACTGGAAAATAGTGATCATAATACTATTCAATTCCATTTTAAGTTTGAAAGTGACATATCCCAATGGCAAACAAAAATCTTAAACTTAAACAAAATTAAACGAACAGTGGGAATCATGAAAAAAATTCAAAACGTTCATCAAAAATACATACCATTGAAGAACAAAATCTTAGCAAGTAGGATGCATCCATGACTTGCTCAGGAAGTTAAGGATCACATTAGATTAAAAGAAGAGGCTTATAATGTTGCAAAAAAAAACTGTAGCAAGTCTGAGGAAAGGGAGTGTTTTGGAAACCAGCAAAAGCCACCAAAAAGGGAAAAAATAGAATATGAGAGTAAACTAGCCAGAAATATAAAAACAGATTGTAAGAGCTTTTATAATTATATGAAAAGGAAGAGAGTAACTAAAGGAAATGTTGTTCCCTGTGAAGCAGAGGCAGGAGAAATTGTCATGGTGAATTAGGAAATGGCAGAGACATTGAACAAATATTTTACTGTCTTCACAGTAGAAGATATATGTTCCATTCCAGAAATCTTCGATAACTTATGGGCTAAAAAGAGTGAGGAAATTAAGGAAATTAATATGCAGAGATAAAGTATTGGAGAAATTAAGGGTTTAATAGCCAACAAATCTCCTGGGCTTGATGGACTACAGCCTAGGGTTCTAAAAGGCATAGCTGCAGAAATGGTGGATGTGCTAGCTATGATTTTCCAAAGTTCCTTAGATTCAGGAACAGTCTCATTAGATTGGAAGTTGGCAAATGTTAAACCGCATTTCAAGAAAGGAAGGAGAGAGAAAACAGGCCATTTAGCCTAACATTAGTTGTTGGGAAATGCTGGAATTTATTATTAAACAAGTCTTAGCAACTTAGAAAAGCATAGTAGGATTAGAACAAGTCAACAGGATTTTACTAAAGGGAAATCATGTTTGACAAATTTATTAGAGCTTTTTGAGGATGCAACTAGTAGGGTAGGTAAAGGGCAACCAGTAGATGCAGTATAAATAGTTGTTTGGTAGTGCAGAACTTGAGTATTGTTGAAAAAGACATTTTGTTGAAGTTTTTTGTCTTGCACGTATCAGGACAATCATAAGAATACCAATGTCAGGGCAAGCAGCAACTTCATACTGTATGAGATGAGAGTGCTGATTGGTTGGCAAGTGGACTCCAATTGGTAGAGGCGTGGCCATGGAGGATGTGCCAATTAAAGGAACGTACCACCTACATACCTGGCATCACACTGGCACTGAAATTCATCTACCACATTACTCATTTGTGTGATAGGCCGAATGACTTTTTGGCTTGACGGTAGCATCCTGTTAGTGACAAATACCACTCGCATTGCTACTGCATAGTAGCAGCATGAAACAGCTAGCTTCACCTGTTGCTCAAAGTTTTCATATACCTTGCTCTTCCAGGGTAATCTGAGGTAGACTGGGTACTTTTCAGGACCAAAAGTAATGGCCTTAGACCGGCTCATGAGTTTGTGTGATGTACAGTGCAAAATGATATGATCAGTGTAGCCATTATCCTGCAGGTTGCCTTTGATGCACCCTATTTCAGCATCAAGATTGCATTTTTTTAAATTCATTCACAGGGTGTGGGCTTCGCTGGCTGGGCCAGCATTTATTGTCCATCTCTAGTTGCCCTTGAGAAGGTGAGCAAATAACTCAACCCTATTTACAAGGTGCAGATAAGGCAATCTTATAGCATGTGGAACAATAAGAATCCCAACCCGTGTACCGACCAGTGAAAGTAGGCATGCAGTAGACCATGGTAGCGAACCCCTGGCAGATTTCTCAACCAGTACATTAAGGAAACTGAGTTAATTTGACTGTTCCATTTCAAAGGCAGATTTGAGCACAGGATGGAGCCCATTAAGGCATGCAAGAAAATTATGACGAGAAGCTTCAACAAAATGTCTTCTCAGCAATAGTCGAGATGTAGTATGCCTGGATTTCCAAAAGGCATTCAACAAGGAGCTGCACAAAAGGTCAATAGGCAAAATAAGGGCTCGTGGAGGTGGATATAATCTATCACATGGTTACAGGATTGGCTAAAGTATAGAAAACAGAGAGTGGGTATACATGGCAATTCTTTAAGTTGGCAGGCAGTGATTAGTGGAGTGCCAAAACGTTCAGTGCTGGGGCCTCAGCCATCTCTCTTAGTGACTTAGATGAAGAGACAGAGAGTAATGCTGCTAAGTTTGTTGATGATACCAAGCTAGGTGGAAAGGTAAGCAATGGGGAGGACACCAAGAGGTTGCAAAGAGATATAGACAGATTAGGTGAGTGGGGAAAAAGTTGACAGATGGAGTATTATATAGGGAAGTGGTTTGTTTTATTCATTGATTGTATGTGGGTGTCACTGACTAGGCCAGTATTGCTCATCCCTAATTACCCTTGAGAAGGTGATAGTGAGCTGAACCGCTGCAGTCCATGTGATGTAGGTACACCCACAGTGCTCTTAGAAAGGGAGTTCCAGGATTTTGACCCAACAACAGTGAAGGGACAGCAATATATTTCTAAGTCAGGATGGTGTGTGGCTTGAAGAGAAACTTGCAGGTGGTGGTGTTCCCATGTGTCTGCTGCCTTTGTCCTTTTAGGTGGCAGTGGTCATGGATTTGGAAGGTGCTGCCCAAGGAGCCATGGTGAGTTCCTGCAGTGCATCTTGTAGATGGTACAAACTGCTGCCACTGTGCGTCGGTGGTGGAAGGAGTGAATGTTTGTGGATGGGCATCAATCAAGCAGGCTGCTTTGTCCTGGATGGTGTCATGCTTCTTGAGTGTTGTTGGCATTGCACTCATCCAGGCAACTGGAGAGTATTCCATCACACTCCTGACTTGTGTCTTGTAGATTGTGGACAGACTTTGGGGAGTCAGGAGGTGAGTTACTCACTGCAGGATTCCTAGACTCTGACCTGCTCTTGTAGCCACAGTATTTATGTGGCTAGTCCAATTCAGTTTCTGGTCAATGGTAACACCCCAGATGTTGATTCAGCGATGGTAATGCCATTGAATGTCAAGAGGTAATGGTTAGATTTTCTCTTGTTGGAGATGGTCATTGCCTGTCACTTGTGTGGTGCGAATGCAGCCCAAGCCTGGATATTGTCCAGGTCTTGCCGCATTTGGATATGTACTGCTTCAGTATCTGAGGAGTCATCAGTGGTGCTGAACATTGTGCAATCATCAACGAACATCCCCACTTCTGACCTTATGATGGAAGGAAGGTCATTGAAGAAGCAGCTGAAGAGAACATTACCCTGAGGAACTCCTGCAGTGATGCCCTGGAACTGAAGTGATTGACCTCCAACAACCACAACCATCTTCCTTTGTGCTCAGTATGATTCCAACCAGTGGAGAGTTTTCTCCTTGATTCCCATTGACTCCAGTTTTGCTAGGGCTCCTTGATGCCACACTCAGTCAAATGCTGTCTTGATGTCAAGGGCAGTGACTCTCACCTCTAATTCATTTAATTCATCTTGGTTGTAAAAAGAAAAAAAAAGAAAAATGCATTTTAAAAGGTGAGAAACGTGTTAAGTGTTGATGTGCAAAGAGACTTGGGTGTGCTACTACAAGGAATGCAGAAAGTTAGCATGCAGGTTCAGCAAACAATTAGGAAGGCAAATGGGATGTTGGCCTTTACTGCAAGGGGATTGGAAAAGAAGAATAAAGAAGTCTTGCTACATTGTATAGGGCTTGGTGAGACCATATCTCGAATACTGTATACAGTTTTAGTCTCCCCACTTAAGGGGGGGATATGCTTGCATTGGAGGTGGTACAGTACCCTAAATTGGTCCCTAGAATGAGGGGTTTATCCTTTGATGTGAAGCTAAGTAAATTGGTCTTATATTCTCTGGAGTTTAGAAGAATGAGAGGCAATCTCAGTGAAACATACAAAATTCTGAAGGGGCTTGATATGTTGGAAACTAAGAGATTATTTCTGCGGGTCGGGGAATCTAAAACACAGGGGCACAGTCTCAGGATAAGGGGCCGATCATTTAGGACTGAGATGAGGAAAAATTACTTTACTCAAAGGGTTGTGAATCTTTGGAATTCTCTACCCCAGAGGGTTGTGGCTGCCCCATCGTTGAATACACTTAAGGCTGGGATAGACAGATATTTGGTCTCCCTTGGAATTAAGGGATATGGGGAGTGGGCAGGAAAATGGAGTTGAAGCTCAAGATCAGCCACAATGGTATGGAATGGCAGAGCAGGCTCGACAGGCCAAATGGTCTGTTCCTATTCCTATTTCTTTATATAGGAGAGTAGAGAGCACACTTGCACTGTAGAACCTGAGTTGTTTTTTCATGGAAAGATTTTTATTGCTTCAAATCTTTTCTCATTTGGTTGATAGCTGATGGTGCGTTATCTATTCTAGCATTGAGCTCTTTGTCTCTGGCTCCCTGGACATTAATTGGACTGCCTAGATAGATGAAGTCCTTTACCATGTCAACTTTGTTTTGATTGACATGAACATCTGTTGTTTGTTAATGGTTTTCATTATCATTTATTTTGTTTTCTTGGCATTTATAATCAGTCCCACTCTCTCAGCCTGAAGCTGCTTGAGATAATGAACTGTTGTAACCCATTTATGCTGCACAGAGCAGCAATGTCATCGGCACTGGTGGATCAATAATGGTCAACCTACTGAAGGAGATCCCTCATTACCCCCTTGCTTATCAAGAATCTATCTACCTCTGCCTTAAAAATATTCAAAGACTCTTCCTCAAAAGGTGATGGAAGCAGAGTTCCGAAGGCTCACAACCCTCTGAGAGAAAAAAAATACTTCCTCATCTCTGTCTTAAATGAGTGGCACCTTATTTATAAATAGTGACCCTTAATTTTAGATTCTCCCAAAAGAGAAAACATCCTCTCCACATTGACCTTGTCAAGGCCCCTTAGGGTCTTATATGTTTCAATCAAGTCACCTTGAATTCTTCTAAACTCCAGCAGCTACAAGCCTAGCCTGACCAACCTATCCTCATAAGACACCTGCCCATTCCAGCTATTAGTTCAGTAAACTTTCTTTGAACAGCTTCTGATACATTTACATCCTTCCTGAAATAAGGAGACCAATACTGTAAACACTACTCCAGATGTGGTCTCACTAGTGCTCTGTATAACTGAAGCATTCGCTCCCAACTTTTGCATTCAATTCCCCTTGCAATTAATGATAACATTCTATTAGCTTTCTTAATTACTTGTGTGCCTGCATACCAGTCTTCTGCGATTCATGCACTAGGACCCTTGATCCCTCTGCATCTCAGAGCTCTGTATCTCTCACCATTTAGATAATATTAGATAATATGCTTTTTTTTATTTTTTCCTGCCAAAATGGACAATTTCATACTTTCCCACATTATACTCCATTTGCCAGGTCTTTACCCACTCACTTAATATATCTATAACCCTTTGTAGCCTCCTTATGTCCTTGTCACATTTTACTATCTTATCTATCTTTATGTTATTAGCAAATTTAGCAGCCATACCTTTGATCCCTTCTTTCAAGTCATTCATATAAATTGTAAAAAGTTAAGGCCCCAGCGTACCAGTCATTACATCTTGCTAACCAAGAAAAGATTCATTTATGTCTATCCTCTGTTTCTTGTTAGCTAACCAATCTTTTATCCATGCCAATATGTTATCCCCTACACCATGAGCTTTTAGTTTTCACAATAACCTTTGATATGGCACCTTATCAAATGCCTTCTAAATACATTATATCCACAGCATATGTTACTTTTTCAAGGAACTCCAATAAATTTGTGCAATGTGATTTCCCTTTCACAAAACCATGTTGACTCTGCCTGATTACCCTGAAGTTTTCCGAGTGCCCTAGTAAAACTTTTTTAATAATAGCTTCTAACATTTTCCCTATGACAGATGTTAAGCTAACTGGTCTGTAGTTTCCCGCTTTCTGTCTCCCTCCCTTTTTGAATAAAGGAGTTACATTAGCTATTTTCCAATCAAATGGAACCTTCCCCAAATTTAGAGAATTTTGGAAAATTAACACTAATAAACTGGCTATCTTACTAGCCACTTCTTTTAAAACCCTAGGATAAATCCATCAGGTCCAAGGAACTTGTCAGTCCACAGCTCCAACAATTTTCTCAGTACCACTTCCCCAGTGATTGTAATTTTCTTGAGCTCCTCCCTTCCTTCCATTTCCTGATTTACAGCTATTTCCAGGATGTATCCTATCTCGCAAAGACCAATGCAAAATACCAGTTTAATTCATCCACCATCTCCTTATTTTCCATTATTAGCTCTTCAGACTCACTATCCATAGGACCAACTTTGTTAACTATTTTCTTTTTAAATATCTACAGAAACTCTTATTATCTGTTTTGATATTTGTAGCTGGCTTTCTCTTGCAATCTAATTTTTTTCTTCCTTATCAATCTTTTGAACATTACTGAATTTTACAGTCTGTCCAACCTTGACTTGCCACCAACATTTGAGCAATTATATGCTCTTTCTTTAAGTTTTATTATTCATTCAAGGGATGTGGACATCACTGCATTTCTTATCCATCCCTGTTTCCCGTGAGAAACAGATGGTGAGCTGCCTTCTTGTACCACTGGATTTCCTATGGTGCAGGTACACCACAGTGCTGTTAGGGAGGGAGTTCTGGGATTGTGACCCAGTGACAGTGAAGGAACGGTGATACGTTTCCAAGTCAGGGTGGTGAGTGGATTGGAAGGGACCTTGCAGGTGGTGGTGTTCCCATCTGTCTGCTACCCTTGATGCTCATGGTTGTGGTTTAGAAGATGCTGACTAAGGAGCTTTGGAGAGTTCCTGCAGTGCATCTTGTAGATGGTGCACACTGCTGTCACTGTGCATCGATGGTGGAGTGAGTGAATGTTTGTGGATGGGGTGCCAGTCAAGCAAGCTGCTTTGTCCTGGATGGTGTCGCACTTCTTGAGTGTTGTTGGCAAGAGGGGAGTATTCTATCACACTCCTGACTTGTGCCTTGTAGATGATGGACAGGCTTTGGGGAATTAGGAGGTGAGTTACTTGCCGTAGGATTCCTAGACTCTGGCCTGCTCTTGTAGCTACAGAATTTATATGGCAAGTCCAGTTCAGTTTCTGGTCAATGGTAATCCCTGGAATGTTGATAGTGGGGAATTCAGCGATGTTAATGCCATTGAATGTTATGAAACGATGGTTAGATTCTCTCTTGTTGGAGATGGTCATTGCCTGACGCTTGTGTGGGTGAATGTTACTCGCCAATTGTCAGCCCAAGCCTGGATATTGTCCAGCTCTTGCTGTATTTGGGCATGGAATGCTTCAGATTTTAATGAGTCATGAATGGTGCTGAACATTGTGCAATCATCAGCGAACATCCCCACTTCTGACTTTAGGGTGGAAGGAAGGTCTTTGATGAAGCAGCTGATGGTGGTTGGGCCTGGGACACTATCCTGAGGAACTCCAGCAGTGATGTCCTGCAAATGAGATGATTGATCTCCAACAACCACTGTCATCTTCCTTTGTGCTAGGTACAACTCCATCCAGCGGAGAATCTTCCCCTGATTCCCATTGACTCCAGTTTTGCTAGGGCTCCTTGATGCCACACTCGGTCAAATGTTGTTTTTCACCTCACCTCGGGAATTCAGCTCTTTTGTCCATGTTTGAACCAAGGCTGTAATAAGGTCAGGAGCTTAGTGACCCTTGGGGAACCCAAACTGAGTGTCAGTGAGCAGGTTATTGCTAAGCAAGTGTCGCTTGATAGCACTGTTGATGACCCCTTCCATGACTATACTGATAATTGAGAGTAGCTGATGGGCTGGTAATTGGCCAGGTTGGATTTGTCCTGCTTTTTGTGTACAGGACATACCTGGGCAACTTCCACATTTCCAGGTAGATGCCTGTGTTGTAGCTGTACTGGGACAGTTTGGCTAGGGCCGCAGCAAGTCTGGAGCACAAGTCTTCAGTAGTATTGCTGGAATATTGTCAGAGCCCATAGCCTTTGCAGAATCCAGTGCCTTCAGGCGTGTCTTGATATCATGTGAAGCTTGATGCTATCTTTAATTTTTTTAGTTAGCCATGGATATTGGTCTTCCCTTTGGAATTCTTTCTTGTTGGAATAAATCTATTGTGTGTATTCTGAAATATTCCTTAAATGTCCGCCACTGCACCTCTATTGACCTATCCATTAACATTTTGCCAGTTCACTTTAGCTAGCTGTGCATTCATGCATGCCCTTTAAGTATAAAATACTAGTCTAGGAACAACTCTTCTCTCTCTCAAACAATATAAAATTCAATCATATTATGATCGCTGCTATAGGGGGCTCCTTCACTATGAAGTCATTAATTAATCCTATCTCGTTGCCAGAACATGCTGTTCTAAGAAATTATTTAAGAAACATTCTATGAATTTCTTACCTAGGCTACCTTTGCCCATCTGATTTCTCCGGTATAAATGCAGATTTAAAATCCCTCATGATTATCACTGTACCTTTCTTACAAGCTCCCAATTATTTCTTCTTTTCCATCCTACTGTATAGTTACTGTACACCATTCCCACAAGTGACTTCTTGTCTCTTATCATTTCTCATCTCTACCCAAACCGTTTCTACATCCTGGTTTCCTGAACTTATGTGCTAATACCATCATTAAGTAACAGAGCCACTCCCCACCTTTTCCTAGCTTCCTGTTCTTCCTAACTGGCACGTACCTTTCAAAATTCAGGTCCCAATCTATGTCATCTGCAGCCATGTCTCTGTAATGGCTATCAGATTGTACTTATTTGTTTCTATTTGCGCTGTCAATTCACCTGTTTTGTTTCAAATTCTGTGTGCATTCAGATACAGGGCCTTTAGTTTGTCCTTCTATTATTTTTTAACCTCTAGCCTTATCTGCTGTTTTACTCTTAGGTTTGTACTCCCTGTCCCTTCTTGTCACAGTCTGTTTATCATTTCCCACATTAATATGTTTCTATCTTGCCTTTTCTCTACTCCTTAATTTTTAACAACTCCCCAAATTTGATCCCTTGCCCCCACTATTTAGTTTAAAACCCTCTCTATTTCCCCAGTTATGTGGCTCACTAGTCCCAGCGTGGTTCAGGTGTAGACAACTGCAGCGGTACAACCCTCACTTTCCCCAATACTGGAATCCATTTCTTTCACACCAGATTTTGAGCCACACATTCATCTCTCTAATTTTATGTGTCCTATGCCAGTTTGCACATGGCCGAGGTAACAATCTAGAGATTATTCTTTTGTGGTTCTGTTTTTTAATTTAATCTAGCTCCTCATACTCACTGCGCAGAACATCTTTCCTAGTGCTACCTATGTCATTGGTACCCACATGGACCACGACAACTGGATCCTCCCCCTCCCATTGAAAGTTCCTCTCTTGCCCTGAGCAGATGATTAAATAGACAGGGGACTCATGCTGATCCAGAAACACACAGGGCACATGTTGATTGAGATAGACAGAGGACTGATGTGGGTCCAGATAGACAAAGAAACCATGCCAATCCAGACACACAAAGGATACATGCTGATTGAGATAGACAAAGGACACATGCTGATCTAGACAGACCAAGGACTCACGCTGATCCAGATACTCAGAGGACTCATGCTTATCCAGATAGACAGAGGACTAACTTTGATCCAGATTAACAGAATGCTCCTGTTGGTCCAGATTGACAGAGGACTCATGTTCATCCAAATAGACAGAAGCTCACACTGATCCAGATTGACAAAAGACTCATGCTGATCCAGATAGACTGAGGACTCATGCTGATCCAGATTTGCAGAGGATTCACGCTGATCCAGATTGACCGAGGACTCATGCTGATCAAGATAGACAGAGGATTCACACCGATCAAGATAGACAGAGGACTCACACTGATCCAGATTGACAGAAGACTCATGCTGATCCAGACAGACAAAAGACTCATGCTGATCCAGATTGACAGAGGACTCACGCTGATCCAGATTGACAGAGGACTCACGTTGATCCAGATTTACAAAGGATTCACGCTGATCCAGGTAGACAGAGGACTCGTGCTGATCCAGATAGACAGAGGATTCACACTGATCCAGATTGACAGAAGACTTGTGCTGATCCAGATAGACAGAGGACTCACTGATCCAAATTGACAGAGGACTCATGCTGATCCAGTTTACAGAGGACTCATGCTGATCCAGATTGACAGAGGACTCATTCTGATTCAGATAGACAGAGGGCTCACGCTGATCCAGATTGACAGAGGACTCATGTTGATCCAGACACATAGAGGACACATGTTGATCCAGATACTGAGAAGGACTCATGTTGATTCAGATGGAAAGAGGGCACACACTGATCCAGATGGAAAGAGGGCTCACGCTAATCCAGATAGACAGAGGACTCATGTTGATCCAGATAGACAGAAGACCCATGCTGATCCAGATAGGCAGAGGGCTCATGCTGTTCCAGATTGATCGAGGACTCATGCGGATCCAGATACACAGATGACTCATGCTTATCCAGATTGACAGAGGACACATATTGATCCGAATAGACAAAGGATTCATGCTGATTCAGATTGAAAGGGGTCTCATGCAGATCCAGATAGACAGAGGGCTCACACTGATCCAGATTGACAGAGGACTCATGTTGATCCAGACACATAGAGGACTCATGTTGATTCAGATACATAGAGGGCTCATGCTGATTCAGATTGACAGAGGTCTCATGCAGATCCAGATAGACAGAGGGCTCACGCTGATCCAGATTGACAGAGGACTCATGTTGATCCAGATACATAGAGGACTCATGTTGATTCAGATACATAGAGGGCTCATGCTGATCCAGATTGACAGAGGACTCATGTTGATCCAGACACTTAGAGGACACATGTTGATCCAGATACTGAGAAGGACTCATGTTGATCCAGATAGAAAGAGGGCTCATGTTCATCCAGATAGACAGAAGACCCTTGCTTATCCAGAAAGACAGAGGACTCATGTTGATCCAGATAGACAGAAGACTCATGCTGGTCCAGATAGACAGAGGACTCATGTTGATCCAGATAGACGGAAGACTCATGCTGATCCAGATAGACACAGGACGCATATTGGTCCAGCTAGTCAGAGGATTCACGTTGATCCAGATAGACAGAAGACTCATGCTGATCCAGATAGACAGAGGACGCATATTGGTCCAGCTAGTCAGAGGATTCATGTTGATCCAGATACACAGAGGACTCATGCTGATCTAGATAGACAGAGAAGTCATGCTGATCCAGTTAGTGAACAATAGGGAGATTCCAAAAGGGTCCCCCATAAAATAGCCAGAACACACTATTACTGTATATATTTGAAACCAAAGCCAAATAAGTATGGTGAGAACATTGATTTCGGTGTTTCCAGTGATTTCACTTTTAAACTTGCGCACTACAGGGTAACAATGTACAAAATGCTCTTTAGAATATTTTTCATAGCACTTTTATATGTGGGCAGCTTGCACAATATGCACAATGCTTGCCCTCTTCTGTTCTGAGGAAGTCATATTGGACTCGAGATATTAACTCCGTTTCTCTCTCCTTCAATGCTGCCAGACTTGCTGAGTATTTTCAGCATTTTCTGCTTCTATTACACAATGTGAGACTAGTGTTGCAACAGGTCTGGTGGTTGTGACATGAAAAACAAAATCAAAAAGTTTGTTTTTAAACACCAACGTCTGCAGGTGGTGCAGTACTATGATCCTATTAAAAACATGTTCAGGACATTCAGGGACCTTTGTCCACATTTCCAGTGTATTAAACCTCAGTTACAGAAGTTCCTGCCAATCCAGGACTAGGAAAATCAACTCCAGTACTGTAGTGGAGTTTGTGCAGCACTTAATTATAATAATAAAGGTAAATAACCCACTGTATTACATTTATAGAAGGATAGAAGATCAATGAAGAGGAGTGTATTGCTGTTGTCTATGTTAGGCATTGAATGCCATGTGACAATTACATGTCAGCCTTGGCTCAGTGCAGCCACATTAAGGTTGATTGATAAGCCACAGAAAATGAGTGCATAAAAACAGGTTGAGAATAACAAGGTGGTGCTGATCCTGACAAAAAGGAGTGGCTTGTTCAGTCTAACATAATTGATGTCAAAAAATCCTACATTATGGTGATAGTTGCTTTTTTGAAGATTACCAAGTATTTTAAAGATGGTATTTTAAGACGTTGTTACCAGTTTCATTTAGGAGTCTATAGATACCAGTTTTTTGATGACCTCTCATCAGGACCTCTAATGAATGGCCATTGCCCTAAAACGTTTACTTTGTTTCTCTCTCCAGAGATGCTGCCAGGCCTATTTTTCAGCATTTTCTGTTTTAATTTCAGATTTTCAGCATTCACAGTGTTTTGCTTTTTATAAATCTCTATTTGCTCACTTAATCAAAGACCAATCACAATAGTAAGTAATGTTCCTCCATGTTTTCCACCTGTGACAAGAGTAGCTTTCTCTTGATGCCCAAATTACTGACCCAAGAAAGCATTGGTTTCTATGAGATTTCTTACCTGTGTTGAAAACAGCTCTATACTCAGCTGTAAATCTAGGACGTTTCGGTGCCCCAGGATGATAGAACTCAAGCATAAGTGTCCTTCCGGCTATCAGCAATGTTGGTTGTGTTGTGCAAATTTTTGCTTTCAAGGCTGGAGGTGCTTCAGAGACATCACGAATAAGCAAATAAGCTTTGGAACATTCTCTGGATTCTTGAAGGTTGAATGTAGTCATACTCATTTGTATCTGTTAAAGGACAGTGATAGCAACATTTTAAATACCTTTGCACCGTTTTCAGAAAAATGCTAAGTAAAATGACCTCTAACTCCTAGTTCCTAACTTGCCAAGAATTCACACAATAAGCTGTATGCCATTTTGTCAACTGTGGCTCAGTTGGTAGCATTCTTTCCTCTGAGTTGGAAGGGTTTAGGTTGAAGTCCCACTGCAGGACTTGAAAATTGAAATCAAGGCTGACACTGCAGTGCGGTACTGAGGGAGTGCTGCACTGGTCTTTCAGAGATGCCATGGATGTTGATGGCAGAGAACTTGGTGCTAGAAATACCACTAGATGCCAAGGGTGGGTGGTTAGGTTTTCTCTTGTTGGAGATGGTCTTTGCTTGGTACTTGTATGGCAAAAATGCTATTTGCCACTTATTGGTTCAAGCTTGGATGTTGTCCAGGTCTTACTATATGTAGGGATGGACTGCATTGTTAGCTGAAGAATTGCAAATGAAGCTTAACGCTTCAATCATCAGTGAACAAATCTACTTCTGAGTCAGAAAAAAGCTAACTGATGAAACAATTGAAGATAGTTAAACCTAGAATGCTGCCCTAAGAAATTCCTACAGAGAACTATAAAATAGGATACAGCACAGAAGGAGGCTAGTTTGCCTATTCTCCCTGTGCTGGTTCTTTGAAAGAATTAATAAACTAGTCCCATTCACCTGCACTTTCCAATAGTCCTGCAATTTCTCCCCTTCAAATATTTATCCGATTTCCTGTTCGAAATTATAATTAAACCTGCTCCCACCAATCATTCAGGCAATGAATTATAAATCATAAATTCTAGAAGGACTACAGATGATAAAAGATAAACAATCTGAATTTGAAATTTTCTTTCAGAATGCATTGCTTTGGTATTGTACGTGTATACCTCATTCATTCTTGTGTATTGTACATATATACCTCATTCTTTCTTCAGTATTCTACACATATACCTCATTCTTTCTTGAGAATTCTGAATGTATACCTCATTCGTCCTTGAGTATTATACATGTATACCTCATTCATTCTTAGTATTCTACATGTATACCTCATTCTTTCTTCGGTATTCTCCATGTATACCTTATGCATCCTATGTGCCTGGATGAGACAAATACAATTTGACTGATCAGGACGGTTGTCAGCACCTCGATAGTTAATGTTACCAATTGTTTTTATCACTGAAGTGAAGAACATTTCTGCACAATGAACTAGAAAATAAAAGTAGAGAGAAATTAAGCAACTGAAAGATCTATGAGCCCTACTTATAATTTAGAAAACAATAAAAATTGGAACAAAATATTTACTAAATCGATACTTAGCACTGAATCCCTTTACTTGTTTTCTGTTGTCAGTATAAAGTGCAAGTAGCATTTTATATGCAGAAGAGATTGCTGCTGGAGCTACTTTTCCACAACTTCACCTTATTGTGACATCTGAATCTGTATCAGAACGTTCATAAATTGATAGATGATCACGAAATCAGCCTATAAATGGTTGAATATGAAAGGAATCAAATTCCAAGACAATCTGTTAAAAAAAGATTGAAATATCAAATTTTATTTTGTTATTTATGTTATGTTAATAGAATGACTGTAGCATCACAAAAAGATTTTTTTTCACAATATATAAAATAATCACATCTTCATAAAACTAAGTTATGTCTTTAGTGGAAGCTGCCTTGTTAATTGATAACGTTTGAATTTAGATGATCTGAAAACAGTTCAAATTCAATCATTATTGTCACTCCTTTGGACCTCTCTGATTATGAAATTCAACTCGCTAGGCTATATTTTCTTATTGGCAAAGATTGCAAACAATTGCATAAAAAGGGATAGATAAACATAAAACTAGTGTTGGGGGATTGTGCAGCCCCATGGAAGAGGAGGCAGGCATTTAAAAAGCCGAGCAACACTGAGCAGGAAATAAATGCTGATAACATTTGCAAAAGTGACATCACAGGCTCAATTTCCCCTCCAAGTCACCAGACCAGCTCAGTACACCAGACCAGCTCAGTACACCAGACCAGCATTGTACACCAGACCAGCTCAGTACACTTGGACAGCTAAGTACACCAGAAGAGCTCAGTACATGGGAACAGCTCAGTACACCAGGAGAGCTCAGTACATGGGAACAGCTCAGTACACCAGGACAACTCAGTGCACCTGGGCAGCTCAGTACACCTGGGCAGCTCAGTACACCTGGGCAGCTCAGTACACCTGGGCAGCTCAATACACCAGGACAGCTCAGTACACCAGGACAGCTCAGTACACCAGGACAGCTCAGTACACCAGACCAGCTCAGTACACCAGACCAGCTCAGTGCACCAGGACAGCTCAGTACACCAGGGCAGCTCAGTACACCAGGACAACTCAGTGCACCTGGGCAGCTCAGTACACCTGGGCAGCTCAATACACCAGGGCAGCTCAGTACACCAGGGCAGCTCAGTACACCAGGACAGCTCAGTACACCAGGACAGCTCAGTACACCAGGGCAGCTCAGTACACCAGGACAACTCAGTGCACCAGGAGAGCTCAGTGCACCAGGAGAGCTCAGTACACCAGGACAGCTCAGTACATCAGGGCAGCTCAGTACACCAGGACAGCTTAGTACACCAGGACAGCTCAGTGCACCAGGACAGCTTAGTACACCAGGACAGCTCAGTACACCAGGACAGCTCAGTGCAGCAGGAGAGCTCAGTACACCAGGAGAGCTCAGTACACCACGAGAGCTCAGTACATGGGAACAGCTCAGTATACCAGGACAGCTCAGTACAACACACCACCTTAGTACACCAGACCAGCTCAGTACACAAAACCAGAATAGTACAGTAGACTAGTTCCGAACACCAGACCAGCTCAGTTCACCAGGACACCAGGCCAGCATAGTACATTGGGGCAGGATAGTACACCAGAATAGTACAGTAGACTAGTTCCGAACACCAGACCAGCTCAGTTCACCAGGACACCAGGCCAGCATAGTACATTGGGGCAGGATAGTACACCAGGACAGCTCACTACAACAAGACAGCTCAGTACACCAGACCAGCTCAATACACCAGACCAGCTCAATACACCAGACCTGCTCACTACACCAGGACAGCTCTGTATACCTGGACAGTTCAGTGTGCCAGGACATGTAGTATACCAGACCAGTTCAGTTTATCAGACCAGCCTAGTGCAAGAAACCAGCATTGTGTGACAGACCATCATTGTACACCAGACCACCACAGTACACCAGGCCAGCTCAGTACGCGAAGCCAGCTGAGTACACCAGGCTAGCTCAGTACATCAGACCAGCTTCATACAGCAGGTCAGCTCAGTATACCAGTCCACATCAGTATACCCAGACCAGCTCCGTAATCAGGACAGCATAGTACACCAGGCCAGCACAGTAGACCAGACCAGCATAATACACCAGACAAGCTCAGTGCACCACAACAGCTCAGTACACCAGACCAGCTCAATACACCAAAGCAGGTCAGCACATCAGACCATCATAGTACACCAGGTTAGCTCAGTACACCAAGACAGCTCAGTACTCCAGACCAGATCAGTGCATAAACACCAGACCAGAAGATACACCAGACCAGCATAGTACAACAGACCAGCTATTTTGGTAATGTGTAATGAGATAGGTTCAATAAATGATCTCAGAGTAATAGGTCCACTAGGGAACAGTGAACATAACACGCAGAATTTGGCATTCAGTTTGAGAGTGAGAAACTTGGGTCAGAAACAACTGTGCTAAACTTAAATAAGAGTGATTACAAAGGAATGAGGGCAAAGTTGGCTGAGGTGGACAGGGAAAGGAGTTTAGCAGAAAAGACAGTTGATGAACAATGGCAGACGTTTAAGAAAATAGTTCATGAATCACAACAAAGCTATATCCCAGTGAGGAAGAAGTATTCTAGAAAGAGGTAAACCAAGGAAGTTAAGGATAGTATCAAATTGAAAGAAAAAACATACAATGTGGAAAAGATTAGTGGTAAACCAGGGATTGAGAAAGTTTTAAAACCCAACAAAAAAATACCAAAACAAAAGGGAAAAAATAAACTTTGAGGGTAAACTAGCAAGTAATATAAAAGCAGACAGTAAGAACTTTTTAAATATATAAAAAGGAAGAGAGAGGCCAAAGTGAACATCGGCTCTTAGAGAATGAGGCTGGGGAAATAGTAATGGGAAACCAGGAAATGGAAGAGGAGCTGAATAAATACTTTGCATCAGTCTTCACAGTAGAAGACATTAATAGCATTCCAGAAATTCTAAATAATCAAGGGGCAAAACGAGGAGTGGGGCTGGGGGAGTGGCAGCCAGAAAAATATACAATAACTATCACCAGAACAGCTCAGTACAGCAGGACAGTCCAGTATAGCAGGACAGCTCAGAATACTAGACCAGCTCAGTACACCAGGATAGTTTAGTAGGCCAGACAAGCTGAGTACACCAGAGCAGCATAGTACAGTAAACCAGCTCAGTGCACCGGAGCAGCTCAGTACAGCAGGACAGCCCAGAACAGCAGACCAGCTCAGGATACCAGACCAGCATAGCAAACCACACCAGCTCATTACATCAGACCAGCTCAGTACACCAGGCCAGCTAAGCACAACAGACCAGCTCAGTGCACCAGGCCAGCTAAGTACACCAGGCCAGCTAAGTACACCAGCCCAGCTCAGTGCACCAGGCCAGCTAAGCACAACAGACCAGCTCTGTACACCAGGACAGCTCAATACATTGTAAGGAACATATCTTTTTTATTTTATGTTGGACTGTGGGTTAAAATTACAATGGGCTGCAGTTTGAAAGACATGTCCACTGGAACAGGACAAAAGATATATACAATGTTGGAACAGAGTGTGCCGTTAAAGATACGATGGTGCCAGAAAGGAGTCCTGGACCAAGGGAGCTGCCTGGCAACAATGTTTTAATTGGTTCCTGACCAAGTTATCAGGTTTTATGTGAGAGCAGTGCAGCAGAGTATCCTAGCCTGAAAGGAAAAAGACCTAAAACCTCTTGCTCCTGTGTGTGGAAGATTCTAGTAATTCCACAATCATAACTAGTTAGATTTTTCTCCTCATATCTGTATAACCTGTTCTTTCTCACTCTAAAAAACCCCTGTCAAGAGGCAAAGGGAAAAATCACTGTTAGAAACATTTAAAGGCAAGTGCTCAACCAGTGAACTAAATACTGAAAGTGCTGGAAGGCCACTTGTGTCACAACAAGAACTGAAAGAAATTTGGAAGGCATCGATCAAAATCAACCTCTTAAATCCTGTACTCTGGAATTGGTACTATTGAACTGTTTTATCCCCACCCTTAAAATCTATCTTTTTGTGTGTCTTATGTGTTTTGTATGTGTGTGTATAGGGATTTAAGAAGGGGTAGAGTTTAGGTTATAGAGTTAGAAATTAGCAGTTCGTATGTCTTTCTTTTGCCACTGGTTAAAGACAATTTGTTCAATAAACAGTTATTTACTTATTAAGTTTACAGACCTGATGCTCATATTCTGTTAACCTAAATTAAACAGATAGAATTGGGGCAATCCAGTGGTTTGGTTGAACATTTGGATCACATTTATCGCAGCTCGGGGAACAGTGGGGCTTGATATTACATTGCTCTATCCACAGTGAGTTGTGACAAAGTTTGGGTGCTCAGGAGATGACGATGATTTGGGTGTAGATTTAGTAAGTAATGAAAGCTAAAAGGAAAGACCAGGTTTGTACTGTCAAAAATAAGATGGCACTGGAAACTGCTAAGGCTCTCTTGCAACTGGAAGGGATGTCCCTGACAATTTTGTAAGGGATCCTAAAAGCCAGGTAAATTGAATTGGCAAGTAAATTAAGAGAAGGATTGACTGACAAAGTTAGGAAAGCAGAGAAAATCGAAGAGATGACACGGCATTTGAAATTGGAAGGAATACCCGAGAGACCAAGTTATCCAAGGGTGGTTCATTGGAATCAGCTCAAATTCAGTTGCAAATAAAAAAATTGGAACTAGAGGCAGCAGAAAAAGAAAGAGTAAGGGTATTCCAAAGGGAACAGGCAGAAAGGGCATTCCAAAGGAAACAAGCAGAAAAGGAAAGAGAAAGGACATTTCAAAGGGAGTTAGAAATGGCAAAGTTGGTAAAGGAGGAAAGAGAGAAAGATAGAGAATTCCAGCTTAAAATGCTGACAATTTAAACAAATAAACCAGGAGGTGAAAAAGGACTTATTTCCAAATCTGACTCCGGTAGAGAGGCATTTAAATTTGTACCAGCTCTTCTAAAATTTAAAGAAAGGGATGTTGAAGCATTCTTTATTTCATTTGAGAAGATAGGTAAACAAATGAACTGGCCAAAGGAAAACTGGACATTGCCCATACAACTGGACATTGCAAATTGACAGGAGCACCAGAAATTTATGCCTCACTGTCAAAGGAGGTTTCTAGGGATTTTGATGTGGTGAAATAGGCCATTTTGAGTGCATATGAGTTGGTCCTTGAAGCATACAGACAAAAGTTTTGAAATTTAAGGAAACAGCCTGGACAAACTTACATTGAATTTGAAAGGATTAAGCAAAGTAGTTTTGACAGGTGGACATTAGCATTAGGAGCAAAATTTTTAGGTCAGCGTGCAGGTGCACATCCGACACATCAGAGCGAGAAATAAGGTGTGTTGACGTCGGCCGGGCGTGTGAAAGTCAACGCTCACTCTCACGTTATTTCACTAGGCAGATGCGCGATGAAGACAGAGGCTCACCCGCCATTAATTAACTGACTATTTAAGGCCCTTGAGGCACCAATTATCTTGGAGTTTATGTAGTCCATGCGATTTTCAGGCCATCGCACAGGCTAAATTGGCAGGCCCCAGGCCACAATTTCAAAAACCTCATCCATGGGCGGGATAATAGGGGTCAGTGGGCTTATAAATGTAAGTAGTTTGTATTTTAGAATATAACTTGCAGCTGCTTGCTTGTGTAAACAGGGCATCTTCATTTTGCTTCAATGCTGCTTTGACAGAAATAAGAGGCTTCAGTTCAGGACTCAGTGTTGTTTTCCAAGCCCCCAGAGGATTAATACTACTTGGGGCCTTCCGGAATCAGACAGCCTTCCCTCACCATGGGAATGAGGATTGTGCTGTCCATTGTAGGCACCTCCTCTGAGGAGGAAGAGAGAGACAGAAGGAGGAGGAGGCCAGGTGTCCCTATGCAGCTTCCAGGTGAGCGACCTGTGGGAGGACAGGCGCAGGCACAAGGGCACAGGGCCAACAGGAAGTCCAAGGTGGAAGGGGCCGCAGCAGATGCCAATATCCTGCTGCCAGGGTTTACAGACAGTGAAGCAGCTACCTCAATATATCTGAGGTGCAATGCCGAAGGAGGCTCTGCCTCTCAAGGGAGACAGTGACATCCATCTGTTAGAGGATTGGCCCTGAGATCAGCTCCGACTGTGTAGGTGGACACCCCATGCCAGTGGCGCTGAAGGTCACAGTGGCCCTCAATTTCTATGCCTCTGGCTCTTTCCAGGGGTCAATGGGAGATCTTTGTGGAGTCTCCCAATCAGCTGTCCACAGTTGCGTCAAGCTGGGGACAGACACTCTGTTCAGGCATGCATTGACTTTCGTTGACTGCCATATGGATGAGGCCAGCCAAGCTGAGCGAGGCAGAGGCTTTGCAATGATTGCTTGTTTCCCCAGTGTCCAAGGTGCAATTGGCTGCACACATGTGGCCATCGAGGCACCAGCAGGTGAGCCGGGTGCCTTCATCAAAAGGAAGGGATACCACGTTATGAACATGCGGATAGTGTGTGACCATAGATTCTACAAGTCTGTGTAAGGTACCCTGGCAGCTCCTGAGACACTCCCAGGTGCTGAGGCTCTTCCGTGCTCCAGCCCAGCTGGATGGATGGCTGCTGGGTGACAAAGGCTATGCCCTCAAAAGGTGGCTCATGATGCCCCTCTACCGCCGAAGGACAGAGGCCGAGCAGCAGTACAACAAGAGCCATGGCTCTGCAAGGGCGGTAGTAGAGACAGCAATAGGTCTTCTCAAGATACACTTCCGATGCCTGGACCGCTCAGGATGTGCACTCCAGTACCCTCCAGATCGTGTATCACTGATAGTGGTTGCATGCCGTGCTCTCCACAATCTAGCACTGGAAAGGGGGGACGGAGTGGAGGAAGAAGATATTGATGTGCTGCACAGGCAACAGATGAGTCCAGTAGTGAGTCCGAGGACGAGCATGGTCAGGAGAACACTGAGGGCATAGACGCTGACCTGGGCAACATCCTGGGAGGCAAGCACACCTGGGATGTTCTCATCCAACGCTCCTTCAGCTAGCATACCAAATAAAAACCACCGCCACATGCCAGGGCTGCAGGCTCCATACTTGATCCCTGACAGGAGCATTTGCTCGGTCAAGAACACACACTATGTGCCATTTCAATAAAGTTTAATGAGAAACAAGTCAATCATAACATTATACAGACCAAATGAAGCACCCAGAGGCTGGTTGTACAAAAACACATTTAATGAAATGGTGCCTGACATGCATTCTACAAATTAACATTGACAGGTGTTTTCCATCATACCAATAAACAATGAACATAAAAGTGGGGGAAACAAATATCACCCGTGATCAGGCCATGTTGTGATTGCAGGTGCTAGGTCTAGGTGCTCCCCCCTCACTGACACCAGCTTTGGAGTCAGCCTGCTCACTCTGCTATCCTGTTGGCCTTGATGACTTTGGCAGGCGTCCTCTGGCTGTGGAGCATGTGCTGCCCCTGCCTGGGAGGGAGCGGCCAGTGCTATGGCTGGCATCTCCCCAGTCGTCGCAGCCTCATCAGATGCCATGGTCACTGGCAGAGGGGCGGAGGAGCTGCTGCCCTCATCCAGGGCACCCTGAGAGGAGCCCGCAGAGACGACAGGCAGCCAGTGCGCCAATGTGAGGTCACTCTGGACCTCAATGCTCACCATTGATGGACGGGCACCTAGCTGGGATACTGAGTGCCCAATCCATCTCCCACACTGACATTGACCACCTGAGGTCATTGCCGGTCTGAGGGCTTACAATTCCGAGTGCATTCCCAGGAACCCTGGATTCAGCTCCTGAAGGAGCCTCTCCATGAGAGTCACCACTCTCTCCATGGAGAAGGCATTGCGCTCGGCCATGAAGGTCAATGCATTGCTCATGTTCTGCAAGGGCTCCTCCACTATGGAGGCCATGGTACACGTTCCTTCATGTATCTTCACCACATCCTCCCGCACACCTGCTAGATGTCCAGCACCTGCTGCCTCAAGAACATCATCAGTCACTGACTAAGCATTGTCCTGGTCCCTAGCCGTCCTCCACCCTGGGCACTCTCTGCCTCCATCTGCACCTCAAGTGAGTGTAAAGTGCCCTCACCAGTATGCACTGAGTTAGTAGTCGAGGATCTAATGCCCATCAAGGTGCTGGTATCTGTGCTGGTGCCTGCTTGAGAGAGCAGGTGTGATGCAGGTGCGTTCTGATCAGTGTGGTCCTCAGGGATCGGGGTGGGCCTTCAGGCTCCTCACCACGACGGGCTGGCGGTGAGCCTGAAAGGAAGAACAAGGACATGTCAATAGTTGAAGTCATTACACTGTTACTGTGCATGCCTGACAGACTCATGAGACAGAGATAAGCATCAGGGTGCCCTCGTCTTTCCATTATCAATAGGTATCCAGGTTCGAGGCTCACATCAATATAGAGACAACAGTGTAATGGTTGTAATTACAGACCTCAGTGCACTGCACTCTTACTTCCCTGTGGCACCCCAGCCTCACCACGGCCAGTTGACCTAGGCGCATGGTGTCTCTCCAGCTCCAGGGCCTCCTGCACATAACGAGTGAGGATTAGTAGGTGTGGTGGTCCCCCGCCAGTATGTGACTTCTCTGCATTGTTATGGGATGTTTTCTCCTGGAAGGATAGAGGAGCATTGATTAGTCCACATTGTACCTGCATTGCCATTGCAGCCTGGCCAAACTCACCTGAGGAACACCTTGCAGGGGTCAGCTGATTCGTGACCCTGGAGCCACAAGACACTCAGTTCAAGCAGCCAGGGCTCACCCCCTTGCCCAGATGCTGCCTCATTGATAACTGCCACTCACATTCTAAGATCTCTGAGGTCCAAGGGGGAGATAGGCTGCTCTGAACCGCTCTGCAAAGTGTCCCATGCCAACACGGTACTCACCCTTCCCGATCGCAGGAGATCGTTGAAGTGCTTCCAGCACTGCACCCATGTGCGCCTCACCACATCGTGGCTCCTGACCCTGGATGCCACCTCCTCCTAGGCCTTTCTGGTGAGGTTCTCGGGGACAAGGATTTCTCTCTGTGCTGCCACGTCCTCCAGGAGGGCAGTGAGGCATTCATCAGAGAAACGCGGGGCCAAATGTCCCCCGAACTGCCCTCTCACCTGTCGTGTCCACCCGCAACGCTGCCCATCACGAGTTCAACGTCCTTTGCTGGCAGCCTTCCAAGGGCCGCTGGGTTGCCTTTGGATGTTGAGCACCCGGCCCTATGTGCTCATTCCACAGCCACATCTTACGCTTGGCGGGCCTTAATTGGCCCTCCCCACGTAATATCACAGTATGGAGCGAATCGTGGGTGGCGGTCAGGTTCCCAACTGCCCCCGCTGAGCATCTCCGCCAAGGGCAAAATCCTGCCCTAGGAGCTGAAACTACCTATGAAGTTCTTAGAGAAATGATTCTGTTGGAAGAATTTAAAAACTCCCTACCTTCTGTAATAAGAACCCATGTTGAAGACCAAAGGGTTGCAACTGCTAGCCAGGCAGCAGTAATGGCTGATGATTATGAGCTGATCCATAAAACTAAACCTTTTTTCCATCACCCCCATAAATTTGAAAAGGGTAGAAAGTGGGACAGTGAAAGGAAGGCAAGTAGCCAGGAGCCAGGGTAAAGAATGGATAGCTGGGAATACCTTGAGATCTCCTCCCCAGATCAGGAAGAAAGGTACTGAGGGTGGAGGTGAAACTTGAAGGCCTAAGTGTTTCCATTGTAATAAAGTGGGACACATTTGTTCAGAATGCTGGAAGTTGCGAGGGGAAGCGAGGGAGTTCATAAGAGTGAATTCGAAAAGGGAACTCAAAAAGAAAATGCCACAGGTCAAATTGTAGCTTTAATATAAATAAGGGTCTGGAGGTAAACACTGCTGTGAATGCAGGTGAAGTGAATACGTTAGATGAGAGATATAAAGGGTTTTTGTCTAAAGTAAAGATAACCCCTTTTTCATCAAATGATGCAGCTAAACCCATAACTACATTAAGGGATACAGGAGCTACTCAAACAACTTTGCTGGAGAAGGACCTAGTTTTCTCTCCACAGAATTCAGTGAAAGCTAAAGTTTTGGTAAACAGGATAAGTGAAGAGTATATCCCGGTTCCAATGTACAAAGTGCAATCAGAATGTGATTTGTTGTCTGAATCGGTGGTTGTCAGTGTGGTTAAGAAATTATCCATAGATGGAGTTGTTATACTCCTGGGGAATGATTTGGCAGGAGTGAAGGTTATAGCTTCGCCCATCATTACAGAAAGTCCAAGAGAGGCTAAAGAGACGGAACAGTTACAAGCACAGGTTCCTGGTATTTTTCCATCGTGTGTGGTGACCAGAGCAATGACTGAACAAAGTCCATCACCAGAGGTCAAAATAATACCACGAGCAAATGTTAGAGTGGCCGAAACTTTCTTTAAGGATGAGGATAATTTAAAGGAAGTGTTTGGCAGGTCTTCATTAATTGGGCTCAGAAAGCAGATCCAGAGTTAAATAAGTTAGCACAGTCATCTCACATTGAAGCTGAGGCTGAAGGAGTTCTGGAGTGTTATTACATTAAAAACGGAGCTCTGATGAGAAAGTGGGTGGCTGTTCATCAGATAGTAGGTACCGCCCAAATATCGTAAGGAGATATTGCGAGTAGCACATGAAATTCCTATGACAGGATTTGTAGGAATACTGAGAACCCAAGCATCGATAAACAAGCATTTTACCTGGCTAAGATTTCATAAAGACATAGTGCAATTTTGTAACACATGTCTTCCATGTTAGGTAGTAGGTAAACCTCAATATGTGATCAAACCAGCACCTTTAATACCCATACCAATTTCTGATGAACCATTCAGTTGGGTGTTAGTAGATTGTGTAGCACCATTACCCAAAACAAACGCAGGGCATCAATATATCCTTACAATCATGGATATGGCAACCTGATTTCCAGAAGCTATTCCTTTAAGGAACAATTACAGCTAAGGTGGTTGTAGAAAAGTTAACTCAGTTTTTCACTCATTATGACTTACCAATTGAAATACAGTCTGACTAAGGTTCTAACTTCATGTCTAAAATTTTTCAGGACATAATCAGCAATTTGGGTATCAAACAACTAAAGTCTACTGCCTATCATCCACAAACACAGGGAGCTTTAGAGAGATACCATCAGACTCTCAAAACCATGAGTAAGACCTATTGCCATGAATATTCTAAGGATTGGAACAAAGGATTAGATTTCTTACTATTTGTTACCAGAGATTCTCTGAGTGAATCTCCTGGATTTAGTCCATTCGAATTGATCTATGGTCATGAAATAACAGGTCCATTAACATTGATTAAGGAAAAGTTCCTAAAGAAGAAAGACAAATCCTCCATGTTAGATTACATGTCCATGTTTCTAGAAAGACTCACAGTAGCATGTAAAGTAGCACACGAGCTCTTAAAAATTTCCCAAGTCAAAATGAAGGAATAGGCAGACAAACATGCTACTGTTAGAATGTTCCAAGCAGAAGATGAAGTATTGGTATTATTTCAGGTGAACGCCTGAAAGCAAAATTCAGTGGCCCCTACAAGATAGATAGGGGAGTTAGTAAAGTGTCTTCTCTGATAGATACACCTAAGCATTGGAAGAAGAAATGGTTATGTCGCATAAGCACGTTGAAGCAATATCATCGCAGAGAAGAAAGTACACCAGACAAGCTCAATACACCAGGTCAGCTCAGTAAGCTACACTAAGCCAGCTCAGTACACCAGGACAGTTCAGTACACCAGACCAGCACAGTACACCAGGACAACTCAGTACACCAGACAAGCTCAGTATATCAGGACAGCTCAGTATACCAGACCAGCTCAGTACACCAAACCAGCTCAGTACACTAGATCAGCTCAGTAAATCAGACTAGAATAGTAGAGTAGACCAGCATAGTACACAAGCCAGTTTATACACACGAACTGCTCAATACACCAGACCAGGACAGTAGAGTAGACCACCTCAATACAGCAGACCAGTACTATAAGCCAGCCAGCTCTGTACACAAGGTCAAACCAGTATGCTAGACCAGCTCAGCACACAAGATGAGCTCAGTATGCCACACAAGCACAGCACACCAGCCAGCTTAGTACACCAGCTAGTTCAGTATACCAGGCCAGCTTAGTACATCAGGACAGCTGTGTACAACAGACCAGCTCAGTACACCAGGACAGCTCAGGACACCAGGGCAGCTAAGTACTTGAGGACAGCTCAGCACACTAAACCAACTCAGTACATCAGACCAGCACAGTACAACAGGACAGCTGAGAACAACAGCCAGCTCAGGACGCCAGACTAGCTCAGTACACTAGAACTGCTCAGTACACCAGACCATTCAGCAAACCAAGCCAGCTTGGTGCATCAAACCAGCATAGCACACCAGGCCAGTTCAGTACACCAGAGCAGCTCAGCACACCAGGCCAGTTCAGTACACCAGAGCAGCTCAGTACACCAGGACAGCTCAGTACACCAGAGCAGCTCAGTACACCAGGACAGCTCAGTACACCAGACAAGCTCAGTACACCAGATCAGCTCAGTACACCAGACCAGCTCAGTACACCAGACCAGCTCAGTACATCAGACCAGCTCAGTACACCAGAGCAGCTCAGTACACCAGGACAGCTCAGTACACCAGAGCAGTTCAGTACACCAGGACAGCTCAGTACACCAGACCAGCTCAGTACACCAGACCAGCTCAGTACACCAGGACAGCTCAGTACACCAGAGCAGCTCAGTACACCAGGACAGCTCAGTACACCAGACCAGCTCAGTACACCAGACCAGCTCAGTACACCAGACCAGCTCAGTACACCAGATCACGTCAGAACAGCAAACCAGCTCAGTACACCAGACCAGCTCAGTACACCAGGACAGCTCAGTGCACCAGATCAGGTCAGAACAGCAAACCAGCATAATAAACCAGACCAGCTCAGTACAACTGACCAGCTCAGTACACCAGAAATTTTCAGTAAACAAGACCAGTACAGTACACCAAACCAGCTCAGTACAGCAGACCAGCTCGATACACCAGAGAAGCTCTGTACACCAAGACAGCTCAGTACACCAGGACAGCTCAGTACACCAGACCAGCTCAGTACACCAGATCAGGTCAGAACACCAGAGCAGCTCAGTACACCAGAGCAGCTCAGTACACCAGGACAGCTCAGTACACCAGAGCAGCTCAGTACACCAGAGCAGCTCAGTACACCAGACCAGCTCAGTACACCAGACCAGCTCAGTGCACCAGGACAGCTCAGTACACCAGACCAGCTCAGTACACCAGACCAGCTCAGTACACCAGGACAGCTCAGTGCACCAGGACAGCTCAGTACACCAGACCAGCTCAGTACACCAGACCTGCTCACTACACCAGGACAGCTCAGTACACCAGACCAGCTCAGTACACCAGGACAGCTCAGTGCACCAGGACAGCTCAGTACACCAGACCAGCTCAGTACACCAGACCAGCTCAGTACACCAGACAAGCTCAGTACACCAGATCAGGTCAGAACAGCAAACCAGCTCAGTACACCAGGACAGCTCAGTACACCAGACCAGCTCAGTACACCAGGACAGCTCAGTGCACCAGGACAGCTCAGTACACCAGACCAGCTCAGTGCACCAGACCAGCTCAGTGCACCAGGACAGCTCAGTACACCAGGACAGCTCAGTGCACCAGGACAGCTCAGTACACCAGACCAGCTCAGTGCACCAGACCAGCTCAGTACACCAGACCAGCTCAGTACACCAGGACAGCTCAGTGCACCAGATCAGGTCAGAACAGCAAACCAGCTCATTACACCAGACCAGTTCAGTACACTAGGACAGCTCAGTATACCAGACCAGTTCAGTACACCAGACCAGCTCAGTACAACAGACCAGCACAGTAGACCAGCCAGCTCAGTATACCAGCACACCCCAGTACACCATGACAGTTCAATGCACCAGATCAGCTCAGTATGTGGAGACAGATCAGTACACCAGGACTGCTCTATGCACCACAGCTGAAAACACCAGACCAGCAGAGTACATCAGACCAGCTCAGAACTTCAGACCAGCTGAGTACATCAGAATAGCTCTGTACATCAGAACAGCTCAATATACCAGACCAGTTCAGTACACTAGACCAGCACAGTAGAGTAGACCAGCTTAGTACATCAGACGAGACCAGTATACCAGACCAACTCAGTACGTCAGGACAGCTGCGTACAACAGACCAGCTCCGTACAACAGACCAGCCCAGTACATCAGACCAGCTCAGTACATCAGACCAGCTCAGTACACCAACCAGCTCAGTGCAGCAGACCGGCACAGTACTCCAGGACAGCTCAGTACACAAGACCAAATCAGTATACCAGGGCAGCTAAGTACAAGAGGACAGCTCAGCATACTAAGTCAGCTGAGTACATCAGACCAGCACAGTACGGCAGAGCAACTGAGAACACCAGGCTAGCACAGTATGCCAGCCATTTCAGTACAGCAGACCAGTACAGTATATCAGCCAGCTAAGTACACCAAACCAGCTCAGTACATACAGGACAGTTCAGTACAGCAAACCAGATCAGTACACCACACCAGCTCACTACACCAGGTAGTTCAGTATATCAGGGAAGCTCAGTACACCAGGCCAGCTCAGGGCACCAGGGCATCTCAGCACACCACAGCAGCTTGGTACACCAGACCACAATATAAAAGCAGACCAGCTCAGTTCATAAGACCAGCACAGTACAGTAGGATAGCTGAGTACACAAGGATAGCTCGGTACACCAGACCAGCTGAGTACACAGACCAGCATATACACAGATCAGAGTAGTACACCAGATCAGAATAGTATACCAGACCAGCTCATTACACCAGGCCACTCAGTACACCAGACAAGCTCAGTACACCAGGCCATCTCAGTACACCAGACTAGTACAATACACCAGAGCAGCACAGTACACCAGCCAGCTCAGTACACTAGTCAGCTCAGTGTACCAAACCAGCTCAGAACACCAGAGCAGCACAGTACACCAGCCAGCTCAGTACACTAGTCAGCTCAGTGTACCAAACCAGTTCAGAACACCAGAGCAGCACAGTACACCAGCCAGCTCAGTACACTAGTCAGCTCAGTGTACCAAACCAGCTCAGAACACCAGAGCAGCACAGTACACCAGCCAGCTCAGTACACCAGTCAGCTCAGTGTACCAAACCAGCTCAGTACACCAGAGCAGCACAGTACACCAGCCAGCTCAGTACACAAGGTCTTGAGTGGGACTTACTGTAGAGTGCTGGAATTGAGCGTGTCAGGGAGTTAAGTGGAGGAAGGAAAAGAGATGTTTGGTGGCTTTTGCCTAAATCTTTTCAGCCTTCAGGAATTTATTCTTGCTCTGCTACAGGAGGAGAAGCTGGTTAATTGGTGAGTATCTGGTAAATGGTTAAGGTTTATTCTATTCGAGAGGTGAGCGGGAAAGGATAAAAGGCACTGATCGAGAGGCCTACAGTGAGACCAGTGGCGGAGTGACGTCACGAACCACAATGTGATGTAAGTGTAGGAAAAGCAGCTGCTGGCTGAGTAGGATTGGTGAGTATTTCTAGTCTTTAAAGTAAAAATAGAAGTAAAGTCTTTAGTTTGTGTTTAGGTTGAGTCTTTTTTCTCTCCTTTTCTTAAAAATAGCATGCTAAGTATAAGATTGATACTGGTGTAAAGAGCAGGGATACTAGAGTCACTAATTAATAAATTAAATAAAATACTATAGCCATGGCAGGACAGGTAATGTGTTGCTGCTGCAGCATGTGGGGATTGCTGGACGCCAAGGTGATCCAGAGCGAACACATCTGTAGTACTTGTTTGCAACTCGAGGAACTTCGGATCTGAGTTAAGGAGCTGGAGTCTGAGCTGCAGACATTGCACCACATCAGGGAAGGGGGAAATTACCTGGACACTCTGTTCCAGGAGGCACTCACCCCTCAGATTAGGTAATTCAAATTTGGTCTGTGATCAGGGACAGAAGTGTATGGCTGCACATGAGGCAGGTATGGAGACCCAGGGGGTAGTGTTTGAGAAGACTCAGCCCCTGTAATTGTCCAACAGTCACGAGAGTAGGGACTGCAGGGAGGATGAGCGAACTGACCACAGCACCGTGGTACAGGCAGCCATTCAAGTGGAGATAGGAAATAGGATCTTAGTAGTGGTAGGGTGCAGTATAATTAGGGGCATTGATACAATTCGCAGCAGCGATGAACATGAATCCCGAAGGCTGTGTTGCCTGCCCAGTGCCAAGGTTAAGGACATCTTCTCAGAGCTGGAGAGGAACTTGGAGTTGGAGTGGAAGGATCCTGTTGTCATCATCCACATTGGTACCAATGACATTGACAAGACTAGAAAGAAAGTTCTGCAGAAAGAATTTGAACAGCTAGGAGCTAAATTAAAAAGCAGAACATCCAAGGTAATAATCTTAAGATTATTACCTGACTCACAGGCAAACTGGCACAGGGTAAATAAAGTCAAGGAGTTAAATTTGTGGCTCAAAGATTGGTGTGGGAGGAATGGATTTCAGTTCATGGGGCACTGGCAGCAGTACTGGGGTAGAAGGGAGCTGTTTCGGTAGGACAGGCTTCACTTGAACCGTGCTGGGGCCAGTGTCCTGGCGAATCAAATAACTAGGGCTGTAGAGAGGATTTTAAACTAAATAGAGGTAGGGAAGGTTTCTGGAGAGGAGATACATAGGCTTACAAAACAAAAGGATTTGGCAGCATTGCAAGGCAGCTATTTAGATAATGATACCCAGAGTGTAACAGGAAGGGGCAGAGTGTGCAAACATAGAAAAACAGCAGCAAATAGAGTCGAAGAGGGGAAAAATGGTAAAAAGGTAAAATTAATGGTTCTTTACTTAAGTGCACATAGTATTCGGAAGAAAATAAATGAGTTAACAGCGCAAATAGAGGTTAATGGGTATGATCTTATAGCCATTACAGAGACATGGTTACAAGGAGATCAAAGCTGGGAGCTAACTACTCAGGGGTATGTGACTTCAATAGCACCTTCCAACAGAAGGAATGAGCCAAAATATTGTGCGCAACCAAAACTTTATTAATGCTTCCATACAAGCTCCAGTGCTGAAAGGCATCACTAGCAAACAATAAATTTATTCCTGCAACACAGGCCTTCAACCTTAATCACACAGACCAAGAACAATAGACCCCTTGTGTTAGTAACCATCATGGAATCACACTTTACACCATTACAGGGGAGTTCAGTGCCTCATTGTCCTGAATCTGACAATATTGACCTGTTTCCTACAGTGTTTGAATGAAGCAGAGTGATGAAGGAAAATCAAATATGAGATTTGAAAGTTCTGTCAGTAATTATCATAATTTATTTTTTCTCACAAACTGCTGGATATTTAACAGCCACAATTGACAGAGAGATTTGCCATAAGGGGCAACCTTCACTTCAAAGTTAAACAACATCAAGGACAAAGAAGAAAAATGTAGCATTGTTGGGCACATACACACAGCATTTCTTTTTCATAGCAAACGTTTGGTCTGAAGTTGTGATTGCTTCTATTCACCAACCCACAGTCAATGTTTTTAAAGCACAGTGTCAAATAACTCTACACCCATATTTAGGCACTGTCTACCCCTGGCCTGTGAATAGAAGAAAAAACAGGAATGGTGATCAGAGGTCATTGTGGCTGTATGAATAGGGTGATGGCAATCAGATCAGTAACAACAATTTGCATTTATCTAGTGTCTGTAGAAAAAACATCCCAAGAGACTTCACAGAAGTGAAATCAGACAAAAATGTACACCAAGTGAAAAAAGAGATATTTGGAGTGGTGGACAAAATCTTATTCAGAGATGGGTTTTAAGGAGGAGCTTAAAGGAAGAGAAGGAATTGGAGACATTGCGGGGTTTGGGGAGGAAATTCCTGAGTCCTAAGCAACTGAAGGCACACGCATCTGTGATGGGGAAAAAAAAGAGTGCATGAAAAATATCCCAAAGTTAGAGGAACAGAGAATCATGGATGGGTTTTAGGTTTGAGAGAATTGAAGGAATTGAAACAAAGGAATGAGAATTGATGGAAGAAAAGGTAAAGTTTTAAATGAGCTGAGGTTTACCAAGGTTGGAAGTAGTGAGGCAGAGCTACTTGTCTTCAGCATATATGTGAAAGCTAAACCTCCATTGTTTGATCATTTCACCAACAGACAGTATGTAAGTGAGAAAGGGGAGAGGGCTAGCAATTGATCCTTAAGGTGCCTCAGCTATAATGGTGTTGGGGGGAAGAGAGCTATTTCTGGAGATGCTCTGGCTATGGACAAATAAGTAAAACTGAAACCAAATTAGGGCTGTGCAACTGAGTTAGACAAGGGAACAGAGCTTTGCAGGAGGATGATGGTATGATGAGCCATGTCAAACACTGCATAGCTGTCACAAAGGATGAAGGAGGATAATGCACCACGATCGCACACACAGAGGATGTCATGTATGATCATTAGAGAGTGAGATGGCGTAGAAAGAGTGCTTATGACAGATGTCAGCTAAATAATACAATTAAGAATAAGGCTCAATATAGAAAGTTCAAAGGGAATTGAAAAAGCAAATAAGAGAAACAGAGAGCATTAGAAAATACTGGCAGGGAACATAACAGGGAATCCAAAAGTTTTCTGTAGGCAGTTAATAGTAAAAAGGTGCTAATAAGAGGAGTGGGGTCAATTAGGAACCAAAAAAGGGGATTTACACATGGAGGCAAGGGTCATAGCTGAGGTATTAAATATATACTTTGCATCTATCTTTACCAAGGAAAAAGGTGCTTCCCAGGTAATGGTGAAAGAAGAGGTAGTTCAGATACTGCATGAGTTGAAAATTGATGAAGAAGATATATTGAATAGGCTGACTAAACTTAAAGTTGATAAGGGACCAGGACCAGATGAGTTGTATCCGAGGATATTGAGGGAAGTGAGCGTGGAAATTGTGGAGGCACTGGCCATAATTTTCCAGTCACCCTTAGATACAAGGATGGTGCCAGAGGACTGGAGATTTATAAATGTTACAGCTTTTTCCAAAAAAAGAATCCAAAGGTAAACCCAGTAACTGCAGGCCAGTCAGTTTAGCCTCTGTGGTAGGTAAGCTTTTAGAAATTATAATTTGGACAAAATTAATAGTCACTTGTACAAATGCAGCTTAATTAAGGAAAGTCAGCAAATCATGTTTAACTAACTTGCTGGAGATTTTTGATGAGTTACGAAAGAAGGTAGATGAGGGTAATGCCATTGATGTGGTGTTCATGACCTTCCAAAAGGCATTTGATACAGTGCCACACAACACACTTGTGAACAAAAGCTCATGGAACAAAGGGACAGTAGCAACATGGATACAATATTGGCTGAGTAACAGGAAAAAGAGAGTAGCAGTGAGAGGTTGTTTTTCGGATTGGAAGATTGATAGCGGCGTTTCCCAGGGGTCAGTGTTAGGAATCCTGTTCTTCCTGAATTATATTAATGACCCAGCCCTTGGTGTCAAAATTAGCAGCTGGCACATAACTTGGAAATATTGTGAACTGTGAGGAGGATAGCGTTAAACTTCAAAAGGACATAAACAGGTTGGTGGAATGGGTGGACAAATGGCAGATGAAACTTAATGCAGAGAAGTGTGAAGTGATTCATTTTAGTAGAAGAACATGGACAGACATAAACTAAGAGGTACAATTCTAAAGGGGGTGCAGGAGCAGATGGATCTAGGGCTATATGTGCATATATCATTGAGGGTAGGTTGAGAAAGTGGTTAATAAAGCATAGAGGATCCTGGCCTTTATAAATAGGACCTAGAGTACAACAGCAAGGAAGTCATGATAAGCCTGGAAAAAACGTTGGTTCGGCCTTGTAGTAATATGATGTGTAAAGTACCTTTAAGACGAATGTTGTAAGAGAAGATCACATGATCTTGGTATCCAATAGTAGGTAGTCTTCAGTTAGAGTCTGAAGTGTAAAGACAGAGCTTTAAGTTGTAAGCACACAAGTGTAGATGCTGAGTTCCTTTTGTAAATAAACAGAATGTGTTTCTTCTAAGAACGATCTACTGATCTTCTCTGTATTGACTCAGTCATCCCAAAACAAGCATGCAACCCAGATCCTTAAGTCCCAACAAACCAGGTTACAGGATCCAACAGGCCTTAACTGGAGTACTGTGTCCAGTTCTTGGCATCACACTTTAGGAAGAATGTGGAAGCATTAGAGAGAAAGATTCATCAGATTGGTTCCAGGAATGAGCAACTTCAGTGGTGTAGATAGATTGGAGAAGTTTGGACTGTTCTCCTTGGAGAAGAGAAGGCTAAGAGGAGATTTTATAGAGGTGTCTAAAATCATGAGGGGTCTGGACAGAGTAAATAAGGGGAAACTGTTCCCATTGGTGGAAGGATCAAGTATTAGAGGTTAGAGATTTAAGCTAAGTGGCAAAAGAACCACTGGCGAGATGAGGAAAGCTTTCTTACCCATCGGGTGGTTTGTATCTGGAATGCACTGCCTGACAGTGTGGTGGAGGCAGGTTCAATTAAAGCATTCAAATGGGAATCAGATCATTATATGAAAAGTAAACATTTGTAGGGCTAAGGGGTAAAGGCAGAGGAGCGGCACTAGGTGAATTGCTTTTGGAGGCAGGCGACATGGACAAGACAAATGGCCTCCTTCTATGCTATAACAATTTATGGGGAGAATTTTCTCCCTGTTGGGCAGGGCGGTTAGGAGTGGGCGCGGAGCCGATTGCCGTCCGCGATCGGCTACACGCCGCCATTTTATGTGGGTGGGCCAATTAAGGCCGGGTAGCACTTAATGCTACCTGTGTGAGTGGGGAGAGGAGGGAGAGTCAGGGCCTGCGATCTTTCACACGTATGCGCACGAAAGAATGCAGAAATCTCCCTGAGGCACAGAGTTGCCTCAGGAGATTCAGTTCATATTGAAAGTTTGAAATAAAGAAAGAGTAAAATTATTCAGCCATGTCTCCTCATGTGACACATGAGCTGGGACATGTTTATGAAATATGAATAAATTATTTATAGATTTTACTAAACCTTCAGGAAACCTCATCTCGCCTGTGGATGAGGTTTCCTGATAAACGCGAAGGTCACTTGGGCTCTTTGCCAGCCCACCAACCTTAAGGTTGGATGGGCAGCGCCGATAATTAGTTTAATTGCCTTTTTAATGGCCTTAACAGGCCTTTGACAGTTCCCCGGGCACGCAGCTGCCTCTAGCCCGCCGACCAAAAGATCTGAATGACATACGGTGACATCGGGACACATGCCCGATGTCACCATGCGTCATTTTACGCGGGCCCTACATGCTGCGTGAAAATTCTCCCCTATAATTCTATTACCTTCACTAGAGCTGATTCAGGGCTGTGTATGGGGTTAATCCGACTGGAGATTCAAACATAGAGTTACATGATTAGAGATTTAGTTGGAAACAAGTTCAAGTGCTTTCTTAGAAGAAGAAACATTGTGAGGTAGGATGATAGTTTGTAAGATGGTGGGATCAAGGGTGGGTTTTTTGAGCTGGGAATGTTAAATATAGTTTTGAAAGGGAGGTGCATGGAGTGTAAACTCACCAGTGGCTGGTGTCATACCTAGCACAAAGGACGATAATTGTGAATGTTCAAAAAAATCTCAGCCCCACAACATCACTGCAGGAGTACCTCAAATAGGCCAACCATCTTTTTCAATGATTTCCTTTCATCATAAAGTCAGAAGTAGACCTGTTCACTGATCATTACACAGTGTTTAACTCCATTCACAATTTCTCAGATATTGAAGCAGTCCATGCCCACATGCAGCAAGGCCTGCACAACATCCAAGTTTGGGCTGGTAAGTGGGAAATAACATTTAAGCCACACAAGTGCCAAGCAACAGCCATCACTAAAAAATGACAACCCAGTCACTTTAACTTAACATTGAATGGCATTACCTTTGTAAAACAGGGTCTTGACACTGAACAAAAACTTAACTGGACCAATCACATAAATTCTAAGGCTGCTACAGCAGGTCAGAGGCTGGGCATTTTGTGGTGAGTGGTTTACCTTCTGTCTTCCCAAAGCCTCTCCATCACAAGGCACAAGTTAGGAGTATGATAGAATATTCTCCACTTCACTGTATGCAACTGTGATAGCTCTTAAGAGATTCAACACCATCCAAAACAAAGCAACTGACTTCATTGGTATCCATCCATCAATTTAAATATCCACACCTTCCACCACTGAGGAACTGTAGCTACAATGTATCCTATCTAAAGGGTGCACGGCAGCAATTCACTAAGGCTTTTTGAACAGCACTTCCCAATCCTACAACCTCCATCACCTAGCAGCTGCATGGGAAAATTATCATCCCCGAGTTTCCCTTCAAATCACACGCCACCTCGGCTTGGATATGTTCTTTCATCATCACTGGGTCAAAATCATGGAAGATCCTGCAAAATAGTAGTTTCTCTGTCACCTGGACCGCAGCAGTTCAAGAAGGTTCACCATCACCTTCTTGATGGGCTATAAATTCTGGTTTTGCTAGCGACACCCATATCCTGAGAATGAATTTTTAAAAATAATAATCCATTCTGCTCTTGCCCTGGGAAATGAAAAGGTCAGGATATGGCATGAGGTTACAACACTTATATTGTCGCTATAGCAACCCTCTGAAGAACCATTAAGCCACACTCGTCCACTCTTCTTTCCTTAATCACAAGGGTGTAATGTTCACCCATTCTTAGCTGTATCATCCTGCAAGCTGAACGCAACAGGAAAAAGGAAGAAATATGATAATAATAATGAGATGGAGTACTAACAGAGATGCGCCTACTTCCTTCTGAACTATGATGATGAAAAGGAGGATAATGATGAAGGGACATGAAGGAGAACTCAAGTCCATCCATAAGCTCCTGCAGAGATCTCCTCTCCTTGGCACCTCTGTGACAGCCCCTACAACTTACAACTTGCATCACTTGTTTCTTCAATTCAAGTTCAGGTACTTTCACTTGGAGGAAATTAAATGATGTTAGTGAGAAAGTGGCAAGCCAGGTTGAAGAGGAACTAAAGAAACCAAAGAAAAATGGTGTCCTGGTGAGAACTGATCACAGCAATTGGGTAACTCCAATCATAGTAGCGTCCAATTAAGTCAGGCAAAACTGTGAGACTATGTGGGAACTACAAAGTCACAATCAACCAGGCAGTGGATGATGAACAGTATCCACTACCAACCTCTCAAGATTAGTATGCAGTGTTAGTGGGTTCCAAGATATTCTGAAGTTGGATTTGTCCCTTTTTAAGCGCAACTCAGTGTAGATTGAAAGAGTCAGCTGTATCTCACAATGAACACACATATGGGGTTATACTTCTACACAAAGCTGCCCTATGGTGTGAAGTCTTCTCCAGAAATCGTCTAAGCTATAATGGATAAGATTTTGCGAGAAATGCAGCATCGCTCAGAATGATGTGATAATCACAACTGCAACAGAGGAAGAGAACCTTAAAGTGTTGGACAAAGTGTTAAAAAGCCTCAATGATAACAAGGTGAAGGTCAAAAGGAACATGTGTGCTTTTGTGCAACCAGAGGTAGTGAAAGAGCCAGTGAAAGAGAGGATAGAGGCTATAGTCAATGCTCTAAAACCAAAAGATATGTCAGAGTTTAGATCTTTTCCAGGCATGGTTCAACATTACTTGTGATTTATGCCTGATCATGCAATGGTGTTAACTTCATTACATGAGTTGTTGAATAAAAATTTGAAATGGTAATGATCTCAAACACAATAAGATGCTTTTGATGCACGTAAGAAAAGCTTGACCAATGATGCACTACTCATTCATTATAACACAAATTATGATTTGAATTTAGATTGTGATGCTTCAAACTATAGAGTTGGGGCAGCAATTAATCATGTCATGGATGATGGTCAAGAGAAGCCCATTTATTTGCACAATGTACAATAACCAAGAATGAACATAACTGTGTGCAGACAGAAAAGGAAACGCTTAGAATCACTTTCAGGATGAAAAAACTTAATCAGTTTTAATTGGGTAGAAACTTTAGTTACAGAAACACTAGTTACAGATCATTAACCTCTGGTAGATCCAAAGTCTGCAATAGCAGCATCAAGGATGCAGTGGTGAGCTATACTTCTCTCTCAGTATTACTACAATATTGAATATCACAGTTCAAAGGATGCACTATTGCATTTGCCTTATAATGACTCAAAGTAGGGTGTGGAGGTGCAATCTTCACAGTAGGAGTTATGGATGAGGACTTTCCATGCACTGCAACTGAAACTCAGAAAGATCCAGTTTAAAAGGATTGTTTGAGCTGGTTGGACAGAGTTTGATAATGTACAGGCGAGGAACTGAAACCGCTCCTCCACGAATGTTACAAATGCAACGAAGGATGAAATGAAGCTACGGACCTGGACTTTGGGATAGAGGAAGTCAGTGCTGTTGAAGAGGGAGGTTGAGGTTATGCTTGAGTTAAGTATGGATCTCAGGATGTGGAAACATGGTGCAAGGAATTCTGAATGTCTTGGAGATATCTGTAATGATGGGCAGATCCAAAACATGGAGGTTTGAGTTGCAGTTGAATCCACGTGGAAAAAGTTGGAGCCAGTGACAGTTGCTAAGGAAGGTGATGTGGCTGTGAAAGCAAGTTTTGGCAGATAGCAGATCAAACATGAGAAGAGAAATAGGGAGCAATGAACAAGGTAAAAGAGACATTGGAAATTCCATTGGAGAGAAGAGCAGATCTTCTTTAACGTCGACATTAATACAATTAATACACAAACAAAATATAAACAGAAAATGCAGAGATAACTTGTCCCATTACCACTTTCTTTGGCCTTGCACCACCAACCCTTTTTTGATTTAATCTCTCCTGTCTTCCACCCTACCACAGCCTTCCTTTCTGCCTTTTTACCCAACCCCCCCCCTTTTCACTTGCTTAAAACTTACTGCATCTCTAATTTTTCCCAGTTTTGATGAAAGATCATCAATCTGAAAGCTCAACTGTGTTTCTCTCCCACAGATGCTGCCTGTCCTGCTGAGTATTTCCAGATTTTGTTTTTATTTTAGATTTCCAGCATCCGCAGCGTTTTGTTTTTTGCAAGAAAATAAGTTTTACCAATTTGGCCGACTGCTCGCCTCAGCTCCTTTTGCTGAAATCTTAGCCAAGCTGAAACCGTAATGACTGCCCTGCCCTGGTCACCATTTAAAATGATAGTGGTGATCCAATGATTTCATTGCATCCTGATTTGCACATGCTTCAAAAGCAAGTTTAAACACCAGTCAACAGCATTAGAGCGAGACATCAGTAAGCCACCTGACTGATTTGAAGGACTTGCTTACACGGTCTCAGCTGGACAGCTGGAGTTAAAATCACCCCTTGAGGCTTGAAATCAATGGAAATGAAAATTGGGTGAGGTACACCAAATGAATAATGGCTCCCCCATTGTGCTATACCATGAGAAATGGACTAGTATTTAGAGATTCTCCATACGTTATACCTTCATTGCTGTGGGTGATCTAATCAACCATTTGCAGTGAGCATTATTAGGATACACAGCTGGGAAATTTGGAGAAGTGAAACTTCTATCATTTTGTGTTAATAGTTTTCCACAGACATCTTTAAAAACTAAACAAAACAAAATGTTGCTATTAGTGTCGTTAAAATATAAATTATACAATATAATGCATAACCACAAAAAGAAAACCATGATTTTTATTTGCACTTTTGTTATTTTTAACTGTCAGTCATTTGATCCATTCTGATGAATGGCTTTCCTAAAACTAACTTACAATAAGGTGGTAGCTTTGGCTCAGTGGTATCACTCTTAGTTCTGTGTCAGGAAAGTTGTAGGTTCAAGCCTGATTCTGGAGACATGAACATCTACTCTATCTTGACATGTTGGTGCACTGTTGAGGGAGTACTGAACTGTCAGAGGTGCTGTCTTTCAGTTGAGATGTTAAACTGAGGTCATGATTGTCTTCTCACTTGGATGCTAAAAATGACCTTACATTACATGAAGAAGGATGGGGGAATTTGCCTGGTGACCTAGGCAACATTTATCCCTCAAACAACACAATCATTACTGTTTGTTGGATTGTGTTATGTGCAAACATTACGACATTTCCAAAGTCTCTGAAACATGTGTGCCCAGGTGTTCACTCCCAGGCCAAGTGCACAAAGAGGGGAGAACTCCTGGCTCTGCAAACCGAATCTCTAAAAATGGCCACTCGCAGGCAGCTCTGATTGTTGTTCAGAGGTGAGAGGGGTGGTGTTGGGGGTGGCTTGTGGGCCGGGATGGATTAGAAATCAGGCCTGCCACCCCTGGTATGAGTGTGGAGGCTGCTGGGTACAGAAGCAAGCTGTGTGAAAGCCTGCCTCTGTGCTCTGACACTGTATTGAATTAAATTTTAAAAAAAGATTAAAACAAAAAAAAAAGCCTGCCAGCTATGTGACAGTGACCATAGTAAACCATTCCTCTTCATCCTTCTTGATATATCTTCAGCCCCTGACAAGATTGACTCAGCATCCTCCTCCTAAGTTTCTTCTCCATCTTTGAAATGGCTGGAACTGTTCTTACCTGGTCCCATTCTTATCTATTGAATTGTAGTCAAGAGAATCATCTGCAATGGTTTCCCTTCTCACTCTCTCATTGTTACCTCTGGTGTCTCTCAGGAATCTATCCTTGGTCCCACTTATTTCTCATCATCCAAAAACACATCAACAGTTTCCACAGGTACATCCAACCCTACCTCACCTCCAGCTCTCCTGACTCCTCCACTGTCTCAGATTTGCCAGGCTGCTTATCTGATATCCAGTATTGGATAAGCAGTAATTTCCTCCAACTAAAAGACTGATGCCATTGTCTTTGGTCCCCAGAAAAAAATCCATTCCATGGTCATTGTTTGTATCCCTCTCCCTGGGAACTGTCTGAAAATGAGGTAGACCATTCGCAGTTGGGTTTAACTTTGAGATGTACCTCCAGCCACATATCCACTCCAACACAGGTCTGCCTACTTCCACTTCAGTATCATCTGACTTGCCTGTATCTCAACTCATCTGCTGCTGAAACCTCTATCCATGCCTTTGCTGTCTCTAATTATTCCAGTGCTCTCTTGTTCAGCTTCCCATTTTCCACTCTATATAAACTTGCACTCATCCAAAGCTATGGTGCCATATCTTAACTCACATCAATCCCTGTGCTGACTGGCCTACAGTAGCTCCTGGTTTGGCAATGCTTCAGTTTTAAAGTTCTCATCCTTGTCTTCAAATCCCTCCAAGGTCTTGTTCCTCTCTTTCACTGTAATCTCCTCCAGCACTAAAAGCCTACAAGATCTCTGCATTCATCCAATTCTGGCATCTTACATATTCCCAATTTTAATTGCTCCAACATTGATAGTTGTGCATTCAGCTGTTATTGTCCAAAGTTTTGGAAATCCCTCCCTAAGCGTCCCTGTCTCCACGTCTCTCCCATTCCATACAACTCACCCCTTTAAACTAGCTATCAGTTGTTTGTTCTTTTGTCTCTTTCTGTGACTTGGTGTCAAATTTTGATTGATAAGACTCCTGTGAAGTGTCTTGGTTCATTGTGTTAAAGGTGCTATCTCAATGGATGTTAATTTTGTAATGGAGGAGCGAAATGGGTGCTAATCCATGATCCCCATTTTGCTCTGGAATACTTTGAATCTGAACTTTCTCTATGATTTTGTTGCTATTGGCTAAAGAAAATGTAACAATGTTAATTACATGCATATAACTATCAGAAGGATTTGACACATATTTTCTTGAATAGTGTCAGGTGCAGAAATGGAGGAAGATTGACCCCATAGAAATCAAGTGTAGCTACATCATGAGTTGCCATGTAGATAATATGGGGGAGAAATTGGTTAACCTTTAACAACTGCACCTGGGATTGCAGTACATAATTAACCAGTGTCCATACATTACATTGCAAGCAACACTGTAATTCCACTGCCGACTCTGTGCACGTACACTTCCCGCACTGTTTACTGCTTATTTTCATTAGCAGGTTGCCTGATTTCGTGTGGTTGATGCTACTTCAAGAGGAAAAACATTGAGCAGGCAAAAAAGTGGTTGAAGTCAACTGGAAACTGAGTCTGTGCTCTCATACTTTCAGTGATGGTTGAGCATATGAGAGCGTGAGGGCCAAGGTTTTCAGACAATGCTCTGGAAGTCTTGGTGGAAGAGTTGGAAAGAAAAATTTTTCCTTTCCTCAGAGAGGCAGAAGGCCCCTCAGACAGAAGCTCAGGAGAAAGTAGGAACAAATAGAGATGGAGGTCAATGCAAGGTGTGTAGTTCCAATAATGTGGATGCAGTGCAAAAATGTGAGTACATATTTGAATGATATATCCCACCAACTGCTCCATTAGCATATTCACTGCTCAATTCTCTATATCCCATCACTCACCTACCAACAATCTATTAGTCAGTACTTAGCCCTAAAACTCAAGAGCTTTACATCACCCTTAGCACGTTGCAAGTCTTTAATGCTGGCACACACTGACAACCATTTGACCCTGACACATCACACAAATATGTTGCACTCCACTCATATCCTTTTCTCTTGTAGGAGAAGGTGAAGCACAGGAACAAGCAACAAGAAAGAACTGGTGGAGAATTAGTGTGCCTGCATGAAGGAGACTGTGTTAGCCATCATGGCAATAGTCTTTCCTCAAAATAATAAGGCTATGGCTTCAAACCCTACTATGGGCTGCAGCACATAACCAAGGCTGATACTGCAGTGCCATACAGAGGGCATGCTGCATTGTCAGAGGTGCCATCTTTCAGGTGAGGCATTGGTGTGACCTGCTCAGCTGAGTATACAGATTCCTTGGCAGTATTCAAAGGACTGCCTATTTGTCCAAGTACCTGGCATGAAGGATTGCCTTTGAGGTGCAGTAGAGGAGCACTGGGAACAACGATGTCAGTCTGGGGGAAGTCAATGAGAAGCCATCTCATGATCTATATGATTACTTGCTTGGGCCTGTCACAACATTGAATTGGTCACTGGCACTGGAAGTTTGAATGAGAGATATTGGAAGGTCAGCAAGCCTCTTGAGCTGCTATGGGGGTTAGATCCACTGGAAGCAATCCAAGAGGTTGTGTAGGCATTCCAGTTAGTAAAGCAGTCTGCACTGGGAGAGTACCACTGTCTTAAATCTCATAAACTGAGTAAAGGCTTCAGAGGTAAAGTAAAGAGAGGAGGAGTAATTACAAGAAGATTTCAATCCACAAAAGTTGTAGAAAGCAAAATAATATATTTTTCTTTATTTATTTACAGAATGTGGACTTCGCTGGCTGGGCCAGCATTTATTGCCCATCCCTAGTTGCCCTTGAGAAGGTGGTGGTGAGCTGCCTTCTTAAAACGATGCAGTCCATGTATACCCATAGGTACACCCATAGTGCTGTTAGGATGGGAGCTCCAGAGTTTTGACCCAGCGACAGTGAAGGAACAGTGATATATTTCCAAGTCAAGACGGTGAGTGACTTGGAGGGGAACTTCCAGGCGGTGGTGTTCCCACCTATCTGCTACCCTTGTCCTTCTAGATGGTAGTGGTCATGGGTTAAGAAGATGCTGCCTAAGGAGCCTTGGTGAATTCCCGTAGTGCATTTTGTAGATGGTAATAACTGCTGCTATTGGGCATTGGTGGTGGAGGGAGTGAATGTTTGTGGATGTGCTAACAATCAAATGGGCTGCTTTGTCCTGGATGGTTTCAAGCTTCTGCAGTGTTGTTGGAGCAGCATTCATCCAGGCAAGTGGGGAGTATTCCATCACACTCCTGACTTGTGCCTTGTAGATGGTGGATAGGCTTTGGGGATCAGGAAGTGAGTTATTCGTCGCACGATTCTTAGCCTCTGACCTGTTCTTGTAGCCACAGTATTTATATGGCTAGTCCAGTTCAGTTTCTGGTCAATGGTAACTCCCAGGATGTTGATAGTGGGGAATTAAGTGATGGTAATGCCATTGATGGGGCGATGGTTGGATTGTATCTTGTTGGAAATGGTCATTGTCTGACACTTGTGTGGCACGAATGTTACTTGCCGCTTGTCAGCCCAAGCCTGGATATTGTCCAAGCCTTGCTGCATTTGGACATGGGCTGCTTCAGTATCTGAGGAGTCGCAAATGGTGCTGAACATTGTGCAATCATCAGCGAACATCTCCATTTCTGACCATATGATGGAAGGAAGGTCATTGATGAAGCAGCTGAAGTTGGTTGGACCAACAACACTACCCTGAGGCAATCCTGCAGTGATGTGCAGCAGCTGAGATGACTGACCTCTGACAACCACAACCATCTTCCTTTGTGCTAGGTGTGATTCCAACCAGAGGAGAGTTTCACCCCCGATTCCCATTGACTCCAGTTTTTTTTTCCTTGATGCCACACTCATTCAAATGCTGCCTCGTTGTCAAGGTCAGTCACTTTTATCTCACCTCGGGAGTTCAGCTCTTTTGTCCATGTTTGAACTAAGGCTGTAATGAGGTAAAGAACTGAGTGGCCCTGGTGGAACCCAAACTGGGCATCAGTGAGCAGGTTATTGCTAAACAAGTGCCGCTTGGTAGCACTGTTGATGACCCCTTCCATTACTGATGATCGAGAGTAGAATGATGGGGCGGTAATTGGCCAGGTTGAACTTGTCCTGCTTTTTGTGTATAGGACATACCAGGGCAATTTTCCACATAGCCAAGTAGATGCCAGTCTTGTTGCTGTACTGGAACAGCTTGGCTAAGGGTGCAGCAAGTGCTGGAGCACAGGTCTTCAGTACTATTGCTGGAATATTGTCAGGGTCCACAGCCTTTGCAGTTTCCAGTGCCTTCAGCCGTTTCTTGATATCACCTGAAATGAATTGAATTGGCTGAAGACTGGCATCTGTGATGTTGGGGACCTCCAGAGGAGGCTGAGATGGATCATTCACTTGGCACTTCTAGCTGAAGATTGTTGCAAATGCTTCAGCCTTATCTTTTGCACTGATGTGCTGGGCTGCCCCATCATTCAAGATGGGGATATTAGTGGAACCTCCTCCTCCAGTGAGTTGTTTAATTGTCCACCACCATTTACAACTGGATGTGTAGAACTCCAGAGTATAGGTCTGATCCGTTGGTTGTGGGATCGCTTAGCCCTGTCTACCACTTGCTGCTTATGCTGTTTGGCATGCAAGTAGTTCTGTGTTATAGCTGCACCAGGTTGACACCTTATTTTTAGATATGTCTGGTGCTCTCCTGCACTCTTCACTGAACCAGGGTTGATCCCCTGGCTTGATGGTAATGGTAGAGTGGGGGATACGCCGGGCCATGAGGTTACAGATTGTGTTTGAGCACAATTCTCCTGCTGCTGATGGCCCACAGTGCCTCATGGGTGTCCAGTCTTAAGTTGCTAGATCTGTTCGAAATCTGAATAGTGCCACACAACACGATGGAGGGTATCCTCAATGTGAAGGCAGGACTTCATCTCCACAAGGACTGTGCAGTGGTCACTCCTACTGATACTGTCATGGACACATGCATCTATGGCAGGCAGGTTGGTGAGGATGAGGTCAAGTATGTTTTTCCTTCTTGTTGGTTCCCTCACCTCACAGACCCAGTGTCTCAGCTATGTAATTTAGGATTCAGCCAGCTCAGTCAGTGCTGGTGCTACCGAGCCATTCTTGGTGATGGACATTGAAGTCCCCCACCCAGTGTACATTCTGCACCTTGCCACCCTCAGTGCTTCCTCCAAGTGGTGTTCAACATGGAGGAGCACTGATTCATCAGCTGAGGGAGGATGGTACATGGTAATCAGCAGGAGGTTTCCTTGCCCATGTTTGACCTGATGCCATGAGACTTCATAGAGTCCAGAGTTGATGTTGAGGGCTCCCAGGGCAATTCTCTCCCATCTATATATCACCCCTGCTGGGCCTGTCCTGCCGCTGAACAGGATATACCCAGGAATGGTGATGGTAGTGTCTGGGACATTATCTGTAAAGTAGGATTCCATGGGGATGACTGTTGTTTGACTAGTCTGTGAGGCAGCTGTCCCAGTTTTGGCCCAAGCCCCCTAGATGTTAGTAAGGAGGACTTTGCAGGGTCTACAGGGCTGAGATTGCCGTTGTCATTTCCGGTGCCTAGGTCGATGCTGGGCAGTCCATCCAGTTTCATTCCTTTTTTGTGACTTTGTAGCAGTTTGTTAATATTGAGTGGCATTTTTGAGGGCATTTAAAAGACAAGCACATTGCTGTGGGTCTGGAGTCACATGTAGGCCAGACCAGGTAAGGATGCCAGATTTCCTTCCCTAAAGACCATTAGTGAGCAAGATAGGTTTGAACAACAAGTGACAATGGTTCCATGGTCATCATTAGACTTCCAATGCCAGATTTTGTTTATTGAGTTCAAATTCCAACATCTGCCATGGTGGGATTCAAACCCGGGTCCCCAGAGCATTCCTCTGGGTCCCTGGATTACTAGTCCAGTTACAGTAGCACTACGCCATCGCCCCCACCCCCCCCCCCATCATCATGAAGAAACTACCATCTCAGTCTATCCAGAAAAACATGTACAATCTCAATCTATTCAGAGCAGTGTGTGCCATCTCAATCTAACCAGACGAGTGTGTACCATCTCAATCTAACCAGACGAGTGTGTGCCATCTCAATCTATACAACCAGTATGCACCATCTCAATCTAACCAGACCAGCCTGTACCATCTCAATCTATCCAGACCAGCATGTACCATCTCAATCAATCCAGACCAGTGTGTACCATCTCAATCAATCCAGACCAGCATGTACCATCTCAATCTATCCAGACCAGCATGTATCATCTCAATCTAACCAGACCAGCGTGTACCATCTCAATCTATCCAGACCAGCATGTACCATCTCAATCTATACAACTAGTGTGCACCATCTTAATCTATCCAGACCAGCATGTATCATCTCAATCTAACCAGACCAGCGTGTACCATCTCAATCTATCCAGACCAGGGTGTACCATCTCGATCTATTCAGACCAGCAAATACCATCTCAGTCTATCCAGACTGACATGTATCATCTTAACTATAGCAACAACTTGTATTGATATAATGCCTTTAAGAAAGTAATATGTTCCTGTGCATTTCACAGGAACGTTATCAAGCACAATTTAGCACTGAGTCACATCCACTGATATTGGGGCAAATGACCAAAATCTTGGCTTATGAGGTGGAGGAATGGAAGGAAGGGGTTGAAGATGTTTAAGGAGGGTGTTTTAGAGCCTGCATGTCTTCCGGTAATGTGAATAATGCACGGCAGCCGGAATCGAACTTCATCTGTGTTTACAGATAAAAGAATGTTGATGAGCACATGAGCATTGTAATGTGTGATATTACTTTTTGCTAGGTTTTACACTCTTTTGAATCTGATGAAAGCAATAATCCTAAACCATTGGCTAGGCAATAGTACACTGATATGCCTTGATTAGGGTTACTGTTCTGTTATGCATTCTAGCTCTCAGCCAAATACTTTGAGGAAACCCAGAAATATCTGTGAGGAAACTGAGATCTCACTGTACCCTAAACCCTGAATGGAAAATGGTACACTGGTATATTAACACGCTATGTCAATGCACCATGCCAGTTTTAACTTTTTTTTCCTTCTGGCATAAAAATTCCATTGCAGTCAATAAAGTCTTAGATGAACATTAATGCACTTCAAACAGAATAAATAGATATGCACTTACTGCATTGATACAATTTGTTTATCTTTAAAACATCTATTTCACTGAGCCCAGGAGCAAATCCAATAGGTATGTTTGGGTTTCTTTTTGCAACTATGGTAGGCTGCGTGCTTTTGGCGAAATAATACTTGCAATCAAAAGTAAGTTGAATTTTCAAAAAACATCAATTTTTTTGTTCTGCATGCAATGCTTAAAACCATTCTCCAATAGTTGTGTTACTCTAGAAAATTATTTCTGTATGGATTGCATTAGCTATCATTTGTAAATGAAAAATCAATGGAGGTATTTTCTGTCCAAACTCAAACAAGTTCTCCCTCCACCTGGACCCCTCCCTCTGGATTCTTACCTTCTCTTGATCTTTTCATTGAGAACTGTTCTCTCAGGTCCAACCTGGACATTGTCATCAAACCTGCTGACAAGGATGGTGCTGTTGTTGTCAGGCGCACTGACCTCTACCTCACAGAGGCTGAGCATCAACTTGCAGACACTTCCGCCTACCTCCCCCTGGACCATGACCCCACCACTGAACATCAAGCCATTGTTTCCAGGACTGTTACTGACCTCATCTCCTCTGGAGATCTTCCTCCCACAACTTCCAACCTCATAGTCTCCCAACCTCGGACCCTACCTTCTACCTCCTACCCAAAATCCACAAATAGGACTGTCCTGGCAGACCGATCGTGTAAGCCTGTTCCTGCCCTATGGAACTCATTTCTTGCTATCTTGACTCCATTCTCTCTCCCCTTGTCCAGTCCCTTCCCACCTACATCCATGATTCCTCTAACATCCTACATCATATCAACAATTTCCAGTTCCTTGGCCCCAACCGCCTCCTCTTCTCCATGGACGTCCAATCTCTCTACAGCTCCATCCCCCACCGGGATGGTCTGATGACTCTCTGCTTTTTCCTCGAACAGAGGTCTGCACAATCCCCATCCACCACTACTCTCCTCCGTCTAGCTGAACTTGTTCTCTCACTGAACAATTTCTCCTTAAACTCCTCTCACTTCCTCCAAATAAAAGGTGTGGCTATGGGTACCCGCATGGGTCTCAGTTATGCCTGTCTCTTTATGGGGTATGTGGAACATTCCTTGTTCCAGTCCTATTCCAGCCCCCTCCCACAACTCTTTCTCCGGTACATCGATGATTGCTTCGGTACTGTGTCATGCTCTCATCTGGACCTGGAAAAATTGATCAATTTTGCTTCCAATTTCCACCCCTCCATCATTTTCACATGGTCTATCTCTGACACTTCCCTTCCCTTCCTTGACCACTCTGTCTCAATTTCTGGTGATCGACTGTCCACCAATATCCATTACAAGCCTATCGACTCCCACAGCTACCTTGACTACAGCTCCTCACACCCTGCTTCCTGTAAGGACTCCATCCCATTCTCTCAGTTCCTTCACCTCCATCGCATCTGTTCTGATGATGCCACTTTCAAAAACAGTTCCTCTGACATGTCTTCCTTCTTCCTTAACCGAGGTTTTCCACCCTCAGTGGTTGACAGGGCCCTCAAACGTGTCTGGCCCATCTCCTGCGCATCCGCCCTCACACCTTCCTCTCCCTCCCAGAACCATGATAGGTATGCCTAGTGCTTGGTAGGGGTGGGAAAAGAAAAACTATATAAATTATCGGAAAAAAGGGGCATCGGAAAGGGGTGAGGATGTTCTCACTTATCACCCCAGCAGTGTCTGCATTCAAAGGATCATCCGCCGCCATTTCCACCAACTCCAGAAAGATGGCACTGCCAAACACATCTTCCCTTCACCCCTCCACGTCATTCCGCAGGGATCATTTCCTCTGGGACACCCTGGTCCACTCCTCCATCACCCCCTACACCTCAACCCCCTCCCATGGCTCCTTCCCATGTAACCACAGAAGGTGCAACACCTGCCCCTTTACTTCCCCTCTCCTCACTGTCCAAGGGCCCAAACACTCCTTTCAAGTGAAGCAGCATTTCACTTGCACTTCCCTCAATTTAGTCTACTGCATTCGCTGCTCCCAATGAGGTTTCTTCTACACTGGAGAGACCAAACACAGACTGGGTGACCATTTGCAGAACATCTTCGGTCTGTCCACAAGCATGACTCAGACCTCCCTGTCGCTTGCCATTTCAACACTCCACCATGCTCTCATGACCACATGTCCGTCCTTGGCTTGCTGCATTGTTCCAGGGAAGCTCAACACAAACTGGAGGAACAACACCTCATCTTCCGACTAGGCACTTTCTGGACTGAATATTGAGTTCAACAATTTTAGATCATGAACTCTCTCCTCCATCCCCACCCTCTTTCCGATCCCCCTTTTTTCTGATAATTTATATAGATTTTTCTTTTCCCAACTATTACCATTATTTTTAAATGTATTTCCATCCATTGTTTTATCTCTACCTTTTAGCCTATTTCGATCCCTTTCCCCCCACCCCACCCCCACTAGGGCTATCTTTATCTTGCTCGTCCTGCTTTCTACCCTTACTGTCACCACCTATTATCACATTCCTTACATAATATCACTGCCTTCAACACCTCTTTGTCCTTTTGTCTATGACATCTTTTGGTTATCTCCACCTAACAAAAAGCTAGGTTCCACCGAAGTCTCTGCACTGGTGGAGGGTGTGGGTGAGCGCTGTGACGGGACTTCAAGGAGGGTGCCTCCAGATTCCTCTTCAGAGGTTTCTTCGGGGATTGATTGGAGGTCCTGGGTCATGGACTCCATTGGCTGTTTCCCAGATATGCCTGCAAAAGCAAAGCAGTGGGCTGTGAAATAGGACACATCACTCGCAGCATGCTTGATGGATGTTGCACTGCTGGATCCTCACTTGGCAGAGCACCGCCAAACTCACCATCAGCACAGAACAGTCCAGATCCTCACTGGCCAGCTGGATGGGTCTGTTTTCAAAGTCCATGAGGGCCTTGATTTCAGGCATTCCTCCACCAGTCTGCGACCTCTCCCTCTTGCTGTGAGCCAGCTTGTTCTGCATAAATAGAGATGGAGAGAGAGTAAGCAGGTTTCCTGCCATGCTGGATGATAAATATGCCTGGCATGTGTGGGTAGTGAGTGGTCCTATGGACGGGATGAAGCCAATGAAGGTGTGAGAGAGTGAATGGTGATGTCCCTTGAACCAACAGTGAGTGAAGGTCCTGTGGATGTGTGATGGGTTTGTGAGTGTGTGAGTTGAGAGTGATGAGAAGAGTGACTTACCCTGGCGGAATGAAGGAGATCATTTATCCTCTTGCAGCACTTGATGACTGTTCTCTGTTGCAGGGTATTGACGCTGACCACCGCTGCTACCACCTCCCAAGCCAGATTGGTGATATTGCTGCCCATCTGGCAACCAGAGTGGGGTTGGAGGGCATTACGGTGGGCCTCCACTGCATCCAAAAGGTTCTCGAGGGACGCGTCATTAAAATGGGGGCTGCAGTCCTTTTGTCTTTCGGGGCCATGTCTTCCATGCAGCAGTCGTGGGCTGGAAGCACTGAGAGGTGTGCATGTGGCTGTACTTTAAATATGGCGTCCGGAGTGATGATGTGGAGCGGTGATGGCGTGCTGGGCGATTGCGAGCTTGCCTGCCATTGAAACAGCGTGTTTCCTGGGAATGCATAATTAATGTGGCGGGTTTGGGCCAGTATAGCATGAGAAGCCGCCATTGTGGCCGGCAGGTAAAACATCATTTTTTCCACTTAGTGCAAATCTGGGGTGATTCCACCCAAAGGCAGACATCCTTAGGATTCTTCAGCCTGAGGACTTCGAGTGAAGCCCACATTGCACCTTCAGTTACACAAATCTGTATTTTCTTTAGCCTGTTTACTTGCTGTGGTTGATGTGAACATATATTTACTAACTACGAGAAGGACTGGCTTCATACTTAATGTAAGTACTTGGATCTGTTGCAGAATTTCATTTGAGAATGTAAACCAAGAACTGATAATTGGATCTGTCAATAAAATTCTGTGGAGAAGCAGAATCAATATTGGCCTGAATTGGTAGAGTTTGAAATATATAACTGTTGGTGACTTGTTTCTACTCACCAAATGTAACTAATCTTGTGTGTTCAAGTTTTCTTTTGTTAATAGATGTTTTAATTTAATATTTAAAATCTCCAAAAGTGGTGGAATCTTTGCTTCTGACTTCAGTGCACATACCTTCTCACAATAAAAATACAAATTGCAAATTGTTGCAATAGCTTGGCCAAGTTTCCCTTTGGGATTTGGTCAGCCCGGCAATTAACCATGACACATAAGGCCATAACACATGGCTGCAAAACCTGGCTGTTTGGTGCCTTGGTTTTGGCATTACGGGTGCCATTTTGAGTCCAAAATGGTGTCCGCACCACAACATATTTCTGGTATGAGTTGTGTCAGATTCCATTTTGAGTATGTCAGTAGCGCAGGCATTGAAAGCTTGTGCTACAATTATGCAGCGTTGCCAGAACATGACATCAGTCAGTATGTAATGCTGATGTGACACTAGCATTACCATTATCAACCTCAAGGCTCCAGCTAACACCTTCTTTTAACCTTGTACAGTTGAACATACATTCAGCAGCAGAAAAAAAAATCACTACCACCCCTATTTAAAGAGGGCATCACTTTCAACTTAGTTGCTGATTATTCCTACTGGCTATTTCTGAGTTGGTGTTTCGAGGTTTGTACTGCTACTTAAATTTGCTCAGCTCTACAGGGAATGATGTTGCATGTAATGAAGGCTTTGGATCTGATTTCAAGGGTTCTCCTCAGGCTTCTTGCTCCTAGCCTGGGCGCAATAGTTTCTATTTAACTTGGCCTGCAACATGACAGGAGTAATGAGCTAAGGCAACTAGAGTAGGGAAAACTGCTTGAAGAGGGATGAAGATGAGGGGGTGAAGGAAAGTGAGCAGGAAACCATATCCACCCATAGTCTTCAGAGAGGAATTCACTTACCTTATCTCAGCGAGGAACAACCTGTATGACATCTCCATTTCACTCAGGAGGCAGTCAGAACTGCAACCTTAAAGCAGGGCAAGGACAGCATTACCAGTGGCTTTGAAGGAGATCATGGCCATGAGTTTTTTCATGCAGGCTCCTTCCAGGCTGGAGCAGATTTATGACATCTTGTTGCTTACCACCGACTATTATATAAGGGAAGTCGCTGAGGCTTTGTATGCTCAGAAAGCTAATGCATTTTATTCTCTTTCCAGAAAAAAGGAGGTAAAGTGAGTATGTGTCTTTTGCCCAGATTGCAGCTTGTTTTGGGATCCTATGAAGAAGGTATTTGATAAAGTCCCTCACAAGAGACTATTTGCTAACATTGAAGCCTATGTAATTGAGGGCAAATTATTGACCTGGTTAGGAAATTGGCTGAGTGAAAGATCATAAGACCATAAGACATAGGAGCAGAAATTAGGCCATTTGGCCCATCAAGTCTGCTCCGCCATTCAATCATGGCTGATAAGTTTCTCAGCCCCATTCACCCACCTTCTCCCTGTAACCTTTGATCCTCTTACCAATCAAGAACCTATCTATCTCCGTCTTAAATACACTCAATGACCTGGCCTCCATAGCCTTCTGTGGCAATGAATTCCATAGATTCACCACTCTCTGGCTAAAGAAGTTTCTCCTCAACTCTGTTCTAAATGGTCTTCCCTTTACTCTGAGGCTGTGCCCTCGGGTCCTAGTCTCTGCTACTAATGGAAACATCTTTCCCACGTCCACTCTATCCAGGCCTTTCAGTATTCTGTAAATTTCAATCAGATCCCCCTTCATCCTTCTAAACTCCATCGAGTATAGACCCAGATTCTTCAAACATTCCTCATATGTTAAGCTTTTCATTCCTGGGATCGTTCTCGTGAACCTCCTCTGGACCATCTCCAGGGCCAGAACATCCTGCCTGAGATTTGGGGCCCAAAATTGCTCACAATATTCTAAATGTGGTCTGACCAGAGCCTTATAAAGCCTCAGCAGCACATCCCTGATTTTATATTCTAGTCCTCTTGAAATAAATGCCAACATTGCAATTGCCTTCCTAACTACTGCGTCAACCTGCAAGATAACTTTAAGAGAATCCTGGACTAGGACTCCCAAGTCCCTTTGCACTCCAGATTTCTGAATTCTCTCCCCATTTAGAAACTAGTCTGTGCCTCTATTCTTCCTACCAAAGTGCATGACCTCACGCTTCCCCATGTTGTATTCCATCTGCCAGTTCTTGCCTATTCTCCTAACCTGTCCAAATTCTTCTGTAGCCTTTCCACCTCCTCAATACTACCTGTCTCTCCACCTATCTTTGTATCATCTGCAAAGTTAGCCAGGATGCCCTCAGTTCCTTCATCTAGATCATTAAAGTATAAAGTGGTCCCAACACTGACCCCTGCGGAATTCCACTAGTCACTGAATGCCATCCTGAGAAGGACCCCCTTATCCCCACTCTCTGCCTCCTGCCAGACAGCCAATCTTCTATCCATGCCAGTACCATACATAGGAAGAAAGTAATTAAATTAAGTAAATAACACAAGTAACAATGGCAGGAGAGGTGTTATGTTGCAGCTGTGGAGTGTGGCTTTTGGACACCATGGAGATCTGGACAAACACTTCTGCAGAAAGTGTAAGCAGCTAGAAGAGTTCTGGATCAAGATTACTGATCTGGAACCCAAACTACAAACACTGTGCAACATAAGGGAGGGGGTGAAATACCTAGACACTTCACTCCAGAAGACAGTTACACCTCTTAGAACAGGGTCACCTGTTTGTTCAGCGATGAGGGGCAGGAGGATGTGACCATGAGTGAGACAGTTAAAGGAACTGAGCAGATAATAGTGAAGGAGCCTCAGACTTTGCAATTGTCAAACAGGTTTGAGGTGCTCACCTCAGGTGGATGAGGTGGATGAAAGTGAGATCTGCAAGGTTGATGAGCAAGCTGGCCATGGCACCATGGTACAGGAAGCTGTTCAAGCCGAAGGAGCTAACAGGAATGTAGAGGTATTAGGGGACAGTATAGTGAGTGGGGTTGACAATGTTCTTTGCAGCAACAAGCAAGAACCCAGATGGCTGCATTGCCAGCTAAGTGCCAGGGTTTGGAACATCTGCTCAGGGCTGGAGAGGAACATGCAGTGGGAGGGAGTGGATCCAGTCGTTGTGGTCCATGTAGGTACCAATGACATAGGCAGGACCATGAAGGAAGGTCTACATAGTCAGTATGAGGAGCTAAGCACCTAATTAAGAAGCAGAAACTCAAAAGGAATAATCTCTGGATTATTAGCTGAGCCACATGCAAATTAACATTAGAGAGATCAATGAGTGGCTCAAAGACTGATGTGGGAGAAATAGGTTCCAGTTTGTGGGATACTGGCACCAGTAGTGGGGAAAGTGGGGGCTGTACCATTGGAATGGTGTATATCTGAACTGTGCTGGGACAAATGCTCTTGCAAATCACTTAACTAGGGAAGCAGAAAGGGCCTTAAACTAAACAAGAAGGGTGAGTGATCAAGCTTGTGTAGATGTAGCAAATCAGGAGGTAGGGTCAAGGCAGGAGAGCAAAATAGTAATATGGGAAATGAGGGTCCCAACTTCAGGGTTTTACCTTTTTATCTTTCTGAAAACTTGCTCACTTTGGGCCCTTGAGAGTCCATGACAAATTAAATATTTTCTGCATCAGTGGCAATGCATACATTCATGTTATAGGAATTTTCTTCATTTGGTTGCAGACACAGCCAGAAAGAACTAAAATCCCCAGAAATCTGTGCATCCACTACTGTATCGATCGGCACGTGATGTATAAGTAACAGACAAAAATATGATTGCTGGGGCTTAATTACAACTCTAAACTTAATATTATGTTGTCACGTCTTATGCACAATTCATTACTATATATAATTTCTCATGATCCCATGATCTGCAGCCACAACTGAGGATACGACCAGCAGTTTGGAACTGCTGTTTTAGGTGGTAGAGTCTGTTAGTTTGGAAAGTGCTGGCAAAGAAGCCTCGTCAGCTGCTGCACTGCAGCTTGTAGATGGTATGTACTGCTGCCAGTGTGCACCAGGGGTGAATATTTAAGGAGGTGTGTGGATGTCAACAAGCAAGTTTTTGTCCTGGATGTGTCAAGCTTCTTAAGTGTTATTGGACCCATAATCATCCAGGCAAGAGGGGAGTATTCCATCACATTCCTGACTTGTAGTTAGTGGACAAGCTATGGGGAGTCAGGAGGTGAGTTACTCATCGCAGGATTCCGAGACTCTGACCTGCTCTTGTAACCACAATATTTATATGACTAGTCTAGTTCAATTTCTGGTCAATGACAACCCCTAGGATGTTGATAGTGAGGGGTTCAGCGATGGCAATGCCATTGAATGTCAAGGGGCGATGGGTAGATTCTCTCCTATTGGAGATGGTGATGGTTAGATTCTCTCCTATTGGAGATGGTCATTGCCTGGCACTCATGTGGCTCAAACGTTACTTGCCATTTGTCAGCCCAAACCTGGATATTGCCCAGCTTTTGCTGCATTTGGGCATGGGCTGCTTCAGTATCTGAGGAGTTGTGAATGGTGTTGAACTTGTGCAATCATCAGCGAACATCCCCACTTCTGACCTTATGATGCAGGGAAGGTCATGAGGAAGCAGCTGAAGATGGTTGGGCCTAGGACACTACCCTGAGGAACTCCTGCAGTGATGTCCTGGAACTGAGGTGATTGACCTCCAACAACCACAACCATCTAAAGTTGGAAACAGGGAGTAGTAATGAGACTAGAAGGCAGGAGAAACAAAGCAGAGTATTGAGTATGCTTTGAATGCAGAACGATGTCAAAAAGACAAAGTTAAGGGCACTCTACCTGAATGCTCGCAGCATTTGCAATAAGGTAGGTGATCTAAAGGCACAAATATACAAATAGAGGGGTATGATATAATTGCCATTACAGAAACATGGCTGCCTAGTGACCAAGACTGGAAACTGAATATTCAAGGATATTAGAAAGGACAGACACGAACGAAACGGAGGTGGAGTTGCATTGATTATAAGGGATGGGATCTGTGCATTAGTAAGGGAAGATCTCAGATTGGAAGAACAATGTGTGGAATCTGTTTGGGTGGAGCTAAGAAACAGGGCAGCAGACATTAGTTGGAGTTGTTTATAGGTCACCAAATAGTAATGGTAATGTGGGGCGTGGTATTAATCAGGAAATGAGAGAAGCATGTAGCGTGGGTAACTTCAATCTGCATATACACTAGGTAAACTAATTGAGCACTAATGCTATAGGAGACGAGTTTCTGCAGTGTGTTAGGGCTGGTTTTCTAGATCAGTATGTTGAGGAGCCAACTAGAGGACAGGTTTTTTAGTATTATGTAATGAAAAAGGGCTAATTAATAATCCTGTTGAAAAAGAACCTTTAGGGATGAGTGACCACAATATGATGGAACATTACATTATGTTTGAAAGTGAAGTCTGAAGCCAGGGTATTAAAGTTGAATAAAGGAAATTATGAAGCCATGAGGGACAAATTGGCTGAAGCGGATTGGGAAAATACATTAAAAGGTATGACTGTACATAGGCAATGGATAGTCTTCAAAGAACTATTACATGGCTTACAGCACCTATACATTCCTTCGAGGTGCAAAAACCCAAAAAAAGTCAGTCAAGCATGGTTGACAAAGGAACTTAAGGATTGTATAAGATTAAAAGAAAAGGCTTATAAAGTTGCCAGAAATTGTAGTAAAGCTGACGATTGGGAGGTTTATTGAATACAGCAAAAGAAAGCCAATAAACTGGTAAAGAAAGGGAGAATAGAATATGAATGCAATCTAGCAAAAAACATAAAAACAGACCATAAAAGCTTCTCCAGGTTTGTAAAAAGGAAGCTTTTGGCTAAGACAAATGTGGGTCCATTACAGGCAGAGTTAGTAGAATTCATAATGGAAAATAGAGAAATGGCAGGGAAGTTAAATGATTACTTTGGCCAGAATCTTCGGGTCGGCGAGTAGGGATGGGCCCCACTCGCCAACGCATAAAATGACGTGGTGATGTCGGGCATGCATTCCAACATCCCGCGTGTCATTCAGATCTTCAGTTTGGTGGTCGCGCAGCCCGCCAAACTATCAAAGGCCTATTAAGGCCATTTAAAAACTAATTAAAGTTATTAACTGAGCTGCCACAGGAGGGATGAGGTTTCATGAAGGGTTTATAAATTAAATACATTTTTTATTAAAATTCATTGACACTGTCACATGAGAGGGCATGTCTTAAAAAACTTTTTTCTCTTTATCAAAATTTTTGAAAAGCAAACTAATCTCCTTGAGGCAGCTCTGTGCCTCAGGGAGATCTCTGTGCTCTTTCGCACACATGCACATGAAGGAGCGCAGGCCCTGACTCAGCCTACTCCCCCCTCCCACACAGGGAGCGCTGAGCGCTGAGCCTTAATTGGCCTGCCATGCAAAATGGCAGCATGCAGCCGATCACAGAGGTGATTGGCTATGCGCCTGCCCAGACTCCCAATGGGGAGAAAATTCTCCCCTTTGGTCTGTCTTTACTGAGGAAGATACAGGAAATCTCCCAGATTTAGAGATCCAAGGGACTAGGAAGAATGAGGAGTTGAAGGAAATTTGTATAAGTAAGAAGGTTGTATTGGAGAAATTAACGGGGTTGGAAGTTGATAAGTCCCCGGACCTTATATTCTGCCTCCTAGAGTGTTGAAAGGGGTTGTTACAGAGATAGTGGATCCAATGGTAATCATCATCCAAAGTTCTATAGATTCTGGAATGATTCCTGAAGATTGGAAAGTAATAAATATCACCTCACTACTTAATAAGGGAGGGAGGGAGAAACCATGGAACTACAGACCTGTCGGCCTTACATCAGTAGCAGGGAAAATGCTAGATTCTATTATTAAGGAGGTAATAAATGGATACTTGGATAATCATGATCTGATTGGGCATATTCAGCGTGGGTTTGCGAATGGGGAATTGTATTTGACAAACTTGTTGGAGTTTTTTTGAGGATGTTACTAACAAATTGATAAAGGAAAGTCGATGGATGTAGTATACTTGGATTTTCAGAAGGCTTTTGATAAAGTCCCCCATAGGAGGTTGATTAGCAAAATAAAAGCACATGGGGATAGGAGGCAATATACTGACATGGATTAAGGATTGACTAACAGGTAGAAAACAGAGAGTAGGAATAAACGGATCATTCTCTTGTTGGCAGGCTGTGACTAGTGGGGTACTGCAAAGATCAGTACTTGGGCCCCAGCTGTTCACAATATATATTGATGATTTGGATGTGGGGACCAAATGTAATATTTCCAAGCTCGCGGATGATACAAAGCTAGACAGGAAAGTGTGTTTTGAGGAAGATGTAAAGCGACTACATGAGGATTTAGACAGACTTAGCGAGTGGGCAGATGGAATATAACATGGAAAAACGTGAGGTTATACACTTTGGTAGAAGGAACAGATGTTCAGGGTATTTCCTAAATAGTAAGAGATTAGAAAATGTTGATGTACAAAGGGACCTGGGTGTCCTTGTTCACAAGTCACTGAAGGTTAACATGCAAGTGCAGCAGGCAATTAGGAAGGCTAATGGAATGTTAGCCTTTATCGCAAGAGGGTTTGAGTACAGGAGCAGTGAAGTCTTGCTTCAATTGTATAAACGCTTGGTTAGACTGCACCTGGAGTACTGTATGCAATTTTGGTCCCCTTACCTCAGAAAGGATATTATTGCCATAGAGGGAGTGCAATGAAGGTTCACAGACTTGTTCCGGGGATGGCAGGACTGTCTTATGAAGGGAGTTTGGGTAAACTAGGCCTGTATTCTCGAGAGTTTCGAAGAATGAGAGGTGATTTTGTAGGTGAAACCTACAATGTAATATTTCCAAGCTCGCGGATGATACAAAGCTAGACAGGAAAGTGTGTTTTGAGGTGAAACCTACAAAATACTTAAAGGGATAGACAGGGTAAATGCAGGAAAGTGTTTCCACTGGCTTGGGAGTCTCAAACCAGGGGACACAATTTCAAAATTAGGGGGAAGTCACTTAGAACTGAGATGATGAAAAATTTCTTTTCTCAGAGGGTTGTGGATCCTTGGAATTCTCTAACCCAGAGGTCTGTGGAAGCTCAGTCATTGAATATGTTTAAGGTAGAGACTGATAGATTTCTGATTAACAATAACGGAAAGGCTTATGGGGATAGTGTGGGTAAAAGGCATTGAAGTGCTCGTCAGCCATGATTATGTTGGATGGTGCAACAGGCTCGATGGGCTGAATAGCCTTCTTCTGTTCCTATGTTCCCACGTATTCACTCCCTCTGTTTTCCCATTCATTCTTTCCTTTCCAACTCTATCTCTCTCTTCTTTCCCACAGTAGCAGCAGGTTGTACCATCTACAAGATGCACTGCAGAAAGTCACCAAGACTCCTTAGGCAGCACATTCCAAACCCACAACCACTACCATTTAGCAGGACAAGGGCAGCAGATACATGGGAACACCACCACCTGGAAGTTCTCCTCCAAGTCATCCTCCATCCTGACCTCCAAAGATATTGAAGGAAGTGAAATTAGAAATTGCAGGGGCACTGGCCATAATCTTTCAGTCTTATCTAGACTCAGGAGAGGTGCCGGAGGACTGGAGAATTGCAAATATTACACCTTTGTTCAAAAACGGTTGTAAGGATAAGCCCAGCAATTACAGACCAGTCAGTTTAACTTCAGTGGTGGGCAAGATTCTAGAAACAATTATTCGGATAGAATTAGTAGCCATATGGAAAAATATGGGTTGATAAGAAAGAGCCAGCATGGATTTCTAAAAGACAAATTGTGTTTAACTAACTTGGAGTTTTTTGAAGAGGTAACAGAAAAGGTCGATGAGGGTAATCCTGTTGATACGGTGTACCTGGACTTTCAAAAGGCATTTGATACAGTGCCACACAACAGACTTGTGAGCAAAGTTATTTTTCATGGAATAAAAGGGACTGTAGCAACGTGGATACAAAATTGGCTGAAAAATAGGAAGCAATGGATATTTTTCGGACTGGAGGAAGGTTTGTAGTGGGGTTCCCCGGGGTCGGTATTGGGACCCTTGCTTTTCCTGATATATATTAATGATCTAGATCTTGGTATGCAGGGGACAATTTCAAAGTTTGCGGGTGATACGAAACTTGGGAGTGTTATAAACTGCGAGGAGAACAGCATAGAACTTCAAAGGTTGTTGGCGTGGACAGATAGGTGGCAGATGAAGTTCAATGCAGAGAAGTGTGAGGTGATGCATTTTGGTTGGAAGAACATGGACAGACAATATAAAATAAGGGGTGAAATTTTGAAGGGGGTGCAGGAGCAGAAAGATCTGGGTGTGTATGAGCATAGATCATTGAAGGTGGCAGGACAGATTGAGAGAATGTTTAATAAAGCATATAGTATCCTGGGCTTTATTAATAGGGATATAGAGTACAAGAGTAAGGAGGTTTTGCTGAATTTACGTAAGATGCGCGTCAGACCTCAGCTGGAATATTGTGTACAGTTCTGGGCACCACATTATAGGAAGGATGTGAACACACTGGAGAGAGTGCAGAAGAGGTTTACAAGAATGGTTCCGGGGTGAGAAACTTCAGCTATGAGGATAGATTGGAGAGGTTGGGGCTGTTCTCCTTGGAGAGAAGAAGGCTAAGAGGACATTCGGCAGAGATGTTCAAAATCATGAGGGATCTGGACAGAGCAGATGGGGAGAAGCTATTCCCACTTGTAAAAGGATCAAGAACAAGAAGGCACAGATTTAAAGTGATTCGCGAAAGAAGCAAATGTGACGTGAGAAAAAAAAATCACAAACAAGTTGTTTGGGTGTAGAATGTGCTGCTGGAAGTGTGGTGGAGGCAGGTTCAACTGAGGCATTCAAGAGGGCATTAGATGATTGTTTGAATAGAAACAATGTGCAGGGATAATGGGAAAAGTCAAGGCAATGACACTAGATCACAGTGCTCATTTGGACAGCCAATGCAAACATGATGGGCTGAATGGCTTCTTTCTGTGGCATTAAAATTCTGTAATTCTGAGATTATTCAATGCATGTCTACTTTATCCATGAAGTATATGTAATGTATAATTAGGCATCCATCTACTCTCCTGCAATATTGAGAAAATATGTCAGGACTTTATCAGTGTGAAAACTTCATCCTCTTCAGCTAAAAAAGAATTGTAAAAACCATATAACCCTGGACTAAAATGTATTACATTTTTGACTATTTTCTGTTTCAGTTTATAACATTTAGTGAGTAAACCATTAAGGCAAACAGTTTTAACAGGACGTCAACCCAATTAACTTACCAAAATTTGATTTAAAAATATAAGGTATGTAAACAATTCCATCACTAGCACGAGACCATAAGCAACCTGAAAAACCATTTGGGCATTTTTTGGCACTCCTATACATATCAACTTTAACATCTCCACCTACAATGTGTTTCCAGACACCAGTGTTTTCTGTAAAAGAGAAATTTAAATACATCAAGTAAAATACAAAATTCTACAACTGTTGAAAAAAATTAAAATGGAAAGGGATAGTATAAACTGAATTTGTGCACTGATTAGGAATCAATAATTACACATACATTTTCGTCCATTTATATGTTTAGTGCTTTAATGAAAGTTGGCATCCTAAATATTGCCTTCATAGAGAGTACAACATTGGGTTATCTACCCTATGGGGCTTTAATTTCCTATTCCTAAGAGCTTAGGAGCACCGTCTGGGACAAAAGTGAGCCATTTAGCCCACTGAGCCTGTTCTGCCATTCAATGAAGTCACAGCTGATCTGTGACCTAACACCATATAATCCCAAAACAGCTGCAGCAAACACAGTTAGTCAGTATAGGAGATGAACCGGCAATGGTGAGTTTATTAGCACCATACTCTAGCCATCTGAGTTGACTAGCCTACATATCTGAACTAACCAGTCCGCATATCAGGTTTAATTATCCCACATATCTGAGCTAACCATGCCACACATCTAAGCAAACTGTCCCACTCATTAGCCAACCAACCCACATATTTGAGTTAACCAGCTCTCATTTCTGAGTTAACCGGCCAGTACCTTTGAGTTAACCAGCCCATTCAAATGGATATTCTTCAAATGGATGTTTCCTCAAATAATTGGTGAAACTGCAACAAATATGAATTCCTTGGTAACATTTTCTTGTTCAATATCTTTGACAGTTACTGTAAATGGATCTTGGCCCTTACAATCGAAAACCAGCATCTTTTGAATATCTGCCCATCCAGAGTTGTTGACCTTGGGATCAACTAGCCCACTTGTGGTAATGTTATTTCAAAACAAGTTAGACTATTCTAAGTGGACTAGACTGTTTTCAGAGTAAGGTGCTAATATAGTTCATTTGCAAATGAAGCATTCTTAAATTGGTCAGGAAATTAGGCTATTACTAGGGTATATGCTAAATACTTTCATACAGACAATTTCTTAAGCATTTCTCCAGAAAATAGAATTACGTCTACAGAATCAAATACACTCTTCAGTACTGGCACAACTTAAGCAGTTACATTTTTAATGGCATATTTAGTAATTAATGCCGTTATAATATTGATGACCTCAGTGTCATGCTCACTTTCCAAAATAATACATGAAAAGGACAGGAAAAGATGTTGTTCATCAATCCTGCTAAGACATAGTGAAGTCACACCACATTCTAATTGAAAAGTGTCCTAGGGGAGGCAAAAATACCAAGAAGGTAACAGGCCCTTTCCAGACACCGCTAGATCTTTTTTCTCATCACCTCCACTCCCTTCTCCCCACCCCAACCCCACTAGGACCATCTGTCACTTGTTCATGTTGTTCTTTCCAGAGTGCTTACCCTTGTCCTGCTATTATCACGTTCTGCTTTCTGACCTTAATGCTACCATCAGCACCTCCTTTGGCCAGTACCACTACCATTAACACCCCTTTGTCCTTACATTTATGACATCTTTGTCAATTTCTTCTTTGCCTCCATCTATCGCTGGCCTTCTATCCAGTTTCACCTGATCCACCACACCCCACACCCCTTCCCACCTTAAACTGTATAAATTGCATCAAATTTTTACTCCTCTTTAGCTCTGAAGAAGAGTCATACTTGAAACGTTGACTCTGCCATTCTCTCCACAGATGCTGTTAGACCAACCTATGAATTTAATTCTTTTATAAAAATAGAACAATAATTTCCCAAATTACTGGCTGCCTGAGTGCTCAAAGGGCTGAGCTGCATGCTCTAACGGTACAGAATCCATCCAGCCTTCTCCTCTCAAAAGCATCTGTCACTCTTAAATGAATGAATTACTGGAGGTTGCTCCTGATCACAATTACTGCAATTGTAAACAAGGAAAGCGGAACAGAGAGAGGGCTCTCAGTTCTTGGTCCTGTGGCAGAGGCCTTCATGTTGGAGTTGGACCAGAGGAGTGATGCAATGGTTCTGCAGGAGGCCAAGAAGCCCTCAAGGGCCACTCTTAAAATGGATCAGGAGCAGGTGGTCAAGGAAATCAATTCCTAGTCTTTGACCATTAGGACAATCAAATATGTTTCAAGTGAAGAGAGGAGTATGACAAAGGTTCTTTACTGTCACTAAAATTATTCAATCAGTACACAGAACAAATATTTCCAGGGCTATAAACTGGTGGCAAAGATATAAACAACTTGCAGTATGCTGACAACACAACATCAGAAGGGGCCCTACAACATATCGTAGATCAAGTAAAATCTAGAAGCTTAGAAAATGGATTGAGTATGAACTCCAAAAAGACAAAAACAATGAGTCATCAGAAGGAACACATTATAAAAAATGAGAGTGAAAATTGAAGTGGATGGTATCACACTGGAACAAGTTGATAAGTTTGTCTATTTAGGATAACAGAAGATGGTAAATGCAATGGTGAAGTCAGAAGAATAGAGATAGCTGGAAAAAAATAGAGGCCTTTGAAATGTTGATGCTAAGACTTGTGCTTAAAATTCCATACACAGACCATATGACAAATAATGAGGTGCTTGAAATTACAAGAGCAAAAAGAACTCTAAAAAATTACAATCCAAAAAGAAAATGTCAGCATTTTGGCCATTTGGTCAAAGCTGAAAAACTACAGAGATCTCTTCTAGAGGGTAAAGTGGAGCACAGCAGGAAGAGGGACAACCTAGGCATATCTGGATGACAGACGTCGCAGAGCAGTTGCAGATGAGCTACAGTGAGAAGGTAGCACAAGACAGACAGTGTGAGATCTCTTGGTAGGTGTAGCTATAAGCAGGACAGGACAGGAGGGCCAAGAGAGCCTGTAAACAGTGCCACAAGAAGTCTAATTACCTCACAGGGATATTGAAAGTCAGTGAATGCATTTTCACAATATAATCACCTACCCATTGCTTGGCCAGCCTCTCACATTCCTCAATGTGCTACAGGCCCATCACTTAATCACGCTGCCATCGGGAACCATATGCAAGCTACAGATTGTATGACCATGGACCAATTGCTTTTCACCACATCTCCTCCCATGCTTCCTGCATCCCAGCCTTTCTTTTCAGGTTTTCAGCTTTCAGACGCCCAAGGGCTGTCACTTGCCCAACCACAGGAGCATTGAGGGGAGGAGAGAGAGCAACAGCACAGCATTGTAAAGGGGTCCAGTCAATTAGTCTGATAATCACACCCACCAGGTCAGATATTGCCACTGCATGCAACTTAGAAGCTTGAATTGAGTTGGTATCTGCTCGTGGAGGAAAAGATAGTTCTTGTGCCCGCTCACCAGAGGGTGGGGTCACAGATGAGGTTCTGCTGCAGAGGATGCAGATGAGAACCTCTATGTACAGCATACAGCAGAATGTTTTTGGACATGCACACTGAGATGTTGGGTGTATTAGCTGGCCAGCTAGACAGCCTCCTATCACTGTCAATTAACCATTGATGAGTCCGGCTCCAAACTGGTAGAGATAATCAAGCAGAGCTTGTTCTCTTTACAACCCCTTGCTCTCTGATGTGATACAGGCCCACAGGCACTGCCATTACAGCAAACCTATTACTACAACCTATGTATAGGGAGGTCACCTCTTTCCTCCCTGTGAGGATGCAGCTAAAACTCTCTTCCAAATCCAGGTATTGACCACAACATCTCCAAAAACACCACAGAGCACATCCAGAGACTTGGTAATAGCAAAAATCATTCAAATTCTAAATTACCTTACCTAAAACTTAGGTGCCTTGCCCTTTAAATAATCCTAATGCTGGACCCATTTCACAGTAACACTCGTTCTTTGTTGAGTGACAAATGAATACATGTAATAGATTTGCATGATCCAAATTTGGAAGTTGAGGCTTATATCAGTCAGTAGGTCTGAGTGATGTTATGACAGCTCCAGGTCAGATGTTTCTGCCACATGCAATGGCATCTGAATGAACACCCTTTTCAGCATGGGACATGTGCAGGCCATGCTGGACTCAGCTGGGGGTTCAGCACACCCCACTAGGAGGGCTTTGTGCAGCTTCTGTAATACCTTCTGCAGCAACCCAACAGATCCAAATTATGTGCCAATGGACTGAAACAAAGTTTAAAAGGAAAATACTGCCCAAGACAGAAATTTAAGATCAAAATAACAAAGGAATTTAATAGGATGATGCAAAGGTTTATGAAGCACAAAACTGACATCCAACAAAAGTACCAACAGAGGTCTACGTTGTGGTATTGCTCTGTAGTGCATGTAGTTTAATATACTGATTAACATATAGCTGAATGTGTAAATAGTTTGGTATATATTATCACTGGAAGTGATGCAAGTTAAGATTTGATACTGTCAAGAAAACAAGAAATTGTAATGTTTTCTTTTGGTAATATCACTGTCATATTCCTTATGTACAGGAAGGCAGGCTGTTGGGGGTTGTAAGTGTCATAATTGGAGTAAGAGACAGAATGACTGCAAGACTCTAAAACCAACAGTAAGAAGTGATTTTGATATGTTAATGAATCAAGAGGAACTTCAATCAGAATGTTGCATAAAGCAACAACATGAGTAGTTTTGAATTGAATTGTTTTAGTTCAAAGGAGGATAAATATAGATTGTAAAAGGCGTAAGTAAGGTAAAGGTAGGGTTAGTTTATTTTTTAAAGCCTAAGAGCTAGAGTAAAGAAACGACTTTAATCAATTCTGGGACGAAAGCATTTCTGAAGAGACTGGTTGAGACAATAGAGAGATCAAAGGGGAAGAACGTATTTAAGGAAATACTGGAGCTTATGTGAGGGGGTTGCTGTTTGGATCTCCAAGAAGACAGCAGGATAGCTCTCAGTTGACAGTGTGAACAAGGCCAGGCCTGGAGAACCAGTTGCTGTCAGCCTCAGAGGACATTCCGACAGATAAGGGACTGTGTGGCAAAAATTAATGGAATTCTACAGACTTTAAAACCTATAAGGCTAGTTGCTGAACAGAAAAGGGTAAGGTTAGCTCTGAGGGTAGTTAAGATCTTTTGGAACTGTTTTAAATACTGTTTACTGTGAAGCCAATCATGTGTTTTAAGTGTAATTGGATTTTTTTTTTTTTGCTTTTTTTTAGAATAAATGTTTACTGCACTAAAAAAAATCATCATAGGTAGTTGGGAACATAAGTTCCTGATTTCAGAACCTCTCCTCATACTATACAAATGACAAAAAAACATTTTGGCAGCTGTTTCAAGCTTCCATTTGGAATTTGGGCAGCTCGGCATTTACTATCAGCCGTGTCATAACAAAAGTGTAGTTTGAACAGTATTGATCAGCAGGTAACATGTGAATGAAGAGCTCTCCTGGAATCTTGCTATTCTTCAATAAAGAAGCTTTTGTTTAGGTTACCTATCATTGCTGGTGTTTGGTATGTTTGTGTTAAGAGTCAATAACACACTCTGTGAGCTTTAAGTTTCTGCACTGCCTTCATAAAACAAGAGATGATAGCACATTCTCCAAGAAAACCAAAAGCAAAAACCATAGGATGGTTGCAGTAGTTGTCATATGGATGCAAATAGATCTAGGTTTCAGTCACAATTGAATAGGGTTATTGATTGTACTCTTGGAATTTTAGAGATTGAGATTGAGAAATAGTAAGGGAACCATTTTACATGAACAAATCACTTACATTAGGTTCCATTTCATGTTCTTTAGTTAACTCTTAGAATTAAAGCCTGCAAAACGAACTAATTGTACAAAATCTCCACAAGAGGCATTTTCATATGCCAGTTGACACATGTTTACATTTTGTTCAATTTATCACTCTACTGGAGATTCAATACCATTGTTTAGACAGCATAGCTACCTTTGTGTCAAGCTGGTCATAAACTACCAATGGATTTCTGTACATTTCAGGACAATAAGATATCAGAGTGAACATTAAGAGATGGTAAAGAGTTATGGAATGCTGACTCCTATGGGATTAGCACAGCTAGTACCAAATAAAACTATTGTCCTGGGTTGAAAGATAAAGAAAGAAGACAACTGGAGGGTTGAAGTATAATGTGCTAATAATGGCAAGCATAATTTGAAATATTAGGTGTTGATCATGAGTGTAACATTTAACTATTAACAAATTTTCAAACTTCTAACTGTGTGTTAAATTCATCCTTGGCATAGGACTACAGCCTTTTATGTATGTTACTGGAACATTCATATTTCTAACAGGATAATAAGACACCATCTAATAGAAGCTAAACTGGCAAGAAGTATACCAGTGGATAAACTTTTTTTTCCACATCATATGTACGATTGTTAAATGGCTTTCTGGAAAATAAAATTGTCCTCAACATTCAGGATACATAGCTTAATGCAAGATTCCTTTCCTCTAAAGCCCCAAGGCATGAAGAGAAGCTGTCTTGATCTGGCTAAAGAATTCCAAATGAACAATGTGCCCTTGATGTTAACCCTGCCACAATCAGTGAAAGAGGATTAAGAGAGGATTAAACAGTCAAATATACAAAACATGCACCCAACATTCCATGCACGGTCCACTTCCTTCTCACAGCAGAATATATTAAGGCATCTGAGGATCCCACCATGAAGAAGTGGGGTGCTCATTAACAGATCAATGCAGCTCCTTTATGGTAACCCCATTCCTTTGCTGCTTGCTCACTTTTAACCTGTCTCCCTAAATGTGTTATCCACATAGTTCTTGGCTTCGCAGATGTACCACAGTGACTCCAAATATAACTCAAGTTCTGAAACCTAGAGCTCATGTTTCTGTAGCCAGAGGCACATCTTGGGTATGTGGTCATCTAGGTCACAGGATGTGTCCAAACTCTCCACTTGTTACAGGATAGGCATTCCATGCTGCCAAGCTGCCCTGACATCCCTTAACTTTACTTCTTTCTGCTTCTGTCACTTAATTAAAGTAGCTGCCTTTACTTAAAAAAATTATGTTCTTTTAATTTTCATCTATTTACAGGCACTCCCTAACAGCATTCTCACCAACCAATTAACTTATGGCTTGCCTGTGACATCCTTATTTGATTTTTTTTTCAAATGCAGTCACGTCCTGAAGGCTCCCAATTGGAGGTGCTCCCATGCAGATCCTCTTCCTTTCCACTCTCTGAAGGTAAATGAAGGCCCTGAAACTCGACCTTTATTTATCTGCTCCTGATTAGAAGTGCTCCCATGCAGGTCCAGGTTACTCCCAGCTCCTGAAGGTTAGAAGCTGACCTGCCACTTCACTTTCCTGCCCACTTCCTATATCCCTTGATTCCATTCCATGAGATATGAATGTCACTGACAAGGCCAGCATTTATTGCCCATCCCTAATTGCCCTTGAGAAGGTGGTGGTGAGCTGCCTTCTTGGCCTGCTGCAGTCCATATGGCATAGGTACACCCACAGTGCTGTTAGGGAGGGAGTTCCAGGATTTTGATCCAGCAACAGTGAAGGAACTGCGATATATTTCTAAGTCAGGATAGTGTGTGGCTTGATGGGAAACTTGCAGATGGTGTGTTCCCATGTGTCTGCTGCCCTTTTCCTTCAAGGTGGCAGAGGTTGCAGGTTTTGAAGATGCTGTTGAAAGAGTCTTGGTGAGTTGCTGTAATGCATCTTGTAGATGGTACACACTGCCGCCACTGTACGTTGGTGGTGCAGGAAGTGAATGCTCGAGGTGCTGGATGGGGTGCCAATTGAGTGACTGTTTTGTCCTAGATGATGTTGAGCTACTTGAGTGTTGTTGGAACTGCACTATAGGCAAATGGAGAGTATTCCATCACACTCCTGATTTGTGCCTTGTAGATGGTGGACAGGTTTGGGGAGTCAGGAGGTGAGTTACTCACCACAGAATTCCCAGCCTCTGACCTGCTCTTGTAGCCACAGTATTTATATGGCTGGTCCAGTTCAGTTTCTGGTCAATGGTAAACCCCAGAATGCTTAAATTTAGGATTCTTGTTTAGGACTGGACTATTTCACTTTCAAATTTAATAAGGAATTCAACTGTATTATGATCATTTTTACCAAGTGGATCTTCACTATAAGGTTATTAATTAAATCTGCCTCATTGCACAATATTAGATCTGAAATAGCTTTATCCCTAGTTCGTTTCGCAACATATTGTTCTAGCAAACTGTTGCAAAAACATTCTACAAACATATCTTCTCGACTATATTTGCCACTTTCATTTGTTCAGTGTTACCATCCCACCTGCTGTTAATACTGGACAAGTCAGATCCCAGAGTGAAACTTGACTTGATAGATGCTAACTTTTTTTTAGAAACCGTGGTGGTAAGTTACTGAACAAATTCACAGGAATCTGCTGATGAACATTTAACGCTAAGGATAAAACATTTATTAAACAAAAAAAATGAACTATATTACACCAGACAAAAATCTCAATCCAAACACTAGAAAATTATTCAAATATTCACTGTTCCTTCACCCCAGCTGTATCTTCACAGACACATACAAATTTAGAAAAAATTTACCGTATCTATCTTATGCTATAATGTTCAGGGTAAGTATGCAGTACATGTGAACCAACTGTCAAACTGAGGTCAAATATGCCACAGTCCAAAGTAAATGACAGGTGCAACCAAAGTAGATTTTATGAATTTCTTGATAACCCGCTTGTCTCATTGGGATCCCACCAGTCTCACTAGAACTTTGTCTCCCTCACGAGGTTTTCCACCTCTACACTTGAAGAGCTTTCCTTAGAATTCTCTTCAAATGTCGCACCCACTCGGATGGAGGAGACTCCTCTACATTGGAGAGACCAAACGTAAACCGGGCGACCGCTTTGCAGAACACCTATGGTCTGTCCGCAAGAATGACCCAAACGTCCCTGTCGCTTGCCATTTCAACACTCCACCATGCTCTCTTGCCCACATTTCTGTCCTTGGCTTGCTGCATTGTTCCAGTGAAGCCCATCGCAAACTGGAGGAACAACACCTCATCTTCCGACTAGGCACTTTACAGCCTTCCGCAGTGAATATTGAGTTCAACAACTTTAGGTCTTGAACTCCCCCCTCCATCCCCACCCCCTTTCTGTTTCTTCCCCCTTCCTTTTGCTTTTTCTCCAATAAATTATATAGATTTTTCTTTTTCCCACCTATTTCCATTATTTTAAAATATTTTTAAATCTTTTATGCGCCCCCCACCCCCACTAGAGCTATACCTTGAGTGCCCTACCATCCATTCTTAATTAGCACATTCGTTTAGATAACATCACCAACTTCAACACCTATGTGTTCTTTTGTTCTGTTGTCTGTGACATCTTCTGATGATCTGCTTCTATCACTGCTTGCTTGTCCCTACAACCACACCCCCCTCCACTTCTCTGCCCCCACCCAACCCACGCCCCCCCCCCCCCCCCCACACACACACACACACACCTTAAACCAGCTTATATTTCACCCCTTTCCTATTTCTACTTAGTTCTGTCGAAGGGTCATGAGGACTCGAAACGTCAGCTCATTTCTTCTCCGCCGATGCTGCCAGACCTGCTGAGTTTTTCCAGGTAATTCTGTTTTCGATTTAAGTTAGGATGTTTTTCCTTTTTTTTCATCACTCCAGTCTATGTGAAGATTAAAGCAGCCCCACCCACTGACCAACCAGGATTATTGCATTGCCTTTGTTCCAAGCTCTAATTATTTCTTGCTTAATGTTCAGTCCAACAGTATAACTACTGCGAGGAGGCTAATAGACTATTCCCACCAGCATTTTCTGACCTTGTTATTCTTAATGTCTGCCTGTATTGATTCTGCTTCCTCATTTCCTGAGGCAAGGTCTTTTTTCACTACTGTGCTATGCCATCCTTTATTATCAAGGCTAATCTTCCTTTTCCATTCTGTCTGTCTTTTCAAAATGTTGCGTACCCTGGAATATTTATTTCCCAAGCTTTGTCACCTTGTAATCATGTTTCACTCATGCATTTGATGGAATAAATTGTCAGAATAAAAGAAATAGATAGTGTTGCTGCCAATAGGAGATCATTGGTGCAACACTTAAGAATCTCATGCCTTTATCTCTGGGAGGGGAGGATATTGACTCAGCCGCACTGCTCCTGGATGTGGTGTCATGTAAATTCTGAACTTTGTTAAACACATGTGTAGGCTATTTGAATTTAACACTGTTACTTTGTCAGCTGAGGATTTATTCTTAAAATGGTCTTACCAATCATAACCTCAGTCTCTGATCACTGTTATAGTTAATGCTCAGCATTCATTCATGCTGACTAATGGCAATACATTGAATTGTCTGCTGCTCATTTTACTAGGTACTTTAACCTATCAATGATTTTCTATGGAACTTCTAGATAACTGTGATTGCACTTACACGAGCCAATTAAGCATTTATGTACACAACTTTAAGTTGTAACTTGTAGCCAAACGATAGTGACTTATGGTCATGCTCTTTCCTTAATAATTTGATAAGAATGAGTTAATTTACTCACTCGGCAGCCTTAGAGCAATCTAACTCAAGGTTTGTAAAATAAAGTAATTTCGACCCAAACTGTTAAACATGGTTAAATGTAAGACAGTTCGGAATCTGTTTCAAACATCAATTAGTCCCTCAAACTACAATAGGAGGTAAAGAATCCCAGATCATTTCTTAGTCTAGAGAAAGAAGAGGATAATAAGGATTAATCTGATTTCCCAATGTGTATTTGTCAGGTTACTGAAACTTATCTTTTATGCACAGTCTAAGAGATAGGGTGATTCCATGGAAGACTGAACTCAAGGTTCTTCATGCCAAAGAAAACAGATTAAAAATTGGCATATTTCTGCTTAGCTATTTTTTTCAATCTGTTATATTACATTTACCAATAACTTCTTTCCCTAGAATTATTTTAACTTTTTAAAATTTCTTTCTGCGATGAGTTAACAACATTTATTCCCGTTCATGAAAAGATATTTCAATCATCACAAATACATAAACTAGTTCATATGAGCTCATAAACTCTTTTAATCAACTGTTTCCTTACCAAGATGTTTGTTAATTTCCATAATACTGCTACCTATATCCAAGTCACTGAAGTCTCTTTTCCCTTTCAGCATATCTAAAAATAAAAAAAAGTTTCATACATTTATTCACTCATTAAAAATGTGTGTCTATCCCATATTTGTGTGTGTAATTTGATTGGTCTTTTTGCCTCACAATGTTCCTATCTCATAAGTTAGTACAGCTGACTTCATTGACAAAGCTGGAGATTAATGAGATAAACACAGCTTCAGTTAACAGAGATAGAAGCTTAGGCAATGGAACATCGAGGTGCAGAAGTTCACTGGATCTGACTGTTTGCTACAATGGTGATGCATATGGTTCGATTTAGGCCAGAACATCCTGCAGCATCCACTTCCTAATACTGTTTCAATCTCCACAGCCAGATAAATAATAAACTCACAGGACCACAACAACAACTTGCATTTATATAGTATCTTCAATGTAGGAAAACATCCCAAGGTGCTTCACATATGCTTTATCAGACAGAATTTAACATCAAGCCACAAAAGGAAATATTAGGAAAGATGATCAAAAACTTGATGCTAGAGTTAAGTTTTAAAGAAACATCTTAAAGGAGCAAAGGTTTAGGGAGGGAATTCCAGATTTTAAAGCTAAAACTGCTGCAGGCAAAGCCACCAGTGATGTGGCAAACAAAATCGGGAATGCATGAGGCTGGATTTTTTTTATGGAAAAGAAAGTGTTTATTGACAACAAACCTTAAATTGGACTTCACGTCGTTCTACAGAATTATAAAATAACAAATATACAAAGCAATCCCGGAGCATCTGCTGGGTGATGGGAAAGGCAGAAACTGCCTCACACCCTCTTCTGGAAGATGTTTCCGTAGCCTCTCCCTTGGGCAGCCACTTGAGCTTTGAGGAATGCAGCGTTCCCTCGGACAGTCCCCGTACTCTGCTTCTTGTTCTTCATACTCTTTAACGTGGGAGCATTTTACAGCATGTCTGGCAAGATCAGGAAGCGAATCTCGCTGCCACGGACGTAGACCTGCTCCAGCTGAGTCACACGTCCAACGCGGTAGGTGACAGTGATGTTAGACATCTGACAGTTCATATTGTCCTCAGCCTCGATTAGTTTCCCCCGGTAAACTTCCCCGTGTTGGTCTTGGATTTTGAGGAATACAGAGTTCTCAGAGGGTTATAAGGTTGGAGATTCCAGAGGTAGGGAGGGACAAGGCCATGGAGGGATTTGAGCATGAGGGTCTGAATTTTAAATTATACGTGTTGCTGGACCTGGAGCTAATATATGTCAGTGAGCACAGGGGTGATGCGTGAGGTACAAGTTAGAATAAGGATAGCAGAGTTTTGAATGCGGTCAAATTTATGGAACAGGGGGGTCAGCTGGGGAGTTTCAAAATAGTTGAGTCTGGAGATAAGCGATGGGCAGAGACAAGTGCAGGGATGGACGACAGTTCAGAGGTGAATGGAGAGGATATGCTAGTTCAACTCAAGGTTGAATAGAATGCCATAGTTGAGAACCATTTGGTTCAGCCTGAGAGAGTTGCTAGGGAGAAGGGTGAAGTCAGGAACGGAGTTTGTGACAGATGTGAGAATGGATATTATTTTTGTAATTTTTTAGGGAATATTGTGTTTTCTGTGAAGAAGGTTGTGTGTCTGTGTGTGTGCATGTGAGTGTGTGTGAGTAAATGATTTAATTGAGCTGGGGAAATGTCATTGGGGACAGGTTGTCTAGGAGATTTAAGGCATGAAAGGATAGAGGCGTTAGGTTTGTGTATGTGTAATGAGATATTATGGTGGTTGAAATAAAAGTAAATAAGTTGGATCTAATATTTGCATTTTTGGATAAGTTGAGAGTTCATCTGAATATCAAGGGGAAGTCAGATGTGACAGAAACATTTTTGCATCTTACAGGAGTTACATGGGTAAACAGAAGACGGTATATTACATTTTATTGACCCGAAAGCAGAAACAAAATAGAGACATGAATGACACCTGATTGGAGACTGATACTTAATATAAAATATCAAGTGCAGCGTGCTTCGATTGGCCTGGAAGAGTCTGAGCTTAGTTAATGAATACTTTGATGTTATTGATTATTTCTCAGGAATCTGGCATGACCACATTGCTCCTATTCAGGATTCCAGAGATAACAGCCAGAAACCAAACAGCAATTCAAATATTAGTAGTGTTATGGAATCTGTGGTTTGTGGGACCAGTGAGGAACATGTGTGTGCTGTTGTTTGAACAGATGACTTCTTGAATGATCTGTTCAGTGTACTGAGTCTGGCTTCACAACTTGCTTTTCTTTTTGATTCAGACCATAACTGAAAGAGAAACCAAAACTTAAGGTTTCTAGGGAAGCTGAAACTGGTTGAAACCAGATAAAAGACACAGAGCCATCCGAGCTCATATCACCGAGAAGTGCAGTGTAGACAGGCTGAAGAAAACAAAGGCTGGATCCAGGAGCTGACAATAGGAAAATACAAGTTTGCTGCAGCTTTTCCTGTTAGTTAAAGTAATTGACTGACCAGACTCGGGCATACAGTGCACACGGTTGTCACTGATGGTTTGGATAAAAATAATATTGGTGAATCCATGCCTTCCAGATTATAATGAGCAGAGCTAAGGAGGTTCTGGAAAAGTATGACATTTTGTTGAAGGTTGTACCTGTGGAACTCAGGTTGAATTGGCATTGCTGTTGGATGCAAATTGGCAGCTTTGGGGACTCATGAGTGAGTTACCACAGAATTCCCAGCCTCTGACCTGCTCTTGTAGCCACAGTATTTCTATGGCTGATTTAATTTAGCTTCTCGTCAATGGTAACCCCCATGACGTTGATGATTGGGAATTCAATGTTGGTAATGTCATTGTATGTCAATGGGAGATTGACACTGTTACCTGCTAGCTATTATTATTATTATCAATCATTTTTTAAATGCTGATAAATTATCAAAATGATCAGCACAGAGTGTACCACAAACAGCATGTTAAAATTGGGAATTTGGTACAAGTGAAGATTTGGTACAGAGGGAAGGAGGTGCTACTTGTAGAGATTCTTGTTACAAGTAAATATTGAATTTAATCTAACTATAACATAAACTAGATCAAGTAATTAGTTAAAAGCGTCAAATATATACGCTAACTTGATTAAATACGTAGACTAATTAATTAATTAAAACAAAATTGTATAGGAATGCTAGGGAAGATGATGTGTTGCATGTGGCAGGTGTGGTGATCACTGCAATACCAGACAATCCTAGCTGCAGTAAATGGACTAGAAGAACTTCAACTCAGAACTGTTGAGCCAAAGTCCACGATGCAAACATTTTGGAGCATCATGGAAAGGGAGAGTAACCTCTGATCCAGGGTGGAGTCACAGCCATTAGGTTAGATAGTGGTGCAGGTATCCTTAGGCGTTGGGAATAAGACAGGTAAGGGATATCAGATGCTGTGCCGAAGGAGCATGGCAATGCCTATATCTAACAGGTACAGGAGTTTTGCTGCCTGCATGGTTGACAGAGTGGATGGGAAAATTGACCATGAACTATGGTATAGGAAGCCATTCAAGTGGAGGGAGTGAAAAGGAATGTGGCAGTGATAGAGGACAGTATAGTCAAGGGACAGACACTTCCTCCTACCTCTCCCTGGACCATGACCCCACCACTGAACATCAAGCCATTGTTTCCAGGACTGTCACTGACCTAAACTCCTCTGGAGATCTTCCTCCCAGAACTTCCAACCTGATAGTCGCCCAACCTCGGACGGCCCGCTTCTACCTCCTCCCCAAAATCCATAAACAGGACTGTCCCGGCAGACCGATCGTCTCAGCTTGCTCCTGCCCCATGGAACTCATTTCTCATTATCTTTACTCCCTTCTCTCTCCCCTTGTCCAGTCCCTTCCCACCTACATCCATGATTCCTCTGACACCTTACGTCACATCAACAATTTCCAGTTCCCTGGCCCCAACCGCTTCCTCTTCACCATGGACGTCCAATCCCTCTACACCTCCATCCCCCACCAGGATGGTCTGAGGGCCCTTAGCTTCTTCCTCGAACAGAGGCCCGAACAGTCCCCATCCACCACTACTCTCCTCCGTCTGGCTGAACTTGTTCTCACACTGAACAATTTCTCCTTTAACTCCTCTCACTTCCTCCAAATAAAAGGTGTGGCTATGGGTACCCGCATGGGCCTGGGCTATGCCTGTCTCTTTATGGGGTAGGTGGAACATTCCTTGTTCTGGTCCTACTCTGGCCCCCTCCCACAACTTTCTCCAGTACATCGATGATTACTTCGGTGCTGCTTCATGCTCGCGTTGGGACCTGGAAAAATTTATTAATTTTGCTTCCAATCTCCACCCCTCCATCATTTTCACATGGTCCATCTCTGACACTTCCCTTCCCTTCCTTGACCTCTCTGTTTCAATCTCTGGTGATAGACTGTCCCCCAATATCCATTACAAGCCTACAGACTCCCACAGCTACCTCGACTACAGCTCCTCACACCCCGCTTCCTGTAAGGACTCCATTCCATTCTCTCAGTTCCTTTGCCTCCGTCGCATCTGTTCTGATGATGCTACCTTCAAAAACAGTTCCTCTGACATGTCCTCCTTCTTCCTTAACCGAGGTTTTCCACCCATGGTCGTTGACAGGGCCCTCAACCGTGCCCGGACCATCTCCCGCGCATCTGCCCTCATGCCTTCTCCTCCCTCCCAGAAACATGTTGGGACCACTTGTCCTCACTTATCACCCCACCAGCCTCCGCATTCAAAGGATCATCCTCCACCATTTCTGCCAAATCCAGCATGATGCCACCACCAAACACATCTTCCCTTCACCCCCTCCGGCGGCATTCCGTAGGAATCATTCCCTCCGCGACACCCTGGTCCACTCCTCCATCATCCCCTACTCCTCAACCCCCACCAATGGCATCTCCCCATGCATACGCAAAATATGCAACACCTGCCCCTTCACTTCCTCTCTCCTTACCATCCAAGGGTCCAAACACTCCTTTCAAGTGAAGCAGCATTTCACTTGCATTTCCCCCAACTTAGTCTACTGCATTCATTGCTCCCAATGCGGTCTCCTCTACATTGGAGAGACCAAACGTAAACTGGGCGACCGCTTTGCAGAACACCTTCGGTCTGTCCGCAAGAATGACCCAAACCTCCCTGTCGCTTGCCATTTTAACACTCCACTCTGCTCTCTTGCCCACATGTCTGTCCTTGGCTTGCTGCATTGTTCCAGTGAAGCCCAACGCAAACTGGAGGAACAGCACCTCAACTTCCGACTGGGCACTATACAGCCTTCCAGACTGAATATTGAGTTCAACAACTTTAGATCTTGAACTCCCTTCTCCATCCCCACTCCCATTCCATTCCTTCCCCCTCCCTTTTGTTTTTTCCAATAATTTATATAGATTTTTCTTTTCCCACCTATTTCCATTATTTTTAAATCTATACATTTTATGCCCTATTAGTCTTATTTCACCCCAGCCCCACTAGAGCTGTACCTTGTGTGTCTTGCAATCCATTCTTAATTAGCATATTCTTTTAGATAACATCACCACCTTCAACACCTCTTTGTTCTTTTGTCTGTGACATCTTTTGATTATTTGCCCCTATCACTGCTTGCTTGTCCCTACAACCACCCCCCCACCAACTTCTCTCCCCAGCCCTCCCCCAACTTCTCTCCCCTCACACCCCCCCCACACCCCCCCCCCCCAAACTTAAACCAGCTTATATTTCACCACTCTCCTATTTTTACTTAGTTCTGTTGAAGGGTCATGAGGACTCAAAACGTCAACTTTGTTCTTCTCCACCAATGCTGCCAGACCTGCTGAGTTTTTCCAGGTATTTCTGTTTTTGTTTTGGATTTCCAGCATCCGCAGTTTTTGTTTTTATAACAGATACTGTTGTCTGTTGCCGTGACCGGCAGTTCTGAAAGTTGTGTTACCTGTACAGTTCTAAGGAAAAAGACAGTTCTCCACAACTGGGCAACAACTCTAAGTGGTAGGGAGTTGTTGTCATGGACCACATAGGAACCAATGGCGTAAACAGACTATGAATAAGATTCTGCTGAGGGAGTATGACCGGCCAAGGTACAAATTAACTTTTAAATTATCAACTAGTTACAACACAGGAGGCCATTCAGGTCATCATGTCTGTGCCAGCTGTCTGCAAGAACAACTGACCAAGTCTCTTTTCCCTACCTCTTCCTTGTAGCCCTGCAATTTTTTTCTTTTCTAACAATTGTCCAATTCTCTTTTGAAAATCATGATTGAATGTGCCTCCACCACACTCTCAGGCAGCGTATTCCAGATCCTAGCGACTTACAGCGTAAAAACATTTCTCCCCATGCCACCATTGCTTCTCTTGTCCACAGAGGCTGCAGGGTTGGCTCCTTGAGGACAAGGACTACCAGCAGAGACTGTGGCTGATGACACTCATGCAGTGGCCTCAGACTGCAGCAGAGTAACGCTATAATGAGGTTCATGCAACAGCTTGCAACTTTGTGCAACAGACCATTGGGATGCTGAAGATGGGATTCTGGTGCCTGGACCGGAATGGTGGAGCCCTGTAATACAGTCCACAAAGGATGTCACGCATCATCGTCGTCTGCTGCGCCCTTTACAACCTGGTGCTGCAACGGGGTGAGGAGCTGGCTGAGGAGGAAATGGAGGAGCTGCATGTCCTTCAATGAGGATGACACTGATGGGGATGAGGGTGAGCAGTTTTTCGGTGGTGACAATGATGGGAATGAGGCTCCTGCACTGGCTATACGAGGCAGGCGCACTCGGTAGGCTGTCACAGCTGCCAGATTTGTGGAGGATGATGACAACATGCAGTGAGGTGTCCCCGTAGATCTTCACATCACAGTTGTGAACATTTGACTCCAGTCTGGCTTATCGCAGTGCCAATACCCTCTGTGAGAATGCTCCTATCATGGAGATGCAGTGCAGGCCCTAATAGTCACTCGATCGCAGGAGGATGATGGCAACATGCAGTGAGAACACTCCATAGATCTTCACATAGCCTCTGAGAATGTCTGACTCCTGTCTGGTCGAGGGCAGCTCACTTGCACCCGATGATCAGGGCCATCTCAGAGATACAGCCATGAACCTTCAGGAGCTGGTGCACAGCATCATTGGTCGCAGATGCCTTCAGATTCCTCTTCAGAGATCTCTTCGGAGCTTGATTGGAGGCTCTGAGTCGTGGACTCCATCAGCTGCTTCCCAGATGTGCCTGTGAAAGCAAGGGGAGATAATTAGTGCCTGGCAGTTGCCTGTGAAAGAGGGCATATCACTCACAGCATGGCTGTCTGATGGATGTTGCACTGCTGGATCTTCACTTGGTAGAGCAGCGCCGACCTCACGGTCAGCATAGGACCAGTCATTACCGGCGAGCTAGATGGTTGTGTTTTCAAAATCTGCCAGAGTGAATTCCAGCATCCATCCACCTGTCTGCGACCTTTCCCTCCTGTTGTAAGCCAGTTTGTCCTGCATGGATAGAGATGGGGAGAGTGTATCAGGACACCTGTCGGACCACATGGTAAGTATACCTGGCATGTGTGGGTGGTGAGTGGTCCCATGGATGGGATGAGGACGCTGACAGTGTGTGTGATAGAGTGAATGGTGATGTTCCTTGCACAGGTAGTGAGTGCGGGCCCTGTGGGTGTGTGATGGGTTTGTGAGTGTGAGAGTTGAGGGTGATGAGAAGAGTGACTTACCCTGGTGGAACGGAGGAGATTATTCATCCTTTTGCGGCACTGGGTAGCTGTCCTCCACTGTAGGGCGTTCACGCTGACCACCACTGCCACCGTCTCCTAAGCTGGATTGGTGACATTGCTACCCATCCTGCGGTCGGAACATGGGTAGAACACATGCCAGCGGACCTCCACGGCATCCAGCAGTTGCTCAAGGGACCAATCATTGAAGTGGGGGACTGCAGTCTTTTTGCCTTTGCAGGCCATGTCTCCCAAGCAGCAGTAGTAAGCTGGTGGCGATGAGTGCTTTGCTGGCAGCTGCCTTTTAAATATGGCGGCTGGCATGATGCAACAGTGGGGCATTGGCAAGCGGACAAACGAGAGACCACATGCCATGGAATCGGTGTGTTTCACAGGAGTGAATATGAATGAGACGGGCTCTGGAAGATATGGCGTGAATACCCGCCATTTTCTTCAGCAGGTAGGTCTCATTTTACCTGCCCACTGCCACACTTAGTGCAATTCTTGGAAAATTCAGCCCATGTTTTTTTTCCTACAAACTCAGTTGAAGGCTGAAGCAGGTGAAGATGCAACAAAGTATTCTTGTATTCTGGGAATTAGTTCACTTTGTAGGTATTATGACACAGCTGATAGTAAAGGCTGAGTTGATCAAATCCCAGAGGGAAACTTGAAACAACTGTCATAATCCATTTTTGCAATTTGTAACTTCGAGTTGCAGGCTTTGAAATCAGTGGGAATAAGACAACCGAGTCTCACAGTTTTTAGAAAACTAAATTAAAAATTTATTAATTTAACAAATTAATACATACACAAGTCTACAAAATAACTGCTATAATAACTTTTTAACAAATCCCCAAATTAATCACCCCCAGGTAAATCTCCACTAATGCAACAGTAACCCATAGACTTTAAATAGACACCAGGCAAAGTACATTTGACCTTACAAATTCCAAATGCAGTTCCTTTGCAAGTTGGCTGGAGGCATACAGGCTGGTTAGGTCTTAAATGCCTCTACCTTACATACATAAACTCCTTTCTTTATATACCTAACTTTCCCTTTGAATGTAGATTTTCCACTGTATCACTAGATCTTTTGAACTTCAACTCTTCTAACAATAAAACCCTTTACATCGCACAAATTTATTAGTAAGATGAGAATATAAACACACTGTTTGGCTTCTTCTAGCTAGGTGCAAAATTTTATCCACAGTCTTGAATAGTTTATTCAACAAATACAAATGAACACTTTACATTACTGTTCTCCCCATTAATATCTCAAAACTACTATAAATCAAAGCACCCAGACTAGCTAGCTTTAATCCAATTGAGACACACACAAACAAACACCTAGACACAGGCCCCCACTAGAATTCTATTTAAAAAAATAATTTCCAATAACATTATACACATTAATATCTCTTCATGACAGTAGGCGAAATGCAGGATTCTTTCTGGAGATCCAGGCTTTGAGAGAGATGGAGGTCAGAAGCAGGCTGCTATAGCTGGAGTCCTGTTATCTCTTCTGAGGTTAAACATCAACTGAAGATGGAATCTGAAAGTTGTACAATTAAAGCACTTCAAACAGCTCAGGTCATGTGACATGGCGGTTTTGGGTCGAGCCACTCAGCTAATGATGTACTTTAAGGCCTGCTCATTAAAACCCATTGTATTTTGAGTAGGTAACTGCAGAACTATTAGCACAACGTTGGCGATGAGGAGTTATTAACAGGTCTGCCTTTGTCCAGTGCTGGCTGGGACAGTCGTCTCATCTATCAGTTCTTTTTTTGGCTTGGCTGGAATGTTCATACAAATCACATTCCAAGAGTTTGAGTTTTCCTTTGCAAACTGGAACTGTTCAGAATTTTACAGAACTACAAGCTCTGGATTTGATTGCCCCACCTTTCCCTCTCATGGAAATGTATCTTGACAGTACCCAAACTATCTCCTCTTTAAAATCAGTCTATTGTTCCTACACAGTCCTGCTTGCTAATTTTTTGATTCCAATTTATTTGGGATAGGTCCATTCTCATCCAATTGAAGTAGCTCCTGTATCCCTTACTACCCTCCCCCCAACCAATTAGTCTGGATTGCTCCTTGTACTTTTTCATAGTCAACCTAAGCCTTATGATACTGTGATATCTGACCCCTAATGTTCCCCCACTGACATTTGATTCACTTTTTCTTGGGATGTGGGCTTCACTGACGAGGCCAGCGTTTATTGCCCATCCCTAATTGCCCTTGAGCTGGGTAGTTGAGAGTCAACCACATTACTGTGGGTCTGGAGTCACGTGTAGGCCAGACCAGGTAAGGATGGCAGATTTCATTTCCTAAAGGACATTAGTGAACCAGATGGGTTTTTATGACAATTGATAATGGTTTTATGGTCACCATTACTGAGACTAGCTTTGTATTCCAGGTCTTTTTCTTATTAATCATTTTAACTTTTGTTATTAATTAATTGAATTCAGATTCTACCAGCTGCCATTGTGGGATTCAAATCCATGTCTGCAGGGCATTATCCTAGACCTCCGGCTTATGAGTCCAACAACATTACCACTGTGCCAGTGTCTCCCCACCTCACTTAGCCCATCACATTCCTCAGAACTAGCAAGACCTCCTTTCTCATTGGACTGGACATATGCTGATGTAGAAAATTCACCTGAGCACACTCTTCCCCCTCTCTGTCCTTTACGCCAGGCTTGTCCAATCAGCAGCCCACAAGCTACATCCAGCCCCCGAAGCCATTCTATGTGGCTCACAGAGCCAGTTTTCAAAATGTAAAACAGGTAAGTTAGAGTGGAAGTTTCTGCAAGCAACTGTTCCTCCAATCAAGGCCATTCCTCTCCCACAAATTGTTCACAGCTCTGAAGAAGAGTCATACGGACTCAAAACATTAACTCTGTGGCTCTCTCCACAGATGCTGTCAGATCTGCTGAGTTTTTCCAGTGTTTTCTGCTTTTATTTCAGATTTCCAGCAAATTTGGCTAAAGGAGCTTGTAAACAGTGCAAACAAACAACTAGACTTCGTATGCTAAAGATTGGGTCCAGTCAGCGAGGCCCATGTCAGCTCAGGCCACAGGCTTCCCATGCAAAATGTCAGTGAGGTCCGTGTTGGCTCGCATTAGGATCCATTCAAAAAACATTCCATTTTTGGATGTGTTCTGTTTTTGGATATATGGATAAAGGATATTCAACTGTACAAAACTAGGAGGAAAGGTAAACTGGGGGGAGGACACAGAGAGACTGCAAAAAGCTATAAGCAGGTAAGTGAGTGGGCAACAAGATGGCAGATGAGGTTTAATGTGAGGAAGTGTGAGGTTATTCACTTTGGTCGTGAGGACGGAAAAGCAGAATATTTTTAAAATGGTGCGAAACTTGTAAATTTTGATGTTCAATGAGACTTGGCTGTGCTCATACAAGGAATACAGAAAATTAGCATGGAGATACAGCAAGCAATCAGGAAGGCAAATGGCATGTTAGCCTTTATCACAAGGGGATTGGAGAACAAGAATAAAGAAATGTTGCTACAGGATTTTGGTGAGACCACATCTGGAAGACTGCGTGCAGTTTTGGTCTCCATTTTTAAGGAAGAATGTACTTGCATTGGAGCCAGTACACTGGGCAGTAAACCACCCCCCCCACCCCCCAAATGCCGGTGTGTCGAAAACCCAACATGATCCTGCTCCCTTCCGACTTTTATTGGGCATGCTTGGAAGCATGTGGGAAAATCTCAATCCGCTGCTGTGTCAGTAGTATGGATATGTAATTATCCAATTAAATGAGAAATCACCAGAGTCAACAGTTGGTGATTTCTGCTTCTGCTGCTATTGGTGTGGCTCCTGGTGTGGTACAATTAATTGGATAATTACATATCTGCCTTCTTCACAGCCACGTGCTCCTCCCTAGGACAGAGGGGACAGACACAGAAATCCAGCTCAAACGTGATAGCCAACCACAGGGTATACAGGCATAGGGTCAGCTTCCTCGACATGACTGGACAAAAGTCCATCAGAAGGCTCAGGCTTTCACAGCAGGTCACTGCTGATATCTACAGCTTCCAGGAACAAGACCTCTTTCCAAGAGGACACAGATTGCAAGTGTTCATCAAGATCATTATATCCCTGAATTTCTTCACTTACTGCTCCTTCCAGGGATCTGCTGGTGACAGGATTTCGCAATCTGCTGTCCATGAGTGTATCTCCCATGTGATGGATGTCATCTTTTCCAAGGCAGCCGGTCATGTCAAATCTGACACTGATGTCAGAACCAAAGTGCTCCTGCATTTGCTGCAGTTAGAGTACCCTAAGATCATCCAGGAATATATGTCCATCAAAAGGAATTCCACTCCATCAATATTCAGCTGGTATGCGACCACTGGAAGGTTTTCATGCATGCCTAAGCGGGATGTCCTGGAAGCTGCCAGGGTTCCTTCATTCTACACCACTCATGCCTCCCACAGGTTTACACACCTCCAGAGTCAGTGGATGGAGCCTTCTGAGGATGTGGCTGAAAACATAAGAACATGAGAATATAAGAAATAGGCAGATGTAGACTATATAGTCCATCGAGCCTGCTCCACCTTTCAATACGATCATAGTAGATCTTGAGCTTCAACTCCATTTTCCTGTCTGCTCCCCATATCCCTCGATTCCTTAAGAGACCAAAAATATGTCAATCCCAACCTTAAATGTATAAAACAATGCAGCATCCACAAGCCTCTGGGGTAGAGAATTCCAAAGATTCACAACCCTTTGAGGAAGAAGGTGAGAACTACTCTGCATCTCAGAGGAGGTGGATGAAGAGGAATCTGATGTGACTAGCATGCCTGCAGCTGCTCACCTAGCTGCCAGAGAAGTCCACAACAGACTCAGCAGGCACAGTTCAGAAAACCTGACAGCGTGAAGCCTTATGCCGCAACAATATTGAACCCACTATCTCATTACCTCCCTGCACTCTGTAAGCACAAAACATTTCATTCATACCATTTGCTGGTCTTCCACTCTGGTCATACCATTCTCCTCAAGGTTAATGTCCATTTGGAAGACGAGACGCAACAATAGAGATAAATGAACAATGAAGACTGTTTTAAAATTAATTCATGGGATGTGGGCTTCGCTGACTGGGCCAGCATTTATTGCCCATCCCTAGTTGTCCTTGAGAAGATGGTGTTGAGCTATCTTTTTGAACTTCTGCAGTCCATGAGATACACTCATGGATAACAGATTGCGAAATCCTGTCACCAGCAGATGCCTGGAAGGTGCAGCAAGTGAAGAAAGACAGGGATGCAATGACCTTGATGACCACTGGCAATCTGTGTCCTCTTGGAAAGAGATCTTGTTCCTGGAAGCTGTAGATATCAGCAGCGACCTGCTGCAGTCCATGTGGTGTAGGTAAATGCTACTGCTGTTAGGAAGGGGGTTCCAGGTTTTTGAGCCAGTGATATTGAAGGAACAGCGATATATTTCCAAGTCAGGATGGTGAGTGATTTGGAGCGGAACTTCCAGGTGGTGGTATTCCCATCTATCTGGTGCCCCTGTCCTTCTAGATGGTTGTGGTTGTGGGTTTGGAAGGTGCTGTCTAAGGAGCCTTGGTGAATTCCTGCAGTGCATTGTGTAGATGGTACACACTGCTGCTACTGTGCGTCAGTAGTGGAGGGAGTGAATGTTTGTAGATGGAATAAATGCTTGTGGATATGGTGTCAATCAAGCAGGCTGCTTTGTCCTGGACAGTGTTCAGCTTCTTGAGTATTGTGGGAGCTGCACTCATCCACGCAAGTGGGAATTATTCCAGCACAATCCTCACTTGTGCCTTGTAGATGGTGGACAGGCTTTGTGGAGTCAGAAGGTGAGTTACTCATCGCATGATTCCTAGTCTCTGAGCTGCTCTTGTAGCCACAGTTTTTGAATGGCTAGTCCAGTTCAGTTTCTGGTCAATGGTAACCCCCAGGATGTTGATAGTGGGGGATTGTGATGGTAATGCCATTGGACATCAAGGGGTGATGGTTGGATTCTCTCTTGTTGGAGATGGTCACTGCCTGACACTTGTGTGGCATGAATGTTACTTGCCACTTGTCAGCTCAAGCCTGGATATTGTCCAGCTCTTGCTGCATTAGGGCATGGAATGCTTCAGTATCTGAGAAGTCACGAATATTGTGCAATCATCAGTGAACATCCCCACCTAATGATGGAATGAAGTTCATTGATGGAGCAGCTGAAGATGGTTGGGCCAAGGACACTGCCCTGAGGAACTCCTGCAGTGATGTCCTGGTGCTGAGATGACTGACCTCCAACATCCACAACCATCTTCCTTTGTGCTAGGTACAACTCCAACCAGTGGAGAGTTTTCCTCCGATTCTCACTGACTCCAGTTTTGCTTGGGCTCCTTGATGCCACATTTGGTCAAATGCTGCCTTGATGTCAAGGACAGTCACTCTCACCTCACCTCAGGAGTTCAGCACTTTTGTCCACATTTGAACCAAGGCTGTAATGAAGTCAGGAGCTGAGAGGCCCTGGCGGAACCCAAACTGGGCATCAGTGAGCAGCTTATTGCTAAGCAGGTGCTGCTTGATAGCACTGTTGATGATCCTTCCATTACTTTACTGACCATGGAGAGTAGACTGATGGGGTGGTAATTGGCCGGGTTGGCTTTGTCCTGCTTTTTGTGTACTTGACGTACTGGGCAATTGTCCACATAGCCGGGTAGATGCCAGTGTTGTAGCTGTACTGGAACAGCTTGGCTAGGGGCACAGCAAGTTCTGGAGAACAGGTCTTCAGTGCTATTCCCAGAATATTATCAGGGCCCATAGCCTTTGCAGTATCCAGTGCCTTCAGCCATTTCTTGATGTCACGTGGAGTGAATCAAATTGGCTGCAGGCTGACATCTGTGATGCTGGGGTCCTGTGGAGGAGGCCGAGATGGATCATCTGCTCGGCAATTCTGGCTGAAGGTTGTAGCAAATGTTTCAGCTTTATCTTTTGCATTGATGTGCTGGGGTCATCCATCATTGAGGATGGGGTTATTTATGGAGTTTCCTCCTCTAGTGAGTTGTTTAATTGTCCACCACCATTCACGACTGGATGTGGCAGGACTGTAGAGCTTAGATCTGATCCGTTAGTTGTGGGATCGCTTAACTCTCTTTATCACTTACTGCTTATGCTGGTTGTCATGCAAGTAGTCCTGTGTTACAGTTTCACCAGGTTGACACCTCATTTTTAGGTATACCTGGACCTGCTCTTGGCATGCCTTCCTGCACTCTTCATTGAACCAGGTTTGATATCATTACCATCAAGCCAGGGGAGAGTGGGGGATATGCCAGGCCATGAGGATACATGTGTGTTCGAGTACAATTCTGCTACTGCTGATGGCCCAGAGCATCTCATGGATGCCCAGTCTTGAGTTACTAGATCTGTTCGAAATCTATCCCATTTAGAATGGTGGTGGTGCCACTCAATACGATGGAGGGTTTCCTCAATGTGAAGGCGGGAGTTCGGTCTCTACAACGACTGTGCGATGGTCACTCCTACTGATGCTGTCATGGACAGATGCATCTATGGCAGGCAGGTTGGTGAGGATAAGGTCAAGTATGTTTTTCCCTCTTGTTTGTTCCCTCACCACTTACTGCAGACCCAGTCTAGCAGCTATGTCCTTTAGGACTCAGCCAGCTCAATCAGTAGTAGTGCTACCAAGCCACTCTTGGTGATGTACATGGAAGTTCCCCACCCAGAGTACATTCTGCACCCTTGCCACTCTCAGTGCTTCCTCCAAGTGCTGTTCAACATGGAGGAGCACTGATTCATCAGCTGAGGGAGGGCGGTACGTGGTAATCAGCAGGAGGTTTCCTTGCCCATGTTTGACCTGATGCCATGAGACTTCATGGAGTCCAGAGTCAATGTTGAGGACTCCCAGGGCAACTCCCTCCCTAATGAATACCACTGTGCCGCCACCTCTGCTGGGTCTGTCCTGCCAGTGGGACAGGATATACCCAAGGATGGTGATGGTGGTGTCTGGGACATTATCTGTAAGATGTGATTCCATGAGGATGACTATGTCAGGCTGTTGCTTGATTAGTCTGTGAGACAGCTCTCCCAATTTTGGCACTAGCCCCCGGATGTTAGTAAGGAGGACTTTGCAGGGTTGACAAGGCTGCATTGCTGTTGTCGTTTCCAATGCCTAAGTTGATGCCAGGTGGTCTGTCCAGTTTCATTCCTTTTTTGTGACTTTGTAGCGGTTTGATACAACTGAGTGGCTTGCTAGGCCATTTCAGATGGCATTTAAGAGTCAACCGCAATGCTCTGGGTCTGGTGTGATATGCAGGCCTGACCAGATAAGGACGGCAGGTTTCCTTCCTTAAAGGACCTTAGTAAACCAAATGGGTTTTTGTTTTACAACAATCTACAATGGTTTCACAGTCATCATTAGACTTTTAATTCCACATTTTTATTGAATTCAAATTCCACCATCTGCCGTGATGGGATTCGAACCCGAGTCCCCAGAGCATTACCCTGGCTCGCTGGATTACTAGTCCAGTGACAATACCACTACACCATCACCTCCCCAACAAGTGCATATTTCATCTACAATTTGCAATAATTAACAAACTGACATGATTATAATTACCCAAATGTATCCCCTTGTACAACTAAAAAGTAATTCCTTTACTTCTCCGATTACCTCCACATGGTGCAACCCATTGTGGCTTCAACAGAGCTAGAAGTAAGCTGCTCATTCCCTTGTTCTGACAGACGAGATGCAGAAAGAGCCCTGTCAAAGTCTGCTCCAACCTGAACCTGTGCAGGGGCGGACTCAGTCATCAGGACAGGAGGCAATATATGGGACTTTGACTCAGAAAAGGAGGTGATGGAGAGGGGCAAGGGATGAGAAGTGGGAGTGTCTTTATTAGACTTCCCACTTCCATGTGCTCTTTCTCCATCTCTTTGATGACCCATCCCCACTTCCCTCCCAGTCAAATGCTGGATAGCACTTCGCTGTACTTCAATGACATGCTGAATGGCCAAGCATTGCTTGCTGGGTCTGATGCTGTATGCAGGTGGTCACTCTTTACATGGAGGTGAATATTAGTGCAAACACCTGAGGCATTACGACATTCATGTATGAGACAAGCTCCTCCAATCTCTCTTCAAGGGTCCACAATGCTTTTGGAAATATTGATAGAAATTCTCGCATTTTCTGCTGTTGCCCCAGGAGCTCTTACAGCTGAATACATGGCCCTAGCTTTTTCTGCCATGTTTAGTGAGTGAGTGTCACAACTTTGTTCCCTTACATTGATTTCAAAGTCACATCCATTGGTGAGGTACTTTTATAGCGCAGACTGTGGAGCAACAGTTTAACTCAGACCACAAATTCCCTATTTCCATGTTTAATTACACATGTGCGCACTCCAGAAGTTGCTGTCCGATTAACTCCAAAATAATGCTGAATGCTGTTGGCCTCACTTTTATCCTGAATGCTACATATGGGCCTTTCATTCTCTGCTATTCAGTTCTGGGTGCAACCTCTTATATTTCTCAAGCTACATCCCAAGTGGATGTATGAATAGAGGGACCTGTTTTTCAGTTCAGATGACAATAATGATGTAAATTCTTGAGTATATATTAGCATAACTATTAATGTGACTTCATATTTCTTTATCTTTGTCCTCACGGGAACAGCAAGAGAGGCCAGCCTCTCAAAAGCACTTCCAGGGAGCAGCTCGCAACCTATCAACATTTCTTGGCATTCATCAGCCCTGTTACACTTACTCAGAATAGATTGAAGAATATGAGGACATGCTGAGATGGAATCACTCAGTACCTGAGAGCAAGAAGCAGAATAAAGAGATGCCAATTCAACAGAAGAGGAGAGTGCCTCCTTCAGCAGCTGCACAGGCAATAGGCCCAGGTCTTCATAGCCTTCAAAAAAAGAATGCTTTCAGAGCATGATATTCTAGTGCAGTCATTGGCTGATTTACCTGGCATTCCACACCATGGAGACAACTGTTGAGGAGTCTATGTTGTTCATGTGTGGGAGATGGCCCGCAGGACTGAATGCATGCAGACCTACTTGGAGCAAGTGAGTGAGTGACAAGCCCAGAGCCATATGCTGCACAGTCGCCACAGTTGAAGACTTGATGACAATCTTAAGCATTCCAGAACTTATAAGATACGTCTTTAGGTGTTCTGTGGCAGCTTCAATCGACAAGTATTGTTCGTCCTTTGAGGCGAAGATGACCATGTTCATCATCTGGGGTGTTTGATAATGTTCCGGTGAATACATTGGTGACCACTAAGACCATTGCTATGTGCAGATTGGTTGCTGTATTTCCTAAATAACGCAAGTAGCTACATTTCAAAAAATCAATTAGATTTAAAGTATTCAGGATTGAGGTCCAGAATGACACAGTTTAAACTTTCTTGCTTTCATATTCTTTCTTTCATTTATAAAGCCAAAGATCCCATATACCTTTTTACAGCCTTCTCAATCTGTTCTGCCACCTTTAAAGATAGGTGTACATAAATCCACAGGTGTGTGTGTAACTGCACACCTTTTGAAATTGTGCCATTTTGTTTATATTGCTTTTTCCTCATTCTTCCTGGCAAAATGCATCATTTCACACCTCTCCATGTTAAATTTCATCTGCCATGTGTTTGCCCATTTTACCAATTTCTTTCTGAAGTTTATTATCCTGCAATCTGTTAAATTACACCCTGTATACTCAAGTTCAGACCATTAATACATATTCAAAAGACCTTCACATTATTTCATTACTTGATGAACAAAGGAAAGAGGCAGGGTCCTCAAAATACCACATGATAAAGAAGATGCTGAGGAAGAATATGAAGATAATTTTGCATCTATTTTATTAGTACTGACATAGACTCGAATGAGATACCTATATTGTTGAGTAAGCCTTCAATGCTTGGCTGAACGTGTTCAGGCTTTTCCTCTGCCCCCACAAGAAGATCTCATTTATGGTCCCTTATTAGGCATCACCCTTCCTTTGATTATTAATGTGTTTATAAAAGATTTTTGAGATCTCTTTTATGTCACCCACCAATTTATTCTTATAACACATGTCTATCACCAAAAGCAGGTTTCCCATTTCAAGATTTTTTGACCATTTTGCATCCCAAACCTTATCTATGGGAAAGAATTACCTTTAATGTTGATTTTATTCCTATATTTATATCCTATATTAGGTGAGGATATTCCTATATTAGGTAGGGTATTCCTACATTAGGATATTTTTATTTATATTCACATAAATATTTGTTTATATATATTCATATATATTTATTTATAGAAATATTTATTTTATATATTTATTTCCTATATTAGAGGATATTCCTATATTAGGTGGGGTATTCCTATATTAGGATATGTTTATTTATAATTTGTATTTATTTATATTTATATACATAAATATGTTTATATATATTTATTTATATATATTTATTTATTTATTTCCTATATTAGGTCGGGATATTCCTATGAGAGATTATTTCTATATTAGGTGAGAATATTCCTATATTTGGTAGGATATATATAATATATATATATTTATTTCCTATATTAGCTGAGGATGTACCTATATTAGGATATATTTATTTATTTTATATTTATTTAGTTATTTATATTTCTTTATATTTATTTATTTATATATTTATTTATTTCCTATATTAGGTAGGGATATTCCTATAAGGTGAGGTTATTCCTATATTATGTGAGAATATTCCTTTATTAGGTAGGATATATATTATATATTTATTTTTTATATATATTTATTTCCTATGTTAGCTGAGGATGTACCTATATTAGGTGAGGATATTCCTATATTAGGATATATTTATTTATATTTATATATTTATTTATATTTATATTATTTACTTATATTGGTTTATATTTATTTATATATATATTTATTTATTGAAATATTTATATATATTGCTATATTAGGTAGGGATATTCCTGTAAAGTGAGGTTATTCCTATATTAGGTAGGATATATATATAATATATATTTATAAATATATATATATATTTATATAAATATAAATAATATAATACAAATAAATATATCCTAATATAGGAATAACCTATATTGTGAGGTTATTCCTATATTAGGATATATTTATTTGTATTATATTATTTATATTTATTTATAAATATTTGTTTATATATACTTATTTATATATATTTATTTATTGAAATATTTATTTATATATATTCCTATATTATAGGGACATTCTCCCCACCTCCCTCTCCCCCCTCCCTCTCTCCCCACCTCCCTCTCCCCCCCATATCTCCCCTCCCCCTCCTCCCCCACCTCCATCTCCCCCCTTCCTCACTTCACACACCTCCCCCTCCCTCTCCTCCTTCCCCACCTCCCTCTCCCCCATATCTCCCCTACCCTCCTCCCTCTCCCCCTCCCTCTCTCCCCACCTCCCCCTCCCTCTCCCCAACCTCCCCCCTCCCCCCATATCTTCCCTCCCCTTCCTCCCTCTCCCTCATATCTCCCCTCCGCCTCCCCCACCTCCCCTCCCCCAACTCCTTCTCCCCTATATCTCCCCTCCCCCTCCCCCCATATCTCCCCTGCCCCCTCCCCCTCCCCCACCTCCCTCTCCCCCATATCTCGCCCCTCCCCCCTCTCTCCTCTCCCCATATCTCCCCCCTCTCTCCTCTCCCATATCTCCCCCCTCTCTCCTCCCCCCATATCTCCCCCCCATATCTCCTCCCTCTCTCCTCCCCCCATATCTCCCCCTTCGCTGTTCCCCCCATATCTCCCCTCCCCGTCCCCTCTCTCCCCCCTCACCCATATCTCCCCCTCCCTTCCTCCTTCCCCATATCTCCCCCTCCATTCCCCCCTCCCCCATATCTCCTCTTCCCTTCCCCCTCCCCTCCTCCCTCTCCTCCTCCCCCATATCTCCCCTCCCTCTTCCCCTTTCCCCCCTCCCCTCCTCCACCCATATCTCCCATCCCCTTCACCCCCTCTCCTCCTCCCCCATATCTCCCCTCCCCCTTGCCCCCTCCCCTCCTCCCCCATATCTCCCCTCCCTCGCCAATATCTCCCCTCCCTCCCCTTCCCCCTCCCCCCATCTTCCACCCCTCTCTCCCTCCCCCATATTTCCCCTCCTTCTCCCCCCATATCGCCCCTCCCCCCTCTCTTGCCCCTCTCCCCTCCTCTTCCCTCCCCCCTCTCCCCATATCTCCCCCTCCCTTCCCCCCTCTCCCCATATCTCCTCCCCTCCCTTCCCCCTCTTCCCCTCCCTTACCCCTCTCCCCATATCTACCCCCCCTTCCCTTCGCCCCTCTCCCCACATCCCCCCCTCCCTTCTCCCCTCTCCCCCCCATATCTCCCCTCCCCCACCTCCCTCTCCCCCCATATCTCCCCTCCCCCACCTCCCCCTCTCCCCCCATATCTCCTGTCCCCCCATATCTCCCCTCCCCGTTACCTCTCTCCCCCTCACCCATATCTCCCCCTCCCTTCCTCCTTCCCCATATCTCCCCCTCCCTTCCCCCCTCCCCCATATCTCCTCTCCCCTTCCCCCTCCCCTCCTCCCTCTCCTCCTCCCCCATATCTCCCCTCCCCTTCCCCCTTCCCCCCTCCCCTCCTCCCTCTCCTCCCCCATATCTCCCATCCCCTTCCCCCTTCCCCCCTCCCCTCCTCCCCCCATATCTCCCCTCCCCTTCCCCCCTCTCCTCCTCCCCCATATCTCCCCTCCCCTTGCCCCCTCCCCTCCTCCCCATATCTCCCTCCCTCCCCAATATCTCCCCTCCCTCCCCTTCCCCCTCCCCCCATCTTCCACCCCTCTCTCCCTCCCCCCATATTTCCCCTCCCTCTCCCCCATATCGCCCCTCCCCCCTCTCTCGCCCCTCTCCCCCTCCTCCTCCCCCCTCTCCCCATATCTCCCCCTTCCTTCCCCCCTCTCCCCATATCTCCCCCTCCCTTCCCGCCTCTCCCCATATCTCCCCCTCCCTTCCCCCTCTCCCCCCATATCTCCCCTCCCCCACCTCCCCCTCTCCCCCCATATCTCCCGTCCCCCCCATATCTCCCCTCCCCCACCTCCCCCTATATCTCCCCCCATATCTCCCTTCCCCCACCTCCCCCCATATCTCCCCTCCCCCACCTCCCCCCATATCTCCCCTCCCCGTCCCCTCTCTCCCCCCTCACCCATATCTCCCCCTCCCTTCCTCCTTCCCCATATCTCCCCCTCCCTTCCCCCTCCCCCATATCTCCCCTCCCCTTCCCCCTCCCCTCCCCCCTCTCCTCCTCCCCCATATCTCCCCTCCCCCTTCCCCCCTCCCCTCCTCCCCCCCATATCTCCCCTCCCCTTACCCCTCTCCTCCTCGCCCATATCTCCCCTCCCCCTTGCCCCCTCCCCTCCTCCCCCATATCTCCCCTCCCTCGCCAATATCTCCCCTCCCTCCCCTTCCCCCTCCCCCCATCTTCCACCCCTCTGTCCCTCCCCCATATTTCCCCTCCTTCTCCCCCGATATCACCCCTCCCCCCCTCTCTTGCCCCTCTCCCCTCCTCTTCCCTCCCCCCTCTCCCCATATCTCCCCCTCCCTTCCCCCCTCTCCCCATATCTCCTCCCCTCCCTTCCCCCTCTTCCCCTCCCTTACCCCTCTCCCCATATCTACCCCCCTTCCCTTCGCCCCTCTCCCCACATCCCCCCCTCCCTTCCCCCCTCTCCCCCCATTTCTCCCCTCCCCCACCTCCCTCTCCCCCCATATCTCCCCTCCCCCACCTCCCCCTCTCCCCCCATATCTCCCGTCCCCCCATATCTCCCCTCCCCCACCTCCCCCATATCTCCCCTCCCCCACCTCTTCCCATATCTCCCCTCCCCGTTACCTCTCTCCCCCTCACCCATATCTCCCCCTCCCTTCCTCCTTCCCCATATCTCCCCCTCCCTTCCCCCTCCTCCATATCTCCTCTCCCCTTCCCCCTCCCCTCCTCCCTCTCCTCCTCCCCCATATCTCCCCTCCCCCTCCCCCTTCCCCCCTCCCCTCCTCCCCCCATATCTCCCCTCCTCTTACCCCTCTCCTCCTCCCCCATATCTCCCCTCCCCCTTGCCCCCCCTCCCCTCCTCCCCCATATCTCCCCTCCCTCCCCCTCCTCTCCCCAATATCTCCCCTCCCTCCCCTTCCCCCTCCCCCATATTTCCCCTCCCTCTCCCCCCATATCGCCCCTCCCCCCCTCTTTCGCCCCTCTCCCCTCCTCCTCCCTCGCCCCTCTCCCTTTCCCCCTCTCCGCCTCCCTTTCCCCCCTCCCTTCCCCCCTCTCCCCATATCTCCCCCCTCCCTTCCCCCCTCTCCCCATATCACACCTCCTCCCTTCCCCCCTCCCTTCCCACCTCTCCCCATATCTCACCCCCTCCCTTCCCCCCTCTCCCCCTTCCTTCCCCCTCTCCCCATATCTCCCTCCTCCCTTCCCCCCTCTCCCCATATCTCCCCCCTCCCTTTCCCCTCTCCCCATATCTCCCCCCTCTCCCCCTCCCTTGCCCCCTCTCCCCATATCTCCCCCTCCCTTCCCCCCTCTCCCCATATCTTCTCCCCTCCCTTCCCCCCTCTCCCCCTCCCTTCCCCCCTCTCCCCATATCTACCCCCTTCCTTCCCCCCTCTCCCCACATTTCCCCCCTCCCCATATCTCCGCCCCCCTCCCTTCACCCCTCTCTTCCCACTCTCCCTATCGTCCCCTCCTTTCCCCTCTCCCCATATCTCCCCCTCCCTTCCCCCCTCTCCCCATATCTCCCCCCTCCCTTCCCCCCTCTCCCCATATCTCCCCTCCTCCCCCTCCCTTCCCCCCTCTCCCCCCACTCCTCCTCCCTTCCCCCCTCTCCCCCTCCCTTCCCCCTCTCCCCATATCACCCCCCTCCCTTTCCCCTCTCCCCATATCTCCCCCCTCTCCCCCTCCCTTGCCCCCTCTCCCCATATCTCCCCCTCCCTTCCCCCCTCTCCCCATATCTCCCCTCCCTTCCCCCCTCTCCCCATATCTTCTCCCCTCCCTTCCCCCCTCTCCCCCTCCCTTCCCCCCTCTCCCCATATCTACCCCCTTCCTTCCCCCCTCTCCCCACATTTCCCCCCTCCCCATATCTCCGCCCCCCTCCCTTCACCCCTCTCTTCCCACTCTCCCTATCGTCCCCTCCTTTCCCCTCTCCCCATATCTCCCCCTCCCTTCCCCCCTCTCCCCATATCTCCCCCCTCCCTTCCCCCCTCTCCCCATATCTCCCCTCCTCCCCCTCCCTTCCCCCCTCTCCCCCCACTCCTCCTCCCTTCCCCCCTCTCCCCCTCCCTTCCCCCTCTCCCCATATCTCCCCCCTCCCCCTCCCTTCCCCCCTCTCCCCCTCTCTCCCTCCCTCCCTTCCCCCTCTGCCTTCCCTCCTCTCCCCATATCTCCCCCTCTCTCCCCCTCCCTTCCCCCCTCTCCCTCTACCTTCCCCCCTCTCCCTCTACCTTCCCCCCTCTCCCCCTCCCTTAACCCCCTCTCCCCATATCTCCCCCCTCTCCCGCTCCCTTCCCCCCTCTCCCCATATCTCCCCCCCCTCCCCCTCCCTTCCCCACATGGTGCAGGTACACCCACAGAGCTGTTAGGGAGGGAGTTCCAGGATTTTGACCCAGAACAGTGAAGGAGCAGTGATATATTTCCAAGTCAGGGTGGTGAATGACTTGGAGGGGAGCTTCCAGGTGGTTGTGTTCTCATCTATCTGCTGCCCTTGTTCTTCCAGGTGGTAATGGTCATGAGTTTGGAAGGTGCTGTCTAAGGAGCCTTGAATTCCTGCAGTGCATCTTGCAGATGGCACACACTGCTGCTACTATGTGTCGGTGGTGGAGGGAGCGAATGTTTGTGGATCTGGTGCCAATCAAGCGGACTGCTTTGTCCTGGACAGTGTCCAGCTTCTTCTGTGTTGCAGGAGCTGCACTCATCCAGGCAAGTAGGGAGTATTCCATCACATTCCCGACTTGTGCCTTGTAGATGGTAGACAGGCCTTGGGTAGTCAGCAGGTGAGTTACTCATCGCACGATTCCTAGTCTCTGACCTGCTCTTGTAGCCACAGTCTTTATATGGCTAGAACTGTTCAGTTTCTGGTCAATGGTAACCCCCAGGATGTTGATAGTGGGGGATTCGGTGATGGCAATGCCATTGAACATCAAGGGGTGATGGTTGGATTCTCTCATGTTGGGGATGGTCATTGCCTGACACTTGTGTAGCATGAATGTTACTTGCCACTTGTCAGCCCAAGCCTGGATATCATCCAGGTCTTGTTGCATTTGGACATGGACTGCTTCAGTATCTGAAGAGTTGTGAATGGTGCTGAACATTGTGCAATCATCAGCGAACATCCCACTTCTGACCTTATAATGGTCATTGATGAAGCAGCTGAAGATGGTTGGGCCGAGGACACTACCCCAAGGACTCCTGCAATGATGTCTTGGAGCTGAGATGACTGACCTCCAACAACCACAGCCATCTTCCTTTGTGCTAGGTATGACTCCAACCAGTGGAAAGTTTTCCCCCTGATTCCCATTGACTCCAGTTTTGCTAGGGCTCCTTAATGCCACACTCGGTCAAATGCTACCTTGACATCTAGGGCAGTCACTCTCACCTCACCTTGGGAGTTCAGCTCTTTTGTCCATGTTTGAACCAAAGCTGTAACGTGGTCAGGAGTTGAGTGGCTCTGGCGGTACCCAAACTGGGCATCAGTGAGCAGGTTATTGCTAAGCAGTGCCACTTGATAGAACTGTTGATGACCCCTTCCATTACTTTACTGATGATCGATGATGGGGCAGTAATTGGCCAGGTTGAATTTGTCCTGCTTTTTGTATACAGGACATACCTGAGCAATTTTCCACATAGCCGGTTAGATGCCTGTGTTGTAGCTGTACTGGAACAGCTTGGCTAGGAGTGTGGCAAGTTCTGGAGCACAAGTCTTCAGCACAATTGCAGGAATATTGTCAGGGCCCATAGCCTTTGCCTTTAACCGTTTCTTCATATCATGTGGAGTGAATTGAATTGGCTGAAGACTGGCATCTGTGATTCTGGGCACTCAAGAGAAGGCCGAGGTGGATCCTCCACTCGGCACTTCTGGCTGAAGATTGTAGCACATGCTTCAGCCTTATCTTTTGCACAGATGTGCTGGGCTCCTCCATCATTGAGGATGGAGATATTTGTGGAGCCTCCTCCTCCATTGAGTTGTTTAATTGTCCACCACATTCACGACTGGATGTGGCAGGACGGCACAGCTTAGATCTGATCCGTTGGTTGTGGGATCACTTAGCTCTGTCTATCACTTGTTGCTTATGCTGTTTGACATGCAAGTAATCCTGTGTTATAGCTTCACCAGGTTGATATCTCATTTTTAGGTATGCCTGATGCTACTCCTGGCATGCCCCTCCTGCACTCTTTCATTGAACCAGGGTTGACCCCCTGGCTTGATGGTAATGGTAGAATGGGGATTATGCTGGGCCATGAGGTTACAGATTGTGTTTGAGTACAATTCTGCTGCTGCTGATGGCCCACAGCGCCTCATGGACACCCAGACTTGAGTTGCTAGATCTGTTCGAAGCCCTTGCTGTTTGTTTTTATATTTCTTACCAATTTACTTTCATGATCAATTTTATTCCTCTTTTTATTAGCTTTTTTAGTCATCTGCTGCTGGTTCCTAAAAAAAAAAATCCCTGTCCTCTGGCCTACCACAAGTTTTTGCCACTTTGTATGCCTTAGTTTTTGATTGGATACTCTCCTTGACCACCTTTGGTTAATCACGGGTGGATCATCCTTCTCATCGAGTCCTTCTTTTTGACCGGGATAAATTTTTGCTGAGATTATGAAATATCTGCTTAAATGTCTGCCACTGATCATCCACTGACCTTCCCCTTAGGTGGAGTATAATGTACAAGAAGGTGTTCACTTTGGTAAGAAGCAAAAAAAAGAGTATTACTTAAATGGAGAACAGCCTACCAGAATTCCGAGGTGCAGAGGCATCTAGGTGTTCTAGTGTATGAGTCACAAAAAAGTTACTATACAGGTACAGTATGTAATCAATAGAATGCTATGCTTTATTACGACAGGAATTGAACATGAAAGTAAGAATGTTATGCTTCAGTTATACAGGGCATTGGTGAGACCACATCTCGAATATTGTGTGCAATTTTGGTTTCTTTATTTAAGGAAGGACATAAATGCATTGGAGGCGGTTCAGAGGAGGTTTACTACATTGATACCTGAAAGAGCGGATTGTCTTATAAAGAAAGATTAGATAGTTGGACTTGACTCCACTAGAGTTCAGAAGAGTTGGGGGGGTGATTTGATTTAAGTATGTAAGATCCTGAACGGTAATTGACAAGGTGGATGTTGAAAGGATGTTTCTTCTGGTGGGTGAGTCCAGAACAAGGGGCACCACTTTAAAATTAGGGGCCACTCTTATAGGACAGAGAAGAGGAGAAATTTTTTCTCCGAGGGCTGTGCAACTTTGGAATTCTCTGCCTCTGAAAGCAGTGGAGGCATATTTTTTAAATAAATTAATTTAATATATATTTTCTATATTTTTTAAGGCAGAGTTAGATAGATTCTTGTTAGGCAAGGGAATCAAAAGTTATTCGGGGCAGATGGGAATGTGGAATTCAAAACACAAACAGATTGGCCATGATCTTATTGAATGGCAGAGTAGGCTTGAGGGGCCAAATGGCCTACTTCTGCTCCTATTTCATATTGTTAAGATCCCCAGCTTATCCCTGGAAAAGCCTGATCCCAGAGTGGAACCCAGCTTGATAGATCCTAACTTTCATTGAGATAAAAACAAAAAAACTGCGGATGCTGGAAATCCAAAACAAAAACAGAATTACCTGGAAAAACTCAGCAGGTCTGGCAGCATCGGCGGAGAAGAAAAGAGTTGACGTTTCGAGTCCTCATGACCCTTCGACAGAACTTGAGTTCGAGTCCAAGAAAGAGTTGAAATATAAGCTGGTTTAAGGTGTGTGTGTGGTGGGCGGAGAGATAGAGAGAGAGAGAGAGAGAGGTTGGGGGGGGGTTGGGGGGTTGGGGTGTGGTTGTATGGACAAACAAGCAGTGATAGAAGCAGATCATCAAAAGATGTCAACGACAATGGTACAATAGAACACATAGGTGTTAAAGTTAAAGTTGATGATATTATCTAAACGAATGCGCAATTAAGAATGGATGGTAGAGCACTCAAGGTATAGCTCTAGTGGGGGTGGGGAGAGCATAAAAGGTTTTAAAATATTTAAAAATAATGGAAATAGGTGGGAAAAGAAAAATCTATATAATTTATTGGAAAAAAAAGAAGGGGGAAACAGAAATGGGGTGGGGATGGGGGAGGGAGCTCACGACCTAAAGTTGTTGAATTCAATATTCAGTCCGGAAGGATGTAAGGTGCCTAGTCGGAAGATGAGGTGTTGTTCCTCCAGTTTGCGTTGGGCTTCACTGGAACAATGCAGCAAGCCAAGGACAGACATGTGGGCAAGAGAGCAGGGTGGAGTGTTAAAATTGCAAGCGACAGGGAGGTTTGGCTCATTCTTGCGGACAGACCGCAGGTGTTCTGCAAAGCGGTCGCCCAGTTTACGTTTGGTCTCTCCAATGTAGAGGAGACCACATTGGGAGCAACGAATGCAGTAGACTAAGTTGGGGGAAATGCAAGTGAAATGCTGCTTCACTTGAAAGGAGTGTTTGGGCCCTTGGACCCAGTTCCTTCGCCTTCGTCGTATCTGTTCCGATGATGCTACCTTCAAAAACGATTCCTCTGACATGTCCTCCTTCTTCCTTAACCGAGGTTTTCCACCCACGGTCATTGACAGGGCCCTCAACCGTGTCCGGCCCATCTCCCGCGCATCCGCCCTCACGCCTTCTCCTCCCTCCCAGAAACATGATAGGGTCCCCCTTGTCCTCACTTATCACCCCACCAGCCTCCGCATTCAAAGGATCATCCTCCGCCATTTCCGCCAACTCCAGCATGATGCCACCACCAAACACATCTTCCCTTCACCCCCCTTATCGGCATTCCGTAGGGATCGCTCCCTCTGGGACACCCTGGTCCACTCCTCCATCACCCCCTACTCCTCAACCCCCTCCTATGGCACCACCCCATGCCCACGCAAAAGATGTAACACCTGCCCCTTCACTTCCTCTCTCCTCACCGTCCAAGGGCCCAAACACTCCTTTCAAGTGAAGCAGCATTTCACTTGCATTTCCCCCAACTTAGTCTACTGCATTCGTTGCTCCCAATGTGGTCTCCTCTACATTGGAGAGACCAAACGTAAACTGGGCGACCGCTTTGCAGAACACCTGCGGTCTGTCCGCAAGAATGAGCCAAACCTCCCTGTCGCTTGCCATTTTAACACTCCACCCTGCTCTCTTGCCCACATGTCTGTCCTTGGCTTGCTGCATTGTTCCAGTGAAGCCCAACACAAACTGGAGGAACAACACCTCATCTTCCGACTAGGCACCTTACAGCCTTCTGGACTGAATATTGAATTCAACAACTTTAGGTCGTGAGCTCCCTCCCCCATCCCCACCCCATTTCTGTTTCCCCCTTTCTTTTTTTTCCAATAAATTATATAGATTTTTCTTTTCCCACCTATTTCCATTATTTTTAAATATTTTAAAATCTTTTATGCTCTCCCCACCCCCACTAGAGCTATACCTTGAGTGCCCTACCATCCATTCTTAATTAGCACATTCGTTTAGATAATATCACCAACTTTAACTTTAACACCTATGTGTTCTATTGTACCATTGTCGTTGACATCTTTTGATGATCTGTTTCTATCACTGCTTGTTTGTCCATACAACCACACCCCCAACCCCCCACCCCCCCAACCACCCCCCCAACCTCTCTCTTTCTCTCTATCTCTCCGCCACCACACACACACCTTAAACCAGCTTATATTTCAACTTTTTCTTGGACTCGAACTCAAGTTCTGTCGAAGGGTCATGAGGACTCGAAACGTCAACTCTTTTCTTCTCGCCGATGCTGCCAGACCTGCTGAGTTTTTCCAGGTAATTCTGTTTTTGTTCCTAACTTTCATTTGTTTGTTTAGATATGTGGCGAGTAGCTACTGAACAGAGTCACAGGAGTCAGCTGATGAACTTTTAACAAAAAAAAACATTTATTCAACAAGAAAAGATGAACTCCTTCACTTGCAACTATACCTTTACAGATATATAGATTTGTCAGGATGACACAAGTTACAAAAGCTATTTTATACTCTATGTCTACAGTAAGTACACAGTCCATGTACCAATGGTAACCCTGTGGCCAGACACACCACTCTCTGAAACCAGCTGACAGATGTCATCTCCCCAGACTCTTGTCACACGGTGAGCCAACCAGTCTCACTGAACTCCATCTTTTACACGAGGATTTCCAATTTCCACTCTCCAATACTGTGCCTTGTAATCTTCTTCCAAACCGACACTTTCTCTCAGACACCTTCTCCAAGGGTTCACCTCCAGGGTTTCAAACTCTCCTGATGTTCCTCTTCCCTGTGTCACCACATGCATTCAAGCTGTCTTCTATGCACTATAGCAAAGAGTTACAGACCTTCAGTTGTCTCTTTGGACCTTCTTGCTTCTTGCAAGCTGTTCTCATTATAAATCTGAAGCTTGGAGCTTCTCTCTCTGCCCCTCACTCTTAACTTCACTTAACAGGACCTTTCCAAGGTTCCTGTCCTTCCTTTGACTAGGCCTACTTTGCTCCAGTCTCTCCTGGCAGCAGCTTTCAAAAACCAGCTGAACTCCACAGCTTCCAAATCAAAACTGCTTTTTCTCATGTGTGTGTGTGTCTGCAGGAGGGGCCTGCCTCTCTGGATCTCTGTTGCCAGGCAACAGCCAATTTTCCCTAATCTTGTTTATTTTACTTGGCTTGGAGTCATAAAAACCTTCATTAGAAATGCAAGCACCCTTTAAACTCAATTTGACCTTTCTTAACACCGAGATACAGAAATACAAATCAAATGTAAACTTTAAAGCTGAAACTCATTCACAACACCACAAATAGAAATATAACCTACTCAAACTGTCTCTATTTCCTAATAATATGTTCGTATGTAATACAAAAGCAAATGTTGAAATTGCTGGAAAATGGAAATAAAGGTATCCAGGGATTACCAATGAACAGCAGCTCTACTGGAACAACCACATAAACTCTGCTGAGAGTGGCTCACCAGTTTACTCTATAGGCCTCGTTCCATCACCTATAAGACACATGTCAGGAATGAGATAAAATATTCTTCATGCACTTGAACAAGTGCAGCTGCAACAACATTCAAGCATCTCAACATTATCCGGGACAAACCGTCCACTTGATTGGTGTTCCATCCACTAGCTTAACATGTAACCTCTCTATCACTAATGGATTGTGGCTTTAGTGCATACTATCTAGAGTAAGTTGCTGAATTTTTGGAGCCTGATCGCTACGAGATCTGTTTTTCTCAATAATGGGCTTCACTTGAACTGTGATAAAAACAAAAAAAACTGCGGATGCTGGAAATCCAAAACAAAAACAGAATTACCTGGAAAAACTCAGCAGGTCTGGCAGCATCGGCGGAGAAGAAAAGAGTTGACGTTTCGAGTCCTCATGACCCTTCGACAGAACTTGAGTTCGAGTCCAAGAAAAAGTTGAAATATAAGCTGGTTTAAGGTGTGTGTGGTGGGCGGAGAGATAGAGAGAGAGAGAGAGGTTGGGGGGGGGTGGTTGGGGGGTTGGGGGTGTGGTGTGACCCTTCGACAGAACAACCACCTCTCTTGTCCACACAACCACCTCTCTCTCTCTCTATCTCTCCGCCCCCCACACACACACCTTAAACCAGCTTATATTTCAACTCTTTCTTGGACTCGAAATCAAGTTCTGTCGAAGGGTCATGAGGACTCGAAACGTCAACTCTTCTCTTCTCCGCCGATGATGCCAGACCTGCTGAGTTTTTCCAGGTAATTCTGTTTTTGTTTTTTCACTTGAACTGTGCTGGGACCAGTGTCCTGGAGAATCAAATAACTAGGGCTGTAGAGAAGGCTTTAAAATAAATAGAGGGGGGAGTGTTCTGGAGAGGGGATATTTACCAAGCAAAATAATATGGCAGCATTGCAGGGCAGCTACTTAGATAATAATACCCAGAGTGTGACAGGAAGGGACAGAGTGTACAAACAGTAAAAAAAAGTAGCAAATAGGGTCAAAGGGGGAAAAAGTGGTAAAAAGGCAAAATCAATGGCTCTTTGCTTAAATGCATGTAGTATTCAGAACCAAATTAATTAATTAATGGCCCAAATAGCGGTTAATGGGTATGAACTTATAGCCATTACGGAGACATGCTTACAAGGAGATCAAAGCTGGGAACTAAATAATCAGAGGTACGTAACTTTTTGAAAGGACAGGCAGGAAGGAAAGGGGTAGCTTTGTTAGTACGAGATGGGATGATTACAATAGCAAAAATGAATCAGAAGGTGTAGTGGTGGAAGTAGTCTATAGGCCCCCTAACACTAGCTATATTGTAGGACAGAGAATAAATCAGGAGATAATGAAGGCATGTAAAAAGGCAATACGTTAACCATGGGTGACTTTAATCTTCATGTAGATTAGGAAAATCAAATTGGCAGAGGTAGCCATAAGGACGAATTCATAGAGTGTATTCAGGACCGTTTCCTAGAACAATATGTTGTGTATCCAACCAGGAATAAGGCTTTTTTGGATCTGGTAATGTGTAATGAGGCAGGTTTAATAAATGATCTCAGAGTAAAAGATCCCCTAGGAAACAGTGACCATAACATGGGAGGATTTAGCATTCAGTTTGAGAGTGAGAAATTTGGTTTGGAAACAACTGTGCTAAACTTAAATAAGGGTGATTACAAAGGATTAAGGGCAGAGTTAGCTGGGGTGGACTGGGAAAGGAGTTTAGCACAAAAGACGGTTGATGAACAATGGCAGACATTTAAGAAAATAGTTCATGACTCACAACAAAGGTATATCCCAGTGAGGAAGAAGGAACTTAGGAAGGGACTAAACCAACCATGGTTAAACAAGGAAGTTAAGGATAGTATCAAATTGAAAGAAAAAAAATACAATGTGGCAAAGATTAGTAGTAAGCTAGAGGATTGGGGAAGTTTTAAAAACCAACAAGAGATTACTGAAAATATTAAAGAGGGAGAAAATAAACTTTGAGAGTAAACTAGCAAGTAATATAAAAATAGATAGTAAGAGCTTCTTTAGATATATAAAAATGAAGAGAGAGACCAAAGAGAACAAGGCTGGGAAAATAATAATGGGGAACCAGGAAATGACAGAGGAGTTGAATAAATACTTTGCATCAGCCTTCACGATAGAAGACACTAATAACATTCCAAAAATACTAAATAATCAAGGGGCAAAAGTGGTGGAGGAAATAAAACAATAACTATCACTAGAGAAAAAGTACTAGGAAAACTAATGGGGCTAAAGACCAATAAGTCACCTGGACCTGATGGGTTGCATCCTAGGATATTAAAGGAAGTAGCTACACAAATAGTGGATGCACTGGTAGTAATCTTCCAAGAATCCTTAGATTCTGGAAAAGTCCCAGAGGATTAGAAAACTGCCAATTTTTAAAAAGGGAGGGAGACAAAAAACAGGTAACCATAGGCCAGTTAACTTAACATCCATCATTGGGAAAACCTTAGTCTATTATAAAGGATGTAATAGCAGAACATTTAGAAATGCATAATATAATCAAGCAGAGTCAGCACGGCTTCATGAAGGGGCAATCATGCATGGCAAATTTATTAGAATTCTTTGAGGAAGTAACAAGCAGGAAAGATAAAAGGGAACCAGTAGATGTAATATATTTGGATTTCCAAAAGCCGTTCGATAAGGTATTATACATAAGGCTACTTAATAAGGTAGTGCCTTGGTTTTGAGGGTAGTATATTAGCATGGATAGAGGATTGGCTAACTAATAGAAGACAGAGAGTTGGGATAAGGGGGCATTTTCAGGATGGCAATCTGTAACCAGTGTATCACAGGGATCAGTGCTGCGGCTACAATTATTTACAATATATATTAATGACTCAGATGGGGGGGGTGGGAATGTACTATCGCCAAGTTTGCGGCTGACACAAAAATAGGTGGGAAGGCAAGTGGTGAGGATGACACAAAGAGTCTACAGAGGGATATACACAGGTTAAGAGAGTGGACAAAAACTTGGGCGGATGGAATATAATGTGGGAAAATGTGAGGTTATGCACTTTGGCAGGAAGAATAGAGAAGATAAATATTATTTAAATGGAGAAAGACTGCTAATAGCTGCAGCGCAAAGAGATTTGGGGATCCTCATGCATGAATCCCAAAAAGCTAACATACAAGTTCAGCAGCTATTTAGGAAAGGAAAATTGAATGTTGGCCCTTATTTCAAAGGCAATGGAGTATAAAGTAGGAAAGTCTTGCTAAAACTATACAAGGCACTAATTAGACCACACTTAGAATACTGTGTACTGTGAACAGTTCTGGTTCACTTATTTAAGGAAAGATTTACTGGCATTGGAGGCAGTCCAGAGAAGGTTTACTAGGTTGATCCCAGGTATGGAGGGATTTTCTTATGAGGAGAGGTTGAGTAGGTTGGGGCTGTACTCACTTGGGTTTAGAAGAATCAGAGGCAACCTTATTGAAACATATAAGGTTCTTAGGGGGCTTGACAGAGAAGATACTGAGAGGTTGTTTCCCCTTGTGGGAGAGTCTAGGACCAGAAGGCATAATCCCGGAGAAAGGGGTCGCCCATTTAAGATAGAGATGAGGAGTAATTTCTTCCCACAGGAGGTAGTGAACCTGTGGAACTCTCTACCACAGAGGGCTGTAGAGGCTGGGTCATGAAGTATATTTAAGGCTGAGATAGACAGATTTTTAACCAGTAAGGGAATCAAGGGTTATGGGGAAAAGGCAGAAAAGTGGATTTGACGATTATCAGATCAGCCATTATCTAACCGGAGCAGACTTGATGGGCCGAATGGCCTACTTCTGCTCCTACATCTTATACAGTTGTAGATATCAAACATTAATACAATCTAATGTAAAAGCAAAATACTACGGATGTTGGAAATCTCAAAAAAACCCAGAAAGTACTGCAAATACACAGAAGGCCCATAGAGAGAGAGAAACAGAGTTAATCTGACTCTTCTTCAGAACTAAAGCAGGGTAGAAATGTAATGGGTTATATGCTGACGAAAGAAAGGAGGGGGTGGAAAAACAAATGAGAAGGTCTGAGATCGGGTAGTAGGTGGGAGAGATTAAGTGACAAAAATGTCATGGATCAAAAGGCAAAGGGAGTGGTAATGGTTATAGTAAAGTGACCAGGCGTTTGTCCAGAATGAGTCTAAATGCCAGAATAATGAACAGCTCTGTCGAAAAGCAAAAACAAGATTCAAACCAGTACATGGCAAAAAAAAAAATGGGGACTGAGTTCATGATCTGAAATTGTTGAACCCCAAGGTAAGTCCAGAAGGCTGTAAAGTGTCTAATTGGAAGATGAGATACAGTTCCTCGAGCTTCACTTTAACACTGCAGAAAGCCAAGGACAGAAATGTGAGCATGACAGCGAAGTGGTGAATTAAAAGTAACTGGAAGTGGTTGCGTTGGCGAATTGAGCGAAGATGTTCCACTAAGTGGTCACCCAATCTGCATCTGGTCTCCCTAGTGCAGAGGAGACCGAATTGTGAACAATGAATATAGTATATTAAATTGAAAGAATTACAAATAAATCTCTGCTCAGCTTGGAGGAAGTGTTTAGGGTGTTAGATGGTGAAGAGAGTGGAGGTAAAATGGCAGGTGTTAAACCTCCTGTGATTACATAGGAAGGTGTCCTAAGAAGGGGACAAGGTGTTGCAGTTGATTGAGGAGTGGACCAGAGTATCACAGAGGGAATGTTCGTTTTGGAATGCTCACAGGAGAGGGGAGGGGAGGGGAAAATGTGTTTGGTGACAGTGTCATGCTGGAGGTGGTAGAAATAGCGCAGGATGATCCTCAGAATATGGAGGCTGGTGGGGAAGAGAAGTGAGGACAAGGGGAGTTCCATCATTCTGTTGCCTTAGTTCTGATGATGCAACCTTCCACATTAGCGCTTCTAAAATGTTTTCCTTTTTCTCAACTGAGGATTTGTCCAAATCCTCCCCCACCACCCCACTGTGGATGGCAGGGTCCTCAACTATGTCCGATCCATTTCCTGCACTTCTGCTCTCACCCGCTCCCCACCCTCTCAGAATCATAGGTTGGGTTTTGCTGGTTGTCATTGGAGCCAATTCGATTCAGTCCACGTGGTATCAAGAAACGGCTGAAGGCACTGGATACTGCAAAGGTTATGGTCCCTGACAAATTCCGGCAATGGTACTGGAGACTCGTGCTCTAGAACTTGCCATGCCCCAAGCCAAGTTGTTCCAGTACAGCTACAACACTGGCATCTACCTGGCTATGTGGAAAAATGCCCTGGTACGTCATGTATACAAAAACCAGGACAAATCCAACACTGCAAATTACCGCCAATTATCAATCTACTCTCCATCAGTAAAGTAATGGAAGGGGTCATCAATAGTGCTATCAAGCTGCACTTACTTAGTAATAACCTGCTCATTGATGCTGAGTTTGAGTTCTGCCAGGGCCACTCAACTCCTGACTTCATTACAGCCTTGGTTCAAACATGGACAAAAGAGCTGAAATCCTGAGGTGAAGAGAGAGTGACTGCCCTTGACATCAAGGCCGCATTTGACCAAGGGGCCCTAGCAAAACTGAAGTCAATGGGAATCAGGGGAAAAACTTTCTGCTGGTTGGAGTCATACCAAGCACAAAGGAAGATGGTTGTGGTTGTTGGAGGTTAGTCATCTCAGCTCCAGGACATCATTGCATAAGTTCCTCAGGGTAGTGTCCAAGGCCCAACCATCTTCAGCTGCTTCATCAATGACCTTCCTTCCATCATTAGGTCAGAGGTGAGGATGTTTGCTGATGATTGCACAATGTTCAGCACCATTCACGACTCTTCAAATACTGAAGCAGTCCATGCCCAAATGCAGTAAGACTTGGACAATATCCAGGCTTGGGCTGAGAAGTGGAAAGTAACATTTGCCAGGCACACAAGTGTCAAGCGAATGACCATCCCCAACAAGAGAGAATCCAACCATCACTCCCTGATGTTCAATGGCATTACCATCACTGAATCCCCCACCATCAATATCCTGGGGTTTACCACTGACCAGAAACTGAATTGGACTAGCCATATAAATACTGTAGCTACAAGAGCAGGTCAGAGGCTAGGAATCGTGCAACAAGTAACTCACCTCCTGACTCCCCAAAGCCTATCCACCATCTACAAGGCACAAGTCAGGAGTGTGATGGAATACTCCCTACTTGCCTGGATGAGTGCTACTTCCACAACACTAAAGAAGCTGGACACTGTCCAGGACAAAGCAGCCTGCTTGATTGGCATCACATCCGCAAACATTCACTCCCTCCACCACTGACACACAGTAGCAGCAGTGTGTACCATCTACAAGATGCACTGCAGAGGCACCTGAGACAGCACTTTCTGAACCCATGACCACTACCAACTAGAAGGACAAGGGCAGAAGACGGATGGGAACACCACCAACTGGAAGTTCCCCTCCAAGTCACTCACCATCCTGACTTGGAAATATATCACTGTTACTTCACTGTCGCTGGATCAAAATCCTGGAGCTCCCTTCCTAACAGCACTGTGGGTATATGTACACCACATGGACTGCAGCAGTCCAAGAAGGCAGCTCACCACCACCTTCTTAAGGGTAACTAATGATGGGCAATAAATGCTGGCCCAGCCAATGAAGACCACATTCCATGAATGAACAAAATAAAAGATAGAGGGTGGCTGGTCACTGTGGGAGAAGCCATAGGCTGGTCCACCTGGCCACCTAGATTCATCTCATGAGGCAGTTTTCTATTGGTATTGTATTCCTCTTTATTCATATCTACATCTTTGGTGATCCAGACCCTGCTGGATGGCACCTTTAACATTAAAAACAAAATCTAGAGTTAAAGGGTAAGGGAGTAAACCGACACAAAGTCTGATGTGGAGTCTCATTAGGTGGTTGGTGTTTCCATCAAGTAACTCTTGCAACCGACTTGCATCTAACTAAGCCCCAGACATAAGTCTTTCCTTTGGATGTTAGCCTCAGAGGCTGAGATAGGGGTCATATGCTAGGCAAGTCTGCACCTCCAAAAACCATGTTTACGCTATGAAGCAACAAAAAGAGTGAAATTTTCCAACTTTGAAACTAGAATGTCAGATTTATGACCCACATTTCAGAGCAAGTGTACGGAAAATGGCAGTGATTGACCCTGAGTGATGCAAATTTAATGTCGAGTTTGCTGCTCTACAGGAGTCCTGATTAACCAACACTTGAGACTAACTACACCTTCTTTTGGCGTAGTAAGAGCACAGTAGACCACCATGAGCATGGTGTATGCTTCACAGTCAGCAACCAATTGACACTGTAGTAACTTCTGAACACATCACCTCTGTTTGTCATATGATGGAGGCACCAGCACTTCATCTGAGTTAAGCACCAACCTTGAATGCCGTATCTCAGACAAAGGTCAATTCTATGACTGCCTATATGATGTTCTGAAGCACATTCCAATTGGCGAGAAGTTATCCATCCTAGGTGAATTCAATGCTTGTGTTGGGTCAGACAGAAATTCACGGCCAATGTACCTTGGTCACCTTGAAGTGAGCAGAATCAATGACAATGGCAACGGCTTCTTGAGCTTTGCGCCCTGAATGAACGCTGCATCACCATTACTTTCTTAAAGGACAAACATTGTCACAAGGTATCCTGGCATCACCCAAGATAGCCATAAGACATAGGAGCAGAAATTAGGCCATTCGGCCCATCGAGTCTGCTCCGCCATTCAATCATGGCTGATAAGTTTCTCAATCCCATTCTCCCCCTTCTCCCCGTTTCCTTTGATCCCCTTACCAATCAAGAACCTATCTATCTCGGTTTTAAATACACTCAATGACCTGGCCTCCACAGCCTTCTGTGGCAATGAATTCCATAGATTTACCACTCTCTGGCTAAAGAAGTTTCTCCTTTGTTCTAAAAGGTCTTCCCTTTATTCTGAGGCTGTGCCCTATGGTCCTAGTCTCTCCTACTAATTGAAACATCTTCCCCATTTCCACTCAATCCAGGCCTTTCAGTATTCTGTAAGTTTCAATCAGAACCTCCTCATCCTTCTAAACTCCATCGAGTATAGACTCAGATTCCTCAAACGTTAAGCCTTTCATTCCTGGGATCGTTCTCGTGAACCTCCTCTGGACCATCTCCAGGGCCAGACCATCCTTCCTGAGATACGGGGCCCAAAATTGCACATAATATTCTAATTTTGGTCTGACCAGAGCCTTATTAAACTTCAGCAGCACATCCCTGCTTTTATATTCTAGTCCTCTTGAAATAAGATCTGGCCATTGGCACCAATTTGATATATCACCAGAAGACGCTCTTCCAACTTCTGCACACCAAGATATATCACAGCACAGATTGCGACACTGACCACTCAGCTGCAGAATGAAGGTGCAATCCTGAAAGTTTCAGAACTGAAAACACAATGACTGCCACACATCAACATCCCAAATACCAGCACTTTGCATTGGTCCTTGAACAACTGCGACCCACTAAAGGCTCACCGGAAACAAGAAATATTGAAGCTTGAAAGTTGGCGAGATCAATCATTTATGACACAGCAGCAGCAACATTTGGTAAAGGCAGAACCTGCAACGAAGACTAGTTTGAGACTAATTCAGCAGAGATGACATCTGTCATTGAAGCAAAAAGCGAAGCCTACCTGATGTACAACATAAACCCAACAGCTAGAACATTGTGTGACTTGAAAGTAGCCAAGACAGTTGTTTGAAAGGCAAGGGGATACTGTGCAAATAAATGCTGGATGAACCTATGTTAAGAAATCTAAACTGATGGAAATCTATGTGCTATGTATGATGCGTTCAAGAGGGCACCTAGTCCTACCATCACCAAAGTGTCCCTCTGACATCAACAAATGGTGAGTATGTACCGACTGATGTAAAGAGATGTCCCGATGGGCTGAACACTACTGTGAACTGCAATCCCATGCGATGGTCATCTCGCAGTCTGTGCTTGATGCTTTCCTGATGACAACCCATCACTGGACCCGGAAAAGGCCATTGATTGCTTAGCAAACAGAAAGGTACCCAACAAGGGTGGAATTCCGTCAAACTGCTGAAGAATAGGAAATCCCACCTACTTCTACATCTTCATTACCTCCCCCTTCACTGTTCCAGAGGACATGCATGATGCAAAATTGATCACATTCTAAAAAAGAAAAGTGACAGAGGAGATTGCCACAACTACAAGGTCATCTCACTCCTTAACATCATGCTGAAAAAACTCCATCTACTTGCAGTCAAGTGTATCCAGAAGCACGTTGCAGTTTTCTGGCTGGCAGATCTACAGTGGACATGATCTTCTCCATATGGCAGCTACAAGAGAAGCATAGAGAACAGGATATACTTTTGTAAATTTCACTAAAGCATTCAACATCAGCAGGGCAAGACTCTCCAAGACTTGGACAAATCTGGTTGTTCACCAAAGTTCCTCAGTCTCAACCCCTCCTTTCATGACAACATGAACTGTACTGTGCAGTTTGATGGTACCACTTCCAACAGTTTCAAGGTGAAGAATGGAGTGAAACAGGGCTGTATTCTAGCCCCCACTTTGTTTGATATTTTCTTCTTCATCATCCTGGCTTATGCCTTCCCTGCAGATATGAAAGGAGTTTACCTGCAAAATAGGTCAGACAGCAAGCTCTACAATCCGTTTAGACTGAAAGCAAAGACAAAAGTAAAGTGCATCTTGACCAGACAATGCCTTTGCACTGATGGGCTCGCATGGAAACTCAGCTACTAAGACTCATGGACTCTTTTCCATGCCTGTGACTTGTTCTCCCTGACTATAAGCATCAAGAAAGCTGTGGTTATGGGACAGGGTGTTACATCACCGCCATTGATCTCACTTAGTAATCCCCTGCTGGAAATGGTTGGCAGGTTCTGCTATCTTGGGTCCACAGTGACAGACATTCTATGTCTTGATGCTGAACTCAATTTGCACATAGGGAAAGCTACCGCTTTTGGCCGACTCCTGAAAAATGCATAGAATAACATCAAGTTGACTCTTAAGACTACGATGCTGATTTATGAGGCTTTTAAAAAATAATTTTGTTTTGATAGACAAGGGAATCAAGGGTTATGGGGGCAGACAGGAAGTGGAATTGAGACCACAACCAGATCAGCCATAATATTAATGAATGGCAGAGCAGTTTTGAAGGACCGAATGGCCTACTCCTGCTCTAAGTCCTATGTTTCTATATTCCTATGTATGATTTACAGCTATCAAGAAAGGAATCTCAACAACTTTCATCTTCGCTGTTTGCGTCGCATTCTCAGCATCTCACAGAAGGACAAAATCACAAATGCAGCAGTCCTCTCAAAGATAATGATCCCAATTATGTTGGCAACATCAAGCAGAGGCAACTTTGCTGGCGTGGGCATGTTCAGAGGATGGAAGACAGTTGTATGCTCAAGGATTTTCTTCATGGCGAGGTAGCTAGGATACGTGTCTTGCAATATGTTGGAAGTTATGGATGCTACCAGTGTCTTAGGTGACCACATGTGCAGTCAGTATCACCAACTGCAGAACCTTGAGCTCCGGGTTTCAGAGCTTGAGTGGTGTTTGGAGTCCTGTAGCGCATCCGCGAGCTTGAGAGCTACGTGGATAGCACATCAGACAGGTGGTTACACTGCAGTTTAGGAGCCTGGAAGCAGAAAGGGAATGGGTGACCCAAGAAAATTAGGCAGGTAGTGCAGGAGTCTCCTGGGGTCCCACTTATCAATCGGTTTTCCATTTTGGATACCGGTGAGGGTGTTCATTCCTCAGGGGAGTGCAGTCAAAGCCAAGTTTGTTGCACCACAGGTAGCTCAGCTAGACAGGAGGGGAGAAAGAAGAGGGGAAGAGCAGTCGTAATAGGGGATTCATTAGTTAGCGGAACAGACAGGCGTTTCGGTGCCGTAGATGTGACTCCAGGATGGTATGTTGCCTCCCTGGTGACAGGGTCAAGGATGTCACAGAGCAGCTGCAGGATATTCTTCTGGGGGATGGTGATCAGCAGAGGTCATGGTCCACGTTAGTACCAATGACTTGGGTAGGGAAGGGGATGAGATCCTGAAGCAGACTTTAGGAAACTAGGAAGGAGATTGAAAAGCAGAGCCTCTAAAGCAGTAATCTCAGGATTACTCCCAGTCCCACGTGCACGTGAGTATAGAAATAGGAGAATTGAGTGATTAAACATGTGGCTGAAAAGCTGGTGTAGGAGGGAGGACATCAGATTTCTGAGGCATTGGGACCATTTCTGGGGAAGATGGGACCTTTACAAGCCAGAGGGTCTACACCTGAGCAGGACTGGGATGAATACCCTTGCAGGGAGATTTGCTAGTGCTGTTGGGGGTGGGGTTTAAACTAGATTGGCAGGGGGGTGGAACCTGGGGGCAAATTGAAAGCAAAGAACGGGAGATGGGGAATTAATGAGTGACTCTGAAAGACAGAAGCAGCACAGGTTAAAAAGTGTACAGCACAGGAATTTGGCAGTGTTAATAGGTATATATGGAAATGTAAGGAGCATAGTAAATAAAGCGGATGAGCTAAGGGCAGAGACACATGGCAGCATGATCTTATCGCTATAATGGAAACTTGGTTTAAGGAGGGGAGAAAAATGGTAGCTCAACATCCCTGGATATAGAGTTTTCAGGCAGGATAGGGAGAGGGATAAAAATGGTGGGGGTATAGCATTATTGGTTAAAGAATCAATTGCAGCTGTGAGGAAAGATGATATATAATGAAGCCATATGGGTTGAGCTCAGAAATAAAAAAAAGGGACAACCACACTGCTAGGAGTGTACTATAGACCACCAAATGGTGGAAGGGAGTTAGAAAAGCAAATATGCAGGCAAACTTCTGAAAGCAAAAACAATAGGGCAGCAATCGTTGGCGACTTCAGCTACCCTAATATCAATTGGGATACGAACAGTGTGAAGGGTACAGACGGCACAAAATTCTTGAACTGCATTCAAGATAAATTTTTCAGCCAGCATGTAACAAGCCCAATGAGAGGGGGCAAAATTCTAGATTTTGTCTTAGAAAATTAAGTTGGGCAAGTGGATAAAGTAGCCGTGGGGGACGATTTTGGAGATAGTGATCATAATGTAGTTAGATTTAGTATCATTATGAAAAAGGACAAAGGTAGAACAGAAGTAAAAGTTCTAAACTGGGGGAAGACAAATTTTATGAAGCTGAGAGGTGAGCTGGTGGGAGTGAACTGGATACAGCAATTAGAAGGAAAAGCAGTGTCAATTCAGTGAGAGGCATTCAAAGGCGAGATTCTACAAGCACCGTGTAGACAGTGTAGACAAAGAAAAAGGGTGATACTGCCAATTCTAGAGCCACCTGATTATCCAGAAGCATACAGGCTAAGGTAAAGCAGAAAAACAAAGCTCATGACAGTCACAAAAGACTTAATATTGTAGAAATCATGGAGGAGCATAGAAAGTATAGGGGTAAAGTAAAAATGGAAATTAGGAAAGCAAAGAGAGGATATGAAAAAATATTAGCAGGTAAAATCAAAGAAAATTCTAAGATATTTTTCAAAACATTAAGCGCAAAAAAATAAATAAGGAAAATGTAGGGCCTATTAGGCCCTATGGTAACTTGTGGGTTGATGCAGAAGATGTGGGCAGGGTTCTCAATGAGTACTTTGTCTCTGTCTTCACTAAGGGAGGGATGATGTAGACATTCTAGTTAAAGATGAGGTGTGTGAAATATTAGATACAATAAGCATAGCGAGAGAGGAAGTACTGGAGGGACTGCCATCCTTGAAGGTGGATAAACTACCAGGGCCAGGTGGATTGTATCCCAGACTGCTGAAGGAAGCCAAGGAGGAAATAACGGATGCTCTGAGGATCATTTCCCAATCCTCAATAGATACAAGTAAGATCCCAGAAGATTGGAGGTCTGTGCACATTGTACCATTTTTAAAAAAGGGTGCGAAGGATAGGCGAGAAAATAATAGACGAGTCTGGCTGACTTCAACAGTGGCCAAATTATTTGAAACAAAGCTGAAACTGTCACTTAGGAAGACATCGATTGATCAGGGATAGTCAGCGTCATTTTGTTAGGGGGAGACTTTGTCTTAATAACTTTATAGAATATTTTGAGGAAGTAACAAGGAGGATTGATGGGGTTAGTGCAGTGGATGTTATATACATGGACTTTAGTAAAACATTTGACAAGGTCCCACATAACAGACTAGTCAGGAAAGTGAGATCTCATGGGATACAGGGGAAGGTGGCAAGTTGGATCCAACGTTGGCTCAATGACAGGGAACAAGGACCAGAACTTTTCAGTTGGTGGGTGGGCTTGGCGGGAGTGGGCACGGGTGATCGGGAACCTGACCACCGCCCGTGATTGGGTGCGCACTGCCACAATGCAACAGGGCCAATTAAGGCCCGCCCAGCGTAATCTGCGGCTCCCGAGATCTGTGGGAAGGGGCAGGCGGCGGTGGGAGGCCAATGTCCCTGGGTCCAATGGCGACCCAGCAGCCTATTCAAAAACAGCACAGGCAGCCATCCTAAGGCTGCCACTGAGTTTGGTCATCTGCCACTAAGTTTGATTAGCTGCAAAGGACAACATCGTCAGAGAGCAGGCATGGTGGGAGGGCAAGTTGGCAGGGCAGTTGGCCCTGAGGTTCTCCATAAGCGCCTGCTGCCATCCTCGAGGAGGTGGCAGCATGCTGGGATATCCTTGTCCCAAGGTACAGGAGAAGGAGGTGCCCCACCTAGCCAAATGTGCCTGGGGGGAGATGGCTTCACAGGTCAGCTCCCACGATGTGGTGAGACGCACATGGTTACGGTGCTGCAAGTGGTTTAATGACCTCCTGAGATCGGGAAGGGTGAGTATCGGGTTGGCATGGGTCACTTAGCAAAGCAGTTAGGTTGCCCCTCCCGCACCTCAGAATTTTGTTTTTTTATTCATTCATTCACAGGATGTAGGCATCACTGGCTAGGCCAGCATTTATTGCCCATCCCTATTAGCCCATGAGATGGTGGCAGTGAGCTGCCTTCTTGAATTGTTGCAGTCCATGTGGTTCAGGTACACCCACAGTGGTGTTAGGGGAGCGAATTCCAGGATTTTGGCCCAGCAACAGTGAAGTAACGGTGAAACATTTCCAAGTCAGGATGCTGGGTGACTTGGAGGGGAACTTCCAGACGGCAGTGTTCCCATCTATCTGCTACCCTTGTCCTTCTAGGTGGTAGTGGTCGTGGGTTTGGAAATTCTTAGAATGTAAGTGGCAAATGTCATGGAGGCAACATCTGGGCAAGGGGGTGAGCCCTGGCTACTTGTTGTAATGAGTGTATTGTGGCTCCAGGGTCATGAATTGGTTGAGCTCTGAAGGTTTTCCTCAGGTGGGTGTGGCCAGGCTGCAATGGCAATGCAGGTACAAGGTGGACTAATCAATGCTCCTCTCTCCTTTCAGGAGAAGACAGCACACAATAAAGCTGAGAGGCTGTGGACTGGTGGAGGGCAGCCGCACCTTCTGATCATCACTAGATATGAGCAGGAGGCACCGGAGCTGGAGAGGCGCCATGCGTCCAGTCAACCAGCCACGGTGAGGTTGGGGTGACACTGGGAGGTAAGAGTGCTGTGCACTGAGGTCACAATGTCTGTCATTGCAACCATTCCACTGTTGACTATTTAGTGAATTCAGCATCCAACATGAGTTTCCCATTGATAATGGAAAGACGAGCGCATCCTGATCGGGGTGCCAGGCATGCACATTAACAGTGTAACTACTTCAACTAATCAAATGTTCCTGATCTTCCTTTCATCCTCACCAGAGCACACCCGGTCTCAGAAGCCTGAGGGACCACCGCCGACCCCTGAGAGCCCTGAAGATATACACACACTAGCGTCACACCCTGTCAGCCAGGCAGGCACTAGTGCAGATACCAGCAACTTGGTGGGAATAAGAGCATCGGCTAGTATCTCTGTGCACAGCAGTGAGGGCATTTTATACTCAGTCAGAGGACTGCTGGGGACCAGGAACATGCTCAGTCAGTTGCTGATGATGTGCCTCTGGAGACGTCCCTGATGCAGCAAATGCTGAAAGTCCAGCAGGCTGTATGGTAGAATCTGGCAGAGATACATGAGGCAATGTGTGCCATGGTCTCCATGATGGAGGAGTCCATGTGGAGCATGAGCAATGCAATAACCCTCATGGCTGAGCACAATGCCTCCTCCATGGAGAGAGTGGTGGGTGTCATGGAGAAGCTCCTCCAGGAGAGCAATCCCGGGCTTCCTGGGGATGCACTTGGACCTGCAAGCCCTCACACCGGCAATGACCTCAGGTGGTCACTGTCAGTGTGGGAGATGGATTGGGCATCCAGTATCCCAGCTAGGTGCCTGTCCATCAATGGCGAGCAGGGAGGTCCAGAGCAACCTCACATTGGTGCACAAGCTGCTTGTTGTCTCTGCGGGCTCCTCTCAGGGTTCTCTGGATGACGGCAGCAGCTCCTCCGCTCCTCTGCCAGTGTCCGTGTCATCTGATGAGGCTGCGGAGACTGAAGAGATGCCAGCTGTGCCACTGGCCGTTCCCTCCTGGGCAGGGCCAGCACAGGCTCCATGGGCCAGAGGCCAAGGTCATCAAGGCCAACAGGACAGCAGAATGAGCAGGCTGTCTCCAATGCTGGTGCCAGTGAGGGGGGAGCACCTAGATGTAGCACGTGCAAGTGTAAACGTAAAGCAGCTTAGGCACAACATGGGCTTATCTCTAGTGTTTTTCTTTTGCCCCACTTTGAAGTTACTTTTAAGTTGCTGTGCTGTTCAACACCTTTTAATGTACTTTGGTTTCTGTATGCCAAGTTGCTGATCATTAAATGTGTTGGTTCTCAACAAGCCTCTGGGTGCTTCATTAGTTCTGCAGGTGAAGTGGAACCCATGATATTATGAGTGACTTGTTTGTCATTGAGCTTTATTGAAATGGCACATAGTGCATGTTGTTGATCAAGCAAATGTTGCTGTCAGGTATCGAGTATGGAGCCTGCAGCCCTGGCATGTGGTGGTGGTTCATCTTTAGTAGACTAGCTGAAGGGACATTGGATCAAAGCCTCCCAGGTGCCCCTGCCTCCCTGGAGGTTGCCCAGGTCGGCGTCTACCCCTCAGCATTCTCCTGAGCGTGTTCGTCCTTGGACTCACTACCGGACTCATCGTCTGCTGCCAGAGCAGCTACATCAACATCATCTTCCTCCACTGCGACCGCCCTTTCCAATGCCAGATTATGGAGAGCGCAGCATGCAACCACTATCACCGACACACGATCTTGGGGGTACTGGAGTGCCCCCCCGAACGGTCCAGGCATCGGAAGCGCATCTTGAGAAGACCGATGGTGTTCTCTACCATCACCCTTGTGGATGCATGGCTCCTATTGTACCACTGCTCAGCCTTTGTTCTTGAATGGTGGAGGGGCATCATGAGCCACCTTTTGAGGGGATAGCCCTTGTCACCCACCAGCCATCCATCCAGCCGGGCTGGAGCACTGAAGAGTCCCAGGCATCTGGGAGTGTCCCAGGATGTATGCTCCATGAGAGCTGCCTGTGTACCTTGCTCAGACTTGCAGAATCTGCATCCTATGGTCACACACTATCAGCACATTCACGGAGTGGAAGCCCTTCCTGTTGACAAAGGCTTCCGGCTCACCCCCTGGCGCCTTGATGGCCACGTGTGTGCAGTCGATGGCATCCTGGATGCGGGGGAACCCAGCAATCGCAGCAAAGCCTCTGGCTCGCTCTGCCTGGCTGGCCTCATCCATGCAGTAGTGAATGAAAGTCAATGCACACCTGAACAGAGTGTCTGTCATCATCTTGACACAACTGTGGACAGCTGATTGGGAGACTCCACAAAGATCCCCACTGAGCCCTGGAAAGAGCCAGAGGCATAGAAATTGAGGGCCACTGTAACCTTCAGCACCACTGGCATGGGGTGTCCACCCACACAGTCGGAGCTGATCCCAAGGCCAATTATTTGATGGAAGTCACTGTTTCCCTTAAGAGGCGGAGCCTCCTTCAGCATTGCACCTCACACATATTGAGGTAGCTGCATTGCCGCCTGTAAACCCTGGCAGCAGGATAGTGGCATCTTCTAATTCTCCTTCTGCCTTGGACTTCCTGTTGGCCCTGCGCCCCCTGTGCCTTCGCCTGTCCTCCCACAGGTGGCTCCCCTGAATGCTTAATATGGGCTCCTGGCCTCCTCCCCCTTCTGGCCCTCTATTCCTCCTCAAAGGAGATGCTCCAGCAGAGACAAAAATCCCCATTCTCAGAGTAAGGGAAGGCTGTCTGATACCTGGAAGGCCCCAAGTGTTATGACTCCTCCAGAGTCTTGAACTGAAGCCTGTTATTTCTGTCAAGGTACCTCTGAAGCGAAGTGAAGTTGTCCTGTTCACACAAGCAAATAGCAGTAAGTAATAAATTGAAGTTCTAACAACTCACATTAGCGAGCCACTCACCTCTTTTATCCTGCCTGTGGATGAGGTTTTTAAAAATGTGGCCTACCCACCTGCCTGTTGTGCCTATGCATTGCCCTGAAAATCACACAGGCAGTTCAAAATTGATGTCAGTTGCTGCCTCAAGGGCCTTAACTGGCCCATTAATTAATGGCAGGCACGCCTCCGAACTCAGTGCGGCCATCTTCCGAAATATTGCAGTGGCACGTGGTGACATCAGGACGCATGCCTGACATCATCACACGTCATTTTGCATGCATGCATGACAGGCCCGCCCCTGCACACCAACTGTGAAATTCTGCCCAAAGGGTAATGGTCGACAGATGTTTTTGCGAATGGAAAACGGTTTCCAGTAGTGTTCCACAGGGTCAGTGTTGGGGTCCTTCCTGTTTGTTGTACATATTAATGATTTAGAATTAAATGTGAGTAACATAATTGGGAAGTTTGCAGATGACACAGAAGTTGGCCGTGTGGTTGATAGTGAAGAGGCGAGCTGTCGACTCCAGAATGATGTCAATGGTTTGGTTGAATGGGCGGAGAAGTTGCAAATGGAATTCAATCCAGAAAAGTGCTAGGTAATGCTTATGGGAGCAAACAAAGCAAGGGAATACTCAATAAACGGGGAGTTATTGAGAGGGGTTGAGGAAGTGAGAGACCTTGGAGTGCATGTCCACAGGTCCTTGAAGGTGGCAGGACAGGTAGATAAGGTGATAAAGAAAGCATATGGAATTATTTCCTATGTTGGGTGAGGTGTTGAATACAAAAGCAGGGATGTAATGAAGGAAGTGTATAAAACGTTGGTTAGACCACAGCTAGAATTCTATGTACAGTTATGATCACCACATTGCAGAAAGGACATAATTGCTCGAGAGTGCAGAGGAGATTTACAAGAACGTTTCAAGAGCTTGAAAATTGGAACTATGAGGAGAGATTGGATAGGCTAGGGTTGTATTCCTTCGAACAGAGGAGACTAAGGGGTGACCTAACTGAGGTGTACAAAGCTATGAGGGGCCTAGATAGGGTAGACAGGAAAAACTTGTTTCCCCTAGCTGAGGGATCAATTACCAGGGGGCACAGATTTAAAGTGATTGGTAGAAGGACTAGAGGGGGCATGAGTTAAAAAACATTTTCACCCAGAGGGTGGTGGGCATCTGGAATTCACTGCTTAAGTTGGTGGTTGAGGCTGAAATGCTCAATTCATTTAAAAGGTACCTGGATCTGTATCTGGAGTGCTGTAACCTGCAAGGCTACTGACCAGGTGCTGGAAAGTGGGATTAAAATGAATGGCTAGTTTCTTTTTTCTCTTTTTTGGCTGGCACCAACACGATGGGCTGAAAGGCCTCTTTCTGCTCCATAACAAGCATCCTTGAAGCAAAACTGAAGAAGCTTGACACCATCCAGGACAAAGTAGCCCACTTGGTTGGCACTACATCCACAAACATTCACTCTCTGCATTACCGACGCACAGTAGCAACAGTGTGTACCATCTATGAGATGCACTGCAAGAATTCACCAAGGCTCCTGAGACAGCACCTTCCAAACTCACAACTACTACGATCCAGAAGGATAAGGGCAACAGACAGATGGGAACACCACCACCTGGAAGTTCCCCTCCAAGTCACCATCCTGGCTTGGAAATATATCACCGTTCCTTCACTGTTGCTGGGTCAAAATCCTGGAACTCCCTTCCTAATAGCACTGTGGGTGTACCTACATCACATGGACTTCAGTGGTTCAAGAAGGTAGCTCACCAACACCTTCTCAAGGACAACTAGGGATGGGCAATAAATGCTGGCCCAGCCAGTGAAGCCCACATCCCATGAATGAATAAAAAAAAACTTTTCTATGGTTCTAAACTCTGCTTCAAGGATGCTTGCAAGCATGACGCAAACACCTTGAACACTGATTTTCACACGTAGGAAAAAATTAGCTGATGACAAAGGAAAATGATGACTACCCCTGTGGGCCACTTGGGGTACCATGACGATCAGTAGTGTCAGAGGCTTGGCTGCAGGCATTAACACTGAAAACAACCCAAGGCAACATCAGATAAATACTTCTACTGCGGCATTTGTGGCAGAACCTGCTTCTCACAGATTGGTCTCTTCAGCCATCAGCAAAAGTTCACCATATGAAGCTGCCCTTCCCTAATGAATTTGCTCTATGTCCATCATCTTACATGGAAGGATGCCAACAAAGACAAACTCATATTGCTTTTCCTTATTCTTCCTATCAAAATGTATCACTTCACACTTCTCTGTTCTAAATTATCTATGTATCTGCCCATTGAAGTACTCAACCCTGCTGCACTTTCAGCACATTTGTGTAACGTACTATGAGTACCATGAAAGTATAACCAGGATTATCAGAAGAAGTTGGTTTCCTGCCACAGAGGAAGGAGCAGACCTGGGTAAGATTAGTGCTGCTGATATTGGATGAATTTAAAGAGCCACTGATCCTGAAAATGATTATCCCTCTGAATGAAGATGCAGAATAATTGAGCAAAACAGTGTTTAGTGATTAATATCTGGTAAATGTTTCAAGGTATGAGGCAGGAGGCAAGAGGTTAACAGTTATAGTAATTTTATTAACCTAAAAGTCTAACAATAATCTATCAAGATGTTTATAGAAATAGAACAGCATACCTGACTGTAGTGAACAAAGTAATTAGCCATCATATTTGTTCTTCAAAAATGACAAAAGTTGTTGAATAAATTTATAATTCAAGAGAAAACCAGTCAAAGGAAAATACATTGGAACTAAGTATGTGATTATCTTAAGCCGAAGCCAGTTCCTTTTTGGCTTTTTTATGTACTACAAGTAGAGCTTTCACCATTAGAGTTTGAACAAACTGACACAAAGTTCTGACGCAGAAAATATTTTTCTTCTTTAAGATTGGTTCCAACAATATATGAAAAATATAACATTTTAGATAAGGAACAAATAATCAGATCTGGCACCTTACCTCAGTATTAAATATATTTTCAAATTTGGATTTATATAAGATGTGTACCAATTTAGTAGACATTATATTTCTGCTATTATTTTGAAAAACACTGTCATCCTTATTTAACGCTAGTATTCTTCAACTCAGAAGAGACTTACAATGTTTTCATTTAAATGCAAGGCTTTGCTTTAACATATTAGTATGAAAACATGGAATGCTAATCCACTCATTTATCATGTTTGTATAAAGGCAGAGAACCTACTTAAAACTTTTAACACAACTACTATTCAAAATATCTGCCGAAATCACTTTGGATTCTAAGAGTAGAGGTGAATGTGAAAAAATAAAAACAAAAACAGCTCCTGGTTGCTCTGTAAAAATTACGCTGTCCATGAAGAAATTAGCAACATGCACAATACCAACTTAAATGCATTATATTGACTTCGCTGAATAGAACCTTCACCTGAAAAACAGAAAACAAGGTTTGGGAATGTTGAGAAAGATCCACTAAGCAAATTATCCAAACTAAATAAGACTTTTAAGAAATTGTTTTAAAATATCAAGTTTTCAGATCTCACATTGCCTTTGGATGTGACACCAGGGCTGAATATTAACCCAAATACTGGGGGAGGGGTGTGTGGAAATTCTCAAATTGGGAAACCCAGGAGAGCTTCCTTTTTGTGGATTCTGATGAGGATTCTTTTCATCTCTATTTCCTAGCCACAATCAGATTTAGAGATGTAGAGGCTGTGTGGGCTTCGGGCGGATCTTCGGCAACAGACTGCAGCCGGGGAGTGGAGAGAAGGGAGACAGGGATCTGTAAAGCAGGAATTGGGAGTGAGAAGATTGGAAGCCAAGAGAAGTTTGGGATCTGAGGCAGATGAAGATTGGAGGCCAGAAGACAGATTGAAGGCTGGAGGAAGGATTGGGATCCTGAGAAATTGGGGAGGTTGGAGGCCAGAGACAAGATCAGTGGCTGGAACAGGGGAGAAATTGGAGACCAGAGGGAAGATTGGAGACCAGGATGGGGATTGTGGTGCGATATGGGGTGGTTGGGGAGCAGTGGGAAAGCCATTAGAGGTGTTGCGGAGGAAGTCAGAAGTGTCAAGGGGAAGAGAGGAAATAGTAGGAGCCTGGTGAAGGAGGTCCGAAGAGAGTAGCGACTGATCACAGGAGTTAGTGAATCAGGTAAACTAGATCCAGCAGTCCTTGCCTCCCTTCAACAACCAGGTTTTCTAAGACACAGCAGGTCATGGGTTAGTCTAAAATATTGGTGAAAGATGACACTCATAGCCTCATTGTAATATTTACATTTCCAACCCACCTCCTCAGGGGAGGTTGGCTGTCCTGCTTTGCCTCCATTAAAGCCAGAAATAGGTAAGTTATGGGCAGGTTGAGGGTGGGATTTGTTCTGATAGTGGAGGTAAGCGAAGCTATTTGAATACTTGTTTAAGCATTTGTATGAGTCATAACTGGAAGTGATGCAATCACCCTTGTGGTGTTGCCATGATGCTCAGATAGAAGCATAGGTAAGAAACTCTCTCAATAAAGCGCCAAGTACAATGTTCATGCTGTCTTTTCATTTGTATTGATCGAAGTACAGATAATACAACATAGTGGCAGCAGTGGTAGATTGGCAGCCCAACAAGAAGCAGGAAGCAAGCACCTGATCATAATTCTTCTGAGGGAAGTAATAAAAATAACAGGCGAGCCGGACATACTTTGGCTCTTTGCCCTGACCAGGCAGAATAAATGTAGCAGCAGCATTAGCCACTGAGACGAGTAGAGTGATCATTAATTCGGATGCAGATTTTTATTTACACATCACCACATCTGCACACCACTAATCAGCCCTGCCACTAGAGGCCCTGTAACCTGGAGGCCCACACTGTAGCTGCACAGGGGTTATGACACAGCCGATGGTAAGTGCTGAGTTGTTCAAATCCCATAAGGAAACTTGAAACAACTGCAACAACTTGTTTTGCAATTTGTATACATTGAGATGCGTGCCCTGAATTCAGTAGTTTTGACAAAACTAGATTAAAAATTTATTAATAGAAGAAATGACTTTAAATACATACATAGATCTACAAATTATTACTATGATAACTTCTAAATACCCTATTCAATCTAACTCAGAGTTACACTTTTGTTACGGCAACAGCAAGACACATAGATTTTAAAAGACCCAGGCAAAGAAGCATGATTCCCTGAACAAGTTGACTTCCAAGTGAGTTTTCTTAACTTTAGTCCTTTGAAGACAACAGCTTGAGGCATAGGTGCTGAGGCTTTTTCACAGTCTTGTAAGATCTTAAAAAATGACTTCCCTTACATACAGCCTTTGCTCCTTCTTTATACATATTTTTCTCTTTGAATGCAAATACCCATTTTTTCACTATGTCTTTGGGCTTTATCTCCCTGATAATAAAACCCTCTCATAGCACTAAGATTTACCAGTAATCTTTGGGAAAGATAAACACACTGTTTCTAAACTTCACCTGGCTAGGTGACACATTTCACCCCTCCTTTGAAAACAATCTAGTCTGGCTTATTTCAAAACGCAAATGTTCCCTTGACACCAATGTTTCTAAACTTCCCCATGTTTACCCAATTAACATTTCAAACCTAACCTCTCTTCTTAGCTCAAAGCACCCAGGCTAGCCTCTAACTCAATCAAATCTCTCTCTCTCACACACACACACACACACACATTGACACAGACATATCCCACTATTATTGTATTTTACAATAAATTCCAATAACATTATTAGAATTATTATATATTCTTGACATCCCCCTCCATATTGAAAAATGAACCACCATAATTTAAAAAGAGGGTTTCATTTTTATTAACCCATCTTAAACTATCTCTGATACTTACCTATATACTTACACTATTATATTACCAGGTGCATGCATTAACATAGTATATATACAAATCCTTCACATCAACAGAAAACATTCCAGTTCAGAGTACAGGTTTTTAAATGTACAAATTTTTCCTTTAAGCTTCAAACTCTTGATAAAGTATCTGCAATCAGATTCTCTCGTCCTGCGATATGTATAATCTGTAGATTAAATGGTTGCAGTAATAAACTCCATCTGAATAGCCTTGCACTTCTGTCTCGAAATTTGTCCAGAAACTTTAAAAGATTGCAGTCTGTATAAACAATTGTTTCTGATGAATTGTTTGCCACATAGACTTCAAAATCCTGCAATGCTAACACCAAACCCAACACCTCCTTTTCGATCATTGAATATCTTCTCGGTTGTACATTCAACTTAAGTGAAAAATACCCTTTCAGTTTCTCAATTCCAGTGGCGTCATCTTGTAACAGTACAGCCCCAATGCCTATATCACTTGCGTCAACAGCAAACTTAAATTGCAAGGCATAATTGAGTACTGTCAAAACTGGTGTGTTAGTTAGTACTGTTTTCAAACCATCAAATGCCTTCTGACACTCCTATGTCCATTGACGCTTCCTGTTTTTTTTTAATAGTTCAGTCAATGGAGCAACCACACTGCTAAAACTTGGTAAAAATTTCTGATAAAACCCATTCATGCCCGTAAATCTCAAAACTTCTTGTTTTGTTCTGGGCACTGGGAAATCCACGATAGCTTTGACTTTCACATCTCTCAGAGCCACCTTACCATGCCCAATGGTATTGATACGTAACACACGCTTCTTCAAATTCACTTCTAGCCAAGTTCATCACCAAATTAGCTTATTGTAATCGATTAAAAAATTCTTCCAGATGTAGTAAATGCTCCTCCCATATAGGACTGAAAACTACTAAGTCATCAATATAAACAGCACAATTGCTTAGACATGCAATTACTTTGTTCGTCAATCTTGGAATGTCGCAGGTGCAGTCTTCATATTAAATGGCATGACTTTAAACTGATATAGTCCTTTTGGTGTCACAAAAGCTAATATCTCCTTTGCTTTTTCCGATAATGGTCATTGCCAATATCCTTTTAGCAAGTCAATCTTTATGATAAATTTTGATTGTCCCACTTTCTCAGTACAATTCTCCTATCATGATATAGGATACAAATCCACTTTTGTCACTACATTCACCTCTTGGTACACACAGTCTGTGTTCTATCTGGTTTCAGCACCAGTATAATAGGCAAACTCCAGTTACTGCAACTAGACTAAATGATATCATTTTAAAGCATTAAGTCAATTTCTTTTTGTATGTGAGATAACTTTTCTGGATTTAATCTATAAGGATGTTGCCTTATCAAAGATGCAACTTCTACAGACACATCATGTATAGCTAAATCTGTCCTCCCCAGATCATTTCCACAAATAACTTCATGACTGCAATAGCTTTTTCCAAATCACTTTGTCACTTGTCTGGAAGGTAACTCAATAATACATTTAAAATTTCAAGTACCCCCTCATTATCCAATTTGACTAGAGGAAAATCAATTTCAGATCCTTCATCTCTACTTCTTTCTTTTATCTATTACCACTAACATCTCCCTTTGGTCTTTTTCCCTGTAAAAGTACTTTTTAAGCATATTTACATGACAACACCCTCTGCTTCTTTCTTCTATCTGGAGTATTTATTAAATAATTTACTTCGCTCAATTTCTTTTCAATTCCGTAAGGTCCACTAAATCTTGCCTTCAATGAGTCACCCAGTACTGGTAACAGAACTAGCACTTTTTCTCCAGCAACAAAATTCTGAGCTGTAGACTTCCTGTCTGCTTTCACTTTCATCACTTACTGTGATATCTTTAAATGTTCCCTAGCCCACTCACATGCTCTGTCTAATCTCTCAAATTTGATTCGTAATCCAGGAGAGTAGTTTCTGAATTTTAACCCAACATTTCTCATAAATTAAGTTCAGTGGTCCCCTTACCTCATGACCCTAGACTAATCTGAAAGGACTAAAACCAGTCGATGCATTAGGAGCGTCCCTAAAAGCAAATAACAAGAATGGAATTCCCCTACCCTAATCCTGTGAATAATCCTGACTGTACACTCTCATCACAGTTTTAGAACTTGATGCCATCTTTCCAAAGCTCCTTGCGACCTAGGATGATAAGCTGTCGACTTAAATTGTTTTATTCCCAAACTGTTCATTATTTCCTTAAACAGTTATGACATAAAAATTGAACACTTATCTGATTATATTTCCTTAGGTAATCCATACCTTATAAAAAAATGTAGTTAACTCTTCCGCAATGTTCTTTGTTGTAATGTTTCTCAAAGGTATTGCTCCAGTAAATCTGGCAGACACATCCATTATTATCACTAAATACTGATTTCCACTTTTAGTCTTAGGGAGGGGTCCTACACAATCAATCATGACCCTAGTAAAAGGTTCTTCAAATGCTGGAATTAGAATTAAAGTTGCTGACTTAATCACTGCTTGCGTGTTTCCCTTTCACCTGACATGTGTGACATGTTCTACAGAATTTGACTACATCCCTATGCAATCCAGGCCAATAAAAATGTTTCTGTATCTTTGCCTGTGTCTTGTTAATTTCTAAATGTCCCTGCATTGGAATTTCATGAGCTATCCTCAGAATCTCATTTCTATACCCAAATGGGATAACAATCTGATGTACCTCCCTCCAGCTTTATTTGCTGAAACATGATACAGCCTCCATTTTCTCATTAAAATAACACCCTTAAGGTAATAACATTCCGGAATAAATTTTGCCTCTGTTTCTGAATCAGCTGTCTGATATAAATGTTGTATTTGCAAATCTTTTTTCTGTAATTCCGCTAACTGTCTTGAGTTAAACACTTCAACTGAATTATCCTGTAGTCTTTCTTCCTGAACAATGTTATCAAGCAAAGTGTCAACTAATGAGATTTCTTCCTGCCTTTGAACTGCCTGTCCTTCCTGTTTTTCCAGTTTCAACCAATGAGCCTGTGATCTCATTATCACACAATCTGGAAACAATCCAGGATGCTCTCTCTGTAACATTTCTGTTGAAGACATTCTACAGGCTGCTCAACTACCATAGGCATCACTCACATTTGTGATCCAGCTATATCATTACTCAGAATAAACTGAATCCCTGCAATGGGCAATTTTTCCACCACTCCAACAATCACCATCAGTTTTCCACTCACTCTTTAAATTTACTTTCCATAATGGGATAGGTTTAGCATCTCCGTGAACACAACTTATTATCACCTGTTCCTGCAATACTCCTTCTGAACAAATGCCACTGTCCCACAACATTAAGGACTGACTAGCCCCTGTGTCTCTTAAAATCTTAAGATCTTTACCTACTCCATCATTTACATGTGGAAATACTTTCCCTTCACATACAAAATCTCTAAATATTTCTGTAACCTGCTCCTCAGAATTCTCTTGGGTAAATTGTGAACATATTCCCACTTCTTTACCTATGACTGATTCTTCTTGTTTTATCTATGCACAAACCACTGGTTTTTCCTGTGCCTAAACCTCAGAACCCACAGTACTCTTACTTCCAGGACTTTTCTGCACCCCTTAAATTCCAACAGATTTTCCCTGCAGTTGACCTTGTGTGTCCAACTTAATTACAATGAAAACACCTCAATTTTTGAATGTCACTTCTACCGTCAGCACCTTCCTTTTTATTCTGAGAAAAAACTTCCTGGGAATTTCCAACTAATCCTTCTCTTCCCTGACTACCCACCTTCCTTTCACCTTCCTACTTTTTATCCTTTGCCAATTTGAAAGGGTGACGATAAAAGGTTTAGCTCTATGCACTAACTCAATCATCAGCTATCTCTGCTGCTTGTCTTACCATGTGAGCCTTCTGTTCCTCCACACGAGTTCTCACTACTGAAGAAATTGAATCTTTAAATTCTTCCAAAATAACTACTTCCCCAAGAGCTGATATATTGTCTCTATTTTTAATGCCTGTATCCAATGGTCAAAATTACTTTGTTTTACTCTTTCAAACTCAATATAAGTTTGCAAAGGCTGTTTTCTCATATTCCTAAATTCTCTGATGGATTGCATTTTGGCTTTCCAAATGCCCCATTACTACTTCCTTATTAATGGATTCCAACAATTTCCCAACGACAGACGTTAAACTAACTGGTCTATAGTTTCCTACTTTCTGCCTCCCCGCTTTTTGAATAAGGACATTTTATTACCATTTTTCCAATCCACTGGAACCTTTCCAGAATCCAGGGAATTTTGGAATATTATAGCCAATGCATCCACTATCTTCGCTGTCACTTCCTTTAAGACCCTGGGATGTAGGCCATCAAGTCCTGGGGACTTGTCACCCTTTAATCCCAATAGTTTGTTCAATACTTTTTCTCTAATGATGGTGATTGTTCTAAGTTCTTCCTTCTCTATATCCTCTACACTACCTGTTCCTATTGGGGTGGTACTAGTGTCCTCCACTGTGAAAACTGAGGCAAAATATTGATTAAGCATCTCTGCCATTTCTGCCCACTATTTCCCACTATTAACTCCCCAGTTTTGTCTTCCAAGGGACCAATATTCACTTTAGCTACTCTCTTTCCTTTTATATACTTGTGGAAGCTTTTGCTTTTAGTTTTTACATGTTGCGCTAGTTTTCTTTCATAATTTACCTTTGCTCTTTTTATATTTTTTTTAGTAACCATTTGTTGATCTTTAAAAAAATTTCCCTATCTTCCAGCCTGCCACTGACCTTTGCAATTTGGTATGCCTCAGTTTTTGCCTTTAAGTTATCTTTAACATATCTTAAAGCATTTGGATCTCACATTACTGGTACAGTACTTAGATGTAGAGTTCAACTATGACTCCGAATCCCCTCCCATAGCCCAATTTGAGCTAGAATAGCTCAGAATATAGCTAGAATTTAAGGACATGGGACAAGAGAAAGAAAAGAGGAGAGAGAGAGAGGGAAAAAGAAAAAAAAGAGAGAAATAGGAATCAAAAAATGGGAAAGAGAATTTTAGCTCTAAAAATTGGAACTGGAGCTACCAGCTCAAAGGGAGAGAAAGACCAGATAACTGGAAGCTGCAAGGAAAAACCTCTACCTGGTAGCACTCTCCACATCTCTAACCCCTAAACCTTGAGCGAATGTAGCAACACCAAAGCCAGGTCTGGAAAGTTACAAGAAGTCCAAGAAAGGCCACAAGAATCTAAAATAGATTCACAGAGTTTCCCAGAATTTAATAGAGACCAGAGACATCCGAGAAGAGGGAAAGAAACAGTGAAGGAGATATCCCACATAGTCAAAGAACCAGGAAAGGAAATTGGCCCAAGTAATTGTCACAAGTATGGCTGGCAGAAACCTTCTTTCCGACATTAAATAGGACAAAGGGTGTCCCCAGACAGATGAGCAGATTGGGAGTGAGGTGCCTCCCCAAGTCGAAAAGCCACAAGGGAGTGTAGCTGGAGCTGTACCTCCACTTGAGGGCAGAGGTGTTCCAGGGGACATGGAACAAGTTAGGAGAGTGCCCAGCGCAAAGCCAAAGGCCCCAGTGAGGAAGCTAATGATTGGTCCAGCCGAGAGCTTTCTGGCAAATTTAAATGAAGACCAGGAAAGTTGTCAAATTGGCCCAGAAAGCATGAGGGTGATGCCTCACTCAGTTGAAGAGCCAGCAGGAGGTACAACGAGCGCTGACCATCCACCAGAGGGCAGTAGTATCCCAAAAGACACAGAGCCTACCACCCAACTAATCAGCAGAGGGGTATGAACCAGACTGGATCCCATACCCAACCAACCTTAATGCAGAGTCACAAGGCAACCTGACAGGGTTGCCTGCTGCAATTAAAGTAATCCATAACAACCCACCAGGCTACAGCACTGTAGCCCTACCTAGTATGGATGCGTGAGAGGCCCCTTTCAGAACGCCATCTTCCTAACATCCAGGTACAGAATGGCTGGCCCAAGTTCAGGAGCAGACTGTCAACCTATTGCCGTGCCAACCAAAAGCACCTAGCAACAGACTCTGGACCATCCCAGTTGTGCTAGCACCTGAACCGGACACTGATCCAGAATCCCCTAAAGAGGCCAAAGCCCATTTAAAACATCTCAATTTCCTGGCCCTCAGCTTAACCACAGTCCTTGAATATGAGCAGCTGAATCCACAGGTTACCAAGGTGGACAGGGAAGAGTTAAGCTGGACAAGAGCAGCTCAGCCCTATGATCAAATGGCCTTGCAATCACAGAATGACATAGCCAGCAGTGTCCTGTGGTTAGCCCTGAGTAGCATGACCATCACTCATCCCTCTGCATGCTAACCACCCTGTAAAACCCCCAGATCCTTTACAGGACGCTTAATCAGGAGTTGAGTGGGCAAAGTTATAAAACCAATGGCTCTGCTTATGCCTGATTCCCAACAGAGGAAAATTCAGAACTGTAACCCGAATGGATTTCCCGATAATGACAGATTGGAATCTTCTGAAGTTAGCCTACCCATTCCACATCCTAGGGAAATGCAATGGCCTTGCTGATGCATTAACCCAGGTTTAAACCTCAAAAAGAAAATGCAACAGTGAATTGCCATTGCCCCTGCTCGCTGTGTGTCTGACATGTCAGTATGAATGAGAGAATTAATGTACTTCTTTACTTACTATTCTTTCTTCATAAGACCACATATATGTAAAAAAAATTAAATTTAATTAATTATTTTTCTCTGAGGATACGAAGATTGTTACAAGGCTAAGACCACACATTCTATATTTTTATAAAAGTATACTCATGGCTAATTTCTAAAATTTTAAAATCTGGACTAAGACCCTTTTTAAAACGGCTGAAGCTGTCAGTCTGTGACCTTCGAACAATAAGGGCTAATATAGCAGTTTTGCAGAAATTGACACCTTGTTATCTCTGAAGAGACCATAATGACTCCTGCAGGCTGCAGGGACAAAATTCAAAGAGAACTATACAAAGGCCATCTACATTTCATAAGCCAGGCTAGGACAAAGGACCCCACAATCTCCCTTTAAAAACACAATGGTTGGAATGTAAACAATCTCGGACCCAGATAAAGGGATACACACCCTTTACCCAAGCCAAAGTGGAGAGGTGGGAATCATGTGATGTGACCCCCCCCCCCCAGTTGGTGGAACTAGTAATGTCTTGTGGTACTAAGAAACCTCAGTCTGCCATTTTTCATCTACCTAGCGGCAGCACAGAAAGGAGGCTCTGCCAGGCTGAATACCTGGTCCCATCTACACTGTTTCTACTTGGATATTTTGTACCACCACTTACAAAGCTGATTTATCTCTGCATGCCTATCTCATCGTGGAAGATAACTCTACTGGAAAAGTGAATTAGCCAGCATCAGTTCAGCCTGCCAACCTCTGGGAAGGAACATACCATTGGATTTTGATTCTGGACTCTGGACACATGTGAAACAATGGCCTGAATCTTCTGGTCAGCATGTGGGGGCAGGCCCCGCTCGCCAATGCATAAAATGACACATGGTGACATTGGGCGTGCGTCCCGATGTCACCGTGCGTCATTCCGATCTTCAGCTCGGTGGGCACGCCATTTAAATAGCAATTGAAGTAATTAACAGGGCTGCCTGTCCAATCTTAAGGTTGGCCAGCAGGCAAAAAGCCCAGGCGGTCTTCACATTTTTCACTGAACCTCATCCATGGGAGGGATAAGGTTTCATGAAGGCTTTTAAACTTTAATAAAAATTTTAAATAAAATTTATAGACGTGTCCCAGCTCATGTGGCATGGTCCTGAACCTGCCCGCACAGGGAGCGCTCAGCCCACCCTCATAAAATGGTGGCGCGCACCCGATCGTGGGTGGCGATCAGCTACATGCCCACTCCCGCTCAGCCCCACTGAAGGGGAGTAAAATTCTCCCCAGTAATTCTTTTGTCTGTGGTCTTTGCACTGTAGATCTTTCTTTCCTTATCCCACCTTTACTGTATGAGTGAAAAGGAGGCTCCGTGGCGACCCTCCTCCTGTGTTTGACTGTGTGCAAATAAACAAGCCCTCTGAGTTCATCCTATGTCATGTTTATATTATATATAATATATTAGATCATGTTAATAGAAAATTGGGTCACACCAAAACTGAGGGGTTGGGAAACATGCCACCACTTATAAAGAGGGAAACAAATCAAAAACACCTTTCTGTTTATGGCTGGGCGATGAGAGGAGAAATCAGGGCTGTTTAAATTAATGCCCCTCCTATCCATAACACCTTGCTAACAGTCTGTGTGGCTTGTGCCGTACTACCTAATCTGTGCATCTTTGCACTGGCATGTCCGAGGCTGGAGCCTTTAAAATGTTTTCTATTCCTCAAGTTTTCTGAAGCTGCAGTAGAGGCCTTGATGCAGAGGAAGGACATTCTTTTTTTCCTTATGGGGTGGGAAGCTCTCCAGACATCTGATGAGGAGGAAGTGGAAGGACACTGTTTGCAATGCCAATGCCAGGAGCTTTACTCCAAGAACAGTGATGCAATGCAGGAAAAAGTTTAAGCCTGTAAAATGTTTGCTATTCCTGAGACTGAAGTGGGGTTTGGCCTTCGTAAGTGTCAATTTAGGGCTGGCCTGCTCCCAGACTCTATCAACTGATCTGACCATGAGCATACCTCCCTTCACCAATGATGTTACTGAAAGTCTTATCAATGTCTCCTTCCATCTTATCAACTAGTTTATTTGGGGACGAGGTGATGTTGCATCTCTAGACCCAGATGGCGTCAGTCTGAACACTTACAGCACAATAAAGATCAGCATTAGGCCACTGTGTGAAGGGCTATATCAGGAGGTGATGCATGCTCTATAACAGATATAATATTGGTCCATAGGGAAGGCAATACATGTTCCTCAGCAGTCATGACTGCCAGCAAATGGGAGGGGTTTGATGGCAGAGGTCAGGAAATCTGCTAGTGGCTTGACGTCGTGAGAGACATTCAGTAAAAAGTGCAGATAATTTGTAGGCAGAACTACAACAGTTAAATGTTTTTAAGAAGCATTTTCAAGATGCAGAAATTTATATTAGAAATCTCTACTTTTCTCTCAAGAACTCCCACTTCTGCTTTGATCAGCTGATCAGAATCAGGTCAATTGCTGTGCCTTATATGCTCTCAGTTTAACATACCCTGATTGCATTAGTAATGCTAAAATCAGGAAACTCAGATGTTGTTATGCCACTGGACCTCACTTTGACGGATAGAAAAGTAGGTCTGTGGTCCTCATAAGCTGATCATAGGAATGCTAATAAGACAAAAGGAAATTCAGTAGCAGCATTATAATGACATGACACTGGTGCAAACCAGGAGACAATGCACATATTTCACCCACCAGCTGAGGTTTGTGCATGCAGTAAGCACTACCCATGCTGTTCATTAACTTCATGCCTCTGGGGAAGGGGCCTAATGGGGAGGGCAAGGTGCTACTTAAAGGCAGCCCACATCCCTTTAAGGGGAGCTGGGTACTGGCTGTAAGAACTATTCTTTAATTAACTGTAAACTTATTGTGGAGAATGCTGACGCTTGGAGAGAGTGGTCACCAAGGTTTTCTGAAGCTGCACTAGAGGCCTTGATGCAGAAAGTACAGAGGAAGGACATCTTTTTTCCTTATGGGGTGGGAAGCTCTCCAGGCACCTGATAAGGAGGAAATGGAAGGACACCGCTTACAATGCCAATGCCAGGTGCTTTACTCCAAGAACAAAGGATGCAATGCAGGAAAAAAGTTTACTGATTTGATTAGAGTTGTCAGGGTAAGAGCACTGTTGAAATACCTTATCATTGCTCCATGCTCCAGGACTCTGATATCAGGCATTTGAGCAACATATATGAGCCCAGTGGAGTTGGTTTTGAGTAATTAGTGCCTTGATGCTGGGCAAGTTGTCTTGGGAGAGGGCACTGCTGTTGGACCGCCTTTCTTGCCACCGCATTTTGAGAATCTTGCAAAGGCACTACTGGTGATACTTACCTAGTGTTTTGAAGTGCCTGCTATTGGTTGTCCAAGTCTCCAAATCATATAGTGATTTCCTGCACCAATCACAGCCCCATTAATTGTAACACATGCAACACTTTTTCCTCTTCTACCACCCGGCAATCAGTACAAGATGTTTCACTTAATATTCTCCACCTCATCCATACACACAGTCACACAAGAGTCATGATTACTGCCGGGATAGTAAGTACAAATGAGGGAGCACACATAACAATGTGCATGCAGACAATGGCATTTTGCACCATGGAGAAGCCATGTGGATAAAACTTCATGCTCTTTCTTCCTGCTTTATTCTGTCAATCGGGAAGGAGGTATCTTCTATGTTTCTTCTGGTGTGAAAAGATTTGGTGACCTCTGATGCGTCCGTGGACTGCAAACTGTGAGATGTTGCAGGTGCCACCTGTTGCAGTCTAAAAGGGGCCCAGGTTAAGGACGACAGTGATTCTGACAGCCACAGCCAGTTGTCCATGACCTGATTTGAGGTTGTAGTTGAGGCTGTGACAATTCCTGTGGTAAAGCAATGGTGCATCATACAATGCACTTCAGTCAAGTTGGAGTGGGAGAAATGCTCCCTGCAGACCTTCTGTGGATATGACCTCTAGTTGACTGACCTCCTCCTCCTTATTCTGGCTGCTTCTCCTGCTCTATATCCAAAGGCGGTGTATAATACTATTCACGTTTGCTGCCAGACAATTTGTGGGGCAAACAATAGCTGTACAAAATCAGCAAAACCTCTCTCTGTGCAGACAACATGAAGAGTACTAGAACTAAGCAGAAAACATCCAGAAGACAAACATTAACCAGAAATAGTAAACCCAACAAACAACCTGTTAAGGACTACATGATCTCTTTAAATAGCACTGGCGAGGGAACCTTCTTGCCAGTTAATTGTGCGCTGTGTTCAGCAAGGTCAGCGTGTAACAGGTGAAATGCTGTGCAGTCCAAAATAGAAAACGAGTCCTGTATGAATTCAGACTCTTATTTGCATACTTTTTTTCACTGTAAATGCCAAGGGTGTATGCTCCAGAGGTAGAAGAGTGCTACCTCTTCTATTAATATGGCAAACAGTGCACTTCCAGTGTGCATGTGCTTCCTGCCCTCAATCTTGGGGCCTTAGCAGTCTGTATAGCATAGTGCCTGTAGCAACCAAATTTCTAGACCAGCGTCAAAACTAAGAAAATGATTAATGTATTTGGTTACTTAAACTGAAAACCACTTCAGTCAGATAAGGTAACTATTGTTGAGGTCTTATTCCACCCTATGACTTTGAGATCAGCAATATTTTGCTGGTGATTTTCAGGGTAAAAGACCATGAAAAATTTATTTTGATTTGCTGATTGATTATGATATGCTGATCTTACCTTTTCTTTCAGTTGGACCAGCAACACATTTATAGTCTATCCTGAGTCCAGGCTGTTTCTTTGACCCGGGATGACTGAATTCTATCAGAAGGGCAGTGCCCTCAATCACAGGTACTGGTGTTGTTCCACAGAATATTCCTTTACTGATGGGAGGTGCTAGAGAGGCATCATAAATTTCCAGGTAGGCGTCAATACATTTATCAGATCTTTGAAAGTTGTATGTTGTAATTTCAATAACTACCTGTTGAGAAACAGCAATAATAGGAATATATTTAAGATTTTTATGGATTTTCAGAAATTACCGTAAATATAAAATGCTTCAGAAACATAACACTATGTTGATTAATTATTTTATAAAAATGAGTATATTTCGCCCAGCAAATGTTATTCATCTTTAGATTTGTTACCTATTTTCTTCCTCCACTTATAGGTCGTTCCTACCATGCACTACTGCTGTCAATAAGATAAGATGGTACCAGTCCCAGATCATAATTAATGCTTTTCTTTAACAGGCCACTAGCAGGCACAGAGAAAGGCCCAATGAGATCATACTGTGCAAGTTACTCTTTTCCTATGAAGCATGACTCAGACCAGATAATCATTCCAATCTGGATATGAAGACTAATACAAATGGAAAGTACTGCAGATACTGAAAATATGGGGCTGAATCTTCGGCTTGGCGAGCGGGGGCGGGGCCTGCTCGCCGAGGCATAACATGACGTACAGTGACATCAGGCGTGCATCCCAACATCACCCCATGTCATTTAGACTTTCAGTTCAGCGGGCGCGCAGCTGAACTGTCAAAGGCCTATTAAGGCCATATAAATATCAATTAAACTAATAAACTGAGCTGCCCATCTAACTTTAAGGCTGGCAGGCATGTGAAGAGCCCAGGTGGCCTTCACATTTTTCATGGAACCTCATCCACAGGTGAGATGAGGTTTCATGAACGTTTTTAAACAGTTTTAAAAGTTTTTAATAAAATTAATGGACATGTCCCAGCTCATGTGACAGATTCACTTGAGGGGACATGTTCTTAAAATTTTTGTTTACCTTTAATCAATGTTTCATAAGTAAAACTAATCTCCTTGAGGCACCTCTGTACCTCAGGGAGATTTCTGTGCTCCTTCGCGCATGCGTGAAAGAGCACATTCCCGACTCAGGGAACCACCCTCCCCGCTGCCCGCACAGGGAACGCACAGCGCTTCCGGGTGCCCATCATGCTGGGCGGGCCTTCATTTGCCCACCCACATAAAATAGTGGTGCAGACCCGATCAGGGGCGCTGATCGGGTCCGCACCCGCCCCTGCACAAACTCCCCCACCCTCCCCGATGGGGGGAAGATTCTACCCATGAAATACGAACAAAAAATGCTGGAAAACTCAGTAGGTCAGACAGCATCTGTGGAGTGAAACATTAACTTAGTGTCTTCAGCAACTGCGCCTCCACCAGGAGACTTCATGGAGGAAAATACTAACAACATCCCAGAAATAATGGAAATGAATGGAAATGAGGAAATGCAAGATAGTAATACTAGTGAAAAAAAGTACTAGAGGAATTAATGGGACTTCAAGTTGATAAATCCCCTGGACCTGATCCCAGAGTGTTGAAAGAGGTAGCTGTAGAGTTAATGGGTGCATTGGTGATTGTCTTTCAAAATTCTATAGATTCAGGAATAGTGCCTGTAGATTGGAAGGTGGCAAATGTAACTCAACTATTTAAGAAAGGAGGAGAGAGAAAACAGGGAACTACAGACCTATTAGCCTGACATTAGTAGGGAAAATGCTAGAATCTATAATAAAGGATGTGATAACAGGACACTTAGAAAATAATGGCAAGATTGGGTAGAGTCAACATGCATTTTTAAAAAAGGAAATCATATTTAACAAACCTGTTGGAGATTTTTCAGGATGTAACTAGCAGGATAGATGAGGGGGGATCGGTATACTTAGATTTTCAGGAAGTTTTTGGTAAGGTCCCACACAAGAGGTTGGTAAACAAAATTAGAGCTCATAGAATTGGCTGGGGCAGGAGATGATATACTGGCACGGATTGAGAATTAGTTAATGGACAGAAAACAGAGAGTAAGAATATATGGGTCATTTTTAGGTTGGCAGGCTGTGACTAGTGGGGTACCTCAAGGATCAGTGCCTGGCATCAGTTATTCACAACCTTGTTCAATAATTTGGATGTGGGGATTAAAGGTAATATTTCCAAGTTTGCAAATGACATGAAACCATGCATAAGTGAGTTGTGAGTAGGATGCAAAGATGCTTCAAGGAGATTTGGAGAGGCTAAGTGAGTGGGCAAAAATTTGGGTGATGGAATACAATGTGGAAAAGTGTGAAGTTATCGACTTTTGTAGGAAGAACAGAAAGGCAGGTTATTTCTCAAATGGTGAAAGGGCTGGCAAGTGCTGAACTTCAAAGGGACTTTGGTGTCCTGTACAGAAGTCACTGAAAGCTAACTTACAGGTATAGCAAGCAATTAAGAAGGCAAATGGGTTGGTTGCTCTTTATTGCAAGAGAATTTGAGGATAGAATTAAAGATGTCTTACTGCAATTAAATAAAGCCTGAATGAGACCGCACCTGGAGTATTGTGTGCAGTTTTGGTCTCCTTATCTAAGATAAACTTGCCATTGAGGGAGTACGACGAAGGTTCACCAGACTAATTCCTGGGATGGAGGAATTGTTCTATGAGGAAAGATTAAAAAGACTGGGCCTTTATTCTCTGGAGTTCAGAAGAATGAGACGTGATCTCATTCAAACATACAAAATTCTTACAGAGCTCAACAGGGTAGATGCAGGAAGGATGCTTTCCCTGGCTGTGGATCTAGAACCAGGGGACATGCTCTCAGAATAAGGGGCAGATCATTTAGGATTGAGATGAGGAGGAATTTCTTCACTCAGAGGTTGGTGAATCTTTGGAATTCTCTGGGGCAGTGGAGGCTCAGTCATTGAGTAGGATTAGGACTGAGATTGATATGTTTCTACATGTTAAAACATCAAGGGATACAGGAATAGCGCAAGAAAATGGAGTTAAAGTAGAAGATCAGCCATGATCTCAATGAATGGCAGAGCATGCTCCAAGGGCTGAATTGTCTACTTCTGCTCCTATTTCTTATGCTGTTATGAGGCAGTGATGTCCTTTTGAGAAATCCTGGCAGGGGAGATTTGTTCAAATTGCATAGCTAGACACCCGATGCCTTTTGCTTTTTTGCGTCAGGGTCATCCAGGTATTATTCCAGGCTGATGATTGCACAGTGTTCAGTACCATTTGTGACTCCTCAGATACTGAAGCAGTCCATGTCCATACACAGCAAGTGTTGATAATATTAAGGTTGGGCTGATAAGTGGCAAGTAACATTCATGCCACACAAGTGCCAGGTTATGACCATCTCCATCAAGAGAGAATCTAATTATCTCAACTTGATGTTCAACAGCATTACTATTGCTGAATCTCTCTTTATCAACATTCTGGGGGTTACCACTGAGCAGAAGCTGAACTGGACCAGCCATATAAATACAGTGGCTACAAGAGCAGGTCAGAGGATGGGAATTCTGCAGAAACTCCTGACTCCCCAAAGCCTGTCTACCATCTACAAGGCATAAATCCTTGTGTGTGTGATGGAATACTCTCCAGTTGCCTGGTTGAGTCCAGCTCAAGCAACACTCAAGAGCTCGACATCATCCAGGATAAAGCAGCCCGCTTGATTGGCAGCCCAACCAACACTTTAGACATTCACTCCCTCCATCACCGATGCATAGTAGCAGCAGTGTTTACCATCTACAAGATGAACTGCAGCACTGCACCAAGGCTGCTTCAACAGCACCTTCCAACTCACGATCTCTGCCACCTAAAAGGACAAGGGCAGCAGATGCATGGGAACACCACCACCTGCAAGTTCCTCTCCAAGCCTCATGCCACCCTGACTTGAAAATATATCACCGTTCCTTCACTGTCCTGGGACTCCCTTCCTAATAGCATTGTGGGTGTACCTACACCACATGGTTTGCAGTGGTTCAAAAAGACAGATCACCACCACCTTCTCAAAGGCAATTAGGATGGGCAATAAATGCTGGCCATCATTCGTTCACATCCTATGAATGAATAACCATCACCTGCACCACGAATCAGGGTGGTTGAGAAATCCAGGTAATTTGGTTGCATTGCATGATTCCCCAAGTTCAGGGAATGATAGACTGTAAATACATGGCTATTAAGGATCTCATCAGCCAGCCAGAGGCATTTATGAATAGCCTAGGTTTCACTCCCTGAATGTGTGTGACTATCAGCAGACATGAACATCATGTGCCCCAATCACATGGATGACCAAGAATGCTTGCTGATGGACATTGAAGTACATTCTGCGCCCATGCTCCTCCAAGTGGTGTTCACTTGCTAATTCAGCTGAGGTGGGGGGGGGGTGTGGCAGTAGCACATGGCAATCAGCAGGAGGTTTCCTTGCCCATGTTTCACCTGCCATGAGACTTTATGAGGTCCGTAGTCGATGTTGAGAACTCGCAGGGCAACTCCCTCCCAACTGTGTACCACTGTGCCTCCACCTCTGGTGAGTCTGTCCTGCCTGTGGGACATGACATACCCAGGAATGGTGATGGTGGTCTCTGGTACATTATCTGTAACATATGATTCGTGAGTATGACTATGTCAGACTGTTGCTTGACCAGTCTGTGGGACAGGTCTCCCAACTGTGGCACAAGCACCCAGCTGTTAGTAGGGAGGACTTTACAGGCTCGACAGGGCTGAGTTTGCCGTTGTCATTTCTAGTGTCTAAGTTGGCACTGAGTGGTCCATCTGGTTTCATTCCTTATAGACTTTCTAGTGGTTCAATGTGAGTCCTGACGGTCTTGTTGCCTGTTCAGTGCCACGGCTAAGGACTGGAGAGGAACTTAAATCTCTGGATTATTACCTGATGCATGAGAAAATTGTTGTAGGGTAAATAAGATGAGGGAATTAAATGACTGGCTCAAAGAATAGTGTGGGAGAAATGGGCTTTGATTCCTGGGGCACTGGCAACAGCACTGGGGAAAGTGGGAGTTATACCATTGGGACTGTCTTCAGCTCAACTGTGCAAGTCGTATAACAAGGGCAGTAGAGAAGGCTTTAAACAAAATAATGTGATGTGATAAACTAAAGAGAGAGGAGAAGGTAAGAGAATAAGATAGCAATAAAGGAAATGGTTATGAAGGAGCAGTGCGGACAAACATAAAAGTGCGCCAGCAGTTAAGGCTAGAGATTGCAAAAATAATAAGTCAGAATTAAAGGCACTCTACTTGAATGCACACAGCATTCACAACAAGCTAGATGAATCAACAGCACAAATAGAAGTAAACAGATATGATCTAATTGCCATTAGAGATGTAGCTGCAAGTGACCAAAGCTGGGAACTGAAAGTTCACAGGTATTCGGCATTAGGAAGGATAGGCAAAAAAAGAAAAAGAGGTGGGGTCGCACTGTTAATAAAGGATGGGATCAGTACATTAGTGAGAGAGGGTCTTAGATTGGAAAATCAAGATGGAGAATCAGTTTGAGTGGGGCTAAGAAACAGCAAGTGACAGTAAATTTTGGTAGGATTTGTTTCTAAGCCACCAAATACTAGCGGTAAGGCAGGGTATGGTAGAAATCAAGAAATTAGAGGTACATGTAACAAGGGTGATACAGTAATCATGGGGGACTTCAACCTAGATATAGACTAGATAAGCCTAATTAGTACTAATAATGGAGAGGACGAAAAAATTCCTGGAATGTATACACAATAATTTGCTAGAACAGTAAGTTAAGGAACCAACTAGAGAATAGGTTACTTTAGCTCTAGTATTTTGCATGAGAAAGGGCTAGTTAATACATGATTTGCAACAAATTTACATTCCTTTCAGGTGCAAAAAACCAATAGGAAAAGTGATCTAACCTTGGCTAACAAGAGAAGTTGAGGATTCTATCAGATCAAAGGAAGAGGCATATAAAGTTGCCAAAAAAAAATCATTAACCTGAGGGCTGGGAGCATTTTAAAATTCAGCAAAGGAGAATCAAGAAATTGATAAAGAAAGAGAAAATTGAATATGAAATTAAACTAGTGAGGAACATAAAAACAGACTGTAGAAGCTGCGAAAGGTATGTAAAACAGAAAAGGTTAGTAAAAGCAAATGGGACCATTACAGGCAGAGAATGGAGAATTTATATGAGAAAAAAAGGAAATAATAGAGAAACTAAACAAATACATTGTCTTCACAGGAAGATACAAGAAATCTCACTGAAATTTTGGAGAGCCAAGAGACTAGTGAGATTGAGGATCTGAAAGAAACTAGTATTAATAAAAAGCAGTGCTGGAGAAATTAATGGGGCTGGAAGTTAATAAATCCCCTGAACCTGATGATCTACATTCCAGAGTGTTGAAAAAGGTAGCTGTAGAGATAGTGGATGCATTTTTTAAAAAGAGCAGGTGAGTGTGGACTTCATTTAAATCAAAGAGCAGGGAGACTTCATTTAAAAAGAGCGTGGAGACCAGCTGATTGGCGAGTTGGATTGGTGACTATTTCTAGTCTTTAGGTTAAAATTAAGGTCTATAGTTAGTGTTTAGATCTCTAGACTTTATTTTCTCTTTCTTAAAAATAGCTTGTTAAGTAAAAGATCGATATTGGTGTAAATAATTAATTTCAATAAAGTGTAAAGAGCAGGGATACTAGAGTAATTAATTAATAAATAAAATAAGATAGCGATGACAGGAAGGGTGATGTGTTGCTGCTGCAGCATGTGGAGCACCAAGGTGATCTGGAGCAAACACATATGTAATAAGTGTTTGTAGCTCAAGGAACTTCGTATCTGAGTTAAGGAGCTGGAGTCTGAGCTTCAGACATTGCACCATATCGGTGGGGGGGTGGGGAATAGTTACCTGGTCACTTTGCTCCAGGAGACAGTCACAGCGCACAGGTTAGACAATTCGAATTTGGTCTGTGATCAGGGACAGGAGAGTGTGACTGCAGGCGAGGCAGGTAAAGGGACCCAGGTGGTAGCGATCAAGGAGCCTCAGCCCCTGCAAATATCCAACAGTTACAAGCTTCTTGCAAGCTGCATGGACAAGAGCAGAGACTGCAGGGAGGATGAGTGAACTGACCACGGCACCGTGGTACAGGGACCCATTTAAGTGAGGGGAGGAAATTGGAACATAGTAGTGGACAGTCTAATTAGGGGGATAGATACTGTTCTCTGCAGCTGTAAGCATGAGTCCTGAAGGCTGTGTTGCCTGCTCAGTGCCAGGGTTAAGGACATCTCCTCAAGGCTAGAGAGGAACTTGGAGTGGGAGGGGAGGGATCCAGTTGTCATCGTTCATGTTGGTACCAACAATGTTGATAGGACTAGAAAGGAGAAAGGAATTTGAATAGCTAGGAGCTAAATTAAAAAGCAGAGTCTCCAAGGTGATAATCTCGGGATTACTGCCTGAACCACAGGCAAATTGGCATAGGGTAAATAAAGTCAAGGAGTTAAGTGTGTGGCTCAAAGATTGGTGTGGGGGGAATGGGTTTCAGTTCATGGGGCACTGGCACCAGTACTGGGGTAGAAGGGAGCCGTTCCAGTGGGATGGATGTCACTTGAACCATGCCGGGACCAGTGTCTTGGTGAATCAAATAACTAGGGCTGTAGAGAGGGCTTTAAACTAAATAGAAGAGGGGGAGGGTTCTGAAGAGGGGATACGTAGGCTTACAAAGCAAAAGGATATGGCGACATTGCAAGGCAGGTACTTAGATAATGATACCCAGAGTGTGACAGGAAGGGCCAGAGCGTACAAACATTAAAAAAAAGCAGCAAATAGGGTCAAAGGGGGAAGAAATGGTAAAAAGGCAAAATCAATGACTCTTAAATGCACGTAGTACTTCAAACAAAGTAAATGATTTAACAGCACAAATAGAGGTTAATGGGTATGATCTTATAGCCATTACAGAGACATGGTTACAAGAAGATCAAAGCTGGTAACCAAATATTCAGGGGTATGTGACTTTTCGAAAGGCCAGGCATGAAAGAAAGGGTGGTGGGGTAGCTTTGTTAGTACGAAATGGAATACGTAAGATAGTAAGGAATGATCTCGGATCGGAAGGTGTGGAATCCATATGGATGGAAGAAATGAAAAGGAGAAGACGACACTGGTGGGAGCAGTCCATAGGCCCCTTAACAGTAGCTATGCTGCAGGACAGAGAATAAATCAGGAAATAATGAGGGCATGTAAAAAAAGGCAGTATGTTAATCATGGGTTACTTTAATCTTCATATAGGTTGGGAAAATTAAATTGGCAGAGGTAGCCATGAGCAAGCAGGACAGTTTCCCAGAACAATATGTCGTAGATCCAACCAGGGACCAGGCTATTTAGGATCTGGTAAAGTGTAATGAAGCAGGTTTAATAAATGATCTCAGAGTAAAAGATACCCTAGGAAACACTGACCATAATATGGTAGAATTTAGCATTCAATTTGAGAGTGAGAAACTTAGTTCAGAAACAACTGTGCTAAACTTAAATAAGGGTAATTACAAAGGAATGAGGGCAGAGTTGGCTGGGGTGGACTGGGAAAGGAGTTTAGCAGAAAAGACAGTTGATGAGCAATAGCAGTCATTTAAGAAAATAGTTCATGACTCACAACAAAGGTGTGTCCCAGTGAGGCAGAAGGATTGTAGGAAGGGGATAAACCAACTATGGTTAACCAAGGAAATCTGAAATAAAAACAGAAAATGCTGGAAAAACTCAGCAGGTCCAACAGCATCTGTGGAGAGAAAGAAAACAGTTAATGTTTCAGTCCTTATCACTGTTATTCAGAGCTCTGAAGAAGAGTCATAAGGACTCAAAATGTTAACTCTGTTTTTTTCTCTCTCCACAGATGCTGTCAGACCTGTTAAGAACCCATGGTGTTGGGGGTAGTATATTAGCATGGATAGAGGATTGGCGAACTAATAGAAGACAGACAGTTGGGATATGGCAACCTGTAACTAGTGGAAAGTCACAGGGATCAGTGCTGGGGCGACAATTATTTACAAAATATATTAATGACTTGGATGAGGGAAATGAATGTACTATCACCAAGTTTGCAGAGGACACAAAAATAGGTGGGAAGGCAAGTGGTGAGGATGACACAAAGAGTCTACAGAGGGATATACACAGGTTAAGTGAGTGGGCAAAAACATGGCAGATGAAATATAATGTGGGAAAGTGTGAGGTTATGCACTTTGGCAGGAAGAATAGAGAAGCTGAATATTACTTAAATGGAGAAAGACTGCAGAAAGCTGTAGCACAGAGGGATTTGGGGGTCCTCATGCATGAATCCCAAAAAGCTAACATACAAGCTCAGCAGGTATTAAGCAAGTCAAATGGAATGTTGGCCTTTATTTCAAAGGGAATGGAGTATAAAAATAGGGAAGTCTTGCTAAAACTATACAAGGCACTAGTTGGACCACACTTAGAATACCGTGAACGGTTTTGGTCCCCTTATCTAAGGAAAGATTTCCTGGCATTGGAGGCAGTCCAGAAAAAGTTCACTGGGTTGATCCCAGGTATGGAGGGATTTTCTTATGAGGAGAGGTTGAGTAGGTTGGGCCTGTATTCATTGGAGTTTAGAAGAATGAGAGGCGACCTTCTTGAAACATATAAGATTCTTAGGGGGCTTGACAGGGTAGATGCTGAGAGGTTATTTCCTCTTGTGGGAGAGTCTAGGACCAGAGGGCATAATCTCAGAGTAAGGGGGCGCCAATTTAAAACAAAGATGAGGGGAAATTTCTTCTCTCGGAGGGTATTCAATCTGTGGAATTCTTTACTGCAGAGGGCTGTAGAGGCTGGCTCATTAAATATATTCAAGGTTGAGATAGACAGATTTTTGATCAGTAAGGGAAACAAGGGTAATAGGGAAAAGGCAGGAAAGTGGAGTTGAGGATTATCAGATCAGCCATGATCTCATTGAATGGCCGAGCAGACTCGATGGGCCGAATGGTGCCTGCAGAATGGGAGGTAGTAAATGTAACCCAACTGTTTAAGAAAGGAGGTAGAGAGAAAACAGGGAACTACAGACCTGTTAGCCTGACATGAGTAGCAGGGAAAATGCTAAAACCTATTCTAAAGGATGTGATAACTGAGCTTTTAGAAAATAATGGTGAGATTGGGCAGAGTCAACATGAATTTATGAAAGGAAAATCATGTTTGACAAACCTGTCAGAGATTTTTGAGGATGTAACTAGCAAAATAAATAAGTGAGAACCAGTAGATCTGGTGTATTTGGATTTTTGGAAGGCTTTCGATGAGGTCCCACACAGGAGGTTTGTAAGCAAAATTAGAGCTCCATGGGATTGGGGAAAATATACTGGTATAGGTTAAGGATTGGTTAAAGGACAGAAAACAGAGTGTAGGGATAAATGCATCATTCTCAGATTGGTAGGCTGTGACTAATGGGGTAAGGCAAGGATCAATGCCTGGGCCCCAGCTATTCACAATCTATATCAATGATTTGGATGTGGGGACTAAATGTAATATTTCCAAGTTTGCTGATGACATAAAACTTAGTGGGAATGTGAGTTGTGAGGAAGATGCAAAGAGGCTTCAGAGATTTAGATAGATTGAGTGGGTAAGAACATGGTAGATGGAAAATAATGTGGAAAAATGTGAAGTTATCCACTTTGGTAGGAAATATAGAAATACAGAGTATTTTTAAATAGGGAGAGACTGGGAAATGTTGATGTCCAAAGAGACCTGTGTGTCCTTGGTCATAAGTCACTGGAAGCTAACATGCAAGTGCAACAAGCAATGGGATTGGAGTACAGGAATAAATAATTCTTGCTGCAGTTGTATAGAGCCTTGGTGAGACCGCCCCTGGAGTACTATGTGCAGTTTTGGTCTCCTTAACTAAGGAATGATATGCTGGCCATAGTGGGAGTGCAACAAAGCTTCACCGAACCAATCCCAAGGATGGTGGGATTGTCCTATGAGGAAAGATTGAGCAGACTGGGTCAGAATTCTCTAGAGTTTAGAAGAATGAGGGGTGATCCTAATGAAGTGTACAGAATTCTGACAGGGCTTGACAGGGTAGATGCAGGAAAGATGTTTCCAATGGTTGGGGGTCAGAGTACACAGTCTCAGAATAAGAGCTAGGTTACTTAGGACTGAGATAAGGTGGAATTTCTTTAGTCAGGGGTGGTAAATCTGGGGGGGGTGGGGTCGTGCGAGGGTGGGCGTGAACCCAATCAACGCCTCCAATCGGGGCCACGCCGCCATTTTACGTGGGTGGGCCAATTAAGGCCTGCCTGGCATGACACACGCCCAGAAGCACTGATCGCTACCTGTGCGGGCGGGGGCGGTGTGGTGGTGGGGGAATTCCCTGAGTCAGGGCCTGCACTCTTTCGTGCATGCAATTAGTTTAAGTTTAAAAATTTAAATAAACGAAAGGAAATATTTTAAGACATGTCTACTCATGTGACAGTGTCACATAAGCTGGGACATGGTCATGAATTTTGATTAAAAATTTTATTTAATTAATGAAACCTTCATGAAACCTCATCTCGCCTGTGGATGAGGTTCCATGAAAAATGTGAAGGCCGCCTCCGCTCTTTGTCTGCCCACCAACCTTAAGGTTGGATGGGCAGCCCTGTTAACTGTTTTAATGACTATTTAAGTAACCTTAATAGGCCTTTGACACTTCGACGGGTGTGCAGCCAACTTGGCTGCGCACCCACCGAACTGACAATCGAAATGACACACGTGTGATGTCAGGAAGCCTGCCTGATGTCACTGTGCATCATTTTACACATCGGCAAGCGGGCCCTGCCCCTGCTCGCCGACCTGAAAATTCTTCCCATGGACTTAAAAAACACCTGTGCCTGGATTTTTCATTGGAGAAATGGGTAGTATCTGAGTCAGGCAGCATGTAAAATTGGGTGCCATAACTTTGGGTCAGGTCCGATTAAGGACAATTAAAGCCCAATCGGGTCAATTAAATTGGCAATTGTCAGAGATCTTACAAACTTAAGATGGTTGATGAGAAGAAACCAACTCCCCAGAAGGGAGCCAAGAAAGCCTTAAAGAAACCAGCAGCAAAGGGCGGTAAGAAGCGGCGAAGGTCGAGGAAGGAGAGTTACTCCATCTACAAATTGATGAAGCAGGTTCACCCGACACCGGCATCTCCTCAAAGGCCATGAGTATCATGAACTCATTCATAAATGATTTTTTTGAGTGCATCGCAGGTGAGGCTTCCTGCCTGGCCCATTACAACAAGCGCAGCGCCATCGCTCCCCGGAGATCCAGACCGCCGGGCGCCTGCTGTTGCCTGGGGAACTAGCCAAGCATGCCCTGTCAGAAGGGTCAAAAGGTGATGACCAAGTACACCAGCTCCAAGTAAAACTTCGCAATGCACTGAAAAACATTCTAACCTATGGGCTACAAGCGGTGAGGGCAGGGTTAACTTGCAGTTAACTTACTGCTGCAAGTTAGCAGCAGTAAATATACCCACTGATATTCTGTATGTCACAAAACTAACAGATTTTTTTTCTGAGTTAAAAGATTGCATTACTGTGTTTCAATGTGATACATTCATACCGTATGTCCTCTGTGTGCCTGAATCAGCCAAAAACAGTTCGACACTTCATGTGGATTCACGGAACCATTGTGTTCAATTCTACCTATAATTCTGGTCGGTGAAGCAGTCAGCATTTCTCCACATTTAACTGGAAAATGAAAAAAAAATCAACATGCTGTAATCTTATACATATATATGTTTCTCACACACAGACACACACAGATAACACACAGACACACACAGATAAATTGAGAACAGCACATCAACTATACCAAAATATTACCGAATCGATACTTAGCACTGAATCCTCGAGAGTGTTTGTGTCCACCTGAGAAAAATGTAATTAATAATTTATGTTGGGAAGAGATCACTGCTGGAGCCATTTTGCCACACGCCGGCCCTTTAAGGATTGGTGAGCTAATACTGGAACCATCATAAATTTTTAAATGATCTCGATAGCAGCCTACAAATGGTTGGATATAAAAGAAATCGAATTCCAGGATGATCTGCAATAAGGAATAAGATTTCATATTTAAATTTTTATCTGAGAAATCATAACACAAGATTTGTCAATACACCATTACATAAATCATTTTGTGCAGTGTGAAATAAGGACAGCATTACTGAAAAATGGAAGTCTGAGTTATTTTATCTCTAATAATGATCAGCTGAAATATAAATTTGACTGCTCTGAAGAAAATTCTTAACCAAAATTCTAGCTTTCTTGACTGCTTATCAACTCTGAAACTAAAATTTGGATCAACAGAAATCCAAAATATTCCTTATATTTTGTAACTTTGTGATCTGAGGCAGAAACCAAATGAAGGCATGATACTTTACCCTAGGATTCTTAAAACCCAGATTGCTAGGCAGTGAAGGATAGAACGTTAGAGTCTAGTTTTTATATACGTATAAGCTTTTACTTACAGAAAAACACATTGCACTTCATGCACTCCAACCATCAATCCCTCTCTCTTTCAATCTGCTCCTATGTAACTCTTTCAGAGTCAAACAATTAAACTAAATTAATAAAATGAGGGATAAAGGAAACACAGCCTAAGTTAGGTTAGCTGTAGAACCAAAGATAAAGTTTAAAGAAAACTTACAAACATCAAATCAAAATGTGATTAAGAGGGTCGATAAAGCACCCCAGACCCCCCGATGCCCACCGGGCACAGAAGGCCTCAACGGTGCTGGCAGACACTGCGTGTTCCCTCTCCAAGGACACCCAGCCGTGAACGTAGCTGTGGAAGAGGGGCAAACAGTCGGGTAGGACAACCCCCTCAATCGGACCTGGACCTGTTAATGGCTAACTTGGCCAAGTCCAGTAGCAGGTTCATGAGGAGGTCCTCCTCTTTTCCAGCCCCCCCTCTGCACCGGGTGTCCGTAGATCAGGAGCGTGGGACTGAAATGCAAACAAAGCAGTAATAAAAGGTTTTGTAAATAACTGAAGAGGGAGTGCAGCCTACAACACCTGATATAAACGTGGTCCACGGACTCCACAAGACCGCAAAAAGGGCAGGTATCTCTGCTCCTATGTTTATGACCACAACTGAGTTCCCAGTTAATACCCACCACCTAAACATAAGTAACACCCAATTTTTAAACAATTAACAGATTTCCTTCGCTATCTAAATCTAGGTATAATAAATACTAAACTTTTTTACATTGTCACGGTGATGTGCTTTATGCCAAATCATGATTTTTAATCCACCAGCTGGAAACTTGAATTGAACTTTTAAAAACAGATTTTTAAAACACAAATTAAATTGTCTTGATCTTGGCCAAGATAGCTACCTAATTTGCAGTACTTGAAATTCTGCATTCCAACCTCATTGAGATGCAGACTGCATGATTGCAAAATCCCATCAAAGAAAATGACCTCAGAGGAATGTGAATGAACAATATTTCTGATTCCATTAGCACAATATTCAGAAACTCTTCTGGGAGGAGACAAACCAACAGACCTAATCACTTGAACAATGGGACCCTGGCTAAGAGGAGGAATTCACATACCTAATCTAATCAGGTTATAATTGGAATACATGATCACGTTTGAATGACTGGTCAGATGGGAGAGGGCAGGCACAAGACAAACCAACCCTTTGTATGTTTTAAGCACACATTTTTCTCAGCAGAACTGGAGCAAGCAGCTGAAAAGCAGAGAGATATTTCTTCTCTCTCTATTTCTCTCCACGCAACTTGCAAGCTTTTGGCCCCTGTCTGCTATTGGTTCACTCCCTCTCCTTGTGCAGCAGACAGAGGTTTTAAAGAAAGAACTCAACTCCACACCATTATCTTCGGAAGAACTGACAGGTTTTAAGCCACCTCGACACTGAAAGCAGGCGGCCACAGTGAAAGCAGCAAGACCACAGATTCAGCCAAGTCACCAAACTACAGACTGTGAATTCCTTTGAACTTTTAAGGACTCTAATTTGACCAAACTAGCTTTCCCACTCTGTAATCTGGATTCACGTGTGTATATGTGTGTACATGTGTGCATGCATATGTGTGCAATGTATGTGGGTGTACATGTGTAAAAGCCAGTGCATATTTTATTAGTTTACTTTGATTGGTTTTAAGTATAATAAGGCTAACCTTTGTTAAACTCAAGAAAACCTGTCCTACTGGGTCCTTTCTGATCACAGTGGGTAAATACTTAAGTAATCACTGAAGTAGCAGTTATGTCCTTTTTAAACAAAAAATAAGCCTTGTTGCGGTCAAATGAGGAGAGGGCAAGGAGGAGAGCCATTCAATCCTCCTCAGCTGGGCATAACACAGTACAACCAAAATTACAAAAGAAAATGAACCATTTCCTCACTCTGTACAAAGCATTTATATCATATGACAACCCTCCTGCAGGACCCCTAGTGATTCCTTTGTACATGCACATTTTTTAGTAAAACAACCTGAGAGTTGATGGCCTGAGCCTATCTATTTAACTGTAGAGATTTCCTTACTCGCCAATACTTTTTGTTTACAAGCAGCAAGATCATGCCAAAACACTTTCTCACTTGCATTTTCTGTATAGAGTTCATTATCCCACTATGAATGTTTATCTACATAACATTCAATAGGTATACTGCCTTCAGGATGCCCACTGCACAGAATGACACTTAAAACATTTGTCAAATAGAATCCCATATTCACTGCCTCCAAAAGAGCCTGTGTTTCTGCAACCAGATTACTTTTAACGACGGTTTTTGTTTTCTTAGCTTGCCACATTAAAGGACATATGATCCTCATGGAGACCGATGACTTTTAAAAAGAAATTAGACCTTCCAGTTAATAGCTGAAAGAGTTACACTTCTAGATGTCACATTTTAAGCTATTTATTCTAACAAATGGCTAAAAACATCACTAACTAAACATAAACTAAACAAGATTACCTGGAAAAACTCAGCAGGTCTGGCAGCATCGGCGGAGAAAAAAAGAGTTGACGTTTCGAGTCCTCATGACCCTTCGACAGAACTGACAGAATGTTCTGTCGAAGGGTCATGAGGACTCGAAACGTCAACTCTTTTCTTCTCCGCCGATGCTGCCAGACCTGCTGAGTTTTTCCAGGTAATTCTGTTTTGTTTTGGATTTCCAACATCTGCAGTTTTTTGTTTTTATAAACTAAAGCAGTATCATTTTATTCTTTAAATCAAAGAATGAAATATCCGCCTATTTATTCTTAACCCAACTGAAAAAAAACACTTCACAAGTATACTTTACATGGTCCTTTAGGTAGACATTCAGTTATTCCAGAATCAATCCAAAGTGATTCTTGGCTCTCAAGGGTTTATTCCCAAACTTTTCTTTTCTTGTCCTGGTAACTTGTAGTATTAAAGCTGTCTTTCACAGTGAGGTTTTCTTTTCCCAGAAATGCTCCCTCTAACCCAAGCTAGGTGGTTACTCTTCCAGCCTTGTTTTAGCTGTCTGTGAATTTGGTCTTTTCAATTCAAGCACAAGTTTCCACCCACATTCCTGCACGGCAAACCATAGAGACTTATTTGACTGCTAGCTGTTCCCTCTCTCCCAGATCCAGACAGACCCAAACCACAGTCTATGATATTCAGTGATATTCCAGGAAAGCCTGTAACCTGATTGTTCTAATAGCTTTCTCTGCGTTCTTCTTTGGGGCAATATTAATCATATGGGCCTTGTTTAAAAATAAAGAATAAAACATGAAACATCCTTCCAGCCCTCACCCTCCACACGATCCCCATGTCCCACCCATGCCAACACATCTCACCTCATGCCCCCAACTACCCCTCATGGCCCAATGCAAAGCTATGCCCCACCACCCGCTACAGCCCACATGCCCCCATGCCAAGGTTTGTCCCCAAACAACCCATCATGTCCCCATGCCAAGCTATTTCCTTCCACTCACTCTTATGGGCCCTCCTGCTCTCCATGCAAAGGTATTCCCCTCCACCCACCTGCACGGCCCCTCATACCCTCCATGCCAATCTAGGCCTCTCCACCCATCCCCATGACCCTTTATAGCTTCTATGCCTATTTAATGCCAACTCATGTTAACTCATGGCCCCCACCCTTTGCCCATACATCTACCATGCCATCTCACCTTGTATCCACCATAGGCAGATCTCAGGACCATACAGAAATTAGATAAAATTAAGTTCTATGAAATTAAGTTCAGAAAATGAAGAATTCACTATATTGTAAAAACAAATCCTTTCACAATTCTTCAACTAAATGAAGCTTTGGGAAGAATTTTCCCGTTGGCAAACGAGGACAGGGCCCATTTGCCGACATGTAAAATGACGCAGGATGACGTTGGGTGGAATTCCTGATGTCACCCCGCTTCATTTCCATATTCTGGTCGGTGGGGTCGCAGCCGAGTCAGCTACGCACCCATTGACCTGTCAACGGCCTATTGAGGCCATTGAGAAACTAATTAAAATCATTAATGGACCTGCCCGTTCAACCTTAAGGTTGGTGGGCAGGCCGGGAGCCCTGGCGGGCTTCAGAAAAGGCATGAAACCTCATCCATGGGCAGGATGAGGTTTCATGAGGGTATTTAAATTTTTAATAAAAGTTTCAAAACAAGTTATGGATATATCCTAACTCATGTGACAGTGTCACATGAGGGGACATGTCAGGGAAATTTTTCCATCATTTGTATTACAATTTTTAATTTGGAGCCGATCTCCCTGAGGCAGCACTTAGCCTCAGGGAGATCAGTGCACTCTTTCGCGCGCTTGCGCGAAAGAATGCACTCCCGACTGAGGGAATCACACCCCCACCCGCACAGGGAGTGCATAGCGCTTCCTGGCGGGCATCACGCTGGGCGGACCTTAATTGGCCTGCCCACGTAAAATGGCAGCACGCCCCAATTGTGGGCGACGATTGGAAGCACGTCCACCCGCGCCCACTCCCACACTTACCCCCCAATTGGGGGGGAACATTTTTCCCCTTGTAACAAAATTTATTCATGTGCACCATCTCTTACAAAGACAAACATTGGAATTCATAGTCCCACAAAGAGCCACTTGTAGCTGTCATTCAAACTGAAATGGCAGGCATCCTACTTTGATAATGAATGGTTGTGAAATCAATCATGCAGCACCAATCTTGCAATGGAAACCCTCTGGCTAATGTCAACAGACACACTGAAATGATAGGCAATCTTTTGTTCACTCGACATTTCTTCAAAGCTTTAAAGGACAGGGCTTTTAAAGTTTTGACAGCTTGACAACTCCCTTTCACACTTTTGAGAGAACCGCTTGACCCCTTTCTTTGACAAGTCCTCTTCACAGGACCATTTGACAAGTCCCTTTGACAGGCCTTCTTGACAGGAGCTTCTGACAGTTTTGGAAGTTAACTTTGACAGATCTAATGACAGTTCCAATAAGCTTGACAGTAATGAGTTTAAATTCCGTCCCTTTACTTCCCAGTAAAACAATCTAACCTTCCATTGATTTCAAATAATCAAACCACTCAGGCTTACTGTCAGGCAGACTTCAGAACAGATCACGTGACCCCCTTAATTTTATCTTTTAAAGGCAGTCCCGAAATATAATGGGGGGAATTGTCTGTTCCCGCCAGCGTCAGGCGTGTCCTGAGGCGTGAGCGGAAAATATGGCGCGATCAGTTTTACGACAGCGTGAAACCAGTTCATGATTAGCCGCTCAGCCTGCCGATGGCGGGCTATGTTTCCCACATCGGATGTCAGGAACCTCATTGTAATGTATCAGCATATCATTATTAGGCTTGCATGCCGGAATTGTGCCCCCCCCCCCCCCCCAACCACTGCCAGATCGTCCATCCACATTGGACGGATGCCGTCGAGTTTCACAACAGCACATAAGTTATGTGCACTTGGTGGGCTGCACTTTGAGGGGACCTCGGAGGTGAGTACACAGTAACGTTGTGCAGTGCTTGCTAGGGTCGCCTGTTGGACTTCAAGCTTGAGGGGTGCGGGGGGGGTGGTTTGGGCAGCCCTGCCGTTGAGGTGACTTGTGAAGGTGGGTGCATTGGCAGCCCTGCCGCTGAGGAGGAGGAAGGGGGGTGTGGTGGGCAAGGGCTGTCCTGCCTTGCTGTTGAGGGTAAGGGCAGCCCTGCTGTTGAATATAGCACAGAAGCTTTCAGGGTGGGGGTAGGGTGGGCGAGGGAAATGACCACACATTAGGGAAACCTGTATAAACTGACCGTTCCTTTGCAACTGAGACAGTTCAGGTGCAGTCTTATTGATATGATTGGAGTCAGGCTTTTAGCTTATCTGCCCACTCAAGCAATGCAGAGGCACCAAAGTGCCACCAAGTGGTTCAAAGATTTACATCCCCCCCGCACCCCCCCCCAACCAAAGTAAAGATTGCAAAGTCATGAGCAGTTTAGTGGACTGCAGAATAGTTGGAAGCCAGCACATGTTGTACAATCCCCTCACTAAAGCTGGCCAGGGAGCAGTCACTGGTGGAGGCACTCACAGCCCCTTGCAATATCAGCATCCTGGATTGGACCAGTCTCCCCCATGGTTCAAGTTAACAGTGCATACTTGCAGCATGGGTTAGGAGAATGCCTGTGCCTGAGCTGAGCACAGTATGCAGTCCAATGGGCAAAGCTGCCGCCAATCGGTTGGTTCGAGTGGGGCGGAAGTGATGGGGTTCAGGCAGCCACGCAGCGCACTAATCCCTGGCTATCCAAGTGGTGGCCAGCACTCTCTGGGAAGCGTTAGGAGGCCTTCACACTCACCAGGACAGGTTCTTAGTATACCCTTGCTAACCATGTATCTCTCTCTTTCATCCTGTAAGAAGAGTACATCAGGATCATGGAGCTTGGTGAACTAGCTGTATGCCTGATGGCCTACAGAGAGTGAAGACGATGGAGGAGAGTGCAACCCTGGCTTCTAGCTGCACTGAGGCAGGAGCAGCAACCTCAGAAAGAAGTGATGGCTGGGGTACCCGCACATGCCACCGAAGAGCCACAGTGAGCTGTCGCTGGTAGGCGCCTAGCGACACCCAGGGTCTTTGGATGCCGCCTTTCATTCCTGCAGATAACTGAGAACCAATGTCGCCAAAGACTGCGGATGTCTAGAGAACTGGTTGGTCACATCGGCCAGCTACTGCAGGATATACGCCCACAGGGACATGGAGCGCATCCACTGCCAGTGGCCGTGAAAGTGACAGTAGTTCTCCATTCCTACGCCAATGGCTCCTTTCAGGGCTCCACAGGTGACTTCTGTGGGATCTCCACCCACAAATGCATTCATGAGGTCACGGATGCTATCTTTGCGAGGGCACACAACTTTGTGCATTTCGCCCAGGGCAGCAAGGATGCAAGAGCGATTGGATTCGCCCAGATCCTGGGTTTCCCACAGGGTCAGGGTGTGATCGATTGCACTCACGTGGCGCTCCATCACAACACATAGTGAACTGCACGAACGTCAAGGGATTCCATTCATTGACTGTGCAGCTGGTGTGCGAACATCAGAAATGCACCCTGCAGGGGTGCGCATGGTTTCCAGGAAGTGTGTACGACTCCTACATCCTCAGTCGGTCACAGATCCCTGAAGTCTTCCAGGGTCCTCAGAAGCTGAAGGATTGGCTCCTCGGGGACAAGGGCTACCTGCGCAGCCTATGGCTAATGACACCGGTGCGGTGGCCTCAGACATCAGCAGAACGATGGTATAACGAGGCTCATGCTGCAACTCGCAACTTGGTGGAGCAGACCACCAAGATGCTGAAGTTGAGGTTCTGGTGCCTGGACTGGTCTGGTGGAGCCCTGCAATACAGTCCATAGAGGGTGTCACACATCACCATCGTCTGCTGCACTGTTTACAGCCTGGCACTGCAACGAGGAGAGGAGCTGGCTAAGGACGAGATATAGAAGCTGGGAGACTCCTCCAATGTGGAGGACACCGATGGGGATGAGGGTGATGAGGTCCTCGGAGGCGACGATGACGGGAATGAGGCCCTCACACTGGCTAGACAAGACAGATGCACTCAGGAGGCCCTCATAGCTGCTAGATTTGTGGAGGATGATGACGACATGCAGTGATGTGACCCCAGAGATCCTCACATTGCATCTCTGAACGTTTGACTCCAGTCTGGCTTATGGCAGTATGAATAGCCTCTGTGAGATTGCTCCTGTCATGGAGACGCAGTGGAGGCCCTAATTTTTTTTTAATTCATTCATGGCATGTGGGCTTCGCTGGCTAGGCCAGCATTTATTGCCCATTCCTAGTTGCCCTTGAGAAGTTGGTGGTGAGCTGCCTTCATGAACCACTGTAGTCCACGTGGTGTAGGTAAATCCACAGTGCTGTTAGGAAGGGAATTTCAGGATTTTGGCCCAGCAACAGTGAAGGAACGATGATATAGTTCCAAATCAGGATGGTGAGTGATTTGGATGGGAACTTCCAGGTGGTGGTGTTACTATCTATCTGCTGCTCTTGAGCTTCTAGATGGTAGTGGTTGTGGGTTTGGAAGGTGCTGTCAAACAAGCCTTGGTGAATCCCTGCAGTGCATCTTGTAGATGGTACACATTGCCCGTACTGTGCGTTAGTGGTGGAGGGAGTGAATGTTTGTGGATGTCGTGTCAATCACACGGGCTGCTTTGTCCTGGACGGTGTCAAGTTCTTGAGTGTAGTGGGTGCTGCACTCATTCAGGCAAGTGGGGAGTATTCCATCACATTCCTGACTTGTGCCTTGTAGATGGTGGACAGGCTTTGGAGAGTCGCATGATTCCTAGTCTCTGACCTACTCTTTAGCCACAATATTTATATGGCTAGTCCGGTTCAGTTTCTGGTCAGTAGTAACCCCCAGAATGTTGATAATGGGGGATTCAGTGATGGTAATGCCATTGAATATCAAGGGGCAACGGCTGGATTCTCTCTTGCTTGAGATGATCATTGCCTGACACTTGTGTGGCATGAATGTTACTTGCTACTTGTCAGCCCAAGCTTGGACATTCTCCAGGTCTTGCTGCATTTGGACATGGACTGCTTCAATATCTGAGGAGTTACAAATGGTGCTGAAAATTGTGCAATCATTAGCGAACATCCCCACTTCTGACCTTATAATGGGAGGAAGGTCACTGATGAAGCAGCTGAAGATGGTTGGACCGAGGACACTACCCTGAGGAACTCTTGCAGTGATGTCCTGGAGCTCAGATGACTGACCTCCAAAAACCACAACCATCTTCCTTTGTGCTAGGTATGATCCCAGCCACCAGAGAGTTTTCCCCCTAATTCATTGACTCCAGTTTTGCTCGGGCTTCCTTGATGCTACACTCTGTCAAATGCAGCCTCAATGTCAAGGGCAGTCACTCTCACCTACCCTCGGGAGTTCATGTTTGAACCAAGGCTGTAATGAGGTCAGGAGCTGAGTGGCCCTGGTGGAACCCAAACTGGGTGTCAGTGAGCAGGTTATTGCTAAGCACGTGCCACTTGATAGCACTGCTGATGGCACCTTCCATTACTTCACTGATGATGGAGAGTAGAATGATGGGGCAGAAATTGGCCAGATTGGATTTGTCCTGCTTTTTGTGTACATGACATACTTGGGCAATTTTCCACATAGCTGGGTAGATGCCTGTGTTGTAGCTATACTGGAACAGCTTGTTTAGGGGCGTGGCAGGTTCTGGAGCTCAAGTCTTCAGTGCTATTGCTGGAATATTGTCAGGCCCTATAACCTTTGCAGTATCCAGTGCCTTCAGCCATTTCTTGATATCACGTGGAGTGAATCGAATTGGCTGAAGACTAGCATCTGTGATGCTGGGGAGCTCCAGAGTAGGCCGAGATGGATCATCAACTTGGCACTTATGGCTGAAGATTGCAGGAAATGCAGCCTTATCCTTTGCACTGATGTGCTGGGCTCCTCCATCATTGAGGAGAGGGATATTTGTGGAGCCTTCTCCTCCAGTTAGTTGTATAATTGTCCACCACCATTCACAACCGGATGTGGCAGGACTGCAGAGCTTAGATCTGATCTGTTGGTTGTGGAATCACTTAGCTTTTCTATCACTTGCAGCTTATGTTGTTTGGCACACAAGTAGTCCTGTGTTATAGCTTCACCAAGTTGACACCTCATTTTTAGGTATGCCTGGTGCTGCTCCTGGCATGCCCTCCTGCACTCTCAATTGAACCAGGGTTGATCCCCTGGCTTGATGGTAATGGTAGAGTGAGGGATATGCCGGGCCATGAAGTTACAGTATGTGTTCGGGTACAATTCTGCTGCCGCCGATGACCCACAGCACCTCATGGATGCCCAGTCTTGAGTTGCTTGATCTGTTTGTATCTATCCCATTTAGCACAGTGGTAGTGCCACACAACACGATGGAGGATATCCTCAATGTGAAAGCGGGACTTCGTCTCCACAATGACTGTGTGGTGGTCACTCCTACTGATACTGTCATAGACGGATGCATCTGCAGCAGGCAGGTTAGTGAAGATGATGTTTTGCCCTCTTGTTGGTTCCCTCACCACCTGCCGCAGACCCAATCTAGCAACTATGTCATTTAGGACTCGGCCAGCTCAGTCAGCAGTGGTGCTACTGAGCCACTCTTGGTGATGGACATTGAAGTCCCCCACCCAGAGTACATTCTGCGCTCTTGCCACCCTCAGTGCTTCTTCCAAGTGGTGTTCAACATGGAGGAGCATCGATTCATCAGCTAAGGTGGGCAGTACGTGGTAATCAGCAGGAGGTTTCCTTGTCCATGTTTGACGTGATGCCATGAGACTTCATGGGGTCCACAGTCAATGTTGATGACTCCCAAGGCAACTCCCTCCCAACTATATACCACTATGCCGCCACCTCTGCTGTGCCTGTCCTGCCAGGGATAGTGATGGTGGTGTCTGGGACATTATCTGTAAGGTATAATTCCATGAGGATGACTATGTCAGGCTGTTACTTGACTAGCCAGTGGGACAGCTCTCCTAATTTTGGCACTAGACCCCAGATGTTAGTAAGGAGGCCTTTGCAGGGTTGACAGGGCTGAGATTGCCATTGTCGTTTCCAGTGCCTAGGTTGATGCCAGGTGGTCTGTACAGTTTCATTCCTTTTTTGTGACTTTGTAGCGGTTTGTTACAACTGAATGGCTTGCTGGCATTTCAGAGTCAACTACATTGCTGTGGGTTTGGAGTCACATGAAGGCCATACCAGGTAAGGATGCCAGATATCCTTCCCTAAAGGGTATTAGACTTTTAATTCCAGATTTTTTAATTGAATTCAAATTGCACCATCTGCCGTGGCAGGATTCAAACCCCGGTCCCCAGAGCATTACCCTGGGACTCTAGATTACAGCGACAATTCCACTGCACCATCGCCTCCCCATAATAGACGCTCAGTTGCAGAGGATGACGATGACATGCAGTGAGGACGCTACATAGATCTTCACAAAGACTCTGATAATGTCTGATTCCTGTCTGGCTGAGGGAAGCTCACTTCCACTCTGTGATCAGGGCCATATCATAGAGACGCAGCCATGAAACTTTAGAAGCATCTGATCCTTTGTCCACCTTTAGCACCTGAGTCCTTCAGGTGTACAGCATCACTGGTCACAGATGCTGAAGAGATGGGGGCCAGTCCTATCTTGAAGGTGCTGAGAGCACACAGAGAGAATGAGAGAAATCTGTGGTGCCTGGCCACTACATTCTGGCAGCAATGACAAGCACCGCCAAGGTGCAGGCATCAGTAATGTTTCCATGGAGTGTGAGGCTGGACCATCACTTTGGTCAGAAGGCTGCATAGAGCATAGGGAAGAGGCCCTGGACTGAGACACCTGCCTTTATCTTATGCAGAAAAGTTTCACATCTGAGTGACACAAACATTACTCATCAGAACAAGGAGCCATAGGCAGAGAGTATATTGGGAGTTTATTGACAATAATGAACAGTATGTACAAGTGATCAACAACCGTGCCCAGGCTGTGCAACTAATTCTTCTTCACTTACCTAACACTGCCGCTATGTCTTGGTGCTCCCCGTTCATCCACAATGGAGTTGGAGGCAGCCTGCTGATGAGCTTGGCGGGAGTCCTCTGGAGGGCCGAGACTTGGTGGGCCCAGGCCTACTTTCAGGGTCCTGCTGTATGGCAGTGGAACCCTCCACGGCCTGTAAAGGCTGACTCCTTGAGGAGAAGGCATAACTGGAATGAGATCGAGCTGCCTGGCACCCCTCTTGCGTACACGTTGTTGGATCATGGCATCGGCGAAGGAGTTGAGCTCACGCAGCAGTGCAGGAGTGATGTCCTGGACCAAGGTATCCATGTCGGCTGCCATCCTACCAGTGTTGACCTTGGGTGCATTGGCCATGCCAGTGCTATCACTTCAGAATGAAGGCAGACAAACTCCTCTAATGTGCCTTGCAATCTGAGGAGTGCAGCAGACATCCCTTCCTGATGTTTCTGGGCTTGCCTTTGCAGCTCAAGCAACTGTGACCTGACCGAGTCCAGAGGCTCGTCATCTGACTCGGAATCAGTAAATTTCTGGGCTCCAGCAGTCCTCCGAGTGCCGGACACCTGGGAAATCCCTGCCTCCGCCTGATGTGGATCAGACAGTGTGATGTGCTCTCCAGATTGTCATCCCAAAGGCTATTCTAAAGCTAGGTCCCAACCGAGGTGTGTATCCCTGCACTGGTGGAGGGTGTGGTTGAGTGCTGTGATGGGACTTCAAGGAGGGTGCCTCCAGTTTCCTCCTCAGAGGTTTCTTCAGGGCTTGATTGGAGGCCCTGGATCATGGACTCTGACGGCTGTTTCCCAGAGGTGCCTGAGAAAGCAATGAGAGATAATTAGTACATGGCAGTGGCCTGTGAAAGAGGACACATCACTCACAGCATGGCTGTCTGATGGATGTTGCATGGCTGGACCCTCACTTGGTGCAGCACTGCTGACCTCACCGTCAGCATAGGACCAGTCCAGATCATCACTGGACAGCTGGATGGCTCTGTTTTCAAAGTCCGTGAGGACCCTGATTTCAGGCATTCCTCCTCTGGTCTGCAACCTCTCCCTGTTGTTGTATGCCAGCTTGTCCTGCATGAATAGAGATGGCAAAAATGTTAGCAGGATGCCTGTCAGGCCAGATGATAAGTATGCCTGGCCTGTGTGGGTGGTGAATGATCCCATGGGAGGGATGAGGACAATGATGGTGAGTGCGAGAAAGTGAATGGTGATGTCCCTTGAACCAGCAGTGTGTAATGGCCTTGTAGATGTGTGATGGATTTGTGAGTGTGAGTTGAGAGTGATGAGTAGAGTGGCTTACCCTGGTGGAAAGGAGATCATTCATCCTCTTGTGGCACTGGGTGGCTGTCCTCTTTTGAAGGGCGTTGGCACTGACCACCGCTGCCACTGCCTCCCAAGCTGGATTAGTGATGTTGCTGCCCATCCTGTGGCCTGGGCAGTGGTAAGCAACATCCCAGCAGGACTCCACAGCATCCAAGAGAGGTTCCAGTGACACATTGCTGAACCTGGTGGCTGCAATCTTTTTGCCTTTCAGGGCCATGTTTTCCCTGCAGCAGTCGTGGGCTGGAAGCACTGAGATGTGTGCGCGCGGCTGGGCTTTAAATATAGCGCCTGGCATGATGAAGCGGCAAGGTGATGCGGGCGAGTGAATGAGAGCCCGCCAGCTATGGAAAGGCCGTTTTTTCTGGGAATGCATGAATAAAGTAGTGGTTTTGGGATGATATGGTATGAAAACCTGCCATTGTGGTTGGTGGGTAAAACGTTGTTTTACCCGCCCGCTACCACACTTAGTGCAAATCTGGGACGATTCCGCCACTGTCACTTAAAGGGTTAATGCAAGGAGTCTGGTTTCTGCTGTTCCTGGAAAAGGCAGCATTTTACAAGAAAAGGTAATTAAGCAGTTTTAAAGAAGCTGGAAACCTCTTGTTCCTGTGGACTGTTTACAAAAGGGTCCCCTTTATCCACATTGCTTGTAACTTCCTCAAAGAATTCTGATAAATTAGTCAAATATGACTTCCCTTTCGCAAAACCTTGTGACTCTGCCATATTGTATTAAGATTTTTCTAAATGCCCTGCTACAACTTCCTTAATAGTAGCTTCCTGCATTTTCCCAATGACAGATGTTAAGCTAACTGGCTTATCGTTTCCTGCTTTCCGTCTCCCTCCTTTCTTGAGTAGGGGAGTCACATTTGTTAGTTTCCAATCTGATGGGATATTTCCAGAATCTAGGGAATTTGGGGAAGTTAAAACTAATCCTTGTACCATTTCAACAGCAACTGCTTTTAAGACCCTAGCATGAAGTCCATCAGGACCTGCGGACTTGTTAACTTTTAGTTCTAATAGTTTTCTCAATGTCCTTTCCCTTGTGATTATAATTGTTTTAAGTTCCTCCCCTCTTTTCACCTCCTCATTGATACTTATTTCTAGGATGTTATTTGTTTCTTCTACATTGAAGACAGACACAAAATACCTGTTCAGTTCATCTGCCATTTTCTTATTTTCCATTATTAATTCCCCAGATCCACTGTCTAGGGGACCAATGCTCACTTTACTTATTCTTTTCTTTTTAAATCCCTGTATAAATTCCTACTATTTTTATATTTCTACCTAACGTTGTCTCATATTCTAACTTCCTCCTCCTTATAAATCTTCCAATCATTATTTGCTGTTCCTTATATTCTGCCCAATCTTCTGACTTGTCACTCATCTTTGGAGTATTATAAGCTTATCATTTTGTTTGTTATTATCTTTAACTTCCTTAGTTAGTCACAAATGGTGCATCCTTCCCTTAGAATCTTTCTCTCTCACTAGAATGAGTTCTTTTTTGAGTTCCCTGAAATATCTCCTTAAATGTCTGCCACTGGATGTATACCTACCTGTACCTTAACCTAATTTCCCAGTTCACTTTAGCCAGGTCTGTCTTCATACCCTCATAATTGCCCTGATTTAAGTTTAAAACACTAGACTTTGATCCACTTTTCTCTCCCTCAAATTGAATGCGAAATTCAATCATATTATGATCACCACTACCTTGGGGCACCTCAACTATGAGGTTATTAATTAATCCTGTCTTATTGCACATTACCAGATCTAATATAGCCTGCTGTCTGGTTGGTTTCTGAATGTGCTGCTCTAAGAAACTGTCCCAAAAACAGTCTATGAACTTATCATTCAGACTACCTTTGCCAATCCGATTCACCCAATCTATATGTAGATTGAAATCACCCATGATTATTGCTGTACCTTTCTTACAAACTCCCACTATTTCTTCCTGTTTACCTGTCCTATAGTGTGGTTACTGTTAGGAGCCTATAAATCATGCCCCCAAGTCCATCCCGCCTTTTCCTGACTTCTTGTCCTTCCTAAATGCCACGTACACTTGAATATTCTGGTCCCAGTCTTTGTCATCTTGCAGTCATGTCACTATAATGGCTATGAGATCATACATATTTACTTTCATTTGTGCTGTCAATAGATACATCTGTTTTGTTATGAATGTTATGTGCCTTTAGTTCTGTCTTTTTACTATTTTTGTAATCTCTAGCTTTATCTTGTGGCACTGCTGCCAGGTTCCCAGTCCAGACTCTGGGAGTTGACCAAACATCTGCTCCTGTTCCCTTCTGATGGTGTTCCTTCTGAGCTTCATGGTCCCCCGCAGGACCTTATAGTCCTGTCCACATCCACCATTAATGTATCCAGCATCACTTCCATTACTCCAGAAACCTCTTTGCCCAGGTGTTCCATTTTTCAATTTTCGAATTCCATCAATTTATACTGTGCAACCTTCCTTTAAGAAAGAAAGTCTGCCTTTATTAACAGGGTGCCGGCTGCACCATGCACTTCAGCACAATGCTGTTTTGGCCCACACTACAATCATGATAATGAAGTAGGACTACGAAGTTTGCATGCTGTCCACCTCAATCATAACTGGCACAGGCAGATCATGAATTGCAATCTCCACACCCAAAATTGGGGTAGATTAGTTTTTAGCCCTATACCTCTATTCATAACAGCCTTCTAAATTTGTCCTGCCACCTTCAAATATTTATACCCTAACGTCTCTCTGTTTCTGCACCCCATTCAAAGTTGTATCATTTATATCATATTGCCTTTCCTTTCTTCCAACCAAATCGCATCAGCTCATACTTCTCTGTTTTAAATTCAACTGCTCTCTGTCTGTCCTTTTCATTAGTTTGACTGTGTACCCTTGAAATCTGTTACTAGCACTCCCATTGTTATTTGAGTTTCATGTCACCTGCAAAGTTTGAAATTGTGCCCTGTATGCCAAGGTACAGATCATTAACAGATATCAAGAAGAACAGTGACCTTCATACCAACCTGTGGGGAATACCATTGCATTCCTCCATCCAGTCTGAAAAACAGCCATTCTCCATTACTCTGTTTTCTAGGCCCTAGCTAATTAATTCTCCATGATGTCACTGTCCAGAGCAGCAGATGTAAACAGTGCACAACAGCTGGTAGAAGCAGAGATTATCAGGAGATTCCGAGTAGCAAATACCAGAAGAGAGAAACACTCAAAAATGATGTTATAGTCAGCACAGAGTGAAACATCAGATACTTATTTTGTTTACTGTTTAGTGGTTTTAGCAGTTAATGTAAGTATTGAGTTAATCAATTAATGTTTTAGTCATGCTTAGGCTTTTTTTAATGGTTTGAATTTTGCTGTTGGCTAAATAGTTATGGCTAAAATAGTATGGGAACCTGAGGGCAGATTCAGAAAGAACGAGTTCAGAGCAGGGAGTGGGAGTAAGAAAATTGGCGGGTGACTCTGAAAGACAGAAGAAGCAAAGGTTAAAAGGTTTACAGCACAGGAACTTGGCAACGTTGAAAGGTATTTATTTAAATTCAAGTATAGCAAACAAAGCCAACAAGCTGAGGGCACAGATAGACACGCAGCATGATATCATTGGAAACTTGGCTTAAAGAGGTGCAGAAATAGCAGCTCAACATCCCTGGATATCGGGTTTTCAGGCAGGATGGAGATGGGGGCTAAAATAAGGTGGGTGTGTAGCATTATTGGTTAAAGAATCAATTACAGCTATGAGGAGGGATGATATGCTAAATGAATCATCAAATGAGGCCATATGAGTTGAGCTCAGGAATAAAAAAGGGGGCAGCCCTAGGACTGTACCAGGAGTGTACCATAGACCCCCAAATAGTGAGAGGGAGATAGAAGAGCAAATATGTAGGCAAATTCTGAGTGCAAACAACAATAGGGAAATAATAGTTGGGGACTTCAATTATCCTAATACTATCTGGAATACTAACAGTGTAATGGGCACAGAGGGTACAAAATTCTTGAACTGCATTCATGAGAACTTTTTTAGTCCAATGAGAGGGAGTGCAATTCTAGATTTAGTATTAGGAAATGAAGCTGGGCAAGTGGATGAAGTAGCAGTGAGTGACCATTTTGGGGATAGTGACCATAATACAGTTAGATTTAATATAATTATGGAAAAGGATAAAGACAGAACAGGAGTAAAAGTTCTAAGCTGTGGAAAAACAAATGTTACAAAGCTGAGAGGTGATTTGGTGAAAGTGGACTGCTTACAACTATTTGAAGGGAAATCAAGGGAATGACAAACCAGTGGGAGACATTCAAAAGTGACATTCTTTGGTCACAGTGTATACATGTTCCCACAAAGAAAAAGGCCAGTACTGCCAAGTCTAGAGCCCTTTGGTTATCCATAGAACCATAGAAAAGTTACAGCACAGAAGGAGGCCATTTGGCCTATCTTGTCCATGCCAGCCCAAGGACACCCAGGTGCCCTTTCTAATCCCACCTTCCTGCACCCGGCCCATAGCCCTGCAGCTTACAGCACTTAAGGTGCTGATCCAGGTACTTTTTAAAAGAGTTTAGAGTTTCTGCCTCTACCACCAACTTGGACAGCGAATTCCAAACACTCCTCCACCCTGTGCGTAAAAACGTTCTTCCTCATGCCCCCCTACACCTTCTGCCACCTATCTTGAATCTAAGTCCCCTGGTTCTGGAATTCTCCACTAAGAGAAACAATTTTATCCTGTTCACTCTATTTATTCCCCTCATAATTTTGTAAACCTCAATCAAGTCACCTCTCAGCCTTCTTTGTTCTAAGGAAAATAACCCCAATCTATCCAATCTCTCCTTATAGCTACACTTTTCTAACCCTGGCAACATTCTTGTAAACCTCCTCTGCACTCTCTCCAGAGCTATTATGTCCTTCCTGTAATGTGGTGACCAGAACTTCACACAATACTCCAGTTGTGGCCTCACCAGTGTTTTATACAATTCCAATATTATATCTTTATTTTTATATTCTATACCTCTGCCAATGAAGGAGAGCATTCCATATGCCTTCTTTACAACCTTGTCTACTTGAACTGCTGCCTTCAGGGACCTGTGTACTTGTACGCCAAGATCTCTCACTTCATCTATCCCTCTTAGTATATTCCCATTTATTGTGTAACCCCTGTAACTGTTTGACCTCCCTAAATGTATGACCTCACACTTCTCTATGTTAAAATCCATCTGCCACTTTACCGCCCACTCCACCAACCCATCTATACCATTTTGGAGATTATGGCTCTCCTCTACACTATCCACTACTCGGCCAATCTTTGTGTCATCTGCAAATTTCCCAATCGTGCCCCCCACATTCACATTAATATGTAACACAAACAGCAAGGGTCCCAACACTGAGCCCTGTGGAACACCACTTGAGACAACTTTCTATTCGCAAGGGCATCCATCGACCATTACCCTTTGTTTCCTGTTACAAACCTAACCTTTTATCCAGTTTGCCACATTACCCTGAATCCCATGGGCTTTTGCTTTTCTGATCAATCTGCCTTGTGGGACCTTATCAAATGCCTTGCTCAAATCCATGTACACAACATCCACTGCACTACCTTCATCAACCCTTCTTGTCACTTCCTCAAAGAATTCAATCAAATTCAATCAAGGATGCTGACCGTCCTTGACTGGTCCATGCCTTTCCACATGACAGTTAATCTTATCTCTCAGGATTGATTCTACTAATTTGCTCACCACCGATGTAAGACTAACTGGCCTATAATTGTTTGGCATTTCCTTTGATCCATTTTTAAACAATGGAACTACGTTTGCATTTCTCCAGTCCTCCGGTACCTACCCTGTATCTAATGAAGATTGGAAAATCATCCTCAGAGCATCTGCTATCTCCCCCCTGACTTCCTTCAGCAGCCTCGGAAACAATCCATCAGGCCCTGGTGACTTATCAACTTTCAAGGATTTCAACCCTTCAAGAACTTCCTCTCTCTTTATGACTATCATGTCCAATATCTCGCAGTGTTCCTCCTGAACTACTATATCTACATCCTCCCTTTCCTTTGTAAACATGGAGACAAAATATTCATTCAAAACCCTTCCCACAGCCTCTGCATCTACACACAAGTTACCATCTTCATCTCTGATAGGTCCCACTTTTTCCTGAACTAACCTTTTAGCATTAATGTATTGGTAAAACATCTTTGGGTTATCTTTAACTTTACTTGCTAATCTTTGTTCATGTCCTCTCTTTGATTTCCTTTTTTACTTAGTCCCTGCATTTCCTATATTCGTCTAGGCTATCTGCTGTGCCTAGTTCTTTGTGCCTATCATACGCTTTCTTTTTCTGTTTGCTCTTCCCCTGTATTCCTCTAGACATCCAGGGGAGGTCCAGATTTGGCAGTACCACTCTTATTTTTGTAGGGGACATGTCTACTTTGTACAATTAGGATTTCGCTTTTTAGTGCTTCCCACGGGTTTTCCACCATTTTATCCTCCAGCAGTGCTGTCCAGTCCACCTCAGCCAAGTCCCTTCTCATTTTTGCAAAATTTGCCTTCCCCCAGTTCAAGACTTTTACTCCTGCCTTATCTCTGTCCTTTTCCATGGTAATGCTAAATCTAACTGAATTGTGACCACTGTCCCTGATATGGTCACCAACTGTCACTTCACCCACTTGCCCTTCTTCGTTCCCCAAGACTAGGTCCAGAATTGCACCTCCACTCGTTGGGTTTGTCACTAATTGGTTGAAAAAATTCTCCTGGACACACTGCATGATTTTTTCTCCCTCAGTGCCCCTTATATTGTTTGAATCCCAGTTGGGATTAGGATAGTTGAAGTCTCCTACTATTACTGCCCTCTTGTTCTTAAAAGCAGAAATTTGCCTACATATTTGTTCTTCTGTCTCCCTTTAGAAGCATACAAGGTAAGATAAAGCAGAAAAAGAAAGTTATGATAGTCACAAAAAATTTAATACTGTAGAAAACCTGAAGGAAATTAGAAAATACAGGGGTGAAAAAAAATGGTAATTAGGAAAGCAAAGAGAGTATAAGAAAAAATATTGGGAGGTAAAATAAAAAAAACCCCAAGATATTTTACCAGTACATTAAGAGCAAAGGAATAACTAAGGAAATAGTGGGGCAAATCAGAGATATAAATGGTAACTTGTGTGCTGATGCTGAAGTTGTAGGCAGGGTTCTCAATGAGTGTTCTGTCTCTGTCTTCACTAAGGAGAGGGATGAAGCAAATATTCTAGTTAAAGAGGAGGGATGTAAAATATTAGATACAATAAGCACAGTGAGAGAGGAGGTACGGGAGGGACTGACATCCTTGAAGGCTGATAAGTCATCAGGGTCGGATGGATTATATCCCAGGCTGGTAAAGGAAGCCAGGGAGGAAATAACTGATGCTCTAAGGATCATTTTCCAATCCTCACTAGATACAAGCAAGGTACCAGAGGATTGGAGGTCTGCGAACTTTGTATTATCATTTAAAAGTGTGCAAGGGACAGACCAAATAATTATAGGCCAGTCAGTCTGACTTTGGAGGTGGGCAAATTATTAGTCAATTCTGAGAGGCAGGATAAACTGTCACTTAAACGGAACGGATTAATCAGGGATAGTCAGCATGGCTTTGTTAGGGGAAGATCATGTCTTACTGATTTAATTGAATTTTTTGAAGAAGTAACAAGAGGGATTGATGAAGGTAGTGCAGTGGATGTTGTCTACATGGATTTTAGTAAGGAATTTGACAAGGTCCCACATGGCAGACTGGTCAGAAAAGTAAAACTCCATGGATACAGGGGAATGTGGTGAGTTGGATTCAAAATTGGCTCAGCCACAGGAAACAAAGGGTAATGGTTGATGGATGTTTTTGCAAATGGAAAATAGTTTCCAGTGGCGTTCCACAGGGCTTAGTATTGGGTCACTTGCTGTTTGTTGTCTATATTAATGATTTGGATTTAAATGTGGGAGGCATGATTGAGAAATTTGCAGATGATGCAAAAATTGTTCATGTAGTTGATAGTGGAAAGGACAACTGTTGTCTCCAGAATGATACCAATGGTTTGGTTGAGTGGGCGGAAAAGTGGCAGATGGAATTCAATCCAGAGAAGAGTGAGGTAAGGCATTTGGTGAGGGCAAACAAAGCTAGTGAATACACAATAAATGGGAGGAGATTGGGAGGGTTAGCGGAAGTGAGAGACCTTGGTGTGAGAGTGTCCAGAGGTCCCTGAAGGTGGTTGGGCAGGTGGCTAAGGTGGTATAGAAAGCACATGGAATGTTTTCCTTTATTGGATGAGTTATAGAATACAAAAGCAGGGTGTAATGATAAAACTGTATAAAACACTGGTTAGGCCACAGCTGGAATTCTGTGTACACTTTCTGGTCACCACATTACGGGAAGAACATAATTGCTCTGGAGAGAGTACAAAGGACATTTACAAGAATATTGCCAAGGCTTGAAAATTGCAGCTATGATGAAAGATTAAATAGACTAGGGTTGTTTTTCCTTGGGATTGGGGAGGCTGACGCGTGACCTGATTGAGGTGTACAAGATTATGAGGGGTCTAGATAGAGTAGACAGGAATGCCCTGTTTCCCCTGGCAGACAGGCTAATTACCAGGGGGCACAGATTTTACGTGATTGGTAGAAGGATTAGAGGGCAGAAGGAAAAACTTCTTCACCCAGATGGTGGTGGATGTTTGGAATTCACTGCCTGGTTTGGTAGTGGAGGCAGAAACCCTCAACTCATTTAAAAGGCACCTGGATCTGCACTTAAAGTGCTGTAACCTGCAAGGCTATGGACCAGGTGCTGGAAGGTGGGACTAAAATGGGCAGCTAGTTTTTTAAAAATGTTTTTCTTTTGCGGCTGGCATGGACATGATGGGCTGAATGGCCTCTTTCTGTGCTGTAACTTTTCTACGGTTCTAGCATTAAAACTAAAAGGAAAAAGCAGCTTGAAATAGCTGTTAGCTAATATGGCAACACAGATGAAGCCCATTGCATGCACATCCTGAATCTGCCTTCCTTACCCAGAAAAGTTACATGTGACTCCAGAACCACAGCAATGTGGTTGACTTATAACTTTACTCAGAAATGATCTAGCAAACCACTCAGCGGTGTCAAACTGCTACAGGAAAGCCAAATAATAAAGCTGGATGGACCACCCAGCATCGACCCAGGCACAGGAAACAACAAAAGCACACCCTGCTCAGTTGACCCTGCAAAGAGTCACAGGCATCTGCAGACTTGTGGTAAAATTGTGAGAGCTGTCCCACAGATTACAAGCAACAGCCTGACATAATCATACTTTACAGCCAATACCGTAGACTCTTTCCTCACCATCCCTGGGTATATCATGTCCCATGGGCAGGACAGATCCACCAGAGATGGCAACACAGTGGTATAAAGTTGGGAGGGAGGAGCACTGGGATTCCTCAACATTGACTCAGGATCTCAATAATTCTCATTCTTGTTTCCAATTTCCTCAATGGCTTCAATCTCCCTATCTCTGTAATCTCCTCAAATCCTACAAACATTTGAGATCTCTGTGCTCCTCCAATTCTGGCATCTTGTGCATCCCTGTCTGTACTGTTCCTAAGTACAGATCATTAGTATCACTGCATTGCGATCTGTACTTAGGAACTGATAGCACAAAATCAAATTTTGTTGATTATACTAAATTGATGGGTATAGCAAATTGAGGATTGTGAAACACTGTACAAGGGCATATATTGGCTAGTAAGATGAACAGATAGGTGGCAGAAACAGCTCAATGCAGAATAAGTCATACAATTGATTTCCCTTTGCTCAGCTGATTCTTGATGCCACGTGGTGTAGGTGGAAAATCCACCCCATGACTATAATTTTTTCTAATTTCTCCATTAATGGAACACTGTTTAGATTTTTGCTGTTTTGTTTGTTTCTTATGAAGTTACCACATACCTTGTGTGCCCAATGTGCCCTGATCATCCACTTGCAGTTGGTGAAACTAGGATACACGTCTGGATAATTTGGAGAGGTGAAACTTCCATCACTTTTAGTGAGTAAGTTTCCACATACCTCTAAAACAAATCAAACCAGAACATATAAAATAGCTTTATGTTACAAATATGAAAGAATGATTATGATTCATATAGAGTCTTTGTTATTCTGTTAAGTATATATTCTTTGCACATCACTTAACCAAGCTGGCAGAGCAGCATGTTCAACTGAGATCAGTTTATTCATCCTTTTGTATATAAAATGAGAAACAATAAGCCAATGAATGTATTTCTTTGATAAAGTAATGAAACAAATAATTAAGAAAATTCTAAATTCTTTGGGAAGATGTTGCCAGAAAGAATTTACAATGGTAAAACTAAAGGAAAAACTAATGCTCTGTGATAATTAGAGCCCAGAGAAATCCAAGCGTTAACAGAAGATTCATAGGAATAAGCCAACAACTACAGGTAGAGTGAATTGAGTAGAAACAAAATAGTCACGGATGTAACTTTGGTGGAATGCTGCAAGGTGATAACTTATTTAATTGCGCAGAATGCCAAACTGCCAAAAGCTTTGGAGATACAGAAAGAGAAATTGGCTACCAACTGAAAATGGACCTGGGAATCAGTGTGTGATAAACAAGTGCCCGTTAATTTTGTTGCAGGCAGTACAGTAAATTGGTCCTTCTCGTTACTTTACATAATTGTCACATGCAGCTAGTATCTCTGCACTATTTATTGGCTATACACATCAGCAGGGAATCGGAACTTGCAAGTGGCTAGGCTACTTAAAGGCTACTTGCACCTGTTGAAGGGGATGGCATTATGGCTGCAAGGAGTTATAAGAATATGAACTTTTGAGAGTATTTTGAGTGATCACATATTGCAAGAGTTAAATGACCCTAGGTTTAGAATAGCTGCTCTGCAAAATCCACAGCTTTTGGAATTTCAGGATTATGCTATAGTAAAATCTAATTATAATTGCTAGAAGAGAATGAAAGGCAGAGGGCTAAGAGTTGGAAGCACCCCTTTTCAGGTGCAGGATTCCCAATTTGTAAACTACCTTGTTCCTCATTTTAATTACTGCAGTATTTGGTCGCATCCAACCTGCACTGCTGGCTGGCTGGATGAATGAATGCTCAATAGAGGGTCAATCAGAATGCAAGTGCTGCAACTCAACTCCAGCTCTTAAAGGCAGCCTTCACCTCTTAAAGGAGAGCTGCACTGACTGAAAAGAAGCTGGTACTGTCAGTACTACAATTGGCCGATAGAAGAAACAAAGTAAATGGAGCATCAGGGAAGAGAGAATGCTCTCAGCTTCACAGATGTGGTGCTGGAGGCCTTAGTGATGGAGGTCAACATGAAAGAGGTCATGTTTCCATGGGGGACCAAGAGACCTTCAATGCACACCTCGCAAAGAGAATGGAAATAGGTGGCTTTGGAGGTCAATTCACAAAATCTGGCCCAGAGAACCTTAGAGCAATGACCTCACCAATAGGGTCAAGGTCAGTGAATGTATTTTCATATGACATCCCATATCCACCACCCTACCAATCTCTCATGCTGTTCAACGCACCACAGCCCTATTACGTACACATCAGCAATCCCTAGTAGGTAGGACTCAAAAATAACATTTTTTTTTCATTTTTTCATGGGATGTGAGCTTCACTGTCAAGGTCATCATTTATTGCTCATCCTTCCTTAAGGTGTTGGTTAGCCATCTTCTTGAGCTGCAGCAGTCCATGTGTGTAGGTACACCCACAGTGCAGCTAGGAAGAGTTCCAGGATTTTGACCCAGTGACAATGAAGGAATGATGATATAGTTTCAAGTCAGGATGGTGTGTGGCTTGGAGTTGAACTTTCAGGTGGTGGTGTTCCCAAGCATCTACTGTCCTTGTCCTTCTAGGTGGCAGAGGTCATGTGTTTGGAACGTGCTGTCAAAGGAACTTTTGTGAGTTTCAGCAGTGGGTTTTGATATAATATACACTGCTGCCACTATGCGTTTCTGGTGGAGGGAGTGAATCTTTAAAGTGGTGGATAAGGTGCCAACCAAGCAGCCTGCATTGTCTTGGATGGTATTGAGCTTCTTGAGTGTTGCTGCAGCTTCACTCATCCAGGTGAGTAGAAGGTTTTCCATCACACTCCTGACTTGTGCCTTATAGATGGTGGACAGGCTTTGGGCAATCAGGGAGTAAGTTACTCTCTGCAGATTTCCCAGCCTCTGGGTTGCTCTTGGAGCCACAGAACTTTTATGGCTGGTCCAGTTCAGTTTCTGGTCAATGGTAAACCCCAGGATGTTGATAGAAGGATTCAGCAATGGTAATGCCATTGGTTCCTAACCTGATTACAGCCCTGGTCCAAACAGGGACAAAAGAGCTGAAGTCAAGAGGTGAGGTGAAAGTGACTGCCCTTGACATCAAGACAGCATCTGACTGAATGTGGCATCAAGGAGCCCTAGCAAAACTGAAACTGGAGGTGGTTGGATTCTCTCTTGGTCATTGCTTTGCACTGGTGTGGCACGAATGTTACTTGCCACTTATCAGCCTGAACCTGAAAGTTGTCCAGGTCATGCTGCATATCAACACAGACTGCTTCAGTATCTGAGGCGTCGCAAATGGTGCTGAACATTGTGCAATCATCAAAATCTCCACTTCTGACCTTATGATGGAGGGAAGGTCATTGAGGAATCAGTTAAAGGTGGATGGGCCTGAGGAACTCCTGTAGCAATGTCCTGGGTCTAAGGTGATTGACCTCCAACCATCTTCCTTTGTGCTAGGTATGACTCCTACCAGTGGGGAATTTTTTCCTGATTGTCATTGATTTCAGTTTTGCTAGGGCTCCTTGATGCCACATTCAGTCACATGTTGCCTTGATGTCAAGGGCAGTCACTCTCACCTCACCTCTTGAGTTCAGTTCTTTTGTCCCTGTTTAGACCAAGGCTGTAATCAGGTTAGGAGCAAAGTGACCCTTCCAGAATCCAAAATGAGCAGCAATGAGCAGGTTATTGCTAAGTGCCATTTGATGGCACTGTGGACAACCACTTCCATCACTTTGCTGATGATCGAGAGTAGCTTGATGGGACGATAACTGGCTGAGTTGGATTGGTCTTGCTTTTTGTGGACAGGACATACATTGACAATTTTCCACATCTCTGGGTAGATGCCAGTGTTATAGCTGTACTAGAACAGCTTGGCTTGGAGCATGGCCAAATCTGGAGCACATGTCTTCAGTACTAATACCAGAATATTGTCAGGGCCCATTACCTTTGCTGCATCCAATGCCTTGAGTCATTGGCATCTGTTATGGGGACCTCAGGATGAATCATCTACTCAGCACACTGTGCATCGACCTGGTGATGGATGTGCTTTTCACCCTGGCCGGACAACACATCAGATTTCTGACCGATGGGGCATCACAGTCTCAGAGAGCAGTGGATTTCCCACCTTGCTGGATTTGCACAATTGAGCGTGTTATAACTGCATCCATGCTGCTATCAAGGCACAGTGACCAACCAGAAAGGTTTATTAACAGGAAGGTCTATCACTCCTTGAATGTGCAGCTGATCTGCAACCACAAGAAAAGCTTCCTTCATGAGTGTGTATGCTTTCCTGGTAGCTCCCATGGCACTTTCATTCTCTGCCAGTCAAGCCTTCTGCAGCTATTCCATTCCACCCCACCAAGTCCGTGGATGGATTCTAGGGGAAAGGGCTATCCTTTGAGGAGATGGTTTCTCTACGAGCAACCCAAACAGAGGTGCAGAGACTTTACAGGGGGAGCCATATGCTCACCTGAACCCTCAATGAACAGTCCATTGGACTGCTAAAGATGTGCTTTTGCTGTGTGGACCAGTCGGGTTGCATCCACCAATACACCTTCAAGAGTCTTTGGAATGGTTGTGTACTGTTGCATCCTTCATAATTTTACCCCACTAAGAAATGTGACCCTTGAGGATGCAGATAGCAGAAGGACTGATCTCATTGGAGGGAAAAAAGTTTATGGGTCATGTGGGAGAGAATGGGGCAGGAGCAAGCAGGGAGAACTTTCTGCTGCCTAGGTGGTCTGGCTGAACATGGAGGTGTCCAGGCCTGGGTTGTCAGAACAAGATCTTTGCAGGAAATCATAAATATAAGGAATTATCTGATCTAGCAGAGCATCAGTTAATAAACACAATGAATGACAACCATGTGTGAAGACTATGCAATCTTACCATCACAGAGAGCTGGACTACTGCCTGGAATCTTCACTGCTGTAGATGTCTATTGTTCTGCTGATGCACTATTGCTGCTTTGTACAAAGTGAATGTAATCATGCCTCTCAATGCAATAATAAGTGCTTTTGGAGTGGAAGACTTACAGAAGTCCAATGTATTTTTAGTTTATTTGGAGCATAGCAATAGCAAGGAAACATTACAGGAATGTGAGGAATCCCTCAGTTCGAGGTAAAAGACAAGTGTGGAGCCTCATATTCAGGATTGATTGCCTCACTGTTAATATGTACAGGGTGCATGGAAAGTTTCCTATTGTGTTGTAAAGTAAATAGGTAGTTGACCTCATTGAGATCTTTACTCCCATGATATGAAGTTAGGTGTGTTGAAGCCATTATTTATTCAGAAGATTTAATCTATAAAATCTTCACATAGGATTATTGGAAAAAGCCATTTAATTCAGGTTCATATTTCTGGAGAGCCCCCTCCCTTCAGAACAGCTAGTCTCTTCAAATTCACTACTTTGCTGTTACTTTCTACACCCAAATGCTGAAGAGAAAACAAAGGTCTGCACTCCATCATTCATGCACATTACTTGGAAGCAAAATATGACCAAGGAACAAACGAATGAGGGTTGCAGAGGTTTCTCCTTTGAATTCTTGTCCCATTTAGAAGGGGTCTTTCCAGAGGGTGTTACAATCAAAGTGCAGCCATGAGAGGCAGCTGACATTTTTGTAACGACCTTTCTCAGACTTGCCAGCGCTTTGAGTGCAGTTGTAATCAGCAGCTACAACAATGGCTGCTGAGGAATGCCATTTATGCTGCCGCCGCAGGTGGTGTTCGTTTCTAATCCTGTGTCCTGTCTGCCTGATTAGATGGTTGACCTGTCCCTTACCTAATTAAGCCCTGACCCCTAAGAAAGTCACTGCCAGTTTCAAATTTGCAACAGAGGTGGATTTGCAACCTGGAATTGAACCCACCTCCTGTTTCCTCTCTTCAGTGGGAAAATCTAGCCCTCGGTCTGTTGTTTTTTTTTTAGCCTTCTATTCATTTTTGGGATGTGGGTATCGCTAGCAAGGCCAAAGTTTATTGCCTGTCCCTAATTGCCCTTTAGAAGTGGGTGTGAGCCACTTTTTTGATCGGCTTTAGCACGTGTGGTTTAAGTAAAAGCACAGTGCTGTTAGATAGGGAGCTCCAGGGTTTTTACCATCAGTGATGAAGGAATGTGATATATTTTCAAGATGGGATGGTGCGTGACTTGGAGAGGAACTTGGAGGAAGTTGTATTCCCTTATGCTCGCTGCCCTTATTCTTCTCGGTGGCAGAGCTCATGGTTTGGAAGGTGCTGTCGAAGAAAGCTTGGTGAGTTCATGTGTTGCATCTTGTGTGCAGCACATATGGTAGCCATTGTGACCAGGGCTGGATGGAGTGAAAGTGGTGGATAGGTGCCAATCAGGTGAGTTGCTTTATCCTGGATGCTGCAGAGGTTCTTGAGTATTGTTAGAACTGTACTCATCCAGAAGTGCACTCTATCACAGTCCTAATTGGTGCCTTGTAGAGAGTGGAAGGGCATTGGGAAGTCAGGAGATGAGTGACTCACTGCAGAATACCCAGACTCTGATCTGCTCTTGTAACTACAATATTTATGTGAATGGTACACTTAAGTCTCTGGTCAATGCTGATCTCAAGGACTTTGATGGTGGGATAATTCAGTTATGGTGACGCCATTGAAGCCATTGAGGAGATGGTTATAATTATTCTTGTTGATGATGGTCATCGTCTGACACTCCTGTGACGAGAATGTTATTTGCCGTTTATCAACCCAAGCCTGAATGTTGTTCATGTTGTAATGAATGTGTTTGTGGTCTGCTTTGCTTCATTATCTGCAGAGCTTAACATTGTGCAATCATTAACTTTTGTCCCTGCTTCTGACCCAATGATGGTGGAAGGTCATTGATGAAGCAGCTGAAGATGGTTGAGCCTAGCACACTGCCTTTTTAGAGATGGGGATCTATATGTGCTGAAGTATTGGACACAAGTGTGTGGAATTAGGGTGGGGAGAAATGATAGTGCATTTACCAGCTCACCAGGCAGTGAGGTTGCATGCTACTTTTGCTGCAGAAGTCTCAGATGAGGACTTTGAAAGGCCAGGCTACAGAAGAATGTTGATGGGTGTACATACCCCAATGCCTGGTGCACTGGAAAGCCCGCCAGAAAACCTGCACTCAACATCAAAGAGCATTCCAGCACTAATTTGTCTTTGCAAAGAATTTGGACCCCTTCCTTTCCAGCATGGAGTGGGTGGTCGCCTTCATCAGCACACTCATTATGATGCAGCATCTCATGGCAAATATCACAACTCTGATTACAGCACAAAGAGCTTCCAAAGGTCTGAGTGCAGAAGTGCAAGTTCAACTGCTGCTTTTTGCAAGGCCAGCTTGCTATCATTGTAAATCTGAATGTTACTTTTCAAAGAGCTGTCAGAGCAGTGCAACAATCTGTCTTCCAACAGATCAGTTAGATTGCTAGATTCTGCTGCAAGATGCTGACAGTGGCTTCACGGAACATGTTCTCTTCTCTCAAAATACTCACATTCATGCTCCTGTCCCCTGCCCATACTGTTGCCTATCAACCAGCAAGCCTACACCACCGCACCCAGAACAAGGGCCCATAACTTCTGAACTCTGGGGCATCATACCCGACGTGTACCCAAAAGATGCACTGAGGGACCCCCCTCTCTCCAGAGGTCCCCATGTAACGATTGCATGGCAATTGCCCAGAAAATTCAAACTTCCATTGGGCAATTGCCCTGCAATGGGAACCATCCAATACTTTGATTTAAATCACAAGCTTCGGATGTTTCCGACTGTCTTACAGTAATAGTTATCCAGATAAAGTTAGAAGTATTAAAACCACTTCTAACTTCATTGTACTGACAACCCCTGATACTCCACTGGACTCCTTTCCCCTGATTATACCCTCACCCCTGATGCCACCATCCCCCCACTGACTACCTCCCCCCACCGAGTACACGCCCCTGATTACACTCTTCCCTCGACTATCCTCCCCACCCCCTGACTACACCCCCAGGCTACATCCCCACACCTGACTACCCTCCCAACCCCCAACTACCCTCCCGAATACCCTCCCCACCCGACTACACCTGAACTCTCGACTACCCTCCCAACTACCCTCCCCAATTCCCACTGACAACTGGACCCCTCCCACCTACCACATCCCCTCACTTACCACTCCCCCTCACCCCCACTGACCACCCCAACCACCTGAATCCCCCCAACAACTGACCAACCAACCCACCCTACCGATACTGCCCACTTACCTTCGCCCTGCCTTCTCAAAGTGGCTGGACCTTTAAACCTACCTGCTTTATGGTAGTTAGTGCCGTAAAAAAAAGAGGGCATGTCTTCCTTACCTTTGACTCAGCTGCCCTCATCACAAGGCCTCAGGAGCCTGCTGCACTACACTGTTCTCACCTGGCCTGATTCAGAAGGTTGGGCAAGAAAGGAGTGACACTATTTCCGGGTAAGTAACTATGAACAGAATGAGGACTTGGACAGGCTAAGTGAATGGGCTAGAACATGGCAGATGGAATATAATGTGAAGAAGTATGAAGTTATTCACTTTGGTAGGAAAAATGGTGAGAGATTGAGAAGTGCAAAGTGACTTGGTGTCCTTGTTCATGAATCACTAAAACTTAGAATGCAGGTGCAGCAAGCCTTCAGGAAGGCAAATGATATGTTGATCCACATTGCAAAAGGATGAGTACAGAAGTAGAAATGTCTTGCTGCAGTTGTATAGAGCCCTGGTGAGACCTCACCTGAAGTATCGTGTAATGTTGTAGTGGTCCCCTTATCTAAAGAGGGATATGCTTGCCATAGAGAGAGTGCATTGGAGGTTCACCAGATTAATCTCTGGAATGGTGGGATTGTTTTATGAGCAGAGATTGAGAAGGCTGGATTCCCTAGAGTTTCGAAGAATGAGGGGTGACCACATTGAAACTTACAAAATTCTTACAGGCCATGACAGGTGTAGATAAGAAGTTTCCCCTTGATGTTGAGTCTAAAGCCAGGGGACATAATCTCAGGATAAGGGGTATGCCATTTAAGACTGAGGTGAGGAGGAATTTCTTCACTCAGAGGATGGTGAATCTTTGGAATTCTCTACCCCAGAGGATTGTAGAGGCTTAATCATTGAGCATGTTCAAGACAGAATTCAGTAGATTTCTGGAAATTAATGACATCAATGGATATGGAGATAGTGAAGGAAGTGCCACTGAGGTAGATGCAGGAAAGTGGCATTGAGGTAGATGATCAGCCATGATCTAACTGAATGGTAGAGCAGGCTCGATGGGCTGAATGGCCTACTCCTGTTCCTACGTTCCACGGAAGATTTGGGCCAAGGTGTCAGAGTCTGAAGCCAGGCTTTCTAGGCCCGAAGATGTTCAAGACATTGCGCTCCAAGACCATCTACAGTCTCCTTAATTAGCACTTAGCAGCCTTCCAGCACACTGGAAGCAAAATTTATCTAAACAAATGATCTCTCAGGGTGACCCAGCATTACTTATTAGTCCAAGTATCTTCCTAATAGAAGCTACTGTGACTTAAGTACCTTGCTCTTAAGTGGAGTGATCTGGCGATGTCTGAGCGTGGCACATGACATTCAACTTCCAGCAACACTGCATCAATGTTTGTAAAGAACTCTAGGATTGTTGGTCATTGCATGCTACAGCCAGTGGGGAAGAATCTCATGGAAGGCAGGCAACACAGTCATCCACAAGAGTGATTAGTTTTTATTGTATGCATTAAGTCATGAATAAGTTTATAAATTTGGATTGGGATGGTGGTTTCTGATGGTTTTTAATTCTGTGTTGTCATAAAGAGGACAATGTGATGGTTAGAAAACGTACAATAGGGTGGTGTGGTTGAGGTTACTGGAATTGTTTATTAAATATTTTATCACTAACAGCCCAGGCAGAAAGGGGCTGGGTCTATTGTAACTGCTTTTTCTCTTCCTGCTCTTCCACTTACTGATGCACTTTCCCCTACTCCTCTGCTTCCTGCTCCTTAACTTCTCACCTGGTGGTGATAAGAGATGTTCTCTCATAATTGCAAAGCTGTGCAGCATGCAGCATTCCACCACATATTTTGATATCTGCTCAGCTGAGTACTGCAGGACTCCTCCAGAGAAATTCAGGTGTGGAACAGTGCTTGACAATGCCGATGATGTGCTCTATAATGTTCCTTATAGTAGTATGGCTCTCAGTATGGGATTGCTATGTGTGCACGAGTTCTGGATCAGAGTCAGGAGCCATATCATAAGAACGTCAGAAACAGGAGTAGTAGGCCACACAGTTGCTCAAACCTGCACCACCATTGAATAAGATCAGCTTGAACTTTACACCAACTCCACTTTCTTACCTAATCCCCACGTTCCTTGATTTCCTTGGTGCCCAAGAATTTATCAATTCCAGTCTTGAATGTACTCAAAGACTGACCATTCACAGTCCTTTAGAGTAGGGTATTCCAAAGTTTCACAACATGCCCAGTAAGAAAATTTTTACTCATTTTAGTCCTAAATGCTGATCCTTGTCATAACTCTTGTTAGCTCATAACCACCTTTTGACTTGTTATGGTGGGTCAAAAAAAGGTGACACAAAGGACTGTTGCTAAATGAAGGAGTCATGACTACTACCAGGATAACAGATACTCAGTTGCATGCTGTGGATACCTGTGGTCACACACCAGTTAAGTCCTTTCCAGTTCATAAAAATGGCAGAGTCCATGAGACATGCAAAGCAAAAATAAAAATACCTGGAAAAACTCAGCAGGTCTGGCAGAATCTGCGGATAGGAGCACAGTTAATGTTTCGAGTCCGTATGACTCTTCAACAGAACTAGGTAAAAATAGGAAGGATATGCCTGCAGTAAATGGCATGCCACACAATAGAGAAACTTTCAATCTCTGCAAATACTTTTGTTCATTCTGCCTATTTGTCTGGCAAGAGGGAATGAGATGAAGCCCCCTTTCTACATAGAGAGAGTCTCACTGGTCTTCCTTGTGCAGCAGTGTGTTGCGTACAGTGAGCTGTTGCTTCTATCTCCGGGATCAGTCTGGAAGGGCCAATGTATAAAAGTTCCCACTGGAGATGAGTTAAGAGAAATGCTTCTTAAACACAGTTGGCAGACATGACATCCTGCTGAGGGCACTCCCCATCTCCAACCCCCTCACACCAAGCCCTCAATTTTTTGGAGAAAATTTGGCAGAATGGGTTAATGAGCATCGGCAAAATGGTCATATTATCATCACCCACAGAGCCTGAAGGAGTCATGTGACGCCTGACTACACCCTCAGAGAAGTGAAGAAAAGTGATATTCCAGAATTCAAGGCCAGTGTCGGGTATGGTACACAAGATCCCAAAAAGGACATGATTCAGTCCTCCATCAGAAAACAATAATTTCATATTTTCTGGCACCTGAACTCAATGATAAACCCACCAAATTCCACCCATGTCATCTGACATTGAGAGAAGAATGCGTATTGAATGACCTGCATTTGAAATATGGATGAAACACCAATGAACTTCAACATACCAGAAAACAACAGGAACATTGGAGCAAGAGTAGGCCTGTCAGCTCACTGAGCCTGCTCTGCCATTCAATTAGATCATAACTGATCATGTATCACTTTCCTACACTATCTCTATATCCCTTGATATCATTAGTATCCAGAAATCTATCTAATCATATGGCTCAATGAATGAGCTTCCACAGCCGTCTAGGGTACAGAATTCTAAAGATTCACCACCCTCTGAGTGAACAAATTCCTCCTCATCTCAATCCTTAATGGTCTGCACCTTATTCTGAGCCTGTGTACCGTAGTTCTAGACTCACCAGCCAGGGGAAACACCTTATCTACATTTACCCTATAAGAATTTTGTAACTTCAATGAGATTGCCCCTCACTCCTTGAAAGTCCAGAGAATACAGGCCCAGTTTCCTCAATTTCTCCACAGAAGACAATCCTACCATTCAAGGGATTAATCTAGTGAACCTCTATTGCACTCCCTCCATTTGTTATATATTTATATTGTGTTAGATGAAATATACATAGTTTGTAATGTTATAAAATGAATAAATGCTAAATAATTAATAGTGTTGTTGGTTTTAATTTTATTCCATTGTGACAATCTTTTTTTGGATTTCGTTGGGCCAAAATGAAACATGTATGTCAACTCCTCCAAAACATTACCTATGCAAATTTTGACCACAAACTCAACTTTTACACAGATAGTTAGGTATGGAATGACCAAAGCAGATTTCCAGAAGGATGGAAGATGAACTGATAGTGAGAGATGAAATGGAATAGGGAGATGTTGGAGACATTTGTCTTTAACCTGATGGGAGGGTTAGCAGCGGAAGCAAAAATTTTACTGAAGTACAGAGGAAGATCCAACAGAACTGGTTGGAATAAAACTTGATGTTGCCAAAATGGTAGGCCAGAGGAATGGTAAACAGAAAAGCAAGATATCAGAATTACCTGGAAAAACTCAGCAGGTCTGGCAGCATCGGCGGAGAAGAGAAGAGTTGACGTTTCGAGTCCTCATGACCCTTCGACAGAACTTGATTTCGAGTCCAAGAAAGAGTTGAAATATAAGCTGGTTTAAGGTGTGTGTGTGGGGGGCGGAGAGATAGAGAGAGAGAGAGGTGGTTGTGTAGACAAACAAGCAGTGATAGAAGCAGATCATCAAAAGATGTCAGCGACAATGGTACAATAGAACACATAAGTGTTAAAGTTAAAGTTGGTGATATTATCTAAACGAATGTGCTAATTAAGAATGGATGGTAGGGCACTCAAAGTACAGCTCTAGTGGGGGTGGGGGGAGCATAAAAGATTTTAAAATATTTAAAAATAATGGAAATAGGTGGGAAAAGAAAAATCTATATAATTTATAGGGAAAAAAAAAAGAAAAAAGAAAAAGGGGGAAACAGAAAGGGGGTGGGGATGGGGGAGGGAGCTCACGACCTAAAGTTATTGAATTCAATATTCAGACCGGAAGGCTGTAAGGTGCCTAGTCGGAAGATGAGGTGTTGTTCCTCCAGTTTGCGTTGGGCTTCACTGGAACAATGCAGCAAGCCAAGGACAGACATGTGGGCAAGAGAGCAGGGTGGAGTGTTAAAATGGCAAGCGACAGGGAGGTTTGGGTCATTCTTGCGGACAGACCGCAGGTGTTCTGCAAAGCGGTCGCCCAGTTTACGTTTGGTCTCTCCAATGTAGAGGAGACCACATTGGGAGCAACGAATGCAGTAGACTAAGTTGGGGGAAATGCAAGTGAAATGCTGCTTCACTTGAAAGGAGTATTTAGGCCCTTGGACGGTGAAGAGAGAGGAAGTGAAGGGACAGGTGTTACATCTTTTGCGTGGGCATGGGGTGGTGCCCTAGGAGGGGGTTGAGGAGTAGGGGGTGATGGAGGAGTGGACCAGGTGTCCCGGAGGGAGCGATCCCTACGGAACGCCGATAAGGGGGGTGAAGGGAAGATGTGTTTAGTGGTGGCATCATGCTGGAGTTGGCGGAAATGGCGGAGGATGATCCTTTGAATGCGGAGGCTGGTGGGGTGATAAGTGAGGACAAGGGGGACCCTATCATGTTTCTGGGAGGGAGGAGAAGGCGTGAGGGCGGATGCGCGGGAGATGGGCCGGACACGGTTGAGGGCCCTGTCAACAACCGTGGGTGGAAAACCTCGGTTAAGGAAGAAGGAGGACATGTCAGAGGAACCGTTTTTGAAGGTAGCATCATCGGAACAGATGCGACGAAGGCGAAGGAACTGGGAGAATGGGATGGAGTCCTTACAGGAAGCGGGGTGTGAGGAGCTGTAGTCGAGGTAGCTGTGGGAGTCGGTGGGTTTGTAATGGATATTGGTGGACAGTCTATCACCAGTGATTGAGACAGAGAGGTCAAGGAAGGGAAGGGAAGTGTCAGAGATGGACCACGTGAAAATGATGGAGGGGTGGAGATTGGAAGCAAAATTAATAAATTTTTCCAAGTCCACATGTCTGTCCTTGGCTTGCTGCATTGTTCCTGTGAAGCCCAACGCAAACTGGAGGAACAACACCTCATCTTCCGACTAGGCACCTTACAGCCTTCCGGTCTGAATATTGAATTCAACAACTTTAGATCGTGAGCTCCCTCCCCCATCCCCACCCCCTTTCTGTTTCACCCTTTTTCTTTTTTCTTTTATTTTCCCCTATAAATTATATAGATTTTTCTTTTCCCACCTATTTCCATTATTTTTAAATATTTTAAAATCTTTTATGCTCCCCCCACCCCCACTAGAGCTGTACCTTGAGTGCCCTACCATCCATTCTTAATTAGCACATTCGTTTAGATAATATCACCAACTTTAACTTTAACACCTATGTGTTCTTTTGTACCATTGTCGCTGACATCTTTTGATGAACTGCTTCTATCACTGCTTGTTTGTCTACACAACCACCTCTCTCTCTCTCTATCTCTCCGCCCCCCCACACACACACCTTAAACCAGCTTATATTTCAACTCTTTCTTGGACTCGAAATCAAGTTCTGTCGAAGGGTTATGAGCACTCGAAACGTCAACTCTTTTCTTCTCCGCCGATGCTGCCAGACCTGCTGAATTTTTCCAGGTAATTCTGTTTTTGTTTTGGATTTCCAGCATCCGCAGTTTTTTTTGTTTTTATTAAAGCAAGATATCAGTTCACATTTCTTCTCAATAAGCCTCCACTGTCAGATTTTATGATCGGTATAAACATATGAACAAGGAGCAGGAGTAGGCTATTCGGTCCCTCGAGCTTGCTCTGCTATTTAATAAAATCATGGCTGATCTGACAGTAACCTTAAATCTGCATCCCGCCTGCTCCCGATAACCTATCATCCCCTTGCTTACGAAGAATCTAACCACCTCTGTCTTAAAAATATTCAAAGAATTTGCTTCCACTGCCTTTTCAGGGAGAGAGATCCAAAGACTTACGACCCTCTGAGAGAAAGAATTTCATCTCATCTCCATTTTAAATGGGTGACTCCTTATTTTTAAGCAGTGACCCTTGGTTCTAGATTCTTCCACAAGAGGAAATATCCACTCCACATCCACCATGTCAAGTCCCCTCAGGGTGTTACATGTTTCAGATCACCTCCTATTCTTCTAAACTCCAACAGATACAAGCCTAGACTGTCCAACCTTTCGCCATAAAACAACCTGCCCATTCCAGGTATTAGTCTGGTAAACCTTCTCTGAACTGCTTCCAGCGCATTTACATCTTTCCTTAAATAAGGTGACCGATACTATACACAGTACTCTAGATGTGGTCTCATTATAACTGAAGCATAATCTCCCTATTTTTGGTTTCAATTCCCCTCACAATAAATGATAACATTCTATTAGCTTTCCTAATTACTTGCTGCACCTGTATACTAACATCTTGCAATTCATGCTCTAAGACACCCAGATCCTTCTGCATCTCAGAGCTCTTCAATCTCTGACCACTTAGATAATATGCCTCTCTTTTATTCCTCTTGCCAAAATGGACAATTTCACATTTTCCCACAATACACTCCATCTGCCAGATCTTTGCCCACTCACTAAACCTATCTATATCTTTTTGTAGCCTCCTTATGTTCTCTTTATCATTTACTTTCCTGCCTATCAGTGTGCCATCAGCAAATTTGGCAACCATCCCATCCATCCCTTCATCCAAGTCATTTATATAAATTGTAAACAGTTGAGGTCCCAGCACTGATCCCTGTGGCACACCACTGATTACATCTTGCCAACCTGAAAAGACGCATTTATGCCTATTCTCTGCTTCCTGATAGCCAGCCAATCTTCTATCCATGCCAGTATGTTACCCCTATGCCATGAGCTTTTATTTTTCGCAATAACCTTTGATGTGGCACTTTATCAAATGCCTTCTAGAAATCCAAGTACAGCACATCCACCGGTTCCCCTTTATCCACAGCACATGTTATTTCCTCAAACAACTCCAATAAGTTTGTTGAACATGATTTCCCTTACACAAAACTATGTTGACTCTGCCTGATTACTTTGAACTTATCCAAGTGCCCTGCCATAGCTTCTTTAATAATAGCTTCTAACATTTTCCCTTTGTCAGCTAACCGGCCTGTAGTTTCCTGCTTTCTGTCTTCATCTCTTTTTGAAGAATGGAGTTATATTTGCTATCTTCCAATCCAATGTGACCTTCCCCAAATCTAGGAAGTTTCAGAAAATTAAAACCAATGAATCAACTATCTTGCTAGTCACTTCTTTTAAGACCCTAGAATGAAATCCATCAGGACCCAGGCACTTGTAGCCCGTAGCTGCAACAATTTGCTCAGTACGACTTCTCTGGTGAATGTAATTTTCCTGAGTTCCTCCTCTCTTCCATTTCCTGATCTATAGCTACTTCTGGGATGTTACCTGTATCCTCTACAGTGAAGACTGATGCAAAACACCTATTCAATTCATCTGCCATTTCCTTGTTTTCTATTATCAATCCTCCAGATTTACTTTCTATAGGACCAATGCTCACTTTGTTAACTCATCTCTTTTTTAAATATTTAGAGAAACACTTACTATCAGTTTTTATATTTCTGGCTAGCATTCTCCAGTACTCTAATTTTTCCCTCCTTATTAATCTTTTAGTCATCCTTTGCTGTTCCTTATAATCTGTCTAATCTTCTGGCCTTCCACCTACCTTTGCACAATTATATACTTTTTCTTTAAGTTTGATACTACCTTTAACCGGTCTAGTTAACCACAGATGGTGAGTCCATCTCTTGGACATTTTCATACTCGTTGGAATGTATCTATTCTGTATATTCTGAAATATCCCCTTAAATGTTTGCCACTGCCTCTCTATTGACCTATCCCTTAACCTAATTTGCCAATTCACTTTAGCCAGCTCTGCTTTCATAATTGCCCTTATTTAAGTTTAAAAACATAGTCTCAGACACACTCCTCTCTCTCTCTCAAACTGAATATAAAATTCAATCATGTTATGGTCGCTGCCTGTAGCGACCATAGCCTTCACTATGAGATCATTAATTAATTCCATCTCTTTGCACAATACCTGGTCTAGTACAGCCTGCTCTCTGGTTGCCTCCAGAACATGCTGTTCTAAGAAACTATCCCGGAAACATTCTATGAACTCCTTATCTTGGCTACCTTTACCCATCTGACTTTTCAAGTCTATATATAGATTAAAATCTCCCATAATTATTGCTGTGCCTTTCTAACAAGCTCCCTTTATTTCTTCCTTTATGTTCCATTCTACCATGTGGTTCCTATTAGGCAGCCTGTACATGGCCCCCACAAGTGACTTCTTGCCTTTACCATTTCTCATCTCTACCCAAACCGTTTCCACATCCTGGTTTCGTGAACTTAGGTCATCCCTCTCTATTGTGCTAATACCATCATTAACTAATGAAGCCACCCCCTCCACCTTTTCCTTGCTTCCTGTCCTTCCTAAATATCCTATACCCTTTAATATTCAGGTCCCAATCTACATCCTCCTGCAGCCATGTCTCAGTAATGGCTAAATAATCTTACTTATTTATTTCTATACGCGCTCTCAGTTCATAAAATCCAAGGTTTTTAAACCTGATACTAAGGTTTAAAAAAATCTATGGCCAGGACTTTACTGCCCCGCCGCAATGTCTTTTCCCCTTGCCGATGCGGCGAGTCATTTAAATCTCCATTCAGTTCAGCGGGACCGTACTATCCTACGGGGCGGGAGGGATCATAAAATCCTGGCCTATGTCAATGGTGCATAATAGCTGGGGATTGTGAAAATGTTTATTTTGCTCCATTTGTACCATCTGCATTGAAACTCCTAGAGGAAAGGTTGAAAACAGGTGCTAAGTAAGTGCTCCGCTAATAAAATACACCTATTTAAAAGTCTGAATTTAGTCTGCAACCTTGGGGCTAGTGGCTAATTATCATGACTTAAACAGGCCAGGAGGTTCTAAACCGGAGGCCTACAGATTTAACACTTAAGGACTGATTAGTAACAATTTTATTCAAGCAGTATTTATAACCTCCATGAATGCACCTCCACAGAAAATATGGGTTCCACTGAGCTCATGACCCCAATGCAGCCTTGGTCAAAACATGGGCAAATACGCTAAACTCCAAGAGATGATGTAAGAATGACTGCCCTCAACATCAAGGCAGCATTTGACCAAGTGTGGCATCAAAGAGTACTAGCAAAACAGAAATCAAGGGGAAAATTCTCCACTGGTAGGAAATATACAAAGGACGATGGTTGTGGTTGTTGGAGGTCAATCAACTCAGTTCCAGCACATCATTTCAAGGGTTCCTCAGGTTAGTGTTTTAGGCTAACCATCTTCACTATTTCATCACTGACCTTTCTTCCATCATGATGTCAGAATTGGGGTATGTTCGCTGATGATGGCATAGTGTTCAGCACCATTTGTGACCCCTCAGGTACTGAAGCAGTCTGTGCCCATATGCAGCAAGACCTGGACAACATTCAGGCTTGGGCTGATAAGTGACAAGTAACATTCGCACCACATAAGTGCCAGGCAATGACCGACTCCGACAAGAGAGAATCTAACCATTGCCGCTTGACGTTCAATGGCGTTACCATTGCTGAATCCCCCACTATCAACATCCGGGGGGGGGGGTTACCATTAACCAGAAACAGAACTGGACTAGCTTTATTAATAGCGTGGCTACAAGAACAGGTCAGAGGTTAGGAATTCTGTGGTGAGTAACTCATGTCCTGAATCCCCAAGACCCATCTACCATCTATAAGGCACAAATCAGAATACTCTCCACTTGCCCAGATGAGTGCAACACTTAAGAAGCTCAGTACCATCCAGGATAAAACAGCCCGGTTGACTTGCATCCCATCCACACCTTAAACATTCACTCTCTCCACCACTGACGCACAGTGGCAGCAGCGTGATGCATTTACAAGATGCACTGCAGCAACTCACCAAGGCTCCTTCAAAAGCGCCTTCCAAACCCTGACCTCTACCACCTAAGTTGACAAAGGGCAGCAGATACATCAGGATACCATCACCTGCAAATTCCCCCCTAAGTTACTCATCATCCTGACTTGGAAATATATCGCCGTTCCTTCACTGTCGCTGGGTCAAAATCCTGGCACTCCCTTCCTAACAGTACTGTGGGTGTACCTACACCACATGGACTGCAGTGGTTCAAGAAGGTAGCTCACCACCATCTTCGCAAGGGCAAATAGGAATGTGCAAGAAATACTGGTCTAGCCAGTGACGACCAGATCACATGAAAGAATTTTTAAAAAGTATGCTGGCTGATAGTGCAACTAATGAGGTAGAACAAACACACTTGTCAATTACCAAGTGACAGGGCCCAAACATTCTCAAAGGTAGCACTGGAGGTCCTGATGGAGGAGCTGCAGTGGACTGGTGATGCCCTGTATTCACAAAGCATGAATTCACAGATGCTAATAATAAGGCGAATTCGGGATGAGATCACCAAAGAGGTCACAGGCCAGATCACAGACTCTAAGTTAAGGCCCGTGCTGCAGAAAAGTTAGCAACTTGACACAAGTGGTTAAGGTTAAGTTCCAGGCTCATAAACACACTTCTCAATAACTGCACTACTACTGCCAGCATCACAACCTCAACAAACTGCAACCACCATCCAACTATACACTGACATTAATACAATCCGCACTACCCCATCTTTCTCAGGCACTACCCATGCGTCAGACACATGTCCCAGTCTCCAACCATATGCAGCATCACCGCGCGCACATATACACAGGTAGACATACACCAATACGCGCGCACACATACGCACATACACACACGCACGTACACACACACGGACACACACAGACACGGACTGAATGTATTGTTGTCAAATTTGTTGATGATACATACAAAGATTGGTGGGAAAGCAAGTTGTGTGGAATACACAAAGAGTCTGCAATGTAGATAGGTGAGAGCTGGGCAAAGGTAGAGGCCAAATACAGGATGAGCCTTACTGGTGTAAGGGTAGGGTAACACCTTTCATAGGCAGTATCACCACACTCTTCGGAGTGGCTCATCCTGTAAGGAGGGATACACATACATTGCAGGCAATTCAAAGAAGGCTCACGAGGTTGATCCTGGGATGAAAGGGTTGTCTTATGAGGAAAGGTTGCAGTTTAGGGGAATGAGGGTAACCTTATTGAAACATAGGAGATTCTGAGGGGGTTTAGCAGGATAGATGCTGAAAGGATGTTTCCCTCATAGAGGAAATTAGAACTAGGGTCATAGTTTCAGAATAATACAGAGATGAGGACGAATTTCTGCTTGCAGATGTTGCGAACCTTTGGAATTCTCAAGCTATAGAGCTATGGTCTAAGTCAATTAATATATTCAAGGCTGAGAAAAGACAGATTTTTGAACTACAGGGGAGTCAAGGGGCCGGCAGGACAGTTGAGTTGATGCGAAACATAAATTAGCAATCATCTTATTGAATGGAGGAACAGGCTAGAGGGGCCCTAATCATAGGAATGAGACTATATATTTCTTAAATTCTTTGTAGCCATACATGTTACAACATAACCATTCCAGTTGTATCATTGCAGACTCCCCGAAACTCCCTGCAGCCATTTCCCTTCATCCTCCCCTCCCTGGGGGAGCTGGAAGAGAAGAAAAAGCAACCATACCCCATCAGGAAGAAGAGGAAGAGTACTGTAAAAGAGTGAGAACAAAAGGGCACTTGTCAATTGCTGCCACTGTCATAGACACCAAATCAAAGACTGGAACCCAGCGTAATTTAGAGGCTAGGGTACAACAGGGATCATCCAAGTGGCACACACTGGGCAGTGGCTATGCCGGGTGGAATTCCACAGATGATTTGGACGCATATTAGTTCTGCTGAAAAAGAGTCAGATGATGCAATATCAACAGAATAAGGTAGAGGTACAGGTTTGAAGGAAATCTTCCAGGTAACAGTGGAAAACTGATGTGTCTAAGAGGACATGGTTCAAATATGGACAAAAGATCTGAACTCCAGAGGTGAGGTGAGAGTGACTGCCCTTGAGATCAACACAGCGCTTGACTGAGTGTGGCAACAAGGAGCCCTCACAAAACTGGAGTCAATGGGAATCAGGGAGAAAACTGTCCCCTGGCTGGAGCCATACCAAGCACAAATGAAGATGGTTCTGGAGATCAATCATCTCAGCTCCAGGACATCACTGCAGGAGTTCCTCAGAATAGTGTTCTAGACCCAACCATCCTCAGCTGTTTCATCAATGACCTTCCTTCCATCATAAGGTCAGAAGTGGGGGTGTTTGCTGGTGATTGTACAATGTTCAGCACTATTCGCAACTCCTCAGATACTGAAACAGTCCATGTCCAAACGCAGCAAGACCTGGACAATATCCGGGATTGGGCTGACAAGTGGCAAGTAACATTCGTGCCACACAAGTGTCAGGAAATGACCATCTCCAACAGGAGAGAATCTAGCCATCTCCCTCTGACATTCAATGGCATCACCATCACTGAATCCCCACGATCAACATCCTGGGAGTTATCATTGACCAGAAACTGAACTAGACTAGCCACATAAATATTGTGGCTACAAGGGCAGTCAGAGACTAGGAATCTTGTGGCGACTAACTCACCTCTGGAATTCCCAAAGCCTGTCCACCATCTACAAGGCACAAGTCAGGAGTGTATGAAAATGGATGTTATTCTGTTAATATTTTGGAAACTATAGTATTATCCTGTAAGTAAAGCTGGGTGTCCATGTGTGTGTCTGTCTCCGTGTCCGTGTGTGTATGTTTTAATTAAGCTGGGCAAGAAATTGATAGGAGTCAGGTTGGCTAGGGGGGTGGCATTGGTTGAAACAAGAAAAAGGATAGAGGTGTTATAGGTTAGATATAATATTTGTATTTTTAGATAAGTTGAACAAATCACGTTTGAACATCAAAGGGGAGTCAGGGATGTGAAGAAACATGTTTGCATCTTGCAGGAGTTCCACTGATAAATAGAAGTGGGATATTATATTTTATTGACCCGAATGCAAAGACAAGATGGAAACATGAAATAACTTATATTTGAGTATCAAAGGGACGTGGCAACAATGGAATGGAAATAAAAGGGAAAAGAAGGTATATTAGAGTTACTGAAGATAGCTGGACATAGCTGTTGAGTTAGAGATGGCTGGAGATAGTTGGAGCTGCTTGAGCTGTTGAGATAGCTGGAGCTCTGAGCTAGGAGAGGATGCAGTATTAATCACCCATCCAGTGAAGCCAGAAAAGTCTTGGGCTGCTGCAAACAGTTTTATCCTGAAGTGGATTCCACCACAGAGTGGAAAAGGATAAAGGTCATGTGGTATGCTTTTATTGAAGCTACAGCAGTTTCCCTTGTGTAATATCACTGGAGTTCATAGGGGAGTGTTGCCTGGAAGCTGTTTATTTGTAGGTTTGACTGAGTAGAGAGTTTTTGGGGGAATGTTTTTGTCAGGAAGATACAATAATGTTATTGCAATTTATTGCAAAATAGAGGTATCTGTCTATCTGTGTCTGTGTGTGTGTGAGATCTAATTGGATTAAAGGCAGTTGGTCTGAAAACTTTGCTGTAAACATGGTAAACATGGGGGAAGTTTAGAATGTACGGTGAAAAAGGACATTTGCATTTTTAAATAAACCAGACTAGATTGTTTTCAAAGGAGGGGTGAAATGTGTCACCTAGCCAGGTAAAATTTAGAAACAGTGGGCAAAATTTTCAGGGTGACATGCGGGGAGCAGGCCCCACACATCAGCGCTTAAAATGGCGTGCACTGATTTTGGGCGAGCATCCTGACGTTTTCACGTGCCATCATGATATTTAACAGGGTGGGCGTGCAATGAAGTGCGAAGCACGCCCGCCATTAATTATGGGGCTTGTTAAGGCCCTTAAGTTGGCAATCAATGCCAATTTTGAGGTGCCTGTGTGATCTTTGACTCGGCGCAAGGGACAGGCGGGTAAGAGACTTTTTAACAAAACTCATCCACAGGCGGGATATATGGGCTCAGTGGGGTTGTCAATGTGTTTTGTGAAGTATTTATTGCAGAATGTTTTTAAACTTACCTGTGTGATCTGTAGCAGTTCAGAACGAATTCCAGCAGCTTGCTCTGTACTTTGAAGCTTCAGCTCAGCACTCTGCGGTCAGGAATCTTTATCAGGCCTGCAGCTTTCCAGAGGCCTCCATTTAGCCTGGCTATGGGTTCTGAATCTCCACTGGAGGCAGCTCCTCTGAGGAGGAAGGGAGGGCTAGAATAAGGAGGCCAGGAGTGGACAATCAGCCTCCAGGGGAGCCACCTCTGGGAGGACAAGCACAGGCAGAAGGGGTGCAGGGCCAAGAGACTGTCCAAGGTGGAAGGGGCCGCAGAAGATGCCACTATCCTGCTGCCAGGGTATACAGGCGGCGAAGCAGCTACCTCAATGTGAATGAGGTGCAGTGCCGAAGGAGACTCCGACTGTCAAGGGAGACAGTACACTACATCTGTCAGATGATTTGCCCTGAGATCTCTCCTAACTGTGTGGACTGCACCCTATGCCAGCGGCTCTGAAGGTCATAGTTGCCCTCCACTTCTATGCCTCTGGCTCCTTCCAGGGCTTGGTGGGTGATCTTTGCAGTGTCTCCCAATCAGCTGTCCACACTTGTGTCAAGCAGGTCACAGACGCTTTGTTCAGGCATGCATTGACCTTCATCCACTTCCGCTGTGACCAGGCAAGTCAGGCACAGCGAGCCAGAGGCTTCATGGCCATTGCTGGTTTCCCCCGTGTCCAGGGTGCTATAGACTACACACATATGGCCATCAAGGCGCCAGCAGGTAAGCCTGGTGTCTTAGTCAACAGGAAGGGCTTCCACTCCATGAACATGCAGATAATGTGTGATCACAGGATGCAGATTCTGCAAGTCTGTGCAAGGTACCCAGGGAGCTCCCACGATGCCTACATCCACAGACACTCCCAGGTGCCGGGGTTCTTCAGTGTTCCAGCCCGGCTGGATGGATGGCTGGTGGGTGACAAGTGCTATCCCCTCAGAAGGTGACTCATGACACCTCTCCGCCATCCAAGAACAGAAGCTGAGGAGTGCTACAATAGGAGCCATGGCTCCACAATGGCTGTGGTCGAGAGAGCTATCGGCCTTCTCAAGATGAACTTCCAATGCCTGGACTGCGCAGGGGGCGCACTCCAGTATGCCCCAGATCATACCTCGGTGATAGTGGTAGCATGATGCGCTCTGCACAATCTTGCGCTGGAAATGGGGGACACAGTAAACGATGAACACCTTGATGCAGTGGATGTGGCTGCACACGATGACTCCAGCACTGGTTCGGAGGATGAGGAAGCACCGGGCAACGATGAGGGGCAGCACGCTGACCTGCAACTACACCAAGGAGGCAGGGACATCTGGGAGACTTTAATCTAAAGAACCTTCAGCTAGCTCTACACAAATAGATCTGCAGGACCAGCATTGCCTGGTGCATCCATACGTGGCACTTAATTGCTACATCTTCCACTTCATCAGCTGCAACTAAGGGCTTAGTACATAAACCTCAATGTCCACTCAAACACTCATGGCATGTCTGTGAAATATACAAATGCAGCACAAAGGAGCCACCCTCAACCATGGTAACACATGTGGATTTTATTTCCATCCATCCATCAAAATCAAGTCAAAACGTTGTTCCAACGTTAAAAAATATAAATTCCCTAATCTAGGGCCAACATAAAAAGCACCAGTGAGAAACCCATGGTGTGCCTAACGTGCCTTATGCTTACGTTTGTGGGTGCTTCGTCTGGGTGCAGCCCAGATGAGTTCGGAGTGGCTTGTGAGACAGCCTGCAGACTCTGCTGTCCTGTTGGCCTCGATGACCTTGGCGGGCGTCCTCTGGCCTGTGGAGCCTGTGCTGACCCTACCTGGGAGGGAGTGGCCAGTTCTACAGCTGGCACCTCCCCAGTTGTTGCAGCCTCAACGGATGCAACGGTCACTGGCAGAGGGGCGGAGGAGCTGCTGCCCTATCCAGAGCGCCCTGAGAGGAGCTCGCAGAGACAACAGGCAGCTGCTGTGCCGACGTGAGGTTGCTTTGGACCTCCCTGCTCGCCCAGAACATCTCCCACATTGCCAATGACCACCTGTGGCCAGTGGTGATGTAAGGGCTTGCAGGTCCCAGAATAACCCCAACTGAAGCTGATTAATCTGTTGGAAGCCCCTTTCCATGACAGTCGCCAATCTCTCCATGAAGGAAGCATGACACTCTGACATGAGGTTCATGCCATCACTGACGCTCAGCCTGGATTTTTCCACCACGGAGACCAAGTGAAGCACACTCTCATGCAACACTCCCAGATGCTCCGGTACACCCGGCTGCTTTTCCTGCAGCTGCTGCATGGCAGACAACTCCAGAGGCACATCATCACGGCCCGACTCAGCATGTGCCCAGTCCCCTGCAATCCTCCAGCTGCTGGCACCATCTCTGTGCCATCTCCTCCGGCGATTGTGAAGTGCCCTCTCCATTGTGCCCTGGGACATTAGCCGATGTTACAATTCCCACCGATGTGGTAGTCACTGCGCTGGTGCCTGCCTTGCTGAAATGGTGTAACGCTCGTGACAGTTGACACCCCTCAGGAGTGGAAGAGGGCATCTGGACATCCTCATTGTGGCCATGCTCTGGTGATGCTTAAATTAACAAGGACAGTGGATAAGTTAAAGTTTACTCAGTAACACAATTCATCCCTTTCCCCCCAAGCTCATAATGCACTCAACCTTCAAGAACCTAAGGAGACGATCATTGGTGGGGTGTTAAATAGTCAGGAGGAGACCCAAATATTACAGGTGATTACAGACAGGCTGGTCAGATGGCCTAAGAAATGCCACATGGAATGCCAGTGGATAAGTGTGAGGTTATGCACTTGGGCAGGACAACAAGGTAAGGGAATACAGGATACAGGAGAAATGGTGGGACCGTGGAAAGCAAGGACGACTACAGGGACCTTGCTGGGCATGTGGACAGGCCCGTTAAGGTAGCAGAACAGGAAGATAAGGCGTTTAACAAGGTAAAAACCATACTTGCCTTTATTAGCCAAGGATTAGAATGTAGGAAAAGGGAGGTCACGTTGCAAGTGCAGAAAACGCTGTCGAGGCCACAGCTACACTTCTGCATTCAATTGTGAACTGCACTTCATTGGGGAGGAGGGGGGAGAGGGATGGGATTGGAGTAGAGAGAGTGCAGAGGTTCCTTACCAGGATGCATGCTGGCCTGGAGAGTTGGAGTTATGAGGAAACATCGCATACACTGGTGATGTTTGCCGTGGAGCACAGGAGATTGATGGGTCACATTATTGAGCTTCATACCGTTCTGAAGGGCATAAACCAGGACAGAAAACAAAATTTCCCCTTGGCAGAGGGGTGACTAGCCTGGTGGCATTTATTTAAGGTGAGGAGTATGAGGTTGACAGGTGAGGTGATGAGGATCTTTTGGACAGAGTAATGTGGGATGCACTGACTGAAAGGGTACAAACCTTCCTAAGATGCAATAAGTCTTTGGATGTGCTGCAGCGATGCCATGGCATATAAGGCCATGGGGATAGTGGTCAGAAATGGGATAAGGCGACTTTGGAAGGTGCTCGGGACGCGCATCCTCAAAGGGCCGAGGGACCTTTGTGTATGACCCACACGTCTAACTCTATCAGTCTGTGAGTGAGCAGTGTTGCTACATTAACGATTGCAGCAATCATCGGTGCTTTGGATGGTGGGAAGGCAAATTGGATGGGACTGTGGGCCTCAAATGCCTGGCTACTCCACCCCAGCCTCACAGACACCTATTAACCTGGGTGCATGGCGGGTTTCCAACTCCAGGGCCTGCTCTTCAAAATGGCTCAGGATGAGAAGCTAGACCTGGCCACCACCAATGCGCGAATGCTCGTATATGTTGTGCGCATTTTTCTCCTGCAGAACAGCGAACACCATTTAATGGGGCTGATCACTTATGTACTCTGCCTGTGCACGCCTTACCCCAATCACAGTGACCCATCTGAGGCCTCCAGTCCACGCTATTGGTGATCGGTCACCAAAAGATTTTGGCTTCTCCGAACCCCCTCCCCAATGGCCACCTTGGACACATTTGTTGTCCATCGCTTTCAATAACACACAGTCTTAGCTCCCATGGCAAGGAGGTGCAATTAGGTGTGCGCCAAGGCCACCAGATGGCTCTAGGCCAGGACACGTTGAGGCTCCCCTTCCACAATCTCATCACCGTGAATAGGACATGTGTTGGAGTATGTGCCTAGCTGCCTCTCCTGCCCCCAGACTACTCAAGTGCAACAAAGACCAACATGGGGGAGAATCCATCTTCTCATTAACCACTAAGGCTGATGTAAGCATGGTGACTATCTGCTTGACCACCCAGTGTGTGCCAAATGCCCAACATGAGTCAATGCAATAACGACACTAAGACGTGGTGGGGGGTGGGGGGCGGTTCCCTCAAAGGCTAAAGCTACCTGCTGGGTTAAATGGCCAAGGCCAACATGGTACTCACCCTTCCAGAGTGCAACAAATCACTGAAGCACTTGCAACACTCGATACATGTTTGGCGCATATCCAGGGGACTGACCACCTCTGCCACCTCCTCCTAGGCACGCTTTGTCACATGTGGGGCCCTCCACCTCCCATCCTGGGGAAACAGGACCTCTTGCTGTGCTGCCACCTCCTCAAGAAGGGCAGCAAGGCAGTTATCGGAGGAGCAAGGGGCACATTGGCCCCCCCCACTGGCCTACCCTGCAGCCTGCCCTGCTCCTGGCCCATACCCTGCAGCCTGCCCTCCTCCTCTGGCCTTCCCTCTATGATGGCCTGCCATGCAGACCTCCTGCAGTACGATCTGCAGCTGGCCATGGTGATCAGCCTAAAGGAGTTCTGTCGAAGGGTCATGAGGACTCGAAAGGTCAACTCTTTTCTTCTCCGCCGATGCTGCCAGACCTGCTGAGTTTTTCCAGGTAATTCTGTTTTTGTTTTTGTTTTGGATTTCCAGCGTCCGCAGTTTTTTTTGTTTTTAGCCTATAGGAGGCTGCCTGGCCTTTTTTTATACAGACTGCCGGGTCCCCATTGGACCCGGCCGTCTGTACATGCCCGCCGCAATTTTAAAAGTTCCGCTCTCCATGGGAGTGTGAAATGCACTGGGCGGGCCTTAATTGGCCCACCCATGCAAAATGAAGGTGTGGCTCACAATAGTTTCAGTTCCGCCCATCCGCCGAACGGAAAATGTAGCCCAGAGTGTTTATTTTCCCCAAGGATTACTGGTAAAACTTAGTGCTATGAGAGATTTTTATGATCAGAAAGATAAAGTCCAAAGACATAGTGAAACAATGGGTATTTGCGTTCAGTGGGGAAAATATGTATAAAGGAGGGAAGGCTGTGTGCAAGGGTAGGCATTTTAACATCTTACAAGTGTGAAAAGCCTTCAGCATCTATGCTTCAAGCTGCTGTTTTCAAAGATCTGAAGTTAAGAAAACTCACTTTGCATTCGACTGGTTCAGGGTACCATATTTCTTTGCCTGGCTCTTTTATAATCTGTCTTACTGTTGCCTTAATGAAAGTCTAACTGGGAGTCAGATTAATTAGGGGATTTAGAAGTTATTATATTAGTAATTTGTTAGTAATTAGACATATGTATGTGCTTAAAACTCATTTTTCTTGTTAATAAATGTTTAAGATAGTTTTATAAAAACCTATAAGACTTGATGGTCTTATTACCACTGAATTCAAAGCACACATCTCGAAATGTATACTAATTGCAAAACAAGTTGTGGCAGCTGTTTCAAGTTTCCTTTTGGGATTTGAACAACTCAGCATTTACCATCAGCTGTGCCATAACAGCTTTGTAAGACTGACCTTAATTGTGTAACTGTAATCTTCTGTGCTTAAGTTCTCATTTGGTTTTGTTAATAAAACTTTTACTTTTAATTTTTAAAATCCCAAAAGTGTTAATGGGCCTCTTACTGTTAAGATTGGTAGATTGTCGTCTTGTTTTCAGAATACAAAATAAGGGTATGACCTGAATGCCAAGTTTCCCTCTGGGATTTTGTTTGCACAGCAATTAACTTCAGCTGTGTTCATAACAAGTGTGATAGAATATTTTCCACTTGCCTGGATGAGTGCATCTTGAAGAACATTCAAGAAGCTTGACACTATCTAGGACAAAGCTTGATTGGCACCCCAGCCAAAATCATTCACTCCCTCCACCACTAACAAACAGTGGCAGCAGTGTGTACCACCTACAAGAAGCACTGCAGATACTCACCAAGTCTCCTTAGGTAGCAGCTTCCAAACCCACGACTGCCACCATCTAGAAGGACAGGAACAGTAGACACATAGGAACACCACCTGCAAGTTCAGACAGACAATTCTGCGGCAATAAATGTGACTCCAGGATGGTGTTGCCTCCCTGGTGCCAGGGTCAAGGATGTCATGGAGCGGCTGCAGAACTTCCTTCGTGACGAGGGGGATCAGCCAGAAGTCGTGGTCCACATTGGTACCAGCAACATAGATAGGAAGAGGGACGAGGTCCTGAAGCAGATTTCAGGGAGGGAACTGAAAAAACATGACCTCAAGAGCAGTAATCTCAGGATTACTCCCAGTGCCACGTGCTAGTGAGCATAGGAATAGGAGGATTGATCGATTAAATACGTGGTTGGAGAACTGGTGTAGGAGGGAGGGTATCAGATTTCTGAGGCATTGGGACTGGTTTGGTGGCAGGTGGGACCTATACAAGCTGCACGGGTTACATCTTAATAGGACTGGGACTGATATACTCGCAGGGAGTTTTGCTAGTGCTGTTGGGGTGGGTTTAAACTAGCTTGTCAGGGGGGTGGGACCCTGAAAGGTGGCCCAAATTGGAAGGAAGTAAAGTTAGAAACAGGAAGTAGTAGCGAGACTAGAAGGCAGGAGAAACAAAACAGTTCGAATGTGGAATGATGTCAAAAAGACAAAGTTAAGGGCACTCTACCTGAATGCATGCAGCATTCACAATAAGGTAGATGATCTAATGACACAAATAGGAGGTAAATGGGTATGATATAATTGCCATTACAGAAACATGGCTGCCTGGTGACCAAGTATGGGAACTGAATATTCAAGGATATTCGACGTTTAGAAAGACAGACAAGAAGGGAAACGAGGTGGAGTTGCGCTGATAGTAAGGGATGGGATCAGTGCATTAGTAAGAGGGGATCTCAGATTGGAAGGACAATGTGCGGAATGTTTGGTTGGAGCTAGGAAACAGCAAAGGGCAGTAGACATTGGTTGGAGTTGTTTATAGGCCACCAAATAGTAATAGTAATGTAGGGCGTGGTATTAATCAGGAGATGAGAGAAGCATGTAGCGTGGGCAATACAGTAATCATGGATGACTTCAATCTGCATATAGACTGGGTAAACTAACTGAGTGCTAATGCTGTGGAAGATGAGTTTCTGGAGTGCATTAGGGATGGTTTTCAAGAGTAGTATGTTGAGGAGCCGGCAAGAGGACAGGCTATTTTAGATCTAGTATTATGTAATGAAAAAGGGCTAATTAATAATTTTATTGTAAAAGAACCTTTAGGGATGAGTGACCATAATATGATAGAATTTTACATTGTTTGAAAGTGAGGTAGTTCATTTTAAAGTAAAGATGTTAAAGTTGAATAAAGGAAATTATGAAGGCATGAGGGTCAAATTGGCTGCGGTAGATTGGGATAATACATGAAAAAGTGTGATTGTATATAGGCAATGGATCGTCTTCAAAGAACTATTGCATAGGTTACAGCACCTATACATTCCTTCAAGGTACAAAAACCCAAAAAGTCAAGTCAACTGTGCCTGACAAAGGAAGTTAAGGATTGTATAAGATTAAAAGAAAGGGCTTATAGAGTTGCCAGAAGAAGTGGTGAACTTGAGGATTGGGAGGTTTTTAGAATACAGCAAAGGGAAGCTAAGAAACTAGTAAAGAAAGGGAGAATAGAATATGAATGCAATCTAGCAAAAAACATAAAAACAGACTTTAAAAGCTTCTATAGGTATGTAAAAAGGAAGCGTTTGACTAAGACAAATGTGGGTCCATTATAGGCAAAGTCAGGAGAATTCACAATGAGGAATAGAGAAATGGCACAGAAACTAAATGATTACTTTGTGTCTGTTTTTACTGAGGAAGATACAGGAAATCTCCCAGATTTAGAGATCCAAGGGACGAGGGAGAATTAGGAGTTGAAGGAAATTAGTATAAGTAAGAAGGTTGTATTGGAGAAATTAATGGGACTGAAAATTGATAAGTCCCCGAGACCTGGGGCAGAATTTCCCCATTGGCGTACGGGGATGGGCCCCGCACATCCACGTGTAAAATGACATGCCGTGACGTGGGCGAGCGTCCCAATGTCACCATGCGCCATCGTGATATTTCATTGGGCGGGCACACGGTGATATGCGCTGTGCGCTCGCCATTAATTAACGGGTCACTTAAGACCCTGGACTCACCAATCAACACCGATTTTTCGGCGCCCGTGCAATCTTCAGGTCGGCAAATGGGCACACCAGGCAGGCGGGTAGGACACATTTGTATAAATCTCATTCACGGGTGGGATAACAAGGCTCACTGGGGTCGCGAGTGTGCTCTCTCAAGTATTGATTTTTCAAAGTTATTGAAACTTGCCCGTGTGAACTGTAATACTTCAAAACACATACCAGTTGCTTTGTCGACTCGTAACCTTCAAATCAGCGCTCTGCAGTGGGGAATCTTTTTTGGAAGCCTTCCCATAGCCTGGAATGGGAGCTGAACTCTCCACTGGAGGCACCTTCTCTGAGGAGAAAGGGAGTGCTAGAAGGGGGAAGAGGCCAAGAATGCACATTCAGCCTCCAGGGGAGCCACCTTTGGGAATGGTCACATGTCTGAATTTAATATCACAGGCAAAGAAACTTCATGAAACAAAATGACAAGGGTGTTCCAATTCAAAGCAAATCATAAAGACCTCATCTTGGGCCAACACAAAAGCACCAGTGATAATTTTGTGGTGTGCCTAAGGTGCCTTCTGTTTATGTTTCCAGGCTCTACGTCTTGGTGCTGCCCCTTCACTGGGAGTGGCATCTGAGACAGCCTGCTGACTCTGCTGCCCTGTTGGCCTCAATGACCTTGGCGGTTGTCCGCTGGCCCATAGAGTCTGTGCTGGCCCCGCCTGGGAGGGTTCTGCCAGTTCCACAGCTGGCAGCTCCCCAGACGTTGCAGGCTCACTGGATGCTATGGTCACTGGCAGAGGGGCGGAGGAGCTGCCGCCCTCATCCGGAGCGCCCTGAGAGGAGCCGGCAGAGACGATAGGCAGCTGCTGCACTGATGTGAGGTCACTTTGGATCTCCCTGCTCACCGTGGGTAGATGGGCACCGAGCTGGGAAACTTGGTGCCCACACCATCTCCCACAATGGCACTGACCAATTGAGGTCAATGCCAATGTGAGGGCTTGCTGGTCCAAGCGCACCCCCAGGAAGCCCTGATGGGTCTCCTGCAGGAGGCTCTCCACGAGAGTCACCACTCTCTCCATAGAGGACACATGGCGTTTGGACATGCGGCTCATTACTTTGACTATCGTCCACATAGACTCCTCCACCATGGAGACCAAGCCAAGCATAGCCTAAAGTATCTCCTCCAGATGCTTCTGCACACCTGGCCGCATTTCCTACCCCTGCTGCATTGCGGACGACTCCAGAGGCACATCATCAGGCACCGACTGAGCATGTGCCTGGTCCCCTGCAGTCCTCCGGCTGCTGGCGCCATAGGCACTCTCTGTCTCTGCCAGCTCCTCCAGTGACTGTGAAGTGCCCTCACCGTTGTGCCCGGGGACACTAGCCGATGTTCTAACTCCCACTGAGGTGCTAGTATCTGTGCTGGTGCCTGCCTGGCAAAGATGGTGTGATGCTGGTAAGACTTCAGGGCCCTCAGGTGTGAGAGGAGGCCTCTGCTGCTCCTTCTCCTGGCCCTGCTCCGCTGATGCTGAAAGGAAGAACAAGGACATTGAATCAGTTAATGTGGAGACAATGACAAAGTGCATCCTGTCCCCTGGATCATTATGCGCTCATCCTTCCATAAGCAATGGTCAAGCCAAGTTGCAAAATTAAATCACTTAACATTCAGCATTGCCATGGCTATTGGGAGAACAATGCTGACCTCACTGCTGGGCATACGTATCTGGTCTTGGCACCCAGCCTCACCGAAACCAGTGGACCTGGGTGCACGGCACCTCTCCAAATTCAGGGCCTCCTGTTCAAACTGGCTGAGAATGGCTAACTGCGCCTGACTGCCACCAGTCCTCACACGCTCTGCCGCATTATGAGCATTCTTTTCCTGAAAATGAGAGAAGAGCATTAATTTGTGTAACTTGTACATGGACTCTCTTTGCGCACAGCCCACCCCAACCAGAGTGGGACATATCAGGGCTCCAGTGCCTCCTCATCCCGCTGCTGCCGAACACTCACGCAAAGGTGCCAAGGCCTGTTCCCCACCACAACCCCCCCACCCTTGGCCACATGCTGACTACATCAAATTAGGGAACACACTGTATATCCTTCCATAACAAGGTGGCGCAAGCACATGGAGCGCAGAGGGCAACAGATGGTTTATTGTCACGCCACCTTGAAGTTCCCCTCCCAGCATGTCACCACCCTGACTTGGACATGTCCTGGAGTTCCAGCACTGCGCCTGGGTGAAGCTCCTCCGGGTTACCCCCAAAAGTCATGTCAAAAGTCTCAGTGTACCACATGCTGCGGGCGCAGAACCCATCTCTTCACCATCCTCTCAGCCTGACCTCGGCATGGGCTATATCTGCTGGCCCACCCAGCAAAGGACACATGCCATCAATGATTCACTGCAGTCACTATACTCATACTTGGTGGGGGGGGGGGGGGGGGGGGGGGGGGGTGGTGCAGCAGGGGGGAAAGCTGACCTGCTGGATTAAGTGACCAATGCCAACATTATCCTCACCCTTTCAGAGCGCAACGTGTCGTTGAAGCGCTTGAGACACTGGATCCAGGTGCGCCGCACCACATCGCAGGAGCTCACCACCTCCGCCACCTCCTCTCAGGCACGTTTCGTCATGTGGTGGGGGGGGGCTCATCCTCCCATCCTGGGGAACCAGCACCTCTTGACGTGCTGCCACCTCCTCAAAGAGGGCAACAAGGCAGTCATTGGAAAAACCAGGGGCAGTCATTGGAAATACCAGCCCTCCGCCCTGCCTTGCCCTGATGGCCTACCCTCCAGCTTGGCCTACCCGGATGGACTACCCTCCGGCCTGGCCTGCCCCGATGGACTACCCTCTGGACTTGCATAACTTCCATTGCCCCTCTGCAGAGCACTTTGCCCAGCCATTCGAGCGGCCTGTCCAAGGCTGCCAGGCCTTCTTTTATACAGGCCGCTGGATCGCCATTGGACCCGGCAGGCTGAGCCCACCACCGCCTACCCACTCCTGCTATGCACGGGAGCCGTGAAGTATGCTGGACGGCCCTTAATTGGCCTGCCTGCATAAACTGGTGGCACGGACCCGATCGCAAGCGGCGATCAAGTCCCCGCCCGCCCACTTCCACTCTGCATCCCCCGCCATCCAGAAAATTCTACCCCTAATGTGTTGCATGCCAGAGTGTTGAAAGAGTTTGCTATAGAGATGGTGGAAATGTTAGTAATCATCGTCCAAAATTCTATCGATTCTGGAACAGTTCCTGATGATTGAAGGTCACAAATGTCATGCCACCATTTAAGAAGGGAGGGAGAGAGAAAAACAGGGAACTACAGAGCTGTTAGCCTTACATCAGTAGTAGGGGGAATGCTATAATCTATTATAAAAGGATGTGATAAATGGATACATGGATAATCATAATCTGATTGGGCATAGTCAGCATGGATTTCTGAATGGGAGATCATATTTAATGAACTTGTTGGAGTTTTTTGAGCATATTACTAACAAAATTGATAAAGGAGAGTTGATTGATGTAGTATACTTGGATTTTCAGAAGGCTTTTGATAAAGTCCCCCTCAGGAGGTTGATTAGCAAAATAAAAGCACATGGGGATAGGAGGCAATATACTGGCATGGATTAAGGATTGGCTAACAGGCAGAAAATGGACCATTCTTGCGTTGGCAGGCTGTGACTAGTGGGGTACTGCAAGGATCAGTACTTGGGTCCCTGCTATTCACAATATATATATATGATTTGGATGTGGGAACCAAATATAATATTTCCAAGCTCATGGATCATCCAAAGTTAGGCGGGAATGTGTAGTTTGAGAAAGATGTAAAACAGCCACAGGAGGATTTGGACAGGCTTAGTGAATGGGCAGGAACATGGCAGATGGAATATAGTGTGGAAAAATGTGAGGTTATCCACTTTGGTAAAAGGAACAGATGTGCAGAGTATTTCCTAAATGGTAAAAGGTTAGAAAGTGTAGATGTACAAAGGGACCTGGATGTCCTTGTCCACAAGTCACTGAAGGCTAACATGCAGGTGCAGCAGGCAATTAGGAAGGCTAACGGAATGTTAGCCTTTATCGCAAGAGGGTTTCAGTACAGGAGTAGCAAAGTCTTACTTCAATTGTGTAGAAGCTTGGTTAGGCCGTACTGGTCTACCTATTGGGAGTAGTGTGTGCAGTTTTGGACCTCTTACCTCATAAAGGGTATTATTGCCATAGAAGGAGTGCAACAAATGTTCACCACACTTGTTCCGATAATGGCGGGACTGTCTTATGAAGAGAGATTAGGGAAACTGGGCCTGTATCCTCTAGAGTTTCGAAGAGTGAGAGGTGATCTCATTGAAATCTACAAAATGCTCAAAGGGATAAACACGGTAGGTGCAGGTAAGATGTTTCCTCTGGCTGGGGAGTCTAGGACCAGGGTACATAAATTTCAAAATAAGGGGGAAGCCGCTTAGGGCCGAGATGAGGAGAAATTTCTTTACTCAGAGGGTTGTGAATCTTTGGAATTCTGTACCCCAGAGGGCTGTGGAAACTCAGTCATTGAGTATGTTTAAAGTAGAGATTGATAGATTTCTGATTAACAATGACGTAAAGTGTTATGGAGATAGCTTGGGTAAAAGGCATTGAGTGTTCGATCAGCCATGATCGTATTGAATGGTGGAGCAGGCTTGATGGGCTGAATGGCCTCTCCTGTTCCTATGCAACTGACAAACTACTGGCTGAATGCTGCACCTATTTAAATCCTGACCAGTAAATGAATTGAGGTGCTGAATAGATAAGTATCTGGGATCACTGATTGGTTAGATCCACTTTATACCCATTTACTGGGTGGAACTGATTAAAATATGTATCCTTGGACATGGTTGCAAAAATTATTCAGAAGAAGATTCACCTTCCAAAGTAAGACATTGATCAGAATTGAAGTAACTAACAATTTTATGAACATGAAACACCATAATTGGCAGTGGCTAATGACAGCATCAGTCCTGCAACATAAACATAATTCAATCTCAGCATTTAAAACAATGGTGATTGAAATATACTAAAAATAGAATGAAAATAAACATAAAAGATGGGGTCTGAATTTAAATGTAATTTTGTTTGAGACAAGGAGTATGATTCACAGGCAGGAAATTCCTTATAGCTGCTCCCTCTCCGCTGGCATTCATTCATCGGGAGTGCAGTGGAAGCCCTATTAATGTGCATAACCTAAGTTACTGCTGCATTTCCAGTCACACCAGCTGAGAGGGAGCAGTTCTGATGAATTTTCCAATTATAGTTACATCTCATGTCACTCTGTTCGCAGCTCCTGGAAGATAAACTAGATCTCTTTGGAACAGTACCTTCCCTCAGGGAACAGCCTCCCACGCCAGCTGCCTGAAATTGGGAACTCCCTGCATAGAGTACAGTGACAACTAAATTTGAGTCTCACGCTCTGCTACAACATGATGCTGTAGAATCAGATAGTTTTTGTCTCTTTTAGTTTGTGGCAGAAGATTGAAGTCAGCAAGTGTTTTACGACGATACATTTCAGAAAAGTAAATCTGTATTTTACACTTACGGCACTGATACAACTTGTTTATCTTTAAAACATCTATTTCGGAGAAGCCCATAAATTGTCCAATCTGTACGTTTGGATCTGGTTTTGGCACAGTGGTTGGTAAACCAAGGCTTTTGGAAAAAACATATCTAAATCAAAAAATAAAAAGCTTAGTTCCAATTTTCTGATTGGAATGTCATTTTCTATACAAAATGTTAGAAATAGCAATAAGAACTTACACTTGATAATGCAGACTAACACATTAGTGGCAGGATGGAAGCTCTCTGAGTACATGTGCATGCTAGCAATGCTATTACCTGATCTCTCACTATAATTCATGGTCAGCTCATTTGCATAATATTGCAGTGCGCAGCCCAGGATGCACTGAGTGTTCATCATGATCAAAGGTAATTTGGTAACAACTCCTGAAGGACAGCTTTTTACTTAAGGGGTAAAATTGTTGGAGTTAGGCATGAGCAGAACATGCCTAATTCCAGGATGGAGTTTTGGAGGTTCAACAAGGAAAAGTGCTTTTTTGATGGAGTAAGAAGACATCCTCCAGACAGAGTTTCTGCCAAAGCAGATGGCTAGTAAATTTCAGAGTTGGCTCAGTAATAGCATTCTTGCTCTTGAGTCAGAATGTCACAGGTTTAATCCCACTCCAAAGATTTAAACACACAATCTAGAATGACAGTCAATGCAGTGTTGCACTGTCAACAGTGCCATTTTTCAGATGAGGCTTTAACACTGCCTGCAATCTCAGGTGAAAGTTAAATGTCCTACAACACTTTCTAAAGCAAAGCAGGGGAGCTTTCCTGGTATCCTAAACTGTTTTTTCCCCCAAGGCCAGAATTTTCTGTCCTTTGGTGTCAGGCGTCTGGTGAGCGTGAGCGGACAATATGGTGAGAAGGCTAAAAATTGGTTTCACGATATCGCAAAAACAGTTTGCAATTGTCAGCTCAACCTGTCAATGGCGGGCTGCATTTCTTGCCGCCAGACGTCGGGAAGGTCATTTTAATACATCCGCAGGTGATTATAATCCCTGCTTGATTGAATCATCCCCTCGTGCTAGATCATCCGGGCACATTGCCATGATTGCACATCGATGTGTTTTTTTCACAACAACATCTAAAAAGCGCACACCAGGCGAGCTAAACTTTGAGGGGAACTCAGGGGTGAGTGTACACTTATGTTGCACAGCACTCACGAGGGTCACCTGTTCGACTTCAAGGTTGGGCACTGCGCATTCAGGTGAGGGCACAGGCAAGTCGCTTTTTCCCAGCTGGTTGAAAGTGCAGTGTCGGGACAAGGGCTGCACTGCAGTTGGGGGCAACTTGAGCAGGGAGCAAAGCAGTACAGTTTGACATGAGCTGGGGTGGGGTAAAGCAGCATGGTCTGATGGTGGCGCACAAGCACATGCAGGGAATGGGGTGAGGGAAGCAGCCACACATTCAGGAAACCTTGTATAAAGTGATCGTTCCTCTGCAGCTGAGACAGTCAGGCGCAGCCACATTGACATGCTTGGAGTCAGCTTATCTGCTATCTCAAGCAATCCCGAAGCATGAAGGTTCCACTAAATACTCCAGAACTTTTCACCCCTTGGGCACAGACTGCAAATTAATGAGCATTTTAGTGGACTGCAGAACAGTTGGATGACTGGGCAAGCTGTACGATCTCCTTGAGAAAGCTGGCCATGGAGCAGTCACTGGTGGAGGCACTCATAGTCCCTTTTAATGTCTTCATTCAGGTGTGGACCAGTTTCCCCCATACTTCAAGATAACAGTGCAGCCTTGGGCAGGGATTTTACAGCCCCTCACGCCCAGTGGGATATTATGGTCCCCCCAGAACTGTAAGGAGATTTAAATGGCTCGTCGCATCCGCTGAGAGGAGACACATCATGGCAGGGCCATAAAATCCTGGCCTTGCATGCAGGTTAGCAGAATGCCTGCCCATGAATGGAGAGCACAGCATGCAGTCCAGTGGGTGAAGCTGCTGCCAATCGGTCAGGTGGAGTGGGGCAGAGGTAGGTGGGGTTTCAGGCATCCATGCAGTGCACTAAACTCTGGCCATACAAGTGTTGACCAGCACTGTCTGGCATGCATTAAAGGGCCTTCAGATTTAACCAAGAGAGGTTCTTATACACACATGCTAACCCATGCGTCTCTTTCATCCTGCCAGAGATGTACATCAGGCCCATGGAGCCTAGTGACCTAACTGTGTGCCTCATGGTTTACAGGCAGCAGAGACGAAGGAGAAGAGAGCAACGGAGGAACCTGGCTGGCAGAGGGAAGAGCAGCACCCTCAAGACAAAAGGGCAGCTGGGGCTCATGTGCACGTTCTTGAAGAGCCACGCAAGCCGTTGTGGGTCAGTGCCTAGCTAGACCCAGAGTCTACAATGGTGCTTGTCATTCACGCAAATGACAGAGAACCAGTGTTGCCAAGACTGTGTATGTCTAGCAAACTGGTCGGTCGCACCTGCTATCTGCTGCAGGATTTGGCACCATGGGGTTTTGTAGGGCATCCACTGCCAGTGGCCGTGTAAGTGATCACGGTGCTCAATTTTTACCTTAGTGGTTTCTTTCAGGGCTTCACAGATGACCTCTGTGGGATATCGCAAGCCTTCACACACAAATGCATTCAGGTGGTACAGACACCATATTCGCGACGGCACACAACTTTGTGCATTTCGCCCAGGATCAGAAAAGCCAGGAAGCAAGAGCACTGGGATTTGCACAGTTTTCAGGTTTCCCACAGGTGCAGTGTGCCTTCGACTGCAATTACAAGGCACTCAGACCTCCATGTCAACAAGCGGTCAACTCCGTCAACCACAAGGACTTCCACTCACTGAATGTTCAGCTGGTGTACCCCCACCACAAACGCATCCCACAGTTCTAAGCATGGTTCCCAGGAAGTGTCCACGACTCCTACATATTCAGTAGGTCTCAGATCCCTGACGTCTTCCATGGTCCACAGAGACTGCAGGGTTGGCTCCTCGGGGACAAAGGCTACCTGCAAAGGACGTGGCTGATGACGCCCATGTGGTGGCCTGAGATTGCAGCAGAGAGAAGGTACAACAAGGCTCATGCTGCAACTCGAACTTTTGTGGAGCAAACCATCGGGATGTTGATAAAGAGGTTCCAGTGCCTGCACTAATCTGGTGCAGCCTTAAATTTGGTTATACCTCAGTTGGTGGAAGTGCAAAGGCAAGCTCGGGAACATCAATAAGGGGTGTCCGCTGCACTCCTTAGATTGCAAAGCACGACAAAGGAATCCACCCCCTTCATCCTGCGGTGAAAGCGCTGGCATGCCAATGCACCTAGGTCAATGGTGGTAGGATGGCAGCCGCCATGCAGACCTTAGTCCACGACATCGGTCCTGCACTGCTGCGCAGGCTGAACTCCATCACTGACACCATAGTTGGCCTCCAGCAGTGTCAATGCGAGAGGGGTGTGGGGTAGTTCGATCTCACAACAGCTTCCCATTCGCATGGAGTCAGCCAGGGGCCCTCGGGCACCCACAGGGTGAAGGATCAACAGGGGCACACCCTGGGGCTGTCCACCATGGTGACTCCGGGAGTGCCTGGCCCATTCGAATCCCCTCTTCTTGTGACCCCAGCAGCTTCAGCTCTATAGGCCGAGAAGGTTGCCACTGCCAAACAGCAGGACCCCAAAAGCAGGCTGGGACCCTCCAAGTCTCAGCCCTCCAGAGGATGCCCACCAAGGTCATCACTGACAGGGCGTATCAGTCAACAGGCTGCCTCCACCTCCACTTTGGAGGTCGGGAGGGGGGTTGGGGCACCAAGATGTAGTGGCAGGGTTAGGAAGGTTAAGAAGATGGGTTGCACAGGCTGGACATGGGTGTTAGCCACTTGTACATAGTGTTCGCTATTGTAAATAAACTCCCAAGAATGTTTCCTTGCCTATAGCTCCTTGTTCTAATGAGCAGTGTTCGTATCATCTTGGCTGGAGATCAATGCTGAAAGGAGCCAGAAAAGCATCACAGCAGTCATGCTCTTGTTCAGAGCCACAGGTATCCTGAGGCACTGACACAGGAGAGTGCATTGGCTCCATTGGAGAAATACATCTGTTTTCTCAGGCTGACAGCATGCCTAGTCCTCCACCAGTATAATTAATAGTATCTTATGGCCAGCTATGTCAGACTGTTCCAGCCTGTGCCTAAAAGCTGTAGTCTCCAAACAGGCCCTCTAGAGTCAGAGCTACTCCTGGTTGCCCACCATGGCCATCTGAATTATCCTCACTTGGAAGCTTAGCAGCCTGCCACATCCAAAGTTATAGCCAGACAGTAAACACTCTTACAGGAGCAGAAGGGTAAGGGAAGGAGCACATGAGACAGGCATGAAGAGCTGGAATGCAGTAATTCAATTTATGTTAAATAATGGTGAAATTGAATTGAATGTTATTTTTATTTTTGATTTGGTGTTGGTGTTTGCTTTTGTAGTGAAGTGAGGGCAATGCTTATAAGCCTGGAGTGAAGAAAGACAATAAATTGATGGGATTAAGGATAGTGGTACTTTTTTTGTTCGTTGGATATGAGCATCACTGGCAAGGCGAGGATTTCTCCCTGTCGGTGAGCTCCACATGTTGTTAGGTGAGTCCAGCATGTGACAAGTCAGACACTAAGGCCAACTATACTTCAAAAGAAATGCAAAATCCTCATTAAATAACTTAATCACTTTCAAATTCTCTGCCAAACATTCTTGACACCATCAAGAAAATCCAATCCAATATTGCAGGCATCACACTTTGGGCTGAAAATGTGCACATGAATCCTGTTTGGCATATTGAACACTGAGATATTCATTTAGCACCTGAAAAATGAGTGCCACCTGATAGAAATTCTAAGCAAATCTTTCAATATACGGCTTTAAAACAATATATTCCATGAATCTCAATGCTCGCTGACCTACATTGGCTCCCAGTCAAGAAACATCTTGATTTTAATATTCTCATCCTTGTTTCCAAATCCCTCCATGGTTTCACCCCTTCCTATACCTGTAATCTCTGCCAGCCCCACAACAGTCCGAGATACTGCGCTCATCCAGTTATAGCCTTTTGAGCATTACCAATTTTAATCATTCCATTATTGGTGACCACTCATTCAGTTGTTAAAACCTAAGCACTAGAATTCCCGTCCTACACCTCTCCACCTTGCTTTCCTTCTTTAAGACATTATTTAAAACCTTCCTCTTTCTGGTCAAGTTTTTGGTCATGTGATCTAATATCTCTTTATGTGGCTCTTTACCATATTATTCTGATCGTGAGGGAGGTCATTTACTTCTAAAGAAGAAATTCGAACTCCAGTTATTAACTGAAAGAATTACACCACAAGGTATCACGTTTTAAGCAAATACTTTTACTGTACAAGAATTAAACAAAGTAAGTACACTATATTTTGTGAACATTTATTCCTCAAACCTGAAAATCCAAACTGGCCACTCTCCATTCAAATTTTACTTCCACCCTGGAGTTACCTTGTACGTACAAAATCTTGAGAGTTCCTTCACTTCTCCTGGGACCAAAGCAAGGAATGCCACCTCTCTCAGGAATTCATTTTGTTTCTCCTCGGTATTCTTGCTATTTGCCAAGGTATGAGATTTCTTGGGGTCCTTCCATGGCTAAGTGGCCCTCTAACTCTCCTTAATCTCCTTCACAATTATGGATACCCCAGCTCAAGCATGGGCTTCGCTGCCTTCATGTTTGGTGGTCAACAGCTTCTGACAGCTTTTTCTCTCTATGTGTGTTTCCAAACTGTTCCAGCTCCAGATGTAAATCTGCCTGTTTTCTGTGAAAAATCACACAAATAAACCCAAAACAAAAGGGCACCTTCCTGCAAACTATGCCCTCAGCAACATGGCACATCTGGATGATCCAGATAGAGATTTAAACTAATTAACAACACCTTCCAAAACATCCCTTTGGCCAGGATTTTTTCGCTTTTTTCACTGAGCAGGCAGGTGTGCTTAAGAGTAAAATGACGGCAGATGTCGAGCGAGCGTCCCAGCGTCATTGCGCACTCGCATAATATTTTGGACAATGGGTACATGCAGGAGTTGGCAGCACATTGGCCGACAATTAAAAGGCTTTACGGTTGGTGGGCAGGCAAAAAGGCCAAGCAGTCTTTGCATTTTTGTGAAACCTCATCCACGGGCAGAATGAGGTTTCGATCCGTCATTAAAAATTTTTTAGAAATCCTAATGTCTAACATGTCCCTGCTCATGTGACAGAGTCACATAAGGGGACTTTTTTCCACCTTAAAATTCTTTATTTTTTATTTTGAAAACAGTTCATATCCCTGAGGCAGCTCTGTGCCTCAGGGAGATTTTCAAGCATGCACTCATGTGCATGCAGTAATTCCAGCCTCCTCCTCCCCCACCCTGCCCCAGCATTTCATGCTGGGCAGGCTTTAATTGTCCCGCCAGCATGAAATCGGGGTCCAGTCCCGACTGCGAACGGCAGTCGGCTTCCCGACTGCTCTAGCCTGCCCCTGCTGAGCCCGCCCAACAAGAGCAAAATTTTGTCCTTTGATTCTGGAACACACATGAATCATTTAAACCCCTTAAGAAGACAAATGTAGGCATTGGGTCTCCACCAGAGAACTTCTCCAAATAGGTCTCCACTCCATCACAGTCCTGAAGCAGGCCTTATAACAGTTACAAATGATATTCTCTTTGACTGTGACCAATATGCACTATCCCTCACCATCCTCCTCAACCTGACTGAAGCCTTTGACATGGTTAACCACACCATCTTTCTCCAACACCTCTTATTATCAAACAGCAGCATGTAGATATCAGCTGAAGACATGCTTCAGGTTCCACACATATGCTGATGACAACAAGCAAAACCTCACCATATCTCTTTGCCAATCCATTCCCTCTGTGGTATCCAGCATTCAGTCCTGGGTGAGCCAAAGTTTCCTCCAATTTAATACTGGGAAGACCAAAGCCATTGGTTCACATCCTGCCACAAGCTCCATTCCTCAGTCACTGATTCCTGTCTCTTATCATCATTTCAAGCTGAACCAGAGCTTCCAGCTCCATTTCCACTCTATCACAAAGTCTGACAACTTCCACCTCTGTAGTATTTCCTGTTCCCACCCCTGAAACTTCATCCATACTTTTGTCACCTCCAAACTAGGTGGTTCCAATGCTCTTCTGGCCAGCTTCATACCTTTCACAAATTTGAGTTCAACCAGAATACTCCAGCCTGTATCCTAACTCTCAGCAAGTTGCATTCACCCATCGACCGTGTGTTTGATGACCAACATTGGTTCAAGGACCACCAGTGACTCAATTTTAAAATTCTTATCTTAGTGGCAAATCCTCCATATTAATTCATGCTGAAACCAGATGGTGAAGTTGGAAACCAGAGGTCAATCTTCTACTTAATATGAGTTTTATTTACAGAATGCAACATTACAAATGTCTCTCTCCTCCCTAACCAACGTTCACTGCCCCAGAGGTCTTCCTTTATATGCTCTGCTTAAAACTGATAAAACAAAATAAACAAATTAATTAATTAAACTGACAACCCCTTAAAGGGGAAAAGTAACAAAAAAACAAAACTTATCAAATCAAATCAAAGTGGTGTTCCCAGGGCTGACGATGCACTGCAGCCCCAGAGGGGCCCACCACTCATGAAAGGCCTCAAGCATACCATGAATACTGCATGCTCCATCTTCAGGAACATCTGGACGTGAATGTAACCACAGAAGAGGGGCAGATAGTTGAGTCAAACGACTCTCTCCATGGCCCACTGCCTGGACCTGTTAATGGCCACCTTGGTGAAGCTCAGGAGCAGGCCCATGAGGAGGCCAGGCCCTCCAATTTGCCCATCCCAATCAATAGCAAGCGACCAAAAAGAAAGAGAAAAAAATTGTTTTTCCATACTCTGTACACCACATCATAATACAAGGTGTCTCTCTTCTAAGTCCTCCAAATACTCATTGTGTAAGCATTCATACAAACATACTACCATTCTTTTTTGTAAAGCAATACAACCATTAAAGATTTGTGTCAACCCATTTTATCATGGAGATTTCTTCCTAGCATCCCTTTAACACTAGCAGGTCGATCCTTAACCTTCTTTCAGTCACACTTTTTGTTGAATGCATGTTATCCCACAGGGAACGATTACCTATATAACATTCAATGGGAAAATTATTCACAGCATGCCCCTTGCATAGAATTCCTGTAATATGTTTCATAAGTAAAACCCCATATCTAGTGCTTCTATAAGAACCAGTGTTTCTGCAGCTAAGGTACTTTTAACCATCCTTTTTTATTTTCTTAGCTTCCCAGATACAGGGACAACATTTTCCATTTTCACCCACCAAGAATATTATAAAACCAGTTGTACTTGAATACTCATCTGGAAAACCGGCATGAGAAGTATCACTAAAAACAACTAATTTCATATCCTTTGGGTCACCTAAAGCTGGAAACTTGAGAATGCATTTCTCTGTATTTAGTTTCTTTAATGTTTTATTTTCCCTTAAAACATCCCCAATTGTCGTGTTTCCATCATAGTACATAGTTCCAGTACATCAAAACAGGTACCTGGTCATGTCTGAATGCATAGCCAATTCAACTGTCCAATCAAGCTTAACTGCTGTTTTTCTTCTTTAGATCATCATTCTGTGATGATCAAGCACAATTTAACATAATACAAATAACACTTTCTAGATATGATTGCTCATTCAAGGTTACTCCCAACCTACTCTGCTTAATGTCCAAGCCTATATATTTAAAAGGCCCTAAACCCTGACCTCTAATCTTAAATTCCTCTTTAATCTTATTTATAACAAATGGTTTAAATTCTACAGAATCTCACCATAGAAAGTTATTGACATGCATCATAAAGATGCATGAGAGTTTCCCTTTGTGCTACCAGCAAAACATTGCTGCATGTATGTTCAGTTGAGTACAGCATATTTTCAGCAATACAGACCTAACCCAAGAAATACCATACCCTCAATGTATCAATCCATAAACACATTTGTTTAATTTCCACAGTGTCACTTTTACATCGCTTGCCTCTTCTGGCAATTTCAGAAAGACTTCTCCCTACTGGGGAGGCGATGGTATAGTGGTATTGTCGCTGAATAGTAATCCAGAGACCCAGGGTCTCTGGGGGCCCACAGATGGTGGAATTTGAATTCAATAAAAATTCGGAATTAAAAGTCTAATAATGACCATAATAAAATCATTGTCAGTTGTTGTAAAAATGCATCTTGTTCACTAATGTCCTTTAGGAAAGGAAATCTGCCATTCTTACCTGGTCTGGCCTACATGTGACACCAGACCCACAGCAATGTGATTGAAAATGCCCTCTGAAATGGCCTAGAAAGCCACTCAGTTGTATCAAACCACTACAAAGCCTCAAAAAAGGAATGAAACCAGATAGATCACCTGGGTACCCGCATGGGCCCCAGCTATGCCTGTCTCTTTATGGGATATGTGGAACATTCCTTGCTGCAGTCCTACCCCGGCCCCCTTCCACAACTTTTTCTCCGGTACATCGATGATTACTTCGGTGCCGCTTCATGCTCTCGTCGGGACTTGGAAAAATTTATTAATTTTGCTTCCAATCTCCACCCCTCCATCATTTTCACGTGGTCCATCTCTGACACTTCCCTTCCCTTCCTTGACCTCTCTGTCTCAATCTCTGGTGATAGACTGTCCACCAATATCCACTACAAACCCACCGACTCCCACAGCTACCTCGACTACAGCTCCTCACACCCCGCTTCCTGTAAGGACTCCATCCCATTCTCCCAGTTCCTTCGCCTTCGTCGCATCTGTTCCGATGATGCTACCTTCAAAAGCGGTTCCTCTGACATGTCCTCCTTCTTCCTTAACCGAGGTTTTCCACCCACGGTCGTTGACAGGGCCCTCAACCGTGTCCGGCCCATCTCCCGCGCATCCGCCCTCACGCCTTCTCCTCCCTCCCAGAAACATGATAGGGTCCCCCTTGTCCTCACTTATCACCCCACCAGCCTCCGCATTCAAAGGATCATCCTCCGCCATTTCCGCCAACTCCAGCATGATGCCACCACCAAACACATCTTCCCTTCACCCCCCTTATCGGCATTCCGTAGGGATCGCTCCCTCAGGGACACCCTGGTCCACTCCTCCATCACCCCCTATTCCTCAACCCCCTCCTATGGCACCACCCCATGCCCACGCAAAAGATGTAACACCTGCCCCTTCACTTCCTCTCTCCTCACCGTCCAAGGGCCCAAACATTCCTTTCAAGTGAAGCAGCATTTCACTTGCATTTCCCCCAACTTAGTCTACTGCATTCGTTGCTCCCAATGTGGTCTCCTCTACATTGGAGAGACCAAACGTAAACTGGGCGACCGCTTTGCAGAACACCTGCGGTCTGTCCGCAAGAATGACCCAAACCTCCCTGTCGCTTGCCATTTTAACACTCCACCCTGCTCCCTTGCCCACATGTCTGTCCTTGGCTTACTGCATTGTTCCAGTGAAGCCCAACGCAAACTGGAGGAACAACACCTCATCTTCCGACTAGGCACCTTACAGCCTTCCGGTCTGAATATTGAATTCAATAACTTTAGGTCGTGAGCTCCCTCCCCCATCTCCACCCCCTTTCTGTTTCCCCCTTTCTTTCCCCTTTTTTTTCCCTATAAATTTTATAGATTTTTCTTTTCCCACCTATTTCCATTATTTTTAAATATTTTAAAATCTTTTATGCTCCCCCCACCCCCACTAGAGCTGTACCTTGAGTGCCCTACCATCTATTCTTAATTAGCACATTCGTTTAGATAATATCACCAACTTTAACTTTAACACCTATGTGTTCTTTTGCACCATTGTCACTGACATCTTTTGATGATCTGCTTCTATCACTGCTTGTTTGTCTACACAAGCACCTCTGTCTCTCTCTCTCTCTCCCCCCCCCCCCCACACACACACCTTAAACCAGCTTATATTTCAACTCTTTCTTGGACTCGAAATCAAGTTCTGTCGAAGGGTCATGAGGACTCGAAACGTCAACTCTTTTCTTCTCCGCCGATGCTGCCAGACCTGCTGAGTTTTTCCAGGTAATTCTGTTTTTGTTTTGGATTTCCAGCATCCGCAGTTTTCTTTGTTTAGATCACCTGGCATTGACTGAGGCACTGGAAGAGAGAATGGCATACCTGTCGACCCTGCAAAGTCCTTCTTACTAACTTCTGGGGGCTAGTGCCAAAACTGGGAGAGCTGTCTTATAGGCTAGTCAAGCAACAGCCTCTTATAGTCATTCTCACAGAATCATATCTTGCAGTTAATGTCCCAGGCACCTCCATCACCATCCTTTGGTATATCCTGTCCCACCGACAGGACAGACCCAGCAGAGGTGGCGGCACAGTGGTATACTCATTCCCCTATGGAATGAGCATCTGTCTTAGGCATCTAATAGATCATCTTTTTGTAAATTTCATCCATGAAGCTTAATAGAAGACCCAAACCTGCGTGAGTATCCACTTGATAGGAACCCAGCTCACAAAATACATTGCTTTTAATTTGATTTTTGTTAGTAAGCAACAATGCCAAGGCCATACCTTGTTAGTAAGCAACAATACCATGGCCACACCTTGTTTTCTCTTCGATAAGGATGTAAGCTGTGTCCACATATCCATTTTTCCACTGGTCATAAGATATGGATTCAGAGAACATCCGTGGGTAATCAAGTCCTGATAATTTACACTTGCTTTCATCTATTCTTTACAAAAACAACTCAGATTACAATCTTCTGTCTGAATAAAATTTTCTTACTTTCCAATCTTCACCTTTAGGCAATTATTCCATGTTAATTCATTCTGAACTCAGAAGTAGGAAGCCAGATGCCAATCTTTTACTTAATAGAAGATATATATACAGAATTCAACATTACAAATGGCTGTCTCCTCCCTAACCAATCTTCAGTGTCTCAGAAGTCTCTCTTTACAATGGTTTCATGGTCATTATCAGTATTTAAAATTTTTTTTTATTGAATTCAAATCTCACCATCTACCATGGTGGGATTTGAGCCTGTGTCTCCAGAGCATTTCCCTGGGTCTCTGGAATACCACTTTAGTAACAATACCACTATGCCACTTGCAACCCCCACTCTCTCCTTACATGTGCTCAAGCTACATAATGGATTAATGTCCTCCACCTGTATATCTTTAACCTTAATAATTCAATCAACATACCATTAACACTCCAGGGCCTCACCCTTCGTTATCTCTATAGTCTTTTCCAGTCTCACAACCTTCTGAGAATTCTGCATTCCTTGAACTCTGACCTCTTGTGTATCCCCACGTACATGACCCCACCAGTGGCGGCTATGTCTTCAGCCATCTAAGTCATAACCCCTGGAATTCCTTCCTTAAACTTCTCCACCAGTCTTTCCTCCTTTAAGATGCTCCATGAAACCTACATCTTGGTCCAAGTTTTAAAACATCTATGCTAATGCTTCCTTCCTTGGATTAGTAGCAGTTTTGTCTGAATGCACACTTGTGAAGTGATTTGGAATATTTTAATATGTTAAAGGTTCTATATAAGTGTACATTTTTTGTTGTGACACAAGCCACAGAAATAACCTTCATAGATTTTGCTGAAGCATTGGATCGAATTTTCTCCTTTGAGATGAGAATTGGAAGTTGTCATATTTCCCTACATTGGATTCCCGCCTCTTGACTGACCCCATACTGGAGTCGTGGCCACTGCCTCCTGAAGCAAGGAAGAGGTGGGAATGGGGTGTGATATTGTTGATGTAATTAATAACTAAAATGATGTTGTCCTGAGAAAGTTGGCTCAGTATGAACAGTCCCTTATTGAACTTCCAAGCCACTGTAGGATCCACTGCTGCCTGTGAACATCTAGCTCTGAGCACTCAGCTACACCAGCCCTTTGTTGCTCTTCCCTGCAAGGGCCTTCACAACAAATCAATTTGCAGAAGTTCACAGCACAGTTCAGTAAATGAACAAAGCAGCCCAGCTCAGGTGATGAACCCCACACTCAGACCTTGGCTCTACCGCCCCCTCACAACGTCCCTCTGTTTGCAACTTTGACAGTGAAGACAAGACAATGGATACTCCTAGCCTTACCTCATTCAAAGGCATGTGTGTCCCTCGAAAAGCTCTTGGGCTCTTGCAACACTGCCGCAGTGTCAACGCATGCCACCCTGCCACTTGTTCAGCAATGATAAGGACACCAAGCCTGTGCACAGTCATCACTGTTGTGTGAGACAGCTCAACACCATGCCCTCTCTATCACAACATCCTGCCAAACTAATGATGCAACACACATGGACAATACACGCACTGACCTATGAGCTCATCACCCTTTCCCCCTTGTCCATGAAGGAGAAGTGGATGCACAACACCTGAGAAACAGAGAAGCCCCAGGGTGGGGCCCCACTGCTGTGATTCACCCATCCAGTGGAGGAGAGGGTCATTGAAACCACATGGTTGGCTTGCAGGCAACATGTGGGTGACAGCAAATCCCCCCTTCCAAGTGTACAGGGCCATGGAGGTGGCATTCTCAGGAATAGTGTGGTTTTGGTTGTAATGATGGCGGATCCTGGGCAAAGGCCCTGTTACGGGAGGGGACTGGGGGATTTCTGGATGGTGAAAAGGTGACACTGAATGAGGCTGGGGAAGCACACACGATGCAATGTTGCGAAATGCCAATGAATGCTGAGACTCCCTATTACTTTCTCTCATATATATCTTTCGATCCTCTCATAGGTCCTATTGGTGTGATCCCACACCCAGGAACTGAGCAGCACTTTGGACAACATAAAGGGGGAACCGTGTCCGAGGAAGAGCCTTCACACCAGGGTCCAGCACTGATACTTGCACACTAGTGGGTAGAGTGCAGAATTAGATTCGGGAGCATTGGGTGAGAAACACAGCACTAGTTTGAAGAAGAGGTGTCTGAGCCAGAGGCATCTTTGGTCTGTCCCCCTCAGAAGGGGTGGGAAGGTAGACGCATTGATGCTCTGCGGGTTAGCAACTCAAAAAAAATTTCAAACCCCCTGCATTCGCCACCATGCCTAGCTCATCCCTGCACCTCTTTGGCGGTCTTAAAACCGCCCTATAGGGCCTCAGGGATCTCAGTTTGGGGCTCAGTATTTGTACCTGCAGTGGCAGATGTGTGGTCACCTGGCAGAGTCCCCTGAGGCTATGCGAGGCCATGCTCTGCGAATGGAGGAGTCCATAGCGGTGAAGAGCTCAATCAGGTCTCAGGCTGTTGATTGCATGAGTCCATCCAAGGCAGAGTGGTCAATCTCATGTAGAGCGACATGTGGCAGCACTTGGAGTGCATGCAAGAGCAATGAAATCTCCTGCACAGGGTACATGGCTCTGAATCTGGAGTGAGCGTGGAGCTAGGGGTCCTGAACAGGACAATCTTGCAGGTGGCCTTACAGTTGCGAGAAGAAATGCTAGCTGTGCCCCAGCAGCATACCCCTTCAAGCCAGTGGGAGACTACTCCAAGGACTGAAGAATCTCCAGAGGAGGGTCAAGCTTCCCTACACAACAAGGGAATCTCACCATCCTGGCTATTCTGTAAGGGTGCATTTCTAAGAGCTGAGACCAATCGACGATAGCTGCTCCTGCAGAAGCAGGCCATTCAGTAGAAGGAAGGGCCCCAACGAGTCCCTGGGTGATGAAGCAGACTGCCACAGTCCTCACAGCCATATAGCCAAAGACATGAACAGGCTGCCTCCACCTGCTCCAAGGCAACAAGAGGTACACTGTGTAGGAGCTTCCGAGTGTGAAGGGCAGGGCATCGCTTAGATCACCGAATGAAATCACTGTGGTGTATAGAGCAGGCAGAAGAAAAAATTGTTTTATTCAATGTGCAATACATGCTACTTACATTATTTACATTAATCGTTAACTACTAAAGACAGAGAGGTTATCAAGTTTTCACCGAGATCCGTGGAGTCAGACTAGAGGCAGTAGACCTTCTAAGTGTGCCGACTATATTGGGAAGGATGTTAGCTTGTTTGCCATCCATGTAAAGGATCAGCATTCAATCAATGGCAGGCAATTATTCTGACACCATCCCCGCAAGGATCCCTCAGCTGAAGCACTGCTGAATCAGGAGGAATCGTGTGACAATTACGGCCTGCATGGACTCTGCTGCACATCTCCGGGCCCTTCTTATCCACCCTCTTCCTCCACATCCTCCTCCTCGTCCTCCTGCAAGGCCTCCCTTGCCCTCTTTCTCTTTGATTACCACACTCCTCTGCTGAACCATGTTTTGCAGCAGGCAGCACATGTCAACCATCCAAGATTCGTTGGCAAACAAGTATTGGAGGCACTCGCAGAGCAGTCAAGGCGTCAGAATCTCATTTTTAGTGGCCTATGCTCTGCTCAATAAGTATCCTTGTGTGGAGGTTACTCTCATTGTACCTGCACTGGGGTTCTGTCTGAGAATCCTTCGGAGGTTAGAACCCACCTCCTCAAATTGCATCCCTTATCTCACAACATCCATCCACGGAGCTGGGGATGGGGTCGAAGGGTTGAGGCAGCCTTGACTCACATAGTATGAACACGTCATGGCAGGTCCATTGAAAACAGGCTCGTTCTTGTGATGGTCACACAACAGCTGCACATTTTTTAAGTATGGTACACATTCCTGTTGATAAATCTGTCTGGATTCTCCATCGGCATCCTGTTAGTGACAAGTGTGCAATCCATGATGCCCTGGACCTGGGGTAAATTGGCTACACAAGCTAATCTAGTTGCCCTCTGCGTCAGTGAGGCCACATCAGCCTTAAGAAGTCGGCCATCTTTGTGAATTGGGCTTTGGTCAGGGCATGAACGCATCAGGCAGCAGCCTACTGGGATATCCTGCAAAAGTCTACAGCAGAGTCCTGGAAGGCAAAGAAGTTGAGGGCCATGGTGACCTTCAGCGCAACAGACAAAACATGGCAATGGGTTGACCTTGGGGCCAAGTAATTATTGAGAAGGTCAATAGGTTCTTGACTATCTCCATGGAGACCTGAAGGCTCTTCCTCCGCTGGCACTCTAACATCTGCAGGTGAATCTGCTGTGGTATAGACAGTGCTCTGGATATGGCCCGGTCCTTCTCCTACTCCCATGTGCTTGCTGCTGAGGTTGTGACTCTTGTGGCATGGGGACCCTGCCTTGTGGCACATGAGATTGTTGCAGGTGTACTGGAGTTGCACCCATGTCCAGTATTAGCTTTGCTCATGGAGACTCTAACAATTAATGCCCCGTTGGTTGCAGATTTGCAGCCAGACTCTGGATGCTCAGAGACCTCTCCCCTGCTTCCTCCCCCTGCCCTGATGCGGATTCAGGACTTTCCCTAACGCTTTGGCAGGTGATGTAATGGAAAAGTATCCTTACTTGTAAAATAGGGAAAAATTTCCCCAGCTTGTGACGGTCCTCCCGCTGTGTCCACAAACTCACAGGTTTCACATAAGCTGCTGGAGACCACCCGCTTCACTGAAAATCTCAAATGCACTGAGTTTTCAAGAGGTAGGCAGCAATATGACAATGCCGACATCATTTTTGTGTGTCAGGCCGCAAACTGCCCTGTTTCCTGCACCAGTGAAAATGACGCTGGAGGAAATGATGTTGGGACTCCCGATTTCATAACATTCTCACCTTGAATGGAAAAATTGGGTGCCTTAATTTCCCCCTTACTCGATCAGACAATGATTTTCACGTTCATCTCAAATTTGAATATATTATCCTGAAACGCTCAAAAGAAAAGAAGCAATTCATTCCCACCACAATATTTTCAAAAATGTCCTAGTTGGATATCCTTCTCAGGCATTATTGATTGAAAAGATTCTGAAGTCACACAAATTAGTAGCAGTGTTAATAAATAGCCTTAATTCATCTTCATGAATTTCTTAACATTAGAATTGTTTATTTAAAATTAATGGAAACAGGAAAATTGGTAGTTACCTTCCATAATGCATAACTGAAACATAATCATAAGCTGTCATCAAGTTATTGGATTCCTGTACTTTAAAGTTATTCTCTGATTCTGTAAAAATAATTTCAAAACAAACTGAAATGTTCTCATTTGCACTGAAGTTTGTCACATGATTTATGATATTAACACAAAACAACATTACTTCTACAATTTTCAAAATATTTTATACAGTAATACCATTGGTGTTACACACAATTTAGTTACAACTTAAAATGAAATTTGTATATTGCTTTTATTGTTCTAATGTTATACACATAACACAATTATTGATCTGGTTACTGACGGAGAGTGAGGGTAATGTTTATGCACTCTAATTGGAATGAAGTGACCTGCAGTGTCCCACAAGATTCTATGCTGGGCCTTAACTATTCACTTATTTTGAAACAATGACCCCTAGTTCTAGATTCTCCCGCGAGAGGAAACATCCTCTCCAAGTCCACCTGTCAAGACCCCTCATGATCTTAAAGGTTTCAATCAAGTCACCTCTTACTCTTCTAAACTCCAGTGGATGCATGCCTAACCTATCCAACCTTTCTTCATAAGACAACCTGCCTCTTCCTGGAATTAGTCGAGTAAACCTTCTCTGAACTGCTTCTAATGCATTTACATCATTCCTTATTCCAGATGTTGCCTCACTAATGTCCTGTACAACTGAAGCATAACCACCCTATTTTTGTGATCAATTTCCCTCATAATAAATGATAACATTCTATTAGCTTACTTAATAACTTGCTGTACCTGCACACTAGCCTTTTGTGATTCATGCACTAGGACACCCAGATCCTACTGAATCTCAAGAGCTCTGCAATCTCTCACCATTTAGGTAATATGCTTCTTGCTATGACCGATGCAGTTGGTAAAGTGAAGCTATTTAAAAATCCCAGAGGGAAACTTTAAACAACTGTCATAACCTATAATGTTAAGTGTTATATTTGAGATGCGACTCTAAATTCAGGAATCAAACCACCGGTTCTCAAGGTTTTACATTAAACCAAATGAAATATTTTATTAATTAACACAGCTTAAAATACGTACACACTTAGCTCCAAATTACTACTATCATAGCTTTTAACAAATTCCCAAACTAAACTCCAGAAAGGCAACAGCAACCCATGGACTTAACCAAACACCATGCAAAGCATTTTCCACCTTACGAATTCGAAATGAAGTTCTTTTCACTTTGGTTCCTGCGGAACCATTTGGAGGCTTGCAGCTGTCCTTTGATCTCAAATTGCCTCTGCTCGGCACACCTAAAGCAGTTTTCTTGTCATACCTACCACCACTGTTTGAATGCAAATTCTCAATTTCTCACCAGCCTCTTTGAACTCCACCTTTTAACAATGAAATCCCTTTTATAGTACCAATTTTATTAGTAATATAGACATATTGCTTGGTAGCTGCTAGATAGGTGTCCGTTTTCACCCTACTTCTTGAATGCTCTATTCAAAAAATGCAAATGCACGCTATGTCTCTTACATATCAAAACTAGTACACACCAAAGCACCCAGATTAGTTTGCTTTAATCCATTTAAGACACACCCACAGACTAAACCACTATTTTAAAATAAACATATTTTCCAAAATATTATATACATTAATAGCTTCATGATATTCTTTTATATTCTTCCTACCAAAATAGACAATTTCACATTTGCCCACATATTACTCCATTTGCCAGATCCCTGCCCAATCACTTAACCTGTCAATGTTCTCTTGTAGCCTCATTATATCCACTTCACAACTTATTTTCCTACCTATCTTTGTTTAATTCTTTCATCCAAGTCATTTATATAAATTGTAAAAAGTTGAGTTCCCAGCACTGATCCCTGAGGCACACTACTCATTATATCCCGCCAACCAGAAAAAGACCCCAAAATGGCTTTTTTAAAATTCATTCATGGGACGTGGGGGTCACTGGTCAGGCCAGCATTTATTGCCCATCCCTAATTGTCCTTGAAAAGCTGGTGGTGAGCTGCCTTCTTGAATTGCAACAGACCCTGTGGTGTAAGTTCACCCACAGTGCTTTTAGGGAGGGAGATCCAGGATACTGACCCAGCAACAGTGAAGGAATGGTGATATAGTTCCAAGTTAGAAGGGTGAATGGCTTGTGGGGGAACTTACAGGTGGTGGTGTTCCCATTTGTCTGCTGCCCTTGTCCTTCTAGCTGGTAGTGGTTGTGGATTTTGGAGGTGCTGCCTAAGGAGGCTTGTGAGTTCCTGTATTGCATCTTGTAGAGAGTACACACTGCTGCCACTGTGCATTGGTGGTGGAGGGAGTAAGTGTTTGTGATGATGTGCCAATCAAACAGGCTGCTTTGTCCTGGATGGTATCAAGCTTCTTGAGTGTCGGTGGAACTGCACTCATCCAGGCAAGTGGAGAGTATTCCATCACACTCCTGATTTGTGCCTTGTAAATGGTGGACATGCTTTGGGGAGACAGGAGGTGAGTTACTCACTAGAAGATTCCGACCGTCTGGCCTTTTTACAGAGTTTTTATATGACTAGCCCAGTTCAATTTCTGGTCAATGGTAACCCCCAAGATGTTGATAGTGGAGGATTCAACGATGGCAATGCCATTGAATGTCAAGGGGTAATGGTTAGATTTTCTCTTTTTGGAGATGGTCATTGCCTGGCACTTGCGTGGAGTGAGTGTTACTTGCCACTTATCAGCCCAAGCCTGGATATTGTCCAGGTCTTGCTGCATTTGGACATGGGCTACTTCAGTATCTGAGGAGTCATGAATGGTGCTGAACATTGTGCTATCATCAGTGAACATCCCCACTTCTGACCTTATGATAGAGAACGGTCATTGATGAAGTAGCTGAAGATGGTTCAGCCTAGGATACTACCCTGTGGTATTCTTGCAATGATGTCCTGGAACTGAAATGATTGACATCCAACAACCACAACCATCTTCCTTTGTATGAAGTATGACTCCAACCAATTCCCATTGATTTGTTTTGTTAGAGCTCCCTGATGCCACATCCGATCAAATGCTGTCTTGATGTCAAGGGTACTCTCACTTCACCTCTGCCGAGTTCAGCTCTTTTGTCCATGTTTGAACCAAGGCTGTAATAAGGTCAGGAGCTAAGTGGCCCTGGTGGAACCCAAACTGAGTGTCAGTGAGCAGATTATTGCTAAGCAAGTGCTGCTTGATAGCATTAGTGATGACCCCTTCCATCCCTTTACCGATGATCAAGCGTAGACTGATTGGGCAGTAATTGGCTGGATTGAATTTATCCTGCTTTTTGTGTACAAAACATACTTGGGCAATTTTCCACATTGCCGAGTAGATGCCAGTGTCGTAGCTACACTGGAACAGCTCGGCTAGGGGCGCAGCAAGTTCTGAAGCACGTGTCTTCAGCATTATTAAAAAAGGAAAAAAACTGCAGATGCTAGAAATCCAAAACAAAAACAAAAATACCTAGAAAAACTCAGCAGGTCTGGCAGCATCTGCGGAGAGGAATACAGTTAACGTTTCGAGTCTGAATGACCCTTCAACAGAACTAAGTAAAAATAGAAGAGAGGTGAAATATAAGCTGGTTTAAGGGGGGGGGGGGGGGACAAGTAGAACTGGATAGAGGGGCCAGTGATAGGTGGAGATAACCAAAAGATGTCACAGACAAAAGGACAAAGAGGTGTTGAAGGTGGTGATATTATCCAGGAATGTGCTAATTAAGGGTAGAAAGCAGGACAAGGAAGGTACAGATAGCCCTAGTGGGGGTGGGTTGGGGTGAAGGAATCGAAAAAGGCTAAAAGGTAGAGATAAAACAATGATTGGAAATACATTTAAAAATAATGGAAATAAGTGGGAAAAGAAAAATCTATATAAATTATTGGGAAAAAAAAGGGGGGATCGGAAAGGGGATGGGGATGGCGAAGAGCCTGATAGACTCCCAACCTTGGACAGCTCGCTTCTACTTCCTACCCAAAATCCACAAACAGGACTGTCCCGGCGGACTGTTCATGTTAGCCTGTTCCTGCCCCACAGAACTCATTTCTTGCTATCTTGACTCCATTCTCTCCCCATCCTTGTCCAGTCCCTTCCCACCTACATCCGTGATTCCTCTGACATCCTACATCATATCAACAATTTCCAGTTCTCTGGCCCCAACCGCCTCCTCTTCACCATGGACGTCCAATCCCTCTACACCTCCATCCCCCACCAGGATGGTCTGATGGTTCTCTGCTTCTTCCTCGAACAGAGGCCCGAACAATCCCCATTCACCACTACTCTCCTCTGTCTGGCTGAACTTGTTCTCACACTGAACAATTTCTCCTTAAACTCCTCTCACTTCCTCCAAATAAAAGGTGTGGCTATGGGTACCTACATAGACCCCAGCTATGCCTGTCTCTTTATGGGGTATGCGCAATATTCCTTGTTCCAGTCCTACTCCGGCCCCCTCCCACAACTCTTTCTCTGGTACATCGATGATTACTTCGGTGCTGCTTCATGCTCTTGTCTGGACCGGAATAAAATTATTAATTTTGCTTCCAATTTCCACTCCTCCATCATTTTCACATGGTCCATCTCTGACACTTCCCTTCCCTTCCTTGACCTCTCTGTCTCAATTTCTGGTGATAGACTGCCCACCAATATCCATTACAAGCCTACTGACTCCCACAGCTACCTCGACTACAGCTCCTCACACCCTGCGTCCTGTAAGGACTCCATCCCATTCTCTCAATTCCTTCGCCTCCGTCGCATCTGTTCTGATGATGCCACTTTCAAAAACAGTTCCTTTGACATGTCCTCCTTCTTCCTTAACTGAGGTTTTCCACCCACAGTGGTTGACAGACCCCTCAACCGTGTCCGGTCCATCTCCCGCACATCCGCCCTCCCACCTTCCTCTCCCTCCTAGAAACATGATAGGGTCTCCCTTGTCCTCACTTATCACCCCACCAGCCTCTGCATTCACAGGATCATCCTCCGCCCTTTCCGCCAACTCCAGCATGATGCCACCACCAAACACATCTTCCCTTCACCCCCCCGGCGGCATTCTGCAGGGATCGTTCCCTCCGGGATACCCTGGTCCACTCTTCCATCACCCCCTACACCTCAACCCCCTCCCACAGCACCTTTCCAAATGACAGCAGAAGGTGCAACACCTGCCCCTTTACTTCACCTCTCCTCACTGTCCAAGGGCCCAAACACTCCTTTCAAGTGAAGCAGCATTTCATTTGCACTTCCCTCAATTTAGTCTACCGCATTCATTGCTCCCAATGCGGTTTGCTCGACATTAGAGAGACCAAACGCACACTGGGTGACCACTTTGCAGAACACCTTTGGCCTGTCCATAAGCATTACCCAGACCTCCCTGTCATTTGCCATTTCAACACTCCACCCTGCTCTCATGCCCATATGTCCATCCTTGGCTTGCTGCATTGTTCCAGTGAAGCTCAATGCAAGCTGGAGGAATAGCACCTCATCTTCCGACTAGGCACTTTACAGCCTTCCAGGCTGAATATTGAATTCAACAATTTTAGATCATGAACTCTCTCCTCCATCCCCACCCACTTTCTGATCCCCCCCTTTTTTCCCAATAATTTGTATAGATTTTTCTTTTCCCACCTATTTCCATTATTTTTAAATGTATTTCCAACCATTGTTTTATCTCTAGCTTTTAGCCTTTTTTGATTCCTTCACCCCACCCCATCCCCACTAGGGCTATCTGTACCTTGCTGGTCCTGCTTTCTACCCTTAATTAGCACATTCCTTAGATAATATCACCACCTTCAACACCTCTTTGTTCTTTTGTCTGTGACATCTTTTGGTTATCTCCACCTATCACTGGCCGTCTATCCAGTTCTAATTGTCCCCCCCCCCCCACCCCCCCACCTTAAACCAGCTTATATTTCATCTTTCTTCTGTTTTTACTTAGTTCTGTTGAAGGGTCATTTGGACTCGAAACGTTAACTGTGTTCCTCTCCGCAGTTGCTGCCAGACCTGCTGAGTTTTTCCAGGTATTTTTGTTTTTATAATCAGTATTATTGTCAGGGCCCATTGTCTTTGCAGCATCCAGTGACTTCAGCCATTTCCTGATATGTTGAATGAATTGAATTGCTGAAGACTAACATCTGTGATGCTGGGGACCTCAGGAAGAGCTGAGATGGCTCACCCACTCAGTAGTTCTGGCTAAAGACTGTTGCAAATACTTTAGCCTTATCTTTTACACTGATGTGTTGGGCTCTCCTATCATTGAGGATGGGGATATTTGTGGAACCTACTCCTCCAGTGAGGTGTTTAATTGTCCACCACCATTCATGACTGCAGAGCTTGGATCTGATCCATTGGTTTTAGTAGTCCTGTGTTGTAGCTTCACCAAGCTGACACCTCATTTTTAGGTTTGCCTGGTGATGCTTCTGGCATGCCCTCCTGCATTCTTCATTGAACCAGGGTTGATCCCCTGGCTTGGTGGTAATGGTAGAGTGGGGGATATGGCAGGCCATGAGGGTACAGATTGTGGTAGACTACAATTCTGCTGCTACTGATGCCCATAGTGCCTCATGGATGCCCAGTCTTGAGTTGCTAGATCTGGTCAAAATTTATTCCATTTAGTATGGTAGTAGTGCCACACAACACAATGGAGGGTATCCTCAATGTGAAGATGGGACTTCGTCTCCACAAGGACTGTACGGTGCTCATTCCAACTGATACTGTCATGGGCAGATGCATCTGTGGCAGGCAATTTGGTAAGGATGAGGTCAAGTATGTTTTTCCTCCTTGTTGGTTCCCGCACCACTTGCTGCAGACCCAATCTAACAGCTATGTCCTTTAGTACTTGGCCAGCTTGGTCAGTAGTGGTGCTATCGAGCCACTCTTGGTGATGGACATTGAAGTCCCCCACCCAGAGTACATTCTGTGCCCTTGTCACCCTCAGTGCTTCCTCCTAGTGGTGTTCAACATGGAGGAGCACTGATTCATGAGCTGCGGTGAGGCAGTATATAGTAATAAGCAGGAGGTTTCCTTGCTCATGTTTAACCTGAAGCCATGAGTCTAAATGGGATCCAGAGTTGATATTGAAGACTCCGACGGCAACTACCTCTCTATTGTATACCACTGTGCCACCACCTCTGCTGGGTCTGTCCTGTCAGTGGGACAGCACATACCCAGGGATGGCGAAGTCTGGGACATTGCCTGTAAGGTATGATTCCATGAGTATAACTATGTCAGGTTGTTGCTTGAATAGTCTGTGAGACACCTCTCCAAATTTTGGGCACTAGTCTCCAAATGTTAGTAAGGAGGACTTTGCAGGGTGAACATGGCTGAGTTTGCCATTATCGTTGCTCTTGCCGATGCTGGGTGTTCTGTTCGGTTCCATTCCTTTTAGACTTTTTGGTGGCTTGTTACAACTGAGTAGTCCACTAGGTTATTTCAGAGGGCAGCTAAGAGTCAACCACATTGCTACGGGTCTGGAGTCACATGCAGGCCAGGCCAGGTAAGGACAGCAGATTTCCTTCCTTAAGGGGCATTAGTGAACCAGATGGGTTTTTACAAAAAAAGACAATAGTTTTATGGTCACCATCAGACTTTTAATTACAGATTTTTATCGAATTCAAATGTCACCATCTGCCATGGTGGGATTCAACCTGGGTCCCCAGAGCCTTACCCTAGATCTTTGGATTACTCATCCAGTGACAATACCATGGCACCACCACCTCCTCTCTGTTCCCCATAACCAGCCAATCTACTATCCAGGCCAATATGTTACCCCCTACATCATAAGCTTTATTTTCAGTAATAACCTTGGATGTGGCACCTTATCAAGTGCCTTCTGGAAATCTAAGTAATGTACATCCATTGGTTCCCCTTTATCCATATCACAAGAAATTGGTTAAACATGATTTCCTGTTCACAAAACCATGCTGAGTCTGCCTGATTGCCTTGAATTTTTCTAAAAGCCCTGCAATAACACATTTAACAATAGCTTCTAGCAATTTCCCAAAGACCGTCAGACTAACTGATCTGTAGTTTCTTGCTTTCTGCCTCCCTCCCTTTTTGAATAAAGGAGTTACAGTTGCTATTTTCAAATCTAATGGAACCTTTCCTGAATCTAGGGTGTTTTGGAAAATTAAAACCAATGCGTCAACTATCTCACTAGCCACTTCTTTCAAGATGAAGTCCATCAGGTCCCAGGGATTTATCAGCCCACAGCTCCAAAATATTGCTCAATACCACTTCTCTGGTGATTATAATTTTTCTGAGTTCCTCCCTCCCTTCCATTTTCTGATTTACAGCTATTTCTGGGATGTTACTTGTATCCTCTATCGTGAAGACCGATGCAAAATACCTGTTCAATTTATCTGCCATTTCCCTACTTTCCATTAATTCCCCAGACTCATTTTCTATAGGGCCAACGCTCACTTTTTAAACTCTTTTCTTATTTAAACATCTATAGAAATTCTTATTATCCATCTTTATATTTCTGGCTAGCTTTTCCTCGTACTTCGTACTCTAATTTTTCCCAACTTATAAAGTCATAGAGGTCTACAGCACAGAAAAAGGCCCTTCAGCCCATCGAGTCAAACAAGTACCTAACTATTCTAATCCCATTTCCCAGCACTAGGCCCATAGCCTTGTATGCCATGGCATCACAAGTGCACATCCAAATACTTCTTAAATGTTATGAGGGTTTCTGTCTCTACCACCCTTTCAGGCAGTGAGTTCCAGATTCTCATCACCCTCTGGGTGAAAAAATTCTTCCTCACATCCCCTCTAAACCTCCTGACCCTTACCTTAAATCTATGCCCCCTGGTTATTGATCCCTCCACCAAGGGGAAAAGTTCCTTCCTGTCTATCCTATCTATGCCCCTCATAATTTTATACACCTCAATCATGTACCCCCCCTTAATCTCCTCTGCTCCAGGGAAAATAACCCCAGTCTATCCAATCTTTCCTCATAACTAAAATTCTACAGCCCAGGCAACATCGCAGTAAATCTCCTCTGCCCACTCTAGTACAATCACATCCTTCCTATGCGGATTCCAGAACTGCAAGCAATACTCTAGCTGTGGCCTAACCAGCGTTTTATACAGTTCCGGCATAACTTCCCTGATCTTATATTCGACTAATGAAGGTAAGTATCCCATATGCCTTCTTAACCACCTTATCTATCTGTCCCGCTACCTTAAGGACCGGTGGATATGCACACCAAGGTCCCTCTGATCCTCGGTACTTCCCAGGGTCCTACCATTCATCGTGTATTCCTGTGCCTTGTTTGTCCTGCCCAAGTGCGTCACCTCACACTTATCCGGATTAAATTCCATTTACCACTGATCAGCCCATCTGACCAGCCCGTTTATATCCTCCTGTAATCTAAGGCTATCCTCATCACTATTTACCACCCAACCAATTTTCATGTCATCCACGAACTTACTGATCAACCCTCCTACATTCAAGTATAAGTCGTTTATATATACCACAAACAGCAAGGGACCCAACACCGATCCCTGTGGAACCCCATTGGACACAAGCATCCAGTCACAAAAACACCCCTCGATCATCACCCTCTGCTTCCTGCCACTCAGCCAATTCTGGATCCAAATTGCCAAATTGCCTTAGATCCCATTGGCTCTTCCCTTCGTTATCAGTCTCCCATGTGGGACCTTATCAAAAGCCTTGTTGAAGTCCAAGTAGACTATGTCAAATGCATTGCCCTCATCTACACACCTGGTCACCTTTCGAAAATTTCAATCAAATTGGTCAGACATGATCTCCCCTTAACAAAACCATGCTGACTGTTGCTTAATCCCTGCCTCTTCAAGTGTAAATTAATTCTGTCCCTCAGAATTGCTTCCAATAGTTTGCCCACCACTTATTAATCTTTTAGTCATTCTTTGCTGTTCTTTATACTGTGTCCAATTTTCTGACCTGCCATCTGTCTTTGTGCAATTATATGCTTTTTCTTTAAGTGTGATACCGTCTTTAACTTTTTAGTTAAGCACAGATGGTGGGTCCTCCTCTTGGAATTTCTCTTTTTCAATGGAATATACCTATTCTGAATTCTGTAATATCCCTTTAAAAGTCTGCCACTGCATCTCTATTGACCTATCCCTTACCCTCTTATGTGCGAGTTCACTTTAGCCAGCTCTGCTTTCAGGTCCTTGTAATTGCCCTTATTTAAGTTTAAAATACTAGCCTTGGACCTACTCTTCTCTCTCTCAAATTGAATGTAAAATTCAATCATATTATGATCACTGCCACCTAGCAGTGCCTTCACTATGAGTTTATCAATTAATTTTATCTTGTGGCATAATGCCAGGTCTGGTATAGCCTGCTTTCTGGTTGGCTCTAGAACATGCTATTCTAACTATCCCAAAACAGTCAATGAACTCGTCATCTACGCTACCTTTGCCCCTCCGATTTTCCCAGTCTATATGTAGATTAAAAACCCCATGATTATTACTTTGAAAAGTTCCCATTATCACTTCCTTTACACTCTGTCCTACTGTGTAGTTACAATTAGGCCTGTACATCACACCACAAATGACTTCTTGCCTTTATCATTTCCCATCTCAACCCAACCCACTTCTACATTCTGGTTTCCTGAACTTAGGTCATCCCTCTCTAAGGTGCTAATACAATCATTAATTAACAGAGCCACCCCTCCACCTTTTCCTAACTTCCTGTCCTTTCTAAAAGTCATGTATCCTTCAACATTCAGGTTCCAATCTGTGACCCTGTAGCCATGTCTCAGTAATGGCTATCAGGTGGTATTTATTAATTTCTATTTGTGCTATCAGTTCATCTGCTTTGTTTCAAATGCTATGTGCATTTAGATACAGAGCCTTTAGTTTTGTCTTTTTAATATTTTTCAACCTCTAGCCTTATATGCTGATTTTTAGTTTTGTACTCTCTGTCCCTGTCACGTTCTGTTTATTATTTCCCATATTAGTATCTTTCTCTCTTGCCTTGTCTCTCTTCTTTGGTTTACCACATCTTCCCAAATTTGATCCCTTGCCCCCACTATTTAGTTTAAAGCCCTCTCTACTTCCCTTGTTATGCAATTCGTTAGAACACCAACCCCAGCACAGTTCAGTTGTAGACTGTCCCAATAGTATAGCACCCACTTTCCCCAGTACTGGTGCCAGTGCCCCACAAACTGCTACCCACTTCTCCCATACCAGCCTTTGAGCCATGCATTTATTTCTCTAATTTTATTTGCCCTATGCCAATTTGCACGTAAGATTATTACCTTTGAGGTCCTAAGTGTAAGGTCATCCATTTTGAACCAATGAAGTATAGATATGAGTATTTTTTAAATAGTGAAAAGCTAGGAATATTGGACATCTAAAAAGATTTAGCATTCCATGCACATTCATAAAATATAAGTAAACAAAAATCAAAAAGCTAACCTGTTATATGTTATAACCACAGGGATAGAATAAGAAGGGGAGGAAGTTCTGCAAATAATCACAGGATCATAGAAATTTATGGCATGGAAATAAGCCATTTGGCTCATCATGTTTTCTTCAGCCAATAAGGAACCATCCATCCTCTTCCCTCTTTCCGTCTCTTTGTCCATAGCCTAATAGGTTACAGGGCTTTAAGATCATGCCCAAGTACTTTGTAAATGTTTGAGGGCATCACCCTTTAAGACAGGAAATTCTAGATTCCCACCACCTTCTATGTGAAAAGAAAGTACCTTTGCATCCCCTCTAAACTTTCTAACTCTAACCATAGTTACAGACCCCTCAACCAACAGGAATAAGGACTTCCTTTCCACTCTATCTAGACCCCTCATAATTTGATACACTTCAATTAAGTCTCTGCTCAGCCTGTTCTGTTCCAAGGAAAACAACCTAAATTATCCAATCTTTTCTCCTAACTAGAAGTCTTCAGTCCAGGCATCTTCAGAGGTCTCCTCTCTACCGTTTCCAGTGCAGTCACATATTTGCTCTAGTGTGGTGACCAGAACTGCATGCAGTACTCCAGCTGTGGCCTAACTAGTGTTTTATACACTTCTAGCACAACCTCAGCTAATAAAAGCAAGTATCCCATATGCCTTCTTGGCAACTTAGCTATGTGTTCAGTCATCCCTGGGGATTTGTGGACATACATTCCAAGATCCCTCAGTTTTTCTACACATCTGAGTATCCAGCCATTTGTTGTGTATTTGCTTGTCTTGTTAGCCTTCTTCAAATGCATTACCTCTCATTCTCCACATTGAACTTGATTTACCACTGTTCCACCCACCTGACTAGTTGGTAGATATCTTCCTACAGTAGACAGTTTCTTCTTCATTATCAACAAGGCCAATTTCCGTATTGTCTGCAAACTGTTTAATCTTATCTCCTGCCTTTAATCCAAAACATTGATATTATCACAAAAAGTAAGTGACTCAGTACTCAGCCCTGTGGAACCCCAATGGAAACAGCATTCAAGTCACAAAAACATTGACTGATCATTACCTTTTGCTCCCTGCCTCTGAGCCAATTTTGGATCCAACTTGCCAATTTGCCTCCGATCTTATGGACTTTTACTTTTGTGACCAATCTGCCAGGTGAGACCATTTAAGCTACACTAAATACACTACCCTCATTGACACTCCTTGCTATCTCATCAAAATCTCAATTATGTTCATCCAACATGACTTACCAATTGAATTTAAATTCTACCATGGTGGGATTTGAAACAATGCCCACAAACTATTAATTAGGAACATCTGGAATCTTAGTCCTGTGACATTACCACTCCAACACTGTCTCCCCAACATTCAATGACTGTTTATGTTAGTATCCAGTATTGTACTCAAGATTCTGTGGGACATGCCTGAACTTGCAGGCTCAGGCCCTCCTTTCTATGCATTGCAAAGGGCATTTTCTGAGATCACTCTCATTGGGAATAACTGAAATGCTGCAGGCGAACTGAAAGCCCTATAAGGCCAGCAAACAATGAGTTGGACACACATTTGGGCAGTACCAACATCACCCCTTAGGTTGCTCATTTACTTACTTTGATTGACTGTTACCACCATCTCCACCCATTTTTCAAGTGCAGCCGCGTACACACCTCTCAGTGCTTTCAGCCCAGGACTGCTGCACAAGAGACAAGGCCCCGAAAGGCAAGAAAACTGCAGCCCTCCAGTTTAATGAAGCATCCTTCAAGCAACTTTTGGATGCAGTGGTGGCCCACCGTGATGTCCTCTGCCCCTGCTCTGGCCACAGGAGGAGCAGCAACATCACTAATACAGCATGGGAGGCGGTGGCAACGTCAATGCCCTGCAAAAGAGGGCAGCCACCCAGTGCCACAACAGGATAAATGGTCTCATCCATTCTGTCAGGCTAAGTCACTTTTCTCATCACTCTCAACACACAAACCCATCACACATCCACAGGGATCTCACAGCTCAAGGGATAACACACTAAATCTCACAAACACCCTCACATCTCCATCAGGCTCATATCCTCTGGAGCTCGTGTCCTCATCCCACCCGTGTCTCCGCTCACCACACAAACATTCCATGCAGTACTTTCAGGAGAATGCTATTGTGCTGACTGGTGAGGATGTGGAGCGTGCCTGCGGCTTCAATGAGGTCGCCGGCAAACACCCACAAGGATCCTGCACCGCATTATCCCTCTCTCAATGCAAATATGAGTGCTCGATCTCCAACTTTTGACTCTGCTGCCATGCACTAATTATTTTTATTTTGGTTCACAGGGAGCTCTGCTGAGTGACCAAAGCCCTCAGCCAGCCTGTCCCTCAGCTCCATCCATGTCCTCACCTTCAGCCAAGAGGCCACCTCCTCCATTGAAGAGCTGGAAATAAGCAGCCTGGAAGACCCATCACAGCACTTACCCACACCCTCCTCCAGCCCAGAAACACACACATTGGTGGGACCTAGATCTAGAGCAGGCTCAGGTTCACAATCTGGTGGTCATCGCATGGACACGTATCTGCAACAGGAGGAGGCAGGTTCAGCCGAGCTCCCCGGCACTCGGAAGATTGCTGGGGAAGAGGCATCTGTCAGGTCTGGGTCAGATACCAAGCCTCTGGATTTGGCCTTCCAACTCATCCTGGAGAGTCAGCAGAAGCTGGGGAACATTACGCAGAGCTGGTGGATGCCCTCCACAGGCACACGAGTGCAGACCTGCACTCCAGTGCTGGAGCCAGGGGTGAGGTCCTGCAGTGGCAAAGCAAGAGGAAAATGAAGCACCTCACCATCCCCTCAGGTGCTCCTTCTCATCAAGGAGTCAGGCCAGGGCCCTTGGACACTCGAATGGAGGAGGAGCACGAGATAGACACCCCTGGGTCATCCACTGAGGAATTTCCAGAGGCTGTCTGCTCCCTCTAAGTGCCCTTTGCCTGTGACCCCTTTAATCTCGTCCTCTGTCACCGCAGAGGGAACAACTGGCCCACAGGAGTTCAGCTAAAGCAAATTGGCGCCTCTAAGGCCTTGGCTCTCCAGAGGAACCACGTCAAAGGCATCAGAAGTAACAGGGCCAACCATTGCACAGGCTGTCTCCACCGCTGCTGCGCATGTCAGGGCAGCATCTAGAAGATTAAGGCGTTCAAAAGTTAAGACATTCTTATCACAGTTGGTTGAATGGGTAAGCACATTTTGTCACTTTACAATCTGGAAATATATTCACTTTCACTGAATAAAGTATAATGGTGTCTTTGAGCTTCACTGACAGGCTTCGCGTGTTCTGCCACTGCATCCCCCATCACTAGCATGCAGCCAGCTCACAAGTGATTTTGGAGGGTGACGTGTGTGTGTGTGGCAGGTCTTTCGGAGGCTCAGACAAGCACTCTCCCATGCATGTGGATCCTTCCCCATCACACTCATATCAATGTCCTGACCATTTTCAAGGCTGCCTGCTGCAGTTCACTTCCTGTTGATCATCTGGGCTGAACTGCATCTCCGCCCACCCATTGATCACACTCCCTTGCAGCAAGTGATCTTGCTCATCACGACTCTCTTTTCACTTTCGATTTAGCCAGCACAGTAGCGCTACAGTTTTTCTTTCACTCTCCCGTCCTTTCCCCCATCACTGTCCACCTCTCTGGCATCACCTTCCACCTCCCCTCCATGACCCACCAGCCACAGCCCTTTCCTTTCAGGGATGTCCAAACGTGCACGTTCCCTTCCTTAGCGACAATCCCACCCCCATCCACATTAGCCTCCCCAACCTCCTCCTTCCCACCCTCCGGGTTTGTATCTGCTTTCGCGTCCCCACCAACCACCCTCCCCCTCCCAACCTCAGCCACCAGCAGAACCTCAACGGTGGCTTTCCACCTTCTGTGAGCTGCTTTGTGGTGGAGCCATGTCCATGAGAATCCATCCAGCTTGCCATGGATGTTCCTTCAGTGTGCCACTAGTGTCCGGCTCCAGCATTTTCTGCTCCTCAGATGTCATGTTTGACAAACCTACTGGAGTTTTTTGAGGACATAACTGGCAGAGTAGATAAGGGAGAGCCAGTCGATATGGTGTATTTGGATACCATTGAACTCTCACCCTTCCACCCTACCACCTCACTCTTCAGTTATTCTCACCAATTCCTCGTACCACCCCCACACTCATTTCGCTCCCCAGAAGGCAGTCATGGACTCATCACAGCACCCCCCCCCCCCCCCCCCCACCCATTGCACATTTGCCTGGACATCACCCCTTCCCCCCTTAGAACTCCTTCTCCCCTTGGAACTCCTTAAGCTCTGCCCCTGGACTCACCTCCATCCCCCCCACCCTTTAATCTTTCCCCCTTCCTGACTCCTCCAAACACCCTTACTTCTTCCACCACCCTTACTTTTTGCCCTCTCCGGACTCCTTCCTCAACCCTTACTGCCTACTCCACCCTTTCTCCTTCCCCCTCCCTGACTCCTTCAGACACCCTTACTCCTTCCCCCTCCTGGACTCTTTACCCTCTTTGCACTCCATCCTCCCACCCCGGAGTCCTTTACACCTTTCACCCCCCACCTTACATCTACCCCCCCAGCTGCCGTCTTCTCCCATTAACCCTCCCTCCCTTCTGGACCTTCTCTGCTCCCAACCTCACCCCCCGACACCTTCGTCTGTCGTCCCAATCTCACCCCCCACCCCGATACCTTTGTTCCCCCTCCCAACCTCATCCTCCCCCAGCAGAACCTCAACGGTGACTTTCCACCTTCCCTGAGCTGCTTTGTGGTGGAGCCATGCCCATGAGAATCCATCCAGCTTGCCATGGATGTTCCTCCAGTGTGCCATTGCTGTTGGGCTCCAGCATCTTCTGCTCCTCGGATGTCCGGATGTCATGTCTGACAAACCTACTGGAGTTTTTTGAGAATGTAACTAGCAGAATAGATAAGGGAGAACCAGTGGATGTGGTGTATTTGGATTTTCAGAAAGCTTTTGATAAAGTCCCACATAAGAGGTTAGAGTGCAAAATTAAAGCACATGGGATTGGGGGTAACATATTGGCATGGATTGAGAATTGGTTAGCAGACAGGAAACAGAGAGTAGGAATAAATGGCTCTTTTTCGGAATGGCAGGCAGTGACTAGTGGGGTTCCACAGGATCAGTGCCCCAGCTATTCACAATATATATATCAATGATTTGGATCAGGGAACCAAATGTAATATTCCCAAGTTTGCTGACAGCACAAAACTAGGTGGGAATGTGAGTAATGAGGAGGATATTAAGAGGCTTCCAGGTGATTTAAACAAGTTGAGTGAGTGGGTAAATACATAGCAGATGCAGTATAACGTGGATAAGTTTGAAGTTATCCACTTGGGTAGGGAAACCAGAGTGGCAGAGTATTATTTAAATGGTGATAGATTGGGAAATGTTGATGTACAAAGGACCTGGGTGTCCTTGTACACCGATCACTGAAAGCAAGCATGCAGATGCAGCAAGCAGTTCAGAAGGTAAATGGCATGTTAGCCTTCATTGCAAGAGGACTTTAGTACAGGAGCAAGGATGTCTTACTGCAGCTGTACAGGGCCTTGGTGAGAGCACACCTGGAGTATTGTGTGAAGTTTTGGTCTCCTTACCTAAGAAAGGATATACTTACCATTGAGGGAGTGCAACGAAGGTTCACCAGATTCCTGGGATGGCAAGATTGTTTTATGAGGAGAGATTGGGCTGACTAGACCTGTACTCACTGAAGTTTAGAAGGGGATTTCACTGAAACATATAGAATCCTGACAGGGCTGGAGGGCTGGACAGACTGGGTGCAGGGATGATGTTTCTTCTGGCCAGGGTGGGGGGGCTGCGGGTGCTGTCTAGAACAAGGGAGTCACAATCTCAGGATACGGAGTAGGCCATTTAGGGCTGAAATGAGGAGAAACTTCTTCGCTCAGTAGGTGGTGAACCTGTGGAATTCTCTACCAGAGAGGGCTGTGGAGGCCAAGTCACTGTATTTAAGAAGGAACTAGATAGATTGCTAGACTCTAAAGGTGTCAAGGAGTATGAGGAAAGAACAGGAGTGTGGTGTTGAGATAGAGGATCAGCCATGATCATATTGAATGGTGGAGCAGGCTCGAAGGGCCGACTGACCTATTCGTGCTTCTATTTTCTACGTTTCTCTGTGAGCAAGGCCCTGGCAGTAAGTCCCGGCTTCTGCACGTCACACTTGTTAAGACGAGTTTTGCATCTGCATGTTTTCCCACTGATATGGGAAGACGATACAGCGTCAGGGGATGATTACGGCGGGCTGGCCTTATAATGATATGCAAATGTATTACAATGAGGTTCCCAATGTCCGACAGCGGGAAATGCAGCCCGTCAGTGACGGGCAGAGCAGACAATTGCAAACTGGTTTCATGATGTCGTGAAACCAGTTTTTGGCCTTCTCGCCATATTGACCGCTCACGCTGCCGAACACACCTGATGCAGTCAGCATGGATATTTCTGCCTTTTGTCTAACACAGAGTCTTCCTCTTTCTGTTCTAAACATCATTCCTAGATTAGTTTCAGAGGACTTCCCACTTGTTGTCTGTAAACCAATTCAGAGTAAAACCAGTGGACTCGTTGACTGAGTCTCTGGTAGTGAACACAAGAAAATCTAGTCCTTTGTCCCAGTCATGGGAATAAAGGTGGCATAGTAGCAATATCACCAGACTAGTAATCCAGAGGTCCAGGCTAATGCTTTGGGGATACAGGTTTGAATCCGACCACAGCTGCTGGTGGAATTTAAATTCAGTTAATAAATTTGGAATATAAAAAGCTAGTCTCAGTAATAGTGACCATGAAACCATTGCTGGTTGTCATAAAAACCCATCTCGTTCACCAATATCCTTTAGGAAAGGAAATATGCTGTCCTCATCTGGTCTGGTAGACTCCAGACTGACAGCAATGTGGTTAACTCTTAAATGCGCCCTGAAATGGCCTAACAAGCCACTCAATTGTAACAAACCATTACAAAGCAAACAAAAAGGAATGAAATTGGGCACATCATTCAGCGGTGACCCAAGCACCAGAAATGACAATGGCAAACCCAGCCCTGTTGTCCTTACAAAGTCCTCTTAGTTAACAGCTAGGGGCTTGTGCGAAAATTGGGAGAGCTGTCCCACTGATGTAGTCATGCTCAAGGAATCATATCTTATAGACAATGCCCTGGCATCAACATCGCCATCCCTGGCTAAGTTCAGACCCACCAGAGGTGGCGGCCACAGTGGTATACAGTCAGGAGGGAGTTGCCCTCGGAGTCCTCAACATCGACTCTGGACACCATTAAGTCTCATGGCATCAGATCAAAGATAGGCAAGGAAGCCTCCTGCGGATTAGCACGTTACGCCCTCCCTCAGCTGATGAATCAGTACTCCTCCATGTTGAACACTACTTGAAGAAAGCACTGAAGCTGGCAACGGCATCTCTGGTACTTCAATGTCCATCATCTGGGGTGGCTCGGTTGCACCACTACTGACCGAGCTGGCCAATTCTTAAAGGACATAGCTGCTAGACTGGGTTTGTGACCACTGATGAAGAGACCAACAAGAGGGCAAAGCTTGACCTCACCCTCACCAATCTGCGCAGATTCATCTGTCCATGACAGTATTGGTAGGAATGACTACTGCACAGTCCTTGTGGAGACAAAGTCCCATCTTCACTGTAAAGAAAATATCATTTTTTTCCTAATAGCCAGAATGTTACGTCCCGCAGGCAGGCGCGTGCCCAAGCTGAATGGGTGTAAAATCATGCAAGATGATATTGGGCAAGCATCCCACAATTAAGCAGGCAATTAAGCTCACTAGCAGCTCAACTGCAAGCGATTTTTTGTGGCCCATCCAACCTTATAGTTGGCAGATGGACCAATTGGCCAGGCAGGCTTTATATTTTTGATGAAACCTCATTCAAGGGCAGGATGAAATCCCCGTTAGGATTTAAAATAAAAAAAATCTGAGGACTGTTATTTTTATGAAGCATGTTTTCAGGTGCTTGATTGTGCTGCATGGACATTTTTTGCAGCACTTCTGTGCTTTCTTTTGCTATTTGGAGTCTGCAGCTCCCTGAGGCATCTGTGCCTTCAGGGAACTGAGTGGAAGCGCTCACCAGTGCCCATGGTGATGTCAGCGCCCACCCTCTTCCCACCCACACTGGCATTGCTGAGCCTTTCTTAGGGCACGTTTTACGCTGGTTGGCCAATTAGCAGCCAGCCAGCATGAAACTGCAGTCAGAGGTATATTGCGGTCATGGGACAGTTTCCCGTCCGCTCCCAGGCCCACCAGTTGCACGTGCCCAATAAGTGCAAAATTCAGACCAATAGTACTGTGGGATACTGAAGCAAGTTTATGGGGGCTGTGTGTGTATGTTTGTGTGTGTGACTAATTTAATTAAACTAAAGACACTCAGACTGAAAGGTTCAAATCATCAAAGAGATTAGGTGTAAAAGCAGGCAGTTTGAAATGGAGATGGGTGAGCTAAGAAGAGGTCCCAGTAAATACAGTACGAATGGGAATTTGCATTAGGAGATAAGTGAGAAGTGAATGTTAGCTGTTTGAATTTCAAAGGGACATGACTAGATGTTTTACAATTGGCAAAATCGTAGATATATAAGGCAAAGTTATTAAGTTTATTTTTCTCGAAAGTGCTGGCTATAATGATAACATGAAAGATTTTTATATTCTGAGAAAAGTAACTTCCAAAGAAAGGTTAAAACAATGGGTTTAGAGATCAAAGGGCAAGAAATATATTTAAGGAAAGATTGAAAGCTGTATGGGGTGGGAGTGGCCATGTGAGAACTTGAAAAATGGACTGTGTAAAACAGATGTGTGAAAGTAGCCTCTAGCTACCCCAGAAGTGCCTGCTTGTTCCAGAGAGCAAGGTTTTGTTAAAAGCCTTGGAATTCCATTGTCGAGTGAGAGGAGAGATACACTGTGAAATACCACCCTTGTAGCAACAGTGGGTACTTTGTGGTAATATTGCTGGATGTTTTGTAGATTAAGAATATATTTGGACTGTTGCCTGGAAAAGGGTGTTTATTTGGGAGTCTAGTTAAGAAGAAATCTTTTGGGAACGGTGGGAAGACTAAATTTAACTGTGTAACTGTAATCTTGTGTTTCTTTTTTAGTTAATAACTGTTTAATTGAATGTTTGAATTCTCCAAAGGTGGTAGTGCACTCTTTACTTCTGACTTCAGTGCACATACCTTCTCATAATAAATACAATTGCAAAATGGTTGTGATAGCCAAGTTTCCACATGACAATTACCACCTGCCATATCATAACATCACATTGAAGATACTGAAAGGTGGGTGCCTTTCCCTTTAAATAACACCAATGCAAGGTCCACCTTGAAGCTTCATGTTTCTTGTTTGCAGAGTGAACATTTGTTGACCAAATTTTGGATCCTGGCTTTATATCAGTTGGTTTGGTTGTGTGACATCAGGGTAGGGCCTATTCAAAGTCTTCTGGTGTTTGCAGGTGTTGCATCTGCATATGCCATTTTCCAATGTAGCAATGCCTCACCAACCGTGCAGAAAACAACCAACTCCTCTGGGAAGTGGTGCGGTGCCACAGCTTGAATTTCTAGCCTATGAAAACAGATTGCAAAATGTTCTACAGGTATTTAAAAAGAAATAAATTGGTGGAAGTAAAGATATTTCAGACTTGGAGAAATTATGAAATGAGATAAGGAAATGGGAGGGATATTGAACAATACTTTCGATCTGACTTCAAGTTAGAGAGCAAAAGAAATCATTCCAGGAGTAGTGGGGAATAAAGGGCCTAGTAAAATGAGGAACTTAAAAGAAATTAGTCTTGCTGAAAAGAGAGGCATGTTGCCGAAGCCTTTTGTCCCTTATGGTGACTGAATCAACAAAATTCAGAACTAAATATTCCCCAGGCTCCTTGACTTTCAGAAAAGATAGGCAAAATGGAAAAGGAGAAAGGGTAGCCTTGATAATAAAGGATGGGATGAAGACAGTAGAGAGGGGCATCAGGACAAACACAAGAATGCTATTGCAACAATTTATACTACAGGAGAAAAGGATGCTTATTTGTTGGCAATTTGACTCTGATTGGCTGAGCCGTTGCCATGGAGAAAGGAATGGGGAACTAAAGGCTCCCCAAGTTCTGGAGTAATTCAAAAAAGGCACAAGGCTTGAACATATTCCTTTTGTTTGCAGAGAATGTGTTGCTTCTAACAAGTGTAAATGAGTCACATTATAAGCTCAACTGATTAACTTAAATTAGTTGTTCGTGTAGTTATTAGCACACTCAGGATGGTTCAGCAGGTGCTGCCCAGTCGCGTTATCACATCACACAGAAGACACTTTGTTTTGGGTTTATTTAATAAACTAAAGTTAAATTTACCAGCTGCCACGGTGGCATTTGAACTCCTGTTTCTGGTACAGGCTGCAGAATTACTAGTTCGGTAACCACAGTGCTACCATTCCCACCTAATGGGATACCATTGTTACATGCAACCCTAATTTCCTGATTCATACGCCTTCCAATATTACAAACGCTGTTGTTAGGACACCTATAAACTACTCTCACTGTGCCCTGCCCCTTGTTTTTCTTGACTCTGCTCATACTGATTCTCATCTTGATTTTCTGAGTTAAGCTCCTTTCTATTGTCTTCATCCCATCCTTTATTATCAAGACTACCTTTTCTCCTTTTCCATTTTGCCTATCTTTTCTGAAAGTCAAAGAGCCTGGGAAATATTTAGTTCTGAATTTTGCTGACTCAGTCACCATAATGGTTATTAGGTCAAACTGATTTATTTATGTCTGTTTCTATTGTGAATGCTTTGCACATTCAGCTTAACGTCTTCACCTTTAACTTTTTATATTTCCTCTGATGCCATCTTACTCTATAATGCCCTATTACCTTTGTTAAACTCTCTGTTTCTCTTATCCATGCTGCTTATTTTTACCCAAATCATTAATCTGCTCTACAACCTTGACAGTTCTCTTACTACTTCTAAAGCTACAAGTATTTGAGAAAAACATGGCCACCTCATCAAAGGCACTTTCAAACCCTGCTAAGAACAATTTCTGCATATATAGCAAAATGAGCCATCATCATCATTTTGCTCAGAAGTCATACTATGGGCGGAATCATCCCAGATTTGCGTTAAGTGTGGTAGCAGGCAGGAAAAAGAACATTTTACTCACTAGCCTCAATGGCGAATTTTCATGCCGTGTCATCTCAATCCCGCTTCATTAATCATGCATTCCTGGGAAACAGACCATTTTAATGGCAGGCGGGCTCTCATTCTCCTGCCACGCCGTCACCTCGCTGCTTCCTCGTGTCAGGCGCCATATGTAAAATGCAGCTACACGCACAACTCTTAGTGCTTCCAGCCCAGGACTGCTGCACGGATAAAGAAGAAGACTGCAGCCCCCCAAAATCAGTGATGCATCCCTGGGACGACTTCTGGACACAGGTGGAGCCTGTCACGATGTCCTCTGCCCCAGCTCTGGCCGCAGGAGGCCCATCAGTGTCACCAGTCCAGCATGGGAGGCTGTGGCAGAGGTGGTCAGTGACAGCTGCACAGAAGAGGTCTGAATGATCTCATCCGTGCCACCAGGGTAAGGCAGCCATCTCATCACTCCAAACTCTCACATTTCACAAGGTCATCGCATATTCACCTCATTCACTGCCAGCTCAAGAGGTATCACCACTCACTCTCTCACATACACCCTCAAATCTCCATCTGGCCTCATCTCTTCTGGAGACTACCTCCTCAGCCCTCATCTTTTGAGGCCACTTGCACAGCTCAACATGTGACCCAACACAAACCCTGGGACAGCCTCCTTCCCCAGTAATGCCCGAGCCCTGCAGCCTCTTTCCTTGCCTGGGGCCACTTTTCTCCCTTCCCCAAGAAAGCCACAGCCCAGCAGCCATTGAAAAGCCACCCCTGCCTAATGGTTGGTCTCATAAGTAGAGAGCTGCCCATGACCCCCCAAAAAGTGATGTTGTGCTGCCTGCGAGGCCTGGGGCTGATGACCGCAAGTGATGCCCAAAGCAAGGTAGACAAACGAGCTTCAAAGTGGAGACTTCCTCCCCGAGTGAAGTGCTGCTCGCAAGTGCACGTCATTTATGTTCAGTCAGGAAACATGTCAGCATGCAATCACACCAACATGCTTGGGTGATCCAGCATGGGTGGAAGATTCTGGCGAGCTGAGCTTATAATGATATGCAGGTGTATTACAATGAAGTTCCCGACGTGCGGCTGCAGAAAACGTGGCCCGCCATTGACAGGCGGTGCTGAAAATAGCAAACTGCTTTCATAATGTCATGAAACTGATTTTTGGCCTTCCCGTCACATTGTCCACTCACATCTGCCATGATGCCTGGCGGCAGTGGGCTCGAAAAGTTCTGCCCTATGGTTATGTACGTTGGCTTCTTCTCATCGCCATAGTTTGCCTTTGTACCAGTGTGTGCTGTTCGAATTCTTCAAACTAGTATTTCTGCCTCTTTTTAAGGAACAGGAAAACATGTGTATTCAGTTAGGAGCTTCCTGGGACTGAGGTAGCCCTCATATCATGGCAGTGACGGTACTGCACCCTTTGTGTTTTTATCAGATTTGCTGTAACACATATCTATGTCATGATACTAGATGCCAATAGTGGATTTCCTCACTTAATCCACCATCTGCAGCACACTATCTGACATGTTCCCCAATGTCTGTTACATCCATTTGAAGCTCTTCAAATATTTTTCTTTTAAAGCTAGCACCTATGAAATCTAATCATCAATGTCAAATTTCTTACCTTCCATTAACAGCTGCACCTGCTCACTTAGGTATGCTTTGCATCGTCCATTGCATTTCTTTCTAGAGGTTATAATGGGCAGTTGGCAGAGTTCATATATAACCTTTTGTAGAAGGAATGATATCAGAGCTTCATGATAAGGTGTGTACAACAGCATAAGAAAGTAGTGAAGCAGATGTTCACCACAGCTGACAGTTGCCCTTCTACTTCTCCATTTCTGATAGTTGGAAGAAGATGGAGGTTTTGGGAATCTAGGAACATAGGAACAGGGGTAGGCCATCTGGCCCGTCAAGCCTGCTCCGCCATTCAATTAGACCATGGCTGATCATATTCCTCAATGCCACTTTCCTGTGCTATCTCCATATCGCTTGATATCATTAATATCTGGAAATCTACCAATTTCTATCTTGAACATGCTCAATGATTGAGCTTTCACGACCCTTTGACGTAGAGAATTCCAAAGATGCACCACCATCTGAGTGGAGAAATTCCTCCTCAACTCAGTCTTAAATGGCCTGCTCCTAATTCTGAAACTGTGTCCCCCTGCTTTTAGACTCACCAGCCAGGAGAAACTTCCTACCTACTTTTACTCATCATACCCTATAGGAATTTTGTAAATTTCAATGAGATTATCTCTCATTTTTCAAAACTCTGGAGAACACAGGCCCAATTTCCTCAGTCTCCCCTCATAAGACATTCCTGACACCCCAGGGATTAGTCTGGTGAATCTCTCATGCACTGTCTCTACGACAAGTACATCTCTCATTAGATAAATAAGGAGACTAAAACTGTACACAATGCTCCAGGTGCAGTCTTGCTAAGACTCTAGACAGTTGCAGCAGGACACCTTTACTCTTGTACTCAAATCTCCTGGTGATGAAGGCCAAAACACTATCTGCCTCCCTAATTGCTTGCTGCACCTGCATGCTAGCTTTTAGTGACCAATGATCAAGAACACCCAGGTGCCTTTGGACAACAACACTTCCTAACCTCTCAGCATTTAATAAATACTATGCCTTTCTGTCTTTTTTTTTTATCAAAATGGATAACTTCACACTTATTCACATTATATTCCATCTACCATGTTCTTGCTCATTCACTCAGTGTGTCCAAGTCCCCTTGAAGCCTTCTTGCATCCTCCTCACAACTTACATTCCCACCTAATTTTGTGCCATCAGCAAATTTGGGAATGTCACATTTGGTCACATCCAAATCATTTATACACATTGTGAACAGCTATGGCCCCAGCAATGATCCTTTGTAGTACTCCACTAGTAATAGGCTGTCAAACTGAGAATGGCCCATTTATTTCTACTCTCTGTATTCTGTCTGTTAACAATTTCTCAATCCATTTCAGTATATTACCCCCAATCCTGTGTGCTCTAATTTTATTCACTAACCTCCTGTGTGGGACCTTGTCAAAGGCCTTCTGAAGATCCAAATACACTACATCGACTGGTTCTTCCATATCTATGTTACCAGTAACATCCTCAAAAAAATTCCAACAGGTTTGTCAAACATGATTTCCCTTTCATAAATCCATGTTGACTCTACTCAATCATATCATAATTTTCTAAGTGACTAGTTATCACATCCTGGGGTTATATTTGCTACTTTCCAGTCTGTAGGAATCTTTCCAGAATCTATAGAATTTTGAAAGAGAGCCACCAATGCTTCCACTATCTCTCGTCACCTCCTTCAATACTCTGGGATGTAGCTCCTCAGATCCAGGGGAATTATCAACGTTCAAACCAACTAATTTTTCGAGTACTACCTCATTGTTCATACTAATTTCTTTCAATTCTTCATTTTCAGAAACCTCTTGGTTCCCTAGTATTTCTGGGAGATTTTCTGTACCTTCCTTCATGAAGAAGGTAATTGTTTAGTTTCTCTGCAATTTCATTTTTCTCCATGATAAATTCTCCTGTCTCTATCTGTATTGGATTCACATTTTTCCTTGCTAATCTTTTCCTTTTCACATATCTAAAGAAGCTTTTAAAGTCCACCTTTACGGGCAGCATTTTCTTCATAAGACAATCCTGCCACCCCAGGGATTAGTCTGGTGAATCTCTGGTGCACTCTCTCTGCATCTCTCCTTAGATAAGGAGACGAAAACTGTACACAATACTCCAGGTGTGGTTCGGGGGTTGTGCAAGTGCGGGCACGGGCTGGCGGATTTACTATCGGCGCCAATTGGGGACGCGCCGCCATTTTACTGCCTGAAAATGCTGTGTGCTCCATGCGTGCGGTGGGGGTTGGGGAGGGGGGGGGGGGGGGGGGGGTGGATTCCCTGAGCCGGGAGTGCACTGTCTCGCACATGCACGCAAAAAAGCGCACAGATCTCCCTGAGGCAAAGTGCTGCCTCAGGGAACTTGGCTCAAGTTTGAAAACTTAATTAAAGGGAGAAAAAAATATTCCTGACATGTCCCCTCATGTGACACTGGCACATGAGCAGGGACATGTCAATTACTTTTATTTAAAAATTTTATATACATTTTAAATCCCTCATGAAACCTCATCCCACCTGTGGATGAGATTTCATGTTTTTTCTGAAGGCCGCCTGGGCTCCACGCCTGCCCGCCAACCTTAAGGTTGGACGGGCAAGTCCATTAATTGGGTGAATTACTTTTTTAAAGGCCTTAAATGGCTGTTGACAGTTTGGTGGGCACACAGCTGACTTGGCTGTGTGCCTGCCGAACTGAAAATCTAAATGACGCTCAGTGACGTCAGGACGCACACCCAACATCACCACGCGTCATTTTATGTGTCGGCGAGTGAGCCGCGCCCCCCGTTTACCGACAGGAAAACGCCGCCCTATGTTTCAAATGCTTGTCCTACGTCAACTCTTTCTTCGTCAGTTTCTTGGTCCTCCTTTGCTGGATTCTAAATTGTTCCCAATCTTTGAGCGTTCCACTTTTTTGGGAAACCTTTCAGCCACACCCTTTGATCTAATGCAATCTTTAACTTCTTTTGTTTGCCATGGTTGATTCACTTTTCCTGTTGGGTTTTTGTGTTGTAGAGGAATGTTTATTTGTTGTAGATCATGTAACTTTCTTTAAATACCAGCCATTGCTGGTCTACCATCAAATTATTTAGTGCATTTTTCCAATCCCCATAGCCATCTTGTCCCTCATACTTTCATAGTTTCCTTTGTTCAGACTTAAGACCCTAGTTTCAGAATGAACTCTACCACTTTGAAACTTAATGTAAAATGCTATCTAAAATAGTCTGATCCATAGTTTATTCTTCAATATACTGCTCCAGAAACCCATCTTGTACACACTCCAGGAATTCATTCTCCACAGCATTAGTGCTAATTATGTTTATCCAATCTACTTGTAAATTGAAGTCGCCCATTATTACTGTATTACCCATGTTACATGTAGCTCTAATTTCCTGATTTATACTGTGCCCAAAATTACCACTACAATTTGGTGGCCTATAAACAACTCCCACCAATGTTTGCTGCCCCTTGCTGTTTCTTAGCTTCACCCAAATTGACTCTACATCTTGACCCTTTGATCAAGATACCTCTTTCAATAATGAACTGATCCCGTCCCTTATTAACAGCATTACAGCACCTTCTTTTTCTTTTTGCCTATCCCTCCTAAATGACAAATATCCTTGAATATTCAGTTCCTAGTTTCAGTCACCCTGTAATCATGCCTCCATAATAGCAATTAAATCATAACCATTTATCTCTATATGTACCTTCAAATCATCTACCTTGTGGCAAATGTTGCCTGCATTCAGATAGAGTGCCCTTAACTTTGTTTTTTTAACATTATTCCGCATTCTGATCATGTTTTATGATGGCCTTCATTTCATCAGCCTTCTAATTTTGCTTACAACTTTTCTACTTCTCTACTTTTCTACTTTACTACTCCTGATACCAGATTTTCTTCCCTGAGTTTCCTTTCAAGTTCCCATCCCCCTGTCAATCTAAATTAAATCTCCCCAACAGCACCAGCAAATCTCCCTGCAAGGATGTTAGTCTGGGTCCTGCATAGGTGCAACCCGGCCATCTTGAAAAGGTCCCATTTACCCCAGAACCAGTCCCAATGTCTCATAAATCTGATGGCCTCCCTCCCACAATGATTCTCCAGCCAAGGGTTCAATCGCTCAATCTTCCTCTTCCTAGGATCACTAGCATGTGACACTGGGAGGAATCCTGAGATTACTGTGTTTGAGTATTTATTTCCTAACTTGAATCTGCCACCTTTTGAAGTTCTCTGACTTGTCAAATGGACTGTTGTGTTCTTGAAAAAGAGGATACAAAAACATTCCAGTAATAGTTGTAAATCGGGAGGTGGAGGAGAAATAGGAACTTGGTGAAATTACAATTATGAGGGAAGCAGTACTGAGCAAACTGATGGAGCTGCAAGTTGACAAGTTTTTGGGTTCAGATGGGCTTCATCCTAAGGTCTTAAAAGAAATGGCTGATGAGGTAGTAGATGTATTGGTGCTAATTTTCCAAAATTCCCTAGATTCTGGAAAGGTTCCATCAAACTAGAAAGTAACAAGTACAACCCCTCTATTCAGGAAGGGAATGAGGCAGAAAACAGGAAACTGTAGGCGAGTTAGCTTAACGTCTGTTGTGGGGAAGGTGTTGGAACCGATCATTAAAGAGATTATAGCTGGGCACTTTGAAAAACTCAAGGTAATCGGGATCAGTCAGCATGGTTTTATGAAAGGGAAATCATGTTTAACCAATTTATTAGAGTACTTTGAAGGAGTAACATGTGCGGCGGATAGAGGGAAGCCTGTAGGCATACTGTACTTGGATTTCCAGAAAGCATTTAATAAGATGCCAAATCAAAGGTTATTGCAGAAAATGAAAGCTTATGGTGTAGGGGGTAACATATTAGCCTGGATAGAAGATTGGCTGGATGGCAGAAAACAGAGAGTATGCATCAAATGGGTCTTTGTCAGATTGGCAGAATGTGACAAGTGGAGTCCCACAGGGGTCTGTGCTGGGGCCTCAACTTTTTAGAATTTACATCAATCACTTAAATGAGCAGAGCGAAGACCTGGTAGCTAAATCTGCAGATGACACAAAGACAGGCAGGAAAGTATGTTGTGAAGAAGATATAAGGGGGTGAATTTTCCCCATGTCGGGCAGGGCCGAGCAGGAGTGAGCACCGACCTGATCGCTGCCCACAATTGGGTCCGTGCCAATATTTTACGCTGGCAGGCCAATTAAGGCACGCCCAGTGTAATGCGCGACTCCCGAGGATAGCGGGAGTGAATGGGCGGTGGCAGGAATGCACTGACCGCCGGATCCAATGGTGACCCAGCGGCCAATTTAAATGCAGCGCAGGCAGACTTTGCAAGGCTGCTCACAATGGCAGGTAGAAGAGCTCACCAGAGGGCTTCTGGTGAGCAGGCCAGTCCAGAGGGTAGGCCAGTGGAGCAGTCTTTTGGATGAGCACCTAGCTGCCCTCCTGGAAGAGGAGGCAGCACGGCGGGAGGTCCTGCATCCAAGGGACAGGAGGCGGATGCCCCCCCACCTGACCAAACGTGCCTGGGAAGAGGAGGCCAAGAGCGTGAGCTCCCATGATGTGGTGCGACGCATGTGGGTCCAGTGCCGCAAGGGATTCAACGGCCTGCTGTGCTCGGGAAGGGTGAGTACCATGTTGGCTGAGGTCACAATGCAGGCGTTCCCCCCCAAGGTGCCCCCCCACCCCCCAGCACTTCAGTTACAGCACTGAATCCTTTACGGCATATTTAACTCGCTGAGTGGGTCAGCAGATATTGCCCATGCCTAGTTCACCCTGAGAGGGTAGTGCTGAGATCGGCTCTGCACCAACAGCATGTGTGACACTGACACCCAGATAATAGAATTGGGGGCAAACTCAAGGATCTGCACCTAGGCATAGTGCTGGAACTACAAAGTTTGTCAAAGTTAGGATGCTAACATGCTGGGAAGGGAGCTTCCAGGTGGCAGGGCACCAATCCATCTGTTGACCTTTGCGTTCCACATGCTTGTGCCTTTCTTGCTTTGCAAGGTTAGACTGTGCGCTGCCAAATGTGATGGAGGCAGCATTTGGACAATGGGGGATTCAGCCCTGACTTCTTTGTGTGTGTGCAGCAGCTGCGGGGTGACGAAGCACCAGGGCCCTGCAATGTCCCACTCTGGTTGGTTTGGCAGAGATGCGATGGGAATCCAGGTACAGGCTAGACTATTCAATGCTCTTCTCTCCTTTTCAGAAGAGTGCACACAATTCCGCCGAGTGAATGCTGACTGATAGATCACCAGGCCCAGTTGGCCATTTGAGCAGCAGACCATGGATCTGGAGAGGCGTCAAGTGCCCACGTCCACTGGTGGTGGTGAGGCTGGGGTGCCATGGGGAGGTATGTTTGCGAGCACTGAGATCACCATGTGTGTCCCAGTAGCCGTGGCACTATTGAATGTTCAGTGATTGAAGTTTGCAACATGGGTTGATCATTGATTATGGAAGGATGAGTGCATAATGATTCGGGGAAAGGCATGTACATTGACATTGTCGCCACTTTAACTAATCAAATATCCATGTTCTTCCTTTCAGCATCACTGGAGCAGGGCCAGGAGGGTGAGGCAGAGGAGCCACCTCTCACACCTGAGGGCCCTGAACATTTCGAATCACCAGCTTCACACCATCTCCGCCAGGCAGGGACCAGCACAGATACTAGCATCTTGGTAGGAATTAGATCATCGGCTAGTGTCTCAGGGCACGCGGTGAGGGCACTTCACACTCGCTTTAGGTGTGGGTGGAGACACAGAGTGCCCATGGCATCGGCAGTCGGAGTACTGCTGGGGACCAGGCACATGCTCGGTTGGTGTTTGATGATGTGCCTCTGGAGTCGTCCGTGGACTCGCAAACGCTGGATGTGCAGCAGGGTTATGCGTGAGGATCTGGTGGAGATACATGATGTGACGTGTGGCATAGTGCCCTTGCTGGAGGAGTCCACGTGGAGCATCACCGATGCAATGAGCTTCATGGCTGAGTGCCATGCTTCCTCCATAAAGAGAGTGGCGACTCTTGCGGAGAGGCTCCACCAGGAAACCAATCAGGGCCTCCTGGGGTTGTGCTCGGACCTGCAAGCCCTCACAGCTGCACTGACCACAGCTGGTCACTGCCAATGTGGGAGATGATTTGGACACCAAGTATCCCAGATCAGGGCCCATCCATCTATGATGAGCAGGGAGGTCTGAAGCGACCTCACTTCGGCACAGCAGCTGCCTGTCGTCTCTGCAGGCTCCTCTCAGAGCACTCCGGATGAGGGCAGCAGCTTCTCCGCCCCTCTGCCAGTGATTGTGGCATCCAATGAGGCTGCGGTGACTGAGAAGATGCCAGCTGTGGAACTGGCCGCTCCCTCCCAGGCGGGGCCATTAAAAGCTCCACAGGCCACAGGACAGCCGCCAAGGTCATCGAGGCCAACAAGACAGCACAGTGAGCAGGCTGTCTCAGATGCTACTGCCAGCGAGGGGGAAGCATCTAGACATAGCACCCATAAGCATAAATTTAAGGCACCTTAGGCACACCACAGTTTTCTCACTGGTGCTTTTATGTTGCCCCACTATTAGTAAATAACCACTTGGTGTGATATGCAACAACTTTTTTTTTTTGTTTCTGAACTTCATTTTGTTATATCATTAAATTTTGATATGTAAGCATGGCTCAGGGTGATTCCTTACTTCTGCAGGTGGACAGGAATCCATGATGAGGGAGTCGTTTGACATTGAGCTTTATTGACAAGGCTCTTAGTTCATGTTCCTATCCAGGCAGATTCTGCACTCAGGTATCAAGTATGGAGCCTGCAGCCCTGACGTGTGTTGGAGGTCTATCTGTGGTGGGCTAACTGAAGATTCGTTGGGTTAAAGCCTTCCGGTTGCCCCTGCCTCCTTGGAATATGCCCGGGTCAGCGTCTACCCCCTCAGCGTTCTCCTGTGCGTGCTCATCCTTGGGCTCACTACTGGACTCATCATGTGCAGCCGGAGCATCTGCATCCACATCCTCGTCCACTGCGTCGCCCCTTTCCAGCGCAAGAATGTGGAGAGAGCAGCATGCAACTATGATCAACGACCCCCTAGTATTGGAGTACACCCACTGAACAGTCCAGGCATCAGAAGTGGATCTTGAGAGGACCAATGGTTCTCTCTATCACAGCCCTTGTGGAGGCATGGCTCCTATTGTACCGTTGCTCAGCCTCTGTTCTTGGATGACAGGGAGGCGTCATAAGCCACCTTCTGAGGGGATAGCCCTTGTCTTCCAGCAGCCATCCATCCAGCCATACCGGAGCACTGAAGAGCCTCGGCACCTGAGAGTGTCTGAGTATGTAAGCGTCGTGGGAGCTGCCTGGGTACCTTGCACAGACTTGCAGAATCTGTATCTTGTGATCACACACTATCTGCACGTTCATGGAGTGGAATCCCTTCCTGTTGATGAAGCACCAGGCTCACCCAATGGCACCTTGATGGCCACATGTGTGCAGTCGATTGCACCCTGGGCGCAGGGAAAGCCAGCAATCGCTGCGAAGCCTCTGGCTCACTCTGTCTAGCTGGCCTCGTCCCCACGGTAGTGGAGGAAAGTCAATGCACGCCTGAACAGAGCGTCTGTCACCTGCTTGACACAAGTGTGGATAGCTGACTGGAAGACTCCGCAAAGATCACCCACCAACCCCTGGAAAGAGCCAGAGGGATAGAAGTTGAGGGCAGCCATGACCTTCAGCGGCACTGGCATACGGTGCCCACCCACACAGTTGGCACAGATCTCAGGGCCTATCATCTGACAGATGGAGGTGACTGTCTCCCTTGAGAGATGGAGCCTTCTTCAGCACTGCACCTCAGACATATTGAGGTTGCTGCTTCACCGCCTGTATACCCTGGCAGCAGGATAGTGGCTTCTTCTGTAGCCCCTTCTACCTTGGATTTCCTGTTGGCCCTGCGCCCCTTGTACCTGCACCTCTCCTCCCAAAGGTGGCTCCACTGGAAGCTGAATGTGCACTTCTGGCCTCCTCCCCCTTCTGGCCCTCCCTTCCTCCTCAGAGGAGGAGCCTCCAGTGGATAGCACAACTCTCATTCCCAGGCTAAGGGAAGGATTCCTGAAACCTGCAAGCCCCAAAAATGAGTCCTGGCCTGAAGGCTGTTACTCCTGTCCAAGCAGCTATGAAGAATTTTGAAGTATTCCTGCTCACACAGGCAAGTGTCAATAACTTTCACGATTAAATATCTAACAAATACCACTAGTGACCCCACTCATCCCTCTTATCCTGCTCATGGATGAGGTTTATACAAATGTCTCCTACCACCTGCCCGTTAGATGTCCTGAATATTGCATGGGCTCTGAAAAATTGCAGACAATTGTTGCCTCAAGGGCCATAACTAGCTGATTAATTAATGGCGGGAGCGCATCTAAGAACATTGCGTGCCCGCCCACCTAAATATCGTGATGGCGTGTGGTGATGGTCTGTCCCCGCACGCCAATGAGAAAATTCTGGCCAAAGAGTTTGCAGAAAGATATAAATGAGTTGAGTGAGTGGGCAAGAATCTGGCAGATAGAGTATAATGTGGGAAAATGTGAAGTTGTTCACTCTGGCAGGAAGAATAAAAAAGCAGAGTATTACTTAAATGGAGAATGACTGCAGAATTCTGAGGTGCAGAAGGATCTAGGTATTCTAGCGTATGAGTTACAAAAAGGAAGTATGCAAGTACAGCATGTAATCAAGAAGGCTAATGGAATGCTATCCTTTATTATGAGAGGAATTGCACAGACAAGTAAGGATGTTATGCTTCAGTTATACAGGGCATATACTGTGTGCAGTTTTGGTCTCCTTATCTAACGAAGGATGTAAATGCGTTGGAGGCAGTTCGGAGGAGGTTTACTCGACTGATACCTGGAATGAATGGGTTGTCTTATGGGGAAAGGTTGGACAGACTGAGCTTGTTTCCACTGAAGTTTAAAAGAGTGAGGAGTGACTTGATTGAAGTATCCTGAATGGTATTGACAAGGTGGACGTGGACAGGATGTTTCCTCTTGTGGAGGAGTCCAGAACTACGTGGCCCCGTTTTAAAATTAGGGGGTCACCCTTATAGGACAGAGACAAGGAGAAATTATTTCTCTCAGAGGGTTGTGCGACTTTGGAACTCTGCCTCAGAAGGCAATGGAAGCAGGATCACTGAATATTTTTAAGGCAGAGGTAGACTGATTTCCTTGCCTCACAAGAATCTAAGATTATCAGAGGTAGATGGGAATGTGGAACTCGAAACATAAACAGGTCAGCCATGATCTTATAGGATGGTGGAGCAGGCTCAAGGTGCTTAATGGCCTACTTCTGCTCCTATTTCACATGTTCATATGTTTATAACATGTCTTTTGCACAACAGAATCAAGCTGTAAGGATGCAGCCCATAAGCAAGACTGACAATAGAGCAAGCAATCATATTCTATATGATGTTTTTAATTTGTTGCTTTCATACAGAGAGAAAGAATATGTCCAGACGAAGGCTGAGTTGCAAAGAGTTCTACGAGGAATTCCAGACATCACTGTTAAGTAATTCAAGCACTTCAGTGAAAAGTGAGAAGTCATCACTGGATGTGCAGCCTATCTTAATACAATGCATTCTTAAAGGTACAGTCAAATTCTGTTGCTTGCTCCGCAGCCTGTGGTATTTTTGTGAATGCAGAAGAACAGGAGTAGGGGTATTTAAACCTAATGACTGGAGTTCTATGCTCCCTGGAAGGATGTAAAATCATGTGGGATGGCAGGATGTCCCATACCTGTCCCTTACCCGCCTCTGCAGTGGGAGAAGTGGTGAGCGCCCTGCAAGCCTGCCCTTGAGCCAATTAAAGCCCATAGAGCCAATTAAGGCAACTTAAGGATCTGTCCTGCTGTCACTGGCGTATTACAAATGGTGGGGAAGGTAGAAGGGTGGGTCACACCACATAGCAAGGTCATCAGATGTACCCTAGTGGCTTACCTGCAGGCTTGTGGTAGGAGCGGAGGGTGGGGGGGGGGGGTCGGGGGTGGGGCACCCTCCTGTTCAGGCACTCTGTGCACCAAGGAGGGTTCCTAGTCCCTCCACAGCTGCAAGGGCCATCCCCACTTGATGAACCCCTCAGCATCTCAATCACCGCCCTCTCCACACCCCTCTCCGCGCCCCCCACCCACTTTCCTGGATCCACCTGACTGACTGAATGAGCTATCTCGCTTACTTGACTCCAGGTCACCAGGGCTGTTCCTGGTCCAGCAATCCCAGTGGCTCATGGAGGCAGGACATCCTGGCCCAGTGGGGTGGAAGCCACAACTTAATGCAACTGATTGCTTGAGCCACGCAAATAGCAGCATAGCTTACAGGGGCAATGGAGGTGAGCTCACCCCAACATTCTACCAGTGGACAGAGCCACCATATCTGCATTAAATCTGTGCCATGGTTCCCTACATTAGTGACTACATTCCAAAAGTACTTAATTGGCTGTAAAGTGGAACATCCTGAGGGTTTGAAAGGCAGCAAAGAAATACATGTTTTTCATTATTTGTTCTTTATGCCTTCTGACTACACATATATTAAATTATTAAAATGATTTTTTTCCCTTGTGAGTAGAAGATGGATGTGCATTTATATAGCACCTTTCATGACCTCAGAGTATCCCAGAGCATTTTACAGCCAAAGATGCACTTGTGAAATGTAGTCACTATTGTAATGTAGGAAATCTCGCAACAAATTTGTACTCAACAAGATCCCATGAACATCAATGACGGTGACCAGGTAATCTGTTTGTGATATTTGCTAAGGGCTAAATATTACCAGAACACAAGTAGATCTCTACTGCTCTTCTTCGAAATTGTGCCATAGGATCTTTTATGACAATCTAAAAGTGGAAACAGGACCTTGGTGTGATATTTCATTTGAAAGACAGCATTTCTCACAGTGCAGTACTCCCTCAGCATAACAAAATAAACAATTTATATTTATATGGAGGTTTTGTGATGAAAGTATAATTTTCATAGTATTTTTCTGGCTTATTGTGAAGTATGTTTATGGGGGTAAATATAGCTGGGTCTATGTGTGATTTAATTTCATTTGGAGTCAAGTAGACTGCAAAATTTAAATCATCCAAAGTAGCTAGGTGCTTCACACACTAATGTGTAAACATGGATGCTGGCTTAGCATGTAAGGTGTGAAAGGATTGTTGGATTTCAATGGGATCTTAGTCTGTTTACAACTAGCCAGATAAGCAAGGCTAAGGAGTGTTTATTTTTCCTAAAGGTTACTGACAATATTGGCAACATGAAAGTTTTCTATACTATGAGGAAGATGCAGTTTCAAAGACATATGGAACAATAGAATTCACATATTAAAAAGACAGAAACATTTATAAAGGAGAATGAAAGGCCATGTGTTAGAAGGACATGTAAGATCTGACAGGAGTGTGTAAAATTGTCTTAATGAAGCCTCCAGCCTTTGTGCATAAGTCTGCTACATAACGAAACGGAAGTTGGGGAAAGCCATTTGTAATGCCACTGTCAAGCGGGCATTGTGTTAACTTGCTGGTTGTGTTTAAACGTAAAATCTATTTTGGATCGTTGCCTTAAAGGGGGTGTAACTGGAGTTCAGGTTAATTAGGAATCTTAGGAGTTATTATAGCAGTTAGAAATTGTAGTCTTATGTATGTGCATGAAATCTTTTACATTTTGTTAATAAATATTTCAATTTAATTTTTAAAATCTCTAAAGGCCTTGGTGGACTTATTACTTCTGAATTCAGTGCATACATCTTCTCGTAACAAATACAAATTACAAAACTGTTGTGATTTACACGGCCAAGTTTCCCTTGTAGGTTTGGTCCACCTGACACACATCATCTGCCAGGTCATAACACTTTAATATGATAAAACATCTCAAGGCATGCCGCTAAAGCATTATAAAACAAAATTAGACACTGAGCCACATAATAGGCCTCTGCAGCATCCCTGATGTAAATGCTCCACCAGTACACCTATACCTTCAGCTGCCTAGGCTCTAAGTTATGGAATTCCCTCCCTAAACCTCTTCACCTCCCTACCTGTTTTTCTTCCTTTAAGGTGTTCCTTAAAACCTAATTTTTCACCTTTGGCTAATTCCTTTAATATCTCTTTATATGGCTAAAGTCTCATTTTGTTTTATAATGCTCCTGTGGCGTGCATTGAGACATTTTATCACATTAAAGAGGCTTTATAAATATAGATTTTTTTGTGCCAAGGGAGTGCTGCACTGTGAGAAATACTGTCTTTCGGATGAAATAAGTATAGATATCTCAAGTGGTTGAGGGGTAGGAGAAGGTTACAGATGTTGGGAGGTGTGAGGCTATGCAGGGATTTGAAAGCAAGGATGAAAATTTTAAATTCAAGGCATTGCTTGACTGGAAGTCAATGTAGCTCAATGAGCACAAGGGTGACAGGTTGATGTGTCTTAGTGTGAGTAGGGACACAACAGAATTTTGGATAACCTCAAGTTTATGGAGGATAGAATATGGATGATAGCCGGCAGGTGTTTTAATAGTCAAGGCTAGAGGTAACAAAGGCATGAATGAGAGTTTCAGCAGCTGATGAGCTGAGACAGAAATGAAGTCAAATAATGTGACAGAGCTGGAAAAGGCAGTCTTATTGATGGCATGGGTATGTGGTTGGAAGCTCATCTAGGAGTCAGTTATGACATCAAGATTACAAACAGTCTGGTTTAATCTCATATAATAGAGTGGTGCAGCCAATTAATGGCTAATATTGTGCACAATTTTCCAACCTTCCCCAACTGCCCCACTCAGCCTTTGTTCTTGCTAACATGCTCAGTCTAGGTCAGAAGTTCAGCATGCAGAGTTAATTAAAGCTAATGATAAAAACTGCTGCAGAATCTGCCCTGTGCAAATCTGGTGCTACAGTCTTGCTGGGGCAGCAAGATATTTTCTGAAGTTTTGGGTCTTCTTACCTTTTTGAATATTCTCCATTTCAACTTCGACGTGGTCATCACGATCAATTCTACAATTCTCATGATAAAAACCAAGTGCATGCATCAACTGATGCTGTATTATACCAATGTGCACACAATGGGGTTTCTGCAGTGATATTTCTTGTGCTCTTTGTTTTCCTGGTCCTACATATGACCAGCATCTAGGAAAAATGGGTTTAAAAGTAATTTTTTTACCAAAATATTTCAGCTTAAATCTATACGTCAAAATCTAAGTGTATTGGGACGGCACTCAGCTGTATCTCTCCAGCAACTCTTTCAACTTTACATCTGTATTGTGAGACAGCTTAGCGGAAATTCAGTCTGAGACAAGCCACTATTTTCAGGAGTTAAGCATAGGCAAAAACCAAACCCATCACCTTCAGCCCTGCTACAAACTCTGCACTCGTCACCAATTCCAAACCCCTTCCAGGCCATTGTCATGCCAATCCAGCCTGCTCACAAACTTGGCATCCTATTTGATCTCAAGCTTTGACTCCATATCCTCCTCATCACAAAGACTGCCTACTTCTGTAATATTTCCCATCTCCACCCTTTCCTCACTCTTTTCATGCCATTTTGTTACCTCCGGATTCTTTCAATGCTCTCCTGGCCAACTCCCATTCCCCACTCACGACTACTACCTGAGGATTCTATGTTCCTCCTCCATTCTCCACCTAAATAATTCTGCTTCTCCATTTTTCTCCCCTCCTTTAAAATCCTCCATAGGGACCTTCCCTGGAATTTTGGAAAATTAAAACCAATGCATCTACTATCTCAGCAACTACTTTTTTTTAAGACTCTAGGATGAAGTCCATCAGGACCTGGTGGCTTGTCACCTTTTAGTTCTAATAATTTTCTCAATACCATTTCCCTGGTGAATTAATTGTTTTAAATTTCTACCTCCCTTTCACTTCTTGATTGACAATTATTTCTTGGATGTTATTTGTATCCTCTACACTGAAGACAGATGTAAAATATCTGATCAATTCATCCGCCATCCCTTATTTTCCATTATTAATTCCCCATTCTCATTCTCTAGAGGACCAATACTCACTTTACTTACTCTTTTCTTTTTTAAATACCTGTATAAACTGTTTTTATGTTTCTAGCTAGCTTTCTCCTGTGCTCTAATTTCTCCCCCCTTATTAATCTTTTAGTCATTATTTGCTATTCTTCATATTTTGTCCAATCTTCTGACCTGCAACTCATCCTTGTGGAATTCTATGCTTTTTCTTTTAATATGTTACTATCTTTAATTTCTTTAATTAGCCACTGATGGTGTGTCCTTTCCTTTGAGACTTTTGTTCTCATTGGAATGTATCTTTTCTGAGTATTCTGAAATATATCCTTAAATGCCTGCCATTGCATCTTTACATACCTATCCCTTAAGCTAATCTCTCAGTTCACTTTAACCAGCTCTGTCTTCATGTCTTCATAATTGCCTTTATTTAAGTTTAAAATACTAGTCTTAGATCCACTCCTCTTTCCCTCAAGTTGAATGTTAAATTAACTTAAATTATGATCACTGCTACCTAGGGGGCCCTTCATTATGGGTCATTAATTAATCTTGTCTCATTCCACAATACCAGATCTAGTATAGTGTGCTCTCTGGTTGGTGCTAAAATGTGCTGCTCTAAGAATCTAATCCAAACGTGCTCCATGAACTCATCACCCCGGCTACCTCTGCCAATCTGATCTGTTCAATCTATATGTTGATTAAAATCACCCATGATTATCGCTGTACCTTTCTTACAAGTCCCATTATTTCTCCTTGTATACCCTATCCTACAGTGTGGCTACTGGTAGGAAGCCTATAAACCACTCCCAAAAGTGACTTCTTGCCTTTTCTATTTCTTATTTCTACCCAAGCTGATCTTTCATCTTGATCTTCAGCACTAAGATCATCTCTCTATTGTACCAACATCATCCTTAATTAACAGAGCTACCCCTCTATCTTTTCCGAGCTCCCTGTCCTTCCTAAATGTCATGTGCCTATGAATATTCAGGACACAGTCTTCGTCATCCTACAGCCATGTCTCTGCAATGGCTCTCAGATCATAGAAATTTAATTCTATTTGTATTGTCAAATCATCTGTTCTGAATGCTGCCTGCATTCAGACACAGATCCTTCAGTACTGTCTTTTTCACTTTGCTTCTAATTTCTAGTCTTAACTGCTGGTGCAGTCTTAGGTTTGTACACTTTGTCCTTTCCTGCCACTTTCTGATCAGCATTTCCGTTATTCCCACCTTGCTCTTTTTCCTTATCTTCTCTATTTAATTCATCACAAACTTCATCCCTTGCCTTCATTATTCAGTTTCAAGTCCTCTCTAGTGCCCTAGTTACACAATACATCAGAACATTTGTCCCAACATGGTTCATGTGAAGACCATCCCAAAGATACAGCTCCCACTTTCCCCTGTACTGGTGCTAGTGCCCCATGAATTGAAACCCATTTCTCCCACACCAATCTTTAAGCTACACATTTAATTCTCTAATCTGATTTACTCCAAGTCAATTTGCCCGTGGCTTAGGTAATGCTACAGAGATTATTACCTTTGAGGTTCTGCTTATTAATTTAGCCCCTAGCTGCTCATACTCCCTCAGCTGACAATGAAAAATGTTATTTCAATTCTTCAATTTTGTTTAAAAGCACTGGTTGAATTTTGAAGCCTAGTATGACAGCTGTGTTTTGGTGACAATTTGAACAGGGAAGAACACCGAATTGTTGATACCTGAGAATGAGAGAGAAAGGGAGAGACACACATACACACACACACAAACACACAGGCATATGGATGAGAGAAGCAGAATGAGAGAGAAATGCTGTCATTTCCTAGATTAAAATCATGATTACATTTCAAAAGCACTTTGGGGTATCTTGAGATTAGAAGAAACATAGAAACTAGGAGCAGTAGTAGGCCATTCGAGCCTCCTCTGCCATTCATTATGATCATGGCAACTACTTTCTGTGGTAATGAGTTCCACAGACTCATCACTCTCTGGGTGAAGAAATTTCTCCTCATCTCAGTCCTAAATGGTCTACCCCATATCCTCAGACTGTGACCCCTGATTCTGGACTCCCCCACCATCGGGAACATCCTTCCTGCATCTACCCTGTCTAGTCCTGTTAGAATTTTATAGGTTTCTATGAGATCCCCCTCATTCTCCTGAACTCCAGCAAATATAACCCTAATCGACTCAATCTCTCCTCATGTGTCAGTCCTGCCATCCCAGGAATCAGTTGGGTAAACCTTCGTTGCTCTCTCTCTATAGCAAGTACATCCTTCCTCAGATAAGGAGACCAAAACTGCACATAATATTCCAGGTGTGGTCTCACCAAGGCCCTGTACAATTGCAGCAAGACATCCCTGTTCCTGTACTCGAATCCTCTGGCTATGAAGGCCAACATACCATTTATCTTCTTTACCGCCTGCTGCACCTATATGCTTACCTTCAGCGACTGGTGTACAAGGACACCCAGGTCTCATTGCACATTCCCCCATCTCAATTCATTGCCATTCAGATAATAATCTGCCTTCCTGTTTTTGCTACCAAAATGCATAACCTCACATTTATCCACATTATACTGCATCTGCCATGCATTTGCCCACTCACTCAGCTTGTCCATATCACACTGAAGCATCTCTGCATCGTCATCACAGCTCACCCTCCCACCCAGCTTTGTCATCTGCAAATTTGAAGATATTACATTTAATTCCCTCATCTAAATCATTAATATATATTGTGAACAACTGGAGTCCCAGCACCGATCCCTGCGGTATCCCACTAGTCACTGCCTATCATTCAGAAAAAGACCCGTTTATTCCTACTCTTTGTTTCCTGTTTGCCAACCAGTTTTCTATCCATCTCAACACACTACCCCCAATCCCATGTGCTTTAATTTTACACGCCAATCTCTTATGTGGGACTTTGTTGAAAGCCTTCTGAACGTCCAAGTAAACCACATCCACTAGCTCCCCATCATCAACTCTACTAGTTACATCCTTGAAAAATTCCAGTAGATTTGTCAAGCATGACTTCCCTTTCATAAATCCGTGCTGACTCGGTCCGATTCTGCCACTGTTTTCCACATGCTCAGCTATTAAATCTTTTATAATGGACTCTAGAATGTTCCTCACTACCGATGTCAGGCTGACTGGTCTATAATTCCCTGTTTTCTCTCTGCCTCCCTTTTTAAATAGTGGGGTTACAATAGCTACCCTCCAATCCCTCAAAGAAGTGATATATAAATGCAAGTCCTTCTTCATACTAATTAATTTTTCCAAAACATGCCAGTTGGACATCAAAGTTAACAAATCTCAACCATGTTTTATTCAATTAGAAATTGCCTTGCCTATAGTTGAGACCAACATTCTAATCACTAACACCTATGAGACAGAGAGACACTCATTTTAATGTTACTTTTTGTAAAGTTGAATTTTGAAAGCAAACAAAACCTCTATAAGGGAAAAAAGAGAAAATGGAGAATGAGATAGAGAGAGAGAAAACAGTTGATTGGGTAGTTCAGAAGTGAGAGATGGATTTTACACCCCGCCCCAACTCTGCCAGCTGGTTTGAAGAGATGGGCACATAAAATTCAGCGGGTGGCCTTCCAGTCACCAACCCACTTTCCTCCAACCTGTCTGAAATTTTATGGTTGGGGGGAGGGGCAGATGCTGGAGGCCCGTCCACTATTGGGCCTATTGAGGCCCTTGAGGGCAATTAATACCAATTTATCTGTGGCGGGGGGAGGCCCACACCATGCAGGAAAGCTAGCAGCTTTAGTTGCGTAGGCTGATGTTGGGCACGAGATGGGGGAGTTTCTTTGGGGGCTCCAACAGCCCATTGGGGCTAGATCACCACCTCCCCCCCTCCACCTTAACCTCACCCCTGGCCTCCTTAACCCAGCCCCTAATCCCCACACTCACCACCCCCTCGTCTCCACTCAACCCCTTGCCATGACCCCCAATCCTGGACTGACCTGTTTGGACTCTTTTGCACTGGGGACTGCTTACAGTCCCAGCAGTGGTTACCGGAGGCACACTAGGATTACAGAGCTGCCAATCAAACGGATTGGCCGGCAGTCCTGTAAGGTAGGGCTTCCTCTCAAGAAAGAGGTGGAAGACTCACCTTAAAGCAATTAATCCTGCTTCCAACATTAAACTGCTGCGGGGAAGCCATTAAGATTGTGAGCAGGTTCCTCCGTACTTTACCAGGAAGTACAGGGACCATGGTACCCCATAAAATATAGCCCACAGTGATAGGACTGAGAGCATAAGCCTTCAAATAAAAAAAACTAAAGAATCAAAGATACAAAAGACAACTTAAAAATTAGGTTTAATCATATTACTGTGAAATTCTTAATTATTTTATGTGTTTTTTCATGATGGCGGATGGGCAAGATGACCATAGCACCTCAATGTAGGAGCCCATTCAAATGGGGGGAATGAAAAGGAATGTGGTACTGATAGGGCAGTACAATCAGGACAATAGATTCTTTTTGTGACTGCAAAGATGATATTGCCTGCTCGGTACCAGGGTTAAAGACATCTCCTCACTGCTGGACACAAACTTGGAGTAGGATGGGAAGGATCAAGTTGCCAGGATCCATGTCGGAACTAACGACATATGCAGAACAAAGAATGATGTTCTGCTGAGAGAGTTTGAGGAGTTAAAGTTCAAATTATAAAGCAGAACCTCAAAGGTAACAATCTTTTGATTGTTCAATGAGCCACACGTCAATTGGTATAAGGTCAAAAAGGTTGAAGAATTAAACGGGTGGCTCAAAGAGTGATCTGGAAAGGTGGGGTTTCGATTCACGGGGCATTGGCACGAAAAAGCTCTTCCATTGGGAGAGACTCCACTTAAACTAGGCTGGGATCAGTGTCCTGTTGAATAATATAACCGGGTCCTAAACTAAAATGATCAGGAGATGGGGTCAGGTTGAAGGGAGAATTAGAAATCTAAAGAGAAAAATCAAGGCAATATAGTAGTATTGAGATATAGGTACTGAACAGCAGAGTGGTACAGGAAGAGATGGAGATCTTAATGCATCAGCAAATAAGGTCCATGTAAAGAAATAGAAGGCATTTTATCTGAATGCACAAAATATTTGTAACAAGATAGACAAACTACCAACACAATTAGAGATAAATGGATTTAACATAATCGTCATTACAGTGACATGGGCCGGGATTTTCTGCAGACATCGTCACAGGCTTGTCGGGAAAATTTGCTGAGTGGCCAAAAGTGACTTTTGGCACTCTCAAAATTTTCCCATCCTCCCCACAATGATGTCTGCTGCTGGTAGGACTGGAAAATCTGGAATGATTACAAGGTAGTTGAGGTTGGGAAATAAATATTCCAGAGTACACATTTCGAAAAGGCAGATAGAATGGAAAAGGAGGAGGTGTTGATAACAAAGGATGACATAAGAAGGAATTTTGGCTCAGAAGATGGGGAATGGGCGGAGATTTGGAATAACAGGGTTCAAAAAACATTGGTGTGAGCAGATTATATGCTGCCCAACTGCAGTAGTACCGTAGACATAATTGGAGTTTTTAACAAAAGCAATATAATAATCATGGTGGCCTTTAATCTTCATAAAGTGGGCAAATCAAATTGGCAAATTAGTCTGGGAGATGAGTTTGTAGAAGGCTTTTATGAGAGCTTCCTTGAACAACACCTTGTGGAATCAACTTGGAACAAAGCTATTTTACATCCAGTATTGTTACGAACACTATAATTTTAAGTTGAATTGATATAATATTTGTGTGTTAAGAAAGATAAAAAATGGTTTCAATTTCACTTAGATTTTGTTTATGAACCTTGGTGCCTGAGAGACTGGATAAACATGTAATCAAGGTTTCAGGTCTTTTGGGTTTGTTTATATGTATACATTTTTAATGGGGTCTTACAAGCCTGAACATTAAAATGATGGGTTCAAAGGGGTTGAAGGTTCAGTGATTGGAAACAAAGCACAAAATAGAAAAGTTTTACTGTTACCTAGCATCAGTGATCCAGCAATAGAGAAAAGACAGGAATGAGAGAGAGAAGTTTAAAGTATCTGTGTCAGAGAGAGAAGACAGGGGTTTGAAGCTCTCTTGGAAGAAAAACTGCAAGGCTATTGGGACTGGAGTTAACTGAATAATCAGTTATGGGACCCATTAACGTGACCAGTTTAGCAAAGGTGTTACTGGAAGATTGAATTTAGGTTTGTTTGCTCTACAGTTGAAGAAACAGTGAGTTTAAAGTGCAGTTTTTGAGTATCTCAGAAACATAGAAACTAGGAGTAGATATGTAGGCCATTCAGCCCGTTGAGCTTGCTCTGCAATTCAAAATGATCATGGCTGATCCTCTATCTCAACGTCATTTTCCTGCTTTCTCTCCATACCCCTTGATGCCCCTAATATCCAAAAAATTATCAATTTCTTTCTTGGATATACTCAGTGACCCAGCCTCCGCAGTCTTCTGTGGTACAGAATTCCACAAGTTGACCACCCTCTGAGTGAAGAAATTTTTCCTCATCTCAGTCCTAAATGGCTTGCCCCGTATCCTGAGACTGTGGCCTCTGGTTCTAGACTCCCCAACCAGGGGAAACATCCTCCCTGCATCTAGTTTGCCTAGCCCTGTTAGAATTTTATATGTTTCAATCAGATCCCCTCCCATTCTTCTAAACTCTGCGAATACAGGCCATTCAAACCAATCTGTCCTCTTACAACAGTCCAGGTATCAGCCTAATGAACCTTCGCTGCACTCCCTCTATAGCAAGTTTTTCCTTCCATAGGTAGGGAGACCAAAACTACATGCAATATTCCAGATGTGGACTCACCAAGGCCTTTTATAACTGCAGTAAGACATCCCTACTTCTGAACTCAAATCCTCTTGCAATGAAGGCCAACATACCATTTGGCTTCCTAATTGCTTGCTGCACCTGTCTGTTTACTTTCATTGACTGGTGTACAAGGACACACAGATCCCTTTGTACATCCACATTTTCCAATATATCACCATTTAAATAATACTCCGCCTTTCTGTTTTTCACACCAAAGCATATAACTTCACATTTATCCATGTTTTATTGCATCTGCCAGGGACAAATATGAGTTGGGTGAGAAGCATCAAGGGAATGCTCAGGAATTCACTAGAAAAAAAACATTCACAACTGTGCCAGTCCCAAGTGAGAAACCTTTGTGTCAAGCTAGTGATAGCTCTTCACTGGTTTACGTCTCTCGAAAGGTATTACTTCGGTAAAGGAATAGTGGAGATTTGAGTTGTTTTCTTGTGTTTGTACTGAGATCTTTCCAACCTTTGGTGTGGTATAATATAGTTCACTTTTCTTATTTTAATAAATATTTTCTTTGTATTACAAGTTCATCAGCAGACTCGTGTGATTTTGTTCAGTAACTTTCCTCCATGGTTTCTAAAAAAAATAGTCATGATCTATCAAGCCAGGTTTCACTCTGGGGTCTGACTTGTCAAGTATTAACAGCAGCTGGGATCAAAATCCTTGAATTTAAGTGGGATCTGTGAATCCTTAAAGAAACAAGTACATGGAGGTACTGGGCATAGAAATTGGATTTGCTGTGAAGTATACTGATTGGAACTCAAAAATGACTTTGGTTGTTGCTAAGACTTTTCTGGGAGTAGAAAATGCAACAGTAGATTATTTGAAATCCTTGACTGAGGCTATACTAAGAGAGTTAGCAAAGCAATTGAATGTAGAAATAAAAGCAGGATTTCATAAGGATGATATGATTGAAGTGATTACCCAGCAATTAGAATTAAAATAAGAGAAACCTGAACCTGGTGTATCAAAGCTAGAGTTAGTTAAAATTCAGTTAAGAATGAAAAAGCTGGAAAAGGAAGAAGGAATGAAGCAACTTGAGATGGAAAAAGAAATGAAAAAAGTTGAGCTGGAAAGAGCAAAAGAAACGGAAATGGAATAGCTTGAGTTAGAAAAAAAGAGGGAAAAGCACAAGAAATGGAAATGCAAAAGCTTTAATTTCAAAAAGAGGAAGAAATCAGACAGTATGAACTGGCTAGAGAAAAGCTTCGATTAAACAAAGAAAGGAGAGGTAGTGCTTCGGAGGATGAATCTGATCCTACTGAGGATTTTGATTGAACTAAAAGCCTTCAGTTAGCATCTAAGTTTACAGATGATGGAGTTGAAAGATATTTTACCTCATTTGTAAAGATAGCTGTGCAGTTGAACTGACCAAAGAATGCTTAATGTTACAAAGTGCTCTGACAGGTACAGCTATGAATGTGTACAATAATCTGTTAGAACAGAAATCTGCTGACAATGAAGCAGTAAAAAGGGTAGTACTTAATGCTCATTAGCTTACCTGTGAAGCTTATCAATTAAAGTGTAAGACCATAAGGAAAAAGCCTAATCAAACATTTGTTAAATTTGCAAGAGAAAATGAAATCCTGTGGGTTAATGGTTTTGCTCATTAAAGTTGGGACAGACTTCTATTAACATGAGGGAAATTATGATTACAGTAAAATTCCAAAATAGTGTTCCAGTAACCATTTATTAGACTTATTTAGATGAGTATCAAGTATAGAAGAACAGTTCTGGCTGATAGCTATGATATTGCACACAGACAATTACAAATGGGGAAATGGTCATTTTTTAAAATTCGTTCATGGGGTGTGGACATCACTGGCTAGGCCAGCATTTATTGCCCATCCCTAACTGCCCTTGTGCAGAGGGCAGTTAAGAGTCAAGCACATTGCTGCGGATCTGGAGTCACATACAGGCCAGACCAGGTAAAGATAGCAGGTTTCCTTCCCTAAAGGTACATTAGTGAACCAGATGGGTTTTTACAACAATCAGCAATGGTTTCATGGTTATCATCTGACTTAATTCCAATTTTTTTATTGAATTCAAATTTCACTATATGCCATGGTGGGATTTGAGCCCAGGTCCCCAGAGCATTGGGTTTTCTGGAATACTTGTCTAGTGACAATACCACTACGCCACCTCCCTCGAATGGGAATCAACAGGCAAATTCAAAGAATAGTAAATCTGGTGATCTGATTGTTCTAGGGAACAGACAGAAGGATGCCAAATTTTAGATAGACTCAAACCTAAAAGTGATGTAAAGAAAGTAGTATGCTTCCATTGCAATTTTATGAGTGGCTCACGAAAATTCAGTGGCAGGTCGTTTGGGTATGAGGAAATGCAAGCTAAAATGATGAAACATTTTTATTGGCCAGGATTGCATAAAAATGTGATTAAATTCTGCCAGATGTGTCATACATGTCAGATAGTGGGGAAACCAAATCATCAATTCAGCTAACTAAGGTTGATAAGATAAATAGACTAAAGGTTATGGCAATAAATGAACAATGGGGAACATTTAAAGAAATGATTCAACATGTTCAACAAAAATACAGGCTTCGAAGGAGTGGATTTCCAGATATGAGAAAGAGCTAGCCAAATTCAAAAGCATGGTCCCATTTGACCAGATGACCACTGAGGATCTGAATGATGCTTTCCCTGAAACCAAACTGAACAAGGAGAAGTATCCCTTCTGGCCACACAAGCCCATCAGTGAGCTGTAACTGTCTCCTGCTCCAGCCTGTGCTCTCTACGAATGTAAGTGTCTCTTGTAAAATAAAACTGAGTTTGATGTAAAAAAAATACACTCCACTAAAAAGCAAAAAGTCAGCAAGAGAGAAAGATCCGTGGTTTGTAACTTTACAAAAATTAGTTAGCCTGAGGATTGGGAGATTTTTAGAAACAAGCAAAGGTTGACCAAAATGTTTATCAAAAGAGAAATGATAAAATGAGAGTAAATTAGCCAGGAATATAAAATGAATTGTAAGAGTTTGTATAAGCATATAAAAATGAGGACAGTAGCTAAAGTAAATTTGGTCCCTTCTTAGAGGCAAGGACAGGAGACATCATCATGGAGAGTGAGGAAATGGCAGAGACATTGAACATATATTCTGTGTCTATCTTCACAATAGAAGACAACAATTGCATACTAGAAATGGACGGTAACCAAGATCTAATAAGAGTGAGGAACTTAAAAGTAATTAATATCGGCAGAGAAAAAGTATGAGAGAGACTAAAAACCAACAATTTCCCAGGACCTGATGGCCTACAATCTAGGATTCTAAAAGAGATAACTGCGGAGTTTGTGGATGAACTGGCTAGACTTGAGAATGATCCCAGAAAATTGCAAGTTAGCTAACATAACTCTGCTATTCAAGAAAGGATGGAAAGAGAAAACAGGGAACTGCAAGCAAGTTAGCCTGACATCAGTCATTGGGAAAATGCTGGAATCTCTTATTAAGGATGTCTGAATAATGTACGTAGACAATCATAGTACGATCAGACAGAGTTAACATGGTTATACGAAAAGGGAAATTGTGTTTAGCAAATTTATTAGTCTTTTGAAGGTGTATCTAGTAGGGTAGATAAAGGGGAACCTGCAGATGTAATATACTTTTTCCAAACACATTCAATAAGGTTCCACATAAGATTTGAATGCAGAAGTCGATACACAGCGGCCGCAGTGTGTACTATTTACAAAATGTACTACAGCAATTCACCAAGAATCCCTCAACAGAACTTTCCAAACCTGTGACCTCTACCACCCAGAAGCTCAATGGCAGCAGGTGCATAGGAACACCACCACTTGCAAGTTCCCCTTCAAGCCACATGACATGCTGACTCAGAATTGTGTTGCCTTTCCTTCACTGTCACTGGGTCAAAATCCTGGAAATCTTTCCTAACAGCACTGTGGGTGTACCTACACAACATTGAATGCAGCAGTTCAAGAAAGCGGCTCATCACCACCTTCTCCAGGGCAATTAAGAATGGGCGATAAATGCTGCCTTAGCCAGTGACACCCACATCCTGTCAATGAATTAAAGGAGGGCACATGGAATTGGAGGTAATATATTAGCAATGACGGAGGATACTAGGAAGCAGAGTAGGGATAAATGTGTATTTTTAATGTGGCAGGCTGTAACTAGTACAGTGACACAAGTACCAGTTCTGGGGCCTCAGCTAATTACAATCTGTAATGGTGACTTAGACGAAGAGATCAAGAGTAATATTTGCTGACGATACAGAGTTACATGGGAATCTAAGTTGTGAGCTGTGTTTCTGAGAACACAAAAAGTTAGAATGCAGGTACAGTGAGCAATCAGGAAGGCAAGTAGCATGTTGGCCTTCATTGCAAGGGGATTAGAGTACAAGAATAAGGAAATATTACTACAATTGTAAAGGGCTGTGGTGAGAAAATACCTGGAGCACTGTGTAGTTTTGTTCTCCATATCAAAGGAGGGCTTTACTTGTTTTGGAGGGATAGAGTGATGGTTCACTAGATTGGTTTTTGGGATGAGAGGGTTGTCCAAGATGAGGGTGAGTAAATTGGGCCTACATATTAGAAGAAAGAGAGGTGACCTCATTGAAAGATACAAGATTCTGAAGGAGCTCACCTAAGAGGTTAATTCCCCAGTCAGGAAATCTAAAACGTGAGGCATAACTTCAGGAAAAGGGGTTGATTATTTAGGACTGAGATGAGGAAAAAGTTCTTCACTCAGAGGATTGTGAGTCTTTAAACTTCATTACCCAAGGGGATTGTAGATTCTCCATCTTGAGTATGTTCAAGACTGGGATAAATAGATTTTGATCTCAGAGAAAAAAAGGGATATGGGGAGCAAGACAGAAAGCGGACTTGAGGCAGAAGATCAGCTATGATCATACTGAATGTTGGAGTAGGCTAGGCTCTAGGGCCACATGGTATACACCTGCTACAACTGGTTATGTTTTTATAAAAACCTTCTTTTGGGCATCAGATATGGGAAGAATTTTCCCACCATCGGGGGGGAGTGCAGGAGCAGGCGTGGGCAGGTGCACCTCCGATCGGCGCCCCCAATTGGAGGCGGACCACCATTTTACATGGGTGGGCCAATTAAGGCCCGCCCTGCGGGACGTCCGCCAGGAAGGGCTATGCGCTCCCTGTGCAGGCGGGGGAGGGGGGGATTCCCTCAGCTGAGAGTGCGCTATTCTGCGCATGCATGTGAAAGAGCACACTCATCTCCCTGAGGCTAAGTGCTGCATCAGGGAGATCAGCGCCAAATTTTAAAATGGTGAAGGTGCAAAAATAAAATTTCTCTGACATGACCCCTCATGTGACACTGTCACGAGTTGGGAAATGTCAGTCACTTTAAGGCATACGTTTACTAAAATTTTAAAAGCCTCATGAAACCTCATCCAACCTTAAGGTTGGATGGGCAGGTCCATTGATTATCTCAATTAGTTTTTAAATGGCCTCAATAGGCCATTGACAGGTCGGCGGTCGCACAGGTGATTCGGCTGCACCTGAAAATTGAAATGAAGCCAGGTGACGTCAGGAGTCCCGCCCAACGTCATCCCGTGTCACTTTACGTGTCAGCAAGCGGGCCCTGCCCCCCCCCCACTCACCGACCTAAAGATCCTGGCCACTAAGAAAAAATTGCAAATTTAATTTCTTTCTCTGTGTTTTCAGTGCTTTTATTGGAAAATTAAGCTCACTGGTCATTCAAAATTGTTGGTTTACAGAACTTCTTAGTGATTTCTCAGTGTTAATTTTTTAACCATCTTTAGTTTTAATCACTATGTTCCTTAATTCTTCATTTCTTACTTGCTGCCATTTTACTTTGAGCCAACCAACATTGTGTCACAGGAAGAAGTATATTATAGGCGGGAAGTTATACAACAGGAAAAGTACTCATTTGCAAGCCTTTCAATAGATAACGCTAAACATATGTGAGGTGACAAATTTCACATATATACGTAAAATGAAGGCAAATATATTAGAACATTTCCTTAATTATCGACAGTCTTTTGCTATAACAGCCATTAATTTACCAAAGCTACAGGTCAACCTAAATTCATAACAATTGGCTTTTTCACTTACCCTATCCCATCAATAAACTCAAGATAGGTCATCTCCCTTGTTCTGTATCTAAATCTGATGCATGTCAAAGCCTCAAACTCTGACATAGAAGCAATCATTACTGCTCGTTGAGCTTTATCTGTGAAAAGAATAACCAAAATTGTATGCTTATTTTAATAATTTCAAAACAAGTATGAAAATTTACAGGATCAGATTTACAAATATGGGGCGTATATGGTCATGCCTTCACTGCTCAATTATTTCCAAAATAAAAATTGGACAGCAGTTGCTTTGGGTTAGTTGGTACAGTGGTATTGTCATACGCAAACTGTAGACCTGCAACTTTATGGCTAGCTCCAGCAAAGCCTTCAATGACAGTTTCCAAACCCAATTCAAATATCAAAGGAAGACTAGGCACTGATAGAATTACATAGATCTGCATTTCTCCAACCCTTTTGGGAAAAAGTGCATCATGATTTCTGTTCTGACTGCCCTAGATCTATTTTTTAGCTTCGGCCCCTTGTTCTGGATTTCCCCATCAGATGAAATAGTTTCTATCTATCCTATCAAATCTTTTCATATTTATAGTTGCTTGGTAGTGCAGAATTTGAATATTGCTGAAAAAAAAGACATGTTGCCAAAGCCCATCGTCTTACATTCATCAGGACAAATTTCAACTGATCACAACACTTCATATCACTGAAGAAGAGGTCTTTGATTGGTTGGCAACTAAAACATTGGTTGGCTGAGGAATCGCCATGGAGAAAGCAACAGAGAATTATAGGCTCCTCAAGCACCCAGGTAATTCAAAAAACATGCAAGACAAACAACCAAAGAAGTATGCTATTTGAAGAGAGCAAAAATTTCAACAATAGGTTAAGTAAGCTGTTTCAAGCTGCTACTAAGCAACGGCTACGACACTGGTGTTTTGCAGTAATAGGAAGGTACCATCAGTCCAAAAAGACCTTCTGCCAACCACAGAATTCAGCAACGTTTTTCATCATAAGGTCAGAAATGGGGGTGTTCGCTGATAATTGCACAATGTTCAGCACCATTCATTACTCCTCAGTCACTGAAGCAGTCCATGTCCACATGCAGCAAGATTTGGACAACTTTCAGGCTTGGACTGATAAGTGGCAAATAACATTCGCACCACACAAGTGCCAGGCAATAACCATCTCTGACAACAGAGAATCCAATCACCTCCCTTAACATTCAATGGCATTACCATCGCTGAATACCCCATTATCACCATTGACCAGAAACTGAACTAGACCAGTCATATAAATACTGTGGCTACAAGAGCAGCTCAGAGGCCTGGAATTCTGCACAAAATAACTCACATCTTAACTTCCCAAAGCCTGTCCATCATCTACAAGGCACAAGTCAGGATTGTGATGAAATACTCTCCACTTGCCTGGATGAGTGCAGCTCCAACAATATGCAAGAGGCTTGACACCATCTAGGAAAAAGCAGCCTGCTTGATTGACACCCCATCTACCACCTTCAACATCCACATCCTCCACCACTGATGCACAGTGGCAACAACGTGTACCTTCTACAAGATGCACTGCAGGAACTCAGCAAGGCTCAGAAGGACAAGGGCAGGAGATGCACGGGAACAGCACCTCCTGCAAGTTCCCTCCAAGCCACACACTACCCAGTCAAAATCCTGGAACTCCCTCTCTAATAGAACTGTGGGTGTACCTTCACCACATGGATTGCAGCGATCCAAGATCATTATCAAGGGCAATTAGGGATGGGCAATCAAAATGCTGGCCTAGCCAGCAATGGCTGTGTCCCATGAAAGGAAAAAAAAACTGTGCCTGAATTTCAGCACCGGTGCAAGTGCCAGGTACGTAGAATGTGCACCCCAATAATTCGCTGATCGAATCAAACAGCATATTCCTTTGGTTATTCATAATAGGCTAAGTACAGACCATACTCAAACTGCCCATGCTTGCAAAACCCAAAGCAAAACATCCACTGTTAGATGTGATTCTGCAATTGGGCAGCACCTGCTGAATAATCTTGAGTGCGCTAATAGTTATTCTAATAACCAATATACAATAATCAGTCATAATATGGCTCATCTATGTTTGTTGAAGAGGTATATGCAGGGACCCTTCTCTGAAACAAAAGGAGTATGTTGAAGCCTTGCCCCTTTTTTGGATTACCTGGGAGCTTGGAGAACCTATAGTTTCCCATTGCTTTTTCTATGTCAACACCTCAGCCTATCTGACTCGACTTGCTAGCCAATTAGCATCTTTTTCCCCGGTAGAATAAGTTGTTGTGATCGTTTTGAAATTTGGCATTCTTGCATTTGTCCTGCTGAGTGGAAGATGAAAAGCTTCAGCAACATGTCTCTCTTTTCAGCAATAAATTCTTTTATCATTTTAAACACCTTGATTAGATCACCTCTAAAAATTCTAAACTCAATCACACTCTCCCTATTCTAGTAACTTCACTACAGTTAACATTAAACTGACAGGTTCATGGATATTTCTTTTCAATCCTTTCTTAAACAATGGCATGACATGAGTAGTTTTCTAATTCTTGGGCCAGGATTTTCCATTCGTTGGGCGGGCTCAGCAGGAGCGGGCAGGGGTGGTCACAGAACCGACTGCTGCCCGTGATCAGCTTCACACCGCAATTTCACGCCCTGCGTAGATCATGAGTGGTAGCACTGAGCACTACCTGTGCAGGCAGGGGGAAGGGGGAGAGCCAGGCCTAGCGCGCAGTTTGTGCATGCGCACGAAAGAGTGCTTCAATCTCCCTGATGCCTACTCTGATCCTATTTGCTGGTACACTCTCACTTTGCACATTCTGTCCCTTCCTGGCACACTCTGATTATCATTACCTGCACTGATACTCTGCACTATTGCCTTTTCCTTTCTCTTTAATTTTCCAAACCTCCCCTGTGAACCCCGCCCCCACCAACTATTTAGTTTAAAGCCCTCTCTACAGCCCTAGTTATATTATTCACCAGTGCACTGACCCCAGCGCATTTTACAGGAAAGCTGTCCCAACAATGCAGCTCTTTATTTCCCCAGTACTTGTGTCAGTGCCCCATGAATCGAAATCTATTTCTCCCACACCAATCTTTAAGCCACACATATAACTCTCTGATCTTAGTTACCTGAAGTGATTTGCTCATGGCTGAAGTGTTAATCCAATGATTATTACCTGTGTGGATCTGCTTTCTAATTTAGTCCCTAGCTGCTCATACTCCCTTAGCAGAACCTCTTTCTTAGTTTTACGTATGTTGTCTGTACCTGATGTAGTCCTACCTTCTGGATTGCCATATCTACCTCTCTTACATTTACACCCTGCCCCTGACCACAGAACAAATAGCCTAAAGGGTGTGACTCCCTCCTGGAACAAAGTGACCAGGTAATTTTGCCCTTCCTTGGCGCATCTCTGTATCCAAAGCTTGAACTTCAGCTCATTGACTCTGAGCTTAAGTTCCATGAGCTGCAGTCATTTACTAATTGCAATGAATCATACAGTATCCATCAGCATCCACGTACTACAACCGCAATGCCTCACCTGCCATGTCACCTTTGTTTTTCTTTAACTAATTAGATTTCAAATTTAGAATATTAGTCAAAGATTATTCATAATTACATCATGCAGTTTAACTTGTTATAATATAAATTTAATATATCTCCCCAGTACCAGTTTAAACTACTGCCCAGTTTAGAGGGGGGAAACCTTAAAAACCATTCAAAAAATAAATCATGGCTGTTCTAATTTTGGCCGTAACTCCACTTTCCTACCTGTCCCCCAATAACCCTTGACTCCTTTATCAATCAAAAATCTGTATAACTCAGCCTTGAAGATGTTCAGTGATCTAGCCTCAACTGTTATCTGTGGAAGAAAATTCCAAGGAGTAAGACAACCCTCCGAGAGAAGAAATTCCTCTTCATTTCACTTCAGTTCATATTTTTGAACTGTGCCTCCTAGTTCCAGATTCCACCATAACAGGAAGCATCCTCTCAGGATCTAATCTGTCAAGCCCCCTCAGAATCTTATATGTTTCAATAAAATCATCTCTCATTTTTCTAAACTCCAATGAGTATAAGCCCAACCTGCCTGCTTGTTTCTCCACAATCAAATGCTCCGCCTGATGATTATCTTACATGGATTCCTAGACTAGATTTCTCCTACCATATGTCAAGTCTTCTAACAAATATCATTTGCTTCCTGAATTTCAGCCAATTTCTTACCAATTACCAAGTTTGCATTGGCAAAGGCCTTTTAGAAGTTTACGAATGTCACCTTGTAAGGCTTTCCATAAACCATTTGACATGTCACTTATTCTTGGATCATTTTTTAAATGATGACAAATGTTGTCAAGTACTAACAGATGTTCTAAAGTACTCTGTATTTTAACATTCATGTTGAATACGAGAAAAATTAAAATATCAGTTTTAAATCTATTCTTATCTTTAATACTTATAATTTCAGTTAGCTGTAAAATCAATAATCTTAATGTACCATGGGGGAAACAATAAACTTACTAAAATTTGATCTGAAAGTATACGGTATATAAATAATCTTATTTGAGGAAGGCCATAAGCAACTCTTGTGACCGCCTGAACAAATCGTTTGAAGGTGCTCTCGGTAATCTCCACCTAGAATCTGTTCTGAAGCACTGGTATTTACTATAAAGACAGAAAATGAAAATTTCAAGCAGGACACGTATAATGCTGTTCTAACACTATTAATTGAAAAAGTAGGTTCAAGTTTAATTTTTATATGAAATAATTGCATATTTTTGTACTTGTACATGTTAGTACATGTATTTAATTATCATAATCAGTACTTACTTAAGGCATTGCTTTAACTTGAATGAATTGAGAATTAATTCCCATTTTGTATATAAAAAAGGCACTTACTCTAGCCTGCATCAGCTAGAGATTTTTTTAATCTTTTGGCATTCCCAGCTCAGAGCTTAATTGAGCTGGAGGCATATCAGTTTCTGGGGTGCATCAACTACCCTGGAAGTAACAGTTTGTAAGTTTCCCTTGATATTTTGTTTTAGTTAGAGTGTCCCATGAAGGGCTGTCATCCCACTCTCAGTTATTGATTTTTGCTTAATTTATTGGGTTATTTTGTTTTACTAAAATAATATATTAGTTTCTGGCATTCATTGGACATACATGGAGCTCAGTAATGGAAATGTAAAAAACAAAAAAAATCACCCTCTGGTTTTCAAGAACAACATTCTAAAACTCTATAACAAAAGAAAAACAGACAATTAGAAGGTGCATTTCAGCAGTGCTTGTCGAGAGAGCTGAAAGAGCATGGACAACATTTCAGATTCAGCATTGGATTTTCTGCAGAAGTAGGACCAAAAAAATGGCCATTGAGCAGGGCGGTTGGAAGTTTCACCTCTAATCCTGCTCTTGGCCATTTTCATGAGAGTAGGGAGAGAGCAAGTCTCAGAGCCCGACAAGTCCTATAAAGGCTATAACTGTCAGCATTACAGGCTCATTGAGAACCCGTCCCAGCTAAGTCCCTTAATTTTTATAGAGGCAGCCGGACTTTAGCAGCTGTTGGGTTTTACACCAGCTGCATGGAGACATGAACCATGGATTGAAGGAAGGAAGCATTTAGAGGGTGAGCAAAGTGATTTTTCTCCCTTTGCAAGTCCTCATTCAGTGCCATAGCATGAGTTGTCTCTGTTTAATAAGGTGAGTTATGACAATGCTACAACTGGAAGATGGAACTATCCCTTTAACAATGGGCTGAATTGTCCCATTTTTGCACTAAGTGCGGTAGCGGGCGTGAAAAAAGATGTTTTAATTGCCAGCTGCAATGGCGGATTTTCACACCATATTGTCCCCTTCCCAGCGTGTCCTGTATCAATAATGCATTCACAGGAAACATGCCGGATTGCTAGCAGGCAGGCTCGGATTTGCCCTCAGCGCTTCCTCGCTCTGGGCGCCATATTTAAAGCGCACTAGAGCGCAGCCTACTTCATGTCTATAGACCAGGACTGCTCCAGGCGACAGATGGCTTAGAAAGCAAAGGTGCCGGCAGCACCCAAATGTAGTGATGTCTCTTTGGAGCACCTGCTGGACCCTCTACACCACTCTGGCCACAGGAGGTCCACCAGAGTCACCAATCCAGCCTGGGAGGCAATGGCAGTGGCAGTCAGCAGCAACGGAGCACAGAAGAGATCAGCAGGAAGATCCAATGCAGGAAGAGGATGAATGCTCTCACTCATTGTGTCAAGGTATGTCAACCACCTCATCCTCTGAAGACAAACTCCCAAACCCATCACACATCCACAGGCATCTCATACCTCAAGGGACAACACCACTAACTCTCACACATCCTCACATCTCCATCAGGCTCATATCCTCTTGAGCTCGCTTCCTCATCCTGTCCAAGTCTCCATTCACCACACACAAATATTCCACCCAATGGTATGTGTACTGCTCACACTCTCCCCATCCATTTTCATGCAAGAGAAGCTGGCTCACAACAGGAGGGTGTTATGACACAGCAATTGGTAAAGGCTGAGTTGTTTAAATCCCAGAGGGAAACTTGAACAACTGTCATAACCTATAATTTCAATTGGTATATTTGAGATGCAGCTCTGAATTCAGGAATAAAACCACCAAGCCTCATGAGATTTTTTATATAAAACTAAATTGAACATTTATTAATTTAACAACAAATTAAACACATACATATGTCTACAAATTACTACCATAATAACTTTTAAAGAAATCCCCAAAATTAATCACTCCGAGGTAAATCTTCACCAAGGCAACAGTAACCCATAGATTTTAAACAGACATCAGGCAAAGCACATTTGACCTTACAAATTCAAAATGAGGTCCCATGCAATTTGGTTCCTTTGCAGACACAGCTCTAGGCTTACAGGCTAGTTAGATCTTAAATGTCTCTGACCGATACACATGAACTCCTTTCTGTTTATACATCGCTTTCCCTTTGAATGTAAAATTTCCATTGTATTACAGTAAGCTGAAAAAAAACACATTGCTTGGCGTCTTCTAGTAGGTGCAAGATTTCACCCATTCTTTTGAATGGTTTATTCAACAAATTAAAATGTACTCTTTTACCTTCTATCCTTAAATTTATCTAATTAGCATCTCAAAGTACTATACTAAAAGCACCCAGACTAGCTGCTTTCAATCCAATTAAGCCACAAACAGACACATACATAGACACAGAGCCTACTACAAGTCCAATTTAAAATTAATTTCCAACAACATTACAGGCAATAATATCTCTTCGTGACAAGGGAGAGGTCCCAGACTGGGAGTGGACTGGCCCACATTAGCCCCTCAGTCACTTTGAGGAGTGTGCCATCGTGCTGACTGGTGAGGACGTGGACCCTGCCTACAATGACAGTGAAGTTGGCGGCGAACACCCATGTGAGGGTGCTGCAGCAGATCATCCCTTTCTCGATGCAACTGTGAGTGCTCTCTCTCCTGCTTTTGACTCTGCTGCCATGCAGTAACTATCTCTGCTTCGGTTCACTGACGCCCTTAGCTAGCCAGTCCCTCAGCTCCATCCATGTCCTCACCTCCAGCAAAGAGGACATCTTTTCCATTGAGGAGCTGGAAATAAGCAGCCTGGAAGACCCATCACGGCGTTTACCCAAATCTGACACCAGCACGGAGACACACTTCGGTGGGACCTAGGTCTACAACAGGCTCAGGTTCACAATCAGGTGGTCACCGCACAGGCATGTCTGCAGTAGGAGGAGGCAGGATCAGCCGAGCTCCCTGGCTCTCAGAGGACTGCTGGGGAAGAGGCATCTGTGGGGTCCAAGTTGGATGATGAGCTTCTGGATTCAGCCTTCCAACTAATCATGGAGAGTCAGCAGAAGGCAGGGGAGGAGGTGTCCATGAGAAGGATGGTGGATGTCATGGAGACCCTGCTCCAGCAGAACGCAGAGATACACGCAGAACTGCACTCCATCACAGGTGAGTTCTTACAGTGGCAACGCAAGGGGGAAACATGGCACCTCAATATCCCTCTATGTGCTCCTTCCCCTCATGGAGTCAGGCTGCGGCTTTCGGGCACCTGAAGGGGCAAGGAGCGGCAGCTGGACATCCCTGGGTCATCCATTCAGGAATCACAGAGGCTGTGGGCTCCCTCCAAGTCCCCTTTGTCTATGACCCCTCAACCTCGTCCCTGTTACTGCAGAAGGAACAGCTGGCCACAGAAGGACGGCCAAAGCAAGCCAGAATCCTCAAGGCCTCAGTTCTCCAGAGGATGCATGCCGAAGTCATCTGAAGCAATAGGGTCAATCATTGTACAGGTGTCTCCATCCCTGCTGCAGATGTTAGGGCAGTACCTAGAAGAAGTGGTAGGCCTAGAAAAGTTAAGAAATTCTGATCACAAGTTGTTGCATGGATGAACACATTTTGTCACTTTATAATCCAAAAAGATATCCACTTTTACTGAATAATGCATAATGTTGTCTTTCAGCTTCATTTGTAGGCTTCATGAGTCCTCTCCTTGCATTCCCCTCCGCACCCCCCCCCCACCCCCAACTAGCAGTCCAGCTGCACTCAGCTCCCCTGTTCTTTCCCCTCTCCCAGTCACCCATGTCCAACCCCCGGTATCATCCACCTCCCCACTGTTACCCTACAGCCCAAATCCTTGTCATTCCAGGTTGTCCAGGTGAACCTTGCTGAAAATCTCACCCCTATCCACACTGACCTACCCAACCTCCTCCGTCTCCCCACCAACCGCCTCACCACCCTCCCTACCGGTATCGATGGACCCTCACCCTCCCGGCTCCCTCGGTCCCCTTTCACACTCATTCCATTCTACCATGTCCACTCTGAGTTCACTCCACCGGAGGCAGTCATTGACTCTACAGACCTGTTCACCTGGACAACCCACACTCATAATCCTTCCTCCACCCTTACTCCCTCCTCTCCCCAGATACCTTTCCCCCTCCTAACTCCCTTCTCCCCCAAACACCTTTTCCCCTTTCGAACTCTGTCCTCCCCCAGACACCTTTCCCCCTCTGAACTCCCTCCTCCCCCCAGACCCTGACCACCTCCAAGCTCCCTCTTTCCTCCAGACACCTCCCCCCACCGAACTCCATCCTTCCCCCAGAATCTTCCCCCCTCCGAACCTCCTCCTTCCCCCGGTCACCCTCCCCCCTCTGAACTCCCTCCTTTACACCTACCTCCCCCTTTAAACCAACCTCCCCACTTGCAGCATTCTCCCCCGCTACACCCTCATCCCCCCCATGCTCCCTCCTCCCCCAGACATCCTCATTTCTCCTCCCAATCTTACCCCCCTGCCATCTTCGCAACCTCTCCCGATACCTTCAATCCTCCCCAACCTCACCCCCGACACCTTCTTCCCTTCGCCACAACGTCATCCCCCCGACATCTTCGTTTTCCCCCCTCCCAACACCTTCATCTCCCACTCACGCCTAGGCCTTCCTCTCCCACACCCCTTCACTGATCATCCGTACCCACCCATAGCAAAGTCCGTGAAGTTCTGAAGCCTCAGCGAAATCAAAGTTGCTACATGGAGACCTCCCACCTTCCGAGAGCTGTTTCTCGTGAGGATCCACCCAGCATGCAATGCCCGTGTTCCTTCAGGGTCCAGTAGCTGTAGGTCTTCAGCATCATCTTTTCCTCAGATGTCCTCGATCTGAGCAAGGCCCTAATGGTAACTACCGGCTTCTGCATGTCACACTTGTCCAGACATATTCTGGAAGCGTGTTTTCCTGCCAGCGTGACAGTAAATCCCATTAGCAGAATGCAAATCAGGTTCACCCCAGCCTCTAGTGGGATTTGTGAACCACCATGGAGGACACCATTGGATGATCCTACTGTAATTTCGCCACGGCATGAAATTGATTTTTGCCCTTCCTCCAAATTCTCTCTTCCCCACCCATCATGATGCCCGCCGCCAACCGGAGTGGATGATTCCGGCCAATGGGTTTCCCAGATTGTTACTCCTGCCAACTGATAAGCTGTCAACTAAAAGATCAACAGTGTAAATGTGGAAACTTCTTCAGATGAATTCAAAAATTTCATCTAATGAATAAAGAGGTAGGGCAAATTTCATGGTATTGAAATGGTAACCTGGTATGATAACAAAGTGTAAATGTTGCATCTTTCCCCATTGCTTTCATGCATTCAGTCTAAACACCTGCTGAGATAGTAGTTCTATAATCTGTTTGTTAGAGTGTTTCATGGACTCTTGAATGCAAACCACTACGTAATCATTTTACAAGTGCTTGACAATGTTTAGAAAGCTGCTTTGAAGAATCTATTAATTTGGGAATTTTATGGGCTATTCAATGGTTTCCAACTGTTATAATAGAGCTTGTTGAGTTCTGTTCATTAAGTAGATAATGGGTGAGGGGTTGACAGGATGAGGGTGTTGAAAGGGGTGAGGGATGTGAGGGGGTAACTGGATGAGGGGATGAGGTTGAGGGGAATGACAGGGAAAGGGGAGGGATGAGAGGGTAGAGTGGGAGTAGGGGTTAAAATGGTCAGAAGTAGAGTTGCTGATTGCCTCAGAAGCACCGGTCCCAGGCATTTTGGGAACGGAGGTGGGCTTTCTAACCAGCCTATTCTAGTCTCAGCCCACTCCCACCCCACCTCCAGGCCACATGGGCTTGGATACTCGTAAATTCCCCCATGCTGGCAGTTTCAAGACAGAAGCGGGGTCATGACAGCGACATTTGTCCCATCTCCCAATTCCCGCCTCCAACATGAAAATCTAGCCCCAACTTCTAGATTAAGACTTGTTGGGTGAAATTTTCCAATTTTTAAACTTAAGTGCCATGGCAGGCGGGTTCTGTGGCGCGTTTGCTACTAGTAGGAAGGGCAGGAAATCACACCCGATTTTGAGCTTGGAAGCTCATTAACTATGCACAGGCTGGGATCTCTCCAAATCACCTGGGAGATTCAGAGCTGATTCTTCCACCCCACTGTTATCTGACGGGTTGAAGATCCAGGTGCCGTATTTAAACACCCCCTGAGCACACACATTGCACTCTCTCCACGTGGCATATGAATTGAACAGGTATTTTGCATCAGTTTTCACTATAGGGGATGCAAGCAACATTCCAGAAGCAGCTATAAACCAGGAAATGGAAGCGGGGAAGGAAGTCAGGAAAATTACAGTCACCAGGGAAGTAGTGCTGAGTAAATTGTTGGAGCTGCAGGGTGACAAAAGCCCCGGTCCTGATTGGCATCATCCTAGGATCTTAAAAGAAGTGTCTAGTGAGATAGTTGATATGTTGGTTTTAATTTTCCAAAACTCCCTAGATTCGGGGAAGATCCATTAGACTAGAAGATAGCAAATGTAACTCCATTATTCAAAAAGGGAGGTAGACAAAAAGCGGGAAACTACAGGCCAGTTAGCTTAACATCTGTGAAAGGGAAAATGTTAGAAGCTATTGTTAAAGAATTTATAGCAGGGCACTTGGTTAAGCTCAAGGTCGTCAGGTAGAGTCTACAGGGTCTTGTGCAGGGGCAATCATGTTTAACCAGCTTATAGCAGTTCTTTGAGGAAGTAACATGTGCTGTAGATAAAGGGGAACCAGTGGGTGTACTGTACTTAAATTTCCAGAAGGCATTTGATAAAGCGCCACATCAAAGGTTATCATTGCGGAAAATAAAAACTCATGGTATAGGGGGTAACATATTGACATGGATAGAAGATTGGCTGGCGATCAGGAAGCAGAGGATAGGCATAAATGGGTCTTTCTCAGGTTAGCAAGATGTAACGAGTGGTGTGCCACAGGAATCAGTGCTGTGACCTCAACTGTTCACGATTTATATAAATGACTTGGATGAAGGGATTGAAGGGATGGTTGTCAGGGTGGGAGGGTCCCGCTCGCCGATGGGTAAAATGACACAGAATGATGTCGGGCAGAACTCCCGACGTCATCCCGCATCATTTGCATTTTCAGGTCAGTGGGGGCACAGACGAGTTAGCTGTGCACCCACCGACCTGTCAACGGCTTATTGAGGCCATTCAAAAAGCAATTAAAGCAATTAGTGAACCTGCCCGTCCAACCTTAAGGTTGGCGGGCAGGTCAGGAACACTGGTGGCCACCTGAAAAAGCATGAAACCTGATCCACGGGTGGGATGAGGTTTCATGACTGAATTTAAAAATTAAGATTAACTTTTACTTAAAGTTATATCCATGTCCTAACCCATGTGACATTTTCACATGAAAGGTCATGGATGGTAAATGCAATTTTCAAAAAAATAACTCTCACTTTGGGAACCGATCTCCCTGAGGCAGCACTTAGGTCTCAGGGAGATCAGAACGCACTTCCGCATTTGCCATTCCACCTCCCGCCTGCACAGGGAGCACACATGGACATCATGCTGGGCAGGCCTTAATCCTTAATTGGCCTGCCAACAAAGAATGACAGTGCACCCCCAATTGGGGGTGCCAATCAGAGGGCCGCCCACCCATGCCCGTTCCAGCACGTTCCCCCCCCCCAGTCGGGGGAGGGGAAATTTTGCCCATAATAGCAGAGCTCTGAGGTGCAGAGGGATCTCGGGTACCCTAGTGCATGACTTACAAATGGCTAGTATGCAAGTGCAACAAGTAATGAGGAAAGCTAATAGAGTGATATCATTTATTATGAGGGCAACTGAACACAAAAGTAGGAAGGTTATGCTTTATTTGCACAGAGCACTAGTGAGACCACATTTGGAGTGCTGTGCACAGTATTGGTCATCTTATTTAAGGAAGGATGTAAATGCTTTGGAAGCAGTTCAGCGAAGGTTTACCAGACTACTACTTGGAATGGATGGGTTGCCTTATGAGGAAAAATCGGACAAGCTAGGCTTGTATCTGCAAGGGTTTAGACTTGATTGAAACATATAAGATCCTGAGGGGTCTTGACAGGGTGGATGTGGAGAGGATGTTTGCTCTTGTGGAAGAATCTAGAACTAGGGGTCACTGTTTAAAAATAAGGAGTCGCCCATTTAAAACACAGATGAGGTGAAATCTTTTCACTCAGAGTATCTTGAGTCTTTGGAACTCTCTTCCTGAGAAGGTGGTGGAAGCAGAATCTTAGAATATTTTTAAGGCAGAGGTGGATAGAGTCTTGGTAAGCTATGGGGTGATAGATTATCGGCAGTAGGTTGGATGCAGATCTCAGGTTACTATCAGATCAGCCATGTTTTTATTAAATGGCGGAGCAGGCTCGAGGGGCTGAATGGCCTACTCCTGCTCCTTGTTTGTGTGTTCAGTCCAGCTGTCTCCAGGTGACCCACAGAGGTGTATGGCAACCAGATTAAGAAGGCTGCAAGCCAAAAGAAGAAGGCTACACTCTGTTTCTGCCCAGACACCATCAAGGCCTTGAACCGAGGAATGCAGCAGCATACAGATGGGCTTTATCCCAAGGATGGCTCCAAGAAGCATACCAGCCACACCCCACTGGCCTGGAGGCCATAGCAGAGGAGGTCAGTGCGGCTAGCCACCATACCCACAACGCCATCCAGTGCAGGAAGAGGGTGAATGATCTCATCCATTCTGCCAGGATAAGTCATCCTTCAATTCCCTCCAATATCAAACTTTCATTATGTTATCATATACTCAAAGGGCTATTCTCTTCAGGGATTTCACACAAACACTATATATGACACATATCACCACTGATTGTCTCACGGAAACTTTCACATCGCCATCTCATCTATCATGCTGCTCACGCTTCATCCTCAGCCCCTTCTGGGGAGGACTCATCACACAGAGGGGGATGCATGTTTTCTCAACCTCTGCCCCATCCATTCTCATCACATTCCTTTCTTGTCTTCATCCAGAACACATCCGCCTACAACAGACAAGAAAGATCCCTGACTGGGGGAAGGACACTCAACATAGTAACCCTCACCCAGTTCGAGGAATATGTTGGCAAGCTGGCTGGAGAGGACCGGGATCGCTTCTTTGGGAAAGGGAGATTGGCTTGTCCTAGGAGCCTAGTATGGATACATCCATGAATGGCTTGGCCAAGTGAAGGCTTTGCGATCATGGACATAGGTATCCTCCTATTTCGAGGTTTAGCCATTCTCCCACTTAGTGATAGTTTCTCTTTGTGAGATTCATTTTCATGTGATATCAATCTTAGAGAAGATATTTTCAATACCCTTGGAGATGTGTTAAAATCTTTATTGGAAGTGTGCGTTTAATGCACTTGCGACCCCTTTTTCTCACAACACACCATTGTGTGAGGGCAGCTCAACAGCCTTGAAGGATTAGTGCAGTTGTACCTCCTCTGTGGTCATACCAAAGGACAAAACTCGGGTGGGAGGATGATATCTCTAATCATGTCCTTACTTCACTGGTTGCAGTACTTTCTCATTAATGTGGCAACGACTGCATCAAGTAAATTCCCACAGCGTTCTCACTGTTCTATCAAATTTCACTTGCCAGAGCGACTGCATACAGAAGGCATTGCTGACCTTCTTAGAGATACTGGCCCCGACAACCATGAGGCTGGAAGGTACAAGTCTGAATCACAGAATCACAGTGCAGAAGAGGCCCTTCGGCCCAGAGTCTGCACCAACACGTGAGAAACACCTGACCTACCTACCTAATCCATTTTCCAGCACTTGGTCCATAGCCTTGAATGTTATGACGTGCCAAGTACTCATCCAGGTGCTTTTTAAAGGATGTGAGGCAACCCGCCTCCACCACCCTCCCAGGCAGTGCATTCCAGACCGTTACCACCCTCTGGGTAAAAAAGTTTTTCCTCACATCCCCGCTAAACCTCTTGCCCTTCACCCTGAACTTATGCCCCCTTGTGACTGACCCTTCAACCAAGGGGAACAGCTGCTCCCTATCCACGCCTCTCATAATCTTGTACACCTCGATCAGGTTGCCCCTCAGTCTTCTCTGCTCAAATGAAAACAAACAAGTCTATCCAACCTCTCTTCATAACTTAAATGTTTCATCCCAGGCAATATCATGGTGAATCTCTTCTGCACCCCCTCCAGTGCAATCACATCCTTCCTATAATATGGTGGCCAGAACTGCACACAGTACTCCAGCTGTGGCCTCAGTAAGGTTCCATACAACTCCAACATCACCTCCCTACTTTTGTAATCTATGTCTCGACTGATAAAGGCAAGTGTCCCATATGCCTTTTTCACGACCCCACTAATGTGCCTCTCCGCCTTCAGAGATCTATGGACACACACGCCAAGGTCCCTTTGTTCCTCAGAACTTCCTAGTATCATGCCATTCATTGAATACTTCCTTGTCAAATTACTCCTTCCAAAGTGTATTACCTCACACTTTTCAGGGTTGACTTCCAGCTGCCACTTATCTGCCCATTTGACCATCCCGTCTATATCTTCCTGTAGCACAAGACACTCAACCTCACTGTTAACAACACAGCCAAACTTTGTGCCATCCGCAAACTTACTAATCCTACATCCCACAGTCATCTATGTCGTTTATATAAATGACAAATAATAGGGGACCGAGCACAGATCCCTGTAGTACGCCACTGGGCACTGGCTTCTAGTCACTAAAGCATCACCCTCTGCCTCCTACAACTAAGCCAATTTTGAATCCACCTTATCAAATTACCATGTATCCCTTCTTTATAAGTCTCCCACGTAGGACCTTGTCAAAGGCTTTGCTGAAATCCATATAAACTACATCAACTGCACTACTCTCATCTACAAACCTGGTCACTTCCTCAAAAAATTCAATCATATTTGTTAGTCTTGACCTCCTTCTCACAAAGCTATGCTGACTATCCCTGATCAAACCTTGCCTCTCCAAGTGGAGATAGATACTCTCCTTCAGAACTTTCTCCAATAGTTTCCCTACCACTGACGTGAGACTCACTGGCCTGTACTTCCCTGCCTCATCTGTACAGCCCTTCTTAAATAGCGGAACCACATTAGCCATACTCCAATCCTCTGGCACCTCCCCCGTGGCCACAGAGGAATTAAAAATTTGGGTCAGAGTCCCTGAGCTCTCCTCCCTTGCCTCCCTCAGCAGTCTGGCACACAAATCATCTGGACCTGGAGATTTGTCCACTTTTAAGCCTGACAACACCTCCAATACCTTGTCACTCCCTATCTCAATTTGCTTAAGCACCTCGCAGTCTCTGAATGCTGAACTTGCTCTTAATGTGACTGGTTGGCTATCCCTTTCAATGCAATGGAATGGCATCAAGGGACAGGAGAAATGTGGCCATCTCCCGTTGCCTTCACTTTATTCCTCCTGGAATCAGGTAGCAATTAAAGAGGCACAGGGATATCTTCTTTGTCGAGCTTCTTCAATGGCATCATCCAATAAAGATTTTAACACATCCTCATGACATCACACAAGGGTATTGAAAATATAGAACCCTCATCATCCTCTTCAGGAGGTTCCTGACCCTCCTGCTCTTCAACCTCCGAGAAGCTCTCATCCTCCTCCATTTCTCCCCTTTGCAGCGCCAGGTTGTGAAGGCGCAACACATAATGATGACGCAGGTTATCCTATCTAGAGTGCACTGCAGTCCCCCTACTGAGTAGTCCATACATCAGAAGCATGTCTTCAGGATGCCAATAGTCTGCTCAATTAGGGACCATGTGAAGCTGTGAGCTATGTTGCACCTCTCCTCAGAGGCACTCTAAGGCTGAGGCACAGATGTCATGAGCCACTGTTTTAACCCCAAGCAGCCATCCCCGAAGACGCTCAGGCCCTTCAAATATCTGAGGCACCTGGGAGTGACTCAGGATTTTTGAGTCACGGCAACTCTCAGGGTGCCTGACACAAACGTGCATTATGTGCTTCTGATGATCGCTGACCACTTGAACATTGATGAAATGAAAACCTTTATGGTTGATAAAATGTATAGCTCCTCTTCAGTATAATAATTTATTTTTCTGTCCTCAAAAGCTTTGAACAAGTGTCCATTCCTGCATTATATCACATCATGAAAAAATCTGAACAAATCTATGAATTACAAATATTTTAAGACAGCAATTTTCTTACCGAGATATTTGTTAATTTTCATGATTTTGCTAACTATATCAATGAAGTCCACTCCTATTTCTTTGGAAGCATCTGAAAATCAATAACAATTTCAAGAATTTCAGCAATGTCCCTCAATTGAAAACATTTCTATTATTCTTTTTAATCCTCCCAGCCACCTGATCCCTTTGATGCCACCCACATGTTTAGTTAAACAAAAATTGTCAGACTAAATGTGAAAAAACATCTTTAACCCTCCCCACTCATCCACTCCCAATCACTAGAAGGGTATGATCAGAAAACATAGATGATCCTTCTTTCTATTTTCCTTCCTTTCTGGAGCGGAAAAGCCTTGCTTCCATTAAAGGCTCATCTTTCAACAGTCAATATCAGGAACTTAATATTTGAATATTTTTTCAATACTGGAGAGATTTTAGTGGCTATGTTTAAAATTGACCTCATATGGAACTCAGGGTAAAGGACATTACAATTGTTTTATCATTTGATAGTATATGATAGATATAATTGAGATAAGATTGTGCATATATAAACAATATTCTCTGTGATAATTCAATTACGGTAATTGGAAACAAATATGTAACATTTAAAAATGAACTTCAATGTAAAAAGATAATTCATTTGAAGGCAGTTGAAATAAACAATCTGATTGGAAAGCAAGAGGCAGTATTTAGTATAAGCAATGCAGGTTCAGCCCACCAATGGAAGAACTGATGGGAAACCGTTCCAAGGACACCCAACTCTATTTAAATGGAATCAGGCACTTTAAATGAGCAGCATCATGGATCTCCCACAGAATAAAGTCTTAGTGAGGCATAAATCCCACACCCAAAAGCTGCCAGGAGCAGTAGTTACTGCTGGTGATGCATTGAGGCCTTCACCAGGGATCATCACTGGATCCCTGCGGTAGAATTTTCCCTGTCAGGGGGTTGTGCAGAGGCAGGCGTGGACCCAATCAGCGCCCCCAATCGGGTCCACGCTACTTTACGTGGGTGGGCCAATTAAGGACCGCCCAGTGTGATGCACGCCCGGAAGCACTGTGAGCTCCATGTGCAGGTGGTGGATTCCCTGAGTCGGGAGTCGAGGTGCCTCAGGGAGATTAGTTTTAAGTTTTAACAGTTCAATAAAAGAAGATATTAGGGAGGCACAGGCAGCTATGGGTAGCCCCTCAGAGGATGCAGGACAGACACAGCCATGCTCAGGTGGACAGAGATGCTGAACCTTGTCATCACACACAAGGCATTTCAAAATTCAGCAACAGTGGGAAATGTGTGCCCAAATGTCAGAATGCTCTTAGGTTTTGTGGAGTCATAGGTAAGGAACTGAGGGGTCAACCATGCCCTTTCCACCATCATGTTTCAGGCATAAGAACACATTAGCTCATCCAGTGAGAGAAGAGCCAACTTCTTAGAGAGCCCATATTCAACATGACACAAATAGATGCTTGAGCAGTACTGACCGATTCGTGGAACTGATGGTGCAATGATGTGCCCAGCTGGTCATTCAATTTGCAAGCCATGAAAGGACTGATGCAGGTGTAGGAAGAGTGTGAGAAGGCAAACCCTCAACGGACATCCTCGTTACTTGATGCCCCTTGGCCTTTCTAACTGAAGCATCATGAGTGCAGGAAGGCCCTGCTGCAGCAACTGCTTCTCATTCGTGCCGAGTTGGGCAGCCTATTGAGGTGTCCCCACTAGGTCCAAGGCCAATCTCCAGAGGTATCTGAGCCTTATCCACACAAAAGTGAGCAGTCAGCCTCCATCTCAGACTCTTCACAGGGGATAACCCTGTAGTATTAGACCAGATTGGAGGCCTCCCTGTCGGTAAACTCACAGTATGGCTCACTTGGGTGACATCTGTAATCTCAGCAGCTTTCTTGGTGGGGGGGATGTTGTGAAGAGCAGGGCAGAACACTACAATCCAAGACAACCTTGAGTGAGCGTTCTGGGAAGTGGTTCCCAACCCAAATGGGTCACATCTTGAGAAATCCTATGGCCTGCTCACAGTTTAGCCTTGTGCTGAGATGACAGTGGTTATAGAGCCTCTGTGTCATTGTCAAAGGGTAGTAAATAGGCGTCAGCATCCACTTCTTCAATGAATAGTCCTTGTCCCCTAGCAGTCATCCACTGATTCTGGTGGTATGAACAGTTGCAATTGCCTAAGGATGAAGGAGTCATGGCAGTTTAGTTAGACCCGTGAACAGACCTGGAGAAATCTCTTTTGATGGTCACACACCAGTTCAACATTGCAAGAGTGGGATTCTTTCCTGGTCGGGAATGCCCCCGGGTGGAATTGTCCCAGATTTGCACTAAGTGTGGCAACGGGTGGGAAAAAGGACACTTTACCCGATGGTCACAATGGCGGGTTTTCACGCCATGGTATCATCCCAATACTGCCTCATAAATCATACATTCCTGGAAAACATGCTGGGACGCAGTTGGGCCGTCCTCTGATTCACCTGCCCCGCCATTACCTCAGGCCTTCAATAAACTGGGTACCATATTTAAAGGCCGCCCCTACAAAGAGCTAGCACTCTTCAAGGGATAGGAAGCTGCTGCGAACTGATGGCTGCCAAAGGGAGGAAACATGCTGCCCCTAGATTTAGCAGCACCTCTCTTGAGCACCTACTGGGCGCAATGTCCTCTACCCCTGCTCTGGACAAAGGCCAACAAGAAAGGTCACCAATGCTACAATGGGAGGTGGTGGCAACAGTGGTCAGTGCCAACGCCCTGCGAAAGAGGACAGCCACTCAGTGCAGAAAGAGGATGAGTGATCTCCGTTCTACCAAGGTAAGTCACTCTTCTCATCACTCTCAACTCACAAACCCATCACACAACCACAGGGATCTCACTCACTGTCAGTTCAAGAAACATCATCATTCACCCTTGCTCACACACACCTTCATCTGCCTTGGGATCCTGTCCTCATCCCGTACATGGCAACACACATCACCCACACATGCCAGGCATACTTATTATGTGACCTGGCAGGCATCTTGCTTACACTCTCCATCTGTATTCAAGTAGGACAAGCTGGCACACAACAAAAGGGAGAGGTCGTAGATTAGTGAAGGAATGTCTGAAATCAAGGTCATCACAGACTTTGAAAACAGAGTCATACATCTGGCCAGCAAAAATCTGGACTGTTCCTGTGCTGACAGTGAGGTCAGCAGTGCTCAACGAATTAAGGATCCAGCAATGCGACATCCATCAGACAACCATGCTGTGAGTGATGTGTCCAGTTTCACAGGCCACTGCCATGTGCTAAATATCTCTCCTTCCTTTCGCAGACACTTTTGGGAAACAGCCAAGGGGGTCCACGACCCAGGTCCTCGACTCAATCCCTGAAGACACCTCACAAGAACAATCTGATGAAACCCTCATTGAAGACCCATGCTCACCCTTACCCTCCACCAGCGGAGAGACACACACCTTGGTGGGACCTAGCTTTAGAGTAGCCTTGGGTTCACATTCTGTGAGCACATTGCATTGTCTGATCAGTTGTTGGCAGGGACGTCCCGGGTTTCCGGCACTTGGAGGACTGCTGGAGGCTAGAAAAATGCTGAGTCCGAGTCAGATGACAAGCATCTGGACTCGGTCACACCTCAGTTGCCACAGCTGCAAAGGGAATTTCGGGAACATTAGGAAGGGATGTCCGCTGCGCTCCTCAGATTGCAAGGCACAATGGAGGAGTTCATCCGCCTTAGTCTGATGTGATAGTGCCAGAATGTCAACACACAGAGGTCAACACTGGTAGGATGGCAGCCGCCATGGAGATCTTGGTTCGGGACTTTGGTCCTACACTCCTGCGTGGGCTGAACTCCATCGTTGATGCTATAGTTAATCTCCAACAGTGTGAACGCGAGGGGGGGGGGGGGTGGGCAGCTTGATCTCACTCCAGCTTCCCCTTCTCCCCAAGGAGTCAGCCAGGGGTCCTCAGGCAGCCATAGGAAGGAGGATCAGCAGGGGCACACCCTGGGGCCATCCATGACGGTGACTCCGGGAGTGCCCGGCCCATCCAAATCCCCTCTTCTTGTGACCCCAGCAGCTCCAGCTCCACAGGCTGAGGAGGTTGCCACTGCCACACAGCAGGACCCCGAAAGCTGGCCCGGGCCCTCCAGAAGTCACCTTTCAGGATCATCACAGACAGGGCATAGCAGTCAACAGGCTGCCTCCACCTCCGCTGTAGAGGTCCGGGGTGGGTGGGGGCGTGGGGGGTGTGGTTGGGGCACCAAGACGTAGCGGCAGGGTTAGAAAATGTTAAGAAGATGAGTTGCACAGTCTGGGCACAAGCGTTAGTCACTTGTACATGGTGTTTGCTATAGTAAATAAACTCCCAAGAATGTTCCCTTGCCTATAGCCCCTTGTTTTGATGAGCAGTATTCATATCACTCAGATGTGAAACCTTGGTCCCTGTATAAGATAAAAGCAGATGTCTCAGTCCAGGGCTCTTCCTTGTGCTTTATGCAACCTTCCCAGCACACTGATGGTGCATCTTAACTGTCACTGGACACATCAGTCATGCATGCACCTCGATGGGGTTTATCACTGCTGCCAGAATGTCCCACGACGTTGGCACAGAGTTCCCCCATTCTCTCCGTGTGCTCTCAAGATCTTTTGAGATGCAGCTGGCCACCCATCTCACCATCATCTGTGTCCAATGACAGCATGGTCCTGAAAGATTCAGCTCACGAAGGTCAGGAGAAATTAAAGATTCCCCGCTGCACCTCCACAATATGACCCTGTTCACAGGGCACAAGCGATCTGCCATCAGCCAGATAGGAGTCAGATATTCACATAAGCTATTTGAGGATCTAAGGAGTGTCCCCACTGCACTTTGTCATCATCCTCCTGGAATGTAGGGACAATAGTCTTCCGCTTCGTCTCCATGACAAGAGCCTTTTCACAGAGGGTATGGGTGCTACCATCAGCCAGACTGGAGTTAAACGTTCAGAGATGCAACGTGAGGATCTATGGAGTTTCCTCACCACATGTCATCATCCTCCATCTAGCAGCTATGGGGGCCTTCCGAGTGTGCCTGCCTTGTCTGGCCAGTGTGATGGCCTCATGCTGTCATCCTCACCTTCAAGGACCTCCTCACCCTCATCCCTGTTGACAACTTCATCAGAAGAGACATGCAGCTCCTCCATCTCCTCCTCAGCCATCTCCTCAACCCATTGCAGCACCAGGTTGTGAAGGGGGCAACAGGTGACAATAATGCGTGACACCCGCTGTGGACTGCATTGCAGGGCTCCACTGGAACCTCATTATCAACATTCCGATGGTTTGCTCCACCAAAGTGCGATATGCAGTTTGAGCCTTGTTGTGCCTTCTCTCTGCTGCAGTCTGAGGCCGCCGCACAAGCATCATCAGTGGTGTTCTCTGCGGGTAGCCCTTATCCCCGAGGAGCCAACCCTACAGCCTCTCTGGACCCTGGAAGACATCAGGGATCTGAGACCTACTGAGAATGTAGGAGTCATGGACACTCCCTGGGAAATGTGCACAGGCTTGGAGGATGCATTTGTGGTGGTCACGCATCAACTGAACATTCAGTGAGTGGAAGCCCTCACAGTTGATGTAGTTGACCGCTTGTTGCCACGGAGATCTGAGCACCACGTGAGTGCAGTCGATGACACACTGCGCAGTGGGAAACCTGTAATCTGTGCAAATCCCAACACTTTTGTTTTCTGGCTTTCCTGATCCTGGGCGAAATGCACAAAGTTGTGTACCTTCACGAATATGGCGTCTGCAACTTCATGGATGCATTTGTTCATGAGGGTTGCGACATCCCGCAAAGGCCACCTGTGGAGCCCTGAAAGGACCCACTGGTGGATAAACTGAGCGTAGCGGTACTTTCATTGCCACTGGCAGTGGCTGCCCTCCACGTTCCCAGGGTGCCAAATCCTGCAGCAGGTGGCGTATGTGACCGACCAGTTCCCTAGACAATCTTCAGCAACACTGGTTCTCAGTCATCTGCCGGAATGGCAAGCGCTGTCTACAGACCCGGGTCTAGCTAGGCACCGACCAGTGACCGTTCGCCATGGTTCCTCAGCGGCATACACGAGAGCCCCAGCTGCCCCTTCTTCAGCGTGCTGCTCCTCCCTCTGTCCAGTCTTGGTGCCTCCAACACTCTCTTCTCCTTTGTATCTGTTCCCTGTAAGCCATGAGGCATACAGCTAGGTCAAGTGGCTCCATGCTCCTAATGTACTCCTCCTGCAGGATGAAAGAAAGAGATGGGTGGATTAGTATGGGTGTACTAAGAACCTCTCTTGTTTAAGTCTGAAGGCCTCGTAATACATCACAGAGAGTGCTGGCCACCACTTGAATGGCCAGTGTTTAGTGCACTGCATGGCTGCCGAAACTCACCCACCTCCGCCCCACTCCGCCTGACCAATTGGCGGCAGCTTCGCCCACTGGACTGCGTGCTGTGCTCTCAGCTCAGTCGCAGGTATTCTCCTAACCTGCACTGCAAGGCTGCGTTGTTAGCTTGAACCATGGGGAAGACTAGTCCAAACCTGAATGAAGACATTGCAAGGAGCTGTGAGCACCCCCACCAGCGACTGCTCCGTGGCCAGCTTTCGCAAGGAGATTGCACAATTTGCGTCATCCAATTGTTTTACAGTTCACTAAAATGCCCATTAGTTTGCAGTCTGTGCCTGAGGGGTGAAAAGCTCTGGAGCATTTGGTAGCACTTTCATCCCTCTGCATTGCTTGAGCAGGCAGATAAGGTAGGCACTCAACTCCAAGCAACGTGGCTACATCTGAACTGTCAGCTGTGGAGAAATGGTCAAATTTTATACTTTATACGTTTCCCTAATGTGTGACCACTCCCCTCCCATCCCACCGCACAGGTGTCATCAGCGTGTCCTCTGCGGGTAGCCCTTGTCCCCAAAGACCCAACCCTGCAGCCTCTCTGCACGACCATCAGATACAGTGCAGCCCTTGCCCCAACCCCCAACCCACCCCAACTGCAGTGCAGCCCTTGCCTCCTCCAACTCACCTCAGATGCAACCGCAGTGCAACTCTTGCCCCAGCATCGCATTGTCAGCCAGCTGGGAAAAAGCAACTTGTCTGTCCTCTTGCCTGAAGTGTAATGATATGCAAATACTACTAGGCCACTTCAAATAGGTGCAATTATTAGACTTCAAGTGAGTCGAAACATTAGGTTTCCCTTTGTTTACCTTCTATTACCGTCATGACTGTGGACCAATACATTGTATAAAATTAATAAAATGATCTCAGTATTTCAGCATTCATATGCAGTAAGTGCATGTAATACAGGATGAAGTCCATGCGAACAACAGAACATTACCTTGCTGGATTATGTACACATGAAATGAAGCAAAGGACTATGGCAGTGCCTCGCAAATTATTTTTCAATGTGACCCCATTTTAATTCACCATCATATTTTCAAGGGCATTGAGGATGGGCAACAAAGGCTGTGCCAGCAATGTCCATATATATATATATATATATATATGTATGTATAATAAAAACTCTTGAAAATTAATGTGACACCAGACACTGACAAAACCAAAACAATAAAGCAGCATAGTCACATTCAATATATAATTTTTAAAGTTCACATCCTCTAGATCAACATATAATACATCATATAAATAAGAAAACTGTTCTTAAAGTTCTTTGTAAAAATATTATAATTTTATGTAGTCATGTAGGCTTTACCAAACTCTCTGGATTCCATGGTAATACAAGACTTAGTGAAGCCCCTCTCCTCTTTGTTCACATACACTGTAATCAGCTCCTCTCTCCCCACCACACACACACACATGCACCAATATTCTTCTCAACCTGCCACCCCTCATACTCACTCACTCAGCAGACATGCTTCCCAAAACCCTGCCCCTCACTCACTCATGACTTCCATCCCCACTGATGCCCCCCATGCCCATCATGTCCTCTTCCCACTCAACCCTTCATTCCCTCCTGTCCCACATACCACCACTCACTTAGCCCTTCCCTCCCTCCCCACCCTGACTCACTCAGCCATTTCTCCCTCACCACCTACTCAGGACTCACTCAACCTTTCCAGCCCTCCAAACCCAGACTCACTCATTCATTCCCTCCTCCTTCCCCACCCTACTCCCCAGCTGGATTTCCCCACCTTGCTCAGACTCAGCTCCTTGTTGCTGCTGTTGCCCTTGTCAGTGGGTGGCTGTAGCACCTCCTTGCTCAGCAGTGTTTGGATCTGCACTGCCGGGAAAGAGTGAGCCACCTCTCGGAGGATAGGAGCTCAAGCCCCAGAAGCTCAGATCCTAGTGGGCCGGGGAACACAGCCTCTTCCATTACTAGGCGATTGGGTAGTGTCAGGATCCAAAGTAGACTGGCCCAGAGGCACCGGAAATTGGCACTGCTGCCCAGGGTGGGACTTTGCTGAAGACACAGCCGCCCGGAATCTTTCTACCTTCCCTCCGCTCCCCACAACTTCCCCTCTCCATCCCTGAGCTGGAATCTGAAGCCTGAAACCAAGTGGTGGGCTGTGGGTGGGTTGCTCCATCAGTAATGGCGCCTTGGATCAGGTGTAAAGAACAAGCTATTCTATGTCAGCAGCGGAAACTCTCACCAGGAAGCTGGCCCAGTGTAGGAGGGTGCTCTGCAGACTTCACATGGCAGCCGCAGCTGCTGGGGACACAGCCTCTACATCTCTAAATCAGATAAAGCAAGTCAAAGCCAGCTCAGAATTGGTGACAGATTAAAGAGAGGGGCCTGAGTGATGTTTCCCCTGGGCCAGACAGAGGTCAGAAAAAAAATTAAAGGGGCAAAATTCCACAATCCAAAAGTCAGAATTCCGCCAAATTGGTGAAAATCCTCATCTCTGACAGGGTCACTCCCGAGAGCTCCAGCATCTACTGAGTTAAAAGAACCCGGCCCCATGAACAGTTTCCTGCTATCACCTCCAACATTGGGACTAGATCACGACTATTCACGGTCCCCATGCCTGCATCTGGACTATTTGCAGGGTCATTTAACTTAGTGTCATCACCAAATGTGGATACACTGGTCTTTATTCCTTCATCTGAACAGTGATTAGTATCGTGAAAAGATTGGGAAGGCTCATTAGCAACAGCTGGGCAAAACTGAGGTAACTGAGTGGGAGCAGGAAGAGATGATTCCTTGGCTAAGACTGGATAGCTAAGAATGGAAGCAGATGAATGCAGGCCCACGCAGCTAATAATGGAGAAGTACTAGAGCAGGATGGTGTGGTCAACTTTGTCAAAGATTGCAGACACATCAAGAATGACAAGCAGTTTACCGCAGTCGCAGTCACGGAGGATGATAAATGCAGTTTCAGTACAGTGGCAGAAGCAGAACCTGATTAGAGGGATTCAAACAGGAAATTCCAGAAAATATGGACACTAATTAGGGAAGCAATGGCACATTCAAGAACTTTGAAGAGAAAAGGAAGCTTACAGAATGGGTAATAGTTTACAAGGACAAGGGGTCAAGGGTGTTTTTTTTTAGAAGGCAGATGATGATGGGCAGTGAAGGGGACAATACTGAGGAAAGCAAACCATTAACAATATCAACTAACATAAGAGCCAGGAAGGGAAGTTGGGTGGTCAACAATTTGTCGGAAGAGGGTGGGTCACTTGGACAAGTTGAGCTCAGGCAGAGCAGGAGGGGCAACAGAGAGAAAAAATAACAAGAAAGTTCATGGCTAAGGCAGGGGAAAATCTTCAGGAAATCTTGGTCCGGTGGGCAAGGTAAAGGGAGGGAAGTGACAGTGGCAATTGAATAGATGGTCTTGACCTTAGTGACAAAAAAATTCATGAGCTCCTCACATTTGCTATTGGATGTTCAGGTGGAGGAGGCAAGAGGGCAGGGTTTAAGAAAATGGTCTGCAGTAGAGAAGCCAAGAGTTACCTTTGCTTTCCAGGAATGATTCTGGAATAGTGAACGCTATTGGCAGAGGAGAGCAAGGCCCAATAGTGCTTCATGTTATTTAGCCAAATTGGGCAATGAATTGTTAAACTAATTGTCCACCATAAATGTTCAAGTCTACAACCCTGAGACTCAAGGGAGCAGAGTTGAGAGCCATATGAGGGGGATAGCCATAGGGCCATATCATGAGAAAATGACCATGGTGACAGAGAGTAATGGTGGCAAATGTGGGCTGCGGGTGTGATTTAGCACATCAGCTGTAGAAATGCTGTTAAAGAAGAGCCAAGCGCTAGAAAGCTGGGAATTTACACAAAGGGCAGTGGAAACTTGGAGCCTAAGAAGTTGTTCAGGTCAACTGAAAATTTCAAACTCGAGACTGATTGGTTTTTATTAGGAAAGGATACTAAGGAAAATGTAACAGATGGTGTTAATTGAAGTTCTAATACAGATCAGCCACAATCTAATTGAATGGTGGCAGAGCAGGTTTAAAAAGCTGTATGTCTTACTACTGTTCCTATGCACCATTTGTCTGGAAATTCACTGACTTTTTCTGTACCAGACTCTGAAAGTAGACCAGAGGAAAAAGAACCAAAAATCTTTGGGCCTTTGATCCCTGTATTTATATCTGGGTTTGCCTGCTGGTGACTGCTAGTTCCTCTAAGCGCTCTGGTCACACCATGCAAATTCATAGTGGAAATGGAGAAGATGCAATGGCCTTGGCTGCTGTGACCAACTGTAGTACTCTTATCACTGTTCTAACAAGAACAGAACAAAACCAAATGTGAACCTGGGCCTTTCTGGCTCAACTGCTCACTGGGGAACTTTCTAAGCACAAAAAAATGTAAGACTTATAATAATCAAATTTTTTTCTAAGAGACTAAACTATGTTTTTTTTAAAGTTCTTTCACAGGATGCTGTCATCACTGGCAAGGCCAGCATTTGTTGCCCATCCCTAACTGCCCTTAAGAAAGTGGTAGTGAGCCAGCTTCTTGAACTGCTGCAGTCCATGTTGTGTAGGTGCTGTGGTGAATGATTCAAAACTTTTCATGGAAGTTGTGAGGAATATAGAATAATCAGAAAGTTTTGTAACATTTGTACCAATTTCATTCAACAGCAATTAGAATTCAAGATGCATGTGGGAACTGGCCCCAAGTAACAATGCAGAGCCAAGAAATATACATTTCTAATTTATAAGTAATGAATTAAAATTTGCCCAAGCCAGAAAGAAGGTGCCAACAGATGGAAAGTTAAGTGGGATAGCTAATGGTCATAGTTTGCTACAGACACAAACATGCAATTCTGTGCTGATTATCCATATTCACTGTTCAATGTAACAAAAAAGGAAACCAAATTAGTGATTGAATGTCATACAATTAGCACAAAAGGGAAATAACATCACTGCCCTAATGGTAAATTTTACAAAATGAAGGAAACAGGTGGAACTTATTCCTTCGCCCATAAAATGAAAACATTTTACAGGGGAATTAATTTTACAGGGGCCCATTCACTCCTCGAAGACTGTACTGCTTCTGAGAGTTATCTAATTGGTCCCATTCTTGCACCTTTGTTAAAAGATATTTTCGCTTCCCTTTTTAAAAAAAAATGAATTCTGTTTTCTTACTGTTTCTGGTAGAAACTTGCACATCCCAACAATCTATGGCATATTTTTTTCATGCCCTAAACTCTTTCTTATTCTTTTCATGATCTTAACTTTGTGCCCACCAACTAATGACTCATCAGCAAATGCTGTACCATTCAGACTTGGCTGATTTTCCTTCATTGTACAGAAATCTTAATTAAATATATTTACCCAGATGTTTTCCTTATGCAGAACTAACTGTTATCCCCACATCTACATCATTATACAGCTCCCTCAAATTTAACAACCAGTATGCAATGGCATGTCTCCAATTGATTCACTTCACTAAGCAGGTAACTACATCATAGTGAAACCTAACCAGAGCTGTAAGGGTCTGTCTCAGTTCCAAATTTCATTGCTTACTAAATTAGAATTATTGCATGCTTGTGAGTATTTTTAAGAAGTTACATACTTCTCAATTTAACAAAAGCTAAAAGATAACATTACCATAATGTGAAGAGATATGAATGACAGTATTTACATTAGCACACTTCAAGTCAGTCTGAATAACACTTTCCTTAAACCAAAATCACACGACTACCTTACAATATTCCAACTGTATCTTAACCAATGATTTGTATACAATCACCTTTTTGCTTTTGTACATTACAGCCTCATTCATAAAGACTAGCATCCCACATGGGTTTTTTACTTTAGATTTATTCCTCCAGTTTTAAATATCTGTATGCCTGAGTCTCTATGCTCCTCTATACTTCTGTTTAAAGATTTTCCAATTAGCAAACACATCTTCTCCATCGTGATCCCCCTAAATTGTACCATCTATTTTTCCTGCACATTAAATTTCATTGAATATCCAACTGCCCAATCTACTACCCAGTCTATACCCTCAACACCCTCAGTCCACCTCACAGTTAAGCACACTAATTTTGAAGAAGCTCTGAAGAAGTCATACGGACTCGAAACATTAACTGTTTTTTTTCTCTCCACAGATGCTGTTAGACCTGCTGAGTTTTCCCGGCATTTTCTGTTTTTGTTTCAGATTTCCAGCATGCTTTTAACTAATTTTTGTGTTGGCTGCAAATTTTGCTAAGGTGTCCCTTTGCACAAGTCTGGATCGCTTAGAAGTATTGATAAATTCAATGGTCACAATACTGTCTACATCCCGTCAATACAAAAAAATTCCATTAAACTACTCATTTTTCTGTCCTTTAGTCAATTTCCTAGCTTGCCTCAACACTTCCAATCTTGTCTTCACACTGAGGACACAGTCCATCGTGTTCTGTGGTACTACTACTGTGCTAAATGGGATAGATTCAGAACAGATCTAGCAGTTCAAAATTGGGCATCCATGAGGTGCTGTGGGCAGCAGAAAAATTCTATGTATAACCTCCTTGCCTAGTACTGCCCCACTCTGCCATTAGCATCAAGTCAGGAGATCAATCCTGGTTCAATGAGCAGGGCAGCAGAGCATACCAAGGCCATTCCTGGGTAGGAGTTGCAACCTGATGAAGTTACATGCCAAACAGTGGATGCAGCATACCATAGACAGAACTAAGCTATCCCACAACCAGTGGATCAGAATAAGCTCTATGGTCTTACCACAGCAAATTGCGAATGGTGGTGGACAATTAAATAACTAACTGGATGAGGAGGCTCCACAAACATTTCCATCCACAATGATGGGGGAAACCTGTACATCATTGTAAAAGACAGTGAGAGAGCGAGAGAAGCAGTGTGGTCTTTAACAGTGAGAAAGCGAGAGGTGCCGTAGGGCCATTAACAGTGAGAGAGCGAGAGTCCATTAAAGAGCATGGAGAGTAGCTGTTTGGTGAGTAGGATTGGTGAGTAGTTCTAGTCTTTAAAGTAAAAGTAAAGTCTTTAGTTTGTGTTTAGGTTTCTAGTCTTTTTTTTCTTTTTGCTCTTTTTCTTAAAAATAGCTTGATAAGTATAAGATCGCTACTGGTGTGTAAAATAATTACAATAAAGTGTAAAGAGCGTGGAATTTTTCAAGTGTTAAGAACAGGGATACTAGAGTTATTAATTAAAGTAATTAAATAAAATACGATAGCGATGGCAGGACAGGTTATGTGTTGTTGCTGCAGCATGTGGGTTCTGCTGGACACCAAGGTGATGCAGAGCGAACACATCTGTAGTACGCATTTGCAGCTTGAGGAACTTCGGATCTGAGTTAACGAGCTAGAGTCCGAGCTGCATGCATTGCGCCAAATCAAGGAGGGGGAACATAACCTGGACACACCCCTCAGATCAGGTAATTCAAATTTGGTCTGTGATCAGGGACAGGAGGGTGTGACTGCAGGTGAAGCAGGTACGGGGTCCCAGGAAGTTCGAGGTGCCTCAGCCCCTGCAACTGTCCAACCATAATGAGGTTCTTGCAAGCTATGTGGATGACAGCGGGGACTGCATGGAGGATGAGTAAACTGGCCACAGCACCGTTGTACAGGGAGCCATTCAAATCAGGGGAGGAAATAGGAATGTAGTAGTGGTAGGGAGCAGTATAATTAGGGGGAAAGATACTATTCTCGGCAGCCATGAGCACGAGTCCAGGAGGCTGTGTTGCTTTCCTGGTGCCAGGGTTAAGGACATATTCGTCAGGGCTGGAGAGGAACTTGGAGTGGGAGGGGAGAGATCCAGTTGTTGTCATCCACATTGGTACCAACAACATTGTTAGGACTAGAAAGGAAATAATTTGAACAGTTAGGGGCTAAATTAAAAAGTAGGACCTCCAAGGTAATAATCTTGGGATTGCTACCTGTGCCACAGGCAATTTGGCACAGGGTAAATAAAGTCAAGGAGTTAAATGCGTGGATCAAAGATTGGTGTGGGAGGAATGGGTTTCAGTTCTTGGGGCACAGGCACCAGTACTGAGGTAGAAAGGAGCTGTTCCGATGGGATGGGCTTCACTTGAACCGTGCTGGGGCCAGTGTCCTGGCAAATCTAATAACTAGGGCTGTAGAGATGGCTTTAAAATAAATAGGGGGGTGGGAAGGGTTCTGGAGAGGGGGTACGTAGGCTTACAAAGCAAAGGGATATGGCAGCAATGCAGGGCATCTATTTAGGTAATGTTACCCAGAGTGGGATAAGAAGGGACAGAATGTACAAAAATTTAAAAAAAGCAGCAAATTGGGCAAAGAGGGAAAAGATGATAAAAAGGCAAAATTAGTCGCTCTTTACTTAATTGCACGTAGTATTCCGAACAAAATTAATTAATTAATGGCACAAATAGAGGTTAATGGGTATGATCTTATAGCCTTTCGGAGACATGGTTACAAGATCAAAACTAGGAACTAAATAGGGCTCTATGACATTTTGAAAGGGACAGGCAGAAGGGTGGTTGGGTAGCTTTGTTAGTACGAGATGGAATAAATACCAGAGCAAGAAATGATCTTGGATTGGAAGATGTAGAATCCATATGGGTGGAGGTAAGAAATAACATGGGGAGGAAGACATTGGTGGGAGTAGGCAATAGGCCTCCTAACAGTAGCTATACTGTAGGACAGAGAAAAAAATCATGAGATAATGAAGGCATGTCAAAAAGGCACTACATTAATCACTTTAATCTTCGTGTAGCTTGGGAAAATCAAATTGGCAGAGGTAGCCACAAACGAGAATTCATAGAGTGTATTCAGGGCAGTTTCCTGGAACAATATGTTGTTGATCCCACCAGGGATCAGTCCATTTTGGATCTGGTAAAGTATAATGAGGCAGGTTTAATAAGTAATCTCAGAGCAAAAGATCCCATTGGAAATAGTGACCATAACATGGTAGAATTTAGTATTCAGTTTGACAGTGAGAAACTTGGGTCAGGAACAACTGTGCTAAACTTAAATGAGGGTAACTGCAAAGGATTGAGGGCAGAGTTGGCTGGAAAAGGAGTTTAGCAGAGAAGACGGTTGATGAACAATGGCAGACATTTAAGAAAATAGTTCATGATTTGCAACAAAGATATATCCCAGTGAGAAAGAAGGATTCCAGGAAGGGAATAAACCAACCATGGTTAACCAAGGAAGTGTCAAAGGATAATAGCAAACTGAAAGAAAAAACATACAATGTGGCAGATTAGTGGTAAGCCAGAGATTGGGAAAGTTTTAAAAACCAACCAAAGATGACAACAAAAATAATAAAGAGGAAGAAAATAAACTTTAAGATAAACTAGCAAGTAATATAAAAACGGACAGTAAAATCTTCTTTAAGTATATAAAAAGGAAGAGAGACCAAAGTGAACATTAGCCCCTAAAAGAATGAGGCTGGGGAAATAATTTTGGAAACCAGGAAATAGTAGAGGAGTTGAATAAATACTTTGCGTCAGTCTTCATGATAGAAGACATTAACAGCATCCCAAAAATACGAAATAATCAACGGGCAAAAGGGGGAGGAAATAAATACAATAACCATCATTAGAGAAAAAGTACTAGGGAAACTGATGGGGTTAATGGCCAGTAAGTCCCCTGGACCTGGTGAGTTGCATCCTAGATTGTTAAAGGAAGTAGCTGCACAAATAGTGGGTGCACTGGTAGTAATATTCCAAGAATCCTTAGATTCTGGAAAAGTCTCAGGAGATTGGAAAAATGCCAATGTAACGCCCTTATTCAAAAAGGGATGGAGACCAAAAACAGGTAACTATGGACCAGTCAGCTTAACATCCGTCACTGGGAAAATGTTAAAGTCTATTATAAAGGATGTAATAGCAGAATATTTAGGTGTACATGATATAATCAAGCAGAAACTTCATGAGGGTGACATAATGCCTGACAAAGTTATTAGAATTCTTTGAGGAGCTAAGAAGCAGGGTAGATAAAAGGGAACCAGTAGATGTAATTTATTTGGATTTCCAAAAGGCATTTGATAAGGTACCACACATAAGGCTACTTAATAAGATTAGAGCCCAAGGTGTTGGGGGTAGTATATTAGCATGGATAGAGGACTGGCTAACTAATAGAAGACAGAGAATTGGGATAAGGGGGGCATTTTCAGGATGGCAACCTGTAACTAGTGGATCAGTGCTGGGGCCACAATTATTCACAATAGATATTAATGACTTAGATGGCAATGGAGTATAAAAAATAGGGAAGTCTTACTAAAACTATACAAGGCACTAGTTGGGCTAAAGGAGTGGTGCAGGAAAGAGAGGTTCCATTTCGTGGGGCACTGGCATCAGCATTGGAACAGGGGGGATCTGTACCGTTGGGACGGTCTCCATCTCAACCAATATGGGACCAATGTTCTAGCGAAAAGGGTAGATAGGGTGGTCAACAGGACTTTAAACTAGAAAGTGGGGGGGGGGGGGAGGGTAAAACTTCAAGAAGTATGACTAATGGGAAACAAAGCAGCAGGTTAGCGTCTGGGGGGGGGGCGGTGGGGGGGGTGGATTCAACTTCATAGAAAATTATGAAGGGCTTTGACAAGGTGCTGCACAGGAGGCTGCACAGTAAGAGCCCATGGTGTTAGAGGCAAGGTACTAACATGGATAGAAGATTGGCTGTCTGGCAGGAGGCAAAGAGTGAGGATAAGGGGGTCCTTCTCAGTATGGCGGCCGGTGACTAGTGGAGTTCCGCAGGGGTCAGTGTTGGTAACACAACTTTGCATTTTATACATTAATGATCTAGATGAAGGAACTGAGGGCATCCTGGCTAACTTTGCAGATGATATAAAGATAGGTGGAGAGACAGGTAGTATTGAGGAGGTGGAAAGGCTGCAGAAGAATTTGGACAGGTTAGGAGAATAGGCAAAGAAGTGGCAGATGGAATACAACATGGGGAAATGTGAGGTCATGCACTTTGGTAGGAAGAATACGGGCATAGACTATTTTCTAAATGGGGAGAGAATTCAGAAATCTGGAACGCAAGGAGACTTGGGAGTGCTAGTCCAGGATTCTCTTAAGGTTAACTTGCAGGTTGACACAGTAGTTCGGAAGGCAAATGCAATGTTGGCATTTATTTCGAGAGGACTAGAACATAAAAGCAGGGATGTGCTGCTGAGACTTTATAAGGCTCTGGTCAGACCACATTTAGAATATTATGAGCAATTTTGGGCCCTGTATCTCAGGAAGGATGTGCTGGCCCTGGTGAGGGTCCAGAGGAGGTTCATGAGAACGATCCCAGGAATGAAAAGCTTAACATATGAGGAATGTTTGAAGAATCTGGGTCTATACTCGATGGAGTTTAGAAGGATGAGGGGGGATCAGATTGAAGCTTACAGAATACTGAAAGGCCTGGATAGAGTGGACGTGGGGAACATGTTTCCATTAGTAGGAGAGACTAGGACCCGAGGGCACAGCCTCAGAGTAAAGGGAAGACCTTTTAGAACAGAGATGAGGAGAAACTTCTTTAGCCAGAGAGTAATGAATCTATGGAATTCATTGCCATAGAAGGCTGTGGAGGTCAGGTCATTGAGTGTATTTAAGACCGAGATAGATAGGTTCTTGATTGGTAAGGGGATCAAAGGTTACGGGGAGAAGGCAGAAGAATGGAGTTGAGAAACTTATCAGCCATGATTGAATGGTGGAGCAGACCCGATGGGCCAAAAAGCCTAATTTCTGCTCCTATGTCTTATACTCTTATGGCCCACACCTAGAATACTGTGAGCAGTTTTGGCCCCCGTATCTAAGGAAAGATTTCCTGGCATTAGAGACAGTCCAGAGAAGGCTCACTAGGTTGATCCAGGGGATGCAGGGATTTTCTTATGAGGAAAGGTTGAGTAGGTTGGCCCTGTACTCAATGGTGTTTAGAACAATGAGAGGCGACCTTATTGAAGCAAATAAGATTCTTAGGGGGCTTGACAGAGTAGATGCTGAGAGGTTGTTTCCCCTTGTGCGAGAGTCTAGGACCAGAGAGCATAATCTCAGAGTAAGGGGTCGCCCATTTAAAACAGATATGAGGAGGAACTTCTTCTCTCAGAGGGTAGTCAATCTGTGGAAATCTTTACCACAGGGGGCCGTAGAGGCTGGGTCCTTAAGTACATTCAAGGCTGAGATCGACAGATTTTTAATCAGGAAGGGAATCAAAGTTTATGGGGAAAAGGCAGGAAAGTAGAGCTGAGGATTATCAGATCAGCCATGATGTCACTGAATGGCAGAGCAGACTCAATAGGCCAAATGGCCTATTTCTGCTCTTACGTTTTGTGGTCTTACATGGCTGGAACATTTGCAACTATCTTCAGCCAGAAGTGGCCAGTAGATGAAACATCTCAGTCTCCTCTTGAGGCCCCCAATATCATAGCTGCCAGTCTTCTGCCAAGTGATTCACTCCATATGACATCAAGAAATGGCTGAAGGCACTGGATACTGCAAAGTCTACGGGCCATGGCAACATCTCAGGTGTAGTATTGAAGACTTGTGCTCCAGAACTGTTTCAGTACAGCTACAACACTTCATGTCCTGTCCACAAAAAACAGGATAAATGTACTCCAGCCAATTACCGTCCCCTTAGTCTGCTCTCAATCATCAATAAACTGATTGAAGGTGTCATTGATAGTGTTATCAATGCAACACTTACTCAACAATATCGTAATCAAAGATTCTCGGTCTGTGTTCTGTCAGGCCTACAGGTCTAGGTCTCATTACGATCTTGGTCCAAACATGAACAAAAGAGCTGAATTCAAGAGTAATGTGAGATTGACAGCCCTTGACATCGATGCTGCACTTGACAGACTGTGACATGAAGAACCCTTAGCAAAATCAAAGCCAGTGGGAATCGAGGGCAAGCTCCCCCACTACCTAGCAATACCTAGCACAAAGAAGATAGTTGTGGTTGTTGGAGGCCAATCAATGTAAGATTTGTGCCAATCAAGTGCCAGGCAATGACCATCTCCAACAAAGGAAAATCTAACCCTCACCCCTTGAAATTCAATAGCACTACGATTGCTGAATCTTCCAATATTCAATATCCTGGTTTGGGGTGGTGGGGAGGGTGGGGTCACCATTGCCCAGAAACCTAATGGACCTGCCATAGAAAATCAGTGGCTGGGAATTCTGTGGCGAGTAGCTCACCTCTTAACTCCCCAAAGCCTGTTCATTATCTACAAGTCAGGAGTGTGATGGAATATTCTCCACTTACATGAGAATGAGTACAGCTCCAACAACACTCAAGAAGCTTGACACCATCCAAGACACCTCAAACATTTATTCCTTCCACTCCTGGTGTATAGTGGCAAAAATGTGTATCACTACAAGATGCACTGTAGCAACTTGCCAAGGCTCCTTCGACAGCGTCTTTCAAACTTGCAAACTCTATCTGAAAGAGTAAGGGCATCAGGTACATGAGAACATCTCTTCCTGCAAGTTCTATTCCTGACTTGGAAATATATCACTACTCCTTTTCTGTCGCTGCATCAAAATCCTGGAACTGCCTCTCTAAAAGCACTGTGAGTGTACCTAGGCCTCATGGGTTGCAGCCATTCAAAAAAGCTGTTCACCACCGTCTTCTCAAGGACAATCATGGATGGACAACAAATTCTGGCCTTGCCAACGATGTTCACATTCCACAAAAGAATAAAAGAATTAGAAAAATTGGATTCTGTACAACACAATAGCAATTAACTTCAAAAATAATGCACTGGAAAGTAAAATATGATGAAAAATCTTTCTTTCCTTTTGTTATTCTTTCAGATTCAGCATGCATCAGGTTAGCTATCCAGGTATACCTTCAAATTTAAAATCCTGCACAAGAAACAAACCTTGATATGTGGACGTCAACAAATGTTCTTCCTGTATTAAAATAAAAAGATGTTACAAAACTGTTACAAAAATGATTTGCGACATTAGTAACAATGGCAATTTCTCAGTTGCTTCTTACCGCAGTTACATTGCTCCATAAGATGCTCAGCAGGGTGGTCAAAACAACTCCAAAGGAAAAATACATCTTCTGCTGTTAGCTACAAATCTGCCTCACATAAAGGTTGAAAAAGATCAAAATGGGAAATTGCTCTAGAACATGACCTACATAAGATCACTTTAACAAGTAATTTCAAAATCACTAATCCATATATTTCCATAGAAATTGGAATTACTATAATTATAAATGTGTCAGTGTCTTAATATGTTGGAACTCAACACTAACATAGAAAACCTTTTTGAAAACACTGATAGATTTTTGAGATTTTGAAAAAAAGTAAGTACAAACAATTATGGTCAATCTTGCCTGCTGTTCTCCAAATATACAAGAGTTGAAAGGAAGAATTATCAATCAGTATTTTTTCCTGAAAGAACAAATTGAAAGGTTAGCCACTTTTTAGAAGAGACTTATTTTTTCAAAACTTCGGCCACGCAAAATGAACAGTCTCGCAAGAGGCAATGTCTCATTAAGTTGCTTTCTTAAGGGGCGCACAGATAGGAGACTAAGCCGAAGTGAGAGGTAGATCCAGTGGGTAGTTGGGAATTTAGTTCAGGTAGCAATTTGGTGCAGAGGGGCAAGAGGTGCTCCTTTATCTACTCCTTTCAGCCTCCAGTAGTTGGTGAGTTTCCTTCCTTGTCTCGAAGCTAAGTAGATCCAACTTTCTATTACTTCAGCGGTGTAAATTATGAGCTAATTGACTAATGAAATAAATAAGGTTGGACAGAAATAGCAAGGCTGGTGGTGTGCTGTGACTGCATGTGAGAATCTGAAATGCACAACCAAAACTGAAGAAAATGTCTGCAGCTTAGGCAATTTTGGTTCAGAGTTGCTGAGCTGGAGTCTGAGTTGTGGACATTACAGGCGTCAGGGAGAGTTGCTTGGAAACTTTGTTCCAGAAGGCAATATAAGGGGCACTGAGGGAGAAAAAGTCATGCAGTGTGTTCAGGAAAATGTTTTCAACCAATTGGTGACAAACCCAACAAGGGTTTGCAATTCTAGACCCAGTCTTGGGGAATGAAGAAGAGCAAGTGGGTGAAGTGACAGTTGGCGACCATATCAGGGTCAGTGCTCACAATTCAGTTAGATTTAGCATTACTATGGAAAAGGACAGAGATAAGGCAGGAATAAAAGTCTTGAACTGGGAGGAAGGCAAATTTTGCAGAAATGAGAAGGGACTTGGCTGAGGTGGACTGGACAGCACTGCTGCAGGATTAAACAATTACGGGATGGACGTAATAGATTTGGAGAGAGTGCAGAGGTTTACAAGAATGTTGCCCAGGGTTAGAAAAGTGTAACTACGAGGAGAGATTGGATAGGTTGGGGTTATTTTCCTTAGAACAAAGAAGGCTGACTTGATTGAGGTGTACAAAATTATGAGAGGAATAGATAGAGTGGACAAGATAAAATTGTTTCCCTTGGTGGAGAATTCTAGAACCAGGGGACATAGATTCAAGATAAGTGGCAGACGGTGTAGGGGGACATGAGGAAAAACTTTTTTACTCAGAGGGTAGTGGGTGTCTGGAATTCACTGCCCAAGTTGGTGGTAGAGATAGAAACTCCAAACTCTTTTTAAAAAAGTACCTGTATCTGATGTAAGCTGCAGAGCTACGGGCCAGGTGCAGGAAGGTAGAATTAGAAAGGGCACCCAGGTGTCCTCGGGCTGGCATGGACAAGATGAGCTGGCATGGACAGGATGGGCCAAATGGCCTCCTTCTGTGCTGTAACTTTTCTATGATTCTAAGGCAGTCACACCCTTTAGGTTAGGCAGAACTTTAGAGTTGGTCAATGGTTATGGACAGGAGGGTGTGAGTGCAAATCAAGCAGGTATGGGGAGCCAGCATGTAGTGATGGAGGAGCCTCAGCCCCTGACTTTGCCCAAAGGTCCAAGGTGCCTGTGTGCATGAGGAGAAGGTCTGCAAGGTGGAAGAGCAGACTAACTTTGGTGGAAGATGCTATTCAAGCGGAGTGAGTGAAGAGGAATGTGGCGGTGATAGAAGACAGTATACTCAGGGGGATAGATAGTGCTCTCTGTAACCACGACCAAAAGTTGTGTTGCCTGCCCGGTACCAGGGTTAAGGACATCTCATCATGGTTGGACAGGAACTTGAAGTGGGAGAGGAGGATCCAGTTGCCATGGTCCACGTGGGAACTCCTTAGGTAGAACCAGGAATGGTTTTCTGCTAAGAGATTTTGAAACCTAGGGCCCAAATTAAAACATGCATACTTTACTTAAGGTCAAGCAGACTGGCGAATTAAATACAAAACAAAAACAGAATTACCTGGAAAAACTCAGCAGGTCTGGCAGCATCGGCGGAGAAGAAAAGAGTTGACGTTTCAAGTCCTCATGACCCTTCGACAGAACTTAAGTTCGAGTACAAGAAAGAGTTGAAATATAAGCTGGTTTAGTGGGGGGGGGGGGGGGGGGTTGGGTGGAGAGAGAGAGAGAGAGAAGTGGAGGGGGTGGTGTGGTTGTAGGGACAAACAAGCAGTGATAGAAGCAGATCATCAAAAGATGTCAACAACAATAAAACAAAAGAACACATCGGTGTTGAAGTTGGTGATATTATCTGAATGAATGTGCTAATTAAGAATGGATGGTAGGGCACTCAAGGTATAGCTCTAGTGGGGGTGGGGAGAGCATAAAAGATTTTAAAATATTTAAAAATAATGGAAATAGGTGGGAAAAGAAAAATCTATATAATTTATTGGGAAAAAAGGGGGAAACAGAAAGGGGGTGGGGATGGGGAAGGGAGCTCAAGACCTAAAGTTGTTGAATTCAATATTCAGTCCGGAAGGCTGTAAAGTGCCTAGTCGGAAGATGAGGTGTTGTTCCTCCGGTTTGCATTGGGCAAAAATCGCTTTCACAATGCCATGAAACCAGTTTGCATCGTCTGCTCAGCTCGTCATTGGCAGGCTGCGTTTCCCACTGCTGTACGTCGGGAACCTCATTGTAATACATCTGTATATCAGCCCGCCAGAATCAACCCCCAAGCTGGATCATCCAGGCATGCTGGCCTGCAACAACATATATAAGGCGTACAGTTGGCGGGCTGCACTTTGAGGGGAACTCGGAGGCGAGTGCACAGTAACGTTACAGTGTTTACAAGGGTTGCCTGTTGGGTTTGAAGGTTGAGACGCATGGGGGGCGGCGAGGGCTGCCCTATGGTTGATGACTTGGGGGTGGGGGCAACAGCTGTCCAGAGGTAGAAGGTAGTTCACAAGCATGTGGTGGGGGGAAGCAGCCACGCATTAGGGAAACCTTGTATAAAATGATCATTCCTCTGCAGCCGAAACAGTTCAGATGCAGCCACATGACATGCGTGGAGTCAAACCTCTAGCTTACCTGCCTGCTCAAGCAATAGTAGAAGCATGAATATGCCACCAAGTAATCCAGAGCTTTACACCACTCAGGCACAGACTACAAACTAGTGAATGTTTTAGTGGGCTGCAAAATAGTTGGACAACTGGGCACGTTGTACAATCTCCTTGCTAAGGCTGGCCATGGAGCAGTCACTGGTGGAAGCACTCACAGCTCTTTGCAATGTCATCATCCCGATTTGGACCAGTCTCCCCCATGGTTCAAGCTAACAATGCAGCCTTGCAGTGCAGGTTAGTATAATGCCTGTGCCTGAGCTGAGAGCACAGCATGTTGTCCAGTGGGCAAAGCTGCCGCTAATCGGCCAGGTGGAGTGGTGCGGAGGAGGATGGGTTTCATGCAGCTATGCAGCACAGTAAACACTGGCATCCAAGTGGTGGCCAGTACTCTCCAGGATGCGTTAAGGGGCCTTCAGACTTAACCAAAAGAGGTTCTTAGAACACCCAAGCTAACCCACGCATCTCTCCCTTTAAACCTGCAGGAGGAGCACATCTGGAGCATGGAGCCTGGTGAACTAGCTGCAGGCCTCATGGCACACAGAGAGCAGAGTCAATCTCCAATGGAGAAGAGTCACAGAGGAGCTTGGCTGCGGAGGACGAGCAGCACCCTCAGGAAGAAGGGGCAAATGGGGCTCCCACCCACACTGCTGAAGAGCAACTGCGATCCATTGCTGGTCTGCGCCTAGCTAGACCCATGGTCTGTCGACTCCATCTTTCAATCTTGTAGATGGCCAAGAACCAGTGTCGCCGAAGACTGCACATATATAGGGAACTGGTCGGTCACATATACCACCTGCTGAAGGATTTGGTGCTACAGGGACATGGAGGGCATCCCCTTCCCATGACCATGGAAGTGACCATGGCACTCTATTTTTATACCAGTGGCTCCTTTCACAGTTCCACAGGTGACCTCTGTGGGATATCACAAGCCTCTACCCACAAATGCATCCATGAGGTCACAGACGCCATCTTCACAACTTTGTGTATTTCGCCCAGACAAGGATAGCCAGGATGCAAGAGCAATTGGATTTGCCCAAATCTCGAGTTTCCCACAGGTGCAGGGGATCATCGACTGCACTGAACTGGCACTCAGATCTCTGTCGCAACAAGCGGTCAACTACGTCAACAGCAAGGGATTCCATTTACTGAATGTGCAGCTGGTGTGCAATCACAATTGCATCCTACAGGTGTTTGCACGGTTTCCAGAGAGTGTTCACGACTCTTACATTTTTAGTCGGTCACGTATCCCTGACATCCACAGAAGATGCAGGTATGGCTCCTCAGAGACAAAGCCTACCCGCAGAGGACATGCCTGAAGAACCTGTGCAGCAGCCTCAGACTGTAGCAGAGTGAAGGTATAATGAGGTTCATGCTGCAACTCGCAACTTGGTGGAGCAAACCATCGGGATGTTGGAAATGAGGTTCTGGTGCCTGGACCGGTCTAGTGGAGCCCCGCAATAAATCAACAGAGGGTGTCACGCATCACAATCACCTGCTGTGACCTTTACATCCTGGCGCTGCAATTGGGAGAAGAGCTGGCTGAGGAGGAGATGGAGCTGGAAGTCTCCTCCAATGAGCAGGATGTGATGGGGATGAGAGTGAGGAGGTCCTCGAAGACGATGATGACAGTGGCCAGATGAGGCAGGCACAGTCGGGAGACCCACACAGCTGCTAAATTTGTGGAGGATTATGGTGATATGCAATGAGGACACTCCATAGATCTTCACATAGCCTCTCTGAATGTCTGACTCCTGTCTGGCCGAGGGCATCTCGCTTGCGCTCTGTGATCAGGGCCATATCCTGGAGACGCAGCCATGAAACTTTGGAAGCAACTGATCCTTTGTCCACCTTCAGCACGTGACCCCTTCAGGAGCACAGCGTCACTGGTCACAGATGCTGAAGAGATGGAGGCCAGCCCATCTTAAAGGTGCTGAGAGCACACAGGGAGAATGACAGAACTCTGATGCCTGCCCACTACACTCTGGCAGTAATGATGAGCATCATCGAGTGTGAGGCCAGACCATCACTATGGTCTGAAGGCTGCACAAAGCATAGGGAAGGGGCCCTAGGCTGAGACACCTGCCTTTATCTCATGCAGGAAACAAGGTTTCACATCTGAGTAACACAAAAACTGCTCATCAGAACAAGGAGCCATAGGCTGGGAGACATTCTTGAGAGTTTATTTACAATAGTGAACATTATGTACAAGCGATTAACACCAATGCCCCAGCTGTTCAACTACATCTTCTTAATGGCTTGGCCTAAATAGCCAAGTGGTTATGGTACTGGGTTTGTAATCCTAAGATTAAGAGTTCAAATCTCACAATGGCAAACTATGAAACAGTGTAACTTCATCTGAAACAGATGGAAACGTGTTTGTACTTGAAAGAGTTACATCTTCTTAATGGCTTGGCCTAAATAGCCAAGTGGTCATGGTACTGGGTTTGTAACCCCAAGATCAAGAGTTCAAATCTCACAATGGCAAAACTATGGAACAATGTAACTTCATCTGAAACAGATGGAAACGGGTTTGTGCTCGAAAGAGTATCAAGAGTTCAAATCTCACAATGGGAAACAATGTAACTTCATCTGAATAGGAACAGATGGAAACGTGTTTGTACTCGAAAGAGTTCCATTTGAATATATCCAATTGGTAACCTACACACAGGTACCATGTTAAAAAACTATCCTATTGAGTACATAAACATGTGATTTTGCTTGGCCTAAATAGCCAAGTGGCTATGGTACTGGGTTGGTAACCCCAAGATCAAGAGTTCAAATCTCACAATGGCAAACTATGAAACAATATAACTTCATCTGAAACAGACGGAAACGGGTTTGTACTCGAAAGAGTTACATCTTCTTAATGGCTTGGCCTAAATAGCCAAGTGGTTATGGTACTGGGTTTGTAACCCCAAAATCAAGAGTTCAAATCTCACAATGGCAAACTAAGAAACAATGTAACTTCATCTGAATAGGAACAGATGGAAACAGGTTTGTACTTTAAAGAGTTACATCTTCTTAATGGCTTGGCCTAAATAGCCAAGTGGTTATGGTACTGGGTTTGTAACCCCAAAATCAAGAGTTCAAATCTCACAATGGCAAACTATGAAACAATGTAACTTCATCTGAAACAGATGGACACGGGTTTGTACTCGAAAGAGTATCAAGAGTTCAAATCTCACAATGGCAAAAACTATGAAACAACGTAACTTCATCTGAAACGGATGGAAATGGGTTTGTGCTCGAAAGAGTATCAAGAGTTCAAATCTCACAATGGCAAACTATGAAACAATGTAACTTCATCTGAAACAGATGGAAGCGGGTTTGTACTCGAAAGAGTTACATCTTCTTAACTGGTGACTTTCCGCCTTCAGACCCTGCAGCAATACCTCTACATCGAGCCTCCTCCAAAATGGTGTGCCCTGACGAAGTATTTCTTCCGTCCGGTGCATGACCTGAATTATGACGTGCAGCTCCTGTTTACAGAACAGAGGGCCCTCGGTGGCTCCTTGCAGGCATTGCCCGTCTTTTACCAGGACCTGATCAAAGTCTGGAATATGGTCACCTCGCGACGCAGCTACTCCCCCGTCAGGAGTAGCGGCTATCGTCAGAGATCCGCTGCTCAGAAATCCGCCCCTCCATCCCTTTCAGTGGTTGGCAGAGAGGAGGGCTATGGCCGCAGGGGTGACTAGGATCGGAAACGTGCTGGATGGCGGAGGACTAGGCTGGATGCACCCGCAGGAGTTGGCGCATCGCGCGTCTGAGTGTCCAGGTCGCAGCCGATGCCATCCAAGACCTGAGAACGGTCGTGCTCGGACCTGATGTAATTTTAGGTCTTGAGGTGGCCGAGGTGTGCGGTGGTCTTCCGTCTGAGCGTTCCCCTGTTCCGACAGAATTCCACATTGGCCCCAAGCCCCCAACTCTCCCTCGGGTGCTGGTGCCCCGCAATATGAGTCGCCTCGGGGACATGCCCTCTGTGCCATTTGGCACGGCAAAGAGGAGCTTTTTGAACGGCCTGCTGCTGCATACCTTCCATTTTCTCGCCCTTGTCCGCCGCCCGGACACGCCCTGGCGTCCCTTGTTGCCATTCGGCGGCAGAGGCCCCCAATGGGAGGCCCTCTACGGAGGTATCCTCCCCCTTTTTATCGGGGACCTGGGTTGGAGGGTGTTGCATGCAGCAGTCCCCTATAATAGGAGAATGCATAGGTTCACGGACTCTCAGGACACATGACATTTTTGCAGTCTTGTGCAGTCCGTGGACAATGCATATATAGGGTGTGGTAGGTTGCACTCCCTTTGTAGTGATTTGAAAAACCTTTTATTGATGTTTTGTTTGCACTTCAGCCCCACGCTCCTGATCTATGGGCACCCGGTGCAAAAGGGGGTCAGGAAGGAGGACCTCCTCTTGAACATGCTCCTGGGCCTGGCCAAGTTGGCCATTAACAGGTCCAGGCAGCGGGCGATCGACGGGGTAGTCCCGCCCGATTGTTTACCCTCTTCCGCGGCTACGCTCGCGGCCGGATGTCCCTGGAGAGGGAGCATGCGGTGTCTGCTGGCACTCTCGAGGCCTTCCGTGCCCGGTGGGCACCGCGGGGACTGGGGTGTTTTGTTGACCCCTTTAATCACATTTTGATTTAAAGTTTGTAAGTTTCCTTTAAACTTTGTTCTTGGTTTTATAGCTGACCTGAATTAGGGGCTGTGCCTGATTTATCCCAATTTTATTAATTTGGTTTTATTGGTTTTAACTCGAAAGAGTTACATCTTCTTAATAGCTTGGCCTAAATAGCCAAGTGGTTATGGTACTGGGCTTGTAACCTCAAAATCAAGAGTTCACATCTCACAATGGCAAACTATGAAACAATGTAACTTCATCTGAATAGGAACAGATGGAAACAGGTTTGTACTCAAAAGAGTTACAAAGGGAATCAAGTTTTGCTTGGCCTAAACAGCCAAGTGGTTATGGTACTGGGTTTGTAACCCCAAGATCAGGAGTTCAAATCTCACAATGGCAAACTATCAAACAATGTAACTTCATCTGAAACAGATGGAAACGTGTTTGTACTCGAAAGAGTTACAATTTAAACATGTGCCACTTTCAAATGTAAGATTTTAGAGCTTGGCCTAAATAGCCAAGTGGTTATGGTACTGGGTTTGTAATCCCAAGATCAACAGTTCAAAGCTCACAATGGCAAACTATGGAACAATGTAACTTCATCTGAAACAGATGGAAACGTGTTTGTACTCGAAAGAGTTACTTGCCAATTATCAGGCCAATCCGGGATATTGTCCAGATTTAGGGGCTGTGCCTGATTTATCCCAATTTACCTGACGACGTATTTCTTCCGTCAGGTGCACGGCCTGAATTATGACGTGCAGCTCCTGTTTATAGAACAACTGGGCCTCGGTGGCTCCTTGCAGGCGTTGCCCGTCTTTTACCAGGACCTGATCAAAGTCTGGAAAGTGGTCGCCTCGCGACGCAGCTCTCCCCCGTCAGGAGTAGCGGCTATCGTCAGAGAGCCGCTGCTCAGGAATCCGCCCCTCCGTCCCTTTCAGTGGTTGGCGGAGAGGAGGGCTGTGGCCGCAGGGGTGACCAGGATCGGGGACGTGCTGGGTGGCGGAGGACTGGGCTGGATGCTCCCGCAGGAGTTGGCGCGACGCGCGTCTGTGAGTGTCCAGGTCGCAGCCGATGCCATCCAAGACCTGAGAACGGTCGTGCTCGGACCCGACGTTATTTTGGGTCTTGAGGTGGCCCAGGTGCGCGGTGGTCTTCCGTCTGAACGTTCCCCTGTTCGGACAGAATTCCACATTGGCCCCAAGCCCCGAACCCTCCCTCGGGTGCTGGTGCCCCGCAATATGAGCCACCTCGGGGACATGCCCTCCGTGCCTTTTGGCACAGAAAAGAGGGGCTTTTTGTATGGACTGCTGCTGCACACCTTCCATTTTCTCGCCCTTGTCTGTCGACCGGACACACCCTGGTGTGCCTTGTTGCCGTCCGGCGGCGGAGGCCCCCGATGGGAGGCCCCCTACGGAGGTGTCCTCCCCCTTTCTATCGGGGACCTGGGTTGGAGGGTGTTGCAGGCAGCAGTCCCCTATAATAAGAGGATGCATAGGTTCACGGACTCTCAGGACACGTGCCCTTTTTGCGGTCTTGTGCAGTCTGTGGACCATGTATACATAGGGTGTTGTAGGCTACACTCCCTTTGTAGTTATTTGAAAAACCTTCTATTGATGTTTTGTTTGCACTTCAGCCCCACGCTCCTGATCTATGGGCACCCGGTGCGGAAGGGGGTCAGGAAGGAGGAGGACCTCCTCGTGAACCTGCTCCTGGGCCTGGCCAAGTTGGCCATTAACAGGTCCAGGCAGCGGGCGATCGACGGGGGAGTCCCGCCCGATTGTTTGTCCCTCTTCCGCGGCTACGTTCGCTGCCGGATGTCCCTGGAGAGGGAGCACGCGGTGTCTGCTGGCACTCTCGAGGCCTTCCGTGCTCGGTGGGCACCGCGGGGACTGGGGTGTTTTGTTGACCCCTTTAATCACATTTTGATTTAAAGTTTGTAAGTTTCCTTTAAACTTTGTTCTTGGTTTTACAGCTGACCTGAATATGGGGCTGTGCCTGATTTATCCCGATTTTGTTGATTTGCTTTTCATTTAAAAGATTATCAAGAGTTCAAATCTCACAATGGCAAACTATGAAACAATGTAACTTCATCTGAATAGGGACAGATGGAAACGTGTTTGTACTTGAAAGAGTTACATCTTCTTAATGGCTTGACCTAAATAGCCCAGTGGTTATGGTACTGGGCTTGTAACCCCAAGATCAAGAGTTCAAATCTCACAATGGCAAACTACGAAACAATGTAACTTCATCTGAATAGGAACAGATGGAAATGGGTTTGTACTCGAAAGAGTTACATCTTCTTAATGGCTTGGCCTAAATAGCCAAGAGGTTATGGTACAGGGCTTGTAACCTCAAGATCAAGAGTTCAAATCTCACAATGGCAAATTATGAAACAATGTAACTTCATCTGAATAGGAACAGATGGAAACGTGTTTGTACTCAAAAAAGTTACAAAGGGAACCAAGTTTTGCTTGGCCTAAATAGCCAAGTGGTTATGGTACTGGGGTTGTAACCCCAAGATCAAGAATTCAAATCTCACAATGCCAAACTACGAAACAATGTAACTTCATCTGAATAGGAACAGATGGAAACGGGTTTGTACTCGAAAGAGTTACATCATCTTAATGGCTTGGCCTAAATAGCCAAGTGGTTATGGTACTGGGCTTGTAACCCCAAGATCAAAAGTTCAAATCTCACAATGGCAAAACTATGAAACAATGTAACTTCATCTGAAACAGATGGAAACAGGTTTCTACTCGAAAGAAATCAAGAGTTCAAATCTCACAATGGCAAAACTATGAAACAATGTAACTTCATCTGAAACAGATGGAAACGGGTTTGTACTCGAAAGAGTTACATCATCTTAATGGCTTGGCCTAAATAACCAAGTGGTTATGGTACTGCATTTGTAACCCCAAGATCAAGAGTTCAAATCTCATAATGGCAAACTATGAAACAATGTAACTTCATCTGAATAGGAACAGATGGAAACGTGTTTGTACTCAAAAAAGTTACAAAGGGAACCAAGTTTTGCTTGGCCTAAATAGCCAAGTGGTTATGGTACTGGGGTTGTAACCCCAAGATCAAGAATTCAAATCTCACAATGCCAAACTACGAAACAATGTAACTTCATCTGAATAGGAACAGATGGAAACGGGTTTGTACTCGAAAGAGTTACATCATCTTAATGGCTTGGCCTAAATAGCCAAGTGGTTATGGTACTGGGCTTGTAACCCCAAGATCAAAAGTTCAAATCTCACAATGGCAAAACTATGAAACAATGTAACTTCATCTGAAACAGATGGAAACAGGTTTCTACTCGAAAGAAATCAAGAGTTCAAATCTCACAATGGCAAAACTATGAAACAATGTAACTTCATCTGAAACAGATGGAAACGGGTTTGTACTCGAAAGAGTTACATCATCTTAATGGCTTGGCCTAAATAACCAAGTGGTTATGGTACTGCATTTGTAACCCCAAGATCAAGAGTTCAAATCTCATAATGGCAAACTATGAAATAATGTAACTTCATCTGAATAGGAACAGATGGAATCGTGTTTGTTCTCGAAAGAGTTACACTACTCATTCTCCCACAACTATCCCCAAGTTCCGAACCTTCCCTCGGGCGCTGGTGCCCTGCAATATGAGCCGCCTCGGGGACATGCCCTCTGTGCCATTTGGAATGGCAAAGAGGAGCTTTTTGTACGGACTGCTGCTGCACACCGTCCATTTTCTCGCCCTTGTCCGCCACCCGGACACGCCCTGGCGTGCCTTGTTGCCGTCCGGCGGCGGAGGCCCCCGATGGGAGGCTCTCTACGGAGGTGTCCTCCCCCTTTCTATCGGGGACCTGGGTTGGAGGGTGTTGCATGCAGCAGTCCCCTATAATAGGAGAATGCATAGGTTCACATGACCTTTTTGCAGTCTTGTGGAGTCCGTGGACCATGCATATATAGGGTGTGGTAGGTTGCACTCCCTTTTTAGTTATTTGAAAAACCTTTTATTGATGTTTTGTTTGCACTTCAGCCCCACGCTCCTGATCTATGGGCACCCGGTGCGGAAGGGTGTCGGGAAGGAGGTGGACCTCCTCGTGAACCTGCTCCTGGGCCTGGCCAAGTTGGCCATTAACAGGTCCAGGCAGCGGGCGATCGACGGCAGAGTCCCGCCCGATTGTTTGTCCCTCTTCCGCGGCTACATTCGCGGCCGGGTGTCCTTGGAGAGGGAGCACGCGGTGTCTGCCGGCACACTCGAGGCCTTCCGTGCTTGGTGGGCACCCCGGGGACTGGAGTGTTTTATTGACCCCTTTAATCACATTTTGGTTTAAAGTTGTAAGTTTCCTTTAAATTTTGTTCTTGGTTTCACAGCTGACCTGAATTAGGGGCTGTGCCTGATTTATCCCAATTTTGTTAATTTAGTTTAATTGTTTTAACTTGAAAGAGTTACATCTTCTTAATCACCCAATGCGGAAGGGGGTCGGGAAGGAGGAGGACCTCCTCATGAACCTGCTCCTGGGCCTGGCCAAGTTGGCCATTAACAGGTCCAGGCAGTGGGCGATCGACAGGGGAGTCCCGCCCGATTGTTTGTCCCTCTTCCGCGGCTACGTTTGTGGCCAGGTGTCCTTGGAGAGGGAGCACGCGGTGTCTGCCGGCACTCTCGAGGCCTTCCGTGCTCGGTGGGCACCGTGGGGACTGCGGTGTTTTATTGACCCCTTTAATCACATTTTGGTTTAAAGTTTGTAAGTTTCTTTTAAACTTTGTTCTTAGTTTTACAGCTGACCTGAATTAGGGGCTGTGCTTGATTTGTCCTTCATTTTGTTAATTTAGTTAATTGTTTTAACTCCAAAAGAGTTACATCTTCTTAATCTTCCTAACCCTGCCGCTACGTCTTGGTATTCTTCTGGCAACCACAGTTGAGGTCGAGATAGCCTGCCAAGTGTTTCTCCCTGTCTATAATGATCTTGGCCGGTGTCCTCTGGAGGGCCGAGACTAGGACGGCCCTGGCCTGCTTTTGGGGTCCTGCTGTGTGGTAGTGGCACCCTCCTTGGCCTGTGGAGCTGCTGGGGTCAGAGGAAGAGGGGATTTGAATGGGCCGGACTCATCTGGGTGGATGGCCCCAGGGTGTGCACCTCTTGATCCTCCTCCTTATGAGTGCTAAGAACCCCTGGCTGACTCCTTGAGGGGAAGGGCAAGCTGGAGTGAGATTGAGCTGCCCCGCACCCCTCTCGTGTACACACTGTTGGAAGCCAAATATGGCATCAGCAATGGAGTTCAGCATGTGCAGCAGTTCAAGAGCAACGTCCTGGACCAAGGTCTCCATGGCAGCTGCCACCCTACCAGTGTTGACCTCAGTGCATTGGCATGCCAGCGCTATCACCTCAGCCTGAAGGCAGGAAAGGTCCTCAATTGTGCCTTGCAATTGGAGGAGTGCAGCAGACATCCCTTCCTGATGTTCCCGAGCTTGCCGTTGCAGCTCCAGCAGCTGAGGTATGACCGGGTCCAGAGGCTCGTCATCTGACTCGGACTCAGCAAATTTATGGTCTCAGTTGTCCTCCGAGTGCCAGAGACCTGGGAAGACCCAGCCACCGCCTGCTGTGGATCAGAAAGTGTGATGTGCTCACCAGATTGTGATCTCAAGGCTAGGTCCCACCAAAGTGTGTGTCGCTGTACTGGTGGAGGGTGTTGATAAGCGCTGTAACAGGTCTTCAATGAGGGTGCCTTCAGGTTCCTCTCCAAAAGTTTCTTCAAGGCTTGGCTGGAGGCCCTGGGTTGTGGACTCCGTCAGCTGGCCCCAGATGTGCCTGCAAAAGCCAGGAGAGATAATTAGTGCATGGCAGTGGCCTGTGAAACTCACTCATAGCATGGTTGTTTGATGGATGTTGCACTGTTGGGTCCTCACTTGGTTGATAAAATGGGAAAAAATAGAATGAGAGTAAACTAACCACTATTATAAAAACAGGATGTAAGAACTTAAAGAACTATACAAAGAGGAAGAAAATAGCTAAACATTGGCCCCTTAGAAGCAGAAACTATCCTGGGGAATGAGGAAATAACAGAGACATTGAATAAATATTTTGTGTCTGTCTTGACAGTAGAAGACACAAGTTCATACCAGAAATAGACTAGGAATAAAAAGTGAGGAAATTAAGGAAATTAATACCAACAGAGAAAAAGTAACGGTGAAGCTTGAAGGACTGAAATCTGACAAATCCTCGGGATCTGATGGTCTACACCCTTGGGTCCTAAAAGAGATAGCTGCAGAGATAGTGGATGCGCTGGTTATGATTTTCCTAAATTCCTTAGATTCGGGAATGGTCCCATTAGATTGGAAGTTGGCAAATGTTCCACCAATTTACAACAAAGGAGGGAGAGAGAAAACAGTGAACTACAGGCCATTTAACTTAACATCAATTCTTGGGAAAATGCTGGACTATTATTAATGTGGTCTTAATCCATTTAGAAAATAATATGATTAGAACAGCTCAACTCAACGTGGTTTTACTAAGGGGAAATCCTGTTTGACAAATTTATTAGAATTTTTTTGATGTAACTAGTCGGATAGATTAAAGGGAACCAGTATACCTGGATCTCCAAAAGGCATTCAATAAGGTGCCACACAAAGTTAATAGGCAAGAGCCTATGGAATTAAGGGCAGTATTTTAGCATGGGTAGAGGATTGGTTAATCGATGGAAAGTAGAATGGGCATAAAGGGGGCTTTTTCAAGTCGGCAGGCAGTGAATACTGGAGAACCTCAAGGATCAGTGTGGGGCCTCAGCTATTTACAATCTATATTAATGACTTAGATGAACAGACAGAGTAATGTCTCCAAGTTTGTTGATGATACCAAGCTAGGTGTGAAGGTAAGCTGTGGGGATGACACAGAGAGGCTGCAAAGAAATTAGACAGGTTAAGTGAGCGGGCAACTAGATGGCAGATGGAGTGTAATGTAGGGAATTGTGAAGTTATTCACTTTGGTCATGAGAATAGAAAAGCAGAATATTTTTTAAAAGATGTAAGAGTTGTAAGTATTGATGTTCAAAGAGACTTGGCTGTGCTTGTACACGGAACGCAGAAAGTTAGCATACAGGTGCAGCAAGCAATTAGGAAGGCAAATGGCAGGTTTTGCAAGAAGATTGGAGTACAAGAATAAAGAAGTCTTGCTACAGTTGGTGAGACTACATCTCATATACTGTGCGCAGTTTTGGTCTCCACATTTAAGAAAGGATATATGTGCATTAGAAGTGGTACAGTGAATGTTCATTAGACTGATCCCTGGGATGAGGTGTTTGTCCTATGCTGAGAGGCTAAGTAAATTGGGCGTATATGTTTTGGAGATGAGAAGAATGAGAGACAATGTCATTGAAACCTACAAAATTCTGAGGGGCTTGATAGGTTAGACACTGAGAGATTAGTCCGCTGGTTCAGAAGTCTAAAACACAGGGACGCAGTCTCAGGTTAAGGGGCCAATCACTTAAGACTGAGATGAGGAATCACAAAATTGTTACAGTGTTGAAGGAGGCCATTTGGCCCTAAGTGTCTGCACTGGCTTTCTGAACACTTAAACTTAGTGCCAATCTCCTGCCTTTTTCCCATAGACCTGTACATTGTTTCTAAGAGAAATTATATCATTCGAAGGGTTGTGAGTCTTTGGAATTCGCTACGACAAAGGCTTGTGGATGCTCAATTGTTGAATGCATTTAAGGCTGGGATAGACAGATTTTTGGTCTGTCAGGGTATTAAGAGATGTGGGGAGTGGGAGGAAAAATGAAGCCCAAGATCATCCATGATCGGACTGAATGGCAGAGCACGATCAACTGGCCATATGGTCTACTCCTGCACACATTTCTTGTGTTTGACAGCCTTCCATTTCAAGAAGCAATGATCTGACCCTTGGTGGTCAAGTCTGTGTTAAACATCGCCTGGGGTAGCTCAGGAGCCCCACTCTAGCAGAGAAGTCTCTACTGCATTTGTTGCAGGTAAAGGCTGAGAAAGATTGAGAAAGTGCAGGTTTCGCTGGCCTCGCTTTTGTCTCGGCCCTCTTCTCAATCGGCTCAGTTTTTTGTTTCTCCTTGCCTCTTCCAAACAGTCAACCTTCAGAGATCATAGCCTTCAGCGACTGTCTCCCAGGTTTCTGTGATGGTGTCCAGCACCTTCATCTCTCCTTTGCAAGTGTCCTTATAGCGGAGATATGGATGTCCAGCAGGTCATGACCTAGTGGCCAGTCACCCCACAGAAAGACTCTGGGCACATGGCCGTCATCCATTTGCCGAATGTGCCCAAGCCGGAGCAGACATCATTGATTTAGTAATTAATATATGCCAATGGAATTAGCACACTCAAGGATATCTGAATTGGTGACCTCATCTTGCGAAGAGATGTCAAGGATACATCTGAGACAGCAAAACTATTAAGGCTTTTCTCCTGCCTAGCATATGTTGGCCAGGTGTTGCTAATGTAGAGGAGAACTGAGGATGCAGGCTTGGTAGACTTGTAGTTTGGTGTTGTGTGAGATTGCTGTTGTTCCACACTCTCTCACTCAGCCTGGACATAACAACTATAGCCTTTGCAATGGGTGCACTGATGTCAGCATCAACCGGTAGATTACACAGCCCTTCGGTACTTGTCTTTCCTGTGGATTGTTCACCGATCCTGCTCGCCAAGCCCCCTGCGTGCTGCCTCCCTCCCGCTCACTGTACTCTCCTGCTTGCTGACCCCCCCACTCACCAGCTCTTTCCTGCTCACCACCTGCCTTCTGCTCACGGGCCCTCCTGCTTGCTGACCCTCCCCCTCACGGCCTCCTTTCAGCTCACCGTTTCTCTCCCTTTTGGTGTCTCCCTTCCGCTCATTGCTTCTCTCCCCATCCACTGACCTTCCTGCTCACCCCCTATCTCCCACTCACCACCCTCTCACTCACTGCATTCATCCTGCTCGCCACCTCTCTCCTGCTCGCTGACTCCATCCCACTTGTTCGTCTTCCCAATCGCTGCCTGTCACCTGCTCAGTGACTCTTCCACTCACTGCCTCTCTCCCGCTCACTGCTCCCCTCCCCAATGCTTCCACTTGCTATAACTCTCACTCCCACACTCACAGCAAAGGTTTGGGAGAGGGAAGTGGTGACCAAGAGAGAGGATTGGTGAGTGGGAAAGTCAGGTATGTGACAATCAGGAGGATCGGCAAGTGGGAGAAGCAGTGAGCAGGAGACAGGCAATGAGTGGGAAAGTCGTGGATGGAAGCATGACCAGGAGGTCAGGGAGGGAAGCAGCAAATGGGAGAGGCAGCGAGCCGCAGAGGGGGGGGGGGCAGCTAGGAGGAGCAGCAAGCATAAATAGAAAGAGTTAGTAAGTTATTAAGTTTGAAAGTTATTACACACATTAGTAACTGTACACATGGTGTACTGTGCACAGTTACTAATGTGTTCATCTTTTATACTCATTTTTTGTGTTTTACCTACCACAATACCTTTTTGAAGAAATAAATCACAATAAATTTATAAATATTTTAAAAATTCTACTTGTGGCCCGAAATTTTCCGATATACCAAGTGGCCCTCATTATTTTTCTAGTGAATACCATTGCTTTACAGGCATTAGAATCTGTCCATTTCATGAAGGTGCTCCTTATTATGGAATGCGAGTGTGGTGATAGCAGGAAAAGGAAGAATATGCCAAAGCATGTCAGTGCCAGAAAGCAAACCTGCATGACTCCACTGTGGATCTCAAAAGGTTCCAATGTTGCCACATCATAACTAACCTTACCCATCTTATTATCATGAGAAGAAGAGATCACAGTGAGCAGGCAGGTAACCAATTTTCTTGAACAGACCACCTCTGCTCAATGCTTTGGTGAAATCGATGAAAGCAATATATACTGGTCTTCCTTGCTGAAGGCATTTCTCTTGGCGGCTACCAGACTCCGATCATGTGAATTATGGATTTTCCAGTGCTGAAAGCACACTGGGATTCAGGATAGATGCATTCAGCCAAGATCTGTAGTCTGATAGGGACAACATTGTCAAATATTTTTCCCACAAATGCTCAGTAAGGGATTGCCTCGCTAGTTGTTGCAATCGCTGCAGCTGCCCTTGTTCCTGTACAGGATCACAATCTTTGCATCGCACATATCCTGTGACACTACCCCCTCCATCCAGCAGAGACATAGAAGTTTGTGCAGATGCTGCACGAGTGCCAGCTTCTGCGCTTGTTGAGTTCAGTTGGCATAGCATCAGCACCTGGAGATTTGCAAATTGCAAGTGAATCAATAGCTTTTCTAAGCTCCTCCACTGTCAGTTTGATATACAGCTGTCATGACAGGCAGGCTTTCTATGTCTGAGAGACTTTTGGTGACAGTATTCTCCCTGGAGTACAACTCAAGATTGGTTCCACCCACCTCTGCAACTGTTGCAGTTGGCGATGAGCTCCCTGCGTTTGTTTTTAGTGGGTGCGTTCTTTGCTGAGGCACCTGTTGCCACTTGATCTCATCAAACTTTTTTTTATTCTTTAATGGGTCATGAGCATCGCTGGCAAGGCTAGCATTTATTGCCAATCCCTAACTGCCCTTGAGAAGGTGATAGTGAGTCAGCTTCTTGTACTGCTGCATTCTATCTGGTGCTGTTAGGAAGGGACTTCCAGGATTTTGTGCCAGTGACAGTGAAGGACCAGTGATATTGTTCCAAGTCAGGATGGTGTATGGCTTGGAATAAAACATCCAGGCTGTGGTGTTCCCATGTGTCTGCTGTCCCTTTACTTCTAAGTAATAGAGGTTGTGGGTTTGGAAAGTGCTGTCAAAGGAGGCATGGTGAGTTGCTGCAGTGTATCTTATATATGCTACATACTGCTGCCAATGTACTTCAGTGGTGAAAGAAGTAAATGTTTAAGATGGGGTGCCAATCAAGCGGGCTGCTTTGTCCTGGATGATGTCGAACTTCTTTAGTGTTACTGGAGCCACACTCTTCCAGGAAACTGGAGTTTTCCATCAGTCTCTTGAGCCTTGTAGATGGTGGACAGGCTCTGGAGAGTCAAGAGGTGAGTTACTCATGACAGAATTCCCAGCCTCTGATCCACTCTTGTAACTCTTTTGGAGTCAACCAATTAAACTAAATCAACAAAATAAGGGATAAAGCAATCACAGCCCCTAAGTCAGGCCAGCTGTAAAACCAAGGACAAAGTTTAAAGGAAACTTACAAACATTAAACCAAAATGTGGTTAAAGGGATCCGCTCTTGTAGATTTGAACTCTTGATTTCTTTCGAGCACAAACCCATTTCCATCTGTTTCAGATGAAGTTACATTGTTTCATAGTTTTTGCCATTGTGAGATTTGAACTCTTGATCTTGGGGTTACAAACCCAGTACCATAACCACTTGGCTATTCAGGCCAAGCCAGATCCGTTCTTGTAGCTGCAGTATTTATATGGTTGGTGCTATTAAGTTCCTAATTAATAATAACCCCAGAATGTTGATGGTGGGGGATTCACTGCTAGTAAAGCCAATTAATGACAAGGGGAGATACTTAGATTCTCTCTTGTTGGAGATGGTCATTGCCTTGCACTTCTGTGGGGTAAATATTATTTACCACTCACCAGCCCAAGCCTGAATATTGCCCAGGTCTTGCTGCATATATGGACACAGAATGCTTCAATATCCCAGGAGTTGCAAATGATAGTGAACACTGTACAATTAACAGCGAACATCCCTACTTCTGATCTCTGGTTATTAATAAAACAGCTAAAGATAGCTGGGCCTAACCACCACACTGAGGAACTCCTGTAGTGATCACCTGCGGCTGAGATGATTGGCTTCCAACAACCACAACCATCTTCCTTTCTATTAGGTGTGACTCCAACAAATGAAGAGTTTCCTTGATTACCATTGACTTCAATTTTGCTTGGGCTCCTTGATGCCAAACTTGGTCAAATGCTGCCTTGATGAGTTGAGTTCTTTTGTCCATGTTTGGACCAAGACCATAATGAGTTCAGGAGCCAACTAGCCCTGGCGAAACCCAAACTCAGTATCAATGAGCAGGTTATTGCTGTCTAAGTGCCACTTGATAGCACTTTCGACAACACCTTCCAAAACTTTGCTGATGATCAAGAGTTGACTGATGATGCAGTAATTAATCGGATTGGATTAGTCCTGCTATTTTGTGGACAGGATATGCCTGGGCAATTTTCCACATTATTGTGTTAATGCTAGTGCTGTAGCTGTATACTGCAAAACCTTGACTAGGGGCGTGGCTAGTTCTGGAACACAAATCTTCAGTTCCACTGCCAGGATGTTGTCTTTGCTATATCCAGTGCCTTCAGCCTTTTCTTAATATCACATGGAATGAATTGAATTGTGGAAAGACTGACATCTGTGATGCTGGGGACCTCAGGAGGCTAAAATGGATCAACCACTGGGCACTTCTGAAGGTGGTTGTAAATGCTTCAAAATGGTATTTTGCACTAATGTTCTGGTACCCCCATCATTAAGGACAGGGATATTTGCAGATCCTCCTCCTCCAGATAGTTGTCCACTACCATTCACAACTGGATGTGACAGGAATGCAGAACTTTGAGCTACTCCTTTGGTTGTGGGATTGTATAGCTTTATCACGTGCTGTTTAACATATATGTAGGCCTGTGTTGCTGCGTTGTAACTTCACCAGGCTAACACCTCACTTTTAGGTATGCCTGGTGCTGCTATTGGTATACTCTCCTGCACTTCTCACTGAACCAGGATTGATCCCTTGGATTGATGATAATGGTCAAGTGAACAATACTGAGTCGGGAGGTTGCAGGTTGGAGTTGAATATAATTCTGCTGCTGCTGGTGACCCACAGCATCTCGTGGATGCCCAGCTTTGAGTTGTTAGATCTGTTCTGAATCTATGGAGCTGAGCACAATGGCAGTGCCACGCAACACAACGGACAGTGTCACCACTGTGAAGACTGGGTTTTGTCTCAGCAAGGACAGTGCAGTGGCCACTCCTACAAGTTTCGTCATGGGCATTTTGTGACAGATTTGTGAGTTGAGATCAAGTATGTTTTTCCCTCTTATTGGTTCTCTCACCATCTTCTCAATTAGGGAAGGCCAATTTTATTAAGCTGAGATGTAAGTCGGCATAAGTGCTTGAGAAATCACTTGATTTTCACTCCATGCGGGCTGGATACAGGATGGAGTCAGACCCGCCAAGCTGTAGAGATGTGCAGGTGAGTCCCGTGGGGATAACATGTCTTGGACACAGTATCAAAGGTCAAGGAAGTTCCTGCTGTGTCCCAGGTGTCAGACAAGTGTCAGAGCAGTGGGTGGTATTTAAAGAGGAGATAAAGGGGGTTCAGAACAAATATGTTTGCACAAAGAAAAAGGGGGACTCCAAAATCTAAATATCCTCAACATCAAAGAAGATACACAGAAGGATAATGGCCAAAAGAGAAAGCTTACATTAGATGCCAAAAGCTCTATTCTGCAGACAGCAAAGAGGAAGATAAAGTGCAGGGGTGAAATTAAAAAATAAATAAGAATGTAAAGACATGAAAAGATATTGCAGTAAAAGCAATGAATATTTAAAGATGTCTTCAAAATACACAATGCACAAGAGGATAATTGAGGCATGAGCAGGGCCAATTAAAGACCAAAAAAGGTAACTTGTGTTTGGAGGCACAAGAAGTGGGCATGGTCATTAAAGAATACTTTGCATCTCTTTTCACAAAAGGGTGAAACAGACATTGTAGTTGAGGAGTGTGAAATATTGGATGGAATAAACATCATAACCTGGATTTTTGCTGCCAAGGCACAAAGACCTTCTGGCTCGCCACACAGAAAAAACTGCACTAAATGGTTCAATTTTTGCTCCGGGGGTGGGGGGCAAGTGTGGGATGCAGCTGGGCCCATCAACCCTGGAAGCAGTAGAGATGCAGAGGCGAGCCCAATGGAGAGAACACATAACGGGCGCAGTATAAAAGGCCAACATGTAGGAAGTTCCTGCACTGATTCAGGAAGGTGATGCAAGAGCTGCTGGTCCTGGGAGGAGTTGTCTATCAGGATTCAGGTGAGCATTAACTGTAGTAGTTGTTTAACTGATTGTTGACACTGGTAGAGGTGGCCCATCATGGGTTTTCCATAGGAGCTGCTACCTATTCACCTCTCATAAGTTAAGGGTGGCAAATCTTCAGAAGACACAGCCATGGAGATGGTAGCATCTTGGCAGTAACAGCAGCTTGCAACACTCTGCATTAACTCTTGATTAGCATAATGCCCCACAGAATGACTGACAGACACCACATGCAGAACCTTTTCCCTTCCACCTACCCTCTTTTCACCCATCTCTCAGGGTGCGGCCATGCAATTGAGCCTCAGAATCCTCAAAACTGCATACTGTCATGGCAGATAAGTGCAACTAATTCAGAGGGGCCAGGTCAACAGGACAGTTTGTGTTCAGGAGCACAACATGCCATCTGTGCATGACATAAACAGATGCCAGGCCACCTTGCATTTGTGCAGCCTCTTCACCCTGCACACCCCCAACATCAGGCATAGATGAGCTCAGAACATGGTTCCTCATGTAAGCAGACATAGATTATGTGTGAGACCAATCAAAGCTGGAAGCCTAATGTTGCATGTTGTTTTAACTGTCATGCCAGAATATCACAGGAGAGTTCAACTGGCAAAGTAGGAGGAGGAGCAACACCCCACTTCAGTGACCAGGACCTGGTCATCAAGGTCCAGAGAGGCTGGCAAATAATTTATCTAAGGGCCGGTTGAACCCGCCCACAGTGACCAAGGTATGGTGGGAATAGCTTCCACCAAGAGCGCAGCAGGAGACCATGTCAGGTCTTGGACACAGTGTCAGAAGAGGTCCCACGATCTGCTGCACTCCAGCAAGCTGTGTTGTTTAGCAGAAGCACACACAGGTCCCTTGATGGCTGACATCCCGCATATGGTGGGATACTTGGCACATACCACTCTTACAGCATGCACACTTTTATGTCCAAGTCTCTCCTGTAGATGTACACAGTTCTAGGCTGACATGTGATGTCCATTCTGATGCACAGCCATATTCAAGAGCTTTATCCCTGAGGGCACCATATAATAGGCTAACATCATTTTGTATGTTGTACTTGCAGGACAAGTGGGTCAACAAGCCAGGGAGATGGCCCAGATTGGGCGTAGGTCCACAAGCCTATTCAAAACATTGAGGAGGAAGGAATGGAGGTTGCAAAGGTGCCCTCCTAGCATGTTGCCGGGATAGAGACTTACCTTAACAGGTGTTAATGTTGGTGTTATAGGCACTTTGGAACATGGTGCTAATGATAGAGGTGATCCTGTTACTGCATTAAGCAGAAGGGGATGTTGGTATGAGGGGGCATGCCAAGGTAGGATTTCATGGTAAGGGCACTGTAATTATGGTTAAAAGCAATGATGTGTATTTAAGCATGCTTTCACAATGTCAAGCACTAATTATAATTACCCCTTTTCGTGTTTCACAGAGGTCCCAGCAGCATTCGCTCACCCCATCACGCAACACCGCCCCCCCCAACCCCGCTACCCCGGCCCACCTCAGCTATCAAGAGGAAAAGATGTCCAAGGAGGCAGCATCATATCTGACCAGCCCATACTATGCCAACAAAGATACTAGCATTTTGGAGAGATGCAGCGAGCGTTTAGAGTCGGTAGCATGTGGTGAAGGGCACCACACCAGATTGCAGGAGGTGGTGTCCAAATCAGAGACATCTGTGTATATTCCCCTTGTCCCCAACGCTCTCTGGGGTTGCAAGTTCCAAAGATTCACAACACTCAAAGAAAAAAATTCTTCTAATCTCTGTCTTAAATTGGAGACCCCTTATTTTTAAACTGTGTCCCTAGTTCTAAGTCTTCCCCACAAGGAGAAACATCATTTCAGCATCCACCTTGTTCAAGTCCCCTCAGGATCATATATCTTTCAATAAGATAATCTCTCAATATTCTGAACCCCAATGGATACAGGTCCAGCCTGTCTAACCTTTCTCCACCCAATCCCAAGTATTAATCGAGTAAACTTTCTCTGAACTGCTTCTAATGCATTTATATTCTTTCTTAAATAAGAGACCAAAACTGTACACTGTACTCTAGATTTGGTCTCACCAATGCCCTGTACAATCATAGCAAAACATCCTTACTTTTATGTTCCAATTCCCCCTGCAATAAACAACATTCCATTTGCCTCCCTAATCACTTGCTACCTACACGCCAACTTTTCTGGTTTCATGTATCAGGACACCCAGATCCTTCTGTACCTCAGGCTTCTGAAATCTCTCTCCATTTAAATTCATGTGAACAAACGAACAAGGAGCAGGAGTAGGCCATTCGGACCCTAGAGCCTGCTCTGCCATTCAATAAGATCATGGCTGATCTGATAGTAACTTCAAATCTGCATCCCGCCTACCCCTGATAACCTTTCACCCCCCTTGTTTATCAAAAACCTATCCACTTCTGCCCTCAAAGACTCTGCTTCTACTACCTTTTCAGGAAGAGAGTTCTAAAGGCTCACAACACTGAGTGAAAAAATTTCGCCTCATCTGTTTTAAACGGCGACCCCTTTTTTTTAAAAAAGTGACCACCAGTTCTAGATTCTTCCACAAGAGAAAACATCCTCTCCACATCCACCCTGTCAAGGCCCCTCAGGATCTTATATCTTTCAATCAAGTTGCCTCTTACTCTTCTAAACTCCAGTGGATACAAGCCTCGTCTGTCCAACCTTTCCTTATAAGACAACCCACCCATTCCAGGTATTAGTCTGATAAACCTTCTCTGAACTGCTTCCAACGCATTTACATCCTTTCTTAAATAAGGTGACCAATACTCAGTACTGCAAATGTGGTCTCACTAGTGCCCTGTACAACTGAAGCATAACCTCCCTTCTTTTGTATCTGGTTCCCCTCTCAATAAATGATAACATTCTATTAGCTTTCCTAATTACTTCCTGTACTTGCATACTAGCCTTTTGTGATTCATACACTAGGACACTCAGATCCCTCTGCACCTCAGAGCTCTGCAATCACTCACCATTTTGATAATATGCTTCTCTTTCATTCTTTCTGCCAAAATGGACGATTTCACGTTTTCCCACAATACACTCCATCTGCCAGATCTTTGCCCATTCACTTAACCTATCTATATCTTTTTGTAGCTTACTTATACCCTCTTCACAACTTACTTTCCTACCTATCTTTCTGTCATCAGCAAATTTGGCAACCATCCTTTCAATCACTTCATCCAAATCATTTACATAAATTGTAAACAGTTGAGTTCCCAGCACTGATCGCTGTGGCACGCCACTCATTACATCTTGCTAACCTGAAAAAGACCCATTTATGTCTACTCTCTACTTCTTGTTAGCTAGCCAATCTTCTATCCATGTCAATATGTTACCCCCTATACCATGAGCTTTTATTTTTCACAATAACCTTTGATATGGCACTTTATCAAATGCCTTCTGGAAATCTAAGTACAGTAGATTCACCGGTTCTCCTTTATCCACAGCACCTGTTACTTCCTCAAAGAACTCCAATAAGTTGGTTAAGCATGATTTCCCTTGCACAAAACCATGTTGACTCTGCCTGATGACCTTGAGCTTATCCAGATGCCCTGCTATAACTTATTTAATAATAGCATCTAACATTTTCGCTACAACAGATGTTGAGCTAACTGGCCTGTAGTTTCCTGCTTTCTGTCTCCCTCCCTTTTTGTATAATGGAGTTACATTTGCTATCTTCCAATCTAATGGGACCTTCCCTGAATCTAGGGAGTTTTGGAAAATTAAAACTAATGCATCAACTATCTCACTAGACACTTCTTTTAAGAGCCTAGGATAAAGTCCATCAGGACCCAGGCTCTTGTCAGCCCACAGGTCCAACAATTTACTCAGTACCATTTCTCTATGACTGAAATTTTCCTGACTACTTTCCCCACTTCCATTTCCTGGTTTATAGCTGCTTATAGCTGCTATATGCTGCTTTTCAATTCTTCCAATGTGGAAAAGTTCACATTTTCCTACATTATACTCTATCTGCCAAATTTTTGCCTACTCACTTAAGCTATCTATGTGCCTTTGCAGACTCTTTATGCCCTCTTCATAATTTACTTTCTTACCTATCTTTGAGTCATCAACAAATTTAGCAACCATACATTTAGCCCATTCATCCATATCAGCCCAGCACTTGTATAGTGCGAATGTGATTTGCCAGTTATCAGCCTAAGCCTGACTGTTTTCCAGGTCTTGCTGCATATAGACATGGACTGCTTCAGTACCTAGGAGTCCCAAATGCTGCTGAACATTGCGCAATCATCCACAAACATCCCCATTATGACCTTATGATGGAGGGAATGTCATTGAAGCAGTTGAAGATGGTTGGGTCGAGGACACAACCCTGAGGTACTCCTGCAGCAACGTCCCTGGACTGAGATGACTGAACTCCAACAACCACAACCATTTTACTTTGCGCTAGGTATGATATCAACCAGTGGAGACTTTTCCCCCAATTCCTTCTGATTTCAATTTTGCTCGGACTCCTTGATGCCACACTCAGTCAAATGCTGCCTTGATGTCAAGGGTAGTCACTCTCACTTCACCTCGAGTTCAGCTTTTTTGCTCATGTTTGGATCAAAGCTGGAATGAGGTCAGAAGCTGAGTGGCCCTGGCAGAACTGAAAACGAACGTCGTGAGCAGCTTGTTGCTGAGTTAAGTGCTGTTTGGTAACACTGTCGACACCTTGCATCACTTTGCTGATGATCGAGAATGGACTGATGGGCAGTAATTGGCAGGGTGGATGTGTTCTGCTTTTTGTGGGCAGAACATACCTTGGTAATTTTCCACATTGCCAGATAGATGCCTGTGTTGTAGCTGTACTAGAGTGGCCTGGTTAGGGGTACCGCCAGTTCTGGAACACAAGTCTTCAGTATTATTGGCAGAATGTTGTCAGGGCCCACAGGCTTTGCACTATCCAGTGGCTACACCCATTTCTTGGTATTATGTTGAGTGAATCTCACTCGACACTTCTTGTCACTGAAGACTGGCATCTGCGATGCTGGGGACCTCAGGAGAAGGCCGGAATGGACCAGACAACCAGCATTTCTGGCTAATGATAGCTGCAAATGCTTCAGCCTTGTCTTTAGCACTGATGTGCTGGGCTCTACCGTCATTTGTGGAGGTTCCTCCTCCGATTAGGAATTTAATTGTCCATCACCATTCATAAGTGGATGCAGCAGGATTATAGAGCTTAGATCTAATTCATTGGTTTTGGGATCGCTTAGCCCTATCACATGCTACTTCTGCTGTTTGGCATGCAAGTCATTCTGTGTTGCAGCTTCACAAGTTGACACTTCAATTTTAGGTATGCCTAGTGCAGCTCCTAGCATGCCGTTCGGCACTCTTCATTGAATCAGGGTTGATCCAAGGCTTGATAGTAATGGTAGAATGGGGAATTTATGCCTGGCCATAAGGTTAGAGATTGTGGTTGAATTCTACTGCTGCTGATGGCCCACAGCACTTCATGGCTGCCCATTTTGTGTTGCTAGTTCTGTTCAAAATCTATTCCACTTAGCACAGTGGTGGCGCCACACAACTCAATGGAGGCTTTTCTAAATGTGAAGGTGGGGCTTCATCTCCAGAAGGGCTGTGTAGTGGTTGCTCCTACCAATACTGTCATGAACAAACAAATCTGTGACAAGCAGATTGATGAGAATGAGGTCAAGAAGTTCTTTTCCCCTCTTGTTGGTTCCTTCACCACCTGCCGCAGACCAAGTCTAGCAGTTATGCCCTTCAGGAGTCAGCCCGCTCGGTCAGTAGCTGTGTTTCCAAGCCATTCTGGATGATGGACATTGAAGTCACCCAGCCAGAGTATAGTCTATGCCCTTGCCACCTTCAGTACCCTCACCCTTCCAATTGGTGTTCAACCTGGAGGAGTACTGATTCATTGTGGGTGGAGGGGGTGGGCAGTAGGTGGAAATCAGCGGGATGTTTCCTTGCGCATCTTTGACCTGATGCCAGGGTGTTGCCAGGAATGCATACTTTTAGCTATGGAGAAAGACTGAAATTGTTTTCTTTGGAACAGGGGAAGCTGAGGACAGATTTAATTGAGGTCTATAAAATTATGAGAGGCCTAGGTAGATTGGATAGGAAGATCATAAACCAAGGAACATAGTTTTAAAGTAACTCTTTGAAGGATTAAACAGGAGTTGAGGATTTTTTGTTTTCACCAAAAGGATAGTAGAGGAATATGGGATTCACTGCCTGAAAGAGGGGTGGAGGCAGAAATCCTTACTGACTTAAAAAAATACTTGAGAGGCACTTGAGATGTTATAACATACAGAGATTTGTACCAAGAGCTTGATGGTAAGATAAGGCTGGATAGCTACTTTTGGTTGGCATTGACACAATGGCTTCCTTCTGCCCTGTGAATTTTCCAAATATTTCTATGTTTAAGGAACCAAAGGGAAATTGGTATCCATGAATTGTTGAAGCTAGCGATCATCAAAATGTGAAAGGAAGAAAAAGAGTTTTTTATTAACCCCCCAGATAAGGTGAAGAGTGAAATGATATTGGAGATTAGGTCAGCTCTGTGGTAGATTGAGTTGGTGCTGCTGAAGACAGGACATGTATCTGGCATCAAGTGTGGATCTCAGAATGAAGCACAGTGGTTTGAGGATTGCTGAATGCCTTGGATATCTGTAACCATTCTACTCCATGATATACAGTGGATAGAAAACAGGATTTTCGGAAAGGTTACGCAGAGTGGATCTTGAGAGATCAGCAAGGAAACCACTGGGAAAAGAGGAGTAAAAAACAAAAAAACTGCGGATGCTGGAAATCCAAAACAAAAACAGAATTACCTGGAAAAACTCAGCAGGTCTGGCAGCATTGGCGGTGAAGAAAAGAGTTGACGTTTCGAGTCCTCATGACCCTTCGACAGAACTTGAGTTCGAGTCCAAGAAAAAGTTGAAATATAAGCTGGTTTAAGGTGTGTGTGTGGTGGGCGGAGAGATAGAGAGAGAGAGAGAGGTTGGGGGGGTTGGGGGGGGTGTGGTTGTATGGACAAACAAGCAGTGATAGAAGCAGATCATCAAAAGATGTCAACGACAATGGTACAATAGAACACATAGGTGTTAAAGTTAAAGTTGGTGATATTATCTAAACGAATGTGCTAATTAAGAATGGATGGTAGGGCACTCAAGGTATAGCTCTAGTGGGGGTGTTTTTTTTATAATGGAAATAGATGGGAAAAGGAAAATCTTTATAACTTATTGGAAAAAAAAGGACGGGGGAAACAGAAAGGGGGTGGGGATGGGGGAGGGAGCTCACGACCTAAAGTTGTTGAATTCAATATTCATGCCGGAAGGCTGTAAGGTGCCTAGTCGGAAGATGAGGTGTTGTTCCTCCAGTTTGCGTTGGGCTTCACTGGAACAATGCAGCAAGCCAAGGACAGACATGTGGGCAAGAGAGCAGGGTGGAGTGCTAAAATGGCAAGCAACAGGGAGGTTTGGGTCATTCTTGCGGACAGACCGCAGGTGTTCTGCAAAGCGGTCGCCCAGTTTACGTTTGGTCTCTCCAATGTAGAGGAGACCACATTGGGAGCAACGAATGCAGTAGACTAAGTTGGGGGAAATGCAAGTGAAATGCTGCTTCACTTGAAAGGAGTGTTTGGGCCCTTGGACGGTGAGGAGAGAGGAAGTGAAGGGTGACAAGGGTGGTGCTGTTGTTGTCTGGCGCACTGACCTCTACCTCGCGAAGGCTGAGCGTCAACTCGCAGACACTTCCTCCTACCTCTCCCTGGACCATGACCCCACCACTGAACATCAAGCCATTGTTTCCAGGACTGTCACTGACCTCATCTCCTCTGGGGATCTCCCTCCCACAGCTTCCAACCTGATAGTCGCCCAACCTCGGACGGCCCACTTCTATCTCCTACCCAAAATCCACAAACAGAACTGTCCCGGTAGACCGATCGTCTCAGCTTGCTCCTGCCCCACAGAACTCATTTCTCGTTATCTTGACTCCCTCTTCTCTCCCCTTGTCCAGTCCCTTCCCACCTACATCCGTGATTCCTCTGACACCTTACGTCACATCAACAATTTCCACTTCCCTGGCCCCAACCGCTTCCTCTTCACCATGGACGTCCAATCCCTCTACACCTCCATCCCCCACCAGGATGGTCTGAGGGCCCTTAGCTTCTTCCTCGAACAGAGGCCCAAACAATCCCCATCCACTACTACTCTCCTCCGTCTGGCTGAACTTGTTCTCACGCTGAACAATTTCTCCTTCAACTCCTCTCACTTCCTCCAAATAAAAGGTGTGGCTATGGGTACCCGCATGGGCCCCAGCTATGCCTGTCTCTTTATGGGGTATGTGGAACATTCCTTGTTGCAGTCCTACTCCGGCCCCCTTCCACAACTTTTTCTCCGGTACATCGATGATTACTTTGGTGCCGCTTCATGCTCTCGTCGGGACTTGGAAAAATTTATTAATTTTGTTTCCAATCTCCACCCTTCCATCATTTTCACGTGGTCCATCTCTGACACTTCCCTTCCCTTCCTTGACCTCTCTGTCTCAATCTCTGGTGATAGACTGTCCACCAATATCCATTACAAACCCCCCGACTCCCACAGCTACCTCGACTACAGCTCCTCACACCCCGCTTCCTGTAAGGACAACATCCCATTCTCCCAGTTCCTTCGCCTTCGTCGCATCTGTTCCAATGATGCTACCTTCAAAAACGGTTCCTCTGACATGTCCTCCTTCTTCCTTAACCGAGGTTTTCCACCCACGGTCGTTGACAGGGCCCTCAACCGTGTCCGGCCCATCTCCCGCGCATCCGCCCTCACGCCTTCTCCTCCCTCCCAGAAACATGATAGGGTCCCCCTTGTCCTCACTTATCACCTCACCAGCCTCCGCATTCAAAGGATCATCCTCCGCCATTTCCGCCAACTCCAGCATGATGCCACCACCAAACACATCTTCCCTTCACCCCCCCTTATCGGCATTCCGTAGGGACCGCTCCCTCCGGGACACCCTGGTCCACTCCTCCATCACCCCCTACTCCTCAACCCCCTCCTATGGCACCACCCCATGCCCACGCAAAAGATGTAACACCTGCCCCTTCACTTCCTCTCTCCTCACCGTCCAAGGGCCCAAACACTCCTTTCAAGTGAAGCAGCATTTCACTTGCATTTCCCCCAACTTAGTCTACTGCATTCGTTGCTCCCAATGTGGTCGCCTCTACATTGGAGAGACCAAACGTAAACTGGGCGACCGCTTTGCAGAACACCTGCGGTCTGTCCGCAAGAATGACGCAAACCTCCCTGTCGCTTGCCATTTTAACACTCCACCCTGCTTTCTTGCCCACATGTCTGTCCTTGGCTTGCTGCATTGTTCCAGACTGGAGGAACAACACCTCATCTTCCGACTAGGCACCTTACAGCCTTCCGGACTGAATATCGAATTCAACAACTTTAGGTCGTGAGCTCCCTCCCCCATCCCCACCCCCTTTCTGTTTCCCCCTTCCTTTTTTTTCCAATAAATTATAAAGATTTTCCTTTTCCCATCTATTTCCACTAGAACACCCCCACTAGAGCTATACCTTGAGTGCCCTACCAACCATTCTTAATTAGCACATTCGTTTAGATAATATCACCAACTTTAACTTTAACACCTATGTGTTCTATTGTACCATTGTCGTTGACATCTTTTGATGATCTGCTTCTATCACTGCTTGTTTGTCCATACAACCACACCCCCCCCACCCCCCAACCCCCCCAACCTCTCTCTCTCTCTCTATCTCTCCGCCCACCACACACACACCTTAAACCAGCTTATATTTCAACTTTTTCTTGGACTCGAACTCAAGTTCTGTCGAAGGGTCATGAGGACTCGAAACGTCAACTCTTTTCTTCACCGCCGATGCTGCCAGACCTGCTGAGTTTTTCCAGGTAATTCCGTTTTTGTTTGGGAAAAGAGGAGTGTTGGGAGTGCAAAAAAGTAGATGAAGGATTCAGCAGCTCCTCTTGGGGGTAGGTAAAGCATAACTAAAGGACGCAGCCTGAACTTCATGTGGCCGGCAGAACTCTCTTCCGCAAATGGCAATTGATGCTAAATCAACTGTAAATTTTTAAAACTGAGCTTGACAGATGAAGGGATATGGGATAAAAGTGGGAATGTGGAGTTCGGTCACAGATCAGTCATGATCTCACTGAATGGCAAAACAGGCTCAAGGGGCTAAATGCCCTACTCCAATTTCTATCTGTGCATCTTGTACATGAATGATGATTAAAGGAGTTGAATCTTAAATTTTCGTAATTAAGTAAGAGGACTTTGTCAACAGCGTGTCATTCCCAAGTCATAACTGGAACTCAGCGCCACTTGCACTTTCTCTTTCTTTTCCCTAAGCGATTATAATTCAGTTTCTAAGAACCAGGGGCATGCATGCAAAACACATGCAATTTAGCAGCAGAGAAAGCTTTTCATTGGTGAATCCACCATCAGCTGACAATGCAGCATCTAGCAGCAGCCTGTTAAAAGCCTCCATGCATCACTGTCAGGACGCCCCACTAATTGAGAGTGCCATATTCTTTGGAGAAATGGGTTACTGCCAAAGGAGACCAGCCTCATGGTTCAGCAATGATTCCCTGGCCGGGCTCCTCCAGGCCATAAGGGAAAGGTGGGAAGCACTCTTTCTTGAAGATGGTATTAAGAAGGCCCTCCCGCCAAACCAAGGTGGCTTGAACTAAGATAGGATGACCCACTGAATCTGGTTCCAGTGCAGGAAATGGGTCAATGACCTCCTCTGATCCACAAGGGTTAAGTGTCAATGTTGCATCTTCAACTGTCAATGTTGCATCTTCAACTGGATTCTCTCATGTGGTCATCAATAATTTATATGTGTGAGCAGGCAGCTATACCAGAAGAGTGAATGTGTGATCAGCCTTATTGCCACATAGCAACTGAGGCCAAAGCATCTGGAAATTGGACTTTTGTGTGTGGCTGGATGCAACATGTGAATAACAGGCCAGTATGTGTGATGGGGACGCATGCAGACAAGGAGGTGTCTCTTGACATGTAAATAACTCTGCACTTTGTCATGCAGGACAAGCAGACCCACCATTCCTACAGAGGAGACACATAGGAGGAGGAGGCTCCTCACAGCTACTGAAGAAGTGGTGATGGAGATCGCTGGTGAGTTGGGAGCACAATCAGTGGCAGACAGAAATGCTGGACCAGCCAGAAGTACGGAGGAGGAGACAACCATCCTGTTGCTGGCATATGAGCACAAAGAACGGATGCAATGAAATGTAAAGCATTCAAAGTGTAGTATTTCATAACGTGATTCTTTTTGTTCTCCATTACAGATCATCCAAGGACCAAGCCACAGTCAAGACAGGAAGCAGAAGACTCCACCTCTGGGGACAAAACAGCCAGTACCTCAGAGGATGAACCATCATCTGCCTCATCATTCAGCTCCGCCAGCACATCTTCTACTCTCCCTTGTCATCTTCACATTTGCCATCACTCGTGATCCACCTGACATAACTTTTCATCTTCCCTCTGTTACCCCTGAAGCACCCCCACTATCCTGGAATCGATTACCATTTCCCTGTACATGCATCTCTCCCCATGTGCCTATACCCATGGCCATCCCATCACCCACTCTGAACCTGGATCCTTCTGTTATGCTCCTCCATGCTTTTGCTCACTCCCTTTACCCACCCCATAAGGCCTTCCAATACCCAAAACGACTCTGGACCTCCGCCCATCCCAAGTATAACTTCCCCCTTAACTATGTTTGTTCCCTCCACCACCTCTGTAACATTGCCTATCTTTACCCCTGCCTCAGCTCATCTGCTGCTGAAACCATCAACGTTTTTATTACCTCTATTTGACTATTATGGATAGAAGGAGGATTAATTTAAGCAGCTCCAATTTTTCCTCTCGCTATCCATCCATAAACAGAAAGGTGTTTTTGATTTCTGATTTCCCCCAACTCTTCAGTTTGGAGTGATCCAATCCTCTGTTGATAACCCCGTAGCAAACTCTAGATAAGGGAAAACAAGAGGGTTGGTTTATCTTACACACACACAAAACGCAAGAAGAGTTTCACAATGCCCGCCCTTTTTGCACTTACACAATGAAAGAGGGATAAGGGAAAGAAAGGGGTACAGGGCAAGACCGCGATAAAAATAAGAGTTTCACATGAGTCCAGGATCAAAGTCCAATGGGTTATTGCTCCAGAGGTTAGCAGGCTAAAACTGTTGCAGGAAGATTCGTCTTCCCAGAAGCAATGACTTCCCCGATGGAAAGAGCCACGTGGAGATGAATGAGTCTTATAGGCACAGATACAGGAGTTCTGATGTTCCAATAGTTCACAATGTAGTTTAGGGCCAGGCATTTTACCTGGTCAGAGCACTTTCTGCTGCTACCTTTTTGATAGTAAAATGGTAAATTCCCTGGGTTCAGTTCCACACAGCAATATTACAAGTTCCAGCAGCTTGGGGGAGGGTCATGTGACATACCTCCAACTACTTCTCCTGGGTGTTGATAAAGGATGTATTTTCCCAGCTCTGGAATCCTGAGGTATTTAATAGAGGAGTCAGGGTCCCTTTGGTCCTTGCAGACATGCCATCTCCGTTGGCCAGCTCTGCCTTAGAAACATAAAAGGTGTTGGTGCAATTCTTTGGAATTTCATTTTCTGCAGTTGCAGGGGCATTAGTGCCTCTTTAAAGATAACAAGGTCCCTGCTGGTTTCTGAAGGTTAGAAATTCCTCTGGCATGAGTCATGGTTAGTCAAGGAAAAGGCTTTGTCCATTTAAAATGAAATAATTTTATAGAGTGGCCAGGTTGATGTAGATATATATATTTTTCTTCCTATCTTCTAGACTGGACACTATCTTAACACACTCTTGGCTGGCCTTTGAAGCACTAACTGATTTCTCCAAACATGGTGGCAGCGACAATCTCCAAACTAATTTAAGCTACATTCCTAAAATTCATATTTTTGCCTTGGTTTGCCAAAACAAAATTACAAATTGAAAGCGCTATGTCCTCTGTCAATACAATTGTTTATGCTAATTTCCGTTAGAAAATACAGAGATTAAGGCACAAGTAGAGGAAAGGACTACTGCCCAATGCTTTATAACCAAGAGAACTGCTTTGGCATACATAGTTCAGAAGAACTATCCCCATCCTTAAACTCATTCATACTGATCCAAGAGACAGAGAGAGGTCTTCATTCCAAGAATGCACAATGGTCTGAACGGGAGCTCTCGCCAATTGTTACCTATAAGGAGCCTGGGGTTAATTCAGGAAAAAGAAAAAAGTTTTCCCAAAGCATGGCTGCCATGGAGACAACAAGGGACAACAGCTGTAGAGTCAGAAAGACAACGAACAGGTGCTGAAGATTCGGGTTTTGTGACAATAGAGTGCCCAAGGACAAAGAAAGAAAGGAACCAAGACAGCAAGAGGGGTAAAATAAAAAGTGGAAAAAGGATGAGGCAAAAAGAGGTAGAAGTGATGTCTCGGGTCCAGAGGAGCAGCCAAAATGCACAGGCAAATTAATACTAAGAAAGCTACATAGGTATTGTTCACATGCTAAATCAAGATAGTAATGCTTAATAGTAAAGCTATATTCCTAGAATTAATATTATCCCTTGGTTTGCCAAAACAAAATTACAAATTGAAAGCGCTATGTCCCCTGCCAACGCAATTGTTTACGCTAATTTTCATTTGAAATGCACATGGAGTAGAAAAGATATAATGTGAAAAAACTAGATTAAAAGTCAAAGGTCTGAAAAGGTTTGTGTGGATTAGACAGAATTAGTGACAAACTGATAACATGTGCCAAGACGGGCAAGAGAAATCAAAGTCTATTTGATGAGTACAGCACTGATGTATGTCTTTTCAATAATTTAATTACTTCCTTGGGCCCTAAGAAACAGCTGTTGCTGGGCTAAGACTTTGTCACAAAGACAAAACTGATGCCTGTGAATAGATCCGCACCCACCACACCCTGCCCCCGTAATCACCGCTGTAAATGTAAAAGTCACAATATTAAAACACCATTTCTCCAACCGTCAAGATAGCAAAAAATTGTTTATGAAATACATTTGATAGTTTTCTATCAAGTTAGAATTAATTATGAAAACAAGTAATTTATTTGATTTAAAATCAATTAATTTCCAGCTGTCAATTCTGGTAGATCTCAAGTCACAGGGAGATGTCACCATCTCAACCACTGGCAAGGTTAACTTGACAGTTAGGTAGCCTGACCCTACAGACCATGTCCTTCAGCGACAGTCTCTACTGCCTAGTCTTTACGAGAATAGTGACAACTAGGTGAAATTGATCAGACTTCAGGATAGATCAGCATTAGTGTAATTAGTGTTAGTTTCATTCACTATCACTATTTGAAGCAGTTGTGATTTATTGACAGCAGCATTTCATCCAAATGACAAATCTGGTCAAACAAACCCTTTTTGGCAACAATTATCTATTAGCTAGCCAAGCCCCAGAGCTGTGATATGTGAGATCCCAGACCACCCATTAAAACAAACTCCAATTCTGTCAAACACACTCAGGATAGAACCATTGTGTGGTACAATGATATCTCAGGAGAATCCCTACAAATGACTATTATGGTCGCCACGTTTTAAGCCCAAGCCCATTTGGCACCTACAACTCACCAATTCCATTCAAATAAAACCTGATGCTGAATTTGACTCAGACCTTAATGTGGAACAGACAGCAAGCGAATCAACTGCTTCACTGACTTGTGGTCATTTTTACATAAATCATCTTTCTCTCACCCAGTGTCTACGGGTCACCTTTTCCTGCAGGGGAGAAAAAATTTGAGTACTGGAGCAAGAAGTCTTTTGTTACAAAAATTTAACACCTAACCTTAAGGTTTTAAGAGGAGCAGAGAGGTGAAAGGATAGATGCAGTGAACTAGAGAGGCTGTTCATGAGTGGCTCACTGTGCATTTGTAGTAGACAGGTGAAACAGAATGGAAGAAGGGATTTGAGTATAGTTCAAAAATAAAAGAGTAATTTCCCTTCACAAAGTGCAAACCACAATCTTGGCAGAATGCGATCTCCAAATTTAAACCTTCCTAAGCATATCACCAAGAAAAGGATACCTGAGACAGAATCTTTGAAGTTGGCTGCTCTTCTGTCGATACCTGCTGCCATCCTTTTGGCCTGGTTGCTTGCTAACTCTTAAGAATATAAAAAATGAAAGTAAGGGTAGGCCTTCCAGTCCCTCATGCATGTAATACCATTCAGTAAGATCTCGTTTGTTATTCTATCTCACCTCCATCTTCCTACCAAACCACTCATTTCCTTAGAGTCCAAAAGTCCAGAGATCAGTCTTGAACATGCTCAAGTATTAGGGGCCCACAATTCACAATCTTTTGAGTGAAGAAATTTCTCCTCACCCCAGTCAGAAATTACTGTCCCGTCATTCTGAGGCTATAACCCCTAGTTCTAGTCAATGAGGGAAGATTTTTATGTGTATTGTATGACATAAGACAGTTGTTAAATGTGTAGCATGTTGTGAGTTGTTATATTTTAGATGGTAAGAATGAAAATACATCATTATGGTGATGGGTTTTCACTTTTTCCGGGGTGGGGGGGGGGGGGGGGGGGGTAGAGAGAGAGAATCATGTTATGAATTTGTAATTTCATGATTCATAGGCTTTAGGAAGATAAATTTTAGTTTGGGCATTGAAATTTTTCAATGTAAGATAAATGAAAACTCCTGGTTTGAGAAGTTGGTAAACAGCCCTAAAGTAATTGCAATTCAAAGGGTGGTCTATGCTAATTTAATAAGGTCAGAGTTCAAAGTGGAGAAACATTAAACAATGGGTGACCCCTCTCTGAGTTTCCTGCTGGAGACTGGTTGTCTCAAAAATGGGTTGCAGGGAGCTTTTTTCAAGTTTTGGGTTTTATTTTTTTTGTCACAGAAACAGGCAGAAGCAGTTGAAGTCAGCCTGAAAGCAGCTGAGGCAAGCAGAGAGAGAATCTGTCAGGATCTGCAGACTAGGTAGCAGAGGGCTATTTGAAATGAAGCGGGTGGTTTGGAGTCACTAAGCAAGAAAGCAGTAGGTCCTATGCTTGAGCTGGGGACAAAGGTGTTGAATGAGATTTGGAAAATTACCTAGCTAGATGCCAATGGAAGAATCCTCAGGAGATTTCATACCTCGGAAAACAGCGAGAGCATTGAGGAGAATCAAAGTGAATTCCTAAGAGCTGTGGCACACCTTAGTTTGTTCCCAGGATAAGTGAAGGAACCCTCAAGATCCGGTAAGGTATAGGGGAACTCTTGGAAAGAAAAATATAAAAAGGAGCGCCCTGTAGAGATTTTCAGATGCAGGTTTCAGATGTGAGTTTTTACGAAATATAGTATTAAATTAATAGTAGTTGTTTTATTGTACAACAAAAGCTTTTGTTTAAATATGAAATGTGACAGAATTCTTTCAGTTAATTAATAGGGCGTTCAAATTTCTTTTTTTAAAGTTATTGGTCTCTACTGAGATCATTACATTATGCCCTTAAAAACTTCAATAGAATTATCAAATATGTCCTCTTTCAAGAAACCATGCTGTGATTTTGAAAGTGCTCTTCTATCACTTCATTAATAATGGATTCCAAAATTTTCTCAATGACATGTCAGACTAAACAGTCCGCTGCTCCCCGTTTTCTCTGTTCCCTCCTTTCTTGAATAGCCAGGTTATATTTGCTGTCTTCCAATTCTCTCAGGCTGTTTCATTTTCTAAGAAATTTCAGAAAAGAAAACACCTCTTTAGGACCCAAGTAAGTCATCAGGTCAAGGAGATTTACTGGCTTTTAGTCCCATTAATTTCTATATTACTTTCTCTTTAACAATATTAAATGGAATACTAATTGATTTATGTCCCATGTCCAAATGCAGCAAGAACTGGACAATCTCCAGACTTGGGCTGACAAGTGGCAAGTGACATTCGGGCCACACAATTGCCTGGCAATGACTAACTCCAACAAGAGAGAATCTAACCATTGCCACTTGACATCAATGGCATTACCATTGTTGAATCCCCCACTATCAACCAAGAAGGTTACCATTAACCAGAAACTGAACTGGATTAGCTATATAAATACAGTGGCTACAAGTGCAGGTCAGAGGCTAGGAATTCTGTGGCCAGTAACTCACCACTTGACTCCCCAAAGTCTGTCCAACATCTACAAGGTACAAGTCAGGAGTGTGATGGAATACTCTCCACTTGCCTGGATGAGTGCAGTTCCAACAACACTCAAGAAGCTTGACACCATCTAGGGCAATGCAACCCCTTGATTGGCACCACTTCCAAAACATTCACTCTCTCCACCACCAACGCAATGTGGCAACAGTGTGTACTAGCTACAAGATGCACTGCAGGAATTCACCAAGGTTCCTTAGACAGGACCTTCCAAACCCACGACTGCTACCATCTAGAAGGACAAGGGCAGCAGACACATGGGAACACCACCACCTGCAAATTCCCCTCCAAGCCACTCACCATCCTGACTTGGAAAAATATCACCATTCCTTCACTGTCACTGGATCAAAATCCTGCAATTCCTCCCTAACAGCACTGTGGGTGCACCTGTACCACACAGACTGCAGTGGTTCAAGAAGGAAGCTCACCACCACCATCTCAAGAGCAATAGAGGTGGGCAATAAATGCTGACCTAGCCAGCCATGCCCACATCCCATAAATATATTTTAAAAACTCCCATGAGAAGCATCATTCCCCAATATTTCTGGTATGTTATTTGTATCTTCTTTTGTGAAGAGATCTATTTAACATCTCTGTTGTTTCCTTATTCCCCATTATAAGTTCTCCTGGCTCTGCCTCTAACAGGGCCACGTTAACTTTTGCTACTTTCTTCCTTATATATATACTTGAGTAGCTGTTACAATGTGTTTTATATTTCTTGATAATTTATTCAATCCATTTTCTCCCTCTAACAATTTTTGGCCAATGTTTGTTGGCTTCCAAAACTCTGCCAAGCCTTAGACTTACTATTTGTAATCACATTATAAGCCCGATCTTCTAATCTAATCATCGTCCTTAACCTCTTTAGTGAGCCACATATGGATTGCCTTTCATATCAGTTTGTACTTATCAATGAAATATAGGTTGAGAATCATGAAATATTTATTCATGTGTTTGCCAATGCTTACCTACCATCCTACCTTTTTATGTAATTTCTCAATCTATTTGAGCCAATTCACTCCTCATACCTATGCAATTGGCCCAACTTTAATTCTTTAGTTTCGGATCAAACTTTTGAACTGAATACGAAATTGAATGCAAGGTTCACCCTTTCCCAGAGGATCCCTTACTAATTAAGTTTGTCTCATTACACAAGACAGGATCTATATCAGCCTCTTGTGATTGGTTATGTGTTGTTGTTCTACGAAACTGTCTCAAATGTATTCCATTTACTTGCCCATCTTTTGTCAAATTGATTTTTTCAGTCTACATTTTCCATGATTAGTTCATCATCTTTCTCACAAGTTCTTTTCATTTCTTGATGAACACCATGGGCTGGATTTTACAGGGGTTGGGCTACTCGAGACCCGCTGATAGGAAAGTCACATCCAAAAGAAGCCTGACCCATAGCCACAACAAGCTGTGGGCATGCTAAACTAAGTGACAGTGGGAAGAAGTCTTGCCCTCGAGAGCTGCCAGTCAATCATATTAGCCAGCAACTCCAGCAGCGTCAGAGCTCAGTAGTGGGCACTGCCAGGACTGCAAGCAAGACCAGGAAGAAAAGATGGATGCTGGAGCCAGGTAAGTCGTGCCTTTATGTGCACAGAAGGATTGGGCATTCTCGGGAGCGAGGCATGGTGGGGTAAAGGTCAGCCGGAAGGGAATGAAGGGGGTGTAAAATTGTGGTGGGTGGTGCCTTCAATGTACACAGGGCACCCTCCAAAGGACATACCCCCCTTACCTTCCCATCTTTTAAACATTTGTGTTTAAAAAATGGCCTGACTCCTGCCTGCCTGCCCATGCCAACTGTATTATGGTGTGGCCAGCATATTATCAGGGTCAATTGGCTTGTTAACTCTTAATTAATTTATTTTAAAATGGTACTGTCTATAATGTTATGGGGACAGCTCGGAGGTGAGTGGGAAGGTGCTGGGCTTGCTACCAGTCATATAAGACCATAAGACATAGGAGCAGCAATTAGGCCATTCGGCCCATCGCGTCTGCTCCGCTGTTCAATCATGGCTGGTAAGTTTCTCAACCCCATTCTCCCACCTTCTCCCCGTAACCTTTGATCCCCTTACCAATCAAGAACGTATCTATCTCGGTCTTAAATACACTCAATGACCTGGCCTCCACAGCCTTCTGTGGCAATGAATCATATAGATTCACCATTCTCTGGCTAAAGCAGTTTCTCCTCATCTCCGTTCTAAAAGGTCTTCCCTTTACTCTGAGGCTGTGCCCTCGGGTCCTAGTCTCTCCTACTATTGGAAACATCTTCCCCAAATCCACTCTTTCCAGGCCTTTCAGTATTCTGTAAGTTTCAATCAGATCCCCCCTCATCCTCCTAAACTCCATCGAGTATAGATCCAGAGTCCTCAAACATTCTTCATATGTTAAGCCTTTCATTCCTGGGATCGTTCTTGTGAACCTCCTCATATTTTACATGCTCTCCCTGCCGAAAACATGTCCAACAAGGGAAGGGCGTAAAATCCAGCCCAAAGCTTAACAATACAGATTCAGTACCACTAGGAAACATAAACCACTTCCAGTAGTGTTTTCTGCCTCGTTATTTTTTTACTTCAATCCATACTGATTCTACTTCCTATCTCATCAGTCATTGTCCTTCTAATCATCAGATGGTTTTGTATGCTGCAGCTAGACAAGGTATCCACCTTCATTCCCACTACTTTTAATCTTTCTCCCTTCCCATCTATTAAGGGTGTACTTGGTGCCTTATTCCCACCTCTGGCCATATTTTCCATCCCTCAGCATAACTGAGACATTGAAGGCTAGATTTACAGTTTGTCCAGCTCTCCATATTTAAATCATTTATGGAAGCAAAATTTTTGCCCCGCCTCATCTTTTTCATTGCTGGAACTCCAAGCTCTTTAGGTACACTCTTAATTCAAAATGATTTAATTCACATGATCTTTTAATTTGATTTTTTAAGGGTAAAAATGATCACATTAACTGGAGTGAACTGTATTCAAACACCATTTTTTGTGTTCTTGGAATGTAAGCATTACTAACAAGATCAATATTTGTTTCCACCTCTAATTGTCCTTGAGAAGATGGTGGTTAGCCATCTTCTTGAACTGCTGCAGTCAGTGTGGTGTAGGTACACCCACAGTGTTGTCAGGAACAGAGTTCCAGAATTTTGACCCAGTAACACTGAAAAAGAGGCGATTTGTTTCAAGTCAGGATGGTGTGTGATTTAAAGAGGAATTGCAAGTGGTGGTGTTGCCATGCATCAACTGCCCTTGTACTTCAAGGTGGTACAGGCCGCGAGTCTGAAAGGTGCTATCAAAGCTCCAGACCTCATTTACAGCTTTGGTCCATGCATGGACAAAGAGCTAAATTAAAGAAGTACGGTGACAGTAACTGCCCTTAACATCTAGGCAACATTTGACCAAGTGTGGCATCTAAGAGTCATAGCAAAACTGAAGTCATGGAAATTGGAGAAAACTCTCCATTGGTTAGATTCATAACTAGCACAAACACATGTTGTGGTAGTTGTTGGAGATCAATCATCTCAATCCCAGGACATCACTGCAGAAATTCCTTAGAGTTGTGTCCTAGGCTGAACCATCTTCAGCTGCATCACCAATGATGTTCCCTCCATCATAAAGTCAGAAGCAGGGGTGTTTGCTGATGACTGAACAAATGTCCAGTACCATTGGCAACTCCGCAGATACTGAAGCAATCTATCCCCACATTCAGCAAGACCTGGATAACATTCAGGTTTGGGCTGGTATATGGCATGTAACATTCACACTACACAAGCGGCAGACAATGATCATCTCCAACAAGAGAGAATTTAACCAGCTACTGTTGATGTTCATCGGCATTACCACTGCTGAATCCCCTTCTTGGCAGCACCCAAACTGAGTATCGGTGAACAGGTTATTGCTGAGTAAGTGCTGCTTGATAGCACTATCATCAACACCCTCCATTGCTGATGTTTAAAAGTAGACTGATAGAGTTGTAATTGGACATATTGGATTTGTTCTGCCTTTTGTGGGCAAGACATAACTGGGCAAGTTTCCACATTTTAAGATGGAAGGTCAGTGTAGTGTTCTAGCTGTACAGGTACAGCTTGGCTAGGACTGTGGCTAGTTCTGATGCACAAGTCTTCAGTATCACCGTGGAATGCTGTCCTAGCCCATAGCCTTTGCAGTTTCCAGTGCCTTCAGTCATTTCTTGACATCATGTAGAGTGAATCGAATTAGTTGAAGATTAGCATTACAGCACTGGGGACCTCAGGAGGAGGCCGAGGTGGATCATCCACACGGCAATTTTGGCTGAAGCTTGTTGCGAATGCTTTAGCCTTATCTTTTGCACTGATGTGCTGGGCTCCTCCATCATTGAGGATGGGGATATTTGTGGAGCCTCCTCCTCCAGTGAGTTTAGTTGTCCACCACCATTCGCGACTGGATTTGGTAGGACTGCAGAGCTTAGATCTGATCCGTTGGTTGTGGGATCGCTTAGCTCTGCCTGTCACTTGTGGCTTATGCTGTTTGGCACACAGTATTCGTGTTATAGCTTCACCAGGTTGACATCTCATTTTTAGGTATGCCTGGTGCTGCTCCTGGCATGCCACCCCCACCCCCCCTGCACTCTTCATTGAACCAGGGCTGATCCCCTGGCTTGATGATGATGGTTGAGTGGGGGATATGCCAGACCGTGAGGTTACAGATTGAGCTTGAATACAATTCTGCTGCTGATGACCCACAGCACCTAATGGATGACCAGTCTTGAGTTGCTAGATGTTTGAAATCTATCTCATTTAGCACGGTGGTAGTGCCACACAACAGATGGAGGGTATCTCAGTGTGAAGACTGGGAGCCAAGGATGAAAGGGACTATGCTCTGGGCCAAGGACTGAAGCTTTCTCACATCCTCCACCCAGGCAATTGAAGGAAGGTACTGATACATCCATAATTAACTGAACACAGACAATTCCTGAAAGAGGGAGAAAGTAGAGATGGTCCAACAGCCTCGAATTAACTTTACCGATCCTCCAGCCGCTCCCTCCCCCAGCTCCAGTCCAGTCCCCCACCATAAACCCCAACACTGTACTCAGATCTACAATCCCCAACACTCACACTTTTAATTCCCACTATCCTGATGGATTTAGGTGCTGATCCTCTGATCCCGTCGTTTTTCTCCAGAACGTTCTTGACCACATCGCACACGCGCTCTCCAACTGCTTCCTCACCGCTCTCCCAGAGCGCATGCGCTTACTAACCGCTCTCCGCTCCGCACGCGCTCTCTCGAACCTCTTTTCATCGCGCACGATCTCTCATTGGCTTCAGCCCAATGCGCACGCACTCTGTGTAACAGCTCCCTTGGACCCGCTGCTCATTGTTCCTGTTCTTCAGTCAATGCAACATTTCCACCTATTCCAACTATTATTTAATGAGCACAGAAGCGTCTTTTTCCTTGCCAAATATGAAATTCTACAATAAAACTAAAGCACTAAACAAAAACAGAGAACATGTTTTTAACATACACTTTATGTCACACACTTATACTGGGCATATTCATATTTACAAGCGTTTCATTTCTCCTGTGTACATTAACATTTCGGACACAAGCTTCCACTGTTGTCCTCTCGATACTGCTCTCAAAACTATCCGGGTGCTGTGTTCATATCCAACATTGAAAGTCCAGGGATGCTAGAAATGTTTGATTGTACTGGGGCATAATGAGTGTTGAGATTGAGGTGGCCATCACCTCAGGGTTCCAGAATCAGGGCAAGACTTATTCTGCAAGCTGCTTTCCCACAGCACGGTCATGTTAGCCTGCACCTATATGCTGTCATTTGAATAGGGTACTGAGTGAGAAAATTGTGTAAATCATAGAATCTCACAGCACAGAAGGAGGCCTTCAGCTGGCTCTTTGAAACAGCCTGTTTAGTTTCACGTCCCAGCTTTTCCCCCCATATCCCTGTAAATGAGACCTCTTCACACACACGTACAATTGCCTTTTGCAAGTTAATATGGAATCTGATTCCACAGTTCCTTCAGGTAGTGAGTTCCTCCTCAACTTAACTCTCTGTGTGAATAAATTTATTCCTGTTTCAACTTCTGTTCTTTTGCCATTTATTCTATGACCTCTGATTACCAACCCATATTCCAGAGGAAATAAGATTTCCCTTCTTATAGTTGTTTGCTAGTTGTCATGTCTCACTGGGGATAGTGCACTGTAATGTCAAGATCCACTGCTCCCCTAGCCATGACAAATGTGAAAAGTTTAATCAGATACCAAATTGCCCCAATTTTACCTAACTGTAATTTAGTTTAGATTTAAAATACAAGCACCAGGTTTGTAAACTTAACAAGTAAATAACTGTTTATTAAGCAAATTGTTTTTAACCAATTACAAAATAAAGAAAATGAACTGCTAACTCTTAACTCTATAACTTACTCTACCCCTTTTTAATCCCTATACAGAAACACACACAACGCACAGAACAAGGATTTTAAGTGTGAGGTAAAATCAGTTCGATAACACCAATCCGGAGTACAGGTTTAGGTGAGTTGATTTTGCATGAAGTCTTCCAAGTCCTTGCAGACCTGTACTGCTGACATGAGGTGATCTTTCAATACTTCCAGCCTGTAGTTTACCAGTTGAAAACCTGCTTTTGACATTTCTACCAGTGATTTCTCAAAAAACAGGATTCGGAGATGTGAGCTAATGACTATGATAGAATTATTGGAGTTTTACCAAAAACCCAGGAGAGAGAAGTTTTCAGATCTTTCCTCTTGGCAGGTTAGGATCCTTCTCCTGGCTACTGATATCACAAAACCCTGGTCATCTGGTCAGCAGCCAATCAAATGCTGTCACTAGGCAGTTCTCTCTTAGACATGTCCTTTCCGGCACCATCATCCAGCTTGGCACACCTTGTGGCAACAAGTGGCAACATTGTAGATTTTCTCTTCCTGCTTCAGAGAACAGTTTTTATTAAACTGCAGCCAATGTAGCTTTTTAAAGCCACAGTCCAATCTTAAGGTCACAGTCCAAGAATTAAAAATATAGGTTCTTTACATAGTACTGAACTTGAGTATTGCTGAAAAAAAGAGACATGTCAAAGCTTTTTATCTTTCACTCATCAGGACACTTCACAAGAATACTAATATAAAGGGAAAACAACAACTTATACTGCATGAGAAGAGTGTGCTGATTGGGTGGCAAGTGGACTCTGATTGGTAGAGGCATTGCCATGGAGAATGCATCCATTGTTGGTAACTGACAGTTAACAGCCAAGCACTGTTTGTTTAAACGAGGCAGCTTGACCCTGATTGGTCAAGGCTACTGAGGAATGAGTCAGTGAATGGCTGTCACTTCTTTTGTTTGCTGAAACAGGCACATTGTGTATACATGTTCTTTCTGTCTGCAAAGGACAGGGCCAGGTGTATTAATATATGTAGCTTCCAGTACATACAAATGTGCCAAACTACGAGCCTAACTGGCAATCTTAAATTGGTTGTCAGCGTAATTCTTAGTACACTGAGGATTTCTCTATTTGCTCTATTTGAGCTTCTCATGATTTTGAATACCTCTGTTAGGTCTTCCCTTAACCTTCTCTGCACAAAAGGGAACAATCTGGCTTCTCCAATCTCTCCACAAAATCTTGCAGTCCCTTATCACAGGTATCCTGGAAATTATCCTCTGTAACCTCTTCAGGGTTGTACACAAAACTCTTCCAATCCCTCAAAATAGAATCATTTACACTATGCTGCTCCTCAATGATTTTTTTTCCCAAAGCACATCACTTCACACTTATCCACATTAAGTTGTATCTGTGATGTGTCTGCCCATTTTATCAATCTACCTATGGCTTCCTGAGGTCTACTACTATCCTGTTCACTATTTACCACATTGCCAACTTTTGTACCGTCCATAAACTTCAAAACTGTACTCCCTATATTCAAGTTATGAACAGAGGGATATGTGGGTGCATTCATAAATCCTTGAATATGGCAGGATTAGTTGATAAGACAGTTAATACATTTACGTAAAGAATAGTTAGCTTTGTAAGTAGGGACATTGACTACAAGGAAGTCACAATAACACAGTAGAGCACTGGAATTAGGAGCAGGAGTAGGCCATTCAGCCCCTTGAGTCTGTTCTAACATTCAATAAGGTCATAGCTGATCTGATTGTAGTCTCATCTCAACTTTCCTGTCTTTCCCCCATTACCCTTGATCCCCTTGTCGATCAAAAGCCTAACATAGCCTTGAATATATTCAATTATCTAGCCTCCATTGCTCACTGGGGGAGATAATTCCACAGATTAATGACCCTCTGAAAAAAATTCTCCTCCTCTGTCTTAAATGGAAGATGCCTAATTTTTAAACTGTGTTCCCTAGTTCTAGACTCCCACACAAAGGGAAACATCCTCTTAGCATCCACCCTGCCAAGCCCCTTCAGGAGCTTATAGGATCAAATCTCATTCATCTAAACTCCAATAGCTAAAGGCCCAACCTGCTCAACCTTTCCTAATAAAATAACCCCTTCATCCCAGGAGTCAGTCAAGTGAACCTTCTCTGAAGTCATTCTAACCTTCTACAAATAATTGGTAAGGCCTCAGTTGGATTGTTGTCATTTATATATAACAAGAAAGTCAATGGTCCTAATATTGAGTGGGACCATGCTGGGTACTTCCCTCAACCAGAAAAACGTCCCTTCACCACTACTCTCTGCCTCCTATCCCTTAGCCAATTCCATACCCAAGTCACCACCATCCCTTTCATACTACCTGCTTATATTTTCTGAATAAGAATGTTGGGCCTGAACTTCACAGATTGGCAATCAAGGTCGAATTGCCACTCCACTCCTACTTTCTTACCTTAAAATTATTTCAATCCTTTCTTGCTCAATCTTCCGACTCAGGGCAGAGGAGAACTGTATAGTGCAGCATGCTCCTGAGGCCTTCTGTCGAATGCTGCAGAATCAGATGTAAGGAGGCCATGCCCCCTTTTTTAAGGCACCATCTGCCATAAATCAGGTAAGTTTAAAGGCCCAACCACTTTCAAGCCAGGGAGATGGTAGGTTTGTGAGTTAAGTGAGTAGAGTTTGGGGGTTGGGGATGGTGGTGGGTTGGATGTGTCCAGGGAACTTGAGTTTTCAGTCAGTTGGAGGTGGGGGGCGCAGTAGGCATGTGCAGTCGGGGGGCCGGGGTGCGGTGGTGTACTATCCTTACCTGGGAACATCAAGTGTGGTGGGTGGAGGGGGGAGGAGGGGTGAGGGGGCAAAGAGGTGAAGGTTCCCCAGCACATATGGGATATTGCTCTTTGATCAGGGTGATGAGAACAATGTGCAAGAAGCCTCACATGGGCACTTTCCCGCTTGTCTCCACCACCCCACCCCCTTGAGACTGAAGAGCCCATTGCTTTGGCAGCATAGAAGACTACCTGCATTGTCCCTTGTCAGGCATGCCTAGTCACCCAGGAGGATGGGGGTTTGGAGTCAGGAATCTGTTGCTGTCCACCAGACGTGCTCCTTGGAGGTATCCACCTCCCTCCTCCCTCCCTTCATCCCTGCCTCCGACAGCAGCCGATTGCAAATGGTGCAGAATGATTGGCAGCTCCACACCTTGCTGGGATCTCAATGCTACGAGACCCATGAGTTGGGAACAAACCTGCTGCAAAGGGGGCTTCAGCATAGAGAGGAAAACCGAAGTGAGGATCTTTGGCATTCAGTTGCCGCATAATTATGAGAGTGTCCCCTTAGTTGGCCACTTGTGCTGACATTGAACTCCACCCACCCGAAAAGGCCCTCCTTCCTTTTCAAGGATTCGCACATTCAGAGCAACTGTGTTGTCAAGAATGGTCTTTAGAAAATGGTGCCAAAACTTTTCAGACAGGCTCCAACAGCTCCTTCCCTACCCTACCCATCACCCACCCATCACTATAGACATACCCAATATCTCCATTCCTCTCCCTTCTGTCATCCTTGAACTCCCTCCACCAACCCCCCCGCCCCATTACCCTGGACCCTACAACAATCCACTTCCACATGCCTTCCCACCCCCCAGAACCGACACCCATTACCATCCCCATGCACCCCTTGACCCTGCCCCCATTTGTAAGCTGAGACACTTGTCCTGTTCCCTTCCATGATCCCCACAATGAGACCTTCCCCTACCTGGACCTGCCACCCTACCATATCCCACTTCTCCCTCTGACTGTGACTGCTGTTATAACACGGCAGGTGATGTGTGCCAGGCGGACCAAATCCACAAGGGAAAATTGGTCATGCTATCACAATGGTTTTACAATTTGCATTTATAATGAGAAGACGTGTGCGTTGAATTCAGAAGTAATGAATCCACTAAGATCTTTAGAAATGTTTAAAAATTACATTAAAATATTTATTAACAAACAATAAGAGTTCAAGTACATACATAAGACTACATATACTTAATACTATAACAAACTCTAAAATTCCTAATTAACCTGACTTCCAATTACACACCCCTTTAAGGCAACAGTCCAAACATTTTTAAATTTTAAAAGCAAGACAGCAAGTTACCACAGTACCCCCTTGACAATGGAATTCCAACAACTTTAGTTACTGGACACAGCAGACCTATGCACACGTGGCTGGAGGCTTCCCAAAGGCTATTTGATCTTACATGGCCCCCCAATAGCCTTTCATTCCCCTTTATATATGTTTCTCTCTTTTTAAACTAGCATCCCTTTGCAATCCAAACAATTCCTTCACTTATGTAGAAATGCAAATTCCCTTCACACCTTATATGCTAAAACAACATCCATGTTTACTCATTAGCATTTCAAGTATAAATCTACGTCTAATTAATTTTGATAATTTCAAGCTTGCAATCTACCTGACTCCAATGTAATTAAACTACACAGATAGTACCATCTGCACTCACACCCATGAATCTGCTTTACAATAAACCGGAATAATATTATGAAAATTATTATACTTTCGTAACACCTCCATCCTTATGGAAAAATAAACTGTCATAATTTTAAAAGACAGTTTCATTTTCTCAACCTATCTTACACTACCTACTATACTTATCTATACACCTAAACTATTGCATTACCAGCTGCATGCATTAACATAACAATATATATCCAAATCCTTTGTATCAGTAGAGGTCATTTCAGTCCAATGTCCAGGTTATAAATATTCAATTTTCTTTGGGCTTTACACTCTCAATATTTCATCTGCAATTAGATTTTCTCTTCTAGCCACATATATAATCTGTAAATTAAATTGCGGTGATAGACTCCATCTGAACAGCCTTGCACTTCAGTCTCGAAATTTGTCCTGAAGTTTTAAAGGATTGTGGTCTGTATAAATAATTGTTTCCGATGAATTGCTTGCGACATAAACCTCGAAATGCTGCAACGCTAACACCAGACCCTGAGTCTCCATTTCAATAGTTGAATATCTTCTCTGTTGTACATTCAACTTTTGTGAAAAATGCTGTATTGGTTTCTCAATTCCAGTTTCATCTTCTTACAACAGTACAGCACCGACGCCTACATCACTTGCACTTGCTGCCAACTTAAACTGCTTGGCGTAATTAAGTACTGCCAAAACTGGTGTTGTAGTCAATACAGTTTTTAAACTGTCAAGTGCCTTCTGACACTCCTGCATTCACTGAAATTCCTTGTACTTTTTTAATAGTTCAGTCAATGGAGCAACCACACTGCTAAAATTTGGTATAAACTTCTGGTAAAACCCACTCATGCCCAGAAATCTCAACATTTCCCATTTTGTTCTAGACACAGGGAAATTAATGATGGCTTTTACTTTCACATCTCTCAGAGCCACCTTACCATGTCCAACGGTATGGCCTAGATATGTAGCTTGCACTTTTGCACTCTTAGTCAAGTTCACCACCAAATTAGCTTCTTGCAGTCTTGCAGTTGCAATTTAATTAGCAGTTCTTTCAGATGTTGTGAATGCCCCTCCCATGTTTGACTGGAAACTATCAAGACATCAATATAAACAGCACAATTGGTCAGTCCTGCAAATACTTTGTTTGTCAGTCTTTGAAATGTTGCTGGTGCATTTTTCATACCAAATGGCATACCTTTAAACAGATATAGTCCATCTGGCATCATAAAGGCCAATATCCTTTGCTCTCTATGATAACGGTACTTGCCAATATCTTCTCGGCAAGTCAATCTTTGTGATAAACTTTGATTGTCCCACTCAATCAATGCAATCTTCCAACTGTGGCATAGGATATGAATCTGCTTTTGCCACAGCATTCATTTTTTGATAGTCCACACAGAGTCTTTGGGTAGAATTGACCCAGATTTGCTCTAAGTGCAGTAACTAGTGGATAACACAACATTACCTGTCGGCCACAATGGTGGACCATCATGCTGTATATCCCAAAGCTGCCACATTATTTATGCATTCCCAGGAAACACACCATTTCCATGGTGGGCGGGCTCTCATTCGCCCGCCATGCCATCAACTCACCACTTCATCATACCGGGTGCCATATTTAAAGTCCAGCTATGCACACAAATCTCAGTACTTCCAGCCCACGCCTACTACAGGCAAGATGTTCACAAAAGGCAAAAAGACTGCAGCCCCCAGGTTTAATGACGCATCACTGCAATGCCATTTGGGCACCTTGATGCCTTCTACCCCCGCTCTGGACACAAGATGGGCAGCGGCACCACCAATCCAGCATGGCAGGCGGTGGCAGTGGTGGTCAATGCCAATGCTGCACATAAGAGGTTGGCCATCCAGTGCAGATAGAGGATGAATGATCTCATCTGTGCATCAGGGTAAGGCACCAATCTCATCAGTCTAAACTCACACACTCAAGCCCATCACACATTCACTGGCATCTCACTCACTGCCAGCTCAAAGGACATCACCACCCATTCTCACACACATACCCTCACATGTCCATCTGGTCTCATCTCCTCTGGATAGTGCCTCCTCAGCACTCACCATCTTGACGCTACTTGCACAGATCAACATGTGCACCCCTGCCCCCTAGCCCTGCAGTCATTGAAAAGCCACCCGTATATGGCTGATCTGGTACGTAGAGATCTACCTGTAAGCCCCCCTAAAAGTGATGTGGTGCTGTCTGTGAAGCTTGGCACTGATGACTTCAGTGTTGACCGAATAAGGTAGGCAAACAAACCTTGAAGTCCAGAGTGAAGTGCAGCCCACCAGGTGCACGTCTTTATGTCCTGTTGTGAAACATGTTTGTCTGTTTTCCTGCCTACGTGGGCGGACGATCCAGTGGGATCCCAAAGTCCGATGGTGGGAAACACGGCCTCTCATTGGCGAGTGATCACAAACTGATCGCAGCCATGAAACCTATCGCGCCATATTGTGTGCTTACGCCACCGAACATGCCCTTGCCAGTGGGAATGGGAAATCCTGACCTTTGTGTTTCATCCGGTTTTGGTACCATCACAATAGGCGAACTCCAGTTACTGTAACTAGACTCAATTATGCCATTTTGAACCATGAATTCAATTTTTTTCTGTACTTGTGATAATTTTGCTGGACTTAATCTATAAGGATGTTGCCTTATTGAAAATGAATCTTCTACATTTACATCATGTGTAGCTAAATTTTCCTCCCTAGCTTATTCCCACAAATATCTTTCTGTAACTGCAATATCTTCTCCAAATCACTTTGACACTTGTCTGGAAAGTACTTCAATATTACATTTAAATTTTTAAGTACCCCCTCATTATCTAATTTGATCAGAGGAAAATCAATTTAAGCATCCTTCATTTCTACCTCTTTCTCCTTACCCACCATCACTATTACCTCCTTTTGGTGATCTTCCCTGTTAATGTACCTTTTAAGCATATTTACATGACACACCTCTGCTTCTTTCTCCTATCTGGGCTTAATTAAATAATTTACTTCACTCAATTTCTTTTTAATCCTGCATGGCCACTGAACCTTTCCTTTAATGAGCCACCCAGTACTGGTAACAAAACTAACACTTTTTCTCCAGCAACAAAACTATGAGCTGTGGATCTCCTATCTGCCTTCGCTTTCATCACCTGATATCTTTAAATGTTCCCTGGCTAACTCACATGCTCTGTTCAATCTTTCTCTGAAGTTTGTCACATTATCCAGGACAGCAGTTTCTGAATTTTGACCCATTAATTTCCTCCTAATCAACCTCATGACCATAGACTAATTCAAAAGGACTAAATCCAGTTGATGCATTAGGAACATCCCTAATAGCAGATAACAAGAATGAAATACCCCCATCCCAATCCTGTGGATAGTCTTGACTATAAGCCCTCACCATGGTTGTTAAAATTTGATGCCATCTTTCCAAAGCACCTTGTTATCAGGATGATAGGCTGATGACTTAAACTGTTTTATCCCCAAACTGTTCATTACTTCCTTAAACAGCTGCAACATGAAATTTGAACCCTTATCTGATTGTATTTCTTTTGGCAAACTATATCTTGTAAACAATTTAGCCACGTATTCCACAATTCTCTTTGGTATTGTCACTGGCCTGGTAATCCAGAGAACCAGGGTAATGGTGAGTACGAAACCCACTACTGAATTAGAATTCAGTTTAAAAAAACCTGGAATTAAAAGTCCGATGATGACCATGAAACCATGCTTGATTGTTGTAAAAATCCATCTGGTTCTCTATAGGGAAGGAAATCTGGAGTCCACACCTGGCCTACATGTGACCCCAGATCCATAGTAATGTGGCTCTTAAATGCTCTTTGATAGCGGCCTAGCAAGCCACTGAGTTGTATCAAACTGCTAAAAAAGTCAATAAAAAGGACTGACACTGGATGGATCACCCAGTATCGACCAAGGCAATGGTAAACTCAGCCCCATCGGCCCTGCAAATTCTACCTTACTAACATCTGGAGGCTGGTGCCAAAATAGGGAGAGCTGTCTCACAGACTAGTCAAGCAACAGCCTGATAATCATACTCATGGAATCATACCTTACAGATCATATCCCAGACACCACCAGCAACATCCCTGGGTATGCCCTGTCCAGCAGCAGGATAGACCCAGCAGAGGTGGCAGCACATTGGTATACATTCAGGAGGGATTTGCTCTGTAAGTCCTCAACATTGACTCAGGCCCCCATGAAGTCTTATGGCATCAGGTCAAATATGTACAAGGAAACCTCCTGCTGATTACTACGCACCACGGCATCTCCGCCACCCGCGCCACCCCCAGCCTCAGCTGAAGAATCCATGTTGAACATCACTTGCAGGAAGCACCTAGTATGGCAAGGGCACCAAATGTACTCTGGGTGGGGACTTCAATATCCATCACCAAGAAAGGTTCAGTGGCACCACCACAGACCAAGTCCTAAAGGTCACAGCTGCTAGACTGGGTCTGCTGCAGGTGGCGAGGGAACTGACAAGAGGAAAAACCATTCTTGACCTCATGCTTACCAACCTGCCTGCCACAGATGCATCTGTCCATGACAGTAATTGTAGGAGTGACCACCGCACAGTCCTTGTGGAGACGAAGTCCAATCTTCACATGGTGAATACCCTCCATCGTGTTCTGTGGCACTACCACTGTGCTAAGTAGGATAGATTTCAAACAGGTCTAGCAACACAAGATAGGGCATCCATGAAGTGCTGTGGGCCATCAGCAGCAGTGGAACTCGACTCAACCACAATCTATAACCCCATGGCCTGGCATATCACCTGCTCTACCATTACCACGAAGCAAGGGGATCATGTCTAGTTCAATGAAGAGCGCAGGACGGGGTACCAAGAGCAGCACCAGGCACACCTAAACATGAGCTGAAGCTACAACACAAGACTGTTTGCATGCCAAACAGTATAAGCAACAAGCATTGGACATAGCTAAGTGATTCCACAATCAAGGGATGAGATCTAATCTCTGCAGTCATGCCACATCCAGTCATAAATGGTAGTGGACAATTAAACAACTCACTGGAGTGGGGGCTCCACAAATATCTCCATCCTCAATGATGGAGGAGCTCAGCACATCAGTGCAAAAGGTAAGGCTGAAACATTTACAACAATCGATCCCACCCTCCTCTGGAGGTTCCCAGCATCACAGATGCCAGGCTTCAGCCAATTTGATTCACTTCATGTGATATCAAGAAACAGCTGAAGGAATTGGATACTGCATAGGCTATAGGCAATATTCCGGCAATAATACTGAAGTCTTGTGTTCCAGAACTTGCCGCACCCCTACCCAAGCTGTTCCAATAAAGCTACAACACTGGCATCTACCCAGCAATGTGGAAAATTGTCCAGGTATGTCCTGTGCGCATAAAGCAGGGCAAATTAAAACTGGCCAATTACTGCCCCATTTGTCAACTCTCCATCATGAGTAATGGAAGAGGTCATCAATAGTGCTATCAAATGGCACTTGCTTAGCAATAATACGCTCACTGATGCTCAGTTTGGGTTCCACCAAGGTCACTTGGCTTCTGACCTCATTATAACTTTGGTTTAAACATGGACAAAAGAGCTGAACTCCTGAAGTGAGGTGAGAGTGACTGCCCTTGACATCAAGGCTACATTTGACCAAGTGTGGCATCAATGAACCCTAGCAAAACTGGAGTCAATGGGAATCAGGGAAAAAACTCTCTGCTGGTTGGAGTCATGCCTAACACAAAGGAAAGTGGTGTGGTTGTTGGAGGTCAATCATCTCAGTTCCAGGATATTACTGCAGGAGTTCCTTAGAATAGTGTCCTCGGCCCAACCACCTTCAGCTGCTTCATTAATGACCTTCCTTCCATCATAAGGTCGGAAGTGGGGAGGTTCGCTGATGATTGCACAATGTTCAGCACCATTCATGACTCCTCAGATATTGAAGTAGTCTGTGTCCAAATACAGCAAGACCTGCACAATATCCAGGCTTGGGCTAGTGGAAAGCAACATTCAAGCCAGGCAATGACCATCTCCAATAAGAGAGAATCTAACCATTGCACCTTGGCATTCAATTAATCCCTCACTATCAACATCCTGGGGGTTACCATTGACCAGAAATTGAACTGGACTAGTCATATAAATACTATGGCTACCAGAGCAAGTCAGAGGCACAGAACCCTGCAATAAGTGACTCACCTCCTGACTCCCCAGAGCCTTTCGACCACCTACAAGGCACAAGTCAAGAAGGTGATGGAATACTTTGCACTTGCCTGGACGAGTGCAGTTCCAACGACATTCAAGAAGCTTGACACCATCCAGGACAAAGCAGCCCTCCTGATTGGTACCCCATCCACAAACATTCACTCCCTCCACCACTGCCAAATAGTGGCAGCAGTGTGTACCATCTACAAGGTGCACTGCAGAAACTCACCAAGTGTCCTTAGGCAGCATCTTCCAAACCCACAACCACTACTATCTCGGAGGACAAGGGCAGCAGATAAATGGAAACACCACCACCTAGAAGTTTCCCTCCAAGCCACTCACCATACTGACTTGGAAATATTTTGCCATTCCTTCAATGTCACTGGGTCAAAATCCTGGAATTTCCTCCCTAACAGCATCTTGGGTGTACCTATACCACAGGGGCTGCAGTGGTTCAAGAAAGCAGCTCACCACCACCTTCTTAAGGGCAATTAGGAATGGGCAATAAATACTGACCTAGCCAGCAATGCCCACATCCTATAAAATGAACTTAAAAAAACACCCACACTCATCATGAACTCCAGCTCACAAACTGTACTGTGACCCCAACACCACTGTGAAAAGATAAAAATGTGGCATGTGAAGTCACACATGAGTTGGATGTGCAGTTTGCAAGCTGCAAAGTGCACAGGTTGGTTTTTCCTGAGCCCAGAGGAAGATTCAACCCCATCATCAACATTATATTGAGTGGAAAATAAGTTGTACATTCAAATTTAAAATCAAAACTTAGCTGGACTTACCACTAAATATCTTTGAAATAATAAATGTAGGCCCAACCACATTGAGCTGTTTCATCAGTGACCTTCCCTTCATCAGAAGCTCAGAAGTTGGGCTGTTTGGATAATGTTCAGCATCATTCGCAACTGCTCAGATACTGAAGCAGTCCATGACTAAATGCAACAAGGTCTGGACAATACTCAGGCTTGGGTTGATAAGTGGCAAGTAACATTTGCACCACACAAGTGCCAGGCAATGAGAGAGTCTAACCATCTCCCTATGACATTCAATGACATTAACATTGCTGAATCCCCCACTCATTGCTGAATCCCCCACCATCAACATCCTTGGTGTTACCACTGACCAGAAATTGAACTGGGACCGCCACATAAATACTATGGCCACAGCAGCAGGTCAGGGGTTGGGAGTTCTGCGGAGAGTAATTCACCTTCTGACTCCCTAAAGCACTAGCTGTCCACCATCTACAAGGCACAAGTCAGGAGTGTGATGGAATACTCTCCATTTTCCTGAAAGAGTGCAGCTTCATCAACACTCAAGAAGCTCAATATTTCCAGGGCAAAGCAGTGCACTTGATTTGCACCCCATTCACCACCTTAAACATTTACTCCACCACCAACGTACAGTGGCAGCAGTGTGTACCACCTACAAGATGCACTGCAGCAACTCACCAAGGCTTCTTCGAAAGCAGCTTCCAAACCCTATCACCTAGAAGGACAAGGGCAGCAAATGCATGGGAACACCACCACCTGGAAGATTCCCTCCAAGCACACAACATCCTGACTTGGAAGCATATCGCCGTTCCTTTGTAATCGTTAGGTCAAATTCCTGGAACTCCCTTCCTAATAGCATTGTGGGTGTAACTACATCACATGGACTATAGCAGTTTAAGAAGGCGAGTCACCATCACCTTTTGAAGGGCAATTAGGGATGGGCAATAAATCCTGGCCTAGATGACAATACTCAAATCCCATGAATGAAAAAATAAAAAGTAAAAATATAACTTAGTTATGGTAGTTTCGATATCAATATATTTTAAACACACTAAATTAAATAGTTACATTTTTCCTTTTTTAAAATTCTATATTTGATCCAATCCATCTCCTTCCCTCTTGGTTTTTCTCCTACTGCTTCAACTATTAAGCATTTGTGTTTTCTGTAATGTCATTAATTTCTGAGCCTTGGTTTAGACACAGTCACACACTCAAAATGTTATCTGTTACATTCACAGATACTGCCAGATGTGCAGGGAGTGTTTCAAGAAATTTTTGTTTTTCTCTTTAACGCTATTTCTATTATTTGATGTAACGATCATCCATCATTGAACATTCCCTCACCTTACTATAAAGCAGGTTATAAGCACTCTCACTAAAATTTTCTCTCACCTTCATTCTGATTGAATTAAAGTGCTTGTTAATCTTTAACTTTTTCAATTCTGATGTTTGTAAAGTTAATTTCTGTTTACTCCTATACTTCCTAAATTGGAGTTTCCAGCAATTTCTCTTCTGTAGATTCAAGATCATGGAGGAGAGGGGGGCTGGTGGGGGTGTGATCTAATGACCTTTTAGCTGAAGTTAAAAAGCATGACAGTTGTAAGAAAGTTGAAAAGCCCTGGGTGTGGTAGGTGTTGGTGGGGGAAGCTAATTATTCTGCAACCAAATTCAGCAATTATAACAAGGTCTCCCATAGTGTTCACGTTATAGGGTGTGTTGTATGTGTAATTTCCCCTTAACATATTCTATGTGAATTCTGCATTTAGAATCTTAATTCCTGGCATAATGGTACCAGACCCAGGCAAGTCACTCTTGCAGTATTTATCTATAATCACCGTAGCATACTTCCTAATATTCTAAAAGGTCTGTTTTCTTTATGTTAGGTTTAAACCTGCATTATTTGGGAGATCCACTTATATAGTCAAATTTGAAAAATACCTGGTTGTGAAATTACTTACGAAAAACAAACCTTGTGGTGTGGGCATCAATGAACTGTCTACCTGCATCAAAATAATAATCTGTTACAAAAATATTATAAAATTAGGAATCTAAGTGACAACATTGAATTTAATTCATTTCTTACCACATTTTCACTCGCAAACAAGGTACTTATCAGGGAGAAGTTCAACACTACACCTAAGGTAAAATCCATCTTCTGCGGTTATCTCTGCAGCCACCTTATAGAAATATGCAAAAGGATCAAGATGGAAAACCGTTTTCAAAGATGAACTACATCATGTCAATTACGAAAAGAAATTCCAAAATACGAGTATGACTTGTTCCATGAATACTATGCCAATAACAAAAAATTCAAAGGCTTATTTATTTTATGTTATTTTAACTTTACAGTACAGAAACATGCTATTTAGTGTTTACTTTTCACATGAGGCCTCTCTTACTCTATTTACTTCATCTCACCTGATCAACATATCCTTCTATTTCTTTCTCCCTCACATACTAATCTATCTTCACCTTAAATGTGTTATACTACTTGCCTCAAGCATTGGCAGCAAGTTCCACATCACAGAAATCTCTGAGCAAGTAAGTTTTTCCCAAACTACTTATTGTATTTATTCATGACTATATTACATTAATGGACCCTAGTTTTTGAATCCCATAAAAATGGAAATACATTTTCTCCATCTACCCTATCCAACCTATTCATAATTTTAAAGTTCATGTGAGTACATTCTGAGAGATCGGATATATAATTATTTGGACAGCCAAGGGCTGATTAAGGATAGTCAGCATGGCTTTGTGCGTGAGAGGTCGTGTTTAACGAACCTTGGAGAGTTTTTCGAGGAAGATACCAAGAAAGTAGATAAAGGAAAGGCTGTGGATGTTGTCTACATGGACTTTAGTAAGGCCTTTGACAAGGTCCCACATGGGAGGTTAGTTCAGAAGGTTCAGACTCTGGAGAGGTTGCAAACTGGATTCGAAATTGGCTGTGTGGGAGAAGACAGAGAGTGGTAGTGGATGATTGCTTCTCAGACTGAAGGTCTGTGACTAGTGGTGTGCCTCAGGGATCTGTGCTGGGACCATTGTTGTTTGTTGTCTATATCAATGATTTGGATGATAATGTGGTGAATTGGATCAGCAAGTTTGCTGATGACACTAAGATTGGAGGCGTTGTGGACAGTGAGGAAGGCTTTCAAAGCTTGCAGAGAGATCTGGACCAACTGGAAAAATGGGCCAGAAAATGGCAGATGGAATTTAATGCGGAAAAGTGTGAGGTGTTACATTTTAGCAGGTCAAACCAAGGTAGGACATACACAGTAAATGGTAGGGCACTGAGGAGTGCGGAGGAACAAAGGGATCTGGGAGCTCAGATACGTAGTTCCCAGAAAGTGGCGTCACAGGTAGACAAGGTTGTAAAGAAAGCTTTTGGCATACTGGCCTTCATAAATCAAAATATTGAGTATAGGAGTTGGGATGTTATGGTGAGGTTGTATAAGACATTGGTGAGGCCAACTTTGGAGTATTGTGTGCAGTTCTGGTTGCCTAACTACAGGAAGGATATCAGTAAGATTGAGAGAGTGCAGAGAAGATTTACTAGGATGTTGCCGGGTTTTAAGGAGTTGAGTTACAGAGAAAGATTAAACAAGTTAGGACATTATTCCTTGGAGCGTAGAAGAATGAGGAGAGATATGATAGAAGTTTACAAAATTATGAGGGGTATAGACAGACTAAATGCGAGTAGGCTCTTTCCACTTAGATTAGGAGAAATAAACACGAGAGGACATGGCATTAGGGTGAATGGAGAAAGGTTTAGGGGGAACATTAGGGGGAACACCTTCACTCAGAGAGTGGTGAGAGTGTGGAACGAGCTACCATCTGACGTGTTAAATGCAGGCTCACTCTTAAGTTTTAAGAATAAATTAGATAGATACGTGGATGGGAGAGGTCTGGAGGGTTATGGATTAGGTGCAGGTCAATTGAACTAGCGGAATAACATTTCGGCAGACTAGAAGGGCTGAATGGCCTGTTTTCTGTGCTGTAGTGTTCTATGGTTCTATGGTTCCAAAAGTGCAGCTTTCTTCAAACAGATCCAACTTACGCTAGTGGAATGTCCAAAACACAACTTGTGAGCTTTACTCTTTGAAGAGAGGTCTAAAACTGCCGAAGTTATTTGGAGACTTAGCATACCCTTTTGGATAGGTCCAGGAACACTTTTGGGACAGGTCAGGTGCCCTTTGTGATTGTTAAATTTAGACATAAATGTGTGTAAAAAGTGGATACACTTACTGGAGCTGTCAAGCTGATTGGAACTGTCAAGCTGCAAAAGCACTTTAAGCTCATTGGAACTGTCAAACTCATTGGCCAGAATTTTTCCGTCAGTGAGCTAGGGACTGGGCCTGCTTGCCGATGCGAAAATGACGTGGGATGACATTGGGGGGAGCCCTCGATGTCATCCGGCCTCATTTAAATATTCAGGAAGGCGGGCAGACAGTGCAATCAGCTGTCCGCCTGCCGACCTATCAATGGCCAATTGAGGCCATTGACAGGATAATTAAGCTAACTAAAGGCCTTTCCCATCCAACCATAATGTTGGTGGGCAGGCCAGGAGCCCCATGAAAAAACATGAAACCTCATCTGCTGGCGGGATGAGGTTTCGTGTTTGTTTTAAAAAAACTTTAATAAACTTTATGTGATATTTATTAACATGTCCCATCTCGTGTAAATTGTTCATTTTTTTTTATTTTTCTATTTTTTAAGTTTATAAAACTTTCAGCGTTCTCCCTGAGACAGCACTTAGTCTCAGGGAGATGTGCACTCTTCTGCGCACATGCGCGAAAGGGCACACTTTGACAGATGCGGAATCCCTCCCCCCCACCCCCCCACACAGGAAGCACATAGCGCTTCTTGTCAGGTGGCCCACTGGGTGGGCCTTAATTGGCCACCAACTCAAAAGTGCGGCGGGGCCCATTTCGGTGGCAACGATCGGCTGCCCACCCACCGCCAAGCCATTCGGGCCCGCCCACCCATCAAGAGCAAGATTCTTCCCATTGGAACTGTCAAGATGTCAATTCATTTATATCTCCTTGCCTTTAAATGTTTAAATGCCTTTAAATGTTTTTAAAAATCTGCAGTTTAAAAACAAATCAGTGCTTTCTATTTCACTTTGTCTGTTGACATAAACCTGAGGGCTGACATTATGGGATTTGTGCTGATGACTGATTTCACCACCTATCATTATCGCAGTGGGGTGTCTATCAGTTCACAGATATACCATCAACTAGCCTTTCTGTTACTTCCTCAAAGAATACATCAAGCATGCCTTTCCTTTTAGAAATCCATGCTGACTATTATTTATAGTTTCTAGATGTTCTTCTACTTCATTGTAATCCTATTTCAATATTCCTGTTGTTATTGATGTATCTGTAGAATATATTTACTTTTTACATTTTTTGATAATTTCATTTGTAATTCCTGTTTGCATTCCTAATTGTATTTTAAATGCCTTTTTCTCCTTTATTGCCTATGTGCTTATTGTATTTTTTTTTTATAGATTTAATGTTACCCATAGCTCTTTATTTATCCACAGTGTTTGGAATATTTGCTAAGGGCTGGAGAGGAACTTGCAGGGGAAGGGGGAGGATCCAGTGGTTGTGGTCCACGTAGGTACCAATGACATAGGCAGGATGAGGAAAATGCCTCTGCATAGTCAGTATGAGGAACTAGGCACCAAGTTAACAAGCAGAACCACAAAGGTAATAATTTCTAGATTATTAGCTGAGCCATGTGCAAATTGGCATAGGACAAATAAGATTAGAGAAATGAATGGCTCAAGGACTGGTGTGGGAGAAGTGGGTTCTGGATTATGGGGCACTGGCACCAGTATTGGGGAAAGTGGGCTCTGTACAGTTGGGGCAGTACACACCTGAACCGTGCTGGGGCTGGTGTCCTTGTGAGCTGCATTACTAGAGAAGTAGAGAGGGTTTTAAACTGAATTGTTGGGGCAAGGGATCAAATTTGGGAAGATGTGGCAAACCAAAGAGTAGAGACAAGGCAAGACAGACAGGTATTAATACAGGAAATTATAAATAGACATGACAGAAAGGGACATAGAGTACAAATCTAAGAATAAATCAGCAGATAAGACTAGGTGCTACAAAAATAATAAAAAGGGCAAAACTAAGGGCTGTGTCTAAATGCGCATAGCATTCAGAACAAAACAGATGAATTAATAGCGCAAATAGAAATAAATAAGTATGATCTGATAGTCATTACAGAGACATGGCTACAGGATGACATAGATTGGGACCTAAATATTGAAGGGTACATGATCTTTAGGAAGGGCAGAAAGTTAGGAAAACATGGAGCGGTGGCTCTGTTAATCAACGATGGTATCAGCACATTACAGAGGGATGACTTAAGTTCAGGAAACAAGGGTCTGAATTTTACCCTTGGAGGAGGTGCCTGAAGTTGGCGGGGCTGGAAGCAGATGTAAAACTGGCTCCCAGCTGAGATTGCGCTATGAATGTGATATTATACTGGATTAAGGCCCGCCCAGCTTGAAATACGACTTCCGGTTGGTTTTTCTACACAGGGTTGGAAACATGTCGGGCGCCAAGTCTAATGGGGAGCCGGCGAGGTGTACAAAAACAGAAGAGGCAACTCCCTGAAGGCTGCCAGGGGTTGGCAGAGAGGCTGAGGGATTTGTTTTGAAGCTATCCAAGAAGTGTCTGGTTTGCAGTCATGGCCTCAGCACTTGGTGGTCAGAGAATGCATGAGGGCAAGTTGGCTGGGCACTCTGCTCAGTTTTTCAGATGAGTGCTTGGGAATGCTGGTCGAGGAGGTCAGTGCCAGGTGGCAAATCTTAATGCCCAAGGATGGCAAGAGAAGGCTGCCCATCTGAACAAGAAGGCCTGGACAGAGGTCGCTGCCCAGGTCAGTGGGCACAACGTGGTGCACTGCACATGGCTTCAGTGCTGCAAAAGGTTCAATGATCTGCGGTCAGCAAGGGTAAGTGCAGAGATGGCATGGACCTGTGCAGAGAACTTCAGTTGGGTGCCCATTGCTCGGAGCGTTCAGGTGTCTAAGTGTGTGTATGCCAACTGGCACTGAAGCCTGCCCTGCGAAGGGATGTCAGCACGACTGACCTCAGTGCAGGGAGAGAAGTGTTCCACTGAAATGGCCCGCCTAATGCCCGGGTGGGTGGTGGAAATCAGGAAAGGGCCTTCAGGAAGACAGAGCAATAATGAGGATTTTTATTTTTCCCTGCCAGGAGGAGCAGTCATAACACTGCAGGGCACCACAGAACAGGTGGAGGAGTGTCAAATCTCTGCATACTCACAAAGCATGAAGGCAATGCACTGGTGCTGGAATGCCACCAGCCAGCTCGCTCCTCTGGTCGTGGTTAGGTGGGAGTCACGGATGAACGTAAGAGTGCAGGTGACAGATGCATGTGAGGTGGGTACTGGAAACATAATGGGCTTCTCGCATCAAAAACTGAATTGTCGTAGCCAGAGAACCCAATGAATGGCATCATGCAGCATGTCTCCACTGTCTCCTCAGCCTGCCTAGCATGCATGGTGACTATGAATGTACTGACCTTTTACTTTCCTCCCACAGATGCGCCATTCACAGGAGCTGCCAGTGACCCTGAGGGCACCCATTGAGCTGCGAGAAAGATATCACACCAGCACCAGCATCACACCATCTCTCTGAACCTGGCACCAGCACAGATATCACACATCGGTGGGCATTAGTTCTTCGATTCCGTAAGTAATGCACAGCAGTGAGGGCACATCATACTCGCATGAGAAGCTGGCAGAGGCAGAGAGTTCCCAGGGAGCCAACAGTGGGAGCACAGCTGGAGACCAGGACTGTACTGTGTCCAAGGCAGATGATGAACCTCTGGATTGTCAATCAGGTGGAAGGTGCTGGATGTCCAGTGGGATGTGCAGGGAGATCTGGTGGAGATCCATGAACGTCTGTGTGCCATGTTCTCCATTATGGAGGAGTCCATGGAGAGCATGAGTTCTGCGTTGACCCTTAACACCGAGTGCACAGCCTCTTCCATTGAGAGAGTGGTGACTCTCACGGAGTTGCAGCTTCAGAAACAGACTCAGGGGTTCCTGAGGTTGCACTCGGACCTGCCTCAGGAGGTCAATACCAGTGTGAGAGATGGATGAGGCTCCTAGTCTCTTTGCTGGCACTCATCTGAGAAATGGGGCAGAGTACCCAGCCAACTTGCCCTCATGCATTCTATGACCACCAGGTGCTGAGGCCATGACTGCAAACCAGACATTTCTTGGATAGCTTCAAAACAAACCCCTCAGCCTCCCCTCAACCGCCGGCAGCCTTCAGGGAGTTGCCTCTTCCGTTTTTGTACACCTCACCAGCTCCCCATTAGACTTGGCGCCTGACGTGTTCCCAACCCCGCGTACAGAAAAACCAACCAGAAGTCACATTTCAAGCTGGGTGGGCCTTAATTGGCCATCCAGTATAATGGCGGGCAGAGAGGTGCAAATACACCTCATACTGGCGGACGAGCTGTCATCTCTGTGGACTCCTCTGAGGGAGCTCCAGACGAGGGCACCAGCTCCTCTGCCAGTGGCTGCTGTTGAGTCTGATACTGTGATGACTGAGGAACGTCTAGCCATGTCCAGCAGCCAGAGGACGACCACCAAGGTCATCGGGCCACCAGGACAACAGAGTCGTCAGCCTGCCTCCAATGCCACTGACAGCGAGGGTGGTACAACAAGACACAGATGTAAATTTATGGCACCTTGAGCACAACAGGGATGTTTCATGAGTGACATTATTTGCGTTAATTATTTTGACGTTTGTGTTAGGAATGGACGCTTTGTTTGTTCTTTGTATGTTGTATGTGAAGTAACATAAACATTTATTTGACTTAAATGTGTTGAATTAGCTGGATGGCTTGAATGCAGATGCAGCACAGGCTTGTAAAAGTATGGCATTGTGTGGTGCTGGCATACTGGGTTGGGTTCTCAATTATTGATTGTTAACAAAGGAGACAGTGCCATTGGTTGACGAGGCATCGATGCCTTGGATGCTTAGCTGAAGGTTTGCTGATTCAAAGCACTCCTGGTGTCCATGCCTCCAAGAAGGTTCCTGTCATCTGCCTCGAGGTTCTCACATTGTGCCTCCCCAGCCTCGACCTCTGAGTCATCTTCCCTGGCCTGTGGAGCTGCCTCATGTTCCTCAGCCTCCAGTGAGTACACCTTGACAGGGCTAGGTTGTGCAGGGCACAGCATATGACGACTATGAGGGAGACAAGCTCTGGAGGATGCTGCAATGCCCCCCCCACCGATCAGTCCAGGCATCTGAAGCACATCTTCAGCAGCTCGATAATCCTCTCCACCACCGCCCATGTAGAGGCATGGGTCTTGTTGCATCTCTCCTTGGCCTCAGTTCTTGGGTGGCAGAGTGGGGTCATCAGCCTCCTCTTCAAGCAATAGCCCCTGTCATCCAGGAGTCATCCATCCACTCATGCAGGAGCCACAAACAACCTTGGTAACTGTGAGTTCCGCAAGATGTAAGCATCGTGTGAGCTCCCAGGGTAACGGGCACAAACTTGGAGAATATGTGACCTGTGGTCACAGACAAGCTGAACATTCATTGAATGGGACCCCTTTCTATTTATGAAAATTCCCGGCTCAACTGCTAGTACCTTGACGACCTCGTGAGTGCAATCTGTTACACCTTGGATGTGGGGAACCCAGTCATCACAGCAAAGCCTTGTGCTCTCGCCACCTGGCTCACCCTGTCTGTCCGGAAGTGGATGAATGTGTGGACGTGTCTAAAGATAGCATCAGTCACGAGCTTGACACAACTGTGTGCAGCTGATTGAGAAATGCCACACAGATCCCGCACTAAGCCCTGACAAGAACTGGAGGCGACCTTCAAAACCACTGGCATAGGGTGTCCACCCAAGCAGTTGGAGGCTATTTCTAGCCTCTGAAATTGTAATTATACTGTATGACAGAGTATAAAAGAAGAGATAATGGGAGCTTGTCAGAAAGGTACAGCAAGAATCATGAGGGATTTTAATCAACTTATAGACTGGAAAAACCAGAGGGCAAAGGTAGAGCAGATGAAGAGTTCATCGAATGTTTTCGAGATAGATTCTTAAAATAGCATGTTCTGAAACCAACCAGAAAGCAGGTAATATTAGACCTATTATTGAGAAACAAGATAGGATTAATTGATAACCTCATAGTGATGGCACCCTGTAGTAATTGAAGGTACAGCCTTTCCTACTGTCTTTCAGAGATCACATGGTTGTTCTTGGAGACTCCGACCAATGAGCCCGAAGCTCAGGTAATCCGTGGGAGGCGGTTGGGGGGGCGTGCATGGCTTTTCTAGTCAAGGACCTAGTCCAAGCATGTGGCTTCGGAAAAGCTCTCTGTAATAAAGTTATCTGTTTCAAGTAGAAACCTGTCCAGTACGTCAATCCCTTACATTTGACGACGAGGGTGAGATAGCTCTGACGCTGCACCTCACCTGTGAATGTGAGTACATCAGATCTTAAGAAAAATGAAAAGTATACTCACCAGTCATGCCACTGTTCAGCAGAATCAATCCTTATGACACGGCTATGGAAGACTGGAGCCAGTGTGTAAAGCGCCTTGGTTTTTATTTTGTGGCAGATGAAATTATCTCAGAGAAGTAGAAAGCAATCCTTTTGAGTGTATGTGGTAGCAAGACTTACAATCGTATTCGCAGCCTGACGGCCCCGAATGGGCCCAATTCTAAGTCCTTTAATGATCTCTTAAAAATGCATTTCCAGCCGAAGCCATCCGTGACAATGAAGAGGTTTAAGTTTAACTCCTGAATAAGGACCCCGGGAAAGTTAATCACAATCTATACAGCAAAGTTGAAGCAGTTGACTGAGCACTGCGACTTTGGAGACACACCTAATGATATGCTGCAGGCCTGATTTGTTTTGTGGAGTTCAGGACGACGCCATTCAGCGCCGTTTACTCATTGAGATCAAAATTGATTTGAAACGTGCCTTGGGAATAGCACTAGCCATGGAAAGTGCTGCGAGAGTCTCGCAGGCTTTACCGAATGTACAACATGGCGCTGTTCTTCATGTGGGGTGGGAACCTACCGCTGGGCTTGGTAAGAACAGCAGAGATACAGCAGCGAAGCAAGAGGTAATCTTTGCTGCTAGACAAATGAAAAGGCCAACTGGAAGCATTTCAGCAGCAACCCCAAGGTTAATCTGTTATAGATATGGGGATAACCACATGCTAGACATCTGCAGAATCGAGGAGACAGAATGCCGTTACTGCCATAAGAAGGGTCATGTGGTAAAGCAATGGAAGGCGAAATCAAAAAAATAAAGCAGCAGACCAAAATGATTGAAGTTAATAACATACCAATTTTTTTTTTGTTCACGGAATATGGGCACCACTGGCTAGGCCCATCCCTATTTGACCTCATTCAAAGGGCATTTTTAAGAGTCAACCAGGGTAAGGACAGCAGATTCATCTATTTAGGATGATAAACAGATTCTAGGACCCTGAATGACATTAGTGAACCAGATGGGCTTTTACAACCATCAGCAATGGTCAGATTTTTATTGAATTCAAATTTCACCATCTGCTGTGGTGGGATTTGAATCCAGCTCCCCAAAGCATTACCCTGGGTCTCTAGAATCCAGTGAAAATACCACTATGCCACCACCTCCCACATATCTATTCCTTGTACAATGTCACAGCAGTAAAAAAACAACCTATTACCGTCACAATCCAAGTGAACGGGAAGCCACTAATAATGGAGGTAGATATGGGAGCCTCAACCACAGTGGTGGGAGAGCACACATTTAAATACTGAAATGAAGGTACCCAGCCACTGAATCTGGAGCGGACAATGGCTCAATTGAAGACATATACTGGAGAATCCATACAGATAAAGGACATTGCCAGTACCTGTGTCCTATAGGCAACAGACAGCCCAGCTTCTAGCGATCATCATGACAGGTGAAGGATCTAGTCTTCTGGGCCAAGACTGGTTACAAAAAATTAAGCTCAACTGGCCTGAAATATTTCAGTTGAGAACAGTAGAGCTGCGCAAACTTTCAAATCTGGAATGAAGGGTTACCCGAAAGTACTCTAGAAACTCGACTTTCCCGCTTTCATCTCAAATATCAGACGGAGCCTCATTCAACTTCAGGTTCAACACCGTCTGAATTATTGATGAAACACTGCCTACAAACAAGGTTAAGTCTGGTGTTTCCAAACTTAGAGGGGAAGGTAGAGAAGAGTCAGAGTAATCAAAAATTGAATCACGGTATTCATAGCAAATCTCAAAGATTCACTGTAGGAGATACAGTTTTCGCGTGGAATTTTGGAAGTGGGCCTTGTTGGGTTTCTGGTACAATTGTCTCAGAAACTGGTCGCTTGTCCTTCCAGGTGGAAGTGGAATACTAAATTGTTCAAAAACATGTGGATCATCTTATACTGGAGAGACATTCCAACAACCAGCTATTCCACCTGTTATAAACGTCAAATCACCAATCCTTGAGGTGACAGATCAACGTGGAATAGGTATACCAGATGTCTCTGTAGAGTTGCTTAAACGTGAAATGCAACTTTCTAATGATGTACCCGATACTGCAGGTCCTGATCGTGTCGATTCAGTGGAAGAGCCTCAAGTAGTAGAGCTACACCGCTCTAACCGAATAAGGAAACCACCTCAGAGAACTAATCTTTAATCACCTGACTTATATACATGCAGATGTTGTGGGTTATTCAAATGTCCTGTGTAAATAGGAAGTGTAAAAAAACTAAAGGGAGAGGACATGTAGTAATTGAAGGTATAGGGTGCAAACATCCCAGGTTTGCACTATGTGTGGTAACGGGCAGATAAAAGGGCGTTTTAGTGAGCTTTTATGCTGTATTGTCCCAAGCTCGCCATATTACTTGTGCATTCCCGGGAACCACGATGTCTCCGTGGTGGAAGTGTTCTCATTTGCCCACCATGCCAACACCTCATTGCTTCATCACACCAGGTGCCATGTTTAAAATTCAGTCCTGCTCATATATCTCAGCCCATGACTACTGCAGGGAAGATGTCCATGAAAGGCAAAAAGACTGTAGCCCCCAAGGTTTAGCAACGCATCACTGGAACATCTTTTGGATGCCATGGTGGCCTGCTGTGATGTCCTTTACCCCCGTTCTGCTGCAGGATGGGCAGCACCGTAACCAACCAGGCTTGGGAGGTGATGGCAGTGGTGGTCAGCGCCAATACCCTTCAAATGAGGACAGCCACCCAGTGACGTAATAGGATGAATGATCTCCATCGTTCCGCCAGGGTAAGTCATTCTTCTCACACTCTCAACTCAAACACTCACAAACCCATCACACATTCACAGGGATCTCACTCACTGGCAATTCAAGGGACATCACCATTCACTCTGTCATACACACCTTCATTGTCCTCATCCCATCAAAGGGACCATTCACCACCCATACATGCCAGGCATACTTATCATCTGGCTTGGCAGGCGTCCTGCTTATACCCTCTCCAGTGCTACTCATGCAGGGCAAGCTGGCACACGACAACATGGTGAGGTTGCGGACTGGTGGAGGAATGCATGAAATCAAGGTCCTCACAGACTTTGAAAACAGAGCCATCCAGCTGGCCAGTGACGACATGGACCTGTGCTGACGATGAGGTCGGTGGTGCTCTACCAAGTGAGGGTCCAGCAATGCAACATCCAACAGACAACCATGCTGTGAATGATGTGTCCTGTTTCACAGGCCACTGCTAAGTACTAATTATCTCCCCTTATTTCTGTAGGTACATCTGGGAAACAGCTGACGGAGTCCACGATCCAGGGCCTCCAATCAAGTCCCGAGGAAACCTCTGAAGAGGAATCTGAAGGCACCCTCCTTGAAGTCCCGTCACAGCGCTCACTCACACCCTCCACCAGTGCAGAGATGCACACCTCGGTGGGACCTAGCTTTAGAGTAGCCTTGGGATCACAATCTGGTGAACACATCGCACTGCCTGATCAACAGCAGGCGGCGGGTGGCAAGGATTTCCCAGGTGTCCAGCACTCGGAGGACTGCTGAAGGCCAGAAATTTGCTAAGTCTGAGTCAGATGGTGAGCCTCCGGACTCGGTCATGTCACAGTTGCTGGAGCTGCAAAGGCAAGCTCGGGAACATCAGGAAGGGATGTCTGCTGTGGTCCTCAGATTGTAAGGCATGATGGAGCAGTCCGTCTGCCTTCAGGCTGAGGTGATAGAGATCAATACTGATAGGATGGTGGCCTCCATGGAAGCCTTGGTCCAGGACATCGCTCCTGCACTGCTCCACGGGGTCAACTCAATCATTGATGCCATAATCGGCCTCCAACAGTATGCACACGAGAGGCAGCTCAATCTCACTTCTCCTTAAGGAGTCAGACTGGTGCCCTTGGGCACCCATAGGGAGAAGGATCAGCAGGTGTCCCCCCAGGGCCATCCATCCAGGTCACTCCAGGACTCCAGGAGTGTCCGGACCATCCGACTCCCTTCTTCCTGTGATCTTAGTGGCTTCAGCCCCACAGGCCGAGGTGGGTGTCACTACCTCACAGCAGGACCCTGAAAGCTGACTGGGGCCCTCCCGATCTCGGCCCTCCAGAGGACGCCCACCAAGGTCATCATAGGGTGTAGCAGTCAGCTTACTGCATTCTCCTCCGCTGTGGATGTCCAGGGAGGACCAAGATGTAGTGGCAGGGTTAGGAAAGTTAAGAAGAATTAGTTGCGCAGCCTTGGCACAGGCATTAATCACTTGTACATACTGTTCATTATTGTCAATAAACTCCCAAGAATGTTTCCCTGCCTATGGCTCTTTGTTCTGATGAGCAGTGTTCATATCACTCAGATGTGAAACTTTTCTGCACAAGATAATGGCAGGTATCTCAGTCCAGGGCCTCTTTCCTGTGCTTTGTGCAACCTTGAGTCCAAAGCAAATGGACCGGCCACTCACTCCCTGGACATTACTAATGCCTGCACCTCGTCGGTGCTCATCATTATTGCCATAACATAGTGGGTAGGCATCACACAGTTCCATCATTTTCTTTGTATGCTCTCAGCTCCTTTAAGGCAGGGCTGGCCCCCATCTCTTCAGCATCTGTGACCAGTGACACTGTGCACCTGAAGGGGTCAGGTGCTGAAGGTGAACAAAGGATCAGGTGATTCTAAAGTTTCATGGCTGAATCTCTATGATATGGCCCTGATCACAGAGCGCCAGGCAGGAGCCAGATACTCTCAGAGGCTATGTGAAGATCTGTGCCATGTCCTCATTGCATGTCGTCGTCATCCTCCTGCATTCGAATGACTAGTAGAGCCTCCGCTGCGTCACCATGACAGGAGCATTATCACAGACCATGCTGCCAGAAGCCAGGCTGGAATTAAATCTTCACACATGCATTGTGAGGATCTATGGGGTCTCCTCACAGCATGTTGTCATCATCCTCCACAAATTTAGCAGCTATGAGGGCCTTCCGAGCATACCTATCTTATCTGGGCAGTGCAAGGGCCTCATCCCCGTCATCGTCGCCTTCAAGGACCTCCCCACTCTCATCCCTGTCGGTGTCCTCCTCATCCGAGGAGATCTCCAGCTCCTCCATCTCCTCCTCAGGCAGCTCCTTTCCCCTTTACAGTGCCAGGTTGTAAAGGGTGCAATAGGCAACAACGATGCATGGCACCCTCTGTGGACACTATTGCAGGGCTCCACCAGACCAGTCCAGACACCGGAACCTCATTTTCAGCATCCTGATGGTCTGCTCCGCCAAGTTGCAAGTTGCAGCATGAGTCTCATTATACCGTCGCTCTGCTGCAGTCTGAGGCCACCACACAGGCATCATCAGCCACGTCCTCTGTGGGTAGCCCTTGTCCCCGAGGAGCCATCCCTGCAGCTTCTGTGGACCCTGGAATACGCCAGAGATCTGTGACTGACTGGGAATGTAGCAGTTGTGCATACTCCCTGGAAACTGTGTATGGATTTGCAAGATACATTTCTGGTGGTTGCACACCAGCTGCAAATTCAGTGAATGGAATCTCTTGTGGTTGATGTAATTGGCCACATGTTGTGATGGAGATCTGAGCGCCATGCGAGTCGATGTCAACCCTGCATCTGTGGGAAACCTGAGATCTGGGCAAATCAAATCACTCTTGCATCCTGGCTGTCCTGGTCCTGGGTGAAATGCAGTTGTGTCCCCTAGCAAAGATAGCATCCGTGACCTCATGGTTACATTTGTGAGTGGAGGCTTGTAATATCCCACAGAGCTTACCTGTGGAGCCCTGAAAAGAAGCCACTGGCGTATGAATTGAGCACGGCTATCACTTTCATGGCCACTAGCAGGAGATGGCCTCCATGTCCCTATGGCACCAAATCCTTCAGCAGGTGGCAGATGTGACCGACCAGTTCCCTAGATATGCGCAGTCTTCGGCGATCTTCACCTGCAGGGATGAAAGGCGGCATCTATAGAATCAGGGTGTCACTAAGCGCTGACCAGCGATGGTTCACTGTGGCTTTTCGGCAGCATGTGTGGGAGCCCCAGCCGCCCCTTTTTCTCGAGCTAACCAATAGTTAGCTGATCATAAATTTAACATCACTAAAATGTAACCTGAATCGAAACTCTATTTTTAAAAAGTTCTTAAACCTCCCTATAGTAATAACTCCTCAAACCTACATACTGCATCTTTTCTATTGCTTTAATGTTTTTTCCAATGCTCCAGATGTGCCCTTGGGCAAGATTTTCGCAGAGTCAGGCTGACTCTGGAGACCTTTAAAAATGGCCAGTGAGGTCCAGATGCAGGAGTCCCACCTTCATCTCTGGCAGATCCAATTTTTGCCACTGGGGAATGGGGCATTGCAGGAATAGCATTAACAGGAAACCCAAACTCAGCAGGACCATTTGAAATTAATGCTGAGTTGAATGTTATGATGCAGCATCCACGAGGGAATCTTGACCATGCTTTGTATTTATTTCGAGATGCATGCACTGAATTCTGAAGTGATAAGACCTCTAAGACTTCAGAGTTTTTTTTACATTAAATTAAACATTTAGTAACAAAAAAGATTTCGAGCACATGCATAGTTCTACAAATTACTGCTATAATAACTCCTAAAACCCCTAATTAATCCGGTTTCCAGTTACACCCCTGTTAAAGCAATGGTAAAAAATAGATTTTATAAGGATCCAGGCAAGTCAACACAATACAATACCCTGGACAGTGGAATTCAAAGTGGCTTTTCCCAGCTTCGGTGTCTGTTGACAGCAGCTTAATGCACAAATACTGGAGGGTCCTCACACTTCTGGTAGATCCTACAATGCCTTCCCTGACATATAGCCTCTTCTCCTTTATACATGTTTCTCCCTTTTAATGTAAGTTCCATTGTTCCCATATGTCTTTGGAACTTTTCCTCTCTCATAACATAAATCTTTTCATGGTGCTAATATCGTCAGTAAACTTTTGGAAAAATAAACACACTGCTTGGCCTAACTTCTCTGGCTAGGTGTAAACATCTTACAATCTCTTTGAAATTCAAACTGCCCTGATTTATCTGAAAAAACTGCAAATTCTCCTCAATTTACATTCTAAGACTTCAGCCATGTTTACGTATTTAGCATTTCAAACCTAGCTTCTTTTGATGAGTCAATGCCTCCAGACCACCTTTCTCCAATTCAATTCAATCCCCGACATACACACAGAGGAACTATCCAAACCCCACTATTAACTTACTTTTACAATAAATCACATTAATATTATGAGAATTATTATACTTATGTGGCAACCTCCTCCCTAACGAGAAAAAGAGCCGTCATAATTTAAAAAGATGGCTTCATTTTCTCAACCCATCTTACAGTACCTCCTAGAATTATCTATATACTCACACTATTACATTACCAGATGCATGTATTAACATAATAATATATATATACAAATCCTTGCTATCAACCAAAATCACTTTAGTCCAGTGTCCGGGTTTTAAATGTCCAATTTTCCTTTGAGTTTTTAAATCTCAACAATGCATCTGCAATTAAATTTTCTTGTCCAGCCATATGTATAATCTATAAATTAAATGATTGCAGTAATAAACTCCATCTTAATAGCATTGCACTTCGGTTTTGAAATTTGTCCAGAAAACTTAAAGCATTGTGTCTGTATAAACAATTGTTTCTGATGAATTACTTGCAACATAAATCTCACAATGCTGCAACGCGATCACCAGACCCAGAGTCTCCTTTTCGATCATTGAATATATTCTCTGTTGAAAAATACCCTATAGGTTTCTCAATTCCAGTTTAATCTTCCTGCAACAGCTCGGCCCCAATGCCTATATCGCTTGCGTCAACGGCGAATGTAAATTGCTTGTCATAATTGGGTACTGCCAAAACTGATTTCATAAGTCAATAGTTTTCAAACTGTCAAATGCCTTCTGACACTCCTGTGTCCATTGAAACCTCTTGTTCCTTTTTAACAGTTCAGTTAATGGAGCAGCCACACTGCTAAAATTCGGTACAAATTTCCGGCAAAACCTACTCATGCCCAGAAATCTCAAAACTTCTTGTTTTGTTTGTTTTGTCGTAGGCATGGGGAAATCCATGATAGCTTGGACTTTCACATCTCTTGGGGCAACCTTACCATGTCCAAAGGTCTGGCGTAGATATGTAGCTTGTCCTTTCGAAATTCACTTTTAACCACGTTCATCATCAATTAGCTTCTTGTAGTCGATTAAATAATTCTTCCAGATGTAAGTGCTCTTCCGACATTTGACTGAAAACTATCAAGCCATCAATATAAACAGCACAACTGCTCAATCCTGCAATTACTTTGATTGTCAGTCTTTGAAAGGTTGCAGCTGCATTTTTCATACCAAATAGCATGATTTTAAAGTCTATCTGGTATCACAAAAGCTGATATTTCCTGGGCTCTCTCCAATAACGGCACGTGCCAATATCCTCTCAGCAAGTCAATCTTTGTGATAAACTTTGATTGTCCCACTTTCTTAATGCGACCTTCCAACCATGGTATAGGGCATAAATCCGCTTTTGTCACTGCATTCAGCTTTTGGTAGCCCACACACAGGCCAGAATTTTCCTGTCAGCGATTTTGGGGCGGGGCCCACTCGCCGATGGGAAAATGATGCAGGATGATGTCGGGAGGAAACCCTGACGTCATCCCAGTCCATTTAAATATTGAGGAAATCGGGCAGACAGCAAAATCAGCTGTCCGCTCACCAACCTGTCAATGGCCAATTAAGGCCATTGACAGGCTAATTAAGATCATTAAAGACTCTGCCCGTCCAACCTTAAAGCTGGTGGGCAGGACAGGAGCCCCAGTGAGCTCCTGATTATACATGAAACCTCATCCACTGGATTTTTATATTTTTCTATTTTGAATGTATTTTTACACTGTCAGTGATCTCCCTGGGACACCACTTAGTCTCAGGGAGCAGTGCACTCTTTTACGCGCATGCGCGAAAGAACACACTTTGACAAATGGGGAATCCCTCCAAACCCCGCAAAGGAAGTGCATAGCACTTAGCGCTTCCTATCGGGCAGGCCGCTGGGAGGGCCTTAATTGGCCAGCCCACTCAAAATAGCAGCAGGCCCCGTTTCGGCGGCGGAGTTCGGCAGCCCACCGGCCACTGAGTCAGTGGGGCCCACCCGACCATCAAGGTAAGAATTCTGGCCACAGTCTTTGTGTTCCATCTGGTTTCGGTACCATCACAATAGGTGAACTCCCGTTACTGCAACGAGACTGGAAGTCATTTTGAAGAATGAATTCAATTTCCTTCCGAATTTGTCATAACTTTGCTGGATTTAATCAATAAGGATGTTACCTTATCAAAGATGAATCTTCTACACTCACATCATGGGTAGGATGGTTCTCTCATCGGGCGGGCTTGGCAGGGGCTGTCGGGAAGATGACCACAACCTGCGATCGGGGCTGGATCGTGATTTTGCGCTGTTGGGATAATTAAGGACTGCCCAGCATAAAAAGCAAATGGCAGCACTCAGCATGGGGGAGGGGGGTGGAGGGCGAGCGTGAACTTTGCGCATATCTCCCTGACAAACAGAGCTGCCTCAAGGAGATGAACATTTTGCAAAATAAAAAATAAAGGTTTTAAAAATATTGTAAAACATGCCCCCTCATGACTATGTCACATAAACAGGGATATGTTATTAATTACATTTTAAAATTCTGATTCTATTTTTATTTGCTGTTGGAAATCTCATCCCACCCATAGATGAGGTTTCCTAAAAAATGCAAAGGCCGCTTGGCATTTTCCCCTGCCCACCAGCCATAAGGTTGGGTGGGCAGCAAAAAAATTTCTCTCAGTTAACTTTTTAATGGCCTTAATAGGCCTTTTAATTGTCGGCGGGTGTGCTGCCAACTCTGGCACGCACCCACGGACCAAAATATCACGCGATTGACCAATGATGTTGAGATGTTCGCCCAACATCATCGAGCATCATTTTAGAATGGATCAGGTTGGGCGTGCGTCCACCCACTGACCTAAAAATTCTCCCCCATGTGTAGTTAAATTTGTCCTCCCCAGCTCATTCCCACAAAGAGCTTTGTGTGACTACAATAGCTTCTCCAAATCACTTTGACTCTTGGCCGGAAGGTAACTCAATATTACATTTAATTTTTCAATTTTCATTATCCAATTTGATTAGAGGAAAATCAATTTCAGAATCCTTCATTCCCACCTCTTTCTCCTTATCTACCACCACTAATACCTCCTTTTGGTCCTCTTCCCCCTCAAAGTACCTTTTAAGCATATTTACATGAGACACCTGCTTCTTTCTTCTATATGGAGTATTTATTAAATAATTTACTGCACTCAGTCTCTTTACAATTCTGTATAGCCCACTAAACCTTACCTTCAATGAGTCACCCAGTACTGGTAACAGAACGAACCCTTTTTCTCCAGCAACAAAAATATGAGTTGCTGCTCTCTTAACTGCCTTCACTTTCATCACTTGCTGTGATATCTTTCAGTGTTCCCAACTAACTCACATGCTTTGTCTAATCTTTCTCTGAAGTTTAACACATAATCCAGGAGAGTATTTTCTGAATTTTAACTCACCAATTTCTCATGAATCAATTTCAGTAGTCCCCTTACCTTATGACCATAAACTAATTCAAAAGGACTAAATCCAATTGATGCATTAGGAACATCCCTAATAGCAAATAACAAGAATGGAATTCCCCTATCCCAATCCTGTGGATTGTCCTGATTACGTGCCCTCATCATAGTTTTTAAAGTTTGATGCCATCTTTCCAAAGCCCTTTGTGATTCAGGGTAGTAAGCTGTTGACTTCAACTGGTTTATCCCCAAACTGTTCATAACTTCCTTAAATATGAAATTTGAACCCTGATCTGATTGTATTTGTTTTGGTAAACCATATATTGTAAAACATTTGGTCAACTCTTCTGCAATTCTCTTTGTTGTAAAGGTATTGCTTCAGGAACAAAAACGGAATTACCTGGAAAAACTCAGCAGGTCTGGCAGCATTGGCGGAGAAGAAAAGAGTTGATGTTTCGAGTCCTCATGACCCTTCAACAGAACTAGGTGAATCCAAGGAAGGGGTGAAATATAAGCTGGTTTAAGGTGTGTGTGTGTGGGGGGGGGGGGATTTGGGTGGGGGGAGAGAAGTGGAGGGGGGTGATGTGGTTGTAGGGACAAACAAGCAGTGATAGAAGCAGATCATCAAAAGATGTCACAGACAACAGAACAAAAGAACACATAGGTGTTGAAGTTGGTGATATTATCTAAATTAATGTGCTAATTAAGAATGGACGGTAGGGCACTCAAGATATAGCTCTAGTGGGGGTGGGGGGAGCATAAAAGATTTAAAAATATTTAAAAATAATGGAAATAGGTGGGAAAAGAAAAATCTATATAATTTATTGGAAAAAACAAAAGGAAGGGGGAAGGAAACAGAAAGGGGGTGGGGATGGAGGAGGGAGCTCAAGACCTAAAGTTGTTGAATTCAATATGCAGACCGGAAGGCTGTAAAGTGCCTAGTCGGAAGATGAGGTGTTGTTCCTCCAGTTTGCATTGGGCTTCACTGGAACAATGCAGCAAGCCAAGGACAGACATGTGGGCAAGAGAGCAGGGTGGAGTGTTAAAATGGCAAGCGACAGGGAGGTTTGGGTCATTCTTGCGGACAGACCGCAGGTGTTCTGCAAAGCAGTCGCCCAGTTAACGTTTGGTCTCTCCAGTGTAGAGGAGACCACATTGGGAGCAACGAATGTAGTAGACTAAGCTGGGGGAAATGCAAGTGAAATGCTGCTTCACTTGAAAGGAGTGTTTGGGCCCTTGGACGGTGAGGAGAGAGGAAGTGAAGGGGCAGGTGTTACATCTTTTGCGTGGGCATGGGGTGGTGCCATAGGAGGGGGTTGAGGAGTAGGGGCTGATAGAGGAGTGGACCAGGGTGTCCCGGAGGAAATGATCCCTACGGAATGCCAACATGGGGGGTGAAGGGAAGATGTGTTTGGTGGTGGCATCATGCTGGAGTTGGCGGAAATGGTGGAGGATGATCCTTTGAATGCGGAGGCTGGTGGGGTGATAAGTGAGGACAAGGGGGACACTATCATGTTTCTGGGAGGGAGGAGAAGGCGTGAGGGCGGATGCGTCGGAGATGGGCCGGACATGGTTGAGGGCCCTGTCAACGACCGTGGGTGGAAAACCTCGGTTAAGGAAGAAGGAGGACATGTCAGAGGAACTGTTTCTGAAGGTAGCATCATCGGAACAGATGCAACGGAGGCGAAGGAACTGAGAGAACGGGATGGAGTCCTTACAGGAAGCGGGGGTGTGAGGAGTTGTAGCCGAGGGAGCTGTGGGAGTCGGTAGGTTTGTAATGGATATTGGTGGACAGACTATTACCAGAGATTGAGACAGAGAGGTCAAGGAAGGGAAGGGAAGTGTCAGAGATGGACCACGTGAAAATGATGGAGGGGTGGAGATTGGAAGCAAAATTAATAAATTTTTCCCAGTCCTGACGAGAGCATGAAGCAGCACCGAAGTAATCATCGATGTACCGGAGAAAGAGTTGTGGAAGGGGGCCGGAGTAGGACTGCAACAAGGAATGTTCCACATACCCCATAAAGAGACAGGCATAGCTGGGGCCCATGAGGGTACCCATAGCCACACCTTTTATTTGGAGGAAGTGAGAGGAGTTGAAGGAGAAATTGTTCAGTGTGAGAACAAGTTCAGCCAGACGGAGGAGAGTAGTGGTGTCTGGGGATTGCTCGGGCCTCTGTTCGAGGAAGAAGCTAAGAGCCCTCAGACCATCCTGGTGGGGGATGGAGGTGTACAGGGATTGGACGTCCATGGTGAAGAGGAAGCGGTTGGGACCAGGGAAGTGGAAATTGTTGATGTGACGTAAGGTGTCAGAGGAATCACGGATGTAGGTGGGAAGGGACTGGACAAGGGGAGAGAGAAGGGAGTCAAGATAATGAGAAATGAGTTCTGTGGGGCAGGAGCAAGCTGACACGATCGGTCTACCGGGACAGTTCTGTTTGTGGATTTTGGGTAGGAGGTAGAAGTGGGCCATCCGAGGTTGGGCAACTATCAGGTTGGAAGCTGTGAGAGGAAGATCCCCAGAGGAGATGAGGTCAGTGACAGTCCTGGAAACAATGGCTTGATGTTCAGTGGTGGGGCCATGGTCCAGGGAGAGGTAGGAGGAAGTGTCTGCGAGTTGACGCTCAGCCTCCACGAGGTAGAGGTCAGTGCGCCAGACAACAACAGCACCATCCTTGTCAGCGGGTTTGGTGACAATGTCCTGGTTGGACCTGAGAGAATGGAGTGCAGGAAGTTCAGAGAGAGAGAGGTTAGAACGGGTGAGAGGAGCAGAGAAATTGAGACGACTAATGAAGCGTCGACAGTTCTCAATGAAAAGATCAAGAGAAGGTAAGAATCCAGAGGGAGGGGTCCAGGTGGAGGGAAAATATTGGAGGTGGGTGAAAGGATCCGTTGAACGGGGAGAGGACTCCTGCCCAAAGAAGTGAGCATGGAGACGAAGACGGCGGAAGAAGAGTTCAGCATCATGCCCAGAAGAATGACCCATCCGCAAGAATGACCAAACCTCCCTGTCGTTTGCCATTTTAACACTCCACCCTGCTCTCTTGCCCACATGTCTGTCCTTGGCATGCTGCATTGTTCCAGTAAGGCCAACGCAAATTGGAGGAACAACACCTCATCTTCCGACTAGACACTTTACAGCCTTCCGGACTGAATATTGAATTCAACAACTTTAGGTCTTGAACTCCCTCCTCCATCCCCACCCCCTTTCTGTTTCCTTCCCCCTTCCTTTTATTTTTTTCCAATAAATTATATAGATTTTTCTTTTCCCACCTATTTCCATTATATTTAAATCTTTTATGCTCCCCCTACCCCCACTAGAGCTATATCTTGAGTGCCCTACCGTCCATTCTTAATTAGCACATTTGTTTAGATAATATCACCAACTTCAACACCTATGTGTTCTTTTGTTTTGTTGTCTGTGACATCTTTTGATGATCTGCTTCTATCACTGCTTGTTTGTCCCTACAACCACACCACCCACCTCCACTTCTCTTCCCCCACCCAAACCACCCACCTCCCCCACACACACAGACACACCTTAAACCAGCTTATATTTCACCCCTTCCTTGGATTCACCTAGTTCTGTTGAAGGGTCATGAGGACTCGAAACGTCAACTCTTTTCTTCTCTGCCGATGCTGCCAGACCTGTTGAGTTTTTCCAGGTAATTCTGTTTTTATTTTGGATTTCCAGCATCCGCGGTTTTTTTGTTTTTATCTCTGTGTTTAATTGACTGCCACTACTCTTCAAGAAATGCCTTCCTTGAAGAAGTTTTGTTCGTCTCTGCGACAAGATTTCCGTATCTCTCTTTTGCCTTGCTCACCTTCATTGCTTTCCATTTCTCTCCTGCTGTTTGACAAGGTGTTTACTAAAACCCGCTTTCACAGCCATATCTCCTTTCTCAGTGACTGAATCCCTCTCCGACTTACCCCACGTGGAATTCAACTGAAATTCCACCCGTCATGTTTCGAACCCACCCAGGATTACAGGTATCTCCGGGACATAAAACGTTTCTCGGACTGCTGTTCCGGTCACATTCTGAGATCCACACTCAGTGCCATGCACTGCCATATGAACACACTTGACCTCTCCCTCCAGCAGCACCGCCATTCCCTTTTTCAAAGCTGCACGTGCCCCCAGTTTCATTTTATTCTTTGTCTCATCCGACGCCTCAACAAGAAACCTTTTCTCTTTCTCTCATGTGCTAAGGAACGCAAGCTCCAACAACTCATCGACACCAACACCCATCTAGGACTCTCCACCCCTGCCTGGCCCTCTGTACCCACCCCATCTTCCAATCCCAGCCCCAGCCGTGTATTCACTATACCCCCTGACCTTCCCCTCTCCGACGCTGAACGTTCAGTGCTCAGCAATGGACTTAGTTTCATACCCTTACGCCCTCATCTTAATGAATTTTGGGCTCGGCACGATGCTGAACTCTTCTACCACTGCCTTCATCTCCTGAATAGAACAGGCTGCTCAACTACCATAGTCATCACCCACATCTGTTATCCAGCTATAACATTACCTAAAATAAATTGGGTAATTTTTCCATTACTCCAACAATTACCTCACCGGTTTTCCACTTTAAATTTATCTTCCACAACAGAATATGTCCATGTACCCTACTTATTATCTATCACCTGACCCTGCAATACTCGCTCTGATCAACAAATATCACTATCCCACAACATTAAGGATTGACTAGCCCCTGTGCCTCTTAAATTTTAATATCTTTACCTGCTCCACCCTGTACAGATCGAAAGACTTCCCTTCAAATACAAAATCTTTAAATATTTCTGCAACCTGCTCTTCAGAACTCCCTTGGATAAATTGTGAACACATTCCCACTTCTTTACCTATCATTGATTCTTCCTGTTTTTTTACCGGTACACACACCACTGGTTTTTCCTGTGCCTGAACCTCAACTCACAGTACTTTTACTTCCAGAACTTTTCTGCATCCCAACACTTCCGACAAGTTTTCTCTGTAATTTCCAACACATTGGGCAGAATTTTGCTGTTGACGAGCAGGGGACAGAGCCTGCTCGCCGACGCATAAAATGACGCAGGATGACGTTAGGCAGAACCTCCGACATCATTCCACCCCATTTAATTTTCAGGAAGGTGGGGGCACAGCAAAATCAGCTGCGGACCTACCAACCTGTCAATGGCCAATTGAGGTCATTGACAGGATCATTTAAACAATTAAAGGACCTGCCCGTCCAAACTTAAGGTTAGCAGGCAGGCCAGGAGCTCCGGCAGCAAATAGAAAAAACATGAAACCTCATCAACCAGCGAGATGAGGTTTCATGCAGGGTTTTAAAAAGTTTAATAAAGTTATAGTGTAAATTATGAATATGTCCCATCTCATGTGACATTGCCACATGAGGGGGACATGTTAGGGAATTTTTTTCTACTTTTAATCTTTTTCAAAGTGGAAGCGATCTCCTTGAGGCTGCACTTAGCCTCAGGGAGATCGTGCAAAAAAGTGCACTCACGCTTTTGGGGAATCCCCACCCCCACCTGCACAGGAAGAGCATAGTGCTACCCGCCGGACATCACACTGGGCGGGCCTTAATTGGCCCGCTCACCTAAAATGGCGATCAGCTCCCCGCCTACCCGACAGGCCCATTGATTTTGTGTGCCCAACTTTATTACCATGAAAACACCTCAGTTTTTGAGTGTCACTTCTACTCTCAGCACCTTCCTTTTTGGCTGACAAAACACTTCCTGGGAATTTCCATCTACTCCTTCTCTTCCCTGACTACCCAGTTTCTTCTCACCTTCCCACTTTCTATCCTTCTCTGATTTAAAAGGGTGATGAAAAAAGGTTTAGATCTGTGAACTAATTCATAATCATCAGCTATCTCTGCTGCTAGTCTTACTGTTTTAACCCTCTGTTCCTCCACGAATTCTCACTACCGAATGAATTAAAACTTTCAATTCTTCCAAAAGAATTATTTCTCTAAGAGCTGCATATGTTGTGTCTATCTTTAATGCCCGTATCCACTGGTCAAAATTACTTTGTTTCACTCTCTCAAATGCAATATAAGTTTGCCCAGGCTATTTTCTTATATTCCTAAATTCCTGGCAGTGTGCCTCAGGAACCAATTGATATGCATTCAAAATGGTCTTCTTTTACCACATCATCATCCACTGATGCTTCTTCTGACAGTGAAGCATAAACCTCATGTGCTCTATCCACCAACCTAGACTGTAACAGCAATGTCCAATTTTCTTGTGGCCAACTCATCTGTTTAGCTATCTTCTCAAATGAAATAAATAAGTCCTCCACATATCTTTCTTCAAACTTTGGAAGAATTTGCACAAATTTAAACATCTCCCCATTGGGTTTCAGGTTAACAGTTTTTCATCATCAGAACTTTCCTCAGCATCTGATGTCCCTTTTTTAAAGTCCAGTTTTTTAAGTTGGTACTCTCTTTTTCTTTCCTTCTCTGGGCAGAATTTTCCAGCTGACGTGCAGGTGGCGTAGCCCACACGTCAGCGCGTAAAATGTTGCACGCTGATGTTACGCGAGTGTGCCGATGTCAGTGCGCGGTACTGCAATATTTTGGTGGGCGGGCATGCTCAGTTCGCCTGCCATTAACTGAAAGGCTCGTTAAGGCCCTTAACTTGCCAATTGTCCAGGATTTTGAGGAGCCCGTGCGAACTTCAGGTCAGCGCACCGGCCCAACGGGCAGGTGGGAGATTATTTAAGAAAACTTTTGCAACGTCAGGATATGTGGACTCAGAGAAGTTGTTCATGTTTTAAATGAAGTTATCATTGATGAAAGTGTTTAGAACTTGCCAGTGTGATTGTTAGTAGTTCTCATCGATGTCCAAGAGGCTTTTGAGTAATTTGAAACCAGTCTGCAGACAGGATTCTTTTTCGGCCTTGCAGCTTTCCGGAGGCCTCCATTTAGCCTGGGGCTATGGGTTCTGACCTCTCCATTGGAGGCAGCTCCCTTGATGAGGAAGGGAGGGAAAGAATAAGGAGGCCAGGACTGAACAATTAGCCTCCAGGGGAGCCACCTTTGGGAGGCCTGGTGCAGGCACAAGGAGTGCAGGGCCAAGAGGTTGTCCAAGGTGGAGGGGGCCGCAGATGATGCCACTATCCTGCTGCCAGGGTATACAGGCGGTGAAGCAGCTACCTCAATATGACTGAGGTGCAGTGCCGAAGGAAGCTCCGACTCTCAAAGGAGACAGTCAACTATATCTGTCAGATGATTGGCCCTGAGATCTCCCCTAACTGTGTGGGCAGACACCCCATGCCAGTAGCTCTGAAGCTCACAGTTTCCCTCCACTTCTATGCCTCTGGCTCCTTCCAGGGCTCAGTGGGTGGTCTTGCAGTGTCTCCCAATCAGTTGTCTACACTTGTGTCAAGCAGGTTACAAATGCTCTGTTCAGATGGGTATCCACCTTCATCCACTTGTGCTGTGACCAGACAAGTCAGGCACAGCGAATCAGAGGCTTTGCAGCCATTGCTGGCTTCCCCCACATCCAGGGTGCTATAGACTGCACACATATGGCCATCAAGGTGCCAGCAGGTGAGCCCAGTGCCTTTGTCAACAGGAAGGGCTTCCACTCCATGAATGTGCAGATATTGTGTGATCACAGGATGCTGATTCTACAAGTCTGTGCAAGGTACACAGGCAGCTCCCACGATGCCTACATCCTCAGACACACCCAGGTGCCGGGGCTCTTCAATGCTCCAGCTTGGCTGGATGGTTGGCTGCTGGGGGACAAGGGCTTTCCCCTCAGAAGGTGGCTCATGACCCCACTACGCCGTCCAAGAACAGAAGCTGTGCATTGGTACAATAGGAGCCAGGCCACCACAAGGGCTGTGGTGGAGAGAGCCATTGGTCTTCTCAAAATGCACTTCTGCTGCCTTGACTGCTCAGGGGGCACACTCCAGTACCCCCCAGATCGCGTCTCTCTGATAGTGGTAGTCTGCTGCGCTCTGCACAATCTTGCGCCGGAAAGGGGGGATGGAATTGATGATGAAGAGCTTGATTCCCTGGATGAGGCTGCACATGATGAATCCAGCAATGGCTCAGAGGATGAGGAAGCACAGGGCGATGATGAGGGGCACAGCGATGACCCACGTTTACACCAAGGAGGCAGGGACACCCGGGACAATTTAATCCAAAGAACCTTCAGCTAGCTCCACACACATGGATCAGCAGGAACAGCATTGCCTGGAACTTCCACACGTGGCACTTAGGTGCCACATCTTCCACCTTATCAGCTGCAAATAAGGCCTTAGTACAGAAACATCAATGTCCACTCAAAGACTCATGATAATTATGTGAAAAAGAAAAAAGCACCACAATGAAAAAACCCTCAGCCATGGTAACAAAGGTGGACTTTATTGAGTCCAAAATTAAAGCACACATGATTATTTCACAATGACAGAAAAATGGATCCCTATTCTAAGGCCAACATAAAATCACCAGTGACATACCCAGGAAGCTCCTAAAGTGCCTTATGCTTACATTTCCGGGTGCTACGTCTACGTGCTGCCCCATCGCTCGAAGTGGCTTGTGAGACAGCCTGCTGTCTCTGCTGTCCTATTGGCCTAGATGACCCTGGCGGATGTCCTCTAGCCCGTGAAGCCAGTGATGGTCCTGCCTGGGAGGGAGTGGCCAGTTCCTGAACTGGCACCTCCCCAGTTGTCGCAGCCTCAATGGAAGAAACATTGACTGGCAGAAGGGCGGAGGAGCTGCTGCCCTCATCCAAACCACCATGGGAGGAGCTCGCAGCGACGACAGGCAGCTGCTGCGCTGACGTGAGGTCCTTTTCGACCTCCCCGCTCACCGCAGATGCATGGGCACCAAGTGCCGACGCTTGGTGTCCACAACATCTCCCACAATGGGAAAGACCATCTGTGGCTAGTACCGCTGTGAGGGCTTGCAGGTCAGAGCATATCCCAATCATATTTTCATCCATTTGGTGGAAGCCCCTCTCTGTGAAAGTCGCCAATCTCTCATTGAAGGAAGCCTGAAGCTCTGCCCTGAGGGTGGAATCTTCATGTGCTCTCTCCCTAGAGTCCTCCATTGCAAAGAACAACTGAACCACTCCCTCATGCAACCCTGCCAGATGCAAACGCACTTCCTGCCGCCTGTCCTGCAGCTGCTGCAATGGGGACAACTCCAGAGGCACATCATCCGTGCCAGACTCAGCATGTGTCTCGTCCCCTGCAGCCCTCCGGCTGCTAAAGCCATCAACACTCTCTGCCCCTATCATTTCCTTCAGCGATCATGATGTGCCCTCTCCACAGTGACCCAGGACACTAGCTGATGGTAAAGTCCCCACCGAGGTGTGTGTGTCTGCGCTGGTGCCTGGCTGGCTGAAATGATGTGCCGCAAGTTGCACATGTTGCCCCTCAGGCGTGGAGGGGGGGCTGCGGTGCAGACGTGTGGGTTGCTCTGGTGGTGATGCTGAAATTAACAACAAGGACAGTGCATCAGTTAGTGTTCAATCACTTCAACCTTTCATCCCTTTCCCCCCAAGCCTCATAAGTCACTCACCCTTAAAGACCCTAAGGAGAAGAACATTGGTGAAGTGGAAATGAGTCAAGACGGGCTCCAACCATTAAACGCACATTCAGACAGGCTGGTCAGATGGCCTCATGAATGCCACATGGCCTGTTGTGAACCATAGAAGTGGGGAGAGTGCAGGGATACCTGACCTGGATACATTGTTGCCTGGATAGTTGCGGGGCTGAGGAAACATCTCAAACAGTTGTGACATTTTCTGCCAAACACAGGAGATTGAGATGTCATATTATTGCCCTTCATTCCGTAAGGAGGGTAATAGATCGGGTGGCCAGAAGGCAACATTTCCCCTGGCACAGAAGTGAGTAATGTGGTGGCATTCATCTAAGTTGAGTGCCATGAAGTTCACAGCAAAGGTGCTGAGGACCTTCTGGACTAAGTAATAAGGGGCGCACTGGCTGAAAGGGTGCAGGAGGTCCCAAGCCCCCTAGAATGGAATAAGTCTTTGGCTGTGCAGCAGCGATCCAATGGCATGTGAGACCATGGTGATAGTGGTCACAAATGGGATAAGGTGACTTTGGAAGGTGGTGGAGTCGCGAATCCTCAAGGGGACGAGGGTCCCTTCTGGGTGACCCACATGTCAGAATGTCTCAGTCTGTGAGTGAGCAGTGTTGCAGCATTAACGACTGCAGCAACCATCAGTGGTTTGGATGGTTTGGCAGACAGAGTGGATGGGACTGTGGACTTCAAATACCTGCCCGCTGGACCCCAGCCTCGTTGCCCCCGGCCGCCCTTCCTGTCTCCTGCCCAGCTCCATGGCCTGCTCCTCGAAGATGCGCGCCCACCTCCAGTCCTCAGTGCTCCCAGGCATTATGGCTACTTTTTGCCTGAAAAACAGAGAAGAGGATTTATTGGGGCTGGTCGCTCATATACTCTGCACGCCCACGCCGCACCCCAACCACAGTGGCCCATCTGAGGCCTCCAGCAGCTCCTGTCCACACTGCTAGTGATGAGTCCCCAGAAGATAGTACGGCTGGTCATAAACCCCTCCCCCAATGGTCCCCTTGGATACATTCAGCATCCTTCACTTTGAATAGCACACGGTCCTAGCGCCAATGGCAAGGAGGGGGAAATCGGTGCGGTGCCGATACCAGCAGATGGGACTTGCCCAAATGACCTTCAGGCACCCCTTGGACCATCTCATTACCATCAATATGACATGTGTTGGAGTTCCGAGTATGTGTCTACCGGCTTCCCCTGCAGCTTGCCCCCAAACTACTCAAATGCCACAGAAACCAATATATACTGTGGGGAAAGCCCTTCTTCTCCTCAACCACTAAGGCTGATGTAAGCATTGTCAGTACCCATTTGCCCACCCAGCATGCAACAGATGCCCTATGCAGTAACAACAGCAATACATGGTGGGAGGGGAGGGGAGGGTATCAAAGGCTAAGGCTGCCTTCTGGGTCAAATGGCCAAGACAGACATGCTACTCACCCATCTGGAGTGCAGCAAATCATTGAATCGTTCTCTGCACTGTGTGTCAGTGCGCCGGACATCATCATGGGCACTTACAGCCTCACCCATCTCCTCCCATGCCTGGCTGGTGACATGGGGGGCCCTCCTCTTCCCATTCTCAGGATACAGAATCTGCCACCGGTTTCCCATCTTTTGTAGGACAGCAAGGCAGGCATCCGAAAATCTGGGGGCACAGTGGCTCCCTGCTGGCCTCTCCTGCAGCCTGCCTCTCTCCTCCTGCTCATGCTGCTGTCCACTTGGACCTCCCACCCTCTCTCCACGAGTGGCCATGGTACACTGCCTCAAGCAGGCTGCCTGGCTACTCTTCAAGCAGGCTGCTGGCTCCCCATTGGAACTGGCAGTCTGAGGTCGCCTGCCCCCGCGACTATTTTCCCGTTCTCCACGGGAGTCGCATACCCGCGGGGTGGGCCTTAATTGACCCGCCCACAGAAAATGGCAGTTTCTTCAGCGGTAATCGGCTGCCCACCCACTGCCGAGTCAGTCGGGCCGCCCAACCAATGAAGGTAAAATTCTGGCCTCTCTTTCCTCCTTTTCCAACCTCACCATTTTAAATTCCCACTCCTGTCTTTTTTCTCTCTCCTGCCTTTCTGCCAGTTCCCTTTGGAGTGCCCTTTCTCTGCCGCCTCTAGTTCCAGTTTTTTCATTTCCTTGTTCAAATTCAAACTTCTTCATTTGTAACTGAAGTCTCACTACCTCCAGCTGTGACTTACTAGTGGCAGGTATCACTTCCAACCTCAAATGCTGTGCAACTACTTCAACTATGTCTGCTTTCCTTTCCCCACCAGGTAACCTCAACTGCAACTTATCTTCCAACTCTGTTAACTTACCCTTAGATATTTTTTGTAACCCAGAGTTATATCTTCCACTTCCAAAAAAGTTTTAGTCATGGATAAAACTATATTTGCAGTCTCACCACTTTGAGAATCCCTCACACCAACTTTTGAATTTAAAGTGTTTCTTGTACTCATGACCTTAAGATTTATCAACACCAAACCAATCAAGGAATTTTAAATATCCCATAAAGAGCCCCAATTTATTATAATGTAGCAGACGATGGGCTGAATTTTATGTTTGTCGATGGGCGGGCCAATTAAGGCCTGCTCAATGCGTTTCAGACTCCCGTGTTCAGCGGGAAAATTAAATCGGTGGCGGGCATGTTCAGACCGCTGGTTCCAATGGGGAACCTGCGGTCTGTATAAAGAACAGCCAGGCAGCCTCCTTTAGGCTGTTGACCATGGCCAGTGACCGGGCAGCACAAGGGGTGAGGGCAGAGGAGGAGGAGGGGGGCAGGCTGCAGGGTAGGCCATCGGGGGGGCCACTGTGCCCCTCGGTTCTCCGATGCCAGCCTTGCTCTCCTCCTCAAAGAGGTGTCCAACCATCTTCTTTCTGGAGGATGGGAGGAGGAGGGCCCCCCATGTGACCAGGCTGGCATGGCAGGAGGTGGCGGAGGCTGTTAGCTCTCAAGATGCTGTGGGGCGCACAGGAACACAGTGCTGCAAGCACTTCAATGATCTGCTGCGCTCTAGATGGGTGAGTACCATGTTAGCCTTGGCCATTTTACCCAATAGGTAGCCTTAGCCTTTGTGCCCCCCCGCTCCCCCCACCCCATGTCTTAGTGTCGTTACAGCACTGGGCATTTGGCGCACGTTGGGTGGGCAAACAAATAGTGACCATGCTTACATCAGCCTTAGTGATTGAGGAGAAGATGTGTTCTCCCTGCAGCATGTGTTGGCGGTTGTCACATTTGAGTAGTCTGGGGGCAACCTGCAGGGGATGCAGCTAGACACATAGTCAGAACTCCAACACATGTCTCATTGATGGTGGTGAGAAGGTGGAAGGGGAGCCTCAAGGTGTCATGGCCAAGAGCCATCTGCTGGTCTTGGCGCTACACCTAGTTGTGCCTCCTTGCCATGGACACTAAGACACATGTGCTGTTCAAAGTGATGGACGCCGAATGTGTCCAAGGTGGCCGTTGGGGGAGGGGGTTGGAAGAAGCCGAACTATCTTCTGGGGACTGATCACCAGTAGTGTGGACAGGAGCCGCTGGAGGCCTCAGATGGGCCACTGTGGTTGGGGTGCGGCATGTGCATGCAGAGTAAATGAGCAATCAGCCCCAATAAATGCTCTTCTCTATACTGCAGGCAAAAACTGAGCAATATACGGGAGCGTCAGCAGACTGGTGGTGGGCTCGCCGTGCTGCAGCGCCTCACCACTTACAAAGAGCAGGCCATGGAGCTGGGGAGGAGGCAGGCGGCCAGGTCGGCAGGTGTCAGCGAGGCTGGGATGCAGCGGCCAGGTATTTGAGGGACACAGTCCTATCCACTCTGTCTCCCAACCATCCAAACCACTGATAGTTGCTGCAATCGTTAATGTAGCAACACTGCTCATTCACAGACTGATACAGTCAGACCTGTGGGTCATACACAAAAGTTCCTCGGCCCCTTGAGGATGCGCATCTCCAGCTCCTTCAAAAGTTGCCTTATCCCATTTCTGACCACTATCCCCATGGCCTAACATGTCATGGCATCACTGCTGCACATCCAAAGACTTATTGCATCTTAGGAGGGCTTGTACCTCCACCACCCTTTCAGCCAATGCGTCCCACATTACTCTGTCCAAAAGGTCCTCAGCACCTCACCTGTCATCCTCATGTCACTCAATTTAAATAAATGCCACCACGTTAGTCATCCCCCCGCCAAGGGGAAATGTTGCCTTCTGTCCACACAGTCTCTGCCCCTCATAATGGTATGAAGGTCAATAATGTGACCTGTCAATCTCCTGTGCTCCATGGCAAATGTCACAAGTGTATCCAACATTTCCTCATAACTCCAACTCTCCAGGCCAGCATGCATCAGGTCAGGAAACTCAGAACTCTCCCCACTCCAACGCTATCCCTCCCATGAAGTGCAGGTCACAACTGAATGCAGAAGTGTAGGTGTGGCCTTGACAGCGTTTGCTGCACTTGCAACATGACCTCACTTTTCCTACGTTCTATTCCTCAGCTATTCAAGACAAGTCTGGCTTCGACCTTGTTCCTGTTCTGCTACCTTAACGGGTCTGCCCAGCAAGGTCCCTGTAATCGTCATGACTTCCCACGGTCCTACCATTACTCATGTATTCCCGTACCTTGCTTGTCTTCCCCAAGTGCTTAACCAAACATTTATCCACATAACATTCCATGTGGCATTTCTTCGGCCATCTGACCAGCCTGTCTGTATGCACATATAATGTTGGGCCTCCTGACCATTTACCACCCCACCAATGTTCATTTCCTGAGGTTCTTGAAGGGTGAACGACTTATGAGGCTGGGGGGAAAGGGATGAAAAGTGTTAATGACTGAACGCTAACTGATGCACTGTCCTTGTTGTTAATTTCAGCATCACCACCAACTGCCACCAACAAGTCCAGAGCCCCCCCTCCACAAGTGAGGGCCATGACTTGCAACTTGGTTCACATCCTTTCAGTGAGCTAGGACCAGCTGAGCGACAAACACTTCGGTGGGGATTATGACGTCGGCTAGTGTCCCAGTGCACAGTGGAGAGGGCACTTCACAATCGCTGGAAGAGATGGCAAGGACAGAGAGTGCCAATGACACCAGCAGCCGGAGGACTGCAGAGGGCCAGGCACATGCTGAGTCTGGCAGTGATGATGTGCCTCTGGAGATGTCAGCCATGCAGCAGCTGCAGGACAAGTGGCAATGTGCGCGGGAGCATCTGGCAGGGTTGCATAAGTGTGTGCTTCATTTGGTCTCTGTGGTGGAGGAATCCTGGCAGAGTGTCAATGATGGCATGAACCTCAGAACAGAGCTTCATGCTTCCTCCATTGAGAGATTGGCCACTATCATGGAGAGGGGCTTCCAACGTATTGAGAATCTTCTGATTGGGTTACACTCTGACCTGCAAGCCTTCACAGTGCTAATGGCCACAGGTGGTCATTCGCAATGTGGGAGATGTTCTTGGCACCAAGTGTTGCCGCTCCATGCCCATCCATCTGTGGTGAGCAGGGATGTCCAATCTGACCCTATATTGGCGCAGCAGTGCCTGTCGTCGCTGCGATCTCCACTCAGGGCGCTCCAGATGAAGGCAGCAGTTCCTCCATCCCTCTGCCAGTGGCCATTGCATCCGTTGAGGCTGCAACAACTGGGAAGGTGCCAGTTCTGGGACTGGCCACTCCCTCCCAGGCTCCACAGGCCAAAGGACATCAAGGCCAACAGGACAGCAGAGTCAGCAGGCTGTCTCACAAGCCACTCCAAGCGATGGGGTGGCACCTAGACATAGCACCCACAAACGTAAGCACAAAGCACGTCCGGCACTCCACAGGTTTGTCTCTGGTGATTTTGTATTGGCCCTAGATTAGGGAATATATCATTATGTACGCCTGAGAGCCGTTTGTGCTTTATTTTGGTGGCAATAAATTCCACTTTTCTGACTATGGCTGAGGGTGTTTCCTTTGTGCTGCATTTGTATGTTTCACAGACATATCATGAGTGTTTGAGTGGACATTGATGTTTCTGTACTAAGCCCTTAGTTGCAGCTGATAAGGTGGAATATGTAGCACCTAAATGCCACGTGTGGAAGCGCCAGGCAATGCTAGTGCTGTTGATCCATGTGTGTGGAGCTAGCTGAAGGTTCTTTGGATTAAATTGTCCTGGGTGTCCCTGCCTCCTTGGTGTATAGCGGGTCGGCATGCTGCCCCTCATCATCGCCCTGTGCTTCCTCATCCTGTGAGACACTGCTGGATCCATCATGGCAGCCTCATACACTACGTCAAGGTCTTCATTGTCAACTGCATCCCCCCTTTCCAGCGCAAGATTGTGCAGTGTGCAGCATGCTACCACTATCACAGAGACGCAACCTGAGGGGTACTGGAGTGCGCCCCGAGTGGTCCAGACATTGGAAGCACATCTTGAGAAGACCGATGGCTCTCTCCACCACAGCCCTTGTGGTGCTGTGGCTCCTATTGTACCGCTGCTCAGCTTCTGTTCTTGGAAGGCGGAGAGGCATCACAAGCCACTTTCTGACGGGGTAGCCCTTATCATCCACCAGCCAACCATGCAGCCGAGTCGGAGCACTGAAGAGCATTGGCACCTGGGAGTGTCTGAAGATGTAGGTGTCATGGGAGCTGCCTGGGTACCTTGCACAAACTTGCAGATTCTGCATCCGGTGGTCACACACTATCTGCACTTTCATGGCGTCGAAGTCCTTCTTGTTGACAAAGGTGGCTCACCTGCTGGTGCTTTATGGCCACATGTATGCACAGCAATGGCCGCGAAGCTTCTGGCTCGCTGTGCCTGACTTGCCTGGTCGCAGCAGAAGCGGATGAAGGTCAATACCCGTCTGAACAGAGTGTCTGTAACCTGCTTGACACAAGTGTGTACAGCTGATTGGGAGACACCGCAAAGATCACCAACCAAGTACTGGAAGGAGCCAGATACATAGAAGTGTGACCTTCAGAGCTGCTGGCATGGGGTGTCCAACCACACAGTTAGGGGAAGTCTCAGGGCCAATCATCTGACAGATATAGTTGACTGTGCCCCTTGACCATCGGATCCTCCTTTGGCACTGCACCTCAGTCATATTGAGGTAGCAGTTTCGCCGCCTGTATACCCTGGCAGCAGGATAGTGGCATCTTCTGTGGCCCCCTCCACCTTGGACAACCTCTTGGCCCTGAGCCCCTTGTGCCTGCACCTGGCCTCCAAAAGGTGGCTCCCCTGGAGGCTGATTGCCCACTCCTGGCCTCCTCCTTATTTTATCCCTCCCTTCCTCCTCAGGGGATCTGCCTCCAGTGGAGATGTCAGAACCCATACCCAGGCTAAATGGAGGCCTCCGGAAAGCTACAGGCCCGATAAAGATTACTGTCTGCAGACTGGTGAGCTGAAGCTTCAAAGTACAGAGAAAGCTATTGGAAATCAATCTGAGCTGCTAACAATTACAGGTAAGTTTAAAACACTTTCTGCATTAAATACTTCAGAAAAAAATATGAACAACCCCTCTGAGCCCACATATCCTGCCCGTGGATGAGGTTTGTTAAAAAAAGTTACCTGCCTGCCCGTTGGGCCCATGCGCCAAGGCAAAAATCACACGGGCTCCTCAAACTCGGCTTCAATTGCCGAGTTAAGGGCCTTAACAAGGCCTTTAATTAATGGCGGGCGCACGATGTGCTTCATAGCGTGCCATCCCACCTAAATATCACGATGCCGCACGCTGACATTGGGATGCTCGTGTGACGTCAGCGCACGACATTTTAAGCGCTGACATGCGGGCTCCATCATCCGCATGTTAGTCATAAAATTCTGCCCAATCTGTGCCAGACGGATCAAATCCATGAGGGAAACATGATCATGCTGTCACAACAGTTTTGCAACTTATATTTATTTGGAGATACTTGCACTAAATTCTGAAGTAATAAGTCCACCAAGGCTTCAGAGATTTTTTTTAAACAAAATTAAACATTTATTTACAAAAAAAGGATTTCAAGCACATGCATAGGTCTACAAATTAGTACTGTAATAATTCCTAAAATGCCTAATTAATCTGGCTTTCAGTTACACCCCTGTTAAGGCAATAGTAAAACAAAATAGATTTTAAAAGGATCCAGGCAGGTCAACAGTAGAATTCAAAGTGGCTTTTCCCAGCTTCAATTTCTATGAACAGCAGTCTTAATGCACAAATACTTGGGGCTTCTCACACTTCTGGTAGATTTTACAATGCCTTCTCTGACACATAGCCTCATTCTCCTTTATACATATTTCTCCCTTTTAATGTAAATTCCATTGTTGCCCTATGTCTTTGGAACTTTACCTTTCTCATAATATAAATCTTTTCATGGTGCTAATATTGTCAGTGAACTTTGGGAAAAATAAACACACTGCTTGGCCTAATTTCTCTAGCTAGGTGTGAGCATCTTACAATCTCTTTGAAATTCAAACTGCCCTGATTTATCAAAAAAATGCTAATTCTCCTCATCTGACATTCTAAGGCTATGTTTATGTATTTAGCATTTCAAACCTAGCTTCTTTTGATGAGTCAAAGCCTCCAGACCAGCTGTCTCCAATTTAAATACATCACACAAACACACACAGAAACTGTCCAAACCCCACTGTTAACCTACTTTTACAATAAATCGCAATGATGCTATGAGAATTATTATACTTTTGTGAAATCAAACCAACACCATTTTCACTGTTCAGGGCCTTACTTTGGCAGGAAGAATATAAAGAAGCATATTATCTGAATGGTGAGAGATTGCAGAGCTCTGCGATTCAGAGGGGTCTGGGTGTCCTAGTGCATGAATCATAAAAGGCTAGTTTGCAGGTACAGCAGGTAATTAGGAAAGATAATAGAATGTTATTGTTTATTACAAGAGGAATTGAATATAAAAGTAGGGAGTTAATGCTTCAGTTATACAGGACACTGGTGAGACTACATCTGGAGCACTGTGTACTCCTTATTGATCTCCTTAGTTATGGAAGGATGAAAACTGCACTGAAAGCAGTTGAGAGAATGTTTACTAGGCTAATACCTGGATTGATGGGTTCTCTTATGAGGAAAGGTTGGACAGGTTAGGCTTGTAGCCACTGAAGTTTAGAAGAGTAAAGAGATGACTTGATTGAAATCTTTCAGTTCCTGAGGGGTATTGACAGGGTGGATGTGGAAAAAATGTTTCATCTTGTGGGATAATCTAGAACTAGGGATCACTGTTTAAAAACAAGGTGTTTAAGACAGAGATGAGGAGATTTTTTTTTCTCTCAGTGGGCTGTGGGACTTTAAAACTCCCTTCCTCAAAAGGTGGTGGAAGCAGAGTCTTTGAATATTTTTAAGGCAGAAGTCGATAGATTCTTGATAAACAAGGAGGTGAAAAGTTATCAGGGGTAGGCAGGTGGTTACAATCTATGGTCTTGTTGAATGGCAGAGCAGGCTTGAGGGGCCAAGTGGCCTATTCCTGCTCCTAATTTGTTTGTACAGTTAATCCTCCTATGTGAGAGTACAAATTTAGAGAGGAGTATAACCTCTCATTAAGGATGGGTAAGGTCTGTTTAAGGGTCACAATTTGAAGTTATTTAAATTCCCAGCCTTTTAAAGATGAAAAACACCAGGCTGTAGCTGTCAGTTACAGTAAAAAAAGCAGACACCCACTGTTGGACTGCATTAATTGACAGGCTATCTGGTTCAGCTTAGAAAAAAAATAGCCATTTGTTCCTGATATTTAAATAGATTTAAATGATGACATTTCCCAAGGGATGTTATTACAGCTGAGCCATTATGAATGGTTGACTAAGTTTTGAAATCTCTAAAACCAGTTATCTCAGGAGGGGGCTGAATTTACATCTTGATTGACAGCTTTAAGAGATTATTAAAGGATTAGCTGCCCTTGATGTGGTTAGTGAATAGAAGTGTGTTTATTTTTACAACTGTCCTTGTGAGGATTTAAAAATTTTGAATGCATTTCAAGAATGAGAGGTTTTTTTTCTCTCTATCAAGTGTGTATGAGAGCTTGCTTAGGTCGTTAGGAGTTTATTGTTTTCATCTTCACATGGCTCTTGAAGGTATGGGGACATGAAGATGACATGGGGATAAGGCTAGAGGGCCTAACAGTTCTTTAGACAACTGGGCCAAAGAATCGGAAAACCACCTTCCTGGCTGCCTCAGAGCTACCTTCGAATGTGGAGGGCCCCAATTTGATCACGTCCCACCAGCATGCGCCCACCCTCCCTCACCCAGCGATCAAAAATCATGCTTGCGGGGCTCTTTTCCATGGAGACATTCTACCTAGTTGAGAGATTTACCAATATCAGCTTCCTGCCTCAATGGCAACAACCCAGCCCCTAAAGTCTTGTACAAGTTCAAAATTACCTCCTTGCTTTTGCATGAAATAAAATAAATTATTTGGTTTGTATTTAGGCCCTACCTAAATGCACTATCTGTACTAATCTGCACGCAAAGATTCTTGTGCTGTTCCACTCAATTTAAAATCATGTCATTTGAACAATGCTTTCCCTCACATTTTTCTATATTGAAATGAATGTCATTATCATCCAGCCCACAAATGCATCCCCTAGTCCTTCTGTAGAGGACAGTGTTGACGACTTCCAGGGGCCAGCTTTCAAATCACAAGTATTAGCTGTGTACCAGGAATTGTAGGGTGTCTGGTATGAAGCCTTTGCAGGCTGCCATCGATATAGTGATTTTAAAGAAGTACGGTCTATTTTAGCAATATCTCACAGGATGCACATACTGAGGCCATGGAAGTTCTGAGCTCCAGGATTTCCTGCATGCTACTTAGCTGGAAGTAAAGCATTGATATGGGGTTTATAAGACATCACAGCATTCCTGCCTATTCTCACGCATATCAGGAACAAAGCTGAGATACCTTCCATACAAATGGAAGGAAACCTATGGGAAAAATGCCTGCTTTTTTCCCTCAGGTTGATGGCTGCTCCCTAGCTAACTCCTTATCCTATGCCAATCCTGCACTATGAAAACAGTTGTGTTGAATTGCCCCATTAGCAGTTGTTAAACCGCAATCTGCAGCCCCTCTTTCTCAAGCCCAAAATCCACAGTCCCCAGCCATTGCCCATCTGACATTTCTTTTTTGGTGGCTGATACATCTGAAGCTGAAAGCACTTGAGAACATTTGCTCTTCAACAAGCTCTATTCCAGGAGGTTGTGATTAGAGGTTGGTAGTTAAAGGCAAATTCCCCCCACCACTACAAATTAAAATGTATTTTTAATTTTCTTGCACAGCCCAGAAGGGAAAAAAAAAGTTTGGGCCACTGGTGGTCCACTTTAAGATATACATGACCAGTTTGGACCAGTATTCTTATTTCTCAGTTATTACTGTTTTTCCTCCTGGGAGCTTGTTTGGCGAGCATTTGATAACTGATTAATTTTATTGTCTGAAAGCTCCATGTTTGTATTGGGGTTAATTGCACTCCTATTTTTGGTGCACACACTGTTGTGAGGATGTCTTTATGAAGAGGGATTGGGATGGGGAACTATTCCCTCTGACAGCCCTGTCTGTCTAGGTGCTAGGACAGACCGGCTACATGAATATCTCAAATACCCTTTCTAACATCTTAATCAAGTCCAGAACAAAAACAAAATTACCTGGAAAAACTCAGCAGGTCTGGCAGCATCGGCGGAGAAGAAAAGAGTTGACGTTTCGAGTCCTCATGACCCTTCGACAGAACTTGATTTCGAGTCCAGGAAAGAGTTGAAATATAAGCTGGTTTAAGGTGTGTGTGTGGGGGGGGGAAGGAGAGAGAGAGAGAGACAGAGGTGCTTGTGTAGACAAACAAGCAGTGATAGAAGCAGATCATCAAAAGATGTCAGTAACAATGGTGCAAAAGAACACATAGGTGTTAAAGTTAAAGTTGGTGATATTATCTAAACGAATGTGCTAATTAAGAATGGATGGTAGGGCACTCAAGGTACAGCTCTAGTGGGGGTGGGGGGAGCATAAAAGATTTTAAAATATTTAAAAATAATGGAAATAGGTGGGAAAAGAAAAATCTATAAAATTTATAGGGGAAAAAAAAAAGGGGGAAAAAAGGGGGAAACAGAAAGGGGGTGGGGATGGGGGAGGGAGCTCACGACCTAAAGTTATTGAATTCAATATTCAGACCGGAAGGCTGTAAGGTGCCTAGTCGGAAGATGAGGTGTTGTTCCTCCAGTTTGCGTTGGGCTTCACTGGAACAATGCAGTAAGCCAAGGACAGACATGTGGGCAAGAGAGCAGGGTGGAGTGTTAAAATGGCAAGCCACAGGGAGGTTTGGGTCATTCTTGCGGACAGACCGCAGGTGTTCTGCAAAGCGGTCGCCCAGTTTACGTTTGGTCTCTCCAATGTAGAGGAGACCACATTGGGAGCAACGAATGCAGTAGACTAAGTTGGGGGAAATGCAAGTGAAATGCTGCTTCACTTGAAAGGAATGTTTGGGCCCTTGGACGGTGAGGAGAGAGGAAGTGAAGGGGCAGGTGTTACACCTTTTGCGTGGGCATGGGGTGGTGCCATAGGAGGGGGTTGAGGAGTAGGGGGTGATGGAGGAGTGGACCAGGGTGTCCCGGAGGGAGCGATCCCTACGGAATGCCGATAAGGGGGGTGAAGGGAAGATGTGTTTGGTGGTGGCATCATGCTGGAGTTGGCGGAAATGGCGGAGGATGATCCTTTGAATGCGGAGGCTGGTGGGGTGATAAGTGAGGACAAGGGGGACCCTATCATGTTTCTGGGAGGGAGGAGAAGGCGTGAGGGCGGATGCGCGGGAGATGGGCCGGACACGGTTGAGGGCCCTGTCAACGACCGTGGGTGGAAAACCTCGGTTAAGGAAGAAGGAGGACATGTCAGAGGAACCGTTTTTGAAGGTAGCATCATCGGAACAGATGCGACGAAGGCGAAGGAACTGGGAGAATGGGATGGAGTCCTTACAGGAAGCGGGGTGTGAGGAGCTGTAGTCGAGGTAGCTGTGGGAGTCGGTGGGTTTGTAGTGGATATTGGTGGACAGTCTATCACCAGAGATTGAGACAGAGAGGTCAAGGAAGGGAAGGGAAGTGTCAGAGATGGACCACGTGAAAATGATGGAGGGGTGGAGATTGGAAGCAAAATTAATAAATTTTTCCAAGTCCCGACGAGAGCATGAAGCAGCACCGAAGTAATCATCGATGTACCGGAGAAAAAGTTGTGGAAGGGGGCCGGGGTAGGACTGCAACAAGGAATGTTCCACATATCCCATAAAGAGACAGGCATAGCTGGGGCCCATGCAGGTACCCATAGCCACACCTTTTATTTGGAGAAAGTGAGAGGAGTTGAAGGAGAAATTGTTCAACGTGAGAACAAGTTCAGCCAGACGGAGGAGAGTAGTGGTGGATGGGGATTGTTCGGGCCTCTGTTCGAGGAAGAAGCTAAGGGCCCTCAGACCATCCTGGTGGGGGATGGAGGTGTAGAGGGATTGGACGTCCATGGTGAAGAGGAAGCGGTTGGAGCCAGGGAACTGGAAATTGTTGATGTGACGTAAGGTGTCAGAGGAATCACGGATGTAGGTGGGAAGGGACTGGACAAGGGGAGAGAGAAGGGAGTCAAGATAACGAGAAATGAGTTCTGTGGGGCAGGAGCAAGCTGAGACGATCGGTCTACCAGGGCCGTTCTGTTTGTGGATTTTGGGTAGGAGATAGAAGCGGGCCGTCCGAGGTTGGGCGACTATCAGGTTGGAAGCTGTGGGAGGGAGATCCCCAGAGGAGATGAGGTCAGTGACAGTCCTGGAAACAATGGCTTGATGTTCAGTGGTGGGGTCATGGTCCAGGGAGAGGTAGGAGGAAGTGTCTGCGAGTTGACGCTCAGCCTCCGCGAGGTAGAGGTCAGTGCGCCAGACAACAACAGCACCACCCTTGTCAGCGGGTTTGATGACAATGTCAGGGTTGGACCTGAGAGAATGGAGTGCAGTAAGTTCAGAGAGAGACAGGTTAGAATGGGTGAGAGGAGCAGAGAAATTGAGACGACTAATGTCGCCCCACCAGCCTCCGCATTCAAAGGATCATCCTCCGCCATTTCCGCCAACTCCAGCATGATGCCACCACCAAACACATCTTCCCTTCACCCCCCTTATCGGCATTCCGTAGGGATCGCTCCCTCCGGGACACCCTGGTCCACTCCTCCATCACCCCCTACTCCTCAACCCCCTCCTATGGCACCACCCCATGCCCACGCAAAAGGTGTAACACCTGCCCCTTCACTTCCTCTCTCCTCACCGTCCAAGGGCCCAAACATTCCTTTCAAGTGAAGCAGCATTTCACTTGCATTTCCCCCAACTTAGTCTACTGCATTCGTTGCTCCCAATGTGGTCTCCTCTACATTGGAGAGACCAAACGTAAACTGGGCGACCGCTTTGCAGAACACCTGCGGTCTGTCCGCAAGAATGACCCAAACCTCCCTGTGGCTTGCCATTTTAACACTCCACCCTGCTCTCTTGCCCACATGTCTGTCCTTGGCTTACTGCATTGTTCCAGTGAAGCCCAACGCAAACTGGAGGAACAACACCTCATCTTCCGACTAGGCACCTTACAGCCTTCCGGTCTGAATATTGAATTCAATAACTTTAGGTCGTGAGCTCCCTCCCCCATCCCCACCCCCTTTCTGTTTCCCCCTTTTTTCCCCCTTTTTTTTTTTTCCCCTATAAATTTTATAGATTTTTCTTTTCCCACCTATTTCCATTATTTTTAAATATTTTAAAATCTTTTATGCTCCCCCCACCCCCACTAGAGCTGTACCTTGAGTGCCCTACCATCCATTCTTAATTAGCACATTCGTTTAGATAATATCACCAACTTTAACTTTAACACCTATGTGTTCTTTTGCACCATTGTTACTGACATCTTTTGATGATCTGCTTCTATCACTGCTTGTTTGTCTACACAAGCACCTCTGTCTCTCTCTCTCTCTCCTTCCCCCCCCCACACACACACCTTAAACCAGCTTATATTTCAACTCTTTCCTGGACTCGAAATCAAGTTCTGTCGAAGGGTCATGAGGACTCGAAACGTCAACTCTTTTCTTCTCCGCCGATGCTGCCAGACCTGCTGAGTTTTTCCAGGTAATTTTGTTTTTGTTTTGGATTTCCAGCATCCGCAGTTTTCTTTGTTTTAATCAAGTCCAGGTTGTGCGGCAAACTGTAAAGCGGTTAATATGCCGACAATTAAATCATCTAATTACTGTCTCCCGCTTCTAAACAGCGCCGAATCTCACATCTGCCTCTCACCTGCTTTTCCCACATCACCAGCACCATCCGCCGCAATCTCCCCTTTCAAACACCGCCCACCGCGCGCTCCCCTTTCAAACGCCGCCCGCCGCGCGCTCCCCTTTCAAACGTCGTCCGCCGCCCGCTCCCCTTTCAAACGCCGCCCGCCGCGCGCTCCCCTTTCAAACGCGCCCGCCGCGCGCTCCCCTTTCAAACGCCGCCCACCGCGCGCTCCCCTTTCAAACACCGCCCGCCGCGCGCTCCCCCTTCAAACGCCGCCCGCCGCAATCTCCCCTTTCAAACGCCGCCCACCGCCCGCTCCCTTTTCAAACGCCGCCCACCGTCTGCTCCCTTTTCAAACACCGCCCACCGCCCGCTCCCCTTTCAAACGCCGCCCGCCGCGCGCTCCCCTTTCAAACACCGCCCACCGCGCGCTCCCCTTTCAAACGCCGCCCACCGCGCGCTCCCCTTTCAAACGCCGCCCGCCGCCCGCTCCCCTTTCAAACGCCGCCCGCCGCCCGCTCCCCTTTCAAACGCCGCCCACCGCGCGCTCCCCTTTCAAACGTCGTCCGCCGCCCGCTCCCCTTTCAAACGTCGTCCGCCGCCCGCTCCCCTTTCAAACGCCGCCCACCGCGCGCTCCCCTTTCAAACGCCGCCCGCTCCCCTTTCAAACGCCACCTGCCGCGTGCTCCCCTTCCAAATGCCGTCCGCCGCACGCTCCCCTTTCAAACGCCGCCCGCCGCGCTCTCCCCTTTCAAACGCCGCCCGCCGCGCTCTCCCCTTTCAAACGCCGCCCGCCGCGCTCTCCCCTTTCAAATGCCGTCCGCCGCGCGCTCCCCTTTCAAACGCCGCCCGCCGCGCTCTCCCCTTTCAAACGACGTCCGCCGCGCGCTCCCCTTTCAAACGCCGCCCGCTCCTTTCAAATGCAGTCCGCCGCGCGCTCCCCTTTCAAACGCCGTCCGCTGCGCGCTCCTTTCAAATGCCGCCCTCCGCGCTCTCCCCTTTCAAACGCCGTCCGCCGCGCGCTCCTTTCAAATGCCGCCCTCCGCGCTCTCCCCTTTCAAATGCCGTCCGCCGCGCGCTCCCCTTTCAAACTCCGCCCGCCACGCGCTTCCATTTCAAACGCCACCCGCCACGCGCTCCCCTTTCAGGCCTGAATTTTCCTGTCGGCGATTTGGGGGCGGGGCCGGCTCGCTGACAGGGAAATGACGCGAGATGACGTCGGGAGGAACCCCGGACGTCATCCAGGGCCATTTAAATATTTAAGATAAAAGCAAAAAACTGCAGATGCTGGAAATCTAGAACAAAAACAAAAATACCTGGAAAAATTCAGCAGATCTGACAGCATCTGCGGAGAAGGATACAGTTAAAGTTTCGAGTCCATATGACACTTCATCAGAACGAAGAAATATAGAAATGAGGTGAAACATAGGACAGGATTTTCCCCTGGGCGATCTGGGGGCGGGGCCCGGTCGCCGAGGGGAAAATGACGCGAGATGATGTTGGGAGGAATCCCCGACATCACTCCGGTCCATTTAAATTTTTAGGAAGGCGGGGGCACAGCGAAACCAGCTGTTCGCCCGCCGACCTGTCAATGAGCATTTGAGTCTATTGTCAGGCTAGTTAAAATAATTAAAGACCTGCCCATCCAACCTTAAGGCTGGCGAGCAGGCCAGGAGCCCCAGCGGTCTTCAGATTATTGATGAAACTTCATCCACTGCCGGGATGAAGTTTCATGTCCGTATTGTAAAATATTAAAGTTTATGTGGTCTTTATTAACATGTTCCATCTGGTGTGACATTGTCACATGAGGGGGACGTGTTAATAATGTTTTAATTTTTGTACTTTTAAAGTTTTTCAGTCTGTCACTGATCTCCCTGAGACAGGACTTTGGCAGATGGGGAATCCTTCCGCATGCCCCTGCCCCACCCTGCTCAGGAAGTGCATAGCGCTTCCCGTTGGGGATGCCTCTGGGCAGGCCTTAATTGGCCTGCCCACTCAAAATAGCGGTGGGCCCCGTTTCGCTGGCGGGGGTCGGCTGCCCGCCTGCCACCGAGCCGGTAGGGCCCGCACGTCAGCCAAGGACAAGATCCTGCCCATAAGCTGGTAGAGGGAGGTGGGACAGGTAGAGTTCGATAGGGAGCCAGTGATAAGTGGAGGCCAGGAAGTGACTGCCAAAGATGTCATAGACAAAAAAACAAAGGGAGGTTGACGGTGGTGATACTATCTAAGGAATGTGCTAGTGGGAACATTAAGGATAGCAAGCAGGACAAGCTAGTGCCAGATGGCTCTAGTGGGGGTGGGGTGTGGGGGAAGGGATCAAAATAGGCTAAAAGATGCCCTCAAACACCGCACACCGCGAGCTCCCCTTTCAAACACCTTCTACCGCATGCTCCCCTTTCAAACACCGTGCACCGCGATCTCCCCTTTCAAACACCATCTGCCGCGTGCTCCCCTTTCAAACACTGCCAGCCGCGCGCTCCCCTTGCAAATGCCATCCTCCACGAGCTTCCCTTTCAAACGCCGTCCACCACAAGCTCCCTTTCAAATGCTGCCCGCCACGCACTCCCCTTGCAAATGCCATCTGCCACGAGCTCCCCTTTCAAACACCACACACCGCAAGCTCCCCTTTCAAATGCTGCCCGCCACACGCTCCCCTCGCAAATGCCGTCTGCGACGCGCTCCCCTTTCAAACGCCGTCCACCACCCGCTGCCCTTTCAAACACCGTGCACTGCGAGCTCCCCTTGCAAACGCCGTGCGCCGCGCTCTCCCCTTTCAAACGCCGTCCACCGCGCGCTCCCCTTTCAAATGCCGCCCACCGTGTGCTCCCCTTTCAAACACCGCACACCGCAAGCTCCCCTTTCAAACAACATCCACCACGTGACTATATCGGCTGGAATTTTACGGCACCTCTTGCCGGCGGAATTTTCCAGTCCTGGCCAAGTCAATGGCAGAATTTTATGCCTGGCGGGTGGCCTTCTCCTGTCATCCCTGGATATGACTGTGTCCCGCCTGACACCCATCTCCTCCACAAGGGCTGTGCCAATTAAAAGGCAACTTAAGGCCAGTGAAAATGCACTTGTTTGTGATTTTACATTGCCCATGCGATTTCACTCTAGTCGCACGGGCAAATCGGGCAGGCGGGCAGCCCACTTTTAATGAAATCTCATCCAAGGGCAGGATAAAATGGTCCATTGTCATTGTGAGCACTAAGGAGTTTATGGGATAGTTTGCTGCTGGTTGCTAATTTGAACTTGACAGCATCATCTCTGTTCTGAGCTTCATTCTTACCATTTCCAGGCTTCATATCAGGACTCACTGATGTCTCCAATGCCCCTGGAGAATTTTGACCATGTGGACCCTTCCAGATATCAGACAGTTTTCCGCTACCCTGGTAATAGGGATGTGCTCTCCGCTGGTGGTACCTCCTCTGAGGAGGAAGAGAGGGGCAGAAGGGAGAGGAGGCCAGATGTCCCTATGCAACTACCAAGGGAGTGACCTGTGGGAGGAGAGGCGCAGGCACAAGGGGCGCAGGACCAGCAGGAAGCCAAAGGCAGAAGGGGCTATAGAAGATGCCACTATCCTACTGCCAGGGTTTACAGGCAGCAATGCAGCTACGTCAATATGTCCGACATGCAATGTTGAAGGAGGACCTCCACTCCGGGGAGACTGTGACCTCCGTTTGTCAGATGATCGGGCCTGAGATCATCCCCGACTGTGTGAATGGACACCCCTTGCCAGTAGTTCTGAAGGTCAACTTCTATTCCTCTGGCTTTTTTCAAGGCTCAGTGGGGGATCTGTGTGGAGTCTCCCAATCAGCTGTCCACAGTTGCATCAAGCTGGTGACAGGAGCTCTGTTCAGGTGGATATTGACTTTCTTTCATTTCCATATGGACGAGGCCAGCCAGGCTGAGTAAGTCAGAGGCATTGCAGCGATTGCTGGGTTCACCCATGTCCAGGGTGCCATCGACTGCACACATGTGGCCATCAAGGTGCCAGCGGGTCAGCCGGGTACCTTTGTTAACAGGAAGGGAGTCCAATCCATGAACGTGCAGATAGTGTGTGACCACAAGATGCAGATTCTGCAATTCTGTGCAAGGTACCCTGGCGTCTCCCATGATGTGTACATCCTCAAACACTCACAGGTGCTGAGGCTGTTCAATGCTCCGGCCTGTCTGGATGGATGGCTGCTGGCTATCCCTTGAAAAGGTGACTCATGACGCCTCTACGCCACCCAAGAACAGAGGCAGAGCAGCCTTACAACAAAGGCGGTATTAGAGGGAACCATAGGTCTCCTCAAGATGCGTCCGATACCCGGACCGTTCAGAGGGTGCACTGCAATACCCCCCAGAGCAGTTGCACTGATAATGGCTGCATGCTGCACTCTCCACAATCTGGCACTGTTAAGGGGGACCCAATGGAGGAAGAGGATCTTGATGCTGCTCCACAGGCCACAGGTGACGAATCTAGTAGTGAGTTTGGAAAAGAGCACGGTAAGGAGAATGCTGAGAACGTGGAGGCCGACCTCAGTAACCTCCAGGGAGGCAGGGATGCCTTGATCCAATGCTCCTACAGCTAGGCTGCCAAATAAGAGCTACCACCTCATGCCAGGGCTGCCGCCACCACTCTGGATCACAGAAATGACCCTTTCCTTTGTCCCGAAGTTACACTCAGTGCCTGTGCAATAAAGATTCGAGCCACCCACATCCAGCATTACATACTGGCATACCCTGCGCCTACAAAACAACTGAAACATACTCAGGCCAATAACACAAAGGCAAATGTAATTTAATGCTCAAACTCAGCTTATTGACCTCAAGCGAGTGCGAAGTGCCCTCACCAATGTGTACCGAGATACTAGCCACTGAACTAATGCCCACCGAGGTGCTGGTATCTTCACTGGTGCCTGGTTCAGAGAGTAGGTGTGATGCAGGTGCTTCTGGAGCACAGAGGTCCTCCGGTGTCAGGGGTAGATCCTGGAGGTCTTGTGCTTGGCTGCTTGGAGGCAGATCTAAGGGAGAAGAAGGTCATGTCATTAGTTTAAGTCATCACACTGTCACTGTGCATGCCAGGCACCCTGGTGACACAAGGAAGATCTGCACCATGGAGCCATCATCTTTCAATGATCAATGAGGACTCCAGTCTGGAGGCTCCCATCAATAATGAGACTACTCAAAATTGCTTGCAGCATCCGAAATTCTCACCTCTGTGCACTGCATTTTTACCTTCGTCTGACACTCCAGCCTCTCCATGGCTGGTTGACTGAAGTGCATGGCGCTTTTTGAGCTCCAAGACCTCCTGCTCATTTCGGGAGAGGATGAGAAAGTGTGGTGTCCTCTGCCAGTCTGCGACCTCTCAATATCGTTATGGGTGTCTTCCCCTGAAAGGACAAAGAAGCATTGATTAGTCCACTCTCTACCTGCAGTGCCATTGCAGCCTGACCACCCCGCCTGACAAACACCTTGCAGGGCAGATCCGAGTCGTGGCCCTCGAGCCACAGGGCAATCAGGCCAAGCAGCCAGGGCTCACCCCCTTGGCCAGCTCCGGCATCATTGATAGTGAGCACTCAGACTCTAACACCCCCTAGGGTCCACAGGGGTTGAGGGGGGGTGGGGGGGGGTGGTAGATGGCCAGCCCAAAACAATTCAACACACTGACCCAACATGATCTCACCCTTCCTGAGTGCAGCAGGTCATTGAAACACTTCTGGTATTACACCCAGGTGTGCCACACCACGTTGTGGCCGCTTACCTGGGCTACCACCTCCTCCCATGCCTCTTTGTGAGGTGGGTAGCCTCCTCCTCAATTTCTGGGCACAATGGTGTCTCTTCTGGTAGCCACCCCCTCCAGGATGGAGGTGAGGCACTCGTCGGAACAACGTGCCCAGCCAACCTCGCCACACATCTGACGTCTACATCTTCATTTGCAGCCATGTTGTTGCAGCAACTCTGACATGGCAGCTTCCCTGGGGCTGCCTGCCCCGTTTTTGAACCAGCCGCTGGGTTGCCATTGGACCCGGCAGCCAACAGGCCCCCGCCCCTTCTTGGACATTCTGCAGCTACTGTTCACGCTGGATGGGCCTTAATTGGCTCACCAGTGTGAAATCACAGTCACGGCCTGATCACAGGCAGCGGTTGTCTTCCCAACTGCTCCTGCTCGCTTCTGCTGAGCCCGCCTGATGAGGTCAAAATTCTGCCCTGTGAGTCAAAACCCATTCTTCACATACCAATTTTGGAGGCAAAAATTTAATTCTCGAATCTGCTTAGCCAATTGGCATGAGGCTCAGGTTACAGTCCAGCAGCTTTTATCTTTGAGTTTCTGCATTTTAATTTGGACACCAAATCCTTAAATTCTTTCAGAAGAATATTTCAAGTTCTACCTATGTTTGATTCCTACATGAACCATGACAAGTGGTTCCTTACTCTTCCACTCCAAGTTCACCTCCAGCTATAAGCAGACCTCTCTACCCAGACACAGGGCAAGCAACACAACTTTCAGATGTCCTTGTTGCAGTTGCAGAGAACAGTGTCTATCCCCCTGATGATACTGTCCCCTATCACTACCACATTCCATTTCACTCCCCCATCTTTTACGTCTTCCTGTACCATAGTGATGTGATCAGTTTGCACATTCAACATACAGTTCTTGTTCTCATCCACACAGATAGCAAGTACCTTTTACCTAACTTGAGTATTGAGGAAAAAAGACATGTTGTTGAAGCTTTTGTCTTGCACTCATCAGAACAATTTGCAAGAATACCAAATGTACAGGGAAAAACAATTTATACTTAATGAGAATAGAGATAGCTGATTTATTGGCAAATGGACTCCAATTTGTGGAAGCCATAGAGAATGCACCAGTTAACTGATGACTAACAGTTAACTGCCAAGCTTTGTTTAAATTCAAACCAGTCAGGTTGACTCTGGTCAAGGCATTGCCCCTGGGAATGAACCAGAGAATGGCTGTTAACTGTTTTATTCAGTTTAAACAGGTGCAATGTTTGTACATGTTCTTTGTGCCTGCAAAGAACAAGATATTGTGTATCAATATACATAGCTTCTAACACACGTAAGTGCACTACACTGCAAGCTTGACTGGTAATCTTGAATTGGTTGTTGGCATAATTCTTAGCAGACTCACAATTGTTTAGCACACTCACAATTGTTGTCTAATCGTGGGATCACTTCTAATGTTGGACACTGAATTTTGAGTTTTGCAAGCATAGCCTGGTTGAGTACAGCTGGTACCTTGCCTGTTGCAAACAGCTGAAGGAACATGATGTTTGATACGATTCCCCAGCCTTTAGGCATACAGCCTACATTACTAGCATCAGACCAGCACTGAAATTCATATAGAAAAATAGGGCAGGATTGTACCGTCGGCGAGCGGGTGTGGGTCTCGCTTGCCGATGTGTAAAATGACGCAGGATGATGTAGGGCAGAACTCCCGAAGTCACCCCGCCCCATTTAAATTTTCAGGAAGGCAAGGGCACAGCAAAATCAGCTGTGCGCCCACCAACCTATCAATGGCCAATTGAGGCCATTGACAGGATCAATTAAGCAATTAAAGGACCTGCCCGTCCAGCCTTAAGGTTGGCAGGCAGGCCAGGAGTCCCAGCGGCAAATAGAAAAAACATGAAACCTCAGCCACCAGCAGGATGAGGTTTCATGTAGGGTTTTAAAAATTTTAATAAAGTTGCTATGGAAATTATGAACATGTCCCAATTTATGTGACATTGTCACATGAGGGGACATGTAACGGAATTTTTTTTTCTCTATTTTTAGTATTATTCGAAGTAGAACCAATCTCCCTGAGGCAGCACTTAGCCTCAGGGAGATGAATGCGCTCTTTCATGTGCATGCGCGAAAGAGCGCACTCTTGATTTTAGAGATTCATCCCCGCCGGCACAGGGAGCGCACAGCGCTTCCCTGCGGACGTCACCCTGGGCGGGCCTAAATTGGCCCACCCATGCAAAATGGCAGCGCGACCTGCGATTGGGTCAGCTCCAACCGCCCGAAGAACAGAAAATTCAGCCCATAGAAAATAGGAGCAGGAGTTGGTCATTCGGCCTTTCAATATGATCATGGCTAATCCTCTATCTCAACGCCATACTCCCAATCTCTCTCCCCATACCCCTTGATTCTTTTAGAGTTTTGAAATTGACCTATTTCCTTCTTAAATATATTCAGTGACTTGGCCTCCACAGCCTTCTGTGGTGGAGAATTCCACTGGTTCACCAGCCTCCAAGTGAAGAAATTTCTCCTCATTTCAGAGCTAAATGGCCTAATCTGTATCCTGAAATTGTGACACAGCAGATGATATGTGCCAGATTGACGAAATCTACGAGGGAAACTTGATCACGCTATCACAATGGTTTTGCAATTTGTATTTGTTTCGAGGTGTGGCACAGAATGCAGAAGTAATAAATCCACCAACACTTTTAGAGATTTAAAAAAAATAAATTAAAATATTTATTCACAAAAGAAACGACTTCAAGCACATACATAAGACTACAAATTACTACTATAATAACTCTTAAAATTCTTAATTAACCTAACTCCCTGTTACACCCCCATTTAAGGCAACAGTCCAAAAATAGATTTTAGACTTTAAACAGATCCAAATTAACATAACATCCTGGACAATGGCATTCCAAATGACTTTTCTCCACCTTCAGTTTTGATAGACAGCAGACTTATGCAGAAATATTGGAGGCTTCATTAAGGCTATGTCGCAGACTTCTGTTAGATTTCACAGTGCCTTTTCTTCACACATAGCCCTTCACTCTCCTTTATATATGTTTCTTTCTTTTTAACATAAAAGTCCTATTGTCCCATATGTCTGTGAAACTGTATCTCCCTCATATTATAAAAGCTTTCATGGTGCCAATATTGCCAGTAACCTTTGGGAAAAATCAACACATTCCTTAGACTTGCTTATCTGGCTAGTTGTGAGCAGACTAAAATCCTTTTGAAATCCAAATCTCCCTTCATCTATCTAAAAATGCAAATTCCCTTCACACCTTACATGCTAAGCCAGCATCCATCTTTACTCAACAGCATATCAAGCACCTAACTTCTTTTGATGAGTTAAACTTGCAGCCTACTTGACTCTAAATGTAATTAAATCACACACAGATGGACCCAACTGCTTATCCCCATAAACCTACTTTGCAATAAACCAGAAAAATATTATGAAAATTATTGTATTCTCATGACAGACTCCTTGTTCTAGAGCCCCCAGCCAGGGGAAAAATAATCCCTGCATCCAGTTGTTTCAGCCCTGTCAGAATTTTGTCCATTTTGATCAGATCCCCTCTCATTCTACTAAACTCCAGTGAATGCAGGCCGAATGAACTCAATCTCCCGTCATACGACAATCCTGCCATCCCAGGAATTAGTCTGCTGAAACTTCCCTGCACTCCACAATGGCAGGTATATCCTTTCTTAGGTAAAGGGAACAAATCTGTGCGCAATACTCCAGGTGTAGTCTGACCAAGGCCCTGTACAGCTGCAGGAAGACATCCTTGCTCCTGTATTCCAATCCTCTGGCAATGAAAACCAACATACCATGTGCCTTCCTAACTGCTTGCTGTACTTGCATGCTTGCCTTCAGTGGCTGGTGTACTAGGACCCCCAGTCCCTTTGTACATCTACATTTCCCTATCTATCACTATTTAAATAATACATTGCCATTCTGTTTTTCCTATCAAAATGGATAGCTTCACACTTATCCATGTTATATTACATCTGCCATGTATTTGCCCATGACTCAAATAGTCAAAATTGTCTTGAAGCCTCTTAACATCCTCCTCACCACTAACATTCCCACTTAGTTTTGTGTCACCAACAAACTTGGAATTATTACATTCGATTCCTTTATCCAAATTATGGGCCAAGATTTTATGGCCCCTCCTGCCTGGCAGGATATTACAGTCCTGCCAAACTGAATGGAGATTTTAATGGCTTGCTGCATCAGCAGTGGTGAGACATGCTGGGGCAGGGCCATCAAATCCTGCCCATTGATATATATGGTGAACACTTGGGGCCCAGCACTGATCCCTGCAGCACCCCACGAGCCACTGCCTGCAACTTTGAAAAAAGCCCATTTATGCCTACGGTTAGGAACTAGAGATAGTTTAAGTAAGTTATATTTGTGTTTGCGGGTGTTAAGGAATAAGGTATATCCTTGAGTTTTAAGTTTAATTTATATTTTTGTATTGGTGTGTTAAGAAAGGGGAACTTGAGTTTTGGTTTCACTTTAAGAGCCGCCTGCATTTTAATGAGGTTTTACAATTCTTAAAGGAGAGTTAAAACAAACACAAGATAGAAAACTATACTGTTGCCTAGCAACAGGAGGCCCACACACGGACAGGAAAAAACAGAACACCAGTTTTTTTTAGTTCAGTTGAAGCCAGGGGACAGGAGAAGCTGGACACAGTAGAGGGAACTGCAAAGAGTGCAGTTTTCCCATAAGAACATAAGAAAGTCCCAGAAGCCAGGGACATCTCCACTGGAGGCCGCTCCTCTGAGGAGGAAGGGAGGGATAGAATAAGGAGTCCAGGAGTGGACAATCAGCCTCCAGGGGAGCCACCTTTGGGAGGTCAGGCGCAGGCACAAGGGGCGCAGGGCCAAGAGATAGTCCAAGGTGGAAGGGGCCGCAGAAGACACCACTATCCTGCTGCCAGAATATACAGGCGGCGAAGCAGCTAACTCAGTATGACTGAGTGTCAAAGGAGGCTCCATCTGTCAAGGGAAACAGTTAACTATATTTGTCTGATGATTGGACATAAGATCTCCCCTAACTGTGAGGGTGGACACCCCATGCCAGCAGCTCTGAAGTCACAGTTTCCCTCCACTTCTATACCTCTGGCTCCTTCCAGGGCTCGGTGGATAATCTTTGCGGTGTGTCCCAATCAGCTGTCCACACTTGTGTCAAGCAGCTTACAGACGCGCTGTTCAGATGGGTATTGACCTTCATCCACTTCCGCTGCGACCAGGCAAGTCAGAGCCAGAGGCTTCGTGGACATTGCTGGCTTCCCCCACGTCCAGGGTGCTATAGTCTGCACACATGTGGCCATCAAGGCACCAGCAGGTGAGCCCTTTGTCAACAGGAAGAGCTTCCAAGCTATGAACGTGCAGATAGTGTTTGATCACAGGATGCAGATTCTGCAAGTTTGTGCAAGGTACCCAGGCAGCTCCCACAATGCCTACATCCTCAGAGGCTCACAGGTGCCAACGCTCTTCAGTGCTCAGGCTCGGCTAGGTGGTTGGCTGCTGGGTGATAAGGGGTATCCCCTCAGAAGGTGGCTCATGATGCCTCTCTGCCATCCAAGAACAGAAGCTAAGGTGCGCCACAATAGAAGCCACAGCACCACAAGGGTTGTGGTGGAGAGAGCCATGGGCCTTCTCAAGATACGCTTCTGTTGCCTCGACCGCTCAGGGGGCGTACTCCAGTCTCCCCCAGATCGTGTCTCTCTGATCGTGGTAGTCTGCTGCGCTCTGCACAATCTTGCGCTGGAAAGGGGGAATGCAGTTGACGATGAAGACCTTGACACAGTGGATGAGGCTGCACATGATAGAACCAGCAGTGTCTCACAGGATGAGGAAGCACAGGGCGATGATGAGGGGCAGCATGCCAACCCGCTACTACACCAAGGAGGCAGGGACACCCAGGACAATTTAATCCAACAAACTTTCAGCTAGCTCCACACGTATGGATCAACAGGACCAGTATTGCCTGGTGCTTCTACATGTGGCATTTTGGTACTACATCTTCCACCTCTTCAGCTGCAACTAAGGGCTTAGTACAGAAGCATCAATGTCCACTCAAACAATCACGATATGTCTGTGAAACATACAAATGAAGCACAAAGGAAATACCCTCAGCCATGGTCAGAAAAGTCCAAAATAAAACACAAACATCGCTCAGACGTACATAATTATATTTTCCCTAATCTAGGGTCAAAACAAAATCACCAGTGACAAACCCGTGGAGTGCCGAATGTGCCTTATGCTTACGTTTGCGGGTGCTACGTCTAGGTGCCACCCCATCTCTCGGAATTTCTCGTGAGACAGCCTGCTGACTCTGCTGTCCTGTTGGCCTCGATGATCTTGGCAGGCATCCTTTGGCCTGTGATGGCCCCGCCTGGGAGGGAGTGGCCAATTCCAGAACTGTCACCTCCCCAGTTGTCACAGCCTCAACAGAAGCAATGGTCACTGGCAGAGGGGCGGAGGAGCTGTTGCCCTCCTCCGGAGATCCCTGAGAGGAAATCACAGCGATGACAGGCAGCTGCTGCGCCAATGTAAGGTCACATTGGACATCCCTGATCACCGCAGTTGGATGGGTACCGAGCGGCGACCCTTGGTGCCCAGAACATCTCCCACACTGCAAATGACCATCTGTGGCCATTTCCACTGTGAGGGCTTGCAGGTCAGAGTGTAACCCAGTCAGAAAATTCTCAATCCGATTGAAGCCCCTCGTCATGAAAGTCGCCAATCTCTCAATGGAGAAAGCGTGAAACTCTGTCCTGAGGGTCATGCCTTCACTTACACTCTGCCTGTACTCCTCCATCACAGAGACCAACTGAAGCACACCCTCATGCAACCCTGCCAGATGCTCCGATGCACCCTGCCGCTTCTCCTGCAGCTGCTACATGTCTGACATCTCCAGAGGCACATCATCACTGCCAGACTCAGCATGTGTCTGGTCCCCTGCAGTCCTCTGGCTGCAGCGCCATTGGCACTCTCTGTCCGTGCCATCTCCTCCAGTGATTGTGAAGTGCCCTCTCCACTGTGCCCTGGAACACGAGCCAATGTTATATTCCCCACCAAAGTGGTTGCCGCTGCGCTGGTGCCTGGCTCGCTGAAAGGATGTGATGCAAGTTGCAAGTCTTGGCCCTCAGGTGTGGAGGGGGGTGCTCTGGACTTGTTGGTGGCAGCCATGCGGTGGTAATGCTGAAATTAACAACAAGGACAGTGCATCAGTTAGCATTCAGTCAGTAACACCTTTCATCCCTTTCCCCCCGAAGCCTTTAAGAACCTAAGGCGATGAACATTGGTGGGATGGTAAATAGTCAAGAGGAGGCCCAAATATGACACACACATACAGACAGGCTGGTTTAGATGGCTTAAGAAATGCCACATGGAATGTTATGTGGATAAGTGTTCGGTTAAGCACTTGGGGAAGACAAGCAAGGTACGGCAATACTTGAGTAATAGTAGGACCATGGGAAGTCACAATGATTACAGGGACCTTGCTGGACAGACCTGTTAAGGTAGCAGAACAGGAACATAAGGCGTTTAACAAGGTTGAAGCCAGACTTGCCTTTATTAGCCGAAGAATAGAATGTAGGAGAAGGGAGGTCATGTTGCAAGTGCAGAAAACGTTGTTGAGGCCACATCTACACTTCTGCGTTCAGTTGTAACCTGCGCTTCATGAGAAGGATAGCATTGGAGTGGGGAGAGTGCATCCTGACCTGGATGTATGCTGGCCTGGAGAGTTATGAGAAAACATTGCATACACTTGCGAGATTTGCCGTGGAGCACAGGAGATTGACAGGTCACATTATTGACCTTCATACCGTTATGAGGGGAATAGAATGGATGGACAGAAGGCAACATTTCCCCGTGGCGCAGGGATTACTAACGTGGTGGCATTTATTTAAGTTGAGTGCCGTGAGGTTGACAGGTGAGGTGCTGAGGACCTTCTGGACAGAGTAATGTGGGGCGCACTGGCTGAAAGGGTGGTGGACATGCAAACCCTCCTAAGGTGCAATAAGTCTTTGGATGTGCAGCAGCGATGCCATGGCATGTTAGGCCATGGGGATAGTGGTCAGAAATGGCATAATGCGATTTTGGAAGGTGCTAGAGACGCACATCCTCAAGGGGCCGAGGAACCTTTGTGTATGACCCACATATCTGACTGTATCAGTCTGTGAATGAGCAGTGTTGCTGCATTAACAATTGTAGCAATTATCAGTGCTTTGGATGGTAGGGAGACAGAGTGAATGGCACTGTGGATCTCAAATACCTGGCCACTTCACCCCAGCCTCGCCGACACCTGCTGACCTGGCCACCTGCCTCCTCCCCAGCTCCTCATACGTGGTAAGGTGATGCAGCACAGCGTGCCCACCACCAGTCCGCTGATGCTCCCGCATATTGCTCTCAGTTTTTGTCTGCAGAACATAGAAGAGCATTTATTGGGGCTGATCGCCCATGTACTCTGCACGTGCACACCGCACTCCAACCACAGTGGCCCATCTGAGGCCTCTAGCGGCTCCTGTCCACACTACTGGTGATCAGTCCCCAGAAGATAGTACGGCTTCTTCCAAACCCCTCTCCCAATGGCCACCTTGGACACATTCGGCTCCATCACTTTGAATAACACACGGGTCTTTGCACCCATGGCAAGGAGGCACAACTAGGTGCGGCGCCAAGGCCAGCAGATGGCTCTTGGCTATGACTTCTTGAGGTTCCCCTTCCACCATCTCATCACCATCAATATGACATGTATTGGAGTTCTGACTATGTGTCTAGCTGCCTCCCCTGCAGGTTGCCCCCAGACTACTTAAATGTGACAAACACTAACATATGCTGCAGGGAGAACCCATCTTCTCCTCAAGCGGTAAGGTTGATGTAAACATGGTCACTGTCTGTTTGCCCACCCAGTGTGGGCAAAATGCCCAGTGCTGTAACGACAATGAGACATGGTGGTGGGGGGGGGGGGGGGGGGGGGGGGGGGCGGGTGGATGCTGGGTGCAGTTGGGGGCCTCAAAGGCTAAGGCTTAAGGCTACCTGTTGGGTAAAATGGCCAAGGCTGATATGGTACTCACCCTTCCAGAGCACAGCAAATCATTGAAGCGCTTGCAGCACTGCGTTCTAGTGCGCCCCACAGCATCATGAGAGCTAACAGCCTCCGCCACCTCCTGCCACGCCTTCCTGGTTATGGGGGTGGGGGGGGCCACCCCTCCCCCTCCCCCTTCCCCCTCCCCCTCCCATCCACCCATCCTCCCATCCTCCAGAAACAAGACGGTTGGACACCTCTACGAGGAGGACAGCAAAGCAGGCATCTGAGAACCGCAGGGCACAGTAGCACCCCTGCTGGCCTACCCTGCAGCCTGCCCCCCTCCTCCTCCTCTGCCCTCACCTCTTGTGCTGCCCGGTAGCTGGCCATGGTCAAGAACCTAAAGGAGGCTGCCTGGCTGTTCTTTATACAGACCGCAGGTTCCCCATTGGAACCAGCGGTCTGAACATGCTCGCCACCAATATAATTTTCCCAATGAACATGGGAGTTGAAACCCCGCTGGGTGGTCCTTAATTGGCTTGCCTACGCAAAATGGCGGCGCGGCCCATTTCAGCGGTGGCAATCAGCTGCCTCCCTGCCACCAAGTCGGTCGGGTCTGCCCATACGTCAAGCGCAAAGTTCAGCCCAAAGTGCATGGAATGCATGTGGCAATCCAGGGAAGTGGAACATCTGAAGGTGTGTTTGAAACACTGGAGGTGGACCATTGTGGAAGGCATCCGAGAGGAAGCGTCATTTCGGTGAAAATTCCAAAGCAGTTTCTTCAAGTGTGGAGATTGGAAACCCTCATGTCATTGACACAGCAGAGGGAACTGCAGAGAGAGCAAATTTCCTGTAAGAACAAGAGAAGGTCCCAGAAACCAGTGAGCAGCTCCTAAAGGAACAAAAGAAAGTCCCAAGAAGACATTCTAGTTAAAGGAAGAACCGAGGTCTGGTAAAGGCTCTGATAATTAAATTTAAGAGTAAGCAGCAGAGCAAGACTCCAACGTTAAAGGGAGAAAGCGGCAGGATACAGACCTAAAGCAAAATAAGCATGTGAGAGGCCAGAATATCTGAGGAGGCAGCTAAAGGTCGGTGACTCCTTACTGTGGACATGTAAAGCAATATTGTTCTATTGGCATTGCTGTGTCTGAGGGAGAGAGCATGTAAGTCAAAGCTTGAATACATGTGAGGATCCAGGTAAAGAAACATCAGAAGGAGTGTTCAAAACTCTGGAGGTGCACCATTGCAGAAAGCATCCGAGAAGAACTGTTGTTTGGGTGAAGATTCCAAAGTGGGTTCTTCGAGAGTGGAGATGGAAAATATCATTTGAAAGACGGAGTTCAGTGGGACCAGTTGACCCATTGAATTCCATCTTTCACACAATGGTTTCCAATCTCCACTCTCGAAGAACCTACTTTGGGATCTTCTCCTGTGACAAGCATCTGAGGGGAGTTGATGAGAGATCCATAGCATCTGTTTGGGGTGGCATCTGTCACTTAGTTTCAGAATGTGGTGTGCCTGACCACAGGTCACCTATTGGTTTACCTGGACTGTGTACTTACTGGAAACATGAGAGTATAAGGTAGCTTCTGTAACTTGTGTTATCCTTACGAGTCTGTATATATCTGAAAAGTTATATTTGTGGGTGAAGGAGTATTGTAATATAGTTTCTTGTTTAATAAATGTTTTATTGTTTTGTTAAAAGTTCATCAGCTGACTCCTGTGACTCTGTTCAGTAGCCGAACTCCATGTTTCTAAAAAAAAATAAAATTTAGGACCTATCAAGCTGGGTTCCACCCTGGGATCTGGCTTTTCCAGTCATAACAGCAGCTGAGATCATAACACTACTGTTTCTTGTCTGTTAACCAATTCTTGATCCATGCCAATATATTACCCCGAATCCTATGTGCTTTAATTTTGCACTCTAACCCCTTAATACAGACTATGAAAAGCTTTCTGAAAATCCAAATACACCACATCCGCTGGCTCTCCTTTATCTATTCTGCTAGTTTCATCTACAAAATACTCCGGTTTGTCAAACATGATGTCCCTTTCATAAATCCATGTTGACTTTGTCTAATCCTATTGATATTTTCTAAGTGCCCTGTTATTTCATTCTTTATAATAGGTTCTAGCATTTCCTTGCCTTTCTGGGAAGTTATCTGTGTCTTCCCCTGTGAAGACAGAACTAAAGTCGTTGTTTAATTGCTCTGCCAGTCCCTTGTTCCCAAATATAAATTCTCCCATTTTGGACTGTGAGGGACCTACATTTGTCTTCATTAATCTTTTCCTTTTTACATACTTATAGAAGCTTTTACAGTCCACTTTTATGTTCCTTGCGAGTTTACTCTTGTACTCTATTTTCCTCTCTTGATCAATCTTTTCATCCTCCTTTGCTGAATTTTAAATTGCTCCCAATCCTCAGGCTTGTACTTTTTCTAGCAACTTTATATGACTCTTTTTTGGATCTAATACTGACATTAATTTCTTTTGTTAGCCATGGTTGGGCCACTTTTCCTGTTGCATTTTTGTACCAGAATGGAATGTATAACTGTTGCAGTGCATGCACTTCTTCCTCAAATATTAGCCATTGCCTATCCACCATCATGCTTTTGATGAATTTCCCTAATCTATCTTAGCCAACTCATCTCTCATACTTTAGAATTTCTTTTGTTTAGATTTAGGACCCTAGTTTCAGATTGGGCTACTTCACTTTCCATCCTCATGAAGAAATCTATCATGTTATGGTCACTGTTCCCTAAAGGACCCCGCACAACAGGATTATTAATTAACCCCTTCTCATTTCTCAATACCTAATTAGGATAGACTGTTCCCTAGTTGGTTCCTTGACATACTGGTCTAAAAAACCATCTTGTACACAATCCAGGAATGCATCCACCACAGTATTATTGCTAATTTGGTTTGCCCAGTCTATATGTAAATTAAAGACACCAATGATAACTGTAGCACCTTTGTTATATGCATCTCTAATTTCCTGTTATCCTCTACCTTACCACTACTGTTTGGAGGCCCACAGACAACTCCCATTAATGTTTTCTTCCCCTTGTTGCCTCTTAGTTCTACCCAGACTGATTCTACATTTGGATTTTCTGAGCCAATATCCTTTCTTTCTGCTGCACTGATTTCATCTTGAACTACCAAAACTACCCCACCTCCTTTACCTTTTCACCTATCCTTCATAAATATTGAGTACCCTTGGATATTCAGTCCCCAGCCTTGGCCACCCTGCAGCCGTGTCGCCATCATATCCTACCTGTTTACATCTATTTGCACTGTTAATTCACTTACCTTAATGCAAATGCTCCATGCATTCACATACAATGCCTTTAGACTTGTCTTTTTAACATATTTTACCCATTGTTTGTACTATAGCCCTATTTGCTGTATATAGCCCTTGTTTCCTTTGCCTTCCACTTTTGCTTACTACTTTTCTGTCTTTCACTTCTAGCCTTGTTTTCCCTCTCTTGTGACTCCCCACTCAGGTTCCCACCCCCCTGCCACTCTAGTTTAGCCCTTCCTTACTGTACTAACAAATATCCCTGTGAGGATATCGGTCCCAGTCCTGCTGGGGTGCAACTTTCCAGCTTGTACAGGCCCAATCTTCCCCAGAATCAGTCCCAATGCCTCAAGAATCTAAATACCCTCTTCCTACACCATATCTCCAGCTGCACGTTCATCTGGCCTATTCTCCTAATCCTGAGATTATTACCTTTGAGGTCTTAGTTTTTAATTTATTTCCTAGCTCCTTGTATTCTGCTTTTAGGGCATCATCCCTCTTTTTACCTATGCTTTTGGTATAAATATGTAACTCAACCTCTGGCTGTTCACCCTCCTCTTTCGGAATGTCCTACAGCAACGACATCCTTGACCCTGGCCCCAGGAAGGCAACATACCATCTGCAGCCACAGAAATGTCTGCCTGTTCCCCTTACAATAGAATCCCCTATCACTATTGCTTTCCCATAATTTTTCTGCCCCCTCCCCCAACCCCTGTTGCAGCTGAGCCACTTGTGGTGCCACAGACTTGGCTCTCACTGCATTCCCCTGAGGAACCAGCAGTATCCAAAATGGAAAATCTGTTAGAAACAGAAATGGACTCAGGGGACCCCTGCACTACATGCCTAGTGATTTTACTCTATCTGGTGGTCACCCATTCCCTTTCTGCCTGTGCACCCTTTACCTGTGGTGTGACCACCTCACTGTGTATGCCATCCATGAAGATCTCAGCCAGTGACTGCAGCCACAGTTCCAGCTCCAAAACACAGATTTCAAGTCGCTGGAGACAATTCCTGTACATGTGGTCGTCCTGGACACTGGAAGTATCTCTGACTTCCCACATCGCACAGGAGGAGCGTTCCACGTAGCTGAGCTGCTCTGCCATGACTTACCTTTAAATTACTCCCATTACTTATACTTCTATTTTAAGGACTATTAAAGACAATAGAAATACTCAATAGTTCCTTCTTACCAAGGCTATCATTCTTCTTGCGCTGGGTCCTGATCCTGCTCTGGCCTTGGACCTGCTTCCCCTCGCTCTTTAAGGACAGGGGCGAGCACCATTCATGTTGCTGCTGCATAGGAGCAAAGTGAAGCAGCTAACTTCACCTGTTCTAACATTTTTTTCAGATACCTTACCCTCACAGGGTAATCTGAGGTAGACTGGGCGCAATATGCAGTGAGCAACTATTTGATCGGAGTAGCATTTGGCGAAATCATCCCATAATTGCACTAAGTGTGGTTGTGGGCGTCAAAAATTACGTTTTACCTGCTGGCTTCAGTGTCGGGTTTTCACACTGTATCAGCCACTTCCTGCCTCATTAAGTATGCAACCACAGGAAATACGCTGTCTCGTTGGCAGTTGGCTCCTGAGTCGCTCGCCATGCCATTATCTCACTGTTTCTGCACTCTGGGTGCCATATCTAAGCTGCAGCCGCCCACACAGTTCTCAATGCTTGCAGTCCAGTGAAGACATGGTCCTGAAAGCCAAAAAGAGTCCAGTGACTCGTCACAGGAATGCCTTTTGGGGGCCGTGATGCCCTCCACCCCCGCTCTGGCCGCAGGAAGTCCAACAGTCTCACCACTCCATCTTGGGAGCCGGTGGCAGTGGTGGTCAGTGCCAATTCTGCACACAAGAGGTTGGCCATCCAGTGCAGAAAGAGGATGAATGACCTCATCTGTGCCACCAAGGTAAGTCAACCATCTCATCACTCTAAACTCGCACACCCACAATGCCCATCACACTTTCACAAGCATCTCATTCACTCATTTAAGGGACATCACCACTCACTCTCTCACATGTACCTTCACATGTCCATCTGGCCTCATCTCCTCTGGAGACTGCATCCACAGCCCTTGCCATCTTGAGGCCACTTGCACTGATCAACATGTGCACCCCCCTGCCCCACACACCCTCAGGCTCCCTGCTTCCCCAGTACAGCTATCACCCTGCAGCCTCTTCCCTTGCCTGACCACTTCTCCCCTTTCCCCAAGTAAGCCCTATCTTTGCAGCCGTTGAATAGACAGCTTGGCCTTACGGCTGGCCTGGTAGGTAGATACCTGCCTGTGAACCTCCCTAAAAGTGATGCAGTGCTGCCTGCAAAGCCTGGTGCTGATGACCACGTGTGCTGACTGAAGCAAGGTAGGCAAACTAACCTCAAAACCTTGAGCGAAGTGCAGCCCGCCAGGTGCACGTTGCTTATGTACAGTTGTGAAACACGTCAGCGTCAAGCTCGCTACCATGCCTGGATGGTCCAACGTCGGGGGATGATTCAGGTGAGCTGGGCTTATAATGAGATGCTAAGGTATTAAAATTATGTTCCCAATGTGCAGTGGCGGGAAATGCGGCCCACCGTTGACAGGTAGAGTAGATGATCACAAACTGGTTCTATGACAATGTGAAACTGATTTTTGTGTTCTCCCGTCTGCTATGACGCTTGCCACAAATGGGAGTGGACAATTCAACCCATTGTCTCGCAGGATGGCTTTGATGCGCCCTTTTTTCAGCATCAAGCTTGGGATGGCAAGTAAATGTTTCAGGCCCTGTTTACGAGGTCGCCAAAAGGCCAATCTTATAGCATGTGGAACCTTAGAAACCCGAATGCATATATTGACCAGCGAAGGTAGCCTTGCAGTAGACGGTAGTAGAGAATCACCTCTACGTCAAGTAAAGGGAACTCATTTGGTTGTGCCATTTCAAAGGTGAATTTGAGCACAGGATTGAACTCATGAAGGTAAATTTAGAAATTCCTACATGCAGCTGCAGATTCAAATATTGCACATGTATCATCTACATATTTGAAATGTGCAAGGGGTAAGAGATTGGTTGTCATTCCATTGAAGATGTGTTTCTCATGGGACCCAACAAAGATATTTGCAAAAGCTGGGCCTAGAGGGAACCCATGGCGGCACCATCAATTTGGGCATACTGGTGTCATTAAAACTGAACTCACATAAACGAGTTGCTGAGTTCATAAGTTCAATGAATACCGATTCACACAAAATGAATGAATACTGATTTACGAAAAGGTTTGACAACATGAGTTTAAATATAATGGGGGATTTTTAGTATCCAAATCTGGTCTGGAACAGTAGTAGGGTAAAGGTTTGAGCGGGGCAAGAGTTCCTAGAGAGTGTTCAGGAGAATTTTCTACATCACAATGGGCTGAATTTTCCCCCCGTTGGGAGGGTTGTGCGGGGGCAGGCGGGAGTCTCAGGGACATTAGTTTAAGTTGTGAAAAATGTAACAAATGTAAAAAAAAATTTTAAGGACATGTTCCCTCATGTGAAACTGTCAAATGAGCTGGGACATGTCCATTAATTTTTTTCAAAAAATTTTATTTAATGAACCCTTCATGAAACCACATCCCGTCCGTGGATGAGGTTTCATGCAAAATGCGAAGGCCGCCTGGGCTCTTCGCCTGCCCGACAACCTTAAGGTTGGACAGGCAGCATTCTTAACAGCTTTAATTATTTTGTTAATGGCCCTAATATGCCTTTGACAGCTCGGCAGGCTCACTGCTAACGCGGCTGTGTACCCACCGAACTGACAATCTAAATGATGCTCGGTGACATCGGGACGCTTGCCCGACATCACTGGGCATCACTTTACACATCGGCAAGCAGGCTCCGCCCCCGTTCGCCGACAGGAGAATTCCTCCCTGTGTTTCAAGTCCACTGAGCAAGGAGGTTTTACTGGACCTGGTTCTTGCATCAAGTGGATCAAGTGTCATTTAGGGAAAAGGGATCATTGTATTTTGCTTTAGCTTGGATAAAGAGCAGGACAAGAAATAATCCAGGGTAAGTATAATTAACTGGGGGAGAGCCAATTTAAATGTGGTAAGAATGGACCTGACCCAAATAATTTGGATCCAAAGCTTGTCAGGCAAAACTGTGAGGAATGGGCCGCTGTTAAAGAAGAGATAATTCAGATACAGTTAAGGTACATTCTTATGAAAAGGAAAGGTAGGGCGAACAAACCCAGAGCTCCCTGGATGTCAAAAGAGAAAGAGGCTGGGATTTTCCATTCAGGGCCCAAATCCCGTGGTGGTGTCGGGAAACAGGAGTGTTTCTCGCTGCAGATCCTGGAGGGAATTCGCACCAAATCACACAATGCTGGGCTCATTAATTACGCAGTCGGGGGTTTCCCAACATATTGCGCAGCGGGTCGAGCTGGATGACACACATTCTGCCATTATATCAAGGTGCTATATTTAAAAGGCACCCAGACATCAACTTCTTTTTCATGAACCCACTGTGGAAGGAGGAGATGGCTCAGCTATCCCACACCAGATTCAGTGATGTTTCCCTCAATGTGCTGCTCAGTGCAGTGGAGGAGGGGCATCCTGTACCCGAGGATGGAAAGAGGAGGCCAAGCCATGTGACCAGCCCTGCATGGGAGGAAGTTACCAGGGTGGTCAATGCTCACAGCCTCCACCAGAGGTCTGCCCTGCAGTGCCGGGAACAGATGAATGAACTCAACTACGCCGCCAGGATAAGTGAATTCTTAACTGCTCACACTCACCTCACTGAATAGTAGGGGAGACATGGTCTTCACTGGCAAAGGCATCATCCATGTGGCTTATGCATTAAATAGCTACTCAACGTGTTAATATGATGCCTCATAGCCCCACTGCAGTCCATCTAATCTGCTGGTGGAGCAGCCATCTTCACGCAGAGAGCTCAGATATTGTCAGGTGTTAGGAACTAGAGATAGTTAAAGTAAGTTATATTTGTATTTGTGGGTGTTAGGAATGAGTTTTATTTAAGCTTATTTGTATTTCTGCATTTGTGTGTTAAGAAAGTGGAGAACTTGAGTTTTAGCTTCACTTTAAAAGATACCTGCATTTTAATTAGGTTTTAAGATTCTTGAATGGGTGTTAAAACAAACACAAGGTAGAAAAACTGTGCTATTATTTAGCAAGAGGAAGCCAACACAGAGGGGCACAAAGAAATCAAAAGCAGCTCAGTTGAAGCTAGGTGCCAGGAGAATCTGAATACAGGAGAGGGAACTGTAGGAGCAGGTTCCAAAAACTACAGAAGAAAGTCCCCTAAACCAGGGAGTGGAACAAGAAAAGTTCCAAGAGGACAGTTAAGTCAAAGGACAAGCAGAGAAATCTGGAAAAAGTCCTGTTAATTGAAGTTAAAGGTAAGGAGCAGTGAAGAAGGCTCCATGCTTAAAGGGAGGAAGCTGCAGTTTGCAGATTTAAAGCAAAATAGGCTTGTGAGAAGTTGGAAGATCCAAGGAGACAGCCAAAGGTCTGTAACTATTTACTATGGGCATGTAAAGCAGTGGTGTTCTGTTGGCATGGCTGAGCATTTGAGAGAGAATGCATGGAAGGCAAAACTTAGATGCATGTGGAAATCCAGAGGTGATAGGAACATTGGAAAGAGAGTTTGAAACCCTGGAAGTGGACTTTTGTGGAAGACATCTGCGAGAAAGCATGATTTGAGAGAAGATTCCAAAGCAGGTACTTTGAGAGTGGAGATTGGAAACCTTTGTGTCAAAGACGGAGTTCAGTGCAACCGTGTCTCATTGTGTGACAAGCATCTGTGGGGAGTTGAGGAGAGATCCATTGCATCTGTTTGGGGTGGCATCTGTCACCTGGTTTCACAGTGTGGTCTGTCTGACCATAGGGTGCCATAGATTTACCTGTGCTGTGTACTTACTGTGGAGATTAGTGTATAAGATAACTTTTGTAATTTGTGTTATCGTTAGAAATCTGTACATAGCTGTAAAGGTATAGTTGTGTGTGGAAGCATTTTAATATAGTTCAGACTTTCTTGTTTAATAATTTATATATTTTATAATTTTGTTAAAAAGTTCATCAGCTGACTCTCGGCACTCTGTTCAGTGGCTGGCCTCAACGTTTCTAAATAACAATTAAAAGTTAGAATCTATCAAGCTGGGCTCCACCCTGGGATCAGGTTGTCCAGTAGTAACATTAACTGGCATTATAATATTGGACAATAGGGGGGAGGGATTAGGTGTTGTGGGCACTAGTAAGCACCGCTATTAACATGCCTCTGTGAACCTTATCGTTCTACCTGGATGGGCTCACCACTTTGGAGAGCGTGGCTTCACAACACCTGTGGACAACCAACAGTGCACCAATCACATAGCACACAATCCAGTGGGTTACTTGTAAGAGTGGAAGCATGAGAAAGATACATGAAACTCAATTGCTCTCAACCACATCGCTCTTTGCACAGGAAAAGTTGTGGCACAACAGGAGAGGGAGAAAGGCTGGGTAGGGGCTCGTCTGAACTGAGGAACTTTAGAGAATTTGAGGAATGGGCAGCCACGCTGGCAGAGGTGGAGCCAGTCTGAGCCTGTGCAAATGGAAAGGTTGGTGGGCAGCTTCCATCCAGTCAGGATCCATGCATAATGTATTCACATAGAAATCTAAGGGTCTTGTGTTCCTCCATGTTGGAAGCAGCTCACACAGTCACACACTCTCTCCTCTCTCACTTACAGATGCCAGCAGGAAGATGGAAAGGCCAGGCAAAGAAGTTCTATCCAGCTGGGCCTTCTGTCCACAGAGAACTGAGGACATTGAAGAGGATAAAGAAAGTGCACCTGTAGACCCATCACAGCAGTAACCTGCACCCTCCACCAGCCTAGAGATACACAGCTTGGTGGGTGCTACATCTAGTTCAGGTAGGGTCTCACATTCTGGTGGTTACTGCATGGCCACGTGTCCACAGCTGGAGGAGGCAGGGTCAGCCAGGCTCACCAGCACCCGAAGGACTGCTAAACAAGAGGCATCTGTGATGTTTGAGTTGAATGACGAGTCCGTGGGATCAGCCCTGTACAAGATGCTGGAGATGCAACAACAGGCAGGGGACATCAGGCTGAGGTGGTGGAGGACCTCAACAGAGTGGCACATGAGGCGAGGGAGTCTGTCCGCCTGCTCTCTGACAAAGTGGCTCTGACTTGTGCGCATTTGGAAGTCTCCATGGGGATGGTGGTGAACGACATGGAGAATCTTGTTCAGCAGAACACCCAGTTTCTGTCAGAGATGTGCGTAGACCTGCACTCCATCGCTGTAACCATGCTGTGGCTACACAAGAGGGTGACGGGACACCTCAACCTTCCTCCAGGTGCCTCTTCTCCTCAAGGAGTCAGGCAGGGGCCCTTGGGCATCCAAAGGGAGGAAAGGTGGCTGTTGGGCACCCCTGGGACCTCCACTAGGCACTCTTTGGAATCCCCCTGTGAGCTCTTCAACTTTGCCTTTGTGACCTCACAGGGAGCAGCTGTCCCACAGCAAGACAGCCAAAGTAAGCCTGGACCATCCTGGCTTGGGTTTCCAGAGGACACCCGCCAAGGTCATCTAAGACAATAGGGTAAACTGGTCAGCAGGCTGCCTCCACCCCTGCTGTGGATGCAGTTAATAAGGCAAATGGCATGTTGGCTTTCATTGTGAGAGACCTTAAGTACAAGAGTAAGGATGTATAGGGACTTGGTGAGAGCACACCTGGGGTATTATGTGCAGTTTTGATCTCCTTACCTAAGAAAGAGTATACTTGCCATCGAGGGAATGTAACCAAGGTTTACCAGACTGATTACTGGGATGGCAGGATTGTTGTATGTGTAGAGATTGGGCCAACTAGGCCTGTATTCATTGTTGTTTAGAAGAATGAGAGGGGATCCCATTGAAACGTATAAAATTCTGATGGGGATGGACAGACTGGATGCAGGGATGATATTTCCTTTGGCGGGGGCGGGGGTATAGAACAAGGAGTCACAATCTCAGGATATGGAGTAGGCAATTTAGCACTGAGATGAGGAGAAACTTCTTCACCCAGAGGGCGGTGAACCTATGGAATTCTCTACCACAGAAGGCTGTGGAGGCCAAGTCACTCAATATATTTAAGAAGGAAATAGATTTTTTGACTCTAAAGGCATCAAGGGATATGGAGAGAGTGCAGGAGTATGATGTTGAGATAGAGGATCAGCCATGATCATATTGAATGGCGGAGCAGGCTTGAAGGGCTGAATGACCTATTCCTGCTCCTATTTGCTTTGTTTCTATGTTTCTACCTGCAGCACGAAGATCCGTGTACTGTAAGCTCCTGCAACCGAAGATCCACATCCTGGAAGCTCCTGCAGCATGAAGATTCATGTGGTAGATGCTCCACTTGCCCAATGCTGCACATGGTAGTCCAGGATCCATCTTCCAATCTCCGCAAGCTGCCCCAGGCCTTCTTCCAGGTAAGTCCCGACATGTCCATGCCACCTTGGTCTGGATGTGTTTCATACCTGTGTTATATCTTGCCGATGGCATGGATAATTGATCGAGACTTCACTTGCATCCCATTACTGGATGCAAAATGGCTTCATGCTGCTCTCAGGTGCAATGACGGGCAGGAGTGCACATTCCAGCCGCCATTTCACGTCTGGTGGGAAATCAATTTTTCAGCTCCCGGCACATTGTACCCCCAACCACCCAGCATTACATCCGCTGCTGTAGGGACTGGAAAATCCTGGCCAAAGAGGAGGATGAAGCAGAAAAAGGGTGCTTATGACAGATATCAGGTGGATAATACAATTGAGAATCAGGTTGAATATAGAAAGTCAGAGGGAATTGAAAAAAATAAATAAGAAAAGCAAAGACAGTGTGTGAGAAGAAATGCCAGCTAACAGAAAATGGAATCCAAAAGTCTTCTATAGCTGTGTAAATAGTAAAAGAGTGTTAAAAGGAGGAGTGGGACCAGTTAGGAATCTAAAAGAGACTTTACGCATGGAGGCTGGGGCATGGCTAGGGTGTTAAATTAATACTTTGCATCTGTCTTTAACAAGGAAGAAGATTCTGCTTAAGTCATCGTGAAAGAAGGTAGTTCACACAATTTATGGCTTTAAAATTAATAATGAGTATTGGGTAGACTGTCTGTACTTAAAGTTGATAAGACATCAGGACCAGATTGGATGTATCCAAGGATACTGAGGGAAGTAAGAGTGGAAACTGCAGAGGCACCAGCCATAATTTTCCAGTCTTCTTTAGACTCAGGGATGGTGCCAGCTGACTGGGGAAATGCTAATGTTGCACCTTTGTTCAGGTACAACATGTGCAGATGCATGCATGGAAACCCTGAGGCTGTAGTCTGTCACTCAATGCTCTGACACAGTGTGGACCCCCTCCACCACCCCCAAGGCCAGCAATCATTGGAATCAGTGAGAACTTCAACTTCTCCACTCTCAACATCACTATTAAAACCCCATTAAAAGTTACATCTTGTTCAATCAAGTGTAATTGGACTTTTTAACTACATGGTTGGATTTTTTTAATTCATTAAATTTAATGAACAACAGAAGTTGTCCTGAAAAAAATAATTTTATATACATGGAATTCTATAAAATAATGAATTAGTAGATTTTTAATCATAAAGTTTTAAATAAATTTTAAAAGTTTTTTTTCAAAATATTTTAACTTCCACATTCACCTTAATTTTCTCTGAATAGAAATCTGTAAAAGTTTTTCTTTAATTTTTCTGCTTTTTGTTTTCTTTTTGGATGTCTGTGAAAATCCTTTAAAGTGATTGGCTGCTTGGACTGATGACATCACTCCAACTGGAATTTCCAATAAGTATGCTGCAATCAGTGACAGGACTATTGCATGGCGATGGAGGTGAAACTCTCACCGAAAGATTTCTCGACCTGTGAGACCTGCTTCAAGATCAAAGGTGAGTGGCATTGGTTTGTCGCAGGCTGAAAACCCCAGCGCCAGAATTTTCTCATTGGTGTGTGCGGGCTAGCCCAGCACGCCGACATGTAAAACGACACATGATGATCTTGTGTGAGCGTCCCACACGCCAACACGATATTTAGGTGAACGGGTGCGTGATGTTTTTGAATGAGCGCCTGCCATTAATTAATCAGGTTCTTAAGGCCCTTGAGGCAGCAATTGTCTGCTATTTTTCAGGGCCTGTGTGATCTTCAGATCGTCGCATGGGCATAACGGGGAGGCGGGTAGGAGACATTTGTATAAATCTCATCCACGGGCGGGATCAGAGGGGTGAGTGGGGTCGCGAGAGGTAACTGTTGGATATTAAATTGTGAAAGTTACTGCTACTTGCCTGTGTGAGCAGGAATACTTCAAAACTCATACCAGCTGCTTGGACAGGAGTAACATCCTTCAGGTCAGGACTCTACAGTAAAGATCGTTTCTGGGGCCTGAAGGTTTCAGGAAGCCTTCCCTTAGCCTGGAAATGGGAGTTGTGTTCTCTACTGGGGGCACCTCCTCTGAGGAGGAAGGGAGGGCCAGAAGTGGGAGGAGGCCAAGAGTCCACATTCAGACTCCAGGGGAGCCATTTTTGGGAAGAGAGGAACAGGCACAAGGGGTGCAGTGTCAACAGGAAGTCCAAAGCGTAAGGGACCACTGAAGACCCCATTATCCTGCTGCCAGGGTATACAGGTGGTGAAGCAGCCACCTCAATATGTGTGAGGTGCAGTGCCGAAGGAGGCTCCGCCTCTCAAGGGAGATAGTCACCTCTATCTGTCAGGTGATAGGCCCTGAGATCTCCGCAAACTGTGTGGGTGGCCAGTGGCTCTAAAGGTAACAGCTGCCCTCAACCTCTATCTATACATCTGGCTCTTTCCAGGGCTCGGTGGGTGATCTTTGCGGAGTCTCCCAGTCAGCTGTCCACATTTGTGTCAAGCAGGTGACAAATGCTCTGTTCAGGCGTGCACTGACATTCATCTACTACCACTAGGACGAGGCCAGCCAGACAGAGCGAGCCAGAGGCTTCATGGCCATTGTTGGCTTCCCCCGCATTCAGGGTGCAACACACTGCACACATGTGGCCATCAAGGCGCCAGCGGGTGAGCCCGGTGCCTTCATCAACAGGAAGGGCTTCCACTCCATGAACGTGCAGATAGTGTGTGATCACAGGATGCAGGTTCTGCAAGTCTGTACAAGGTACCCAGGCAGCTCCCAAGATGCTTACATACTCAGACACTCTTCAGTGCTCCAGCCCGGCTGGATGAATGGCAGTGACACTCCAATACCGCCCAGATCGTGTGTCACTTATAGTGGTTGCATGCTGCACTCTCCACAATCTGGTGCTGGAAAGGGGCAACGTGCTGGATGAAGAAGATGTAAACGCGGCTGCACATGATGAGTTCAGCTGTGAGTCTGAAGGTGAGCGCGCACAGGAGAACACTGAGGGGGTAGATGCTGACCCCAGCATTCTCCAGGGAGGCAAGTATACCCGAGAGACTTTAATCCAAAGAACCTTAAGCTATCCCACCACAGATGGACCTCCAACACACGCCAGGGCTGCAGGCTCCATACTCAATACCTGAGTGCAAAATCTGCCTGGGGAGGAACATTAACTAAGGCCCTTGTCAATAAAGCTCAATGTCAAACAACTCCCTCATAACATCATGGGTTCCCGTCCACCTGCAGAAGTAAGGAATCACCCTGAGCCATGCTTACATATCAAAATTTAATGAGATTACAAAATGAACTTCAGAAACCAAAAAAAAAGGTGTTGTACATCACACCTAGCCTTAATGAACTAATAGCGGGGCAACATAAAAGCACAAGTAAGAAACCCGTGGTGTGCCTAAGGCACCTTAAGTTTCTGTTTCCGGGTGCTACGTCTAGGTACTCCCCCCTCGCTGGCACTGGCATCTGAGACAGCCTGCTCACTGTGCTGTCCTGTTGGCCTTGATGACCTTGGCAGCCATCCTCTGGCCCTTGGAGCATTTGATAGCCCCGCCTGGGAGGGAGCAGCTAGTTCCACAGCTGGCATCTCTCCAGTTGTTGCAGCCTCATCGGATGCTCTGGTCACTGGCAGACTGGGGAGGAGCATCCACCCTCCTCCAGAGTGCCCTGAGAGGAGCCCACAGAGATGACAGGCAGCTGCTGCGTCAACGTGAGGTCGCTTCGGACCTCCCTACTCACAGTAGATTGATTGGCACTGATCTGGGATACTTGGTGTCCAAACCATCTCCCACACTGGCACTGGCTTCCGTCATCCAAGAACAGAAGCTGAGCAGCGGTACAATAGGAGCCAGGGCACCACAACGGCTGTGGTGGAGAGAACCATCGGTCTTCTCAAAGTGTGCTTCCATTGCCTGGGCCGTTCGGGGGCGTACTCCAATACCCCTCAGACCGTATGTTGATGATAGTGGTTGCATGCTGTGCTCTCCACAGTCTTGTTCTGGAAAGGAGTGATGCAGTGGGCGACGAAGATGTAGACGCAGTGACTGCGGCTGCACACGATGAGTCGAGCAGTGAGTCCGAGGATGAACATGCACATGGAAATACTGAGGGGGTAGACGCTGACTCGGGCATACTCCAGGGAGGCAGGAACACCCGGCAGGCTTTAATCTAATGAATCTTCAGATAGAACAGCATAGATAGACCTCCAGGACAATCCTGGGCTGTCGGCTCCAGACTCGATACCAAAGTACCAAACCTTCTAGATTAGGAACAGTAACTAAGGGCCTTGTTAATAAAGCTGAATGCCCCACAAAGCACTCCTAACATTTTTTGGAAACCATACACATGCAGAAGAAAAGAGGCACCCTCGGCCATGGTCACATGTCTGCATTTACTATCACAGGCGAAGAAACATAGTGAAGCAAAATGACAAGGGTGTTCCAATTCAAAGCAAATCATAAAGACCTCATCTCGGGCCAACACAAAAGCACCTGTGATAAACAGGTGGTGTGCCTAAAGTGCCTTCTGTTTATGTTTCCAGGCTCTACGTGTTGGTGCTGCCTCATCACTGGGAGTGGCATCTGAGACAGCCTGCTCACTCTGCTGTCCTGCTGGCCTCGATGACCTTGGTGGTTGTCCTCTGGCTCGTGAGGCCTGTGCTGGCCCCTCCTGGGAGGAATCTGCCAGTTCCACAGCTGGCATCTCCCCAGTCATCGCAGCCTCACCGGATGCTGCGGTCACTGGGAAAGGTGTGGAGGAGCTGCTGCCCTCATCTGGAGCACCCTGAGAGGAGCCCGCAGAGATGACAGGCATCTGCTGCACCGTCGTGAGGTTACTTTGGACCTCCCTGCTCACCATGGATGGATGGGCACTGAGCTGGGAAACTTGGTACCCACACCATCTCCCACACTGGCACTGACCAGCTGAGATCAATGCTAATGTGAGGGCTTGCTGGTCCGAGCGCATTCCCAGGAAGCCCTGATGGGTCTCCTGCAGGAGGCTCTCCACGAGAGTCACCTCTCTCTCCATGGAGGGTGCATGGCGCTCGGACATGTGGCTCATTGCTTCGGCAATCGTCTGCATAGATTCCTCTACCACAGAGACCCAGGAAGCCAAGCCTAGCATCATGTATCTCCCCCAGATGCTCCCGCACACCCAGCCACATTTCATGCCCCTGTTGCGTCGTGGGCGACTCCAGAGGCACATCATCAGACACCGACTGAATATATGCCTGGTTCCCTGCAGTCCTCTGACTGCTGGCACCATGGGCACTGTCTCTGCCAGCTCCTCCAGCGACTGTGAAGTTCCCTCACCGCTGTGCCCCAGGACACTAGCCAATGTTCTAACTCCCACTGAGGTGCTAGTATCTGCGCTGGTGCCTGCCTGGCAAAGATGATGTGACACTGGTGAGACTTCAGGGCTCTCAGGTGTGAGAGGGGGCCTCTGCTGCTCCTCCTCCTGGCCCCGCTCCAATGATGCTGAAAGGAAGATCAAGGACAGTGGATCAGTTAATGTGGAGAAAATGAGAAAGTGCATCCCTGTCCCCCGTATCATTATGCGCTCATCATTCCATAAGCAATGGTCAAGCCATGTTGCAAAATTAAATCACTTAACATTCAGTAGTGCAATGGCTGTTGGGGGAACAATGCTGACCTCACTGTTGGACATAAATACCTGGCCATGACATCCCAGGCTCACCGACACCAGTGAACCTGGGCGCATGGTACCTCTCCAAATCCAGGGCCTCCTGCACAAACCGGCTAAGAATGGCGATTGGCACCTGCCCCCACCGCCAATCCTTGCATGCTCTGCCATATTATGAGCATTCATTTCTTGAAAATGAGAGACGAGCATTGATTTGTGCAAATTATACATGGACTCTCTTCATGCACGGCCCACCCCAACCAGAGTGGGACATATCAGAGCTCCAGTGCCTCCTCACCCCGCTGCTGCCGAATACTCACACAAAGGTGCTAGGGGTGTTACCCCCCCCCTCCCCCACCTCACCAACTCCCCCCCACCCCACCATTCCCCCTCAAGCTCCCCCAGCCCCCCCAACCCACTCCCCCCTCCCCCGCCCTGGCCACATGCTGCCTAAGTCACATTAGGCACCATACAGTACATCCTTCTACAGCAAGGAGGCGCAAGCATGTGGAGTGCAGAGCGCAGTAGATGGTTCGTTGCCTCACCACCTTGAAGTTCCCCTCCCAGCATTTCATCACCCTGACTTTGAGATGTCCTGCAGTTTAAGCACTGCACCTAGGTGCAGCACCTCCAGGTTGCCCTCAAAACATGTGTAACACATGCTGCGGGTGCAGAACCCATCTCTTCACCATCCTCTCAGTGTGACCTCAGCATGGGCGATATCTGCTGACCCACCCAGCAAAGGACACATGCCGTCAATGATTCAATGCAGTCACTACGCTCAGACTTGTGGTGAGGGTGCAGCGGGGGGAAGGCCAACCTGCTGGGTTAAGTGACCAATGCCTACATTGCCCTCACCCTTCCAAAGCACAACAGGTCATTGAAGCGCTTGCGACACTGGATCCAGGTGCACCGCACCACATCGCAGGAGCTCATTACCTCCGCCATCTCCTCCCAGGCACGTTTGGTCATGTGGGGGGACCTGCTCCTCTCATCCTGGAGTACGAGGACCTCCCATCGTGCTGCCAACACCTTGGAGGGCAGTTAGGCAGTCATCAGAAAAACAAGGGGCACACTGGCCCTACCCTCCGGCCTGGCCTGCACCAATGGTCTACACTCTGGACTGGTCTGCCCCGATAACCTACCCTCCGGACTGGCCTGCCCCGATAACCTACCCTCCGGACTGGTCTGCCCCGATAACCTACCCTCCAGACTGGCCTGCCCTGATAACCTATCCTCCGGACTGGCCTGCTCCGATAACCTACCCTCCGGACTGGCCTGCCCCGATGGCCTACCCTCCGGACTGGCCTGCCTCGATGACCTACACTCTGGACTGGCCTGCCCCGATGGCCTACCCTCCGGACTGGCCTGCCTCGATGACCTACACTCTGGACTGGCCTGCCCCGATGGTCTAGCCTCTATTGCCCCTCTGCAGAGCCTCTCATATTCAACAGATGTAAATGTACACTTTACTGTTTCCTCCTTATGTTTATCTAATTCACATCTCAAAACTACTATACATCCCAGACTAGTTGGCTTTAATCCAATTAGGCACACACATAGGCACACAATTCCATGTTAAATATAATTTCCAATAACATTATAGTCATTAATAGCTCTTTATGACATCACCCTCCCTATCGAACATTGAACTGTCGTAATTCTAAAAGACGGCTCCATTTTTTATTAACCCATCTTATACTAGCTCCAATTATTATTACATTATTACATTACCAGGTGCATGCATTAACATATATATACAAGTCCTTGACATCAACAGATTTCACTCCAGTTCAGTGTCCGGGGCAGAATTTTGCCATTGGCGTGCGAGGAAGGACCCAACAATGATGCGTGATGACATTGGGCATGCATCCTGACGTCACCATGTGCCAACGTGATATTTCGGAGAGCGGGTGCACTATAACTTCCGAGACGTGCCTGCCATTAATTAATAGGCCACTTAAGGCTCTTGAGGCAGCAATAGACAGCGATTTCTAGCAGCCTGTGTGATTTTCAGTGCGTCGCACAGGCGCAACGGGCAGGCGAGTAGGCCATATTTTTAAAAACCTCATCCACGGGTGGGATAAGAGGAGCGAGTTGGCTCGCTAATGCAAGCTGTTAGTAACTTACTTTTTAAAGTTACTGCTACTTGCTTGTGGGAACAGGACAAACTCAATTCTCTTCAGAGCTGCTTTGACAGAAAGAATAGGCTTCAGTTCAGGATTCTAGAGGAAACATAATTCTTGGGGCCTGGCAGGAATCAGACAGCCTTCCCTTACCCTGGGAATGGGAGTTGTGCTCTCCACTGGAGGCACCTCCCCTGAGGTGGAAGAGAGGGCCTGAATGGGGAGGAGGCCAGGAGTCCATATTCAGCCTCCAGGGCAACAACCTTTGGGAGGAGAGGCTTAGGCACAAGGGACGCAGGGCCAACAGGAAGTCCAAGGCAGAAGGGGCTGCAGAAGATGCCGCTATCCTGCTGCCAGGGTTTACAAGCGATGATGCAGCTACCTCAATATGTCTGAGGTTCAGTGCTGAAGGAGGATCCATCTCTCAAGGGAGACAGTGACCTCCATCTGTCAGATGATAGGCCCTGAGATCAGCTCCAACTGTATGAGTGGACACCCCATGCCAGTGGTGTTGAAGACCACTGTTGCCCTCAACTCCTATGCCTCCGGCACTTTCCAGGTGTTGGTGGTGATCTTTGTGGAGTCTCCCAGTCAGCTGTCCACAGTTGTGTTAAGCTGGTGATAGACACTCTGTTCAGGTGCGCATTGACTTTCATTCACTACCACTTGGATGAGCCAGCCAGGAGGAGTGAGCCAGAGACTTTGCAGCGATTGCTGGCTTCCCCTGCATCCAGGGTGCAATCAACTGCACACATCTGGCCATCAAGGTGCCAGCGGTGAGCCCGGTGCCTTCGCCCATTGAAACTTCTTGTTCTTTTTTAATAGTTCAGTCAGTGGAGCAACCACTTGGCTAAAGTTTGGTACAAATTTCTGGTAAAACCCACTCATGCCCAGAAATCTCAAAACTTCTTGTTTTATTGTAGACACTGGGAAATCCACGACATCTTTGGCTTTCACATCTCTCGGAGCCACCTTACCATGTCCAATGGTATGGCCTAGATATGTAACTTGTGCCTTTGCAAATTCACTTTTAGCCAAGTTCATCACCAAATTAGCTTCTTGTCATCAAGAAAATAATTCTTCCAGATGCTGTAAGTGCTCCTCCCACGTCTGACTGAAAACTATCAGATCGTCAATATAAACAGCACAATTGCTTAGACCTGCAATTACTTTGTTTGTCAGTCTTCGAAATATTGTAGGCACATTCTTCATACCAAACGGCTTGACTTTAAACTGATATAATCCATTTGGCACCATAAAAGCTGAAGGGAGCAATTTTCCCAGAATTGCACTAAGTGCGGTGGCAGGCAGATAAAGTGGAGTCCTAGCTGCTGATGAAAATGGGGGGGTTTCCCACTATAACTTCCCGAGCCCGCCTCATTATTTATGCATTCCCAGGAAAGATGTTGTTTCCATGGAGGGCATGCTCTCATTCGTCCACTTGCCATCACACTGCTGTTGCATCAAGCTGGTCACCATCTTCAAAAGGCAGCCATCATCAAAGTGCTCATTGCCACCAGCTCAGCACTGCTGCCTGGGAGACATGGCCAGCAAAGGCAAAAAGACTGCGGACCCCCGCTTCAACGACAGGTTCCTCGAGCGACTGCTGGATGCCGTGGAGGCCCAACAGGATTTGCTCTACCCCAGTTCTGGCCGTAGGATGGGTAGCAATGTCACCAACCTGGCTTGAGAAGTGGTGGCAGTGGTGGTCAGCATGAATGCCCTGCAGAGGAGGACAGCCACCCTGTGCCACAAAAGGATGAATGATCTCCTCCATTCTGCCAGGCTAAGTTATTCTTTTTATCACTCCCAATTCACCCTCTCAAACCCATCACACATCCACAGGGCTCTGTGCAAGGGACACAGTGCAAGGGACTGCCAGTGCAAGGGACATCACCATTCACTCTTTCACACACATTGTCATTGTCCTCATCCCATCCATGGGACCAGTCAACCACCCACACAGGTCAGGCATGCTTATCATCTGGTCTGGCAGGCATCCTGATACACGCTTCCTATCTCTATCCATGCACACACCAGGAGGGAAAGGTCGCAATCAGGTGGAGGAATCAAAGAATTCGAAAACAGAGCCATCCAGCTGGCCGGCGATGACTGGGACCGGTCCTGTGCTGACAGTGAGGTTGGTGCTGCTCTACCAAGTGAAGATCCAGCAGTACAACATCCATCAGATAACCATGCTGTGAGTGATGTGTCCTCTTTCACAGGCCACTGCCATGCACTAATTATTTCTCCTTGCTTTTGCAGGCACATCTGCCAAACAGCAAACAGAGTCCATAACCCAGGGCCTCCAAGCAAGATCCGAAGAAGCCCCTGAAGAGGAATCTGAAGGCACCCTCCCTGAAGTCCCGTCACAGCACTCACTCTCACCCGCCACTAGCGCAGAGACACACACCTCAGTGGGAATTAGCTTTAGAGTAGCTTCAGGATCACAATCTGGTGAGCACCTCACACTTTCTGATCCACAGCAGGGGGAGGCAGGGACTTCCCAGGTCCCCGGCAGTCGGAGGACTGCTGGAGGCCAGAACGTTGCTGAGTCTGAATCAGATCTGAATGCAGTCATGTTACAGTTACTGAAGCTGCAAAGGCAAGCTGGGAAACAAAAGGAAGGAATTTCCGCTGCACTCCTCAGATTGCAAGAAACGATAGAGGAGTCTGTCCATCATCAGGCTGAGGTGATAGTGCCGGTAATGCAATGCATTGAGGTCAATACTGGCAGCATGGTGGCTGCCATGGAGACCTTGGTCCAGGACTTCACTCTTGCACTGCTGCACTGGCTTAACTCCATCACTGATGCCATAGTTGGCTTCCAACTACGAGAGGTATGTGGCAGCTCGATCTCACATCAGCTACCCCTTCCACTCACAGAGTCAGCCAGGGGCTCTAGGGCATTCACAGGGAGAAGGGTCAGCAGGTACATGCTCCGGGGCCATCCACCCAGGTGACTCTGGATGACTCCCCTTTACCCATGACCTCCACAGATCCAGCTTCACAATCCGAGGAGGGTGTCACTGCCACATAGCAGGACCCCGAAAGCAGGCCAGGGCCTTCCAGGTCTTGGCCCTCCAGAGGACGCCAGCCAAAATCATCACAGACTGTACACTACAATCAGCAGGCTGACTCCACCTTTGCTGTGGATGTCCAGGGAGCACAAAGACGTAGCAGCAGGGTTAGGAAAGTTAGGTAAAAGTAGTTTCACAGCCTGGGCACAGGTGTTGATCGCTTGTACATACTGTTCACTATTGTCAATAAACTCCTAAGAATGTCTCCCTGCCAATGGCTCTTTGTTCTGATCAGCAGTGTTCTTGTCACTCAGATGTGAAACCTTTCTGCACAAGAAAAAGGCAGGTGTCACAGTCCAGGGCCTCTTCCCTGTGCTCTGTGCAGCCTTCAGACCACAGTGATGGCCCAGCCTCCACTCCCTGGAAACATGACTGATGCCTGCACCTTGGTGGTGCTGACCATTGCTGCCAGAATGTAGTGGGCAGGTGCCACAGAGATCTCTCATATTCTCTGTGTGCTCTCAGCACCTTTAAGGCAGGGCTGGCTCCCATCACACCAGCATCTGCGACCAGTGATGCTGTGCACCAGCTCCTGAAGGGCTCAGGTACTGAAAGTGGACACAGCATCAGATGTTGTGTTTCATGGCTGCATCTCTGAGATGGCTCTGATCATGGAACACAAGTGAGCTGTCCTTGGCCAGACAGGAGTCAGACATTCTCAGAGGCCGTGTGAAGATCTATGGAGTGTCCTCACTCATGTTGTCATCATCCTCTTGCAGTTGAGCGACTTTTAGGGCCTCCACCGCATTTCCATACAGGAGCATTCTCACAGAGGGTATGTGTGCTGTCATAAGCCAGACTGGATCCAAACATTCATAGCTGCAACGTGAGGATCTATGGGGCACCTCACTGCATCTCATCATCATCCTCCAAAAATCTGGCAGCTATGAGGGCCTCCTGAGTGCGCCTGCCTCATCTAGCCAATGCGAGAGCCTCATCCCCGTCGTTGTCACCACCAAGGACCCCCTCACCCTGATCCCCGTCAGCGTCCTCCTCATCAGGGGAGACCTCCAGCTCCTCCATCTCCTCCTCAGCCAGCTCCTCACCCCGTTGCAGCACCAGGTTGTAAAGGGCGCAGCAGACAATGATGATGCATGACACCCTCTGTGGACTGTATTGCGGGGCTCCACCAGACTGGTCCAGGCACTGGAACCACATCTTCAGCATCCCGATGGTTTGCTCCACCAAGCTACAAGCTGCTGCATGAGCCTCATTATAGCGTCGCTCTGCTGCAGTCTGAGGCCGCCTCAGAGGTTTCAACAGCCACGTCCTCTGCGGGTAGCCCTTGTCCCCAAGGAGCCAACCCTGCAGCCTCTGTAGACCCTGGAAGCGGCTCAGGATGTAGGCATTGTGCACACTTCCTGGAAACTGTGCACATACTTGCAGGATGCGTTTCTGGTGGTTGCATACCAGCTTCATGTTCAGTGAGTGGAAGCCATTGTGGTTCATGAATCCACTGAGGGTAGCGATGGAAACCTGAGCACCACATGAGTGCAGTCAATCGCACCTTGCACCTGTGGGGATCCTGAGATCAGGGCAAATCCAATGGCCCTTGCATCCTGGCTGTCCCGGTCCTGGGTGAAATGCACAAAGTTGTGTGCCATGGAGAAGATGACATCTCATGGATGCATTTGTGGGTGGCGGATTGTGAAATCCCACAGAGGTCACCTGTGGAGCCCTGAAAGGAGCCACTGGCATAGAAATTGAGCACTGTGGTCACTTTCATAGCCACTGGCAGCGGATGCTTTCCATGTCCCCTTGGTGCCAAGTCCTGCAGTAAGTGGCAGATGTGAGCCACCAGGTCCCTAAGCATGCGCAGTCATCGGCGACACTGGTTCTCAGTCATCTGCAGGAATAAGGTGGCGTCTATAGACCCTGGGTGTTGCTAGGTGCCGATCAATCACGGCTCACTGTCGCTCCTGGGCAGTGTGTGTGGGAGACCCTGCTGCCCCTTCTTCATGAGGTTGCTGCTCCTGTTTGTGCAGCCAGGAGCCTCAGTCGCTCTCTCCTCCGTCTTCTACAGTCTCTGTAGGCCATCAGGCACACAGCTAGGTCACCAGGATCCATGATCCTGACGTGGTCCTCCTGCAGCATGAAAGAGAGACAGAGATGAGGTTATTATGGCTGTAATTAGCACATTTCCTGGCCCTGTGTGACCACCCCTTAATGCTTCCCAGAGAGGCTGGTCACCACTCAGATGGCCAGAGATGAGTGCACTGCATGGCTGCCCTGTCAACCTGAGACATGGGGGACACTGGTCCAAACCAGGATGCTGAGATTGCAAGAGGCTGTGAGCACCTCCAGCAGTGACTGCTACATGGCCAGCATTGGCCAGGAGATTGTACGATGTGTGCAGTCCAACTGCTCCACGGTCCAGTAAAGTGGTGGCAGACTCGAAGTCTGTGCCGGGGGGGGTGGGGGGATGGTGGGGATCGGCGGGGGGAAGGAAGGTATGGGGCACTTTGTGGCCCTTTGGTGTCTTCCTGTTGCTTGCATGAGCGGGTAGGCTAGGAGCCTGACCACAATCATATCACCGCAACTGCTCCTGATCTGTCTTAGTTGCAGAGGCATGATCAGCTTATACAGGTGTCCCTAATGTGTAGCCATTTCCCTCGCTTATCCTGCCCCCACCTCGATGGCCTGTGCGTGGAACGCAGCACCAGGGCAGCGCTTGACGCCCCCCCGCAGCAGTTGCCTCCAAGGCTGGCCAGCACTTGCCCCTGGACACCATTCCACCCTGCCCCCAACACCTCCCCCCACACTCAGCAGTCACCTGTGGGGTCAGGCATCAGTTACCCCCATCCCCTGGCACCTCTGAGGTCTATAAGCAATGAGCAAGATGTGAAGAAAGCTGTTTCTCACTCGCCTCAGTTCCCCCAAAGTGAAGGCCGCCAAGTGAACGCCGCCTGCGTGCTGTTGTGAAATGCATCAGTGTGCTTTCCTGCCAATGCGAATGGAGGATACAGCAGGGTTCCAAGAGCCTGGCAGAATGGTCTTTTAATTATACAACCAATGGCGGGAGCACATCTGCCGTTGACGGGATGAGTGGAAGATTGTGACCTGCCTTCATGCTGGCATGAAGTTGGTCCCACCATATTTTACGCAGATGCCACCGATCACACCCATGCCAGTATGATCAAAAAATTCCGTCCATCTATCTCCTTTGCTCTTTCCGACAATGGTACCTGCCTTTTAATAAGTCAATCTTTGTGATAAATTTCGATTGTCCCACTTTCTCAATGCAATCTTCCAACCGTGTTATAGGATAGGAATCTGCTTTTATCACCACATTCACCTTTCGATAGTCCACGCACAGTCTTTGCATTCCATCTAGTTTCAGTACCAGTACAATGGGCGAGATCCAGCTACTTCAACTAGACTCAATTATGTCATTTTGAAGCATGAAATCAGTTTCTTTTTGTACTTGTGATAACTTTGCTGGATTTAATCCATAAGGATGTTATGTTATTAAAGATGAAACCTGTACAGACACACCATGTATTGCTAAATCTGTCTGCTCCAACTTATTCCCACAAATAGGTTTCTGTAACTGCAATAGCTTTTCCAAATCACTTTGACGCTGTTTGGAAGGTAACTCAATATTTCATTTAAATTTTCAAGCACCCCCTCATTGTCCAATTTGATTAGAGGAAAACCAATTTCAGAATCCTGCACTTCTACCTCTTTCTCATCATCCACCCTCACTAACACCTTTTTTTGTTCCTCTTCCCTGTCAAAGTACTTTTTAAGCATATTTACATGACATACCCTTTGCTTCTTTCTTCTATCTGGAGTATTTATTAAATAATTTACCTCACTCTATTTCTTTTCAATCCTGTAAAGCCCACTAAATCTTGCATTTAATGAATCACCTAGACTGGTAACAAAACTCGCACTTTCTCTCCAGAAAGAAAACTGCGAGCTTTAGCTTTCTTATTTGCCTTCACATTCATCACTTGCTGTGATATCTTTAAATGTTCCTTAGCCAACTCACATGCTCTGTTCAATCTTTCCCTAAAATTTGATACATAATCCAGGAGAATAGTTTCTGAATTTTGACCCACCAATTTCTCATGAATCAATTTCAGTGGTCCCCTTACCTCATGACCATAAACTAGTTCAAAAGGGCTAAAACCAGTCGATGCATTAGGAGCATCTCTAGCAAAAAATAGTAAATAGCAAAAAACAAGAATGGAATTCTTCCATCCCAATCCTGTGGATAATCTTGACAGTACACTCTCATCATAGTTTTTAAAGTTTGATGTCACCTTTCCAAAGCTCCTTGTGACTCCAGATGATAAATGTTGATTTAAACTGTTTTATCCCCAAACTTCATTTCCAAGTGTTCATTACTTCCTTAAACAGCCGTGACATAAAATTTGAACCATGATCTGATTGTATTTCCTTAGGAAAACCATATCCTGTAAAAGATTCAGTTAACTCTTTCGCAACATTCTTACTTGTAATATTTTTTAAAGGTATCGCTTTAGGAAACTTGGTAGACACATCCGTTATTGACAGTAAATACTGATTTCCACTTTTAGACTTACGGAGGGGTCCTATACAATCAATCATGACCCTAGTAAAAGATTCTTCAAATGCAGGTATTGGGATCAAAGGTGCTGGCTTAATCACTGCTTGTGGTTTCCCCATTACCTGACATGTGTGAGATGTTCTACAGAATTTGACTACCTCCCTATGCAATCCTGGCCAAAAAGAACCTCTGTATTTTTTCCTGTGTTTTCCTAATTCCTAAATATTCCCCCATTGGAATTTCAGGAGCAATTCACAGAATCTCATTTCTATATCTTAATGGGATAACAATCTGATGCACCTCACTCCAGCTTTCATCTGCTGATACATGACTCAGCCTCCATGTTCTCATTAAAATATTTCCCTTAAGACAATAACATACTGGAATACATTTTGCTTCTGTTTCTGAGTAAACTTTCTGATATACCTGTTTTAATTTCAAATCATTTTTTCTGTAACTCCACTAACCTCCTTGAGTTAAACACTTCAGCTGAATTGTCTCAAGTCTTTCCTCCTGAACAATGTTATCAAACACAGTGCCAGCTAATTTGATTTTGACACCTTCTTCTTGCCTTTGAAATGCCTGCCCTTCTTTTTTTTCTTGTTTCAACCTGTGAGCTTGTGACCTCATTATCACACAATCTGGAAATAATCCAGAATGCTCTCTCTGTAACACCTCTGTTGAAGGCACTTCTACAGGCTGCTCAACTACCCTAAGCATCACCAAAACCTGTGACACAGCCAAGTCATTACCCAAAATAAATTGAACCCCTGCAATGGGCAATTTTTGCACTACTCCAGCAATAATTTCACCTGCCTTCTATTTACTCTTATATTTATCTTCCACAAGGAGATAAGTTTAGCATCTTCATGAACCCCACTTATCACCTGCTCCTGCAATACTCCTTCTGAACAACAAATATACTTTCCCACAACGTTAAAGATTGACTAGCCCATGTGTCCCTTAAAATTTTAACATCTTTACCTACTCCACCCTGTACACATGGAAAGGCTTTTCCTTCACACATAAAGTCTTCAAACATTTCTGCAACCTGTCCCTCAGAATTCTCTTGGGTAAATTGTGAATACATTCCCACCTATCACTGATTCTTCCTGTTTTACTTGTACACAAACCATTGTTTTTTGCCCTGTGCCCAAATCTCAGAACCCACAGTACTTTTACTTCCAGAGCTTTTCTGTACCCCAATAATTCCAACAGATTTTCCCTGCAATTTCCAACACACAGGCTTTGTGTGCCCCACTTTATTATATTGAAAACACCTCAATTTTCAATTGTTATTCCTACCCTCAGCACATTCATTTTTATTCTGAGAAAAACTTCCTGGGAATTTTCAGCTACTCCTACCCCTAGTTACCTACCTTCCTTTCACCTTCCCACTATCTATCCTTTGCTGATTTAAAAGGGTGTTGAAAAGAAGGCTTAGCTCCATGAACTAACTCATAATCATCAGCTATCTCTGCTGCTTGTCTAACCATTTGAACCCTCTCTTCGTCCACATGAGTTCTCATTACCGAAGGGGTTGAATCTTTAAATTCTTCCAAAAGAATTACCTCTCTAAGAGCTGTATATGCTGTCGCCGTTTTAAATGCCCATATCCACCGGTCAAAATTACTTTGTTTTACTCTTTCAAGTGCAATATAAGTTTGCCCAGGATGTTTTCTCATATCCCTAAATTTCTGCCTGTATGCTTCAGGAACCAACTCATATACACTCAAAATAGCCTTTTTGCCACATCATAATTCACCAATATTTCTTCAGACAGCGAAGCATATACCTCATGCACTCTACCCCCCCCAACCTGGATTGCAACAATAATGTCCAGTTCTCCTGTGACCATTTAATATGTTTAACTTGCTTCTCAAATGAAATAAAGAATGCTTCAATATCTTTTTCCTCAAACTTTGGAAGAGCTTGTACAAATTTAAACATCTCCCCACTGGATTCTACCCTGGAGATAAGTCCTTCCTCACCTCCTGGCTTATCTTTTTTAACTGCTAACATTTTCAGTTGAAATCCTCTCTCTGTTTCTTTTTCTCTTTCCTCCTTCTCTATCTTCACAATTTCTAACTCCCTTTGAAATGCTTTTTCTCTTTCCTTTGCTTCTAATTCAAGTTTTTTCAGCTCCTTTGCTTGTTCAAATTCAAACCTCTTCATTTGTAACTGAAGTCTCACTACCTCCAGCTGTGACTCACTAATGTCAGGTAGCATTGCCAACTGTAGATGCTGTGCTATACTTTTAATTATATCTGATTTCTCAACCCCCGCAGGTAACCCCAACTGTAATTTATCTGCCAACTTTGTTAACTTATTTTGGTTATTTTCTCCAACTCAATCAGAGTTATATCTTCTACTCCCAGGCAAGTCTTAGCCATTTCCAAAACCATCTTGCAGTCTCATCACTTAAAAAAACCTCACCAATTCCTGAATCCAAAGTGCTTCTCATACTTGTAATCTTAAGATTCACCAATTCCAACCAATGAAGGAATAACAAATATTATCCCGTCAAGAGCCCCCAGTTGTTAAGACATGGCATTTGGTAATGGCTGAGTTATTTAAATCCCAGAGGGAAGCTTGAATAACTGTCATAACCGATATTTTCAATTGGTATGTTTGAGATACATCTCTGAATTCAGGAATAAAACTACCAAGCCCCATATAAAACTAAATTAAACATTTATTAATTTAGCAATAAATGTATCACATACACATGTCTACAAATTACTACCATAATAACTTTTAAACAAATACCCAAATTAATCACTCCCTGCTAAATTGTCACCAAGGCAAACATAACCCATGTACTCTAAAGAGACATCAGGCAAAGCACATTTGACCTTATGAATTCAAAATGAGGTCCCGTGCAATTTGGTTCCCTTGCAGACACAGTCCTAGACTTACAGGCTGATTAGATCTTAAATGCCTCTGACCTATACATATAGGGCTGAATTTTGCGTTTGACAGGTGGGTGGGCCCGACCGAATCGGCGGTGGGCAGGCAGCCGATCCCTGAAGCCAAAACGGGCCTCACTGCCAGCGGGTTTCAGACTCCCATGTTCATCGAGAAAATTAAATCGGCAGCGGGCATGTTCAGACCGCTGGTTCCAATGGGGAACCTGCGGTCTGTATAAAGAACAGCCAGGCAGCCTCCTTTAGGCTGTTGACCATGGCCAGTGACTGGGCAGCACAAGGGGTGAGGGCAGAGGAGGAGGAGGGGGGCAGGCTGCAGGGTAGGCCATCGGGGGGGGGCCACTGTGCCCCTCGGTTCTCCGATGCCAGCCTTGCTCTCCTCCTCAAAGAGGTGTCCAACTATCTTCTTTCTGGAGGATGGGAGGAGGAGGGCCCCCCATGTGACCAGGCTGGCGTGGCAGGAGGTGGCGGAGGCTGTTAGCTCTCAAGATGCTGTGGGGCGCACAGGAACACAGTGCCGCAAGCACTTCAATGATCTGCTGCGCTCTGGATGGGTGAGTACCATGACAGCCTTGGCCATTTTACCCAACAGGTAGCCTCAGCCTTTGTGCCACCACCCCTCCCCCCCAACCCCGCACCACCCCCCTCCCCCGCCCCCACCACCCCCCCTCCCCCGCCCCCACCACCCCCACCCATCTTGCTGTCGTTACTGCATTGGGCACGCTGGGTGGGCAAACAGATGGTGACCATGCTTACACTAGCCTTAGTGATTGAGGAGAAGATGGGTTCTCCCTGCAGCATGTGATGGTGTTTGTTGCATTTAAGTCGTCTGGGGGCAACCTGCAGGGGAGGCAGCTAGACACATAGTCAGAACTCCAATACATGTCATATTGATGGTGGAAGGGGAGCCTCAAGGTGTCGTGGCCAAGACCAAGTTGCGCCTCCTTGCTATGGGCGCAAAGGCCCATGTGTTATTCAAAGTGATGGACGCCGAATGTGTCCAAGGTGGCCATTGGGGGAGGAGGTTGGAAGAAGTCGTACTATCTTCTGGGGACTGATCACCAGTAGTGTGCACGGGAGCCGCTGGAGGCCTCAGATGGGCCACTGTGGTTGATGTGTGGCATGCGCGTTCAGAGTACATGAGTCATCAGACACCAATAAATGCTTTGCAAATGTCACAAGTGTATGCAACGTTTCCTCATAACTCCAACTCTCCAGGCCAGCATGCATCAGGTCAGGAAACTCAGAACTCTCCCCACTCCAACGCTATCCCTCCCATGAAGTGCAGGTCACAACTGAATGCAGAAGTGTAGGTGTGGCCTTGACAGCGCTTGCTGCACTTGCAACATGACCTCACTTTTCCTACGTTCTATTCCTCAGCTATTCAAGACAAATCTGGCTTCGACCTTGTTCCTGTTCTGCTACCTTAACGGGTCTGCCCAGCAAGGTCCCTGTAATCGTCATGACTTCCCACAGTCCTACCATTACTCATGTATTCCTGTACCTTGCTTGTCTTCCCCAAGTGCTTAACCAAACATTTATCCACATAACATTCCATGTGGCATTTCTTCGGCCATCTGACCAGCCTGTCTGTATGCACATATAATGTTTGGGCCTCCTGACTATTTACCACCCCACCAATGTTCATCTCCTGAGGTTCTTGAAGGGTGAACGACTTATGAGGCTGGGGGGAAAGGGATGAAAGGTGTTAATGACTGAATGCTAACTGATGCACTGTCCTTGTTGTTAATTTCAGCATCACCACCGCATGGCTGCCACCAACAAGTCCAGAGCCCCCCCCTCCACACCTGAGGGCCAAGACTTGCAACTTGGTTCACATCCTTTCAGCGAGCCAGGACCAGCTGAGCGACAAACACTTCGGTGGGGATTATGACGTCGGCTAGTGTCCCAGTGCACAGTGGAGAGGGCACTTCACAATCGCTGGAAGAGATGGCAAGGACAGAGAGTGCCAATGACACCAGCAGCCGGAGGACTGCAGGGGACCAGGCACATGCTGAGTCCGGCAGTGATGATGTGCCTCTGGAGATGTCAGCCATGCAGCAGCTGCAGGACAAGTGGCAATGTGCGCGGGAGCATCTGGCAGGGTTGCATAAGTGTGTGCTTCATTTGGTCTCTGTGGTGGAGGAATCCTGGCAGAGTGTCAATGATGGCATGAACCTCAAGACAGAGCTTCATGCTTCCTCCATTGAGAGATTGGCGACTCTCATGGAGAGGGGCTTCCAACGTATTGAGAATCTCCTGATTGGTTTATGCTCTGACCTGCAAGCCCTCACAGTGGTACTGGCCACAGGTGGTCATTCCCAATGTGGGAGATGTTGTGGGCACCAAGCGTTGGCGCTCGGTGCCCATGTATCTGCGGTGAGCAGGGAGGTCCAATGGGACCTCACCTTGGTGCAGCAGCTGCCTGTCATTGCTGCGATCTCCTCTCAGGGTGCTCTAGATGAGAGTAGCAGCTCCTCCGCCCCTCTGCCAGTGACCGTTGCATCCGTTGAGGCTGTGACAACTGGGGAGATGCCAGTTCTGTGACTGGCCACACCCTCCTAGGCAGAGCCAGCACAGGCTCCACCTGCCAGAGGACGGCCTCCAAGGTCACCGAGGCCAATAGGACAGCAGAGTCAGTCTCACAAGCCACTCCGACCAATGGGGTGGCACCTAGACGTAGCACCCGCAAACTTAAGCATAAGGCACGTTCGGCACTCCACAGGTTTGTCACTGGTGATTTTGTGTTGGCCCTAGATTAGGGAATATATCATTATGTATGTCTGAGCGACGTTTGTGCTTTATAAATTCCACTTTTCTGACCATAGCTGAGGGTGTTTCCTTTGTGCTACATTTGTATGTTTCACAGACATATCATGAGTGTTTGAGTGGACATTGATGTTTCTGTACTAAGCCCTTAGTTGCAGCTGATAAGGTGGAAGATGTGGCACCTAAGTGCCACGTGTGGAAGTTCCAGGCAATGCTGCTCCTGCTGATCCATGTTTGTGGAGCTAGCTGAAGGTTCTTTGGATTAAATTGTCCTGGGTGTCCCTGCCTCCTTGGTGTATAGCGGGTTGGCGTGCTGCCCCTCAACATCGCCCTGTGCTTCCTCATCCTGTGAGACACTGCTGGATTCATCATGTGCAGCCTCATCCAGTGCTTCGAGGTCTTCATCGTCAACAGCATTCCCCCTTTCCAGAGCAAGATTGTGCAGAGCGCAGCAGACTACCACGATCAGAGAGACACGATCTGGGGGGTACTGGAGTGTGCCCCCAAGCATTCAAGGCAACGGATGCGCATCTTGAAAAGACCGAAGGCTCTCTCCACCACAGCCCTTGTGGTGCCCTGGCTCCTATTGTACCACTGCTCAGCTTCTGTTCTTGGATAGCGGAGAGGCATCATGATCCACCTTCACAGGGGATAGCCCTTGTCACCCAGCAGCCAACCATCCAGCCGAGCTGGAGCACTGAAAAGTCCCGGCACCTGGGGGTGTCTGAGGATGTGGGCATCGTGGGAGCTGCCTGGGTACCTTGCACAGACTTATAGAATCAGCATCCTGTGATCACACACTATCTGCACATTCATGGAGTAGAAGCCCTTCCTGTTGATGAAGGCACCGGGCTCACCTGCTGGCGCCTTGATGGCCACATGTGTGCAGTCTATAGCGCCCTGGACGTGGGGGAAGCCAGCAATGGCTGCGAAGCCTCTGGCTCGCTGTGCCTGACTTGCCTGGTCGCAGCGGAAGTGGATGAAGTTGGACACCTGTCTAAACAGAGCGTCTGTAACCTGCTTGACACAAGTGTGGACAGCTGATTGGGAGACACCGCAAAGATCACCCACCAATCCCTGGAAGAAGCCAGATGCATAGAAGTGGAGGGAAACTGTGAGCTTCAGAGCTGCTGGCATGGGATGTCCACCCACACAGTTAGGGGAGATCTCAGGGCCAATCATCTGACAGATATAGTTGACTGTTTCCCTTGACAATTGAAGCCTCCTTTGGCACTGGAACCTCAGTCATATTGAGGTAGCTGCTTCGCCGCCTGTTTACCCTGGCAACAGGATAGTGGCGTCTTCTGTGGCCCCCTCCACCTTGGACAACCTCTTGGCCCTGCGCCCCTAGTGCCTGCACCTGGCCTCCCAAAAGTAGCTCCCCTGGAGGCTGATTGTCCAGTTCTAGCCTCCTCCTTATTCTATCCCTCCCTTCCTCCTCAGAGGAGCTGCCTCCGGTGGAGATGTCAGAACCCATAGCCCCAGGCTAAATGGAGGCCTCCGGAAAGCTGCAGGCCCGATAAAGATTACTGTCTGCAGACGGGTGAGCTGAAACTTCAAAGTACAGAGAAAGCTATTGGAAATCAATCTGAGCTGCTAACAATCACAGGTAAGTTTAAAACACTTTCTGCATTAAATACTTCAGAAAAAAATATGAACAACCCCTCTGATCCCACATATCCTGCCCGTGGATGAGGTTTGTTAAAAAAAGTTACCTGCCTGCCCGTTGGGCCCATGCGCCAAGGCAAAAATCACACGGGCTCCTCAAACTCGGCTTCAATTGCCGAGTTAAGGGCCTTAACAAGGCCTTTAATTAATGGCGGGCGCACGATGTGCTTCATAGCGTGCCATCCCACCTAAATATCACGATGCCGCACGCTGACATTGGGATGCTCGTGTAACGTCAGCGCACGACATTTTAAGCGCTGACATGCGGGCTCCACCATCCACATGTTAGTCATAAAATTCTGCCCATAAACTCCTTTCTGTTTATACCGAGCTTCCCCTTTGAATGTAAATCTTCCATTGTATTACTAGGTTTTAAAATTTTACCTCTCCTAACAATAAACCTTTCATTCTACCAATTCTATTAGTAATATAAACACATTGCTTGGCATCTCCCAGCTAGGTGCAAGGTTTCATTAATTCTTTTGAATGCTTTACGCAACAAATGCAAATGTAGACTTTACCTTTTCCTCCTTGCGTTTATCTAATTAACATCTCGAAACTACTACACATCAGAGCACCCAGGCTAGCTGCCTTTAATCCAATTAAGGCACACACATGGACACACCCTGCTACAGTTCCATGTTAAAAATAATTTCCAATAGCATTATAGACATTCATACATCTTTGTGACAGAGTCATGCAAGAACGAGGCCAGAGGCAAGAAGTCGGGTCAGAGGCATGAGGCAGGGCCAGTGGAGAGAGGCGGGTTGGTAAAAAGAGTGTATAGGGAACAAAAAAAATCAAGAATTGATATCACAGAATTGGTTGGTAAGTATTACACTGTTTTTTGGTTCTCTCTTAGCTAATGTAGTTTTTTAAACTAAGAGCAGAAATTAATAACTTACCAAGATAAATGGATGGGAAATTAGAGTTGAGGCCAAAGATTGATGGTCAAATTAAAAGATGGAGTAGATTTCAGGGAACATATGATTTACTCCTGCTCCTATTACTTATTGTTATGAAAGTTTAAGTAAGTTATATGTGTATTTGGGTGTTTTAGGAATAAAGGCCAGGATTTTCCCCTGGGTGATTTGGGGGCGGGGCCCAGTCGCCGAGGGGAAAATGATGCGGAATGACATCGGGAGGAATCCCCGACATCACTCCGGTCCATTTAAATTTTTGGGAAGGCGGGGGCACAGCGAAACCAGCTGTCTGCCCACCAACCTGTCAATGATTACACAAAGGTCTTTAATTACTTTAAAGATATACTTTGTTAAAGACCTGCCCATCCAACCTTAAGGCTGGCGAGCAGGCCAGGAGCCCCAGCGGTCTCCAGATTATTGATGAAACTTCATCCACTGCTGGGCTGAAGTTTCATGTCCGAAAGAGCGTACTTTGGCAGATGGGGAATCCTTCCACACGTCCCCATCCCCCGCAACCACCCCCCCCCGCAACCACCTCTCCCCCCCCCCCCCCCCCCCCCCCCCGCCCCCGCACAGGGAGTGCATAGCGCTTCCCGTCGGGGATGCCTCTGGGCAGGCCTTAATTGGCCTGCCCACTCAAAATGGCGGTGGGCCCCGTTTCGGTGGTGGGTGGCGGGGGTCAGCTGCCTGCCTGCCACTGAGCCAGCAGGGCCTGCACGTCAGCCAAGAACAAGATTCTGCCCAAAGTATATCTTTAAGTTTAAGTTCAATTTATATATTTTACTGTTTGCCGGTTAAAAGATGTAACCTGAGATCTAGTTTCATTTTTGAGTGGAACCAGCAGCTTTAAAGCTCTGTTTGTATACCTGCATCTCCAATGGGCAGGGAAAGTTGAAGAGCTGCCGCACAGAGGTGCACCTCTGATCAGGGGCGTGCCACCATTTCACGTGAGTGGGCCAATTAAGGCCCACCCAGCATGATGTCCACACAGAAGCTTTATGCACTCGCTGTGCAGGCGGGGTAGGATTCCCTGAGCTGAGAGTGCGCTCTTTTGCACAAGCGCACGAAAGAGTGCACTCATCTTCCTGAGGCTAAGTGCTGCCTCAGGGAGCTCGGCCCTTCAGTAAAAAATCTTAAAAATATCAAAAAAAATTTCCCTGACATGTCCCCTCATGTGACACTGTCAAATGAGTTGGGACATGTCCATCACTTTTAAATCCACTTTAATTGTGTTTTTAAAAACCCTCCATGAAGCCTCATCCCACCTGTGGATGAGGTTTCATGCTTTTTCTAATGCCCGCCAGGGCTCCCGGCCTGCTCGCCAACATTAAGGTTGGACGGACAGGTCCATTAATTAGTTTAATGACTCTATCAATGGCCTCAATTGGCCATTGACAGGTCGGCAGGAGCACAGCTGATTCTGCAGAACCCCCGCCTACCTGAAAATTTAAATGGGGCGGGGTGACATTGAGAGGTCTGCCTGACGTCATCCCACATCATTTTACGCGTTGGCGAGCGAGCCCTGCCCCCCCCACTCTCAGACCGGGAAATCCTGGCCTATGAGTTTTATGACTCTTAACATTGAGTAAAACAAACAAGAGAAAAAAAACTGTGCTGTTGCCTAGCAACAGGGGTCCCGAGAAGGAGACTGCACAGAACCAGAAAATATATTTCAGTTCAGTTGAAAGCAGTTTGAGTTCAGCTGAAGCCAGGATTCCAGAGAGGCTGGGCAGCAGAGGGACAAATAGCAAGTCCCAAACTAAAGTTGAAGTCAACTGCTAAGAGAATCTGGACAGGAGAAGGAACAGCAGAAGCAGGTTCCAGAAACTAAAGAAGCAAGTTCCCAAATCCAGGGGTTTGGAACCGGGAAGATCCAGGAGGACAATCTAGTCAAAAGACAAGGACAAGAATCTGGAAAAGGAGCTGTTCTGTGGAAGTGAAAGTAAGGAGAAGAGCTTCAAGCTTAAAGAGAATGAAGCTGCAGATGCTGATTTCAAACAACATAGGACTTGCAAGAAGCCAGGATGTCCATAGAGACAGCTGAAAGTCTCTAACTCTTTACTATGGGCATGTGAAGCAGTGGTGTACTGTTAGCATGGCTGAGTCAGTGAGAGAGAGAGTACATGGAAGAAAGCTTGAATGCACGTGATAATCCAGGGGAGAGGAACATCGGAAGGAGAGTTCGAAACCCTTGAGGTGGACAGTTGTGGAAGGCGACCGAGAGTAAGTTTTGTTTGGGACAAGATTCCAGAGTGAGTCCTTGGAGAATGGAGATTAGAAACCCTCATGTGAAAGATGGAGTTCAGTGAGACCGGTTGGCTCACGGTGTTATAAGCATCTGGGGGAAGTTGAAGAGAGATCCATAGCATCTGTTTGGGGTGGCATCTGTCACTTGGTTTCAGAGTGTGATGTGCCTGACCACAGGTTGCCTATTGGTTTACCTGAACTGTGTACTTACTATGAACATTAGAGTATAATATATATCTTTTGTAACTTGTGTTATCCTTACAAATCTGTATGTATCTGTAGAGGTATAATTGTGGGGGAAGGAGTATTGTAATATAGTTCATTTTTTCTTTTTTAATAAATGTTTTATTCTTTTGTTAAAAGTTCATCAGTTGTCTCGACGACTTTGTTCAGTCGCCCCTCTCCATGTATCTAAATAAAAAATAAGAGTTAGGATCTACCAAGCTAGGTTCCACCCTGGGATTTGGCTTGTCCAATATAACATCAGCTGGGATCATGACAAAGTCCGGGCTTGTCCGGAATTATTGTTATAAAATGGGATCTCTTGTGGGATTAGTAATCCTTCACTTTCGGTGGGATTTCTGAATCCTTAAAAAACGAGTATGTGGAGGTACAGAGGTACGAGGTATAGGAATTTGAGTTGCTGTGAGGTATAGGATACAGATTGGGATTCAGAGTAACTTTAGAGGTTGCTATAGATGGAAAATGTAACTACAATAGAGATAAAAGGTAATAAAGTATCAATCACACGAATAGATGTCATCTACAAATCACCTAATCATGGAAGAGAAGTGGAGGAGAAAATACTCAAACAAATTAGTGAAATGTGTAATAAAAACAGAATATTAATCATGTAAAACTTCAAGTACCCTGATATTAATTGGACAGAAAATTTGGTAAAGATGATAAGAGAGCGGAGTTCCTATAATATGTACAAGACTCCTTTCTAACCCAATTTGTAAAACACCCAACAAGGGAAGATTTGTTACTGAACCTAATAATGGGGAATGAACCAGAGCAGAAAAAAGAAGTAAAGGTAACGGAAAATCTAGGGGCAGAATTGGCCCAGAAATCGGGAAAGTGTAATATTGGGTGGGCAGATCAGAACGTGACCCACCAACAACAAAGGTGTTTTTTTCTGTTGTATCGTGCAGCACTTTCTTTAAAAAATTTAGAGGCATAGGTTTTATTCGGATCACTGGTAGTGCGGCCTCTGATTCCCCCGCCCCATCGTCACCTCAGATCTTCAGTAAACCGGATGCCATACTTAAAGTCCGCCCCTGCACAGAGCTAGCATTCTTCAAGGGATAGGAAGCTGATGAGAACTGATAGCTGCAAAAGGGAGGAAACATGCTCCCCCCAAGTTTAGCGACGTCTCCCTCGAGCTCCTACGGGTTGCAGTGGAGACCAGCGTGATGCCCTCTATCTGCTCTCTGAGCAAAGAACTTCATCCAAGGTACAAATCCAGCATGGGAGGTGGTGGCAGCGGTGGTCAGCGCCAACACCCTGCAAAAGACAACAGCCACCCAGTGCCAAAAGAGGATGAATGATCTCTTCCGTTCTACCAGGGTAAGTCATTCTTCTCATCACTCTCAACTCACACACTCACAAAATCATCACACATCCATAGGGATTTCACTCACTGCCAGTTCAAGGGACATCATCATTCACTCTCTCACACACATCTTCATCTGTCCTGTGGATCATGTCCTCATCCTGTCCATGGCACCACTCACCATCCACACATGCCAGGCATCCTTCTCAGCTGGCCTGGCAGGCACATTGTTTACATTCTCTCCATCTGTCTTCATGCAGGACAAGCTGGCACACAACAAAAGGGAGAGGTCACAGACTGGTGGAGGAATACCCAACATTTAGGTCCTCACAGACTTTGAAAATAGAGCCAGCTGGCTGGCAACAATGTGGAGCCTTCCTGTGCTCAATGATGTGAGGATCCAGCAGTGCAATATTCATCAGACAACCATGCTGTGAGTGAGTTCCCCTGTCCCATAGCCCTTTCCAAATAAAAAAAATGGTAAAAACTGGGAAACAAGAATATTGGTCTCAACTGGCCTTGTATTCCTTAAAATGGAACACCAGAAGAAGCCGCTGTGGAGACTTGCCTGTGACACCACCCCCCCTCCCCCCGCTGCCCCCCGGCCCTCCCGCCGGCACTGAATCTGCAGAGCCAGATTGGGATCATTGGGAGCTGTGTGCACACACCTCCAAGTTCGGCTTGAAGTTCAGGTTGCCAGGTATACATCTTTTAAAGGCAGTGATAAATAGCACTGTCATCAAAGTGGGCTTTAAGTTTGACCTGGAGGTGATTCCGGCATTGGCCACAGTAATGAGATGCAAATGTGACCTGCCGTTGACGGGAGAGGGGCCAATTGCTTCCTGGATTCACATCACCAGGGCCTTCTTGCAAGATTCTCTGATCTCACCACTGAACACCTCCCCCACCACCAGCCCCCCCGCCATCATGATTGGTTGCAGAAAGTTCCAGCCCAGGTGAGACTAACAATTTAAGATAATAATTGAGAAGGAACTAAATATGATAAATGACAAAGGTCAGGGTCCTATCATATGATTAAATGCCATGCCCCACAACCCCCACCACCAAACTCATCTGAGAGGAGTGCAATAAATTCTGCCCAATAAGTAATTAGGTGGGGTCAGAAAAAAAGGAAATGCATAAAGGCCTAAACTGGGTTTAGTTTGTATGGTTAATGAATGCACAGAGTGTGATAAATATGTTGGTGAGCTGTAGGCATGTGGGAAAGCTACATGGGAATATGGGCCAGAATTTTACATTCAGCGTGTGGACACACCAGAACATAAAGTCTCGCGCAATGACATCGCGATGTCGTTGTAAACCCGTGCGATATTTTTTCGGCGGGTGGGCACCGGAGTCACCATGTGCCTGCGATATTTGAAAGGCCTATTAAGGCCATTAACAAAGTAATAAAGTTTAATTTTACGCTGCCCGTCCAGCCTTACAGTTGGCGGGCAGGCGAAAAGGCCAAGCGGCCTTTACGTTTTTCAGGAAACCTTATCCACAAGCGGGATGAGGTTTCCTAAAGCTCATGCTAATTAAATAAAATCTTTATTTTGAAAGTAAAATCATGTCCCATCTCATGTGACACAGCCACACGAGGGGGCATGTTTCATTAAATTTTTAACGTCTTTATTTTTTTAAAAACTTGATTCAATCTCCTTGAGGCAGCTCCATATCACAGGGAGATTGAAGCGTTCTTTCGCATGCATGTGTGAACTGCATGCTGGACCCGACTCTCCCTCCTCCCCCCATCCGCACAGGTAACGCTTTCGCTATCGCTCGCAATCTACGCAGGGCAGGCCTTAATTGGTGGGCTCCCTGACCACCTCGCCCCCTCTCACCGAGCCCGCCCAACCAATGTAAAATTCTGGCCATGATGTTTTGCCAATAACAGAAACCTGGCTCACAAAGCTGCTGGGCTGTACTAAATATTGCTGGTTACAAGGGGCTGGATTTTTTTCTCAGATTTGGGAAACGTGAGTCAGGGCAGTTCCTGACCTCATCAACCCAATCCTGCCACATCCTCCCATAATCTCCATATTTTCATCTCCTAGAGATGTGTGTGTGTGTGTGTAAGGTTTGGGAATGCCATCTCCCTGGAATCCCAGGAGGAGGTGGCTGTTTTTTTTCCCCTAAGTTAAAGCAGCAGACCATTTTTTTTTCAAAGCTAAAGCACTATGGTCATTTAAATCACTTCAAATCATAACACAAGAGTTTTCAAGCACTGTTTTCTACAGTTTTGAATCCATTGTAACACTTTTTTCAATAGGAAAAGTACCCTAGGACATCTGACTATTCAAGACTGTGATCAACCACTGCAGTAAAAACACACCCAACTCACAAAGCAGCATCTAATAATGGCATTTGAACTTGTCAAAACATTTAACACTTACTTGCCAGAACATTCTCAATTTCTCAACAGGCTTACCCCAAGTTTCCCAAACACTCTTCTCTGGTGGGTTTCCCAAAGGCTTCTGAAACTCACCCGACCTGACCAAAATACTGGGGGCATGAAATACAAATGTCCCTCTACGCCTGCAAATGGCAACCTTGATGTCACAGGCCATGTGTGTGAGGCCACAGCTTGAACCTAACCTGAACCCCTTCCCACCTTTGGGAAGTTTGTATGGAGCTGTTTTTATGGGGGAAATACAAATTTCTGGTCCCACAGCCTTAGTTTTGCTGATTCTCATGCCATTCCCGATTTTTTGGACATGAAAATCTGGCCCAAGGTGTTCAGGAAAGATAGGGAAGGTAAAAAAGAGAGGTGGCAGTACTGATTAAGAATAATATTATAATGCTGGAGAGAGAGAGAGAGGGGTCCTGAGGGGGACCCTGAGGGGTCAAGGACAGAATCTGTTTTGTTCAAATTAAGAAACAATAGAGATACAATTGCTTGCTGTGTGCCTTTTACAGGATACCAACTAGTGGAAAACATATGGAGGAACAAATTTGAAAGGAAATTGCAAAGAGGTGCAAAAACTATAGAATGGTTATAATGAGGAGCTTTAATTAAGCTAATATAGATTGAGTGAGTAATAGCGTAAATGGTTGAGAGGGGAAAGAAAGTTTGAAGTGTGTTCGGAGAATTTTCTAGATTAGTGTTGTTCTGGTCCAATGAGAGGGAGGCGTTACATGATCTGGTTTTGGGGAATGATGTGGGTCAAATGGATCAAGTTTCAATTGGGGAACTTTTAGGAAAGAGTGATCAAATTATCATAAGCTTTACGTTGCTATGGGAAAGGAAAAAGTCGCTACCAGATTAAAAATAATTAATTGGGGGAGGGCCAATTTCGATGGGGTGAGAATGGATCTGACCAAGGTAAATTGGAATCAAAGATTGATGGGCAAAACTTAATTCAACAATGAGCTGCCTTTAAAGAGAAGATAGTTCAGGTATAGTCAAGGTACATTCCTGCGAGGGGGAAAAGTAGGACCAGCAAAGCACCCTGGGTGACAAAAGATTTAGAAAGTAAGATTTATCAGAAAAAATCTACTCATGATGGTTGTCAGGATGATAATACAAGTGAGAAGCACACAAAATAATTATAAAAAGTTCAGGGGGAAATTGCAAAAAAGAAATAAGAGAACTGAAGAGAGTATGGGAAGAGACTGGCAGCTAATGTAAAAAGTCTCCTTTATTATTGTAAAATCATTGCAAAAGGAGAGTTACGAAATTTGGGATCAAAAAGGAGACTTACGTTTGGAGAGGAGTGTCTCGATGAGGAATTGAATGAATACTTTGCATCTGTCTTTGCCAGTGAAGATGATTATGCCAAAGTGGTAGTGAAAGAGGAGGTAGTTGAGATACTGGATGGTCTAAACATTAATAAAGATAAGGTATTAGAAAGCTTAGCTGTACTGAAAGTTGATAAATTATCAGCACCAATCAGATGCATCTGAGGATACTGGGGAACTAAGAGTAGAAATTTCAGAGGCACTGTTTATAATCTTCCAATCTTCCTTAGATACAGATGTGGTGCTAGAGGGCTGAAGAATTGCAAATGTTACACCCACGTTCAAAAAAAGATGTAAGGATAAACTCAGTAAATATAGGCCAATCAGTTTAACCTTGGCAGTGAAAGCTTTTAAAAACAATAATCAGGGACAAAATAAGCATTGCTTGAGCAAATATGGAAAGCCAGCCCAAATTCATTAAGGACAAATTGTGCTTAATTTGATAGATTTTTTCTAATGAGGCTACGAAGAGGGTTGATGAAGATAATGCTGTTGATAACATACACTTCCAAAAGGCATTTAATAAAATGTCACATAACAGGCCTGTCAACAAAGTTGAAGCCCATGAAATTAAAGGGACACTGGCAGCATTGATATTGAAGTTGACTGAATGTCAGGAAATAAGGAAGACGGTATTATTGTGGGGGACTAAACTTTCGGTATTAAGATCACCTCTTTTCTTCATCTATGTTAATTACCTGGACTTGGATGTGCAGGACACAATTTCAAAATTTGTAAATGACACAAAACTTGGAAATATTGTGAACTGTGAAGAGGGCACTAATAAAGTTGAAGACTTCAGTAGACAGGTTGGTGAAAAGAGCTGACATATGGCAGATGAAATTTAATGCAGATATATGTGAGATGATTAATTTTGAAAGTATGGGGAAAGGCAATATAATATAAGGAATACAATTCTAAAGGAGGCTCAGTGGCAAACGGACCTGGGCTATCTATGCTCAAATCATTGTAGGCAAGGCTTGAGGCATGGTGAAGCTGGAAGGGCTTCAGATTCTTTGGGAATAGAATCCAGTTCTGGGACTTGAGACACCTATTGAAAAGGAATGAGTTTCATTTCAACAGAGCCAATGTTCCCATGAGGAGGTACACGAGTGTGGTTGAGGAGAGTTTAAGCTGAAATAATTGGGGGTGAGAACCAGTATATAGAAGTGTAAAAGAATAATAAGATGAATAAAGTGAGAGTGATGGAGTGCGCTAGAGAATCAAATTATGTTTAATCTTTTAATTACTCTAATATTTTGTAATGGATAAAATCATTTGTGTTTATTATTTTAGTTATTCTTCTGGCATGGGACATCAGCACCCAAAGAATCTCACGGTTTCCAGTTGTATGTACTTCTATACGCCTGCTTAAAGAATAACTCTTATCATTAGAAAAACAAGCCTTACTGGTCTGTAATGATCTTTAACTGTTAAAAATATGCTTATCGAACTTATTAATTTCCATTTCTGGCTTAGTAGACAGAAAAGCCTTGTGAAGCTTGTTAACCAAGGGGCCTCCATTTAACTGAAATTACTGACATGAGGGGGGAGCATCATAGAGCAGGTTGGCTCTAACTGGTTAGAAACCAGTTCAAATCAGGGAAAAGGAAGCAGCATGATCGTCCAGCTGAATTCTTTAGGCAGAATTTTCTGCTCCTGTTGGCAGCGGCTATGGTTGGTGGAGTGAGCAGACAATATGGCAAGAAGGCCAAACATCAGTCGTATGCTGTTGTGAAACCAGTTTGTGATCGTCTACTCTGCCCGTCAATGACGGGCCGCGTTTCCCGCCACCGCATGTTGAGAACCAAATTCCAATATGATAGCATCTCATCATAAGGCCCGCTTGCTGGAATCATCCCTCCATGCTGGATCACCTGAGCACATCAGCGTTATCAGCACCAGGCTTCGCAGGCAGCACCACGTCACTTTTAGGGGGGCTCATGGGCAGGCCTCTACCTACCAGACCAGCCATAGAGCGGGGGTGGCTTTTCAACTGCTGCAGGACTAGGGCTTGCTTGAGGAAGAGGGAGAAGTGGCCTCAGACAAGGGAAGAGGCTGCAGGATGAGGGCTATACTGGGGAAGGGGGCATCCCAAGGTGTGTGGGGGGGGCACATGTTGATCTGTGCAAGTGACCCCAAGTTAGTGAGGCAGAGAAAGTAGTTGCCAGAGGAGATGAGGCCAGATGGTGATGTGAGAGAGTGAGTGGTGATGTCCCTTGAGCTGGCAGTGAGTGAGATGCCAGTGAATGTGTGATGGGCTTGAGTGCGGGAGTTTAGGGTAATGAAACAGTTGCCTTATCCTGATGGCACAGATGAGATCATTCATCCTCTATCTGCACTGGATGGCCAACCTCTCCTGTGCAGCATTGGCACTGATCACCAGGATAAGGCAACTGTTTTGAACCACAAAAGCTTTGAACCAATAAAGGAGCACTGAGGCCACAGATCTCCCATGCGGAGAGGAGAACCAACAAAGGCAGCCTCTGAACAGTGTAAGAACTGTGACCAAATTATGTGAAGGTGAAGTCTGATCTGAGTCTGCCTGCTCTACTTCCAAGGTTGAAACTTTAAGTAAAACCCTATTAATTTCTGCATATTTTGATAAGTTTTATACTTTTGTACTTAATAAACTTTTCAAATTGTACCAGCCTCATTGCTGACCTCTTTGTCAGGCATGAACACAGTTTAATAATCTTACAGGAAGTATTTCCATATTAGGAGCTGACTAAGGGGGACTACAAAGAATACAAAGATAAGATTGTGTAACTGCACAAAGTCTGTGAGCTTCAAACACAAATAGCTGTCTGGGAATATGATGTAATGGCAAAAACAAAAACATGAGGTAGGATTTTCCTCTCATTGGGTGGGCAGGCCAGGGAGCAGCGCGCCATCAGCAATCGGGCCATGACTGCGATTTCACGCTGGATGGCCAATTAGCGGCCAGCCAAAGTGAACCGAGCGCTGCAACGCTCAGCTCTGCCTGGATGTGTGGGGGAAGGAGCAAGTGCAGCAGAAGTTTGAGCATGCGCACGGGGGTATACATGGAAAGTTCCCTGAAGGCACATAGCTGCATCAGGGAGCTGAAGATTTATAACATTAAAAATAAAGATTTAAAAAATAAGGAAAACATGTCACCTTATGAGACTGTGCCACATGAGTAGGGACATGTTGCAAATGAGTTATGAAAATTTTTATTTTTACTAAATTCAAAAACCTCATCCTGCCCGCGGATGAGGTTTCCTCAAAAATCAAAAGGCCAATTGGCCTATTTACCTGCCGCCAACCATAAGGTTGGACGGGCCCAGAAAAATTCTGTCTAATTGGTTGATTAATAGGCATAACAGCACTCTTAATTGTCGGTGGGCTTGCTGCCAACTCCCTTGCGCGCCTGCCAACCGAAATGTCGCGTGAGTGTGCGATGACGTTGGGACGCTTGCCCAATGTCATTGCGCGCTACTTCACACTTGTGCCTGTCGGCCACACACCCGCCTGCTGAGGTGAAAACTCAGCCCATGGATTAAACACGGTGAGGACTAAGTGCTTAATATTCAAAAGTAGAAAATGTTCAGAAAAGATAAAGAAGGGAAAAAGGGAGATGGGATGGCAGTACTATCTAGGTAAGATGTTGTAATGTTGTAAAGAGGAAATGTCCTTGAGGGGACAAAGACAGAATCTATTTGGTTGGAGCGGAGAAGCAAAATGGTCATGATCAAAGGATATTCTTTATGTCTTCAAATAGAGAGAGAGGTACAAATCTGCAGGGAAATCACAGCGATGTGCAAAAACTAGAGTGGTGATATTGGAAGACTTTAATCGCCCAAATATCAATTGGGATAGTGTTAAAATAAAAGGTAAGGAGGGGAAGGAATTTCTGAAATGTGTTCAGGAGAACTTCCTTGATCAGTATGTTCTCAGTCCAACCAGGAGGAGGCATTATTGTGGAGTGAGTGATACCAAGTGGGCCAAGTGTCTGAGGGGGAGTGTCACTTGGGTTAGAGTGATCAGCAGATCATAAGGATTAGCAATAGAGAAGAGCAAGGGACAATCTAAAGTAGAACATATAGATTGGAAGATGGCTCATTTCAGTGTGACGAGAAGGGATCTAGCCAAGATAAAATAGAACCAAAGATTAACAGAATCATAATGGAACATTGGGTGGAACATTGGGTAATCATTAAGGGGGAGATGCTTCAGATGCAGGTTAGGTATATTCCAACAAGGGTAAAAGGGAGGGGAACAAAAACCAGAATTCCTTGGATAATAAGGGAGAGAGGGAATATGATGAAACAAATAAAAGGGTTCATGATGCATGTCAGGTGAATTATTTAAGCGAGAACCAGGTCAAATTTAATAAGTTGAGGAGAGAATTACAGAGGAAAATAAGACCAGCAAAGAAAGAATATGAAAATAGAATGGCAATTAACATAAAAGGGAACCCAAAAATCTTCTATTGGCATGTAAATAGTAAGCAAAAAGCAAAAGTGGGTCATATATGCTTAGAAGTGCGGAAAAATTCTCGAATACACAGAGTACTTTTTATTGGTGCTAATTAAGGAAGAAAAATCTAACAAAATATCAGGAGAAGTGGAGATGGGGAGGCAATGGATTGGGTGAAAATTGAGAAGCAGGAGGTGTTGGAAAGGCTGGCAATGCTTAAAGTGGATAAGTCACCTGCTCCAGATGGCTTGCATCCCAGGTTGAGAAAGGAGTGGGGGTGGAGATAGTGGAAGGACTTGCCATTATGTTCCAATCTTGCCTACATACATGTGCATGCCAGAGAATTAGAGTGGCAAGTGTGACACCCTTATTCAAGAAGTGTGTTAGGATGATCCTAGCCAGGCCAGTTAGTTTAATATCAGTTGTCGGTGAGGTTTTAGAAACAAAATTCAGGGGAAAAATCAACAAGCACTTGGAGATATTTGAGTTAGGGAGAGCCAGCATGGATTTGTAAAAGAGAGATCATGCTTGACTAATCTAATTGGATCGAAGAGAAGCTAGATGAAGGAAATGCAAAGGATGTTGTCCATGATGATTTTAAGAAAGTGACAAAATACCACATAAAAAGTTGGTTAACAAAATTGTGTCTCATGGAACCAGTGTCAAAATTGGTCGATGAGACCAAACTTGGCAAACAGAGAGTATGATAAAAATCAACTCAGGAGGACATGGATAGGTTAGCAGGATGGGCAGACAAGTGACAGATGGAATTTAACATGGAGAACTGTGTGGTGATGGCAGAGGGAAAGGGAAAGGCAATATAGGCTTAATGGAAAAGGCCTAAAGAATGTGCAGGGATAGAGGGACTTGGAGTTGCATGTGCATAGATCTTTGAATTGGCAAGACAAATTGACAGAGTGGTTAGCAAAACAGGCAGCCTTGTGGTGCTGTGGTCCCTACTTCTGAGCCAGAAGTTCTGGGTTTGAGTCCCAATTCAGGACTTGATGGTCATGGAAGGTACATTCATAAGGTGCCAAGCAGGTTGATTATCAACCTGTAATTCCTTCTAATACAACTGATGGCAGGCGGTAAGACCGGGAGAGTGCCCTGGTCAGCCATACTGCAGAAGGCAATGACAAACCACTGCATTCCTTCACCAATCATAATCATGGACCAAGCCAATGGAAGTCTATGGTCATCAATGCCTTCTTAGGGCATGGTACCTGAAGGAGGAGGTGGTTACCAAAGCAAATGAGATCTTGGAATTCAAGGAAGTTATGCTGAACCTCTCTAAACTCCACTTCAGCTACCACTAGTGTATTGCATCCAGTTCTAGCCCCCACTCTTTAGAAAAGATGTGAGGGTCCCTTATGGTGGTGATTTATCAGAAAGGTTCCAAGGATGGGGAAGCTGGTCCCTTGGACCAAAGGAGATTGTAGGCAGATTTGATGGAGGTGTACAAAATTATGACATGCTTGTATAAGGTAGACAAGGAAAAAATGTTCCCTTTAGCTGATGGTACAAGGACTAGGGAACATAGATTTAAAGCTTTGGACAAAAGATGCAGGGGGATGCGAGGAAGAACTTTATGTAGTGAGTGTAATGACCTAGAGCTCGTTGCCCACGAGGGTGGTGGAAGTGGAGACAATCAATCAGTTCAAAAGGAAATTGGACAGGTACTTAAAGAAATTAAACTTGCAGGGCTTTGGGGGAATGGGACTGACTGGATTGCTCTACAATGACTCAGTGGGCTGAATGGCCTTTTTTTCTTTGCACTAAATGACTATGACTCTCTGACAGTTGCAAACATATATTGGTGAAGCAGCGGCTGTTTACCTTAAAAAAGAGAAGGTTGAGAGGGGTTTGGCAGAGGTGTTCAAAATTATGAGGGATCTATCAGAAACTGTTCTTATTGGTGTAATTTTTCAGAATGAAGGGTAATGATTTAAAGTGATTGGCAATAGAACCAGAGGCGACATTAGGAAAATTTTCTTTACCCAGCAAATGGTTAGAATTTGGAATGTACTTTCTGAGAGTCTAGTGGAGGCAAATTCAGTTGTGGTTTTCAAAATGACTTAAGATATTTATCTGAAGAGGTAAACTTTCAGGTCAATGTTGAAAAAGCACAATTGTGGGACTAACTGAGTTGCTTTTGCAGTGAACCAGATGAACATAATGGGTGGAATGACACCCTTTTGTGTTGTAACCATTACATTATTCTATGATTTAATGAAAATTTAAAAAATGAAAGTTACAATGGGAATAGGACACTTATGATGGACAGGATATTATTCAGGTAATGATCGAGAAATGTTTGGAATATTGACTCAGATTTTATGGGGTGAGGAGAGATGTTAAACTGCCAGTACTCGCCATCGTTACCCCTCTGAAACTAACCATAATCTCAGGACATCAGACATGCTTAGATCAGCATGGAACTGTTGGGGCAGGATTTTACCGTCAGCGAGGGGGCGGATGGGGGGGGTCTGCTCGCTGATGTGTAAAATGACGCACGGTAATGTCGAGCGGAACTCCCGACGTCACCGCGCCCCATTTAAATTTTCAGGAAGTCGGGAGCAGAGCAAAATCAGCTGCGCGCCCACTGACCTGTCAATGGCCAATTGAGGCCATTGACAGATCAATTAAAGTAATTAGTGGATCTGTCTGTCCAACCTTAAGGTTGGCAGGCAGGTCAGGAGCCCCAGCAGGAACTAGAAAAAACATGAAACCTCATCCACCAGCAGGATGAGGTTTCATGTAGGGTTTTAAAAATCTTAATAAAGTTGTTATGGAAATTATGAACATGTCCCAACTCATTTGCATCAGGTGCAAATGTACTTTTTAATGATGTGAGTCATAAAATTTGATAAGCACCTAAACTAATTTAAATTTTCAGGAAGGCGGGGCGCAGCAAAACCAGCTGTTGATTCCCTTTGTGAGGAGAGGGTGGTGGGAGGATGGAAGGATGGGAAGGTGGATAGCAGACAATGCTGTGAGTTACAATTTTCACAGCCCACGTTGGTTTCCTCAATTATACCCGTGAATAACACCACACAGGATACATAGGTAGTGGCCTAAAGCACTGCCGCCCCTTGGAAAATGACACAGTCTGTGAAGCACTACTTCTACATGAATTAAATTTTCTCCTCTGTCTTTGCTCCTTGAAAGATGTTCCTTCTTTTAAGCACTTTAATATTTTCCTTAATAAAACCTGCCAGCCATTCTCCTTTCTTCCTCCCTACCTTTCCTGAACATCTTGTAACCAGGATGATTAAGCATCCAATACTCTCCTTTTCTGAACCAGGTATCAGTTCTGGTCCCTCCTGTCACAGAGTTGACCTCTCAATGTCCCAGGAATCTGAAGACCTCCGTTCTGCATCGTGCCTCTAATCACACATTAAGCTGCCATATTTTCCTATTTCCCACTCTCATTACTGTGTGGCACAAGGAACAATCCACAGGTCACTACCTTTGAAATTTTGCCTTTTAACTTCTTCCCTAACTCCTGAAACTTTAACTGCAGGACCTCCATCCATTTCCTTTGCATGTCATGAATTCCGATATGGTACATACAGGACCAGAACTTGCGCGAGTGGCAATCACAGTCGGATTACAATTCTGCTTCCTTTTACTTACCCAGGTCAGGATCTGTAAATTTCTTGCCCACTTTTCTGACCCTGATGAGAAATTTGCAGCGTACCTGGTCCCCGAGGCCTTCCTGTGCACAGCAACAGCACCAGGGCAAGTGAAGCCACGCCCCCTTTTTACAGCACTAGCTAGTTTTGCGAGTGTCTTTTTTTTGCTGGGAAATGGTGAAGGATTTACATCCATGGAAACCAGGCTAGAGACATCATTATCCTTAGTCAAAGATTGCTTTTTTGAACGAGGGGCCATAGTTAGACCAATATGCGAAGAGACAACAGTAATACTTTAGCTTGAACAAGATGTTTGTTGAAGTAAAAATATCCCTTAGTGTGTGGGAATAGATTAAATGTGACTGGTAAATAATAGCGTGGTTCAACAGCCTGATAAGGAATAAGAACAGTTGCACTTAGCCATTATGAATCGCTTGTTAGTGGGTCTTAGGAACAGCCTTAAAAATAAGTAACTGACAGTGGAATCAATGAAACCTTTGGCAGTTAGCTTGGTATCAGAAATGGAATGTAACTGGGAGGATGGAATTAATTTCAGATTAACAGCTTGAGGGGGGATAAAGAAAAGATGAAGTAGGAGTGACTAAATATGCCCAGAAGATATGTGATGGCTCAATAAGCTAATGGAAGGTAAATTACATAAAAGCTAGCAATTTAAAATTAAAGATTAGAGAAAATACCCTGATAAAGTATTTTGAAAATAAGTAAATCTTTAAATCAATAATCTATCCAGGTATCCACCCTGAAATAAAGGGCATAAAGTAAGAGAATTTGAGAAAGTTCAATGTGGTAGGCAGTTGTAAAGGACCCTGAAGGAAGACTTTGGTCAAACACTCCTTAAGGGTTTGAGGAATTAAGAAGATGTGGCAACAAGAAGAGAAGTGGAGGAAGAAAGAAAAAGTTGTTTGTGCATGCCAAATGTCCTGCCCAATCTCAGCTGGTACTCATTACTTGTCACGGTCGAATGTTTTTCTTGTATAATGAGTCATTTTATATTTCGCCTTAAACCCACAACCTCTACCACCTATAAGGACAAGGGCGCCAGACACATGGGAACGCCACCACTGCAAGTTCCCCTCCAAGCCACTCACCATCCTGACTTGGAAATATGTCGCTGTTCCTTCACTGTCGCTGGGTCAAAATCCTGGAACTCCCTTCCTAACAGCACTGTGGATGTACCTACACCACAGGGACTGCAGCGGTTCAAGAAGGCAGCTCACCACCACTTTCTCAAGGGCAATTAGGAATGGGCAATAAACAGTAGCCTAGCCAGCAAAACTCATATCCTGAAACAATTTTAAAATCTCTTATTAAAAACTCAACATCCCATCATATCCTGACTGGTTGATTGATGGATTGATTGGAAGGTGATAAGGTGATAACCCTCAAGTACATTTCAAAGTTGAATTCAAAGATTCACAGAGATTTAAAATAATGACAATGGACTACAACTTCTGGCTATTCCTCTTTCTCCCATGGAATGTTCTGCATCCTTTCCATGATATCCTTTGGCCTGAGTTGAGGGAGGCAATGTACATTATGCATGTTACATCAATGGTAGCAGAACTGCCTGTCTGTCCCTATAATTATTGAAACTCAATTACTGCTGCATAAACAGGAATGTATCCATTTTTAAAAATTTGTTAATTAATTCAGTTCATCCAAATAGACTGAGGTTAATGAATGTATATGCATCACCGCAGGTCATATGGGTGACTGAGTTTTTCCTGAATTACGGGAGGTGGTCCTTTGCCTCACGGGACCAGAATTGCGCTCCTTCCATGTGTCGTCACCCTCACTGGTATTCAGGGATGAATATCAATTTGAGAGTATCACACTCCTGTACAATTTCTGCATTATCTGCCTGTTCCCACCATGCCAGTTGGCCAGCCACTTACTATTCTAACACTGCCTAACTGTGGGGTGACCACCCCCTGGAATCTTTAATTCAGGAAAAATTCAGTCACTCATATGACCTTCAGTGATGCACATACATTCACTAACCTCAACCCATCTGGATGAAACTATCTTTTTTAAATGGATACATTTCTGTTTATGAAGAGGAGTGACGCTTATTAAGACAGGCATCTGTGATCAAGTATTTCACAAATTAGGATGACTGATCACCTGCAAGTATCATAAACTGCAACTGGTCAGAGCTATAATTGCAAATTGTAGGTGGGTGTTCATATTCTGGAACATTGCAGAATCACAGAATTACTGAATTGTTACAGTGCAGAAAGAGGCCATTCAGTTCATCACATCTGCACCAGCTGTCCAACTGAATATTATGACTTACTGCCATTCACCTGCCTTTTTCTCGTACCCTTGCACATTGTTTCTATTCAAACATTCATCTAATGTCCTCTCGATTGAACCTGCCTCCATCACAGTGCATTCCAACCTCGAACCACTTGCCGTGTGAAAAAGTTTCTTCTCACATCACATTTGCTTCTTTTGCAAAACACTTTAAATCTGTGCTCTTGTTCACGATCCTAGTACAAGTGGGAACTGTTCCTCCCTATCTGCTCTCTGCAGCCCCCTCATGATTTTGAACACTTCTATCAGATCTCTTCTTAGCCTTCTCCCCTCTAAGGAGAATGTTCCCAACCTTTCCAATCTATCTTCATAATTGAAGCTTCTTATCCCTGGAACCATTCTTGTAAACTGCTTCTGCACTCTCTCCAACGAATTCACATTCTTCCTAGAATGTGGTGCCCAGAACTGCACACAATACTCAAGCTGAGGTCCAACTAATGTCTTATATAAGCATTACCTCCCTGCTCTTGTACGCCATCCCCCTACTGATGAAGTCCAGGATACTGTATGCTTTATTAACTGCTCCATTTGCCTACCACCTTCAATGATCTATGCACATATACACCCAGGTCCCTCTGCTCCCTTATTTTATATTGTCTCTCCATGTTCTTCCTACCAAAATGCATCACCTCACACTTCTCCACACTGAACTTCACCTGCCACCTATCTGCCCACTCCACCAATTTGTCAATGTTTTGATTACATTCATGCTTACCTTTAGAAATTATGGAAATAATTTTATCATCTGGGTTGTTTTCCTGCATCTGATTGGTGGCTTCATGAGGAATGTATTAGATAGGTGTATAGAAATATAGATAGATGCAATAGATTTATAGAACTTATACAAGAACCACAATGGGATCAGTGGGCTACATTACCTTTTTATTATATATTTTCTTTCATTCTTGTACATTTTAAAAACTAAAACATGGTTGAACAATATGAAAGTAACATTTTATGAACAAATAATTTCATCATAGATATTACAAACTGTAGGGCAACAAGTAAACAATGGAACTAATGGTTGCTGAAAACTAAAAACTTCTGATTTGATTTCAAATGAAAAAATCTCAGAATCAATCACCATGTTCACTTCAGAGCCAAAGTCATTTAGGAAATAATTCCTCAGCAGTTACCAAAGAAAAAGTGTGCAACATCAAAAAATATGATCTAGGAAAAGGATTCCCAAACTGTGGGTCACCAACCACATTGGGATCGTGGCTGAAATTTTGGGGTCACAAGCTCTGAGGCAGCAATGCTGGTCATGGAGCTAGGACTAAATTTTGACAGTAATGTTCCTGTTTTTCCTCTGTTTGTGGGCATGACTTAATTGCCTTCCCTCTGAGGCCCGGTTGCTGCTACAACAACAGCTTATAAAAAAGTGGGGCTTTGCTTTTTTGAAGGCAAACCCAGCAGTTTAACCCTCCCATCCCCCCCTCAACCAACCAATGTACATCTCTCAACCCTCCCCACCCACCAACCCAGTTTTCACCCTGGGGTCACACAAACACTGAGTCATTAAAATGGGGTTCATATCAGGAAAACTTTGGGAAGCACTGGCCTAGAAATTCAGTTGTGCCCATTTTTGAACACATGGTGGGGGTTGGGGAAAGGAATGTGGTGTGGAGTGTAGGTATATATGGTGAGCCCTGGAGTACCCATATTAGTCATGAGTCCTCATTTTAATGGAGCAAGTAAAATGCAGCAGGCTGCCAGCAAAGAACCTGGGAATTGTGGCAGCCAATCAGATGTCTAGTCCTGAGATCAGGCATTAGGAAGAGTGGCAGAGGAGAGCTTGAGATGCCAAATAGCCTACTCCTGAAGCAGGAGTAGCTCCTAAAAAACAAACTGAAGATTGGAAGACAAGGCCATAGGAAAGTATCAAGGTTGGGAATGGTGTCAATCATTGGAGGGAGTGGCTTAAATGTGGAGTTGAGCCTTTTAACTTTTAGCTCCATATTTAGGTATGTAAATGTGAAAAAATACTTTCTAGTCGATCCCAAGGCCTGATTTCCTGCTTCAGGACAAGCTACAGGTAGTCTTGAATTAGGAGACTGAAGCATGAGGCTCCTTGCATATGCAGATTGCCCAACACCTGTTTTAGGCAGAGGAAAGGTTGCAATATTTTTTCACTTTCCCAGTTTGGAGAGTGCTGCAATTTCTGGCTGGAAATGTGTGCATGCGCCCTGTCAGCCATAGGGGAAATAGTAAACCAGCTAGCATCCAAAAAATTGGTGCTGTGTTGCCGAATTAAATGCCTTTATATTAAAAATATTTGCCTTGTATCTTCAATTACTACAATTAAAGAGATGAGTGATGAAAACACCAACGAGCTGCAAAATATTTTTTGTTCTAGTGTTAATTATGGAGATAAAACACAAAAATTTTCTGCCCATTTGTAGGTGAATCTAGTGCATTTTTGTTCTGATTAAGTGAGCCAATTGCTGTGCTAAAATAGAAAGGGTGAATGTCATGCAAATGTTTGTCCACTTCAACTAGCAGCAATAATTTCCAGGTTGCTTTAAATGCTTTAGAATAGTTGTATAATTTTTGTTGATCATTATGCAAAACACAAGAGTTTAATCTTTCTAGATTCCAGAAGCAGAGAGAAATGCAGAAACAAAGTGTTGCAACGATTATATTGTCCATACAATTACAAAGACACATGGCACTAATGCAATATTATTCTGGTAGCTCCCCTCACTTTTGTATACAGAAACCTTAGGAGGATTCCTATCTGCAAAAAAAAGAGAAAATAAAACGTTGAAATTCCCTAAAGTTTTCAAATACCAAATAATAGCAGAAGTGAAAAGAAAAGTGAATGTCGAAAATCTGAAACAAAAATACAATTGCTCCACTGGTCGATCAGAATCTGAAATAAAAATTGTCTTTTAGATGCTGATTGACATACATTGATTTACATATATTGTCTATTTTTAGAATGGATAGTTAGAACTTGTAATTCAGTCCAGAAACAGAGGGCAGAATTTGTGATAAACTCTAACACAAGAATAGAAAAGGGAAATAGATGGGAAAAAAACACCTAAACCAGCTTATCTTGATCAAAATAGTATGACTAGAGCTTGCCTTCATACTAGCTGGCACCGATGATGTTCTTTGTGTCAGTACCATTTGCACAGGACTGACCCGAACCCTGATTGGAGCCAGACCTGTTGATCGAGCATGGTGTTGGGCTGAGTCACAGGACATAGTGGTGTTGGCAAAAGTGTTCATTGGTGTCAGGTCTTGTAATTTGATCCCCATTCTGTGAAAGTCTTACATACTTATGAACATTCTTCACAGATTTGTGGCATTGTGCTTAATTCTCTTCAGGACCTTACTGTGCTAGATGCCACCCCTTTCCTTTATTTCCTTGTAAGATGTATATATAATTTGTTCATCATTCTTCTGCATTATTTTGTTTTATACATCCACATTTGAAGGTTCTTTAATCAATATGTTCTTGCTTCATATTCAAGATTTAAAAAGCTCCATTTTCTCTTAACTGAAATAACTTACAATACTTTGCAATTAATTTCTTGTAGTTCATTCCTCATTCCCTCATATGTGTCTCTTGCAATTGAATCATTTTGATCTCATTAGCCAGAAAAAGTTTTACCCTTTTTTTCACATTATGAATGTTTTCCCAGCCCATCATAAGAAACTGAGGGTAAATATCTCATGTGATTAATGTTAATAGCAAAATCGGACACTTCACTCTAATTTGAATCTTACCCAACCAGCAGGAAAAGAACAATCACAGATATCACAGAATCATAGTAACTTAAAACATGGAAGGCAAACTTTTTTTAATTCATTCAAGGGGTGTGGCTTTGCTGGCTAGGCCAGCATTTATTGCCCATCCCTAATTGTCCTTGAGAAGGTGGTGGTGAGCTGCCTTCATGAACCGTTGCAGTCCATGTGGTGTAGGTACACCAACAGTGCTGTTAGGGAGGGAGTTCTAGGATTTCGGCCCAGTGACAGTGAAGGAATGGCAATATATTTCCAAGTCAAGATGGTGACTGGCTTGGAGTGGATCTTCCAGGTGGTGGTGTTCCCATGTATCTGCTGCCCTTGTCCTTCCAGATGGTAGCTGTCGTGGGTTTGGAAGGTGCTGCCTAAGGAGACTTGGTGAGTTCCTGCAGTGTATCTTGTAGATGGTACATACTGCTGCCACTGTGCATCGGTGGTGGAGGGAATGAATATATGTGGATATGGTGCCAATAAAGTGGGTTGCTTTGTTCTGGATGCTGTCAAGCTTCTTGAGTGTTGTTGGAACTGCACTTATCTAAGCAAGGGGAGAGTATTCCATCACACTCCTGGCTTGTGCCTTGTAGAAGGTGGACAGGGTTTGGGGAGTCAAGAGGTGAGTTACTCACTGCAGGGTTCCTAGCCTCTGACCTGCTCTTGTGTCCACAGTATTTATATGTCTAGTGCAGTTCAGTTTCTGGTCAACAGTAACCCCCAGGATGTTGATAGTGGGGGATTCAGTGTTGGCAATGCCATTGAATGTCAAAGTGCAATGATTAGATTTTCTCTTGTTGGAGATGGTCATTGCCTGGCACTTGTGTGTCATGAATGTTACTTGTTACTTGCCACCCTAATCCTAGATGTTGTCCAGGTCTTGCTGCATTTGGACATGGACTGTTTCAGTATCTGAGGAGTTGCGAATGGTACTGAACATGGTGCAATCATCAGCGAACATCCCAACTTCTGACCTTGTGATGGAAGGAACATCATTGATGAAGCAGCTGAAGATGATTGGGTCTAGGGCATCCAGTTCACTGTGGTTGCATTGTCTGGCAAAGAGCCATTCAGCCTAAGCTTACTTTCCAGCTCTTGGTCCGTAGCCTTGCGAGTTACAGGGCTTCAATTGCACATCCAAGAATTTTTTTTAAATGTTATGAGTGTTTCTGTACCTACTATTGTTTCAGGAAGTGAGTTCCAGATCCCGCAGCCTTCTGGGTAAAAAGATTTCCCCTTGAATCCTCTTTAAATCTTATACCCCTTACCCAGATCCATCCTCCTCGTAATGGTCTCCTTAATTAAGGGGGATAGGACCTTCCTATCCACTTCTCCACTAGCATTACCTCTCACTTCTCCAGATCAAATTTAATTTTCCATTGTTTTGTCCACCTGTCAATCCATTGATATCTTCCTGCAGTCTACTGCTTTGTTCTTTACTGTCAACCACACAGCCAACTTCTGTAAACTTCTTAATCATATCTGCTACATTCAAGTCCAAATTATTGATTTATACCACCAAAAGTAAGGGATCCAGTGCTTAGCCCTGCAGGTCCCCGCTAGAAACAACTTTCCAGTCATAAAAACAGCATTCAAGCATTTGCCTTTGCTTCCTGTCCCTGAGTCAATTTTGAATCCAACTTGCTACTTTGCCTTGGATTTCATGGGCTTTTATTTTCATGACCAGTCTGACACGTGGGATCTTAACAAAAACTTTGCTGAAATTCATATAGACTACACCAAATGCTCTGCCCTCATCAACCCTCCTTTTATCTCCTTAAAAAATTCAATCATGTTAGTCAGACAAAACATTCCCTTAACAAATCTATGCTGACTGTCTTGATTTATCTGTGCCTTTCTGAATGAAGATTTATCCTGCCCTTCAGAATTTTTCCTGTAATCTCCCCACTGCCAAGATTAAGCTGACTGGTCTGGAATGATTCGGTCTATTCCCTTCTCTCTTTTTAAACAATGATATAATTTTCACTATCCCCCAGTTCCCTGGTGCTATGCCTGTAGCCAGAGAGGATTTGAAAATGCTGACCAGAGCCTCTGCTATTTCTTTGCTTGCTTCCTTTAACAGTCTAGTGTACATTTCATCCAGCACTGGAGATTTATCCCCTTCAAAGATGTTAGATCCCTTAATACATCCTCTCTTACTATGTTAAATATTTCACACTCCTTCCTTATTGCAATCACTGTATTGTCCTGCTCTTTTGTGAAAACAGATAAAAAATATTCAGCAAGAACCATATCAACATTTTCCACCTCCATGTACATAGGTTACTCTTATGATCCCTAATACCCTCTACTCTTGCTTTGGTTTTGCAACTCCTATCTCTAGTTTCTGCTTCCTGTCCTTAAACCAATCCTTCATCCATGCTAATATATCACCCCAACCCCATGACCCTGTTTCTTGTGTACTGACCTTTTGTGTGGCATCTGAATGAATGACTTGTGGAAATCAAAGTATATTATATATACCAACTACCCTATATCCACTGGTTCTGTCCTCACAAAACTCATAAATTTGTCAAACACGATTTCTTTCATATTACAATGTTGACTCTGTCTGATCATACGATGATTTCTAAATGCATTGTTAAGACTTCAAATAGTCACTAGGTAGTACAGAACTTGAGTATTGCTGAAAAAAGAGACATGCTGTCAAAGCTTTTTCTGTTATACTCATCAGGACAGAATCGCAAGAATACCAAATCTCAAAGGGAACAACAATTTATACTGCATGAGAAGAGGGTGCTGATCAGTTGGCAAGTGCATTCTGATCGGTAGAGGCATTGCCATGGAGAATGCACCAGAGAACAGTTAACTGCTAAAGCTTTTGCTTAAATTCAAACCAGGCAAGTTGACCCTGAATGGCCCAGGCATTGCCATGGGGAATGAACCAGGGAATTACTGTCCCTCAAGCTTTTGTTTAGTTGAAGAAGGCACAATTTGTGGACATGTTATTTCTGTTTGCAAAGGACAGGGCCCAAGGTCTGAACACATGCAGCTTCTAGCACACATAAGTGAACCACACCCTGAGCCTTACTGATAATCATTAATTGGAAGTTAGTGTAATTCTTAGCACAATAGGATTGTTTAGTACTTGTTATCCAGTCATGAATTCACATCTAATATTGGTCACTATGGCCGGGATTTTCCATGCCTGCTGGTGTTGGGTGTGCTCGGTGGCATGAGTGGACAATATGGCATGATCGGTTCCACGATAGCGTGAAACCAGTTCGTGATCATTTGCCACCAATGGTGAGCTACTTTATTTCTGTTATTGGAAGTCAGGAATCTCATTGTAAAACATCAGCATATTATTATTAGGCCTACTGTCAGTATCGTTCCTCATCCCCCTGGTGGATTGTCTGCCCACATCAGCAGGAAAGTACTCTGGTGTAGAACATGTCTTGACAAGTGTGACGTGCAGAAGTCCCGTTATGTCTTTACTCACATCACTAACATCCAAAGAGTAGAAGATGCTGGAGCCCAACATCAACGGCACACTGGAGGAATGCCCATGGCATGCTGGGTTGATTCTCATGGATGTGGCTCTGCTGCAAAGCAGTGCACGGAAGCTGGAAAGTCACCATTGATGCTCACAATGGGTGATGGTGGAGGGGGTGGGGGAGGAAGGGCTAGGATCAGAAGGGAGAGGAAGAGGTGTTGGAGGGTGAGGTTGGGGGGGAGGGAATTATGGTGTCAGGATTGGGGGAGGTTGGGAATTGGGGATGGAGAATAGGGCCAGAAGGGTTAACGGGGGAGAAGACCCCACAACTGGGAGGTAGATGTAAGGGAGGGTCCAAGGAGAGGAAGGGGTACGGAGAGGGGAGGCTGTTCAGGGGAAGGAAGGGATCCAGATAGAGGATAGAGTAAGGGCTGATGAAGAAGTATGAGTGGAGGAAGGAGTCAGGAAGGGGGTAGGAGTAAGGCTAGAGGAAGAATTGAGGCTGGAGGAAGATATAAGGCTGGTGGAAGGAGTTGAGGGGGGAGGGACTAAGGGTGGCTGAGGAAGGAGTCAGGAAGGGGGAGGGACTAAGTAGGGGGGGCAGTCCAGGGGAGGGAGTGAGAGGACTGGCGGGGAGGGAAGGGTGGGGGGGGGGGGGGGTTTCAGGGGATGCAGGGGTTCCGGGGGTAAGAGGTGCAGAGAAGCTGATGTGCAGGCGAATGTGCATGGGAGGGGTTGGCTTGAGAGAGGACACTGGTGTTAGACCATTTTTTTGCCACTGAGTTTGGAGGATCTTGTGTGGGCACCCTGGTGGCACTTCTCCAGTGCTTTGAGGTGCACACTGTAGGTTGTCCAAGTCTCCGGAGGATATAAGAGTGTGCAGATCACTGCTGCCTGGTAAACCAGACTTGCTGGTCATTTTTTACCCATCAAGGGACACCACAGACATGATCTTCACTACATGGCAAAGGCAGGGAAAATGCAAAAAACAGTACCAACTTTTTTGACCTCATGAAAGACTTTGACTCTGTCAACTGTGAAGGCTTATTCAGCATCCTCCTAAAATTTGGCCACCACCAAACCTGCCATCATTCTCCAACTATTCCACACTGACATGTAAGCCATGATCCTCACCAACGGAACTACCATAGACACTGTCTCAGTGAAAAATGGGGTCAAGCAAGGCTGTATCCTTGCATCAACTTTTTTTCTATCTTCCTCACTGCAATACTGCAGCTCACCTCCAGTAAAACTACCCACAGGAATGGAGATAATTTTGTATATTTTGATGAGATCAGTTTACATTCTCACCTTCCTTTGCATCTTCAGCAAACTTGGATATGTTACTTTCAGTTTCTTTCTCTAATTCCTTAATAAAGATTATAAATAGCTGAGGCTCTGGCGCTGATCCATGCAGCATCCACTAATGGCCTAATCACCTGCCGACCCAGAAATGGCGTGACTATTCTGACTCCATTTTCTTCCTTTAAACAATTCTCTATCTTGCATTTTAATATTTGTGTGATGCCACATAAAATGACTTTTGGAAATCCAAGTATATTATATTTAAAGGCTCCCCTTTATCTACCTTTCAAAAAGCTCAAATAAACTTGTCAAACATGATTTCCTTTTTGTAAACTCATATTGACAATTGCAGAATTTCTTGATGCCTGATATCAGGCCAATTGGCCTGTAAATCACTGTTTTCTTTTTTCCTCTTTTTTTTAATAGCAGTGCTACATTTGTTAATGTCCAATCTGAAGGGCCGAATGACCTACTCCTGCTCCTATTTTCTACGTTTCCATGTTTCTGTGCGGGCTCACATTGAGTCCACAGCCCACCACTTTTTTTTTTACCCATTTAAAGGCACAAACATTAGTAACAGTGCTATGCAATCTTTTACATTTATTCTGAATTGGCAAGGCAGTGCTTTGGTTTGACACTTTACCCAAAAGTTGGCATGAGCGAGAAAGTAGTACTCCCTCATTACTACCCTTAAATGTTGCCCTGTGCCAAATAGTAAAGCCCTTGAAACCAAAGTATTCGAATTTGGAGGCAAAGGTGCTACCACTAAGCTAATCTGATACAATGTTTCAGGATTGGTGGCATAAGAAAATAGGGTGGAAAAAGGGTGTTTTACCTGCTAGCTACTAGGGTGGCTTTTCACGCTGTATCATCTCAATCGCAGTTCATTGATCATGCATTCCCAGGAAATGCACCTTTTTGATGGCCAGCAGGCTCTCATTCGCCCACCACACTATCACCTCACTGCTTCCTCATGTCGCAGCCAAGCACACACTGAGAGCTTCCAGACCAGGACTGCTCAAAAGAAGACATGGCCCCAAAAGGCAAAAAGATTGCAGTCCACTGGTTTAGTGACACTTCCCTCAAGCGCCTTTAGGGCGTCGTGAAGGTCTGCCATGATGTCCCCTAATCCCACTTTGAGTGAAGACCAGCAAGAAAGGTCACCAATCCAGCATTGGAGGCAGTGGCAGGGGTGCTAGGCACCAATGCCTTGCAAAAGAGGACAGCCACCTAGTGCACGAAAAAATAATTGGTCCCATCCGTTCCACAAGGGTAAGTCATTCTTCTCACCGCTCTCAATGCACACACTTGTCAGAGGGATATATTAATTCTCATAATGTTGTTAGAATTAATTGTAAAAGAGTGGTATCTGTGTCCATATATGTGTGTGTGTGTGTGTGCGTGTGTGTGTGTGTGTGTGTGTGACTTAATTGGATTAGAGGCAGTTGGTCTGCAGGCTTTGATATGGTAGAAGACGAGATAGGTTTGAAATATTAAGCAGGTAAACATAAAGGTAAAGGGAACATTTGCATTTTAAATGAACCAGACTAGATTGTTTTCAAAAGAGGGAGTGAAATGTGTCACCTAGCCAGGTGAAGTTCAAAAACAGTGGGCAGGATTTTTATCTCATTGGGTGGGCCCAGGAGGAGTCGTGAAGCTGACTTTCACCTGTGATTGGGTTCCAACATCGATTTCACACTGGCTAGCCAACTAATGTCTGTCACATGAGAACGGACATGTTATTTATGAAAAATTAAAGTTTTTATTTAATTTTTATTTGCTTTTACAAAACTCATCCCACCTGTGGATGAGGTTTCTAAAAAAGTGCAAAGTGTAAGGTTGGACAGGCAGTGAACAATTTACTTCAACTACCTTTTAAATGGCTTTAATTGGCCTTTTAATTATCGGCACACGCCCATCTATCAAAACATTGCAAGAGTGCGTGATGATGTTGAGACACACGCCCAACGTCATCATGCATCATTTTCCTCTCGGTCGGGTCGGGTGCATGCTCGCCCAATTAGCTAAAAATTTTACCCTATGTGTCTTACTGCTGCCTTAATGAAAACATAAAGAAAATGTTCTTGTTAATAAATGTTTAATCTAGCTTTATAAAAGCCTATAAGACTTAGTGGTCTTATTACCATTGAATTTAAGGCGGCTTGAAATTTATACAAATTGCAAAACAAGTTGTGGCAGTTATTTCAAGTTTCACTTTGGGATTTGAACAACTCAGCATTTACCATCGGCTGTGCCACAACACACTCACAAACCCACCACACATCCACAGGAATCTCACCTCAAGGGACAACACCACTAACTCTCACACGCGCCCTCACATCTCAATCAGGATCATATCCTCTGGAGCTTGCATCCTAATCCCATCCATGGCTTCGCTCACCACACAAATATTCCATGCAGTGCCATATGTCCTGCTCAGACTTTCTCCATCTGTTTTCATGCAGGAGAATCTGGCTCACGACAGCCAGGGAGAGATCCCAGACTGGGGGCGGAGTGGCCCACATTAGGCCCCTCATTCACTTTGAGAAGCGTGCCATTGAACTGTCTGGTGAGAACATGGACGGTGCCTGCAGTGATGGTGAGGTCGGCGGTGACCACCCAGGTGAGGATCCTGCACCATGTCATCCCTTTGTCAATGCATCTGTGAGTGCTCTTCCCCTGCTTTTGACTCTGCTGCCTTGCAGTATTTATTGTTAATTTGGTTCACAGGGATCTCTGCCAAGTGGCTGATACCATCAGCCAGTCAGTCCCTCAGCTCCATCCAGGTCCTCATCTCTAGCCATGAGGATTCCTCCTCCATTGAAGAGCTGGAAATAAGCAGCCTGGAAGACCCATCACAACACTTACATAGACCTTCACCAGCACAGAGACACACATCTCGGTGGGACCTAGATCTAGAGCAGGCTTGGGTTCACAATCTTGTGGTCACTGCACGGACACATGTGTGTAGCAGGAGGCAAGTTCAGCTGAGCTCCTCGGCACTCAGAGGACTGCTGGGGAAGAGGCATCTCTAAGGTCTGAAGCAGGTGATGAGCCTCTGGATTTGGCCTTCCAACTCTTCATGGACAGTGAGCAGAAGGTGGGAGAACATCACGCAGAGCTGTTGGAAGCCCTCAGCAGAGTGGCACACATGTCAGAGGAATGCGTCTGCCTGCTCTCTGATGAAGTGGCATCCACATGAATGTATATGGAAGTCTCCATGGGAAGGATTGCAGATGTCATGGGGACCGTGGTCCAGCATAACGCAAAGATGCGCGCAGACCTGCACTTCATCTTGGTAGCCACGGTTGAGTTTCTGCAGTGGCAACATGAGAGGGGAACAGGGCACCTCGACTTCCCTCCAGGTGCTCCTTCCCTCAAAGAGTCAGGCTGGGCTCCTTGGGTACCCAGAGGGAAGAGGAACAGCAGCTGGACACCCCTGGATCATCCACTCAGGAATCGCAGAGGCTGTCCTCTGCCCCCAAGTCCCCTTTGCCTGTGAGCCCTTTGACATTGTCCTCTATCACCACAGAGGGAGCAGCTGGCCCACAGGAGGACAGCTAAAGCAAGCCGGGGCCCCCAAGGCTTCAGCTCTCCAGAGAACCCAACCTGAAGTTATCAGGGGCTACAGGGCCAACTATTTCATAGGCTGTCTCCACTCATATGGCAGATGTCAGGGCAGCACATAGAAGCCTAAGGCATAGAAAAGTTGACAAATTCCGATCACAATTGCTTGCGCGAGTGAACACATTTTGTCACTTTACAATCTGAAAATATATTAACTTTCACTGAATAATGTTTAATGGTGTCTTTCAACTTCATTTACAGGCTTCACAAGTTAGCCCCCTGCATCCCCACCCCTCCCCCGCCACCAGCAGTTCAGCTGCACGCAGATGGCCCATGAGTGATTCTGGAAGGAGCAGTTTGAGTGTGTCAGGGCCTTTCTGATCCTTATGGAAGTACTCTCACACGCACATGGACCGTTCCCCATCACACTCATCTCAAAGTCCTGAGCATTTTCAATGCTGCCTGCTGAGGTTGTCTTTCAGTTGTCCATCTGAGCTGACCTGCATCTCCATCCACCCACTGATCACACTCCCATGCAGCACCTGTTCTCACCCACCAAAAGTCTCGTTTTACTTCTGATTTCACAGGCATGATAGTGGTACAGTTTTTCCTAAGGTCCCCCATCCTTTCTCCTCCCCCAGTCACCCATTTACTTTCCTCCATCACTGTTGATGTCCCCTGGCATCACCTTCCACCTCCCCACCATCACCTACCAGCCATAACCCTTTTCTTTCGGGGATGTCAGGTGAACGTGCATGTTCACTACTGTAGTAATCTGACATGTAAAATGCCTTTAAGACAAATATTGTAATGTAAGCTCACATGATCTAGATACCCAATAGCAGAGTAGTGCGGGCTACTTCTGTAGAGAAAAGTCTTGAGTTAGAGTCTGAAGAATGAAGACAGAGTTTTGAGTTGTAAGCTCACAAGTATAGCTGCTGAGTTCCTTTTGTAAATAAACTGCTTATGTTCATTCAAGAACAATCTACTGAAGTTTACTGTCTTAGTACCAACTCAGTCATCCCAAAACAAGCGGGCAACCCGGATCCTTTAGCCCCAACAAACCAAGAGCACTGGATCCAACACCACAGCTTCCCAAAAATCTCATTCCCATTCACATTAACCTCTCCGACTGCCTCCTTCCCACCTTGTCCTTGTCTGCCTCCGAGTCCCCACCGATTACCCTCACTGTCTCTTCTACCAAAACCATCGCACCCTCACCCTCCCACCCTACCACCTCACTTTGCCCTCAGTCATTTTCACCATTCCCTCCTACCATGTCTACCCTCAGTTCACTCCCCAGGAGGCAGTCATTGACTGCACATTCACCTGGACATACTCCACGCCCCTCCAGACTCCTGCCCCCCTTTGAACTCCTTCCTCCACCTGGACCTCTTTCCCTGCCTGGACTGCCCCCCCCCCACCCAACCCTTGCTGTCCTCCCTACTTAGTTCTTCCTCTTTTCTGACTTCTTCCACCACCCCTACTCTTACCCATCTCCGGACTCCTTCCTCCAATCTTCCTTCTTCTTCCAGCTTCACTTCTTCCTCCAGCCTTACTCCTTTCCCTCTCCGGACTCCTTCCTTCTCCTGGACACCTTCCCCTCTCTGGACTTCTTCCCCTCCGAATTTCTTCCCTTCCACCTTCCTCCCCCCTTACACTTACCTCCCCAGTTGCCATATTCTCCCCCCCGTTACCCTCTCCTCTCCAATACTCCTGCATCCCCTTCCAACCTCCCCCACCAACACCTTCATTCCCCTCCTCGCAACTTCACTCTCCCCGACACCTTTGTTCCCCCCTCCCAACATTACCCCCCGACACCTTCATTCCCCCCTCCCAATCTCATACCTCTGGCCTACCTTCCTCTCCTAGTTGAAACTTGACCTTCTTCTCCCATGCCCCGGCTACATCTTCCTCTCCTAAACACAGCTGGACCTTTCCTCTCCATTCTCTTGACAATCATCCATGGCAGACCATGGCCAAGACACTGAGCAGACCTTGAATGGTGACTTTCCACCTTCCGTGAGCTGTTTCGCAGAGGAGCCACGTCCATGAGAATCAACCCAGCATGTGATGGATGTTCCTCCAGGGAATTGGTGCAGTCGGGCTCCAGTATCTTCTGCTTTTTGGATGTCTGCGATGTGAGCAAAGTCCTGATGGTAAGCCCCGACTTCTGCACATCACACTTGTCAAGATGTGGTGTGCACTAGCATGTTTTCCTGTCAACGTGCGCAGTAAATTTGATGTGAAGGGATGATTCCGGCAAGCAGGGCTTATAATGATACGCATATGTATTGCAATGACCGATGGTGGAAAACGCAGCCCACGATTGACAGCAGAGCGGATGATTGTAAACTGATTTCACCTTGTCGTGAAACTGATTTTTGGCCTTCTCACCATATTGTCTGCTAATGCTGTTAAACATGACTGTCACCAACGGGCATGGAAAAATCTGCCCATGGACTTTCCATTGGAAATAATTGGGTTGAACTGTTGGAATAATGATCTCTTCAGATTTAAAATCATCTACATGGATTCTAAAGAGTGCAAGTGATTAATTTCTATTTGTTTTTTAATTGAAAAGCAATTAAGTAAAAACAGTGGTGTATTCAAAGCTTTGAATTTGAAGCTTCTTAAAGTTGCTGTAAGGATAAAGATTTGTGCAACGTGTGTGCCTTTTTACTACTTACTCACAATAGATCTGTATTCAGCTGAAAATCCCCATCCAAGGCTGAACAATGAATGAGAAAATTCTAGCATGAGAGTCCGTCCCGTAGAGGTTAAAATTATTGGCAATTTAAGTGTTCCACAATATTTTCCCTGGAGAGCTGGAGGTCTTCCAGCGACATCATGGATGGCCAAGTAATTAATTTCACAACCTTCACTTGTGTTCAAGTGCAACTGAGTAATTTCTAAAACAATCTGTTCAATAATAGGGACATAAAAAAACATGTTAAGCCTGTTTTCAATGAAAACTTCCAACCTAGAAACAACAATTACAAGGAAAGTCAAATCACAGCTAATTACTGGATTTAAAGTTGTTATAAGTTATCTTACTCGAAACATGTTAAGTGAAAATAAATCACCAAATATGAAGTAAGCAATATAAAAAGATTTAGCAAGTTAATGGCCTGAGTTTTCGTTCCCAAGTCAGAAGTGCAGAATTGGGACATTTCCCAGCTCCACAAACCCAATCCAGCAAAAAGTGTCCCAGAAGTAGGATTTTTGTTCTGGGGTGATGGGGTTCTCAGAGAATTGCGCTGGGCACCCGGAACTAGTGCACAGGCTGCCAGGTGCAGAGGTGGGCTTGGCAGAAGGCCTGCTTCAGAGTACCGGCATTTAAAGATCTTTTTAAAAACATCTAAACAAAAAGCAGCCCTCCTGTCTTCACCCCCACACTGCTTCACTTCCCCACACACTCCCCGTGTTCCATACATGACAACCCATGCCCCCTCATTCCCTCTAGCTACTCTATACCATCCATGGCAAGCTATGCTTCTGCACCCTCACCCATTAACCCCTCATACCCTCCAATGGTAACCCATGCCCACCACCACCATCTTTTGCCCTTACACCTACCATACAAACTCACCTAGTAAGCACCATGGGAAGACCTCAGGAGCAATGTTTATATTAAATAAAATGAAGTTCTAAGTATTGCAGTCTTTTTTTTAAATCACTCTCATTCATAAAAACCCATCCACTACATTTACATTCCTTCAATTACATAACCCCTTATAAGAGCAAACATTTCACTGAAGTCCTTTAATCTCTTATAAAAATAAGCTTTGGAATCCACAGTTCCACTTCAAAGAGTCAATAACCACTTGGAGCTGTCAATCAAATTGTAAAATGGAAAGCAACTGTGATAATGAATGGTTATGTAATTAGTCATACAACACAAATCTGGTAATGATATCCCTCAAGCTTATGTCAACAGACAGAATTATATAGCAGAGAATTAAATTTTTTAACACACCACGTGGTCTACTTCAAAAATTTAAAGGGAAGGAATTTTAAATGCCTTGACAGCCTGGTAGTTGTTCTTGACAGTTCCCCTTGATGCTCTTGACAGTTCCCCTTGATGCTCTTGACAGTTCCTCTTGATACTCTTGGCAGTTGATCTTGACAGTTCCTCTTGATACTTTAGACATTGCTCTTGACAGTTCCTCTTGGTAGTTCCTCTTGGTATTCCTCTTGATACTCTAAACATTGCTCTTGACGGTTCCTCATGATGCTCTTGACAATTGCTCTTGACAGTTGCTCTTGATGCTCTTAACCATTGCCCTTGAAAGCTCCTGTTGATGATCTTGACCATTGCTCCTGACAGTTCCTCTTGATACTCTTGACTGTTGCCATTGAAAGTTCCGCTATGCTCTTTATAGTTGCAATGTCCTGATGAATGCAAGATGAAAAGCTTTGACAAAATGTCTTTTTTCAGCAATATGCTAGTTCCAGTGAGTTTATGCACCTTTTATACACATTTACGTTCATTTTAAACAATCCCAAAGGGCAGCTCACCTCTCCCAAAAATGCCCAGGACCATATCCAAAGGGGTTCCTCACCTCTCCAAAGGACACGACAAAGTTTAGACCTGCTACTACCGCATCTAATCTGCACATATTGTGTTTCCTATTCTTGGATAATGAAAATCAGATATGACTGGAGGGAGCTGCTGTTTTATATGGGCAGCTGCCTCTGTGAAATGTGTATGTGCAGATCCTGACCTGGGCCCATTCCTGCTCTGCAAAAATGGTGAGTACCATGTTCCGGGCAGGACTTCCAGATTTCAGCCTCCTCTACCATTTTTGCCATGATGGAGAGGCTTTTTGCCATTGGGAAAATTTAGATCAATATCTCAATATGTTGCAAAAGTACTTAACATTGAACGGATTTGACGAAAAGGGATCAAAATTTGTTCTTGCATAACATTGTTCTCTTTTTTTACACAAATTACTACAAATTACATGTGTAGGTAAAGTTTTATTTTTTTAAAATCCTTGTTGAATGTTTTGTGCAAGTTTAGACATTCAGATGAATTTTATAAATTTTATGCAAGTGGTAGGCATGCAGGGCTATGCTGTTGGATATTTAAGAGGAATAGCAGGAGAGGACAACCAAGAAGATAAGGAGGGATCAAGACATAGTTGGGGCTGTGCCCTTCTCTACTGTATCACCTGAGAATAAGGTAATTGGACTTCAGTAAGGCTGCTCCACACTATTATATAATTTTTACAGCACTGAAATAGGTCATTTGGCCCAAAAGATCCATGCTGGTGATCATACTCCAAGCAAACTTCTTCCCACTTTTTAAAATGTAACTCCATTATCATAGCCTTCTATTTCATTTTACCTCATGTTGTTTTCTAGCTTCCCCTTAAGTGCATTGATGCCTAAACTGCTCCTGCTGCAGCGAGTTCAACATTCTAATCATGCTCTCATTGAAGAAGTTTCCCTGAATTCCCTATTGGATTTATTAATGACTGTCTTATATTTATTACTTATGATTTCATCCACAAGTTGCAATATCTTGTCCATGTCTACCCGATCAAATTCTTTCATAATCTTAAAGACATCTATCAGATCATCCCAGGTCTTCTCTTTCCTAGAGAAAAAAACCCTAGTCATTCCACCTTTTCAATCTTTCCGAATGGTATAACTGCTCAGTTCTGGGATTAAATGTTTTTGTACCTTCTCCAGTGCCTTTATGTTCTTTTATAACATGGAGATGACATGAACTGTTCACAATGCTCCCAAGAGTAGTTTAACCAACATTCTATACAGGTTTAACATAACTGCTCTACTTTTCAATTCTATCCCTCTAGAAATGAATACCAGTGTTTTTTTTTTGCTTTATCATGGCCTTATTAACCTGTATTGCTCATGTGTTTTACAGTACCTATGGATCCCTCTGTTCCTCTACCACATTTATAGGTTTACAAGAAGTCCTCACTTTAAGGCCTTGCCTAACGTCACCAAAGGCCTATGTAATTGTAGTAAGAATGGATGTAATTACAATTGTAATGCCATTTTAACACTCCACCCTACTCTCTTGCCCACATGTCTGTCCTTGGCTTACTGCATTGTTCCAGTGAAGCCCAACGCAAACTGGAGGAACAACACCTCATCTTCCGACTAGGCACCTTACAGCCTTCCGGTCTGAATATTGAATTCAACAACTTTAGGCCGTGAGCTCCCTCCCCCATCCCCACCCCCTTTCTGTTTCCCCCTTTTTCCTTTTTTTTCCCTATAAATTATATAGATTTTTCTTTTCCCACCTATTTCCATTATTTTTAAATATTTTAAAATCTTTTATGCTCCCTCCACCCCCACTAGAGCTGTACCTTGAGTGCCCTACCATCCATTCTTAATTAGCACATTCGTTTAGATAATATCACCAACTTTAACTTTAACACCTATGTGTTCTTTTGTACCATTGTCGCTGACATCTTTTGATGATCTGCTTCTATCACTGCTTGTTTGTCTACACAACCACCTCTCTCTCTCTCTATCTCTCCGCCCCCCACACACACACCTTAAACCAGCTTATATTTCAACTCTTTCTTGGACTCGAAATCAAGTTCTGTCGAAGGGTCATGAGGACTCGAAACGTCAACTCTTTTCTTCTCCGCCAATGCTGCCAGACCTGCTGAGTTTTTCCAGGTAATTCTGTTTTTGTTTTGGATTTCCAGCATCCGCAGTTTTCTTTGTTTTTATAATTGTAGTAAGTATTCTTTACTCTTATTCTCTAATCCCTTTGTAACAAAAATCACATACCATTTTCCCTCTGATTTGCTGTGCCCCAGGTCTTATGAAAGTAAATATTTCCCAGTCTCTCATCATGCAAGAACATTTTTTTATTTTTTCTATTTAAGTAGATAACTTCACATTTCACCAAATTGCATTCTATCTGTTGTATCCTTGCACATTCATCCAACCTACTGATATATTTCTGAAGCCTCTTTGCTTCCTTGACTAACTAAATAAATAAGGTTGGATGGAAATGGTAAGGCTGGTGGTGTGACTGTAGCATGAGGAAATCTGTGGAATGCACTGCAATCCCGGACAGTGGTACCTGCAGAAAGTGTCTGCAGCTTAGGCAATTCCAGCTCCGAGTTGCTCAGTTGGACCCTGAGGTGCGGACATTGTGGGGCATCGGGGTTTTTGGAGAGTTATATGGACACTTTGTTCCAGGAGGCAGTCACTCCACTTAGGTTAGGCAGATCTTTAGAGCTTGTCAATGGTCAGGGACAAGAGGGTGTGACTGCAAGTCAGGCAAGTAAGGGAACCAACATGTAGTGATGGAGGAGACTCAGCCCCTGACTTTGTCCAACAGGTATGAGGTGCTTACTACCTGTGTGGATAAGAAGGATTGCAAGGTGGATGAGCAGACTGACTGACTATGGCACCATGGTGAAGGATGCCATTTAGGTGGGAGGAGTGAAGATGAATGCAGAAGTGACAGGAGACAGTATAGTTAAGAGGGTAGGTACTGTTTCCTGAAGTCAAGAGTGTGAGTCCAGATGGCTACTTGCCTGCCCAGTGCCAGGGTTGGAGAGGAACCGGTAGTGGGAAGGGTCAGGATCTAGTGGTCATAGTCCATGTAGATAGGGCTAGGAAAGAGTTTCCTCATAGGGAGTATGAGCAACTAGAGACCAGCTTAAAATGCAGAACCTCAAGGGCAATAATCTTTGAATTATTACCTGAGCCATGAGCAAATTAGCATACAATAAATAGGATTAGAGAGATGAATGTGTGGCTCAAAGTTTGGTGTGGGAGAAATGGGTTTTGGTTCATGGGGCACTGGCACCAGCAATGGAGAAAGTGAGAGTTGTACCATTGGGATGGTCTACACCTGAACCATGCAGGGACTAGTATTCTGGTGAATTGTATAACTAGGGCAGTAGAGACAGCTTTAAACTGAATAGTGGGGTGAAGATCATATGAGAGGATGTAGAGTTAATTGTAAACAACAAGGTAATGGAGAAGGGCAGCAATTTGGGTGATAAGTTCCAGAGTGTGACAGGAGCATACAATTGTAACAGTGCAGCAGCAGTTAGAACCAAAAATGTTTTTAAAAAAATGAGTTTAAGGCCCTATATCTGAATGCACATAGCATTTGTAACAGAATCACAGAATTGTTATGGCACAGAAGGAGTCCATTCAGACCATCGTGTCTGTACCGGCTCTCCAAATGGGCATCATGTCTTAGTGCCATTCCCTTGCTTTTTCCCTGTACCATTGCACATTGTTTCTATTCAAAAAATCATTTATTGCCCTCTTGAATGCCTGGATTGAACCTACCTCCACCACACTTCCAGGCAGTACATTTCAGACTTGAACCACTTGCTGAGTGAAAATGTTTTTTCTCACATCACATTCACTTCTTTTGCAAATTACTTTAAATCTGTGCCTTCTCAATCTCGATCCTTTTACAAGTGGGAACAGTTTCTCCCAATCTACTCTATTCAGCCCCTTCATGATTCTGAACACCTCTATCAAATCTCCTCTTAGCCTTATCCTCTCCAAGGAGAGCAGTCCCAGCCTCTCCAATCTATCTTCCTAACTCAAGTTTCTCATCCCTAGAACCATTCTTGTAAGCTCTTCTGCATTGTGCCTAATGTGTTCAAATCCTTCCTGTAGTATGGCACCCAGAACTGTATACAATACTCCAGCTGAGGTCTAACTAGTGTCTTACCTAAGCTCATCATAACCTCCATACTCTCATACTCTATGCCCCTATTAATAAAGCCCAGGATACTGTATGCTTTAGTAACTTCTCTCTCCACCTGTCCTGCCACCTTCAATGATCTATGCACATATACACACAGGTCCCTCTACTCCTGCACACCCTTAAGAATTGCACTCCTCATTTTATACTGTCTCCCCATGTTCTTCCTACCAAAATGCATCACCTCACTTCTCCACACTGAACTTCACCTGCGCCTATCTGCCCACTCCACCAATTTGTCTACATTCTTTTGAAGTTCTATACTGTGCTCTACACAGTTTACAATGCTTCCAAGTTTCGTATCATCTGCAAACCTTGAAATTGTCTCCTGCGCACCAAGCTCTAGATCATTAACATATATCAAGAAAAGCAAAGCTCCCAAGACCGACCGCTGGGGAACTCCACAACAAATCTTCCTCCAGCCTAAAAAAATATCTATTGACCATTACTCTCTGTCTCACATAACTCAGCCACTTTTGTATCCACATTGCTACTGTCCCTTTTATTCCAAGAGTTCTAACTTTCCTCACAAGTATGTTGTGTGACACTGCATTGAATGCCTTTTGAAAGTCCATGTATACTACATCAACAGCATTACCCTCATCAACCCTCTCTGTTACCTCTTCAAAAAGCTCCAGCAAGTTTGTCAAGCATGATTTTCCTCTTTAGAAATCCATGCTGGCTCTTGCTAATCGACCCACATTTTTCCACATGACTACTAATTCTATCCCAGATAATTGTCTCTAGAAGCTTCCCCAACACTGAAGTTAAATTGACTGGCCTGTAATTGCTGGTTTCATCCTTACAAACTTTTTTTAACAAGGGCATAATGTTTGTAATTCTCCAGTCCTCTGGCACCTCCCCTGAGTCTAGGGAAGACTGAAAGATTATGGCCAATGCCGCTGCAATTTCCAGTCTTACTTCCTTCAATATCCTTGGATGCATCTCTTTCGGTCCAAGTGTCTTGTCAACCTTAAGTTCCGACAGTTCATCCAACATTTCCTCTTTATCAATTTTGAAGCCTTCTAGTGAGTTGCCTCCTCTGTCACTATGGCCTCAGTAGCATTTGGCTTCTTGGTAAAGACAATTGCAAAGTAAGGATTTAACACCTCATCCATGCCCCCCTGCCTCCGTACTTTGCATCCGTAGCACAGTTGAGTTGCAGTGGCAGATTTTTAAGATCTTTTAATATATGTTTTATTACTTTTATACAATCTTGAAGGGACTTCATAGGGTGGATACCCAGAGAATGCTTCCTCTTGTGGTGGAGACTAAGACTAGGGGACATAGTTTGAAAATAAGGTGACTCCATTTTAAGACAGAGATGAGGAGAAACTTTGTCTCCCAAAGGGTCCTTGGTGTGTGGAATTCTCTTCCTCAGAAAGTAGTGGAAGCTGAGTCATTGAATTTATTCAAAACGGTGTTAGACAGACTTGTGTTAGGCAGCGGAATCAAGGATTATGGGGGGGTGGAGGAGGGGCAGACAGGAAAGTGGAGCCGAGACCACAATCAGACCAGCCATAATCTTATTGAATAATCGAACAGGCTCGAAGGACCAAGTGGTCTAATCCTGTTCCTATGTTCTGATGTTGCAACTCACATTGTTCACTCCTGATCTACTGTTTATATTTATGTAAAAAAGCTCTATGCTCCAGAGACATTTTCTTTTCAGCTTTTGAATTTACCCTGTCCTGACTCCTCTCACCACCTGTCCCGCCACCTACTTTATTTGATTAAAATCCTGACCACTGCCCTGGTTATTCAATTCACCAGGACACTGGTCCCAATCCTGTTTAAGTGGAACCTGTCCTAATGGAATAGCTCCCTTTTTTTTCCCAATGAAGCAAAATCCCTCACCAATCCTTCAGCCATGCATTTACATGTGTACATACAAATTAGGAGCTGGAGCAGGCCATTTGGTCCCTCAAGCCTGCTCTACCATCTGGTAAGATCTAACTATGGCCTCAACTCTACTTTCCTGCCTACACCCTATATCCTTTGACTCCCTTGTCAATCAAGAATCTATATGACTCAGACTTAAAAATATTAAATTACGTTGCCTCCACTTCTCTCTGGGGAAGAGGAATCAACAGACTAATGACCCTCTGAAAGAAAAAAAATCTCCTAATTTCCATCATAAATGGGAGACCTCTTTAAACTGTCTCCCCAAATTCTAGTCTCTCTCTTTAGGGGAAACATCCTTTTAGCATCTACCCTGTCAAGTGCCCTCAGAATCTTATATGTTTCAATAAGATCCCTTTTTTTCAATCATTTATGGGATGTCGACATTGCTGGCTAGGCCATCAACATTGCTGGCTAGGCCAGTATTTATTGCCCACCCCTAATTGCTCTTAAGAAGGTGATGGTGAGCTGCCTTCTTGAACCGCTGCAGTCCATGTAGTGTAGGTACACCCACAGTGCTATTAGGGAGGGAGTTCCAGGATTTTGACCCAGCAACAGTGAAGGAACAGCAATATATTTCCAAGTCAGGATGGTGAGTGGCTTGGAGGGGAACTTCCAGGTGGTGGTGTTCCCATGTGTGTGCTGCCCTTGTCCTTCTAGATGGTAGTGGTCATGGGTTTGGAAGGTGCTGTCTAAGGAGGCTTGGTGAGTTCCTGCAGTGCGTCTTGTACATTGTATACACTGCTGCCACTGTTCGTTGGTAGTGAAAGGGTTGCATATTTGTAGATAGGGTGCCAATCAAGTGGGCTGCTTTGTCCTGGATGGTGTTAAGCTCCTTGAGTGTTGTTGGAGCTAAACTCATCCAGGCAAATGGAGAGTATTGTATCACACACCTGACTTGTGCCTTGTAGATGGATGACAGGCTTTGGGGAGTAAGGTGGTGAGTTACTTGCCACAGGATTCCTAGCCTCTGACCTGCTCTTGTAGCCACAGTATTTATATGGCTAGTTTCTATGGTTCAGTTTCTGGTCAAGGTAACCCCTCGGATGTTGATAGTAGGAGATTCAGCAATGGTAATGTCATTGAATGTCAAAGGACGATGGTTAGATTTTCTCTTGTTGGAAATGGTCATTGCCCGGCACTTGTGAGGTACAAATCTTATTTGCCACTTGTTAGCCCAAACCTGGATATTGTCTTGGTCTTGCTGCATTTGGAAACAGATTGCTTCAGTATCTAAGGAGTCACGAATGATGCTGAACATTTTGCAATCATCAGTGAAAATCCCCACTTCTGACCTCAGGATGGAAGGAAGGTCATTGATGGAGCAGCTGAAGATGGTTGGCCATCCTGAGGAACTCCTGCAGTTATGTCCTGGAACTGAGACGATTGACCTCCAACAACCACAACTATCTTCCTTTGTGCTAAGTATGACTCCAACCAGCAGAGAGTTTTTCCCCTGATTCCCATTGACTCCATTTTTCTAGTGTTCCTTAATGCCAGGCTTGGTCAAATGCAGCCTTGATGTCAAGAGCAGTTACTCTCACCTTACCTATGGAGTTCAGTTCTTTCGTCCATGTTTGAACCAAGGCTGTAACAAGGTCAGAAACTGAGTGACCCTGGCAGAACCTAAATAAAGTGTCAGTGAGCAGGTTATTGCTAAGTGAGAGCTGCTTGATATCATTGTCGATGACCTCTTCTATCACTTTACTGATGATTGAGAGTAGACTGATGGGGCGGAAATTGGCCAGATTGGATTTGTCCTGCTTTTTGTGTACGGAACATAACTGGGCAATTTTCCACATTGCTGGGTTGATGCCAGTATGTAGCTGTACTGGAACAGCTTGGCTAGGGGTGCTGCAAGTTCTGGGGCACAAGGCTTCATTAATACTGCCAGAACATTGTCAGGGCCCACAGCCTTTCCAGTATCCAGTGCTTTCTGCCGTTTCTTGATATCACGTGGAGTGAATAGAATTGGCTGAAGACTGGTATCTGGGGACCTCTGGAGGAGGCTGAAATGAATCATCCACACAGCACTTCTGGCTGAAGATTGTTGCGAATGCTTCAGCCTTATCTTTTGCACTAATGTGCTGGGCTCCTCCATCATTGAGGATGGGGATATTTGTGGAGCCTCCTCCTCCAGTGAGTTGTTTAATTGTGCACCACCATTCATGACTGGATGCGGCAGGACTGCAGAGCTTAGATCTGATCTGTTGGTTGTGGAATCGCTTAGCTCTGTCACTTGCCGCTTATGCTGTTCGGCATGCAAGTAGTCCTGTATTTTAGCTTCATCAGCTTCATCATTTTTAGGTATGCTTGGGGCTGCTACCCTGACATGCCCTCATGCCTTTTCACTCTTCTAAGCTCTGATGGATACAGGTTCAATCTGTGCAAACGTTCCTCACAAGATAACCACATTTATCCCAGGAATCAGTTAAGTGAACCTTTTCTGAATTGTTGTAAATGCAATTTATAACCTAAGGAGACCAAAACTGTACACAAAATTCCAGGTATGGTCTCACCAAATCCCTATACAACTGTAGCAAAACTTCACTATTCCATTCCCTTTGCAATAAACCTTCAAATCTGTTTATCCCAATGCCAATTGACAATTAGCTCAGGTAACAAGCTGGAGATGATTACTTTTGGGGTTCTGCTTTTTAATTTGGTGCTAACTCCTCAAACACTCAGCAAAACATTATTCCTAGTTTGATTCCTATAAATAACCACGGCAACTAGAACCTTGCCCTCCCCACCCAAGATCTGTTCCAACTGTGAGGGGACATCTTTAACCTGTCAAAGAACAGGTAACAGAATCTTTGGAGCTCCTGGTCACAGCTGCAGAGAACAGTATCTATTCTCTTGAATGGCTACAGCACAGAGGAGCCATTGGGAGTGTTGTGTCAGTGCCAGCTCTCTGCAAGAGAAATCCCACCCCTCAGTCTTTTCCCCACAGCCCTCCAAATGTTTTCTCTTCAGGTGCTTCTTCAATTCCCCTTTGAAAGCTATAATTATATGTGTTTCCACCATTTACTCAGATAGTACAGTTTGATCGTAACCACTTGCTGTACAAAAAGATTTTCCTCATGCCACCATTGGTTCTTTTGCCATTCACTTTATGTTAGTGTCCTCTGATTCTCAACAATGGAAAAGCATCTAATCTATCCATGTAACTGTAGTCCCTGATAACTGGAATCATTCTCATAGATTTTTTCTGCACCCTCTCTAAAGTCTTCACATTTGTCCTAAAGAGTGGTGCACAGATTAAGACACAATACTCAATTTAAGGCCAAATCTGTGTTTTATAACAGTTCAAGATAACTTCCATACTTTTGTACTATGCTCCTATTTATAAAATCCAGGCTTTCATCTGTCTTTTCAAATATTTTCTCAACTTGCCCCACCACCTTTAATGATTTGTGTACATATATATTCCCAGGTCCTTATGCTCCTGTACATCCTGTAAGAATTGCACTCTGTATTTTACATTGCATCTCCTTATCCTTTTTGCATTACATTTCATCTGTCATGGGCCCACCCATTCAGTCAGCCTGTCTATATTCTATTGAAATCTATCAATATCATTCTCAAATTTCACAATACTTCCAAGTTTTGTATCATCAGCAAAGTTTGAAATTGTGCTTTGCACACCCAAGTCTAGGTCATTAATACATACTATGAAAAGCGGTGGTCCTAGCATTGATCCCTGGGAACCTCATTGTATACCTTTCTCCAGTCTGAATAATAACTACTGTTTCCTATCACTCAGCCAGCTTCGTATCAATGCCCCTGTCACTGTCCCTTTTATTCCCTGGGCTTCAACTCTGCTCGCAAGCTTGTTATCTGTACTTTATCAAACACCTTTTGGAAGTCCAAGTAAACCACATAGACCACATTATTTCATCCACCATCTCTGTTACCTCAGCAAAAAATTCAATCAAATGAGTTAAACATGATGTTCCTTTAACAAATCCAGGCTGGCTTTCTTTAATTAATCCACAGTCGTCTAAGTGGCTATTAATTTTGTTCCAGAATATCGTTTCTAAAAGCTTCCTCTTCAATGAAGTTAAACTGACTGGCCTGTAGTTGTTGAATTTATCCTTGCACCCTATTTTAAACACGAGTGTAACATTTGCAATTCTCCAGATGTCCAACATCACGCTGTTTCTAAGGAGGATTGGATAATTATGGCCAATACCTCCATAATTTCTATACTTATTTGCCTCAGTATTCTCATGTACCTTATCCTGTACTGGTAACTTATCAGTTTTGAATATAGCCAACCTTTATGATACCACATCTTAATCATTTTCTAGCCAATTCAGTGTGTCAACTACCTCCTTTCTCACTATGGGCAGGATCTTTAGGTTGGCGAGTGGGGCCGGGGCCCACTTGCCGACGCGTAAAATGACGCAGGATGATGTCAGGTGGAACTTCCGATGTCACCCCGCGTCATATCCATTTTCAGGTCAGCGGGGTTACAGCCAAGTCAGCTGTGCGCCCGCCGACCTGTCAACAGCCTTTTGAGGACATTAATAAAACAATTTAGGTAATTGACAGAGCTGCCCATCCAACCTTAGGGTTGGCGGGCAGGCCGGGATCCCTGGCAGGCTTAAGAAAAAGCATGAAACCTCATCCACGGGCAGGATGAAGTTTTATGAGGGCTTTTTAATATTTAATAAAGGTTTGTGTTAAAGTGATGGACATGTCCCAATTCATGTGACAGTGTCACATGAGGGGACATGTCAGGGAAATTTTTTAAACATTTATCTTAAAAGTTTTAATTCTGAGCCGATCTCCCTGAGGCAGCACTTAGTCTCAGGGAAATCAGTGCACTCTTATGCCCGCTTGCATGAAAGAGCACATTCCCGGCTGAGGGAATCCCCCCCTGCCTGCACAGGGAGCACACAGTGCTTCCTGGTGGACGTCACACTGGGTGAACCTTAATTGGCCCACTCATTTAAAATGGCAGCGCTCCTGCACTTCTACCCCTCCAACAGGGAGAAAATTTTTCCCTATGACTTTGGCAGCATTACCTTCCTTGGTAAAAAAAAATCCATAGTACTCTTTTAGTGCCTCAGCCAATTCCATCTGCTTATATGCATAAATTGCATTTTTGGCCCTCTAATCAGCTCACCACTCTTCTTACTACTCCTACTCTTTATAATACCTATGGAAGACTTTTGCGTTTCCTTTTATACAAAACTTGAACATTGAAACTAGAAACATAGAAAATAGGAGCAGAAGTAGATCATTCAGCCCTTCGAGCCTGCTTTGCCATTCAATGTGATCATGGCTGATCCTCTATTTCAACAAGATACTTCCATTCTCTCCCCATACCCCTTGATGCCTTTAGAGTCTAGAAACCTATCTATTTCCTTCTTAATAAATTCAGTGACTTGGCTTCCAGAGCCTTTTGTAAAAGAGAATTCCATAGGTTCACCACCCTCTTGAGTGAAGAAATTTCTCCCCATCTCAGCCCTAAATGGCCTACGCCATATCCTGAGACTGTGACTCCATGTTCTAGATCCCCCAGCCAGAGGAATCGTCATCCCTGCATCCAGTCTGTCCATCCCTATCAGAATTTTATATGTTTCAATGAGATCCCCTCCCATTATTCTAAGCTGTTACCAGTTGACTGTTTGGCTGAGGTGTTGCCATGGAGAAAGCAATGAGCAACTATAAGCTCTCCTTGTTTCTGGATAATTCAGAAAAAGCACAAGGCTTGACCATATTCCTTTTGTTTGAAGAAAACAAGTCCCTGCATATGAATGTATGTCACTCCTAGCAAGGGTAAATAAGCCATGTTAAGAGCTTGACTAATTAGTTCATAGTGTAGCCTTGGCCAGTCAAAGTCAGTTTGCTCCAATCAGTACCACTTTTCTCCTGTAGTATAAATGGTTATGATCATTTGAAATTTGGCATTCTTGTGTTTGTCCTGATGAATGCAAGGTGAAAAGCTTTGGCAACATGCCTCCCTTTTCAGCAATATTCCATTTTTATGTTAGTTGTCAATCTCTTCTCATACTCCCTCTTTGATGCCTGTGTTTCCTTTAACACCTTTCTGAACATTTTATTTTCAGCCTGGTTCTCACTTGTATTATCAACCTGACATATTTTGTACATACCCTTTTCCTGCTACATCTTGCTCCCTATCTCATTCATCAGGTAGTATTGGCTTTACTTATCCTAATGTTCCAGCTCTTGGGAATGTGCTTCCACTGTTCCCAAGCCAACTCTTTTTTAAAGACAGCCCATTAAAGTGTTACACTTCTACATGCCAATCTTTGATTCCAGTTTAGCTGGGCCAGACGCAGTCTCACCCCACTGAAATTGGCCCTCCTCTATTTAAGTATTTTAACTTCAGATTGCTCCTTGTCTTTTTGCACAGTAAACAATCCTTATGGGCTGGATTTTATGGCTAATGAGAGGGTGCCATTGGTGGATGGAGAAGTAGGTCTATCTTCTGCCACTGCCTAGACCTTTGGCCATCCAAAAACTTAACATTCATTGGGACATTAGTAACCTTGAGACTTCCATACCCACCTGGAGAGGAAGTTCTGCTTCCAAGAACTGTTGGGTGATTGGGTGATCCACAGTTCTTTGGTCTCAGCAGCACCACCAGGAGTGGTGAACACTGCTGGAATTCCAGCCAGACCCCGTCAACATTCAGCACTGGAACCAAGTGCAAGGTAACTGGGAGGTGGTAACGTGGCTTACAGGCTCCAGCGAGGGTGGCGAAGGGAACTGTTGGCTCGGGCAACAGGACAGGAGGGTGAGGGGAAACACAGGCTCTGGAGCTTGAGGGTGTCTCTGATCAAAACAGGGGATGCATAAAGGAAGCAATCCCTTTCCCGCTTGAAACCTAGCAGTGTTACCTGCTGGGTTTCTGACCTGCTGCCGGCATCTGCCGTGAAATAGCAGCAGAGGTGGGGAGTGACACTTAAGTGGTCATTAACTGGAGTTGGCAGGTAGTTGCTAAGAAGGGTGCCCATGGAATTTTATAGCCCCTCCACCTGCAAACCCACCTGCATAAAATTCTGCCCTATGATTCTATGATCACTGTTGTCTCAATGTTCCCCTAAGACACATGACCCACCTCATTCCTCAGTGCTTCTTTCCTTGTTGGGCTGGAAACATAATGATCAACAAAATTCTCCTGAATACATTTCAAAAACTTTTCCCTCTGTCTGCCCTTTTCACTAGTGCTATCCCAGTCCATATCAGAATGAAGACCCCCGTTATCTATAGATTTTGCACTTTTCTGTAATTTCCATACAAATTTTCTTCTTTGTCTTTCCCACTAGTTGGTGGCCTATGGAATAAACTTCCATTATTTCTTAGCTCTAACAAAATAGCTTCTGTTCTTGATGCCTCCTGAACATTCTGTCTCTCCAGCACTGTAATATTCCCCTTACTCAATAGTGCCATTCCTCCCCCTCTCTTTCCTTCCCTCTTTTCCTATGTCCACACTGCACTCCCCAGATGACCCTTCACTCTCACCACTATTCAAGACCGGTTGCTGGCTTGGGAGTGAGTTGCACAAGAAACTCTGGCACTTCTGGTGGTCCCCAGCAGTCACCTATTCCCTCGCTGCCTGCATTTCCTTAAGTGGGGTGACCACGTTCAGAAAAATGCATTCCATGTAGCTCTCAGCCTTGTGAATGCACTGCAGTGACATCAGCTCAAGGTCCAGAGCTTGAGCAGCTCTAGCTAACAACACTTACTGAACATGTGGTGGTCCAGGTCATGAGAAGTGTTCTGGAGTTCCCACATGGAAAAGGATAAGCGCTTCCTGCAAATGATATGCCCTGCCATGCCTCTATTTATTAACTAACTAAACTTATCAGAAATAGACTGAAGACTTATTGAAAACTTATATTAAAAAACTCATCAGCTTCTTATCAATCAGCACCTTCCCTTGCACTGAAGTCACTTTTTATTATTTATATCTTGCTCCCTGTCGTTTGCGCTCCTCTGCTGTTGAGCCCTAAACTCCTTCAGGTTTATTCATCCTTAGAGCTTCACCTGCATACTCACTGAGAAGTCAATGGTGATGTCACACTTTAAGAATTCCAAGAATCCTCTGCTGTTTGTGCTTGACAGCTCCACCCTTGCTTCTTCGTGTTGACTTAGGATTCTCCCTCACTGCTCTTCTTTTTAAACCAGCTCACTGTCTGGGGATTCACTGCCACTCCATATTGAACTCCATCTCCTATCACTGCCGCATTCTTTTGCACTGCCTTCACTTAAATGGCCTCCTGCCTCATACTGCCATAGGCACTTTGTCCATTCATCTTACTATCCTTGTTCTCATACATACAGGAAGCAAGTACTTCATACCTGTTGGTCACAGTAAAGGGCCACATCTCTTCTATCACTACATGCTAGATCCCTGTTCCTGCCTGACCTGCAGTCACATCCTTTTGTCCTTGATAATTGACTAAATCTAAAGTTCTATTTAACCTAAGGGGTGTGGCTGCCTTTGGGAATAAAGTTACCAGCTAACTCCTCCTCCTTAATGCCCCACAATGTCTAGCCTAGATCCAGCTCAACAACTGTGAAATGAACTTCTTGGAGCTGTAGATACCTCTCTTCCCCTTAGGAAATCCCTCTGGATCAAGGGTGACTTGCTTCCCATCTGGTTCAATGGGTTTGTCTGAGATAACTGATAAATCTAATACATGATCTGCAGACTCTGCCATATGTAGGGTAGGTGATTCTTGGAGGGTGGTAGTTGAGTTTTCACATGCATGTTTCAGAGAAGGACTTGACTGCTTCGTCTTGGGTTCAGTATCTAGATGGGGTTTCTCTAGGGTTCTCCTGTTACCCTAAGAATGCTACCATGCTTTGAGTCTGTTATTCGTAAAAGCCGTTTTTGTTTATTTACAAATCTATGAAAATCTCAGTAGCCTACACGAAACTGTACTACTGCTTCCTACCAGATCTCAGTCGCTTAGTCATGTGACATTGCATCATAGTTACATCAGTATCAGGTGCTCCTGCTGTTAACTCTTTACTCCACAGCTCCCTCCAAGTTGCCAGCCAAGTGGTTATGGTACTGGGTTTGTAACCCCAAGATCAAGAGTTCAAATCTCACAATGGCAAACTATGAAACAATGTCACTTCATCTGAATAGGAACAGATGGAAACAGGTTTGTACTCAAAAGAGTTACACAAGCTCTAAGTTAGCAAACAAACAGGTGCAAAGCTTTGCAATTTGCTGCAAGGAAAGCTGCTGCTCCATGGTGTTGGCACTGTCAGTGGCTGTAATGATCAGATCCGCATTAAGTCCTTTTTTCCCCTGTTCGGACGGAATTCCACATTGGCCCCAAGCCCCCAACCCTCCCTCGGGTGCTGGTGCCCCGCAATATGAGCCGCCTCGGGGACATGCCCTCCATGCCTTTTGGCACAGCAAAGAGGGGCTTTTTGTACGGACTGCTGCTGCACACCTTCCATTTTCTCGCCCTTGTCCGTCGACCGGACACGCCCTGGCGTGCCTTGTTGCCGTCCGGCGGCGGAGGCCCCCGATGGGAGGCCTCTACGGAGGTGTCCTCCCCCTTTCTATCGGGGACCTGGGTTGGAGGGTGTTGCATGCAGCAGTCCCCTATAATAAGAGGATGCATAGGTTCACGGACTCTCAGGACACGTGCTCTTTTTGCAGTCTTGTGGAGTCCGTGGACCATGTATACATAGGGCGTTGTAGGCTGCACTCCCTTTTTAGTTATTTGAAAAACCTTTTATTGATGTTTTGTTTGCACTTCAGCCCCACGTTCCTGATCTATGGGCACCCGGTGCGGAAGGGGGTCGGGAAGGAAGAGGACCTCCTCGTGAACCTGCTCCTGGGCCTGGCCAAGTTGGCCATTAACAGGTCCAGGCAGCGGGCGATCGACGGGGGAGTCCCGCCCGATTGTTTGTCCCTCTTCCGCGGCTACGTTCGCTGCCGGATGTCCCTGGAGAGGGTGCACGCGGTGTCTGCTGGCACTCTCGAAGCCTTCCGTGCTCGGTGGGCACCGCGGGGACTGGGGTGTTTTGTTGACCCCTTTAATCACATTTTGATTTAAAGTTTGTAAGTTTCCTTTAAACTTTGTTCTTGGTTTTACAGCTGACCTGAATTAGGGGCTGTGCCTGATTTATCCCGATTTTGTTGATTTGGTTTTCATTTAAAAGATTATCAAGAGTTCAAATCTCACAATGGCAAACTATGAAACAATGTCACTTCATCTGAATAGGAACAGATGGAAACAGGTTTGTACTCAAAAGAGTTACACAAGCTCTAAGTTAGCAAACAAACAGGTGCAAAGCTTTGCAATTTGCTGCAAGGAAAGCTGCTGCTCCATGGTGTTGGCACTGTCAGTGGCTGTAATGATCAGATCCGCATTATGTCCTTTAGCCTCCATTTCTTCCAGACATGCTGCAATGTTTTTTTAAGGGGAGGCTGCCTTGCCATAGAAACAGGTCTATGCTCCTAGATACTAACCTCATTCTGCACTGTCTCCACAATAGCACCTTCTACCAGGCATGATATGAAGCTGGCATCAGTGAAAGGCCTGTGAGGATGTCATGGAGTGTCTTATGGTCTGTCTTGATGCTAAGCCCAGAGATTGTTGTTGGCTGAGTGATGGTGGTGTGGTGCCTTGAACAGCATGAAAGGTCAGTAGTGTATTGGGCTGAAGATGTCCATTGAAGATGCACTCATTAACCTTGACCGTTTGTGTGAGATCTTTAAATTTCTTCCAGCACTCCTGCCAGGTTCCCAGGACAGACTGTAAAGGCGGATTTGTCCAGTCCCATTGGCAGCAGGCATCATGGTGGGCACGGGGGGTTGAGGGAAATACGGTTTGAGGGACAGAAGTTGGTTTCACGTTGGAGTGAAAGCACAGTGGGATCATCCGATGTTGTCTGTCATGGCAGACCATGAATCCTGCTGGAGGCTTGCATGAATCCATTTTGCATCCCGGTAATGGGATGCAAAGTAAGGCCTGAATGGAATTGTTGCCCCACGCCTGATATACTGTTATGCTGGTGGGAAAGCACAACAGCCCAGAACACGCCTGGACAATAGAGATGTGCAGAAGTCAGGATTCACCTTTAGGGCATTGCTTAGATTGCAAACATCCAAAAAGAAGATGATTCTGGAGTCATACAGCTACCGGACCCTGGAGGAACACATGCATCATGGATTCTCATGGATATGGCACTGCAAAACAGCTCTCAGAAGGTGAAAGGTCTCTGTTGATGCTTTGGGCCTGCTTCAGAACATCACGGTCTTGGTCTTGAGCTGCTACAGATGATCAGCGAAGACAGTGGAGAGGAAGGTGTACCGGGGTGGGTGAAGTTTGCGGTGGGGGCAACAAAGGTGTCAGGGAGGGGTTTGAGGTTGGGAAGAGGGAGAATGGGAAGAGGAACCTGTAACGGGAGAGAATGCAGCAAGTGGGGAAGTAGGTATAAGGGGGAAGGAAGGTGTAAGGGCGGGGGTTCAGAGGGAGAATGGTGTCTGTGGGAGGAAGGAGTAGGGATGGAAGAGGGAGTAAGGGTGGGGGGATGTCCAGGTGAATGTGCAAGGGAGGGGTCTGTGGAGCTAATGATTGCCTCCTGGGGAACGCACTGAGGCGTGGTAGGAGGGAATGGTGAGTATGAGAGGGAGCCATTAGGGTGGGAGTGTGAGAGGGTGAGGGTGTGTTAGAAGTGCTAGTAGGAACAGCAACAGATGGTGGGGACTCAGAGGCAAATATGAGCCCTCGGCGTATAAGGAAGACATAGGGGAGGTCAATGTAAATGAGGGTGGGATTCTCAGGAAGGGGGTGAACGTGCTTGTTCTCCCGGACATCCTGGAATGACAAGAGTTTGGGTTGGTAGGTGATGGTGGGGAGATGGAACATCAAGCCAGGGGAGTCATCGACAGTGATTGGGGAAAGGACATTGGGTGTGATAATATACTTGACCACAACCATGGCTGTCAAAATGGAAAGTGAGCGGAGCCTCGTGTTGGACGGGCACAGGTGCTGCATGGGAGTGCAATCAGTGGGTGGGCGGAGATGCAGGTCAGCTCAGATGGACAACTGAAAGAGAACCCCAGCAGGCAGCATTGAAAATGCTGGTAACAGTGAGATGAGTGTGATGGATAAAGGCTCCGTGTACATGGGAGAGTGATTGCACAAGGCTCTGAAAGGCCCTGCCACACACACATTTCCCTCCCATGATCTAGCTGGGTGCAACTGAACTGATAGTGCAGTGGGTTGAGTGGATGCAGTGGAAGGACTTGCACGGTCTGTCAGTGAAGCTGAAAGGCAACATTATACGTTGTTCAGTGAAAGTAAATATATTTTTGAATATAAAGTGCAAAATATGTTCACCCATGCAACTACTTGTGATCAGGATTTTCTAGGTCTACTACTTCTGGTGGGAGTAATCTATAGGTCCCCAAACAGTAGTTCAGCAGTAGGGTACAGTATAAACCAGGAAATACTGGGAGCATGTAAGAAAGGCACGGCAATAATTATGGGTGATTTTATTATGCATATAGACTGGATTAATCAAATTGGCAAGGGTAGCCTCGAGGGAGAGTTCAAAGTGTATTAGAGATTGTTTCTTGGAGCAATATGTTGTGGAACCAACCAGGGAGCAGGCTATTCTGGATTTAGTTTTCTGTAATGAGATGGGATTAATTAATGATCTCATAGTAAATGATCATAGCATGCTAGAATTTCAAGTTCAGTTTGAGAGGGAGAAATTTGAGTACCACACTAGTGTTCTAGAGTTAAACAAAGGTAACTACATAGGCATGAGGGCAGATTTGGCCCTAGTGGACTGGGCAGGAAGACTACAAGGTGGGACAGTTGATGAACAGTGGCAGATATTTAAGGAGATTTTCAATTCCCCCAAGTAAAATATATTCCAGAGAGGAAGAAAGGTGGTAAGGGGGAAAAAGCATCCATGGCTAAGCAAGGAAGTTAAAGATAACATAAAGACAAAAAGTAAGGCATACCAAATTGTAAAGGTCAGTGGCAGGCTGGAAGATTGGGAAACTTTTAAAGTTCAACAAAGGGTTACTAAAAACATAATAAAAAGAGCAAAGATAAATTATGAAAGAAAACTAGCACAAAATGTAAAAACTGTTAGCAAAAGCTTCTACAAGTATATAAAAGGAAAGAAAGTAGCTAAAGAGAATGTTTGTCCCTTGGAGGATGAGACTGGGAGTTAATAGTGGGGAATGCAGAAATGGCAGAGACGCTTAATCAATACTTTGCCTCAGTTTTCACGGTAGAGGACACTAGTACCACCCCAATAGTAACAGGTAGTGCAGAGGGTATAGAGAAGGAGGAACTTAGAACAATCACCATCACTAGAGAAAAAGTACTGAGCAAACAATTGGGATTAAAAGGTGACAAGTCCCCAGGACCTGATGGCCGACATCCCAGGGTCTTAAAGGAAGTGGCAGCAGATATAGTGGATGCATTGGCTATAATATTCCAAAATTTCCTGGATTCTGGAAAGGTTCCAGTGGATTGGAAAAATGCTAATATAACGCCCTTATTCAAAAAAGGGGGGAGGCAGGAAGTAGGAAACTATAGACCAGTTCATTTAATGTCTGTCGTTGGGAAATTGTTGGAATCTATTATTAAGTAAGTAGTAATGGAGCATTTGGAAAGTCCAAATGCAATCCATCGGAGTCAGAATGGTTTTATGAAGAGTAAATCATGTTTGACTAATTTGCTAGAGTTCTTTGAAGATGTGACAAGCAAAGTGGATAATGGGGATCCTGTAGATGTAGTATATCTGAACTTCGAGAAAGCCTTTGATAAGGTTCCGCACAAGATTAATACACAAGATAAGATCACACAGAGTTAGGGGTAATATATCAGCTTGGATAGAGGATTGGCTAACCAACAGAAAGCAGAGAGTCGGGATAAACAGGTCTTTTTCTGGATGGCAAGCTGTAACTAGTGGGGTGCCACAGGGTTCGGTCCTTGATCCCCAGCTATTTACAATCTATATTAATGACTTGGATTCAGGGATAGAAGGTATTATAGCTAAATTTGCAGATGACACCAAAATAGGTGGGAAAGTAAGTTGCAATGAAGAAATAAGAAATTTACAAATGGATATGGACAGGTTAGGTGAATGGGCCAAAATTTGGCAGATGGAGTTTAACATGTATAGGTGTGAAGTTATCCATTTTGCTCAGAAGAAGAAAAAGGCAACTTATTATTTAAATGGAGATAAACTTCAGAACGCTTCAGTGCAGGGGGATCGGGGTGTCCTCATGCATGAATCGCTGAAAGCTAGTATGCAGGTACAGCAGGTATTAAGGAAGGCAAATGGAATTTTGGCATTTATTGCTAAAGGAATAGAATATAAAAATAGGGAAGTGTTGTTGCAACTGTACAAGGCATTGGTGAGACCGCACCTGGAGTACTGTGCACAGTTTTGGTCCCTTTACTTGAGGAAGGTTGTAGTTGCATTAGAGGTGGTTCAGAGGAGGTTCACAAGATTAGTTCCAGAGATGCGGGGCTTTTTCTATGAGGAGAGATTAAGCAGTTTAGGCCTACACTCACTAGAGTTTAGAAGGATGAGAGGAGATCTAATTGAGGTATACAAGATGCTAAAGGGGATAGATAAAGTAGACGTGGAGCGGATGTTTCCCTTGTGGGGCATTCTAGAATGAGATGCCATCGTTTTAGGCTGAGGGGTGGTAGATTTAAATCAGAGATGAGGAGGAATTACTTTTCTCAAAGGGTCGTAAATCTGTGGAATTCACTACCTCAGAGTGCAGTGGATGCCGGGCACTTAATAAATTTAAGGAGGAGATAGACAGATTTTTAATTAGTAACGGGTTGAAAGGTTATGGGGAGAGGGCGGAAAATTGGAGTTGAGGCCGAAATGAGATCAGCTATGATTGTATTGAATGGCAGGGCAGGCTCAAGGGGCTGAATTGCCTACTCCTGCTCCTAGTTCTTATGATCTTACGTTCTTATGTTCTTATGTTCTTCTAGGTGCTGTCCTGATAGCCGCAATAGAGGTAGAGACAGCCTGTGCAATGGTTGGCCTTGTTGCCTCTGGTGACTTTGGCATACGTCCTCTGGACAGCCGAGACCTTGAGGACCCAAGCCTGCTTTGGCCATCCTTCTGTGGGCCAGCTCTCCCTCAGCAATGACAGAGGACGAGGTTGAGAGGGTAACAGGCAAAGGGGACTCATTAGGATTGGACAACCTCTGAGATTCCTGAGTGCATGACCCAGGTGTGTCCAGCTGCTGCTCCTCCACCCTTAAGGTGTCCGAGGGGCCTGGTCTGACTCCACGAGGAGAAGGACCACTTGGAGGGATGCCAAGATGCCCTATTTCCAACTTGCATTGCCACTGCAGGAGCTCACTCATGGCTACTGCGATGGAGTGCAGGTCTGCATGCCTCCCTGTGTTCTGCTGGACCAGGGTCTCCATGGCATCTGCCATCCTTCCCATGTGGACCTCTATATGGGCACATGCGGGCACCACTTCATTAGAGTCAAGGTGGATGTACATCTCCGACTCTCATGACACTCTGTTGGGGGCTTCCAACAGCTCTGTGTGATGTTCCACCCTCTGCTGAATCTCCACAATGCATTGGAAGACCAAATCCAGAGGCCTGTCATCTGGCTCGGACCTCATAGATGCCTTTTCCCCAGCAGAGCTCCGGGTGCCAGGGAGCTTGGCTGAAGCTGCCTCCTCCTGCTATGGCCACATATCTAAAGCGGTGACTACCAGATTGTGAACTGAGCCTGCTCTAGATCTATGTCCCACTAAGGTATGTGTCTCTGCACTGGTGGAGGATGTGGCTAAGTGCTGTGACAGGTTTTCCCGGTTGCTTATTTCTAGCTCTTCAATGGAGGAGTTGTTTGCTTCGCTGGAGGTGAGGATGATGCTGAGGGCCTGGCTAGCTGAGAGTGTCAGTCACTTGGCAGAGCTCCCTGTGAACCAAAATAGAGATAATTAGTGCATGGCAGCAGAGACTAAAGCAGCAGAGAGAGTGCTCACAGTTACACTGAGAGAGGGATGATGTGGTACAGGATTCTCATGTGGGTGTTGGCCGCCAACCTCACCGTCACTGCAGGCACGGTCCATGTTCTCACCAGTCAGTGCATGCTCCTCAAATTTAGTGCGGGGCCCAATGTGGGCCACTCCACCCCCAGTCTGGGACCTCTCCCTGCTGATGTATGTCAGCCTCTCCTGCATGTAAACAGGCGGAGAATATGCATAACGCTCTGTGGAATGTTTGTATGGTGAGCGGAGCCTTGAATGGGATAAGGACATGAGCTCCAGCAGATATGAGCCTGTTAGAGATGTGAGGGTGTGTGTGAGAGTTAATGGTGTTGTCCCTTGAGGTGTGAAATCCCTGTGGATGTGTGATGGGTTTGTGGCTGTGAGTTGAGAGTGATCGGAAGAGTGACTTGCTCTGGCGGAACAGATGAGAGCATTCATGCTCTTTCTGCACTGGGTGAGGTCCTCTTTAGCAGGGCCTCGGTGCTGACCACCACTGCCACCTCATCCCATACTGGATTGGTGAGCTTGCTTGCTGGTCTTCGCCCAGAGCAGGGGTAGAGGAATTCACGGCGGGCCTCCTTCATAGCAGCTTCCTATCCCTTGAAGAGTTCTAGCTATTTGCAGGGGCGGCCTTCAAATACAGCACCCAGTTTATTGAAGGCCTGAGGTGATGGCTGGGCAGCGAATCAGAGGCCACACTGCCGGTGACCCAGCATGTTTCCCGGGAATGCATGATTAATGAAGTGGGATTGGGATGATATGGTGCGAAAACATGTCGTTGTGACCAGTGGATAAAACGTCCTTTTTCCCACCCACTACCACAATTAGTGCAAATTTGCGATGAGACCACCTGATGTCTTAATTGTGACTGACTATTTTTCAAAATTATCTGTCAGTTACACGACACATCCAGAAGGGCGATTGCCAGCACATTGAGTTAAAACTTTACTCTATTTGGGGCACCAGCAGAATTATTGTTCAGCAGAAAAGTGTCATATTCATAAAGTCATAGAGGTCTACAACACTGAAAAAGGCATTTTGGTCCATCAAGTCTGCACCGATCAAACAACTACCAAACTATTTGAATCCCATTTTCCAACATTAGGACCATAGCCTTGTCTGCCATGGCATCATATCCAAATACTTCTTAAATGTTATGAGGGTTTCTGCCTCTACCACCCTTTCAGGCAGTGTGTTCCAGATTCCCACCCCTCCTCTGGGTGCAAAAATTCTTCCTCACATCCCCTTTAAATCACCTGCCCCTTATTTTAAATCTATGCCCCCTGGTTATTGATCCCTCCACCAAGGGGAAAAGTTCATTCCTGTCTACCCTATCTATGCCCCTCATAATTTTATACTCAATCATGCCCCCCCTCAACCTCCTCTGTTCCAGGGAAAATAACCCCAGTCCATCCAATCTCTCCTCATAACTAAAACTCTCCAGCTCAGACAACACCTCTCTCCAGTGCAATCACATCCTTTCCTTAATGCGGATTCCAGAACTGCACACAATAATCTAGCTGTGGCCTAACCACCATTTTATGCAGTTCCAGCATAACTTCCCTATCCTTATATTCGAAGCCTCGGCTAATAAAGACGAGTATCCCATGTGCCTTCTTAACCACCTTATCTACCTGTCCCGCTATCTTAAGGGACCGGTGGACGTGCGCAACAAATTCTCTCTAAATGTCGATACTTCTCAGGGTCCTACCATTCATCGTGTATTCCCATGCCTTGTTTGTCCTGCACAAGTGCATCATCTCACATTTAACCGGATTCAATTCTATTTACCATAGATCAGCCCATCTGACCAGCCCATCTATATCCTCCTGTAATCTAAGGCTATCCTTCTCCTTATTTACCGCACTGGACACAGGCATCCAATCACAAAAACACCCTTCGACCATCACCCTCTGCTTCCTGCCACTCAGCCAATTGTGGATCCAATTTTCCAAATTGCCTTTGATCCAAGGGCTCTTACCTTCATTATCAGTTCCCATGCAGGACCTTAACAAAAGCCTTGCTGAAGTTCACGTAGACTACGTCAAATGTATTGTCCTCATCTATACATCTGGTCACCTCTTCGAGAAATTCAATCAAATTGGTCAGACATGGACTTCCCTTTAATAAAACCATGCTGACTGTCCTTGATTAATCCCTGCCTTTCCAAGTGTAGATTAATTCTGTTCCTCAGAATTGCTTCCAACAGTTTCCCCACCACTGAAGTTGGACTGACTGGCCAGTAGTTCCCTGGTTTATCCCTTCATCCCTTCTTGAATAACGGTGCCACATTGGCAGTTCTCCAGTCCACTGGCACCTCTCCTGTGGCCAAAGAGGTATTGAAAATTATTGCCAGTGCCCCTGCTATCTCCTCCCTTACCTCACTCAACAGCTTGGGATACATTTCATCCGGGCCTGGAGATTTAACAATTTTAAGCCTGCCAGTCCACTTAGAACCTCCTCCATTTCTATGCTAATTTTTAAAATTATATCACAGTCCTTCTGCCTGATTTCCAAACCCATGTCACCCCTCTCACTTGTGAACACTGACACAAAGTATTCATTTAGAACCCTATCTACGTCTTCCAGCTCCACACACAAATTACCACTATGGTCCTTCTCTTTCCCTAGTTATCCTCTTATTCTTAATGTACTTGTAAAATAACATTGGATTTTCCTTTATTTTACCTGCCATTGTTTTTTCATGCCCCTGTTTGCTCTCCTAATTTTCTTTTTAAGTTCCCCTCTACACATTCTATACTCCTCCAGGGCTTCTGCTTTTATGGGCCCTCGGTATCTGCCAAAAACCTTCCTTTTTCTGTTTATCCAATCCTGTATATCTCTCAACATCCAGGGTTCCCTGGATTTATTGATCCTACCCTTTATCTTTACTGGAATATGTTGGTCCTGTACTCTACCAATGTCCTTCTTGAATGAGTCTCACTGTTCGAACGCAGATGTACCTGTCCGCTCTGGCCAAATCATATCTGATCTTAATAAAATCGACCTTCCCCCAGTTTAGAACTCTGATTTCTGGCCCATCCTTGTCCTTTTACATAACAACCTTGGATCTAACGGAGTTATGATCACTATCTGCAAAATGCTCCCCGACTGATAGCTCTACCACTTGCCCAGCTTCATTTCCTAAAATTAAGAAATTAAGTCTAGGACCACCCCCTCTCTTGTAGGATCTTCTACGTACTGGCTTAAAAAGCTTTCCTGGATGAAATTTTAAAATTCCATTCCTTCTAAACCTATCACACTATGACTAACTCAGTTAATGTTGGGGAAGTTGAAATCCCCCACTATTACTACCTTATTATTTTTATACTTCTCTGAAATTTGCCTATGAATCTGCTCTTCTATTTCTGTCTGTTTGGGGGCCTATAGTACACTCTCAGCAATGTGATTGCGGCTTATTTTGTTTTTCTATCCACATGGCTTCATTTGAGGAGCCTTCTGAGATGTCATCCCTCCTTACTGCTGTAATTGATTCCTTGATCAATATTGCGATACCCCCTCCTCTTTTACCTCCTTCCTTGTCTCGCCTGAAGACCCTGTATCCTGGAATATTGAGCTGTCAATCCTGCCCCTTTCTCAACCATGTCTCTGTGACAGCATTGATAGCATATTTCCATGTGTTAATTTGTGCTCTCAACTCATTTGCCTTATTCATCAGACTCCTCGTATTAAAATAAATACCATCCAACCTTGCCAAACTCCCTTGTGCCTTAACTGGCCTATAAGTTCTATGCCTTCCAGGCTCACTTGCTCTTCTAATTTTGGCTGTGCACCTCCCCTGCTGAACCTCCTTTCAGAATCCCAGGCCCCACCACCCCCACCCCCCCCCCCAACCCCGCCAAGTTAGTTTAAACCCTCCCCAACAGCACTAGCAAACCTCCCCGCAAGGATGTTGAACCCATTCCAGTTCAGGTGCAAGCCTGTACAGGTCCCACCGACTCCAGAAATCTAAAGCCCTCTGTCCTGCGCCATCTCTCCAGCCACGCATTCATCTGGACTAACCTCCTATTTCTAGCATGTGGCACTGGAGGTAATCCAGAGATCTACCTTTGAGGTCCAGTTTTTTAATCTGCTTCCTAGCTCCCTAAATTCTGCTTGCAGGACCTCATCCCTCTTTCTACCTATGTTGTTGGTACCAATATGTGCCACGATCTGTGTATTTTTGCCCTCCCTCTTTAGAATATCCTGCAGCCATTCAGTGACATCCTTGACCCTGGCACCAGGGAGGCAACAAACTATCCTGGAGTCAGATCTACGACTGCCTGTATGTTCCCCTTACTATCGAGCCTCCTACCACTATTGCTCTTCCCCTCTTTTTCCTCCCTCATTGTGCAGCTGAGCCACTCACAGTGCCATGAGTGTGGCTGCACTCTGCAGAGGAGCCATCACTCTCACCATTTCCCAAAACAGAGAAACGTTTCTTGAGCGAGATGCATCCTGGGGATTTCCTGACTACTGGCCTGATACCTTTCTTCTGACTGATGGTCACACATTCCCTCTCTGTCTGCACTTCTGTAAGCTGTGAGGTGACCACGTCTAAAAACGTGCTATCCACAAAACTCTCAGTCTCGCAAATGCACCCCAATGCCTCCAGCTGCTCTGAAACTCTGAGCTCAAGTAGCTGTAGTTGGTGGCACTTCCTGCACACGTGTCAGTCATAGCGCTATGAGTGTCTAGGACTTCCTACATGTTGCAGGTGGTACATAACATGGAACTGAACTGTCCTGCTATGCCTCTAATTGAAAGAGAAACCCTTACTTTAAGTTCAATACAATAAAAAAAGTTAAATTATTTATGTACTTTAAGTAGAAACTAGAACTCTCACCTTTCCTCAGCTTTAAAAGTGAAAACAACCTTTCCCAATGATCATTCACTGAAAGATCCAGAAGTATGAGATCTATTCACTCAAAAATGGGGGAAATGGCACTCTTTAATCTTTCCACTTTCTTATGAGAAACCAACAGCTTCCCTATGTGTCTCTCTTGGCATCCTCCAAAGGGCCCAGTATGTCACTTGTTCTTCCCACTTATGAGCAGCATATACAACTGCCCCATCCTACTCTGTCACTAGCTTTCCCTCCCATTACATCTGCTAGGCAATAATCGTTCTCACCTCATGCGGCCTCGCCTATTACTGACCCTGTGATTCTGACAGTATCACTTCCCCTCTCCGCATCACCCTCCAGAATGTCCATTTATTAGAGAACAAGATCCTCTATGTCCATAAACTTATTGTTTACTATGGCATCAACATCATGACAGAAACTCTAAGGTTGCACCTTTCCCCTAATTGAAATACCTCGCCTGGCTATATCTTTTACCACTTGCCTTGCCCAAATCACCATGGTAACAATGTGGGTCTTATCACCAAATCATACCTTAGTATGTTCCCCTACTCCTTTGGTACCTTCTCCTCCTTTGAGCATCTTACCATGTTCCACTCCTCTTTGTTGATAATTTTAAATTCTTGCTCTCTATCACCCATCTAAATACCATCCCTAAATTTTCAGTAAAATGTCTTCATTATCTTCCTCTCCCAGACTCTGCACCAAGCAAGATCTCATCCTTAGTGATTTTAACCAATAAAACAGCTAATTATGTGCTCTGCCCTCTGTGTTCACTGACATCCTAACATGCCTTAGTCACTGTCTCCATGCAGACACCATATTCATGTCTACTTCATCGACTTTGCCATCTAATGTTGCCCTACAACTCCCAGCATGTCAGTTGTAGATAAGGCCATAACTGATCACTTCCTTTTATCATGCTCCACCCACATCCCCTCCCAACCTTCTGTGGCCACCTCTGGAAAAACTCTTCCCCAAGTTACTTTCAACTGCACTTTCAAATTCCCACCTTTCTAGCTATTGTCCACCATTCTGCCAGTCCCCATTAGGTCTATTGCCCTCTCTTCTCTTGGCCTTGAAAACAGCCCTCAACTCTGCCACTTTAAGTCCAAGCAATGAAAATCTGCATGCTCATGGCACACATCTGGTACAGCCAATCATTGCTGGAAACAGCTGGACTACATAACAGTTCCATATCACGTCCTGCTCTCCTCTGTCAAAAATGTTCACAATTTCAGGATCAACATGGAATGCAAAGATAACACTCAGTTTCTCCTCCTCATTGCAGAGCATCTTCTTAAGCCTTTCTTCTCTGCCTCCTCCACCCTTACCACCAACAACAGAAGTGAGAAGCTCATGAATTTCTTTGTCACAAAGACTGAGACCCTGTATTCACCTGCCTGTGCCACTTCTCTCTCGTTCCCTAGCCCACCTGGCCAAATTTCCCCTAAGCTTCTCTCCTTCTCCAGCCCTGAACTAGCATCTTTCTCTAGTTTCTCTTCTATTTCCCCTCATGCCATCTTTCAGCACATTTTGCCCTGCTCCCTTGTCCCTATTCCCAACAAACTACTTTCCCAACTTCTCTTATTGACCCCCATGCAGGCTGATATTGTTACTTTTGGGGCACTGTTCCCCACCCCTTTAAGTCTAATGTCATCATTCTCTACCATCTCCATAGCATCACCTGGTTCCATACCTACCTCAGTTTATCCTATTTCAAGGCACTTTAACTGACTCCCAGTCAGTCCACCTTCCATGAACATGAACTCACCCAAACCTCTGTTACCCAGATGCTAACTTGAAAAAATTCTCATGCACCCATCACCCCAATACTTACTGACCAGCATTAGTTCCTGGTCTGGTCGTTAGTTTTCACATGTTACTTTTCACATGTATGCTGACATCACCAAGCTCTACCTCACCACCACCTCTCTCAACTCCTCCACTGTTGCTAAATTATCAGGCTGTTTGCCCAAAATCCAGTGGATGAGCAGAAATTTCTTCAAACTAAATATCAGGAATACTGAAACCATTTTTTTCAGTTCCTGCTCAAAACTCTATTCCCTATCAACTCCAACCCTCTCCCTGGCAATAGTCTGAGGTTAATACAGTCCATTTTGTTAGGAAATAGAGATAGTTTAAGTAAGTTATAATTGTATTTGTGGGTGAAAGAAATGAGTTTTAAATTTAATGTTTAAGTTTGATTTGTATATCTGTATTTGTGTGTTAAGAAAAGGTCAAGTTGAGTTTTAGTTTCACTTTAAAATGTACCTGAATTTCTAACGAGAATTTACGACTGTAAGAGAAGTTAAGCAAACACAAGAGTAGAAAAACAGGGCTGATTCCAACAAGAGGTCTAGAGATGCATGCCCCTCCCACAGATATACACAGAAGAAACTAGAAACAAGTTTTTGAGTTCAGTTTTGAAGACAGCTGTCAGGCAGAAACAGCCTAGAAGGCTCAGATAGCCAGTCTCAAGCAAAAGTTGGTTGAAAGCAGCTGCCAAAGAGACTGGAGCAAAGAGGACGGATAGCAAGTTCCAAGCTACCAGAAATATTCCAGAATCCATGGAAGAGGAACAGGAGAAAGTCCCAAACAAACCTTCTAGTCAAGGGAAGGACAGGAACCTGGAAAAGTTCCTGTTGAGTAAGGGACAGAGAAAGGCTCCAAGCTTAATGCTCCAAGCTGCAGGAAGCAGAATCAAAGTGATACAAAGGCTTGTGAGAAGTCAGAAGGTCCAAAGAGGCAACTGAAGGTCTATAACTCTTTGCTATGGGTATGTGAAGCAGTGGTATACTGTTGACAACTTAGTCAGTGAGAAAGAGTGTGTGGAAGAAAGCTTGAATACAGGAGGTGACCCATGGAAGAGGAACATCAGAACGGGAGATCAAAACCCTGGAGGTGAACCCTTGCGGAAGTTATCTTAAAGAAAGCATTGGTTTGGGAGAAGATTCCAAGGCGAGTTTTTGGAAAGTGGAGATTGGAAGCCCTCATGTGAAAGACAAGCGTCTTGGTGGGGGTGGGGGTGGGGGGGGGCGGGGGCGGTGTTGGGCGGGTGTGCAATTGAGGAGAGATCCATAGCATCTGAATGGGGTGGCATCTGTCATTTGGTTTCAGATTGTGGTGTGTCTGACCACAGGTCACCAATTGGTTTACATGGACTGTACTTACTGTGAACATTTGCGTATAAGATAGTTTTTGTAACTTGTGTTATCCTTACAAATCTGAATATATCTGTATTGTTGTGGGTGAAGGAGTATTGTAATATAGTTAATCTTTTCTTGTTTAATAAATGTTTAATGCTTTTGTTAAAAGTTCATTAGCTGACTCCGATGATTCTGTTCAGTAGCCCCTCTCCATATATCTAAAGAAACAAATAAAAGTTAAGATCTATCAAGCTGGGTTCCACCCTGGGATCAGGCTTGTCCAGTGGTAACCTCAGTTGGGGATCATAACAGTTTACAACCTTGGTGTCACATTTGGAATGCATAGAATGTTTGTGTAGTGATTGGAGCTATGAACGGGATGAGGACATGAGTTCCAGAGGATATAATCCTGGTGAAGATGTGAGGGTGTGTAAGAGAGTTAGTGGTATTGTCCCTTGAGATGTGAGATCCTTGTGATGTGTGATGGGTTTGTGAGTGTGTGAGTTGAGAGTGATGAAGTGTTTGACTTACCCTGGCCTAACAGATGATAGCATTCTTCCTCTTCCTGCAATGGATGGCTGACATCCTCTGTGCTCCAATGGTATTGACCACCACTGCCACCGCCTCCCAGGCTGGATTGGTCATTCTGGTGGACCTCCTGCAGACACAGTAGGATGAGAGGACATCACTGTGGCTCTCTGGTGCATTTTAGATATGACGCCCGGAGTGAAGAAGTGCTGAGGTCGCAGTGTGGCAGGCAAATCTGAGCACCGCCACCAGCGGTCCGGAGCGTTTCCCAAGAATGCAGTATTAATGAGGTGGGATGTGCAGGGAAGTGGTGATATGATGTGAAAACCCGCCTGCTACAGCGCTTAGTGCAAATCTGGGACAATTCTACCCGAAGAGTTGGCATCCCTGGCTAACTGCCTTCTATTGCAGGGCGTTCTTTAAGAATTTTATGGCCCCCACAGAATCATCTTCAGCCCAATATACCGCTAACCGCTCATGCTGCTCAATATCCCAAACCTCCATCATACACCCAACAATAATCTCTGCATACAGTATCAAGCATCTTTCGTTCTGTCACCCTCCAATACTTCCAGGGCTGTACCAATGAATCTGGGAGCCCAAAACAAGAACAGAAATACCTGGAAAAACTCAGCAGGTCTGGCAGCATCAGCTGAGAAGAACAAAATTGATGTTTCGAGTCCTCATGATCCTTCAACAGAACTAAGTAAAAATAGGAGAGGGGTGAAATATAAGCTGGTTAACGTCAACTTTGTTCTTCTCCGCCGATGCTGCCAGATCTGCGGAGTTTTTCCAGGTATTTCTGTTTCTGTTTTGGATTTCCAGTTTTTTGTTTTAATCTGGGAGCCCTCTCTCTGCTCTGGTATTCCAGTTCCTTTCTCCCCAATTGCAGAGATTGGCTATCAACAGTGGACTCCATTCTGTCAGGCAGCTCCTTTTTAAGAGGGGTTAGACTCCCTTTATGAGCTGAAAACTAGCTGGAACATGTTCTAGCCTCACACACTGTTAGACCTCCTTTTGAGTGTTTAGCCAGCCAACAGTGTGAGTCTTGTTTGGTTGAACTCTATATTCATGGAAATGGAGGCAGCACAAAAGGAGTGCTGCCTCAACAGTAGTGGGTGTGGGCAGATTGTAAATCTTAGCTCCTAAATCCGTAAATAGGAAGAAATTAATTTTTAGCCCTTTTTATTTTCTCTCAATTGGAATATGCCCTTCTGTGGAAAATCTATTGATCCATGGGTGATATTAGGGAAAAGCAAAGCAGAATTCACTCCATCTGTAGTAGTTACATGTTTGTTGAACGGAAAATTGATTTTTCTCACTTTATATCCTGGCGCCTCTTTTTCACCTCCACAATATTTTTTAAATCCCATGTCATTGCTAAATTGAAAACCTCCGTGCAATTGTTTTAGTGTCTGCAATATGCGGTCATGTGGAACTCATATTATGGGTTCTATCATGTTTAAATGTTTGCAAGACAGGTAGGTTGGCTTGTTCCAGTTGCAATGGTTAATATATATCAACATTGCACATGCAACCATTTCTAATATAGTGTGCACGAAGCAGGTTTACAGCATATGCAGAAATGTAGGAGGAATACCTTAAAATTAATATTAATGTTTTACAAACCCCAGTATAAGTAGCCATCTTATATTTCAAATGCTTTCAGATAGAAATTGGTTTAGATCATTTAGTAATACAGCATGCTCAAATTAATTTAATCACTTTTTTCAATCGGTGTTTTTTAGTTGACTTGATCAGTAATGTGGTAGCGCTATGTCAAAATTGTGATGAATTTAAAATGCCCGAATACCATTGAAGTCTGGATTGTCATTAGTTTTCAATAACAGAAATTTATAAATTTTACATATACTTAGAATGTAGGCTCCCATCTACCTCGAATTTATAAATCCTCCAGAAAATTGATGTATAATTTCTTCTATATTTTTGAGTCCACATGGAATAGCCTTTTCATTGCAACATTTAATTTTACTATTTTGATTTCACAAATAACAATCATATGTTTTTATTATAAATTTAGAAGAAAGTATAATTGTTTTTGTATGATACTCGTACCTTAAACGCTTTTGGTACCAGTAGGACCCACAAACATTCTGTCCTTCGAGAAGTGATTTTCCAAACTCTAAAATCAAAACTTCCTCTTTTACTTTTCATCATATGACCACACTTAACTAGAAAGTAAGAGAAATTTAGTATTAAGCAGCAAGTTTAAAATTATATAACTAAGTCGATGAAATATGTATAATTTACAATTTGAAGACAAAATTACCAAATCGATAATTAACACTGAAACCCAATGCCACCCATGTCTGTGTAGTGTAAAACTGAACCAATAATGATGTTCCAGATGATATCACTGCTGGGTTCTCTCCACCACAAGTTGGTCCATCAAGGATTGGAGCAAGTATATGGTCACCATCATAAATTATTACACGATCAGCATAGCAGTTTATAAAGTATTGTACTTCAAATTTTGTAAATTGTAGGAAAATCTGCAAAAAAAAGATCCAATCAGACATATTATCCAGAAAGTAATGATTCAGATGTACTATTTCAGAACCATAAAACAATCTGCAATATGAAGTAGAAGCAACCTTTCATAGAAGAAATGCTGATTAGGAGACAAGGTTGAGTCTTCAATGGTCTTAAGATAAAAGAGGGGAAAAGAAAGAATCAATCACACTAATTAGTTTTATTCCACAGACCATCTAATAGGACATGGCAGATGGAATAAATATGGAGATAAATCAGGGAATTGAGTAAAAAAAGTAGAATAATAAGCATGGGGGATTTTAATTTCTCTGATGTTAATTGGATAGAAGAGATAGGTAAAGGGGATAGGTATTGGAGTTGCTACCATCTTCACAAGATTCCTTCTAATCCAATATATAAAAAGCCCAACAATGAAAGAATAGCTATTGGACCTAATATGACTAGAAAAATCAGATTGACAAAGGGACGAGATGAAGAGTTCATAGGAGGTATTCAGGATAGTTTCTTAGAACAGCACATTCTGGAACCAACTAGGGGGCAGACTATACTATACTGGTATTGTGCAACGAGATAGGATTAATTGATGATCCCCTAGTGAAGGCACCTCCTGGTAGCAGCAATCATAATATGATTGAATGATACATTCATTTTGAGGGAGAAACGAGTATGCCCAAGACTAGTATTTTAAACTTAAATAAGGGCAATTATGAGAGCATGAAAACAGAGCTAGCTAAAGTGAACTGGCAAATAAGGCTAAATTATATGTCAATAGACGTTCAGTGGCAGAGACTTAAAGGGATATTTCAGAATACACAGAATGTACACATTCCAGTCAGAAAGAAAAATTCCAATGGGAGGACCCATCGTCCGTGGTTAGCTAAAAAAGTTAGACAGTATCAAACTTGAAGAAAAAGCATATAATTATGCAAAGACACGTTACAGGTCAGAAGATTGGAAAGAATATAAAGAACAGCAAAGAATGACAAAAGGATTAATAGGGAGGGAAAAATTAGAGTATGAGAGAAAGTTAGCTAGTAATATAAAGATGGATAGTAAGAGTTTCTGTAGATATTTAAATAAGAAATGGATAAACAAAATGAATGTTGACCCTATAAAGGGTACTACAAAGTGTGTAGAATTATGAAATAAACAAGGATCTAAGACTGTCGAGGAAGTTGTGTATAGTTGGCGGTAGCCTTGAAATGATAGTTTTTTTAATTGTTGAGACTAATAAGCCTATAGCAAAGGCAGAGTGTTTTAAATGAAGGATTATAACTTTCAAAGATTGGCATAAGCAGACAAACACATATCAGCAAAGTGGTAAATTTCTTGAGGGTGACTGAGAGTTTTCTACAACAATGGACAGGGGTTTTCCCTGCCCATCAGGAATCCAATGTCAGAATCATTTCCACACCAGTGTTGGGCATGCAGTCACAGTTCGTGATTTTTCACAATCTCAGCTGCTGAATGACTGGGGGGCAAATTTGACGGCCAAATCATGGCAACACATGCAGGCTGGACACAGGCTTTGTAAAGTGCAGGCCCTATATTCCCAGCCACTGATGTGACAGCAGTTTTGATTAGCTACAGAAACCCAAACCCTTCAGGAGGAAAGGCAGGGGCCTAGCATTTTGTACAGGGCTGCCCCGTAATCCACAATGAGAGAGAGGTGAGAAGTCTTATTTCTGGAGAGTGGAAGGAAAAGACACCAGCCACAAACAAAGTAGGCCTTGCTGGAGATGGCAGAAATTGTCAGCAGCTGAAGTGTTTCCAGATGAACTGGATGCAGTGTGGTGAGGTTTAATGATCTTTGTTACAACCTCTGTAAAGACCAATAAAGTTTAAAGAGAAATTGAAACTTCCATTCTTAGCTGAAAGGAGGACACATGACAAAAAAACTTTCACTCTGACAAATGCAAAAAGAACAGTTTTAACTAAATACTATTTTCTTTTCATAGGCAGCTTATACCTTAAACTACTGAACAGAATTCGCCCTTCTCTACTTTTAAGGACAACCAAAAACCCCATTTTTTTTTGTTAGCTGATTCCTTAAGTAGACATCCAATTTCCCCGGAAGTAATCCATAGTGATTTGCAGCTTCCAAAGGTTTTACTTCTGTTCCTTTCCTTTCCCAATGCTATCTTTTCACAGTGAGAATTTTCCTGGGAATTCTCCCTCTAGCTCCAGCTAGGCAAACCCTCCAGCTTGTTGTAACTTCTCATGAACTCAGTCTTCAAACTGAGTATTAGGTCCCGTCTGAGTTCCATGTGCTAACTCGATGTCTTTTGCCCTCCCTCTCTTAGTTGACTGTAGAACCCACAAGGCTAAAATGCAACTCAAAGTGAAAGGATATTGAATTCTGCAGATTGAGTGCACTCCTCTCCAACCAACAGCATGCCAATGCCTCAGCTGCATTGGGAAGTCTCCACTCTGCAGAAGCTTCTGCTGTCAGTGGCAAGTTCTCATGATCTCCTTATGTCTCTCACAGGATCAGTTGGAAATGTGGAGCATGAAAATGCAGCAGCATTATGGGGCCTTGCAAGAATCTGAAAAAGCAGAGCCAGCACTGTCACTTTATTCAAGCACACTCTCCACCAACATGGATACACTTACATCAGTGGGTCCTTGTACATGCTTGGACAGAATGGCATAGTGAGCAGGAGGTGAGAGATGCAGAGGCAGATGTGGCCAGTCCCAATCCTGAGTATCATTCAAGGTCTGAGACAATCATGGACAAGGGTGTCACCCCTCAGGGGGCCATAATCATCATCCTTGGCCCCTCTGACTGAGGGATTAGTATACACCAGGCCCCTGTGATAGAGGCTGCCCGCCATTGATGCCAGTGCAGCAGCCTCTAGAAATACCCGCACAGGAATCTCCATGATTAGGGTGATTGGTATGTGCAACTCAGCTGATAGCAGGCTACCTACACCTCGTCTAAGGCAACAAATGGAGCGCCACATTATAGTGGCCTAGAACGGAGGCCAGTGCTTTGGTCAGTGCATTGAGTAGTTCACTGGGGTTTGTTTCACTTGTAAATATGCACTTTGTCATTTATTGTTAACAATGTAAATTTGAAACATGTTCCCAGACATGTGAAAGAGAGCTGTGGTCTTTGAGTGAAGACAGTGAGATCACTAGACAGATGGGCACCATACATTGCCAGTAAGAGTGGATCTATTTAAAGTTATGTCCTCAATGGAAGTGTTCTCACAGACAGATCAAAGTGAATTTAAAAACATGCAGTCCTACTCGATAAGAAACATTCAGGTGCAACATATCGGGATCAGATGTGCCTTAGCGTTCAAGCCATCATGATTAAAGCTTAGACTCTGGACCACTTCCCTACGCAGCATGGGCACCTCTCTGTACTTTCCTCCTCTTATTTCTCTAATTAGTCCAGTGCCAATCAAGCACCTCATCTCCTCCAGGTTCTACTTCTCTCCGGAGGACCATGTTATGGAGAGTGCAGCAGACAACCACAATGTGCAAAATCCTTGCAGAAGTATACTGCAGGGTGCCGCCATCTGGCTGATCCAGGTCCCAGAACTGCATCTTCAGAAGCCTGATGGTCTGCTCAACAGTGATCTTTATGAGCAGATGGCTTTAGTTATAGTAGCTCTCTGCATCCATCTCAGGGTCACCTAAAAGGGTGATTAACCATCTCTTTAAGGGTTGCCTCTTGACTCCTAGAATCCATTCACAAAATTTAGGTGGTGGCATGAAGAACTGTGGCACTCTGGACTGCTAAATAAAGAAGGCATCATGGCAACTGCAAAGATAATGAACGTGCACACGTACAAAGCTCTTGCTACGGTTGCAGGCCAGCTGAATGTTGAAGGAGTGGAATCCCTTCCTGTTAATGAATCTCATTAGCCACTAACTCAGCACCTTGATGGCCACATGGGTATAACCGATAATGCCCGGCAATGGCGTGAATCCAGCAGGTGAGGGTGAATACCACTAACATTTATGCCTGTGAGGCCCCAGCTGTTTGAAATTGTATGTACTGCCTAGGTCTCATAAATAGGGCATCAGTGACCTGCAAGATACAGTGTGTGCTGCCACATGCTGCAAAGGTCTGAGCTGCTGATCCGTGGAAAGAGCCAAAGGTGAAGAACTTCAAAGCCACAGTGACTTTAACATCTTTTGGCAGGGCATGATGGACAGTACTGTGAGGCCTGAAGTCTTTCTCAACAATGGCACAAATCCCAGTAATCATCTACCTGGATAGATTCAGTCTTCTGTGGCACTGTTTCTCTGGCAAGTCCAGGTTGCATTCATTGCCTTCCTGCCCTTCGTTCCTATCCTCTGTGCTCCTGATGCCCAGGGATCTGCATCTGCTCTTGAGAATGTTGATCCTTAATGCTGCTTGACCCTATTTCTGCCATTAATCCCACGTCTAGTTGTTGCGTTATTGTGATATGCTGCCCCAACAATGCTTACTGCACCCCTCCCCTATGGCCCCACAATCCTGGAGGGCCACAACCTGTGTATCAATGGATTAGTGCCCCTCTCAGCCGTGTCCTCCCCCACATTTTTTGGGGCCCGTCTAATTGTATGTTGCAGCCATGACGGACTCCTCTCCGTGTTGTGGCCTCCTTCCACTTGGGCTGTTCTGGTGAAACCTGTGCAAACTCCACAAAAAATTTCAAACTCACACTTAACAAGCTGACAACAAGCTCATTAACAAGATCAATGTGAAGGCCCTGCTTTCTTCCCACATGCTAAACAAAATCACTGGCAGTCAGAGTGACATTAATTTTTGCAGCCATTTGCCTCTGTACTTGCCCCATCTGAGGCGAAAATCCTCCACAATGTCTGAGAATCAATGAGGGGGTGGTCCATACCAGTAAAGGAAATGGGAGATAAAATAGTAGCAATGGTACAATTGCAAATTGTTCCCTCAGAACCTATGAGTGGTGGATATAGCTCAGGATAGTCAAGGGGATTCTTCCCTGGGTACTGATGAAGTGAGTTAGGTTATTGGAGATTATAGAGGTTTTGCTTCTAAGGGAGAAATATTCCCCTACTCCCCCAACAAAACAAGTAAACAAATTAATATTTTGAGAGATACAGGGGAAGTTCAGTCATAGGTGGTTGATGATTTGATTTGTCTTCTATAATAAAAACAGAAAATGCTGGAAAAACTCAGCAGGTTTGACAGCACTCGTATGACTTTCTTCAGAGCTAAAGAAAGGTAGAAATGTTATGGATTTTATACTGTTTAAGTGAGGGTGGAGCAGGTGGAGCAAAATAGAAGGTCAGGGATAGTTGAGAGTCAGGAGAGATTTGACAAAGTGGTCTTGCGTCCATGACACAGTGAAGAGTCATACGGACTCAGTGTTAACTCTGTTTCTCTCTCCACAGATGCTTCCAGACCTGCTGAGTTTATTCAACATTTTCTGTTTTTATTTCAGATTTCTAGCATCCATAGTATTTTGCTTTTATTATATTGATTTGTCTTCTAGATGGTTTATTTAAAGGAAAAGTATTGATAGGGGCATTCTTGGGAGGTATGAAGTAAATTTACCAAGGGCAGAATTTTCAAGTCAGCGTGTGAGCATACGCGCAACTCACTCAAATGTAAAATAGCATGTGATGACGTTGGGCAAGCGTCCTGATGTCTTCTAACGCTTACAAGATATTTCGGTTGGCAGGCATGCATCAAAGTCAGGAATGTGCCCGCTGACAGTTCAGAGAGCAATTAAGCCCATTAAAGTTGTAATATCCCTGATTTTTCGTGGTCCATCCAACCTCATGGTTAGCAGACAGGTAACTCAGCTAGGTGGCCTTTGCATTTTTCTTGAAACCTCACCCAAGGGTGGAATTAGGTTTCTGTTATTAAATAAAAAATAAATTAAAATCCATGGACAGAATTTTTATAATGTATGTGTTCAGGTGACTCTTTGTGATGCTTGGACACTTTTATTCTGATTTTAAAATCTTTACTTAATACTTTCTCTGCCTTCAGGGAGCTTTCATTCCATGCTCACCCATGCACATGCTTACGTCAGCGCTCCTTGCAGGGCTCAGTGGGGGAATCTGTGTGGAGTCTCCCAACCAATTGTCCACAGTTGTGTCAAGTTGGTGACAGGCACTCTGTTCAGCTGTTCATTGGCATTCATTCACTACCCTCTGGATGAGGCCAGCCAGGCAGACCGAGCCATAGGCTACGTTGTTGGGTTCCTCTGCATCCAGGGTGCAATTGACTGTACATATGTGGCCATCAAGGTGGCAGTAGGTGAGCCAGGTGCCTTTGTCGACAGGAAGGGGTTCCACTCCATGAATGTACAGATAGTATGACCATAGATGCAAATTCTGCAAGTCTATGCAAGGCATCCTGGCAGCTCTCATGTCATGAAACACTCCCAGGTGCCGAGGCTCTTCACTGCTCCAGCCCAGCTGGATGGATGGCTGCTGGGTGACAAGGGCTATCCCCTCAAAAGGTGGCTCATGATGCCCCTCCACCATCCAAGAACAGAGGCCGAGCAGCAGTATAATAGGAGCCATGACTCCACAGGGGCGGTGGTAGAGAGAACCATACATCTTCTCAAGAAGCGCTTCCGATGTCTGGAACATATGTTACTGATAGTGGTTGCATGCTGCACTCTCCACAATCTGGCCCTGGAAAGGAAGGATGCTGTGGAGGAAGAAGATCTTGACACAGCTGCACAGGCAATAGGCATGAGTCCAGTAGTAAGTCCGAGGATGAGCATGGTCAGGAGAATGCTGAGGGGATAGACACTGACCTGGGCAACCTCCAGGGAAGCAGGGACACCCGGGATGCTTTGATCCAACGCTCCTTCAGCTAGCCTACCAAATAAGAGCCACCACCACATACCAGGGCTGCAGGCTCCATACTCAATCCCTGACAGGCCCAATCCCTTGGTCAACAACATACACTATGTGACATTTCAGTAAAGTTTAAGGAGAATCATGTCCATCATAACATCATGGCTTATCCTGCATTTGCAGAATAAATGAAGCACCCAGAGGCCAGCTGCACAAAAACACATTTAATGAAATGGCACCTGGCATACATTCTACAAATTAACATTGACATCCATCATATCAATAAACAATGAACATAAAAGTGGGGGAAATAAATATCATCTGTGATCAGACCATGTTGTGATTAAGGTGCTTTAACTTGTGCTTGCAGGTGCTACGTCGAGGTGCTCCCCCATCACTGGCGCCAGCATTGGAGGCTCACTCTGTTGTCTTGTTGGCCTTGATGACTTCAGCAGGTGTCTTCCTGCCTGTGGAGCCTGTGCTGGCCCCGTCTGGGAGGGAGCAGCCAATGCCATGGCTGGCATCTCCCCAGTTGCCGCAGCCTCATCGGTCACTGGCAGAGGTGCAGAGGAGCTGTTGCCCTCATCCAGAGTGCCCTGAGAGGAGCCCGCAGAGATGACAGGCAGCTTGTGCGCCGATGTGAGGTCATTCTGGACCTCCCTGCTCACCACTGATGGACAGGCACCTAGCTGGGATACTGGGTGCCCAATCCATCTTCCACACTGACATTGACCACCTGAGGTCATTGCTTGTGTGAGGGCTTGCAGGTCTGAGCACATCCCTAGGAACTCCTGATTTCCTGCAGGAGCCTCTCCATGAGAGTCACCACTCTCTCCATGTAGGAAGCATTGTGCTTAGCCATGAGGGTCAACGCATTGCTCACATTCTGCAAGGACTCCTCCACAACGATCCCCCAGATCCTCCTGCAAACCCTGCTGGATGTCTAAAATCTGCTGCTTCATGGACCACTCCAGAGGCACATCATCATCAGCCATTGACTGAGCATTGTCCTGGTCCCCAGCTGTCCTCCGACTGCCAGCACCCTGGGCATTATCTGCCTGTGCCTGCACCTCAAGCGAGTGTGAAGTCCCCTCACCACTGTACACTGAGATAGTACTTGGTGATCTAATGCCCAATGCTGGTGCCTGCTTGAGAGAGCAGGTGTGACGCAGGTGCGTTCTGATCAGTGTGGTCCTCAGGGATCGGGGTGGGCCTTCAGGCTCCTCATCCCGACGGGCTGGCGGTGAGCCTGAAAGGAAGAACAAGGACATGTCAATAGTTGAAGTCATTACACTGTTACTGTGCATGCCTGACAGACTCATAAGACAGAGATAAGCATCAGGGTGCCCTCGTCTTTCCATTATCAATAGGTATCCAGGTTCGAGTCTCACATTAATATAGAAACTACAGTGGAATGGTTGCAATTACTGACATTCTCACTTCAGTGCACTGCAATCTTATCTCCCTGTGGCACTCCACCTCACCATGGCCACCTGACCTGGGCGCATGGTGCCTCTCCAGCTCCAGGGCCTCCTCATAACGAGCGCGGATTAGTAGGTGTGGAGGTTCCCCACCAGTACATGACCTCTCTGCATTGTTATGGGATGTTTTCTGCTGAAAGGATAGAGGAACATTGATTAGACCACTCTCTACCTCCAATGCCATTGCAAACTGGCCAACACCGCCTGATGAAGACCTTGCAGGGCTCAGCCGATTCATGACTCTGGAGCTGAAAGGCACTCAGTCCAAGCTGCCAAGACTCACCCCGTTGCCCAGATGCTGCCTCATTAACTTTTGCCAATCACATTCTAACAGCACTGAGGTCCATGGGGGATGGGCAGCTCTTAATTGCTCTGCAAAGTGACCCATGCCAACATGGTACTCACCCATCCCGATTAGAGCTATAAGGTCAAAGAGGGCTACAGCACAGAAAAAGGCCCTTCGGCCCATCGAGTCTGTGCCAGTCAAACAAGTACTAACTATTCTAATCCCATTTTCCAGCACTAGGCCCATAGCCTTGTATGCCATGGCATCGCAAGTACACATCCAAATACTTCTTAAATGTTATGAGGGTTTCTGCCTCTACCACCCTTTCAGACAGTGAGTTCCAGTTTCCCACAATCTTCTGGGTGAAAAACTTCTTCCTCACATCCCTTCTAAACCTCCTGCCCCTTAACTTAAATCTATGCCCCCTGGTTATTGATCCCTCCACCAAGGGGAAAAGTTTCTTTCTGTATATCCTATTTATGCCCCTCATAATTTTATACACCTCAATCATGATCCCCCTCAATCTCCTCTGCTCCAGGCAAAATAACCCCAGTCTATCCAATTTCTCCTCATAACTAAAACTCTCCAACCCAGGCAACATCCTCTCTCTAGTGTGATCACATCCTTTCCATAATGCAGATTCTAGAACTACACACAATGCTCTAGCTGTGGCTTAATCAGCATGTTATACAGTTCCAGCATAACCTCCCTGTTCTTATATTCTATGCCTCAGCTAATAAAGGCAAGTATCCCATATACCTTCTTAACCACCTAACCTACCTGTCCCACTACCTTAAGGGACTGGTGGACATGCACACCTCTGATCCTCAATACTTCTCATGAGCCTACCATTCATCGTGTATTCCCGTGCCTTGTTTGTCCTGCCCCAGGTGCATCACTTCACACTTATCCAGATTAAATTCCATTTGCCACTGATCAGCCCATCTGATCAGCCCATCTATATCCCCCTATAATCTAAGGCTATCCTCATCACTATTTACCACCCCACCAATTTTCGTGTCATCCGTGAACTTACTGATCAACCCTCCTACATTCAAGTCTAAATCGTTTATATATACAAACAGCAAGGGACCCAACACTGATCCATGTGGAGCCCCACTGGACACAGACATCCAGTCACAAAAATACCCCTCGCCCATCACTCTCTGCTTCCTGCCACTCAACCAATTGTGGATCCAATTTGCCAAATTGCCTTCAATCCCATGTGCCATCACCTTCGTTATCAGTCTCCCATGCGGGACCTTATCAAATGCCTTGCTGAAGTCCAAATAGTCTACGTCAAATTCATTGGCCTCATCTACACACCTTGCCACCTCTTGAAAAATTCAATCAAATTGGTCTGACATGACGTCCCCTTACCAAAATCATGCTGACTCTACTTGATTAATCCCTGCTTTTCCAAGTGTAGGTTAATTCTGTCCCTCAGAATTGCTTCCAATAGTTTCCCCACTACTGAGGTTAGACTGACTGGCCTGTAGGTCCCTAGTTTATCCCTTCCTCCCTTCTTGAATAATGGTACCACATTGGTTGTCCTCCAGTCCTCTGGCACCTCTCCTGCTATTGCCAGGGCCCTGCTCTTCCCTCCCTTGCCTCACGCACAGCCTAGGATACATTTCATCTGAGCCTGGAGATATATCTATGTTTAAGCCTGCCAGACCACTTAGAACCTCCCCCCTTTCTATGCTAATTTCTTTGATTATATCACAATTTTCCTGCCTGATTTCCATACCCTCTCACTTGTGAACATGGACACAAAGTATTCATTTAGAACCCGATCTATGTCTTCCGGCTCCACACACAAATTACCACTATGGTCCTTAATAGGCCCTATTCTTTCCCCAGTCATCCTCTTACTCTTAATGTACTTGTAAAATAACTTTTGATTTTCCTTTATTTTACCTGCCAATGTTTTTTCATGCACCCTTTTTGCTCTCCTAATTTCCTTTTTAAGTTCCCTCCTTCACATTCTATACTCCTCTTGGGCTTCCGCTGTTTTGGGCCCTCGGTACCTCCATAAGCCTTCCTTTTTCTCTTTATCCAATCCTGTATATCCCTCTACATCGAAGGTTCCCTGGATTTGTTTGTCCTACCCTTTGTCTTTACTGGAATATGTTAGCCTTGTACTCTCCCTATTTCCTTCTTGAATGAGTCCCATTGCTCTGATGTAGATTTACCTAAAAGTAACTGCCCCCAGTCCACTCTTGCCAAATCATATCTGATCTGATTAAAATTGGCTTTCCCCCAATTTAGAACTCCGATTTCTGGCTATTCCTTCTCCTTTTCCATAACAACCTTGAATCTAATGGAGTTATGATCATTATCTGTAAAATATTCCTCCACTAATACCTCTACCACTTGCCCAGCTTCATTCCCTAAAATTAAGTCCAGGACCGCCCCCTCTCTTGTCGGATCTTCTATGTACTGGCTTAAAAAGCTCTCCTGGATGCATTTTAAGAATTCCGCTCCCTCTAAACATATCACACTATGGCTAACCCAATTAATGTTAGGGAAGTTGAAATCTCCCACTATTCCTACCCTATTATTTTTACACTTCTCTGAGACTTGCCTACACATCTGCTTTTCTATTTCTCCCTGACTGTTTGGGGGCCTATAGTACACTCCCAGCAATGTGATTGCTCTTTTTTTGTTTTTCAATTCTAACCATATGGCTTCATTTGAGGAGCCTTCTAAGATGTCATCCCTCCTTACTGCTGTAATTGATTCCTTGGTCAATATTGTGATAGCTGCTCTTTTACCCCCTTCCCTGTCTCGCCTGATGATCCTGTACCCTGGAATATTGAGCTGCCAATCCTGCCCCTCTCTCAACCATGTCTCTGTGACAGCAATGACATCATACTTCCATGTATTAACATGTGCCCTCAACTCATCTGCCTTATTCATCAGGCTCCTTGCATTAAAATAAATACCATCTAACCTTGCCAAATTCCCTTGTGCCTTAACTGGCCTACGCCTTCCAGACTCACTTGTTCTCACATCTAATTTTGGCTGTGCATTTCCCCCTGCTGAACCTTCTCTCAGGATCCCATCCTCCTGCCAAGTTCGTTTAAACCCTCCCCAACAGCACTAGGAAACCTCCCTGCAAGGATATTGGTCCCATTCCGGTTCAGGTGCAAGCCATCTGCCTTGTACAGGTCCCACTGCCCCCAGAAATGGCCCCAATATTCCAGAAATCTAAAGACCTCCATCTTGCAGCATATCTCCACACATTCATCTGGACTAACCTCCGATTTCTATACTCACTAGCGTGTGTCACCAGAAGTAATCCAGAGATTACTACCTTTGAGGTGCTGTTTTTTAATCTGCTTCCTTGCTCTCTAAATTCTGTTTGTAGGACCTCATCCCTCTTTCTACATATGTCATTGGTACCAGTATGTCCCATGATCTGTCTGTTTGCCCTCCCCCTTTAGAATACCCTGCAGCCGTTAAGTGACAACCATGACCCTGGCATCAGGGAGGCAACATACCCTCCTGGAGTCATGTCTATGGCCGCAGAAACACCTGTCTATTCCCCTTACTATCAAGCCTCCTACAACTATTGCTCTTCCCCTCCTTTTCCATCCCTCCCCGTGCAGCTGAGCCACTCACAGTGCCATGAGCGTGGTTCTCAAGCAAGGTGCACCCTGGGGATTTCCTGACTACCAGCCTGACACCTTTTTTCTGACTGATGGTCACCCATTCCCTCTCTGTCTGCACTTCCATAAGCTGTGGGGTGACCATATCTAAAAACGTGCTCTCTACGAAACTCCTTGCGGATGCACCTCAGTGCCTCCAGCTGCTGGTCAAGCTCCGAAACTCGGAGTTCAAGTAGCTGCAGCTGGTGGCACTTCCTGCACATGTGGTTGGTCAGAGTGCACAGAGCATCTAGGACTGCCCGTATGTTGCAGGTGGTACATAACATGGGACTTAACTGCCCTGCCGTGCCTCTAGTTGAAAAAAACCCCCTTACTTTAAGTTAAATATAAGAAAAAAATTAAATTATTTATGTACTTTACATAAAAACTAGAACTCTTAACCTTCCTTAGCTTAATATATTTTAAACTGGAGAAAAACTGGAGAAAAAACTGGGGAAAAACACTTACCCACTACTCACTAATCAGCTGTCACCTTTGCATTGACATCACTTTTTGAAGCTTCCCCGCACTCGTGCTGGTTCTGATCTCTCCGCTGCTCTCTCGCCCTGTCTTGTGATGTCACTTTTGTTATCTTCAACAAAAACTGACTGAAGGACAGTCTTCCCAGACTGCTTCACCATGATGTTGACTGCAGGACACTATTCCCAGGTTGCTTCACCGCGATACTGATTGCAGGATACTCTTCCCAGACTGCTTCACCACGATGCTGACTGCAGGACACTCTTCCCAGACAGCTTCACTGCAATGTTGACTGCAGGACACTCTTCCCAGACTGCTCCACTGTGATGCTGACTGCAGGAGATCATTGAAGTGCTTCCGGCACTGCACCCATGTGCGCCTCACCACATCATTATGGCTGACCTGGATGACATCTCCTCCCAGGCCTTTTTGGTGAGGTTGCTGGTCCTCCTACTCCTGTCCCTGAGATCAAGAGTTTCTCTCTGCACTGCCACCTTCTCCAAGAGAGCAGCGAGGCACTCAATGGAGAAACGCATTGCCGAATGCCCTGCTGACTTGCTCTCCCGCCTGCCTTGTCCAGCTGCAACACTCTCCATCATGACTTACCCGTCCTTCGGCGGCAGCCTTCCAAGGGCTGCTGGGGCTGCATCTGAATTGGCCGCCGGGTCACCACCGGGTGGACATTGAGCACCCGTCCCTGCCTGCCCCTTCGCGTTCATTCCACAGCCGCATTTTACGCTGGGCAGGCCTTAATTGGCCCACCCATGTAAAATCATGATGTGCTGCTGATCATGGACCACGGTTGGATTCTCACCTGCCCCCGCTGATCCTGCACGCCAATGGCAAAATCCTGCCCTCTAAGTTTTAAACCTAGGAATAAAATACTATTTGCTGGGTGAACCACTGAAGGCTTGGTTTAATGGACATCATTATGTTAAAAAGAGACTCAATGAGGTAAACCATGTAATTAGTACCCCAGACAGAAGGAAACATCAGTAAATGTGCCATTTAAATATGCTGAAACGGTATTATGACAGGGAGGCTAACCAGCCAGTGAGTATACTCCAGGTAGAAAAGAATGAAAATGGTGATATGAATATACTTGAGGGTTCAAACAATGAGTTGGAGAATGAAAGTTCTCAGGTCAAATTTCCAATAATGAAATTAGCCCATATGGAGGTATTAAAAAATTTAGATAGGATATTATACCATCTTCCAGATAAGAAAGGAGCCAAAAGAAGGAAAGAATTTGTAGCAGTCTATATCATGAGGGATGGAATATTTGACAAACTAATGGGACTAAAGGCAAATAAGTCATCAGGACCTAATGGCTTGCATCCAAGGGTTTTAAAGGAACTGGCTCTAGAGATAGTGGAGGCATTGGTCGAAATATTCCAGAACTCATTGGATTCCGGGAGGGTACCAATGGATTGGAAAGCCACTAATGTGATGCCCCTGTTCAAGGAGGTAAGGAGACAAAAAGTGGGAAACTAAAGGCCAGTCAGCCTAACATCCGTTGTTAGGAAAATGCTAGAGTCCATTATTAAGGAAGATATTTATGAAAGCTTAATGCAATCAAACAGAGTCAACAGGGTTTTGTGAAAGGTAAATCATGTTTGACAAATTTGCTGGAGCTCTTTGAGGAATAAACAAGCAGAGTTGATAAAGGGGAACTGGTAGATGTAGTGTATTTGGTTTCCAGAAGGTATTTGATAATGTGCCACTTAAAAATGTTATTGCACAAGATAGGAGCTCACAATATCGGGGGTAATATATTAAAAGGGTTGAGGATTGGTTAACACAGAAGACAGAGTCGGTCTTTTTCAGATTTGAAAGACCTAACTGGTGGAGTGCCACAAGGATCAGTCCGAAGGCCTCGATTATTTACCATCTATATTAATGACTTGGAGGAAGGGGCAGAGTGTAATGTATCCAAATTTGCTGATGAGACAAAAGTAGGTAGGAGGACATGTTGTGAAGGGAACATAAGGAATCTGCAAGGGGATATAGACAGATTGAGTGAGTGGGTGAAAATTTGGCAGATGGGGTTTAATGTAGGAAAGTGTGAAGTCATGCACTTTGCTAGGAAGAATCAAAAGGCAGACTATTACTTAAATGGAGAGAGGCTCTAAAAAAGTGTAGCACAGGGGGATCTGTGTGTTCTTGTGCATGAAACACAAAATGTTAGCATGCAGGTGCAGCAAGAAATTAGGGCAGCAAATTGAATTTTGGCCTGGGGGTTGGAATTTAAAAATAGGGAAGTCTAGTTACAACTATACAGGATATTGGTGAGGCTGCACCTGGAGTACTGTGTGCAGTTTTGGTCTCCATATTTAAGAAAAGATATCCTGGCATTGGAGGCAGTTCAAAAGAGATTCGCTAGTCTGATTCCTGGGATGAAGGGGTTGACTTATCAAGAACGGGTAAACAGGTTAGGCCTTTATTCATTAGAGTTTAGAAGAATGAGGGGTGATCTTATTGAAATGTACAAGATTCTGAGGGGGCTTGACAGGGTAGATGTTGAAAAGATGTTTCCACTAGTGGGGGAATCTCGAACTAGGGGACATAGTTACAGAATAAGTGGGCACTCATTTAAAACTGAGATGCAAAGGAATTTCTTCTTTCATAGGGTAGTGAATGTCTGGAATTCTCTACCCCGGAGAGTTGTGGAGGCTAGGTCACTGAAAGAATTTAAAGAGGAGGTGGGTAGATTTTTGAAATATCAAGGAGGTGAGGGCTATGAGGAGCTGGAATGAAAGAGGAGTTGAGGCCTGGAGCAGATCAGCCACAATCTTATTGAATGGCAGCGCAGACTTGAGGGGCTGAATGGCCTATTCTTGCTCCTATTTCTTATGTTCTTATGTTCCAGAGAAGTCTCAGGATGACAGAGCCAAGCTGGTGAAAAAAGAAAATGAGTCAGTATATGTAGATAGACCAGGGCAAACTTCTTATGCAGGATATTGATGCGGGGAAAGCTTCACCCTTCAAACAGAAACCTTTGCAACTCAATCCTGGAAATTTGATTCAAGTCAGAGAGGAAATCAAATTTATGCTGGATGATAAGGTCACTGAATCAAGTCAAAGTAGCTGAAGTTCTCCACTCATACTGGTGCCAAAACCTGATGGATCACTAAGATTCTGCATTGACTACAGGAATGTTAATGCTGTAACAAAAACTGATTCTCATCCAATTCCCTGATTTAAGGATTGCGTTGATAGAATTGAAAATTCAGGCCTGAATTTTTCAGTCACCGTGCGGGAAACCAGCATGTAAAATGACACACAATGATGTTGGGCGTGCATCCCGACATCATCATGCTGTCTCACAATGTTTCGTTTGGCGGGCATGCGCTGGAGTCTATTAAGGCCATTAAGGAAGTAATTAATGTCAAATTTACACTGCCCGTCCAACCTTATGGTTGGCAGACAGGCAAAAAACCAAGCGGCCTTTACATTTTTTAAGAAACTTCATCCACTTGCGGGATAAGGCTTCCTAAAGCTTTTATTAATCAAATTTAAAAGATTCTGAAATATAAATACATGTCCCATCTCATGCACGAAAGAGCACTGGACCCGACTCTCCCCCCTCCCCCGCCTAGGTAGCGCGTCTTACACTGGCCCACCTACGTTAAATGATGGCGTGGAGCCGATCGCAGGTGGTGGTCGGCTCCGCAACTGCCCCCATCTGCTCCCGCTGAGGCCACCCACCGACTGAAAAATTCAGGCCTCAGAGTTTGTTAGCAAGATTGATTTGGCAAGTTGCACTAACAGATCAAACCAAGGAAATCTGTTTTCATCACCCCAAATGTCCTGTACCAATGTAAGATTATGCCATTTGGAATGAAGAATGTACCAGCTACCTCACAAAGGTTAACATACCAAGTAATTGCCAGATTATAGAACTGTGATGTATATATTGATGATGTATTGGCCTTCAGTAACACTTGGAAAAAACATATGGAACACCTAAGTGCACTATCTGGAGGACTACAAAAAGCTGATTTGGTGATAATTTTGGAAGAGTGAGTTTACTTCATCCAAAATCACCTATTTGAGACCTGTCATGGGGTAGGGTCAAGTATTGACCAGACAGGCTAAATTCAAGCAATAATGACTTTCCTATCCCGAGAGAAGGGAACACAATGGTTCCTCAGAATGTGTGGGTTTTGCAGGAAATTTGTCCAGAATTTCAGCAGGGTAGTCACTCCATTAACAAACTTGTTGAAGAAATCTATAAAAGTTAAATGGATAGAGTCTTCTTAGAGCATTTTTGAAAAATTGAAGGCCATATTAATAAATGAAGCTGTTTTGGCTGCTCCAAATTTAATAAGTCATTCAAAATAGCTATTGATGATAGTGATGTCAGCACAGGAGTGGTGTTTCTACAAGATGATGATCCTGGTATAGACCATTCAGTCAGTTATTTCTCACGAAAACTTAATATATATCAATGAAATTACTCCACATTGAGAAGGAAATGTTAAGTCTTATCTTGGCTCTTCAACAATTTGGAGTATATGTTTCAAATAATCAAGGAGAGACATTAATTTATTGTCTCTCCACTGATTCATAATCCAAATGTGTTTTTGGAGAAGTACCACATAAAGAATCTTCAGTTGTTTCACTGGATTTTGATGCTGTAGCCTTTCAATCTAAAAATTGACCAAAATGTTAGGAAAAACAATGGGCAGAATTTTACGTGCCTGCCGCGTGTATTCGGTGGTGTGAGCGGATAACGTGATATGATCATTTCATGACAGCATGAAAGCAGTTCCCGATTGTCCACTCAACCCATTGGAATTGCACCCCCCACCCTACCCCGCAAAGTTGGATCATCCATCCATGTCGGCAGGAAAGCATGCCAGTGTGTTTCATAACAGCACATAAAAGGCTTGCACTTGGCGGCCTGCACTTTGAGAAGAAGTCACAGGTGAGTACACAGTAACGTTATACAGTGCACGCCAGGGTGGCCTGTTGGACTTCAAGTTTGAGGGGCACTGGGGGATCAGGGTTAAGGGCAGCCCAGCCATCAAGATGACTTGTGGGGGGGAGGGGGGCGGTGGCAAGGGCAGCCCTACTGATCAGGTGACTTGTTGCTGTGAGGGATGCAAGGGCAGCCCTGTCATTGAATATAGCACACAAGCATTCGGGGTTGGGGGTAGGATGGGCGAGGGAAATGGAGACGCATGAGGGAAACCTGTATAAAGTGACAATTCCTCTGCAACTGAGATGGTTCAGGTACAGTCACATTGATATGATTGGAGTCAGGCTACTAGCTTATCTGCCCATTCAAGAGGCATCAAAATGCCACCAAGTGCTCCAAAGCTTTTCACCCCCACCACCCCCATCACGGCACTGACTGCAAAGTTATGAGCATTTTAGTGGACTGCAGAACCATTGGATGATTGCACACATTGTACAATCTCCTTGCTAAAGCTGGCCATGAAGCAGTCACTGCTGGAGGCGCTTACAGTCCCTTGCAATGTCAGTATCATGGTTTGGACCAGTCTCCCCCGTAGTTCAAGCTAACACTGCAGCCTTGCAGCTTGAGTGAGGAGAATGCCGCGCCAGAGCTGAGAGCAGAGCATGCAGTCCAATGGACAAAGCTGCCACTAATCGGTTGGGTGGGATGGGGCAGAAGTGGTGGGGTTTTGGGCAGGCATGCAGGACACTAATCTCTGGCCATCCAAGTGGTGGCCAGCAGTCTCCAGGAAGCATTAAGAGGCCGTGACACTTAACCAGGTTCTTAATACATCCATGCTAACCACGTGTCTCTCTCTTTCATCCTGCAAGAGGAGTACATCAGGATCATTGAGCTTGGTGAGCTAGCTGTATACCTACTGAGAGCAAAGACGATGGAGGCGAGAGCGACTGAGGCTCCTGACTGTGCAGAGGCAGGAGCAGCAACCTCAGGAAGAAGGGGCGGCTCAGGCGCCCGCACTTGCCTCCAAAGAGCCACAGCAAGCCTTTGCTGCCCTGTGCCTCAGGGTCAATAGACGCCGCCTTTCATTCTTGCAGATGACCATGAACCAATGTTGCCAAAGATTGTGCATGTCTAGGGAACCGGTCAGTCACATCTGCTAGCTACTGCAGGATTTGGCACTACGGGGACTTGGAGGGCGTCTACTACCAGTGACCATAAAAGTGACCATGGCACTCAATTTATACACCTGTGACCTCTATGGGATCTCACAAGACCCCACCCACAAATGCATCCATGAGGTCACGGATGCCATCCTTGCAAGGGCACACAACTTTGTGCATTTTGCCCAAGACCAGGACAGCCCAGATGCAAGAGCAATTGGATTTGCCCAGATCTCAGGTTTCCCACAGATTCAGGGTGTGATCAACTGCATTCACATGGTTCTCAGATCTCCAACGCAACACACGGTGAACTAAACTAATCGCAAGGGCTTCCATTTGCTGAACGTGCAGCTAGACTGTGACTATCAGAAACACATCCAGCATATGTGCGCATGGTTTCCAGTGAGTGTGCACCACTCCTACATCTTCAGTGGGACACAGATCCCTGAAGTCTTCCAGAGTCCATAGAAGCTGCAGGGAAGGCTCCTCAGGGACAAGAGCTACCCGCAGAGGCCGTGGCTGATGACACCAGTATGGCGGCCTCAGACTGCAGCAGAGCGACGCTATAATGAGGCACATGCTGCAGCTTGCAATTTGGTGGGGCAGACCATCAGGATGCTGAAGTTCCAGCTCCAGTGTCTGGACCGGTCTGGTGGAGCCCTGCAATACAGTCCACAGAGGGTGTCACACATCATCGTTGACGACTGCGCCCTTTGCAGCGCCAGGCTGTAATGGGGAGACGGCTGCCTGAGGAGGAAATGGAGGAGCTGCATGCCTCCTCTGATAAGGAGGATGCCAATGGGGAAGAGGGTTAGGAGGTCCTTGGAGGTGACGATGATGGTGCTGAGGCCCTCACATTGGCCAGACAAGGCAGGTGTGCTTGAGAGGTCCTCACAGCTGCTAGGTTTGTAGAGGATGATGACAACATGCAGTGAGGAGACTGCCTAAATAATATTGTGGGTTTGGGAAGATACGCCATGAAAACTCACCATCGCGGCCGGCAGATAAAACGTCATTTTACCTGCCTGCCATTGCACTTAGTGCAAACCTGAGACGATCCGCCCAATTTTACCATTGGCTGGTGAGTCTAAAACCAGGGGACATAATCTCAGGATAAGGGTAGGCTACTTAAGACTGAGATGATGAGGAATTTCTTCATTCAGAGGGCGATAAATCGTTGGAATTCTCTATCCCAAAGGGCTGTGGAAGCTCAATCATTGAGCAGGTTTAAACAGAAATTGATAGATTTCTGGAGACAAATGACATTAAGGGATATGGATATAGTGCAGGAAATTGGCATTGTAAATGATCAGTCATGATCAAATTGAATGGCAGATAAAGAACGATGGGCCAAATGGCTCATCCTGTTTCTATGTTCCTAATCACTGATGCTCTGTCAGGCATTTAAAAAAGGAGTGTAGGAGTAAAGGCAGGCTCTGAGTTATGATAATTCTATGTTGGTTGAATCCTGCTAATCCTAATTGTTACATTAGCACATTATTTGCTTTTGCTTTGGGTTAAGCACTTGTAATTTTGCAAATGTATGTAATTGTGAAATATGAAAAGGTTACCTGCATAGTATACAATAAGCAATCTGTTAAAAGCAAAATACTGCGGATGCTGGAAATCTGAAACAAAAACAGAAGTAGCTGGAAAAACTCAGCGGGTCTGACAGCATCTATGGAGAGGAAGACAGAGTTAATATTTCGAGTCCATATGACTCTTTATCAGAACTGAAGAGAAATAGAAATGAGGTGAAATATAAGCTGTTTAAGGGGGGTGGGTCAGGTGGAGCTAGATAGAGGGCCAGTGATAGGCGGAGGCAAAGGGAGATTGCCAAAGATGTCATAGACAAGAGGATAAAGGGGTGTTGATGGTGGTGATATGAGCTAAAGGATGTGCTAATGGTGACATTAAGGGTAGAAAGCAGGATGAGCAAGTGCCAGATGGCCCTAGTGGGGGTGGAGTGGGGGGATGGGATCGAAATAGACTAAAAGGTGGAGATAAAACAATGGACGGAAATAAATTTAAAAATAGTAATAGAAATATGTGGGAAAAGAAAAAAATATAAAGGACATAATAATTATTAGAAAAAAAGGGGATTGGAAATGGGGTGGGGATGGAGGAGAGAGTTCATGATCTGAAGTTGTTGAATTCAATATTCAGTCCAGAAGGCTGGAAAGTGCCTAATCGGAAAATGAGGTGCTGTTCCTCCAGTTTGCATTGAGCTTCACTAGAACATTTCCCCCGGCCAAGGATGGACATGTGGGCATGAGAGCAGGGTGGTGTGTTGAAATGGCAAGCGACAGGGCGGTCTGGGTCATGCTTGTGGATAGACCGAAGGTGTTCCGCAAAGCGGTCACCCAGTCTGCGTTTGGTCTCTCCAATGTAGAGGAAACCGCATTGATAGCAGCGAATGCAGTAGACTAAGTTGAGGGAAGTGCAAGTGAAGTGCTGCTTCACTTGAAAGGAGTGTTTGGGCTGTTGGATGTTGAGGAGGGGGGGAAGTAAAGGGGCAAGTGTTGCATCTTCTGCGGTTGCATGGGAAGGTGCCGTGAGAGGGGGTTGAGGTGTAGGGAGTGATGGAGGAGAGGACCAGGGTGTCCCAGAGGGAACAGTCCCTATGGAATGCCGACAGGGGTGGGTGAAGGGATGATGTGTTTGGTGGTGGAATCATGGAGTTGGTGGAAATCGCGGAGGATGATCCTTTGAATGCTGGTGGAGTGAGAAGCGAGGAAAAGGGGGACTCTATCATTGTTCTGGGAGGGAGAGGAAGGTTTGAGGGTGAATGCACGGGGGATGGGCTGGACACAGTTGAGGGCCCTGTCAACCACTGTGGGTGAAAAACCTCGGTTAAGGAAGAAGGAAGACATGTCAGAAGAACTGTTTTGGAAAGTGGCATCATCGGAACAGATGTGACAGAGGCAAAGGAACTGAGAGAATGGGATGGAGTCCTTACAGGAAACAGGGTGTGAGAAGCTGTATTCGAGGTAGCTGTGGGAGTCGGTAGGCTTGTAATGAATATTGGTGGACAGTCTATCACCAGAGATTGAGACAGAGGGGTCAAGGAAGGGAAAGGAAACATCAGTGATGGACCATGTGAAAATGATGGAGGGGTGCAAACTGGATACAAAATTAATAAATTTTTCCAAATCCAGATGAGAGCATGAAGCAACACCGAAGTATCGGAGAAAGAGTTGTGGGAGGGGGCCGGAGTAGGACTGGAACAAGGAATGTTCCACATACCCCATAAAGAGACAGGCATAACTGGGACCCATGCGGGTACCCATAGCCACAACTTTTATTTGGAGGAAGTGAGTCGAGTTTAAGGAGAAATTGTTCAGTGAGAGAACAAGTTCAGCCAGACGGAGGAGAGTGGTGGTGGATGGTGATTGTTCACTCCTCTATGCAAGGAAGAAGCAAAGAGCCCACAGACCATCCCAGTGAGGGTTGGAGGTGTAGAGGGATTGGATGTCTAAGGTGAAGAGGAGGCGGTTGGGACCAGGGAACTGGAAATTGTTGATATGATGTAGGGTGTCAGAGGAATAGCAAATGTAGGTGGGAAGAGACTGGACAAGGGGAAAGAGAATGGAATCTAGATAGCAAGAAATTAGTTCCGTGGGGCAGGAACAGGCTGTCATGATTGGTCTGCCGTGACAGTCCTGTTTGTGGATTTTGGGTAGAAGGTAGAAGCGGGCCTTCTGAGGTTGGGAGACTATGAGGTTGGAAGCTATGGAGGGAAGATCTCCAGAGGAGATGAGGTCAGTGAGAGTGCTGGAAACAATGGCTTGATGTTCAGTGGTGGGGTCATGGTCCGGGGGAGGTAGGAGGAAGTGTCTGAGAGCTGGCGCTCAGCCTCTGCGAGGTAGAGGTCAGTGCGCCAGACAACAGCCCCACCCTTGTCAGCGGGTTTGATGACAAAGTCAGGATTGGACCTGAGAGAACGGAAGGCGGCAAGTTCAGAAAGAGACAGATTAGAATGGGTGAGAGGAGCAGAGAAATTGAGATGACTGATGTCACGCTGACAGTTCTCAATGAAAAAGATCAAGAGCAGGTAAGAATCCAGAGGGAGGGATCCAGGTGGAGGGAGAATATTGGAGGTGGTTAAAAGGATCCATTGAAGGTAAGGACTCCTGCCCAAAGAAGTGAGCACGGAGACTAAGGTGGCAGAAGAAGAGTTCAGCATCATGCCGAGCCTGGAATTCATTGAGGTGAAGGCATAAGGGTATGAAACTGAGTTCTTTACTGAGCACTGAACGTTCGGCATCAGAGAGGGAAAGGTCAGGGGATATAGTGAATACATGGCCGGGGCTGGGATTAGAAGACCGGATGGGGTCAGAGGGATGGGCAGGGGTGGAGAATTCTGGATGGGTGTTGGTGTTGATGAATTGTTGGAGCCTGTGTTCCTTTGCACCGGAAGGAAAGAGACAAAGTTTCTTATTAAGGCGTCGGATGAGATGAAGAATAAAATGAAACTGAGGGCAAGGACAGCTTAGAGATAGGGTGAGTTGGTGCTGCTGGAGGGAGAGGTCGAGTGTGTTCATATAGCGGTGCATGGCACTGAGTGTGGATCTCAGGATGCAACGAGAACAGCAGTCCGAGGAGTGTAGTATGTCCCGGAGATACCTGTAATCCTGGGTGGGTTCGAAATATGAGGGATGGAACTTCAGTTGGAATCCATGTGGGGTAAGTCGGAGATGGAGACAGTCACTGAGGAAGGAAATATGGCTGTGAAAATGAGTTTTAGTAAACACCTTGTCAAACACCAGGAGAGAAATGGAAAGCAATGGAGGTGAACAGGGCAAAAGAGACAAACAGAAATCCTGTCGGAGAGAAGAGCAGTACTTCTTCAAGGTAGGCATTCCTGGAAGAGAAGTGGCAGTCAATTGAACACTAAGGTAAAAGCAAAATATTGCAGATGCTGGGAGTCTGAAACAAAAACAAAAATAGCTGGAAAAGCTCAGCAGGTCTGACAGCATCTGTGGAGAGGAAGACAGAGTTAACGTTTCGAGTCTGTATGACTCTTCATCAGAACTGAGGTGAAATATAAGCTGTTTAAGTGGGGTGGGACAGATGGAGCTGGATAGAGGGCCAATGATAGATGGAGGCAAAGGAGAGATTGCCAAAGATGTCATAGACAAGAGGACAAAGGGGTGTTGACAGTGATGATATTAGCTAAAGGATGTGCCAATGGTGACATTAAGGGTAGAAAGCAGGATGAGCAAGTGCCAGATGGGCCTCATGGGGGTGGAGTGGTTAAACTGCTTAGGAAAATAAGAACTTGCCATATTTCAAAACTATTTAAAAGAAACATTTCTTACAGTAAAGCTTTCTGTTTTTCAGGGATGGAAGTATCGTGGAATCTATGGTTTCAAAGCTTGTATTTTTTGAGACGGACCCAAATTGAAAAGGGAAACTGTGAAAGGAACTTATTGAATTGGATCAGCTCTTCAGATCCTCATTTTCTATCTCACCTGGGTTCCTCTTACCCTGCACACTTTCAGTCACACCAATTCTGTTCTGAACCTACACCTCTCTAAAAGGTGTGACTGAGGCCTGGAGCACACTGCCCACATACCTCTACCTTCTCTTGTGTGTTGAACTGCCTCCAGTTCATTAAGTAAGCCAGAGACATCTACTATAGATGTGCTTGCTTGGGAGGCTCTTATTGTTGATAAATTCCAACATATTGCAGTCCAAACACACAACCTGGTCTGTCATATCTTGGTCTAGATTATTTATATCCACTTCCTAGTTTATAAGTACTTTTTCCCTTTTCTACATAGTTAATGCAATTTGAACACTGGGCAAGCAATTTAAGTACTTCCTACTCATAGCTTACACAAAGCATTGCAAGTATTTGACGAATAAAACAGTACCTCCCCCTTGCATTCAGTGTGTACTCTCACCAAATTAGCAAACTGGACTTCAAATGTAGTAATCTCCGGATTACTCCCAGTGCCATGTGCAAGTAAGTGCAGAAATTGGAGGATCACGCAGATGAATGCAGGGTGAACAGATGGTGCAGCAGGGAGGGCTTTAGATTCCTGGAACACTGGGACTAGCTCTGGGGAAGATGGCACCCCTACAAGCCGGACGGTTTGCACCTAAACAGAGCTGGGACTGAATCCCTTGCAGGACATTTTGCTAGTGCTGTTGAGATGGCTTTAAACTAACTCGGCAGGGGTATGGGACTCAGGAGTGAATATTAGAGAAGAATACCAAGGTGCACAAAGTACTGGGAGAAATAGTATAGTGAGTAGTAAATTAATAGGTGGAGTCAGAGTAAGGGAGAAAGTCATGAAGTCTAAATCAGGGTTACTGTACATGTATGTGAATGCATAGAGCATAGTAAATAAGATTGTGGAGTTACAAGTGCAGATTGCCATGTGGAAATATTATATTGTAGTGATAACGGAGACCTCGCTCAAGGAAGGGCAGGACTGGGTGTTAAATATTCCTGGATAGAAGGTGTTCAGAAAAGATAGGAAAGGAAGAAAAGGAGGAGACGTGGCAGTATTGGTAAGGAGAACATTGCAGTGCTGGAGAAAGAGGATGTGCCAGAGGGTTCAAAGGCAGAATCAATTTGGCTAGAGCTAAGGAACCAAAAGGGTGCAATTACATTGCACAGTATAGTCTAAAGACTGCCAACTAGTGGGAAGGCTGTAAGGAACAAATCTGCAGGGAAATTATAAAGAGATGCAAACATCATAAGAGTAGTTATAATGGGGGACTTTAATTATCCAAATGTAGACTGGAACAGTGGTAGTGTAAAGGGCAGAGAGGGGCAAGAGTTCCTAGATTGTGTTCAGGAGAATTTTCTACAGCAGTATGTGTCCAGTCCAACAAAAATAGATGCACTGTTGGACCTGATTCTTGGAAATCAGGTTGGACAAGTAGATCAAGTGTCAATGGGGGAACATTTAGGAGACAGTGATCATTGTATCGTACGGTTTAGAATGACGGTAGAAAAGGACAACGTGCAATCCAGAGTAAGTACAATTAACTGGGGGAGAGATAACTTCAATGGGGTAAGAACAAAACTGGGCTGCATAGACTAGAACCAAATGTTGGTGGGAAGAGCTGCAGCTGAACAACGGGCTATTTTCAAAGAAGAAATGGTTCAGGCACAGTCAAGGTATATTCCCTCAAAAGGGAAAGGTAGGTCAAACAAATCCGGAGCTCCTTGGATGAAAAAGGAGACAGAAATTAAGATAAAGAAGAAAAAGTTTGCTTTTGACAGGAACCAGGTAGAAAACACAATTGAGAACTGAGCAGAATATAGAAGGTACAGAGGGAAGGTGAGAAAGCAAATAAGAGAAGCAAAGAGGGATTATGAGAAAAGATTGGCAGTCAACATAAGGGGGAATCTCAAAGTCTCCTATCGGCACACAAATGGTAAGAAGGTGATAAAAGGAGGAGTAGAGCCGATTAAGGGCCAAAAAGGGGATTTACACATTGGAAGCACGGGGCATGGCTGAGGTGCTAAATTAATACTTTGCATCTGTCTTGAGCAAGGAAGCAGGTGCTACCAAGGTCACGGTGACACTAAAAGGGTTCAAAATTGATAAAGAGGAAGTCTTGGATAAACCGTCGGTACTTAAAGTTGGCAAGTCATTGGGACCAGAAGAGATGCATCCAAGGATACTGAAGGAAGTAAGAATGGAAATTGCAGAGGCACTGCCTATAATCTTTCGGTCTTCCTTAGACTGAGGGGAGGTACCAGAGGACTGGAGAATTACAAACATTACACCTTTGTTCAAAAAAGGTTGTAAGGATAAGCCGAGCAATTACAGACCAGTCAGTTTAACTTCAGTGGTGGGGAAACTTCTAGAGACAATTACTCAGGATAGAATTCGTAGTCACATGGAAAAATATGGGTTAATTAGCAAGAGGCAGCATGAAGAAATAACAGAGAGGGTTGATGAGGGTAATGCCATTGATGTGGTGTACATGGACTTTCAAAAGGCATTCGATACAATACCACACAACAGTTGTAGCTCATGGAATAAAAGGGATAGTGGCAATGTGGATACAAAACTGTCTGAGTAATAGGAAACAGAGGGTGATTATCAATGGATATTTTTTAGGCTGGTAGATGGTTTGTAGCGGAGTTCCTCAAGGATTGGTATTGGGAATCTTGCTTTTCCTGGTATATATTAATGATCGAGGTTTGGGTATGCAGGGGACAATTTCAAAGTTTGTGGATGATACGAAACTTGGAAGCATTGTAAACTGTGTAGAGGACAGTATAGAACTTCAAAGGACAAAGAAAAGTTGGTGGAAGAGGCAGGTAGGTGGCAGATAACGTTCAATGCAGAGAAGTGTGAGTTGATGTATTTTGGTAGGAAGAACATGGTGAGATATTATAAAATAAGGGTTACAATTCTTAAGGATATGAAGCATCAGAGGGACCTGGTCATGTATGTGCATAGATCATCGAAGCTAGCTGGACAGGTGGGGAGAGCAGTTAATAAAGCATACGGTATCCTGGGATTTATTAATAGGGGCATAGAATATAAGAGTAGGGAGGTAATGCTGAGCTCATATAAAACACTAGTTAAACCTCAACTGGAGTATTATGTACAGTTCTGGGTGTCAAACTAAGGGAAGAGTGTGGACGCATTGGAGTGAGTGCAGAAGAGGTTCACAAGAATGGTTCCAGGAACTTCAGTTATGAAGATAGATTGGAGAGGCTGAGATTGTTCTCCTAGGAGAGGAGTAGGCTAACAGGAGATCTGATAGAAGTGTTCAAAATCATAAGGGGGCTGGATAGAGCAGATAGGGAGAATCTGTTCCCACTTATAAAAGGATCAAGAATGAGAGGGCACAGATTTAAAGTGATTTGCAAAAGAAGCAAATGTGATGTGAGAAAAAACTTTTTCACACAATGAGTAGTTTGAGTCTAGAATGCACTGTCTGAAAGTATGGTAGAGGCAGGTTCAATCAAGGCACTTAAGAGGGCATTAGATGATTAGTTGAATAGAAACAATGTGCAAGAATACGGGGAAAAGACAGGAGAATGGCACTAAGTCAAAATGCTTATTTGGAGAGCCAGTGCAGACATGATGAGCTGAATGCCCTCCTTCTGTAGCGTAACAATTCTGTGATTCTCTGTGATTCTGAAATTCCCAACTTTTGTACTGTTTATGTGGCACTCAGTTTATGACCTCTCTCTGTGTGATCACTCTAACATATCGCATGACAGTCACTGACACAAGTCCCTCTCCCTTGGAGGAGAAGATGGTGTGCATATGGAGGTGGCAGGAGCTAACCAGAGAACGCAGTGTATGCTTGCATGCTCTAACTCTGTTGGAAAAGACAGTGCTGACCATTATTGGAAGGGACATTGCTAAGGCCATGGCCAGTGGATGGACTGAGTCCATTGAAGATGATGGTATCCTCTTATCTAGTTTTGCTTTTCACATCTCACTTCCAATTCATCTCACAATCTCTTCTGAGTTATAATCTGCAGACAAATAAGCATGCATTTCTTACTTTCCCCTCTCACTTCACCATAACCTTAACTTTGTTTTTCCTTTTCAATTACTCCTGAAGTGCAAGCTAGCTAGGCAGTGGAGGAATACCAAGAAGAGAGTGATGATGAAGAAACACCATCATTTGATTTCACATTTACAGCCACCAGCCTAAATAGTGACAGTGCACATATTTTTATGGACGATAGCATAGAAGCAAGATCTGTATGGTGATGCACTAGACGCAAATGTGTTGCAGGCAGGGCAAAATGCAAGGGTAGGACAATTTTGGCTTGCCAGAGGATGAGATCTTATAAGATACATATACAGCACAGGATTCAGATGAGGACATCAATAGACCAGGCTACAGAGGCTGTTGGGCATATGCAACAAAATTCTTGGTACATTGGGAAGTCTCTGGTCAATGTCAAGGAGCATAGAGGAATTGGCACCAACATAGCACAAGGCTTTGTGCAGAGCTTGGGACACTTCCTTTTCTGCATGGAACTGGTAACTAACTCCATCAACACACTTGTGGACACATCTATGATGAAGCATCTAATGGTTAATGTCTTAGCTTCCATTCAGCACAAACAGCTTCCACCAAAACTTTGGGTGCTGCAGTGGAAGCTCAGCTTGCTGGCATGCAAATTAAAACTGCTGTCATTAAGATTTTGGATACCAGTGTATCACAGCAGTTCAGCAATCTTCCCAAGGGGTTATTGGGATTGCTGAGGGCAGCCCCAGGGTCTTGGCAGTGGTTGCATTGACAATGAACCCACTGTCCTTTCTCAGGAAGGCAACTGTCATGCCCAGTAAAGGCATATCATACTCATAAATTTAAATTTGGACTGTATTCAGAGTATACTTTTCTAGAACTGTTTTTTTAAAAATGGACTTTGAAAAGCTGTTAAGATAGCTGCCAAGGGTCAGGTGATTTTTGCAACTTATGCATAGACTTAGGACTACCTCAAATCTCTGAAAATCTCCTAATTGAATGACCATGATGGAGTGCCTCCCCTTGAACAGACATACCAAGATTAAGCCATTTTTTGAATTCACACCTCCTATTGTTTGTGGACTTGCCTAAAAGTCAAAATGTACAGATTCCTTGATTCACTGTTTCCAAACTCAAAACTCAACAAACAGAGCTGTAGCGAAACTAAGTATGTGTGAATGGCCACCATCCATTCCCTATTGTGTAGCAATGGCTTCTAACTTTACTGCACACTCTTCTCCCCTCTCTTGTGTGTTGACGTGTCTCCAGTTCAATAACTAAGCCAGAAAGTTTCATTTATTACAATGGAAGTATGGATCACATGGTCACCTGATTGAAACTGTCTTCAGATAACCAGTTTTACTTACTCCAAGAACCAGAGAGAAACCACTCAGAGTGTAGACAACGCAGCAAGCAACAGCAAAGACAACATCAATGCCTTAAAACTAGAGACTGCAACATTGCAGAGTGTCCAAGCCTGTTCCTTTTCAAGTCCACCAGTACAGAAAACTCACCTGCTAGTAATAAGACTACAAGCAACTAACCCTTGTCCTACTGAAAGTCTGCTTCTTCGAGGGAATCCTACAATGACTTAGATATATAACTTTGGTTATTGAATTCACATAACTATACTTTAAGAGTGGAAAAGAACCTCTCCTTCACCAGGCCTACACCAGGACAAGCCAATCACATGACTTGTAAACTATGCCTATGTTTGTAACTTGTAAAAATTCACTATCCTCTTTAACTGTATCCTCCTCAAATATGTATGCTATGTGTATGTGAGTGGTAAGTTAGTGATGTAGCATTAGATTTCCAGGGTGAACTTACGAATAAATAACCCTATTCATTTAAACCCACAAATGTGTGCTGCTGGTTATCTATGTTGACTCTGCACTCTGATGTTAAGAAGCACAATCATCTTCCTTTTCAAAAAACACATTGCCTACAGAGAGTAAGGGAAGGGTACAGGAGTTTCCATTCTCTCTCATCCCTGTCCATAACGCAGCATTCATTCTCCCATCAATGCTCTTGCTATTGCCTGCTGAGCCAGCTAGCCCATATTGCTGCTGCCCATGTCTAGATGGTACAATCTGCACTTGAGCCTTCCAAGTCCAGTGCTTCTCATGATGGTCCTCCAAAGCCATCTGCAATCTCCTCCACTGAAAGTCAGTAGTCTTCCTACAATCATGCTGCAGTCACTGGGCTAGCACTAGGACAGGCAAAGGCATATGGCAGATAAGCACTTAGGGGATGCTGAAGGGTGATTAATTTAAGTTTGTATGTAATATGAATTGATTTCAGTTATACATTTGGTTCAGAATTTTTGTATTGTGTTAAGTTTTATTTTTACATTATGTCTGAGAGGAACATGTGATGCCCAATGACATAGGGAAGATAAAGAGTGGGATTATTAGTGAATGAACAATTGTCATTGAGGCTACTCCTATACACTTGAATTAATTGTTCACGTGCAGCCAAAGTAGAAAGGGGCTGTCTATTGCAGTCTCCCTTCCTCTTCTGTCTTCTCCTCCTCAGTTTGTCACCTGATAAATGGTGACAAGGTCGGTTCTCTCAAGTTGGCATAGTTGTCCTTGAGAGCAGCTCAACTGAGTTATGCAGTGAACACCTAGAACAGTCCAGACAGCATACCCATTGCTTCAACATGCTAATAGTCTGCTCTACCACCTTTCTTCTGACAGTATGGCTCTTGTTGTATGCATTCTGTGTATGAATGCATGCGTTTTGAGCAAAGTCGTCAGCAGATAGCTTTTGTCATCCAGTAACCACCATATTGTTTGCAATACAGCTGTGCAACAGATGGCTGCAGCATAAAAGCATCATTACAGCTGTAGGATACAAGGCATTGGTTTGCCTGATGCATTGACTATGGTTGCACCAGCTGTAGGTTGGGGGAATGTCATCATTTTTGATTCCAGTACATGGCAGAGTTGATCTGTGTTACTCACAAAGCAACGTGTGTTCTATTAATGGCAACCTGCACAAATTATTGACTCTTAGAACTATTTACAATATACAGTGAAGGTATAGGAGCTGGCTCCATGCTTGCTGGTACACACGCTCTGTCCAACATTAGACTGACCCTGGGTGTGGGTCATGTGCTCTCTTATATCAGTGTGTGGTCAGTACTGTACCCAGTCCCACATTAACTCTGTGTCAGACCCTTAAACCACACTTCCCTCAAGTCATTATCCAATGTATTATAAGTAATCAATGTTACTTTATGCTTACATTGTTAATATTATCATACATTTACATTGTCATCGCAAATTATCAGTATCCCATTTCCATGCTTCCAGTCCTTGAAATCAAAAGTTCAAGCTGTCTGGAGGCCTTATAACCTTTTGTGTCTCATTTGCGCTACTGTTGTAAAAATGGCAGGTTTTGTCACTGCTGGTTCTTCCAGTAGGTTGGAGGTTGTTCTGGCATCTGGTTATGTTCATCGATATCTCTCATGCACAGCGGGAACGGGTGGTCTGGAGATAAGTAGAGGACTCCTCTAGTTTCTTCATAATATGCCTTCTGTGGTGCAAACCAGATAGAAGCGAAGTTGGTCCTCATTCTTTCTAATGACAGTACCTTCTTTCTAAAAGTCTTATCATTTTTCTGTAATTGTGGTGAATGCCTGGTGTGGTACCTTCTGTTGTATTTGGAAGCTTGCTTCTGCCTGCAAATCTGCTCTCTTGCTTGGATATCCTGGTAATCCTTGGTTATCAACCCTGGTATAAGTTTTTTTGGCAGGATTGGATGCTGTGTGCAGGGCTTCCTGCTCATCAGGAGTTAGGATGGAGACAGGCCACATTGTAAAGGGTGGACCTGCATGTGAGTAATGCTGTGAGGAAATCAACGTTCTTTTTTAGGAGGGCTTTTAATATACAGACCCCTTTTTCAGTCTTCCCATTTGACTGTGGGTATCCTGCGGAGCTGGTGGGGTGGTGGAAGCCTGATGTGGTGACAAAGTATACAAAGTACTCATTTGAAAATTGTGGGCTATTACCGGACATCATCTCATCTGGGATGCCATGGTTCACGAATATCTTGTATCGTATCTTAATTACTTCATCCATGGTAGGTTGTTTATAGTTGATTCACCTCAACTCATCTGGAGAAGTAGTCCACCACTATAAGGAACAATTTGCTGTTGAATATGAACAGGTCAATGCCTAGCCTCTCCCATGGCCTGGTTGGGAATTGAGTGGGATGAGGAGCTCTCTTTGGTCATGTCTGTGCAACACACACACCTGGCAATTTTCAATGGTTTCAATGGCGATCAGAGGTGAGCTGACAAGATGGATACAGAATTGGCCTGGTCATAGAAGACAGAGGGTAGCAATGGAAGGGTGCTTTTCTGAATGGAGAGCTGTGACTAGTGGTGTTCCGCAGGGATCAGTGCTGGGGCCTTTGCTGTTTGTAGTATATGTAAATGATTTGGAGGAAATCGTAACTGGGCTAATTAGTAATTAATAAGTTTGCAGGCGACACTAAGGTTGGAGGAGTTGCAGATAGTGAAGAGGATGTCAAAGGATACAACGGGATATAGATCGGTTGGAAACGTGGATGGAGAAATGGCAGATGGAGTTTAATCCGGACAAATGCGAGGTAATGCATTTTGGAAGGTCTAATACAGATAGGAATTAAACAGTAAATGGCAGAACTCTTTAGTGCTTCGACAGGCAGAGGGATCTGGGTGTACAGGTCTACAGGTCACTGAAAGTGGCAACATAGGTGGATAAGGTAGTCAGGAAGGCATATGGCATGCTTGCCTTCATCGGTAAGGGTATTGAGTATAAAAGCTGGGAAGTCATGCTGCAACTGTATAGAACCTTGGTTAGGCCACACTTGGAATATTGCCTGCAATTCTGGTCGCCACATTACGAGAAGGATATGGAGAGGGTGCAGAGGAGGATGCTGCCTGGTCTGGAGGTTAATAGCTAAGAGGAGTGGTTGGAGAAACTCGGATTGTTCTCACTAGAGTGAGAGATTGATAGAAGTTTACAAAATTATGAGTGGCATGGACAGAGTAGATAGTCAGAAGTATTTTCCCAGGGTGGAAGGGTCAATTACTAGGGAACATAGATTTAAGGTAAGAGGAGAAAACTTTAGAGGAGATGTCCGGGGCAAGTTTTTTACGCAGAGGGTAGTGAGTGTCTGCAGTTTGCTGCCAGAGGAGGTGGTGGAAGCAGATACGAAAGTGGTGTTTAAGAGGCAGCTTGACAAATACTTGAATAGGATGGGAATAGAGAGATACGGACCCCAGAAGTGCAAAATGGTTTTAGTTTGACGGGCAATATGATCGGCGCAGGCTTGGAGGGCCAGAGGGCCTGTTCCTGTGCTGTACTTTTCTTTGTTCTTTGTTAATCACTTGGAAATGCCTGGCCACTAGGCAGTGGATTGGGCCTGTGCTCTGCACTTGGTGACGCCCAGGTGGCCCTGGCCACTGGGAGACTGGGATGACAAGCCAATCATCGTAGTCCAGAAAGTCATATATAATTGTAACATTTTTGTTGTTCAAACCAAGTTTTCATGGTCCCTCCATTTGATCTCTGCTGAGGCCATCCTTGTTGCAGTATCTGCAGATGCAGGCACACTGCTCATCACGCATTTGATGTAGTTTACTTACGATCGTTGGCAAGTGTCTCCTTGTCAATTGGGAGTATATCTCCAGTTGTTCGATATGATTGACATCCTGTTGTGTTGGGAGGCCCACTGTGGCTTCTGAAAGTGTGTCTGCTGCTGTCTGATGTTTTATCCAGGACATATACGGTCTTATAGTTGAACCTCATGAGGCACAGGTGAAGCTTCTGGATTCTGGGTAACATCTTAACTAGCTCTTTCTAATCCAATAAGGAGGCTAGTGGCTTGTCGTCTGTTTTAATTGTAACCTTGAGGCCGATGATATAGTCTGAAAAATTCCCGCATGCCCACATGACTGCAAGGGCTTCCTTTTCAATGACAGCATACTTTATCTCTATGCCTAACAGCCCTCTGGACGTGTAGTACATGGGTCAGCAACTTTGACCCAGTGTTCCTGGAATTGGACAGCTCCAAGGCCTGTGAATGAAACTACCACTACTGTGGTGATGGGCAAAGTTGGGTCATAGTGGGCCGGCATCACCTTGAAGCGAGTGAATACTTGTTCTTGAAGTGAGTCCCAACACCATGCTTGGTCTTTCTTACATAGATACCTCAAGGGTTTTGTAATCTCTGCTAAATTCAGTAAAGATTTTGTCAGCTGGTTCACCATTCTCAAGAGTTGCTGGAGGTCTGGACTTGAGTATGGGGTTGGGAGCTAGCTGATAGTCTTGGTTTTTTATGGGTCTGCCATGATGCCTTTATTGCTGATGATGTGGCCCACGAATTGAACTGATGTTTTGGAAACTCACATTTGTCATTCAGCATCAGCCCCGTTTCCTACAGGCACCCTAGGACTGCTGTGATGTTGTCACGTTCTTGTCACCTTCATCCACCATTGCAGCATGAACCACTACATCATCCATGTGGCAAGTGGCCCCCTGAAGGCACTGCCAAATGGCTGACATCATATGTTGGAATATGTCTGGCACCGACATGATTCCAATCAGTAGGCAGTTAAAACAGAATCTGTTGAAGGGGGTAATAAGTGTTGTCAGCAGCCTGGACCCTTCATCAATAGAGAGTTGCCAAAAGCCACTGTTTACATACAGTTTTGAAAATATCATGCTCTTTGAGAGTTTAGTTAGGCTTTCTCTGCCTATGGCCTTAATGAGCTGTGTCAACTTGACACTCTTACGGATGGACCCATTCGGTTTTGGGACTGGGATCATCCTGGAACACCATGCAGTTGGTTGTGTGACTGCGGAAACGACTTCCATGTTTGTCATCTCATCCAGTTGCTGCTAAATGGGCTTCATGAATGGATGGGGGATCTTATGTGGTGTGAATAGGCACATGGGTTTTGCATTCTCTCTCAGCATTTTTCAGTTACCGTAATCCTGGAAAGTGTTTCGGGAATTCACATTTGTACTTGAAGCCAGGCCTTTGCTGACTGATTGCGCCAATCTTCTATAACAGGTTAAGTTCAGCACAGGATTTGCGACTTAGTAATGGGCGGCCCTGATTCTGAATCACAAAGAGGGTCTCACAGTTTGTTTTATTCTTGTATCTCAGTGTTGCCTGCAGGGTGCCTTTCACCAGGTTTTAAGCCTCCTGTCCCTTATCGGATTGTCATGAATGGTGTCAGTCAATGGGTCATCAGCCATGATTCTTTGCCCAACAGGACTGTTATGTTGGCTCCTGAGTCTATTTTAAAATTTGTTAAATGGTCATTGGCTGAAATGTCCACATTTTGAAATGAGAAATCAAGATCTTTGTTCTCACCATGAAGTATGATTGCGTCTCTCTGGGCTGGCAGTGTTAACCTCATGGTGATCTTTGGGCCTTCTGTGCATTTCAGAGTTTTGCCTTCCAGGGTTTGCTGTAGTCTCTAATCCTGTTGCACTGAAAGCACTAGGCTGAGATTGCAGGAAACTGATCTCGCCTGTGGAGGCGCTTTGCTCCACAACATTGGCATGGTCGCTCTGCTGTCCAGGTCAGGTGTTTCTTTTCCTGGCCTGCGGTGCCCCTATGTCTTTGTTGCTTAACTAGCTGAACTGTGAGTTGACCTCTGCACCACAATTTATTTTCTCCACTTTAAATGGTTCTGTGCTGCTCAGAGTCCAGATTTCCAAAGTATCTGGATTGCCTTTTCCAGGGTTAGATCTTCCTTTGCTTCCATGAGGACTGAGAATGCATCATCCATTACTCCTACCACTATTCTGTCTCTGAAGAGTTCAGATATTAAGTCTTCATATTTGCAAACTTCTGCCATCCCATACAGATCATTGATGAATGAATTTATAGGTTCTCCAGACTGCTGTGCTCACTTGTTAAAATTAGCTCTTTTGAGTATTATATTGCTTCATAGATCAAAGTAAGCATTGAAAAATTTTAGTACTTCTTCAAACTTAGCAGATGATTAATTGATTCCCTGTCGTGCAATGAAGTTTCACATGATGGGGCCTACTGAGTAAAGCAGTGCGTTAACCTGCTCTGCTTCATTTTGTCAAAACCTGAAGCAATGCTGCACCTTAAGAAGCTTTTCCTCAAGTCCCCAATTATGTGATTGAGCTGGGCCTCGAGTTAGTCCAATTTGATTTGGAACTGTGGAATTCTGATCCATGGTCATATTTTTTAAAAGTGTGGGTTCTGCTTTAAGAATTTTCTGAATTTCAAGATAGCATCATTGTTCACTTGGAGACAAAGGATTTCCTGTACACAACGGTTTTGGTGGGCTCCACTACAATGGTTATTGCGCTCAGTTTGCAAAAAGCAATTTCAACAACGGCTGCCTAGATCAACGGCCTGTAGAGTTCTCCTGCTCAGCATTTTACTTTAAGTTATGAATTTGTCAAATCCTGGTTTTTGCTTGCCTTCAGCTGAGTGTAGAAGTCATGATTCACCCGGATTATATAATTCTTTACTTTTTCTGTTTCGGAGCAAGTTTGGATGCCACGTGATCAGGTGCCAACTCAGAGATTGTATTTTAGCGAAGGGTTTTTTCAAACTGCACTTCTGAGTCTAAATTATTTAAACATTTCTCAGGACTTGTTGTAGCCTGGGGTTTTAAAAGATTTAGCTCACCACAGGATTAGAAGCTGGATCCAAAGGTGATTCAATGGCGTCTTCTGCTGCAGTAAGAAACTTTAAATTCCTGTCTCTAGTTTCCAAGCCTTTTTTTAGAACTTTCATGCCAATTTTTCTTGTGTCCTCTGCTTCTGGAACTTCATTTCAGGTTAGACTACATTACCAAATTTTTTCTCAGTCTTCCGGCATTTTAGTTTCTCTCTCCATTTTCTGCAAGGTCTCGGGTTTTTCCACAGCTGCCATCATGTTGTAATGTGCTGGTTACAGTTTGGTAGGTCTGAAGAAGGCTTCGCAGTAATACAAAAACAGAATTACCTGGAAAAACTCTGCAGGTCTGGCAGCATCGGTGGAGAAGAAAAGAGTTGACGTTTCGAGTCCTCATGACCATTCAACAGAACTGAATGAATCTTAGGAAGGGGTGAAATATAAGCTGGTTTAAGGTGGAGGCTGGGAGGGGTGCGGTGGGTTGGTGTGGTTGTAGGGACAAGCAAGCAGTGATAAGAGCAGATAATCAAAAGATGTCACATACAAAAGAACAAAAGAACACAGAGGCGTTGAAGGTGGTGATATTATCTAAACGAATGTGCTAATTAAGAATGGATGGTAGGGCACTCAAGGTACAGCTCTAGTGGGGGTGGGGTGGAAAGGCTAGCAGGGCATAAAAGATTTAAAAATAATGGAAATAGGTGGGAAAAAAAAATCTATATAAATTATTGGAAAAAACAAAAGAAAGGGGGAAGAAACAGAAAAGGGGGTGGGGATGGAGGACGAGTTCAAGATCTAAAGTTGTTGAATTCAATATTCAGTCCGGAAGGCTGTAAAGTGCCTAGTCGGAAGATGAGGTGCTGTTCCTCCAGTTTGCGTTGGGCTTCACTGGAACAATGCAGCAAGCCAAGGACAGACATGTGGGCAAAAGACCAGGGTGGAGTGTTAAAAAGGCAAGCGACAGGGAGGTTTGGGTCATTCTTGTGGACAGACTGCAGGTGTTCTGCAAAGCGGTCGCCCGGTTTACGTTTGGTCTCTCCAATGTAGAGGAGACCGCATTGGGAGCAACGAATGCAGTTGACTAAGTTGGGGGAAATGCAAGTGAAATTCTGCTTCACTTGAAAGGAGTATTTGGGCCCTTGGACGGTGAGGAGAGAGGAAGTGAAGGGGCAGGTGTTGCATCTTTTGCGTGGGCATGGGGAGGTGCCATAGGTGGGGGTTGAGGAGTACGGGGTGATGGAGAAGTGGACCATGGTGTCCCAGAGGGAACGATCACTATGGAATGCCACCGGGGGGGGTGAAGGAAAGATGTGTTTGGTGGTGGCATCATGCTGGAGTTGGCAGAAATGGCGGAGGATGATCCTTTGAATGCGGAGGCTGATGGGGTGATAAGTGAGGACAAGGGGGACCCTATCATGTTTCTGGGAGGGAGGAGAAGGCATGAGGGCGGATGCGCGGGAGATGGGCCAGACACGGTTGAGGGCCCTGTCAACGACAGTGGGTGGAAAACCTCGGTTAAGGAAGAAGGAGGACATGTCGGAGGAACTGTTTTTGAAGGTAGCATCATCAGAACAGATGTGATGGAGGCAAAGGAGCTGAGAGAATGGAATGGAGTCCTTACAGGAAGCGGGGTGTGAGGAGCTATAGTCGAGCTAGCTGTGGGAGTCGGTAGGGTTGTAATGGATATTGGTGGACAGTCTATCACCAGAGATTGAGACAGAGAGGTCAAGGAAGGGAAGGGAAGTGTCAGAGATGGACCATGTGAAAATGATGGAGGGGTGGAGATTGGAAGCAAAATTAATAAAATTTTCCAAGTCCCGACGAGAGCATGAAGCAGCACCGAAGTAATCATCGATGTACTGGAGAAAGAGTTGTAGAAGGGGGCCGGAGTAGGACTGTAACAAGGAATGTTCCACATACCCCATAAAGAGACAGGCATAGCTGGGGCCCATGTGGGTACCCCTAGCCACACCTTTTATTTGGAGGAAGTGAGAGGAGTTGAAGGAGAAATTGTTCAGTGTGAGAACAAGTTCAGCCAGACGGAGGAGAGTAGTGGTGGATGGGGATTGTTTGGGCCTCTGTTCAAGGAGGAAGCTAAGGGCCCTCAGTCCATCCTGGTGGGGGATGGAGGTGTAGAGGGATTGGACGTCCATGGTGAAGAGGAAGCAGTTGGGGCCAGGGAACAGGAATTTGTTGATGTGACGTAAGGTGTCAGAGGAATCACGGATGTAGGTGGGAAGGGACTGGACAAGGGGAGAGAGAAGGGAGTCAAGATAACGAGAAATGAGTTCCGTGGGGCAGGAACAAGCTGACATGATCAGTCTACCGGGACAGTTCTGTTTGTGGATTTTGGGTAGGAGGTAGAAGCGGGCCGTCCGAGGTTGGGCGACTATCAGGTTGGAAGCTGTGGGAGGAAGATCCCCAGAGGAGATGAGGTCAGTGACAGTCCTGGAAACAATGGCTTGATGTTCAGTGGTGGGGTCATGGTCCAGGGAGAGGTAGGAGGAAGTGTCTGCGAGTTGACGCTCAGCCTCCGTGAGGTAGATGTCAGTGCGCCAGACAACAACAGCACCACCCTTGTCAGCGGGTTTGATGACAATGTTGGGGTGGGACCTGAGAGAACGGAGTGCAGTAAGTTTAGAGAGAGAGAGAGATTAGAATGGGTGAGAGGAGCAGAGAAATTGAGATGACGAATGTCGCACCGACAGTTCTCAATGAAAAGATGAAGAGAAGGTAAGAATCCAGAGGGAGGGGTCCAGGTGGAAGGAGAATACTGGAGGTGGGTGAAAGGATCTGTTGAATGGGGAGAGGACTCCTGCTCAAAGAAGTGAACACGGAGATAAAGACGGCGGAAGAAGAGTTCAGCATCGTGCTGAGCCCAAAATTCATTGAGATGAGGGCGTAAGGGTATGAAACTAAGTCCTTTGCTGAGCACTGAATGTTCAGCGTCGGAGAGGGGAAGGTCAGGGGGTATAGTGAATACACGGCCGGGGCTGGGATTGGAAGATGGGGTGGGGATGGAGGGACAGGCAGGGGTGAAGGGTCCTAGATGGGTGTTGGTGTCAATGAGTTGGAGCTTGCGTTCCTTAGCACTTGAGAGAAAGAGAAAAAGTTTTTTGTTGAGGCGTCCGATGAGACAAAGAATAAAATGAAACTGGGGGCACGCGCAGCTTTGAAAAAGGGTGCGGCGGTGCTGCCGGAGGGAGAGGTCGAGTGTGTTCATATGGCGGCGCATGGCACTGAGTGTGGATCTCAGGACGGGAACAGCAGTCTGAAAAACGTTTTATGTCCCGGAGATACCTGTAATCCTGGGTGGGTTCGAAACAAGAGGGATGGAATTTCAGTTGAAATCCACATGGAGATTGAGACAGTTACTGAGAAAGGAGATATGGCTGTGAAAGCGGGTTTTAGTAAACACCTTGTCAAACACCAGGAGACAAATGGAAAGCAATAAAGGTGAATGAGGCAAAAGAGAGATACGGAAATCTTATCGCAGAGAGGAACAGAACTTCTTCAAGGTAGACATTCTTATAAGAGGAGTGGCAGTCAATTAAACAAAGAGATAAAAAAAACTGCGGTTGCTGGAAATCCAAAACAATAACAGAATTAGCTGGAAAAATTCAGCAGGTCTGGCAGCATCGGCGGAGAAGAAAAGAGTTGACGATTCGTGTCCTCATGACCCTTTAACAGAACTGAGTGAATCGTAGGAAAGAGGTGAAATATAAGCTGGTTTAAGGTGGAGTGAGGGGGGAGAAAGAAGTTGTGGGGGGGCGGCGTTGGTGTTGTTGTAGGGACAAGCAAGCAGTGATAGGAGCAGATAATCAAAAGATGTCACAGACAAAAGAACAAAAGAACACAGAGGCGTTGAAGGTGGTGATATTATCTAAACAAATGTGCTAATTAAGAATGGATGGGAGGGCACTTAAGGTACAGCTCTAGTGGGGGTGGGGTGGAAAGGCTAGCAGGGCATAAAAGATTTAAAAATAATGAAAATAGATGGGAAAAGAAAAATCTATATAAATTATTGGAAAAAACAAAAGGAAGGGGGAAGAAACAGAAAGGGGGTGGGGATGGAGGAGGAAGTTCAAGATCTAAAGTTGTTGAATTCAATACTCAGTCCGGAAGGCTGTAAAGTGCCTAGTCGGAAGATGAGGTGCTGTTCCTCCAATTTGCGTTGGGCTTCACTGGAACAATGCAGCAAGCCAAGGACAGACATGTGGGCAAGAGAGCAAGATGGAGTGTTAAAACGGCAAGCGACAGGGAGGTTTGGGTCATTCTTGCGGACAGACCGCAAGTGTTCTTCAAAGCGGTTGCCCAGTTTACGTTTGGTCTCTCCAATGTAGAGGAGACCACATTGGGAGCAACGAATGCAGTAGACTAAGTTGGGGGAAATGCAAGTGAAATTCTGCTTCACTTGAAAGGAGTGTTTGGGCCCCCTACTCCTCAACCCCTACCTATGGCACCTCCCCATGCCCACGCAAATGATGCAACACCTGCCCCTTCACTTCCTCTCTCCTCACCGTCCAAGGGTCCAAACATTCCTCTCAAATGAAGCAGCATTTCACTTGCATTTCCCCCAACTTAATCTACTGCATTCGTTGCTCCCAATGCGGTCTCCTCTACATTGGAGAGACCAAACGTAAACTGGGCGACCGCTTTGCAGAACACCTGCGGTCTGTCCGCAAGAATGACCCAAACCTCCCTGTCGTTTGCCATTTTAACTCTCCACCCTGTTCTCTTGCCCACATGTCTGTCCTTGGCTTGCTGCATTGTTCCAGTGAAGCCCAACGCAAACTGGAGGAACAGCACCTCATCTTCCGACTAGGCACTTTACAGCCTTCCGGATTGAATATTGAATTTACCAACTTTAGTTCTTGACCTCCCTCCTCCATCCCCACCCCCTTTCTGTTTCTTCCCCCTTCCTTTTGTTTTTTCCAATAATTAATATGGATTTTTCTTTTCCCACCTATTTCCATTATTTTTAAATCTTTTATGCCCTGCTAGCCTTTCCACCCCACCCCCACTAGAGCTGTACCTTGAGTGCCCTACCATCCATTCTTAATTAGCACATTCGTTTAGATAATATCACCACTTTCAACACCTGTGTTCTTTTGTTCTTTTGTCTGTGACATCTTTTGATTATCTGCTCCTATCACTGCTTGCTTGTCCCTACAACCACACCACCCCCCACCCACTTCTTCCCACCCCGCCCCCCACTTTAAACCAGCTTATATTTCACCTCTTTCCTAAGATTCATTCAGTTCTGTTGAAGGGTCATGAGGTCTCAAAACGTCAACTCTTTTCTTCTCTGCCGATGCTGCCAGACCTGCAGAGTTTTTCCAGGTAATTCTGTTTTTGTTTTGGATTTCCAGCATCCGCAGTTTTTTGTTTTTATCTCTTCACAGTAATACATTGGTTAACTGTAAGTCTTTCTTGACTCGTAGAACTATTTACAAATGTACAGTAAATGGGACAAGGTAGGAGCTGTCTCATTGCTTGCTGGTACACAAGGCTCTGTACAACACTAGACTGACCCTAGATGCAGGTCATGTGCTCTCTTACATCACTGTGTACTCAGTCCCACATTAATCCTATATGTGCCAAACCCTTATACTACAGTTGGAACCCCCTGATTTCAGCATTACACTGGGTTCGCTGGTTTTCCTGTGCCTTCTCAGTTAAGCCCTCAGAATAACATAACAACTTTGCTCTGCTTCTCATCTTCACTGCATGCTCCACAACACTTTGAGGAACAGTTCTGTTCCTTTCATTTCTTTTTTGCGATGTCGAGGGCTTTGCAATGCTGTCGCCGATATAGCAGCTCAAAAATGAAAAGTGTAGGCCTCCTTTACTGCAAACATGAGATACAGCCATGACATATACCAGTTTCTGCCTTCTTAATCCAAAACAATTTTTAGTTTACTCTTGAAATTCTGCTTTTGAAAAATGTTTGAGGATGGTACATTGAGGTCCTACAATGCTTAATGTCGGGCAGGATACAGAGGTCTTTTATCAGTTTGGACATAAAGTGAGTTCTTTGGTCCATTAGAACTCATTTGGAATCCGAACCCTGGAAAACACCTCCACATTCCTCTTCCAACCCCATTCTTCCGGCGTCTGCCCTGAACAAAATCTATATTAAGTCACTTATAACTACACCTTAATCCCAAAGGGTGCAGATTTAAACATCTAAGGCAAATAACTGGTTTAACCATCCACCACCAGATCTGGTTGGATCATAAAGCACTGTTGTGTTCTGTTCTCCTTTGCTAAAACAACCATAAACAACATGCATTCATGCAGCACCTTTGCTATGATCACTGTAGGGATCTGTAAGCAAAAAGAACCAGATTTACTGAACAATCCCCAAATAATCAAAGAGATCATCAAACATGCAAGATTTTATTTTTTGTAACATGGACTTTAACGTGAGTCAAGATCAATATAGATTAAATGTAAATTACAGGCAAATCATGGTCAGTAGGAACTATAAATTACACATGGAAGAGCAGACACAACATAGTCTATCTTACTGGTTTTCCAGGCAGTCCACTTTGCCTGAATGATACTAGTTTTAGCCACATAGTTCTTGCAAACAGAATTCCAGTCCCTTTCCTTCAAGGACTTAGCCGATTCTCTACAGGTAGCAGCTACTGTATAAATAGGGTTCCACCCTTGCAATCATACCTGTATGGTACACATATTTCTGGAACCTCCTCAATCCTCAGCTCCTGTTGATCATAGTAGTTTGGATATATCAGAACTGCCTTCTCTCTCCAGCTCTTCCCATTTACTCTGTGTCTACCTGCCACATCTGTTTCTTAAATTCCTTCTGGGTCAAAGGTCCTCACCTCTTTAACATAAAAAAATGTACTACACTGCTTCACAGGAATAAACTTTGACACTGTGTCACATAAGGGACTATTCCGCAGAGGATCAAAATCTTTGTCAAAGAGGTAGGTTTTAAAAAGTGTCCCAAAAGAGTAAAAGGAGGTAGAGAGATGAAGGTAAAGGGAGGGAATTCCAGAGCTTCAGGTCTCAGGAGTTGGAGGCACAGCTGTCAATAGTGAAGCGATTAAAATCAAAGATGCAAAAGAAGCAAGAATTACAGGGATAGGGAAGAATTAAGCAATGGAGTGGTCTGTAAACAAAGCTGAGATTTTTTTTAAAATGTTGATTAATCAGGAGTTAATGTTGGTCAGCGGGCATCAGGGTGATGAGTGATCAGGGACTTGAAGTGAGTTAAGAATTTTGGCTGCATCCAACATTGATCATGCAGAAGACTGCGCATTTACCTGGTTGCATTTAAAAGAGTCTGACTCTGATGCAGCATCCTGCAGAACTCACTCAGCAGAGGAAGCCATGGAGAGACCTGCAAAGAGAATTAGCGCAGAAGGCATGCTCCTTTTTTACAACACTAGCTACCATATGATAAGTTTAAAGGTACAGTTTGAATGTAATTGGATGAATGAGTGAGTGAATGAATGGGTGAATGAGTGAAGTAGGTAGATGGGTAGGGTGGATAAGTGGGTGGGTGATGAGGTGGGTAGGTGTGTAGTTGAATAGGGGGTGAGGTGGGTGGGTTAGATGGTGAGGTGAGTAAGTGAGTGAGGTGAGTAAGTGGGGTACGGGGATATGCAGGGTAGAGGGGTCGGGGTAAGTAGGTCAGTGTGGTAGGGGGTAAGTGGGGTAAGGGTAGGTAAGTATGGTGAGTATAGGGTAAGTGGGTGAGGTGGGTAAGTGGATTGTAGGGTCAGGATGGAGAAGTAGGTGAATAGTTGGGTTGAGGGTTTCTTGGTCGGGTTTGAATTGTTGGGGGTGATTAGTCAGGTCAGGTCGGGATGGTAGTCAGGTGATGGGGAGGTAGTTGTGTTGGAGAGCTGCCCAAGCATAGCCCTTTGTAATCCACTTGAAACCTTCTACAACTTGACAACATTGCAGTTGACCAGGTGACCCCTGGCAGCCATATTAAATATCCAACAATGTCCATTTTTCAAAGAAAGTATTGCCATGGACAGAAGAGAGAGACAGACTGAACTTCCCTAATTCTCCTAACATTCTTTCTGTTATCAGAGTGGTTTAATTTTGATAAGACTGAAAGATGTTTCCTAAGCCCCATTTATGTGTAATCAGTTCTTTTTTCAAAGTTACTAGCAACAGACTTCCTTGAATGTTTTAAAGAGGAACGTTATTTATTCTTACACTATGCTGGAAAATGTATGTCGCTACTATAAGCACACACCATACACCCAAGAAAGAGTACAGTAACAGAAAAGAGCTTCACTTCTACAGATATTAAAACCTAAAAGAATAGTTCACATGAATATCAGAGTCTTAGTGAAAGGGGTTTTTCCACTCAGGAGTTAATCCAAGGTGAGTCCAGGATTTCGTGGAATTTTCTTTGGAATAAGAGATGTGCAGCAAGTTGAGAAAGGCAGCCTTGATAATACTTCTAGCCAAAGGGCCAGTTTGCTTTTCCAGGAAAATGCAGAATCTTCCAGAGAACAGGTTTCAAGGAGGCTTTAAACTTTGGGCATTGTGACTTGGTAAAAAGATTAGATGTTAATAACCAAATTTCTGCAGTGATGGTACGTCTGCATTCTGCAGTGTTCTCTCTGTTTTTCGCAAGCAAGCAGGACTTATAATTAAGACTTTCAGAAAAGAAAGAGTTTCGGTTAGGTGATGACTGGCCATTGATACGTAATGGGAAGCAATCCTGTTCATATTAATGAAGTAGCTTCCACTTCCCATGGTCAAAACCATCGACATACAATGGAGAAAAATAGGAGTTCTTAGCACTTACTCGTACGTAATCAGTTGTGGTAGCTCCCCTTTGTTACCTGGCATTTCTGAAAACAGGATGTCTGAGACATTATTGTCCTTGCTGTTTTGGAGTGAGCCTTGATAATGGCAGGTGTGACATTGCTCAAGGCTGTGGTCATTGTAATCCACTTTTAGAAGCTTCCAGGAGTTTGGCCAATTTGTCGTTCCAAAAAGTCAGGTGATTTGTGGCAGCCATTTTAAAAGTCCAACAATGTTCATTTTTAAAAGAAAGTACATTTTTAACAATTTGTAATATTCTCACATCTGCTCAATATGACAGTACAGTTTTTGAAAAAATGTAGTATCTTCATGTCTGCCCAGGCATGACACTGATCCTCCTGTTAGTTGTTTATTTGTCCACTACCATTCACAGCTGGCTATAACAGGACTGTAAAACTTTGATCTGATATGTTGGGCTGAATAATATGAGACGGATGGCCCATACCCCTGGAAATAAAGTCGGCATGGAGATGAGCTGCTCCATGTTAGCTCATTCCACAGCCATAAGGTGCTGTGGATGGGCTTAATGAGGGCCATGTGGGATTCTGCCCCTCACTGGGGAGGAAGTCCCACCCTCTGGAGCTGCTAGCCATTTGGCTTCCACTGTTTAATGTGAATGTAATACTTCACCAGATTTGCACCTCATTTTTAGGTGTGCCTGGTGTTACTTCCAGCATGCCCTCCTGCACTGCTCATTGATTGGGAGGAAGTGGAGCAACTATTGGAGCCAAGGAAAGTACTTCATTTGGCACACAGCATCTATTCAAGTCACCTGGACTGAAGACTCCAGAGTGGCTGTTTAAAAGAGTCTTCTGGTTAACTATATACAATGAAGTGTACTGGTTCTATGCATCCTGTCCAGAATGTTAGCTATGTAAACTCAGGTATCACCCTCATGCTCTGTTAGGCCCTCCCTCTCTCTCCCAATAATTGAGTTGTTCTTCAAAAGGCGGCTATGGGCCTAGTAGAACAACTGGCAAAGTTGGCATGAGGACACCAGAGTATTTTTGTAGCCATTGGCTATACTGCATGATATCCCAAGGAGATTCTACTAAGGAACATAACCACTAAACCCTGTGTGAATTGGTGAAGTTGTTTACCAGAGTTGTATCCCAGAGAAGATCTTAATGGACCAGTGACTTCCATTGTGTCCAATGTGGCAACAGCAACTTGCATTAATAAAGCACCTTAATGTTCCAGGATGCTTAACAAGTGTTAATACCTAATATTGACATCAAGCCACAGGAGATATCAGCTTGATCAGAGAAATTTTTAAAGGAACATCTTAAAGGAGAGAGTTATTTCAGGAAGAAATTCCAGAATTCAGGGCTGTATCACTAAAAGTACAGCTGCCATTGATGAAACAATTAAAATAGAGTTTGCAAAATGCCAGGGTTGAATGAACACAGAGATCTGGAAGGTTTGTAGGGCTAGAGGAGGTTAAAGTAAGGAGAGCAAGACCATAGAGGGATTTAAAAAGTATAAAGAGGATTTTAAAATTTAGACACTGATTTTTTGGGAGCAAGTGTGGGTCAGCAAGCACAGGGGCAATGGATGAACAGGATTTCATGTGATAAAAACAAAAAACTGCGGATGCTGGAAATCCAAAACAAAAACAGAATTACCTGGAAAAACTCAGCAGGTCTGGCAGCATCGGCGGAGAAGAAAAGAGTTGACGTTTCGAGTCCCCATGACCCTTCAACAGAACTGAGTGAATACTAGAAGATGGGTGAAATATAAGCTGGTTTAAGTTGGGGGGTGGGGGGAGAGAAGTGGTGGGGGGTGGTGTGGTTGTAGGGACAAGCAACCAGTGATAGGAGCAGATAATCAAAAGATGTTACAGACAAAGGAAGAAAGAAGTGTTGAAGGTGGTGATATTATCTAAACGAATGTGCTAATTAAGAACGGATGGCAGAACACTCAAGGTACAGCTCTAGTGTGGGTGGGGTGGAAAGACTAGCTGGGCATACAAGATTTAAAAATAATAGAAATATGTGGGAAAAGAAAAATCTATATAAATTATTGGAAAAACAAAAGGAAGGAGGAAGAAATGGAAAGGGGGTGGGGATGGAGGAGGGAGTTCAAGATCTAAAGGGATAGGTGGGAGCTAAGGAAAGATTGACAAAGATGTCATGGACACAAGACAAAGGGAGTGTTAATGGTAGTGGTAAGGACTAAAGTAGGTGCTGATAGTGGCAGAATGTGTTAAAAGCAGAAAAAGGGTGAGCGCTTTGTGAAATCTTCCCCCTCGCCTGCACCCCCCACCCCTCCCCGGCAGACTGGGTGGCCACTTTGTAGAGCACCTTCGCTCAGTCCACAAGCAACAGTCCTTCCTGTCACTAGTCATTTCAACATACCTTCCTGCTCTCATGCCCATATGTCTCTTTCTACAGATGCTGCCAGACCTGCTGAGTTTTTCCAGCATTTTCTGTTTTTATTACACTAAATTTAACTTATCAGTTCATTAGATATTCCTGTCAACATTATGAACTGACTTTTCACCACAAAGGCAAGGACAGAAGTCAGATCAAGTTTTTTTTGGTCAGAAACCTGCTTCTGGTGGGAAACTAATTGAAGTTCAGATTTTACACGGGTAAACTCTTATTTGATATGGAGATGGTTTCCTGTCCACTTAAAGCAAATGAGGTCAGATGAAGTGTGGGACTCTGTTACATACCCTATGACAGGTATCACTGAGGCTGTTGGCTGTCCTGAGGGAGAGATCTGTTGATTGAGCCAAAGGGTGGAATCATCTGGTTCCACTGGTGGTGGGCATCATGATGGGCGGTTGGGTACAATTCGGCATGAGAGGCAGAAATCGTTTTCACATTGGCGTGAAATCACAACTGGGTTATCCAAAGGTGTCCACGCAAATCCCGCTGGAGGCAGGCATAAACCAATACCAGGGTGCAAAGTAAGGCCCGATCAGAATTGTACCCCCAAGTCTAATTTACTGTTATGCCAGCGGGCAAACACACCAGCCCAGAATATGTCTGGACAAATGGGATGTGCAGAAGTCAGGGCTCATTTTCAGGGCCTTGCTCAGATTGCAGACATCAGAGGAGAAGATTGTCCTGGAACCAGACAAATACTCAACTCTCGAGGAACCTGTGCATCGCATGCTGGGTGGGCACTCATGGACATGGTTCCACCGAGAAGCAGCTCTCAGAAGATGGGAGGTCTCCATTGATGCTTCAGGTCTGCTTCAGAACATCAAAGTCTTGGCCATGGAGTACTACAGGTGATTAGAGAAGGGGTGGGAGGGAAAGGTCGAGCTCTGAGAAGGAGAGGAAGTGAATATATTTTCAGATTATAAAGTGACAAAGTGCGTTCACCCATGCAACCACTTGTGATCAGAATTTCTTATCTTTTCTAGCCCTACCACTTCTTCCAGATGCTGCCCTGACATCCACAACAGGGGTGGAGACAGCCTCTGCAATGGTTATCCCTATTGCTTCTGATTACTTCAGCGTGCGCCCTCTGGAGAACCAAGGGCTTCAGGGCCCCGGCTTGATTTGGCTGCCCTCCTGTAGGCCAGTTGTTCCCTCTGCAGTGACAGAGGATGAGGTTGAGGGAGGTCACAGGCAAAGGCGATTTGGAAGAAGTGGGCAGCCTCTGAGATTCCTGAGTTGATGGTCCGGGGTGCCCAGCTGCTGCTCCTCCTCCCTGGCCTGACTCATTGAGGAGAAGGAGCGCCAGGAGGGACATTGAGGTGCCCTGTTTCCCTCTTGGCCATGGACTGCTACAGGTGATCAGAGAAGGGGTGGGAGAGGAAGGTCGTGCTGTGAGAGGGAGAGGAAGGTATACCGGGGAAGGAGGGGTGAGGGTGGGAGAGAAAGGTGTACTGGGGGGAATGAGGCTGGGAGTGGAGGCACGAAGGGGAGGGGCTAGGTTAGGAGGTGGGGAGGAGGGAGTATGGGGGAGGAGGATGTAATGGGGGAGAATGGTGCAAGTGGGGCGGTAGGTGTAAGAGGGGGAGGAAGGTGTAAGGGAGGGAATTCAGAGAAGGGAAGTTGTCCGGTGGGAGGAGGGAGTTTGGAGGAGGGGAAGATGTCTGGATGGGATGAGGAAGTTCAGCGAGGGGAAGATGCCTGGGGGAAGAGGGAGTTCAGAGGAAGGAAGATGTTCGGGGAAGTGAACGTGCAAGGGAGGGGTCTGTGGAGGCAATGACTACCTCCTGGGGAGTGAACTGAGGGTGGGTATAGTAGGAAGGAATGGTGAGTGTGAGAGGGGCAGAGGGAGCCGATAGGTTGGGAAAGTGAGGGAGCATCGGTAACAGTAGAAGGGACGGCGAGGGTGGTTGGCGGGGATTCGGATGCAGACATGGACCCTGCAGGTGGGAAAGGGGAGTTCAGGGAGGACAATATGGATGTGGCTGGGAGTCTCAGGAAGGTAGAGAACGTGCAGATTCACCCAGACATCTTGAAGTGACAAGGGTTGGGGTTGGTAGGTGACGGTGGAGAGGTGCATGGTGATCCACATGGGGGTCCACTGTGATGGGGGAAAGGACATGGGTGACTGGGGGAGGGGAAAGCATGGGGGAACTGACAAGATACTTGACCACAACCATGGTTGTCAAAATCAAAAGTGAATGGAACCTCATGTTGGACAGGCATAGGTGCTGCATGGGAGTGCAATCAGTGGGTGGGCGGAGATGCAGGTCAGCTCAGATGGACAACTGAAAGAGAACCCCAGCAGGCAGCATTGAAAATGCCCAGGACAATATGATGAGTGTGACTGATGAAGGCTCTACGTGGATGGGAGAGTGCTTGCAAGAGACTCTGAAAGGCCCAGCCACACACACACACTTCTCCCTCAAGAATCACTTGTGATCCAGCTGCATGCAGCTGAATTGCTAGTGGTGGTGGGATGCAGGGGGAGGACTCGCATTGCCTCTAAATGAACCAGAAAAACACCATTACACATTATTCAGGGAAAGTGAATATATTTTCAGATTATAAAGTGACAAAGTGCGTTCACCCATGCGACCAATTGTGATCAGAATTTCTTAACTTTTCTAGGCCTACCACTTCTTTCAGGCGCTGCCCTGAAATCCGCAGCAGGGGTGGTGACAGCCTCTGCAATGGTTAGCCCAATGCCTCTGATGACTTCAGCGTGCAGCCTCTGGACAACGAAGGGCTTCAGGGCCCCGGCTGCTTTGGCTGCCCTCCTGTGGGCCAGTTGCTCCTTCTGTGGTGACAGAGGATGAGGTTGTGGGAGGTCACAGGCAAAGGGGATTTGGAAGAAGTGGGCAGCCTCTGAGATTCCTGAGTTGATGCTCCAGGGTGCCCAGCAGGGGCCATTCATCCAGGTGACTCCCAGAGTGTCTGGCTCATCCAAATCCCCTTCCTATGATCTCAGCAGCTCCAGCTCCACAGGCCGAGGAGGGTGCCACTGCCATTCAGCAGGGCCCCAAAAGTAGGCCGGAGCCCTCCAGGTCTCAGCCTGTGAGGATCTATGGGGTCTCCTCACTGCATTGTCATCATTATCCTCCACAAGTCTAGCAGCAATGAGGGCCTCCCAATCATGCCTGCCAGAGCCTCTTTCCCGTCATCGCCACCTTCGAGGACTGCCACACCATCATCCCCTCCAGCATCTCCCTCATCTAAGGGGACCTCTATCTCCTCCTCAGCCAGCTCTTCTCCCCACTGCAGTGCCAGCTTGTAAAGGGCGCAGCAGGCAATGACGATATGTGACACTCTCTGTGGACTATATTGCAGGGCTCCATCTGACCAGTCCAGGCACTGGAACCTCATTTTCAGCATCCCGATGGTCTGTTCCACCAAGTTGCGAGTTGCAGCATGAGCCTAGTTATACCTTCACTCTGCTACAGCCTGAGGCCACCACACACTGTCATAAGTCATGTCCTCTGTGGACATGTCCTCACCCCTTGTCCCCGAGGAGCCATCCCTGCAGCTTCTGTGGACCCTGGAACACATCAGGGATCTGTGACCGACTGAGGATGTAGGAATTGTGCACACGCGCTGGAAACCGGGTGCAGACCTGCAGGATGCGTTTCTGGTGGTCGCATACCAGCTGCACATTGAGTGAAATGAAGCCCTTGCGGTTGATATGGTTGACCATGTGTTGTGACGGATACCAGAGTGCAGTCTATGGCACCCTATGCCTGTGGGAAACCCGAGATCTAGGCAAATCCAATTGCTCTTGCTTCCAGGCCCAAGGCAAAATGCACAAAGTTATGTGCACTCGCAAAAATGGCATCTGTGACCTCATGGATGTATTTGTGGGTGACAGATTGTGAAATCCCACATGGGTCACCTGTGGAGCCCTAAAAGGAGCCACTGGCTTGGAAATTGAGCGCCACGGTCACTTTCATAGCCACTGGCAGTGGATGCCCCCCCATGTTCCAGTGGCGCCAAATCCTGGAGCAGGCTATGTGACCAACCAGTTCCCTAGACATGTGCAATATTTGGCGATATGGTTCTCAGTCATCTGCAGGAATGAAAGGCGACATCAATAGACCCTTGGTGTCACTGAGCACCAACCAGCAACGGCTCACAGTGGCTCTTTGGCGGCATGTGCCAGAGCCCCAGCCGCCCCTTCTTCCTGAGGGTGCTGCTCTTCCTTCTGGCAAACCAGGTGTCTCAGTCACTCTCTTTTCCAGCGTCTTCACTCTCTGTATGCCACGAGGCATATAGCTAGTTCACCAGGCTCCATGATCTTGATGTACTGCTCCTGCAGGATGAAAGAGAGAGGCATGTGGGTTAGAATGGATGTACTAAGAACCTGTCCTGGTTAAGCATGAAAGCTCCTTAATGCATCGCTAGCATACTGGTCACCACTTGAATGGCCAGAGATTAGTTAGCCGCATGACTACATGAAACCCCACCCACCTCTGCCCCACTCCATCCGACTGATTGGCAGCAGCTTTGCCCATTGCATGCTTACTGTGCTCTTAGCTTAGGCGCAGGCATTCTAACCTGTGCTGCCAGGCAGCACTATTAGCTTGAACCATTGGGGAGAATGGTTCAAACCGGGATGTTGAAATTGCAAGGGGCTTTGTGCATCTTCACCAGTGACTGCTCCATGGCCAGCTTTAGCAAGGAGATCGTACAACATGCGCAGTCGTCCAACGGTTCTGCAGTCCACTAAAATGCTCATTACTTTGCAGCCTATGCTTGAGGGGTGAAAAGCTCTGGAGCACTTGGCAGCACTTTGATGCCTCTGTGTGGCTTGAACGGGTGGATAAACTTGAAGGCTGACTCCAATCATATCAATGGCTGTGCCTGAACTGTTGCAGAGGAATGGTCACTTTATATGAGGTGTCGCTAATGTGTGACCACTTCCCTCACCCACCCTATTCCCCCCCCCAATCCCAAAGGCTTGTGTGCTACAGTCAACCGCAGGGCAGTCGAAGCCCACCCCCGCCCACGTCACCTCAATCACAGGGCTGCCCTTGCCCCCACAACCCTCCTTAAGCTTAAAGTCCAACAGGCAACCCTGGTGAACACTGTACATTCTGTGTCCTCACCTCCGAGTTTCCCTCAAAGTGTAGACCGCCTCTTATATGCTATTGTGAAACACATCAGCGTACTTTCCTGCCAATGTGGGTGGACGATACAGCTTGGGGCTGGGGGGGGAGCAGACAATTGCATATTGGTTTAATGCCATCGCGAAACTGTTCGTGCCATATTGCCACTCATGCCATTGAACATGCCCGACCCCAATGGGCACGAAAAATCCTGCTCAATCTGTCTGAGGAGTCACAATCTCCTGTGGCACTAGTTCACAGTCATCTCTTGGTAGCTCTGTCTGGCATCAAAACTGCATTGAAAGTATGGCCTTCATTGACAACCACCAGCTGCAAGTTCCCCTCCAAGCTGCATATCATCCTGACTTGGAAAATATTGCTGTTCCTTCACTGTAATTGGGTTAAGATCCTGGAATGCCCTCCCTAACAGCACTTTGGGTGCTCTTTCACCACATGCACTACAGCAGTTCAAGAAGATGGCTCACCACCAGCTTCTCAGGGCAATTTTGAATGGGCACAAATGCTGGCCACAATGCTGACGCTCATAATTTGTGAAAGAATATTAAAAAAAAAGCTCTAAAAGAGATTTTTAACAATTTTAATTGGCCTGAATTTGAGGGGAAGCAGGATTCCCGGCCTGTCTACCTGTCCTCCATGCACATTGTTGCCAATTCAGGATCGGAGCCTTGAAATTGACATGCTGCCTGCCGGCGTTCTTTTTCAGGCCCTCCAGCTTCCATTCCCGTCTTTAGGGTTGCTCCCAAAAAATCAGTCCATAAAGTTCAGGTTTCCAGGAATCCACATTCACCCTTAGAGCTATTAAGGAATGAAATGTCTTCTCTGTTATGATGCTAGTGACTTAAATATGTAGCAAAAAGCTGTCCATAATTTGGCATTGAACTTGCAGTCTCACTCAGAAATAAACATAAAGATGCTAGTGGTGAAAAACAGAAATGTCACACAGGTGCAAAACTTTTGGAACAGAATAGCGACAGTTTTACTCTACTTATTGTCAATACTATTTGTAATAATGGAAGTAACAATGCTAAAATTGGCTGAAAAGTGTTAAAAATGTTCCTTTTCCTAGTTTGGAATTCCAACATCAAGGAAATCACAAAAAAATTCAGGTATTAAAGATCTCTGATATCATTCCTTTTGCACCAAGCTACAAGAGTTCTAATAATGTTTCAAAGCATGCCTGACATGTTTTGCTGCATTCTTACTTACACGCTTTTGCTGGTCAGATGTTTTAATTATCCATATACAGCGAGCATTATTTGGATACAAATTTGGGAAATTTGGAGAGGTGAATTTTCCTGGATCAGTCCTGAATAGTCCTCCACATTTCTCTAAAAAGTCAAATTAAAAATTACATGGTTCAAAACAATATTTTACAAACATGCATTGCATTACAATTTAAACTTCAAGACTGAGATAGACAGATTTTGATCTCTCAGGGAATCAAGGAATATGGGGAGCGCGCAAGAGGTGGAGTTGAGGCAGAAGATCAGCTGGGATCATACTGAATAGTAGAACAAGCTTGAGGGCAACATGGTCTACTCTTGCTGCTAATTCTTATGTTTTTAGCAAAACAAAGAGTCAACTAATGCAGAAATTCCTTAACATATACATCTTCCAGTTGGTCTTTAGGATGGTAAAAGAGCTCAAATCACTATTTACTGACAAGCACCACAGCCTGAAAGCTGAAGTTATGTAAATGGTTCTCTTCTGTTTATGGCAATCAAAATTCAAATTTTATGTAGGAAATGGAAATTGGAATAACTTCTAAAAACCTACAGATCTTTACACATGTTAATAGGCCCACTGTGTATTTCTGGCATTTTCTTGTTTTACCTTTGCAAACAATAGTTTGATTTTGTAGAGAGAAATAGAGTTAATTTTTCAGGTCAGTACTGCTATAAGGTAACTGATTAACTGAAACATTTATCTGTTTCTCTCTTCACAGATGCTGCCAGACTGCTGAGTACTTCCAGTATTTTCTCATTATATTTCAGAATTCCAGCATCCGTAGTATTTTGCTTTTGAATGAATTATTTTTGTTATGCAAGGCACCAACAATTGCTTTACTTAGCTAAATTATACAAACAACATTTCATTATCAAAATTATATCATTTTATATCTTGTTAAATTGACTTCTCTCCTCAAAATATGAATGTTATGGAATATTGCATATAGACTAATTCAGAAAACTAACCAAAGCTAACTAATAGCTCCAAAAAAGCTGTAAACAAAACAAAAGGTAGGTTTGGATTGACGATGAACTGAATTTAGAAATGTGAGAGTTCAAAAATGAGATGTATTTTCAAGGATGTGTCTCATGTGAAAAATTATTAGTTTGACATTTTATTTGGTGCATTTTTATGCTCAGTTTTGACTTCAAACCCAGAATCAAAATTTTCTTGGAAATTACACAGATATGTTAAATTATGTAAAATAAATGTAATCCAAGGAATTTGTAGAGAATTTTATAGTTGATTTCATTAGCAGTCTATTGCAGTCTATTTTGAGGAGAGAAGTCAACTTAACAAGATATAAAATGATATAATTTTGATAATGAAATGTTGATTGTATAATTTAGCTAAGTAAAGCAATTGTTGGTGCCCTGCATAACAAAAATAATTCATTCAAAAGCAAAATACTACCGGATACATCATGGTTAATTTGTAAATTAATAACGTGTGCCTATTATAACTCCAAGAACAAAATATGGCCTTCGGGATGCGGGGGCAGGCCTGACACACCGAAGCATAAAATGATGCGAGATGATGTCAGGCGTGTGTCCCGATGTTATCCCATGTCATTTCGATATTGCATTCAGTGGGGGTGTGCCAGAGGTGGCTGCGTACCAGCCGAACTGTCAACGTTCTATTAAGGCCATTAAAAAAGCAATTTACCCTATTAACAACATGCCCGTCCAACCTTAAGGTTGGCGGGCAGGCGAAGAGCCCAAGCGGCCTTCTCATTTTCCAGGAAACCTCATCCATGGGCGGGATGAGGTTTCCTTAAAGTTTTGTAAAATTAATAAATAAATTTTGTCAACTTCACAAACATGTCCCAGCTCACATGACACTATTTTTATTTTTAAAAAACATTTATTATTCACTTAATCTCCCTGAGGCACAGAGCTGCTTTGGGGTGATTGCTGCACTCTTTTGCGTGCATATGCGAAAGAGCGCAGGCCCCGACTCTTCCTTCTCCCCCCCGCCCGCACAAGTAGTGGTGAGCGCTACCGGCCGTGCGTCATGCTGGGCAGGCCTTAGTTGGCCCACCCGTGTCAAATGGTGGCGCACAGCCGATCACACATGGCAATCGGCTCCGTGCCTGCCCCCTCCCACTCCCGCTCAGCCAACCCTCCATAGGTAAGATTCTATCCCAAACAATTGTATATCTGACATTCAAAAGAATGACTCACTTGCACCTACCTTTGCTCTAAACACCATGGGGCAGAATTTTTTGCTGAATGGGTGGGCACATGTCCAGCCTGCTCGAACTTAAAATAAGGCGTGATTATGTCGGGCGAGATTCCTGATGTCATCACGCATTCACGCGATATTTCAGTTGGCGGGCACATGCTAAACTTAGAAGTGCACCCGCTGACAATTAAGAGGGCAATTAAGCTCATTAATGGTGCAATCAACAGAGATTTTTCCTTGCCCATCCAATAGTACAGTTGGCAGATGGGCAAATTGGCCAAACAGCCTTTGCATTTTTCAGGAAACCTCATCCAAGGGCAGGATGAGATTTCCATTATTAAATCAAAAAAATTAACATCTATGGACAGAATTTTTATAATGCATATGTTCAGGTGACTGTTTGTGTTGCGTGGATTTCTGGATTTTAACATCTTTATTTCATACTGTTGAAGTCTTCAGCTCCCTGAGGCAACTCTGTGCCTTTAGGGAGCTTTCTGTGAGCACTCCCCCATGCACACGCTGACTTCAGCGTTTGCCCTCCTCCCACCCCCACCCCAGCAGTGCTGTACATATCAACGTGTGCTTCACGCTGGCTGGCTGTTAATTAACCAGCCAGCGTGAATTCATGGTCGGGGGCCAATCGCAACTGATGGTCCGTTCCCCAGCCGATCCCAGACTCACTGATCGGACCAGCCACTGATCTAAAAATCCTGCCTCATGAGAGCCTAGACGCAAGAAGGAATTACCTAGATTGAGGCTATGCTGATTTAACTATTTCTAGGCTTTATCCTCAGTACATTGCTGTAAGCAGCGAAGCCTGGGCAATTTACATCTAACAAGAATAAAGGTTCAATAACCTCCCTCTCCAGTGTTTATGATGCACACTCAGCACCACATGGAAAGGCAAAGTCACCAATGAAGCAGTCTTTTCTAGGGCAAACGTGCCAAGTGTGCTGGTACTAATCTAGCAAAGAAGGCGTTGCTGGCTTGGGTATGTGCACAGAATGGAAGCTGACCGCGTCCCTAAGGATATACCATAGGGGGAGATAGCCTGTGACAAGAGACCAGCAGGGCGCTCAAAGCTCCATTTCAAGGTTGCTGTCAACAGAGACATGAAAGCCCTCAACATCAATTAGGACAAGTGGGGAATCCTAGCTGATGAATTTTGCAAATGGTTACACAAGCTATGAGCATGAATTCGTCACCACAACAACATGTGGTTTCAACAGTTCCAAAGCAGATGCCAGCCCTGAAAACAAAGCATCAACAGAGATCATTCTGCACCACTGGCAAGAGACAACTTCATGTGTGGCGTTTGTGAAAACTTTGCCTTCTAGAATTAGCTTGCTCATGTTATGATCTTGGTGGAGACCAGTAACTTTCAAAAAGAAATTCGAACTCCCAGTCATTAACAAAGAATTACACCACATGGTTTCACATTTTAATTTAAAAAATCATTGATTGTACAAGAGTTAAACAAACAAGTACTACCAAATTAACAATACACATTTCATGAACACTTATATTTTAAACCTGAATATCTCAACCGACCAATTCTGTTCTGCTTTTATTTACACTCAAGAATTCCCCTATACTTTATAGGGTCTTTAGGGTTCCTTCACTTCTGCAGGAACCAAATCAAGATGTGCCATAGCTCTCAGTAACTCACTTTGACTCTTCTCAATTTTCCTGCTTTCTCTGATGTATGAGAATTCTTGGGGTCGTTCCACTGGCATTCAACTAGGTGACCCTCCAACTCTAGGCACCTCACAATGGTGAAGAACACAGCTCAAGAATGGGCCTCACTACATTCTTGCTTAGTGACTCTACATCAGAAAACACCCTTGGTTTTTGATAGCTGTTTGCAACTGGCCTACAGCTCCTGACAGAATTCTCTTGATGCTTGTATTAAAGCTGCTCTCAGGCTTCAACTGCAAGGGCAGAATTTTCCCGTTGGCATGCGGGGACGGGCCCTGCACGCTGATGCATAAAATGACAGGCGGTGATGTTGGGCAAGCGTGCCAATGTCACTGCGCGCCATCGCGATATTTCAGTGGGCGGGCACTCAATGATCTCCACTGCATGCCTGCCATTAATTAACGGGCCACTTAAGGCCCTTGAAGCACCAACTGATGATGATTTTTCAGGGCTCGTGCAATCTCTAGGTTGTCACACGGGCACAATGGGCAGGTGGGTAGGACACGTTTGTAAAACCTCATCCACGGACGGGATGAGAGGGGTCAGTGGGGCCGTGAATGTGCTCAGTCAGATATTTATTTTTGAAAGTTACTGATACTTGCCTGTGTGAGCAGAAATACTTTGAACTCATACCAGCTGCTTGGACAAGACTCACAACCTTCAGGTCAGCACTCTGCAATGAAGATCCTTTTTGGGTCCTGCAGGTTTCAGGAAGCCTTCCCTTAGCCTGGGAATGGGCGTTCTGCTCTCCACTGGAAGCACCTCCTCTGAGGAGGAAGGGAGGTCCAGAAGAGGGAGGAGGCCAGGAGTGCACATTCAGCTTCCAGGGGAGCCACCTTTGGGAGAAGAAGTGTAGGCACAAGGGGCGCAGGGCCAACAGGAATTCCAAGGTGGAAGGGGTCACAGAAGATGCCATTATCCTGCTGCCGGGGTATACAGGCGGCGAAGCAGCTACCTTAATATGACTGAGTGGCAGTGCCAAAGGAGGCTCTGTCTCTCAAGGGAGACAGTCAATTCTATCTGTCAGATGATTGGCCCTGAGATCTCCGCTAACTGTGTGGGTGGACATCGCATGCCAGTGACTCTAAAGGTAACAGCTGCCCTCAACTTCTACACCTCTGGCTCTTTCCAGGGCTTGGTGGGTGCTCTTTGTAGTATCTCCCAATCAGCTGTCCACATTTGTGTCAATCAGGTGACAGATGTTCTATTCAAGCGTGCATTGATGTTCATCCACTACCGCTGGGACAAGGCCAGCCAGACAGAGCGAGTCAGAGGCTTCACAGCAATCGCTGGCTTCCCCCGTGTCCAGGGTGCTATAGACTGTACACATGTGGCCATCAAGGTGCCAGCAGGTGAGTCCGGTGCCTTCGTCAACAGGAAGGGCTTCCACTCCACGAAGGTGCAGATAGTGTGTGATCACAAGATGCAGATTCTGCAAGTCTGTGAAAGATACCCAGGCAGCTCCCACAACGCCTACTTCCTCAGACACTCCCAGGTGCCAGGGCTGCTAGGTGACAAGGGCTATCCTTTCAAATGGTGGCTCATGATGCCTCTCCACCATCCAAGAACAGAAGCTGAGCAGCAGTACAATAGGAGTACAAGAGCCACAACTCTAGTACCCCCCAGAAAATGTGTTGCTGATAGTGGTTGCATGCTGTGCTCCCCAAAATCTTGCGCTGGAAAGGGGTAGACGAAGAAAATGGAGACGCAGTTGCTGCAGCTGCACACGATAAGTCAAGCAGTGAGTCTGAGGATGAGCATACACAGGGAAATGCTGAAGGGGTAGCCGCTGACCCAGCCATACTCCAGGGAGAAAGGGACACCTGGGTGGCTTTAATCCAATGACCTTTCAGCTAGAACACCACAGATAGACCTCCAACAAAAGCCTACGCTGCAGGCTCCATACTCCATACCTGAGTGCTACAACTGCCTGGATAGGAATATTAACTAAGGGCCAAGTTAATAAAGCTCAATGTGACACAACCCACTCATAACATCATGCGTAACCATCCACCTGTAGAGGAAAAGAGGCACCCTCAGCCATGGTCACATGTATAAATTTAATGGTATAGCAAAATGATCTTATGGAAACAAAATGACAAAGGTGTTAAAGAACACACCAACTAATCATGACCTCATTGCAGGGCAACACAAAAACACCAGTGAGAAATCCATGGTGTGCCTAAGGTGCCTTAAATTAACACTTTTGGGTGCTACATCCAGGTGCTGTCCCCTCACTGGCACTGTCATCTGCGACAGCCTGCTCAACTATGCTGTCCTGTTGGCCTTGATGACCTTGGCAGAAGTCCTCTGGCTCGTGGAGCCTGTGCTGGCCATGCCTGGGAGGGAGCGGCCAGCTCTACAGCTGGTATCCCCCCAATTGTCGCAGCCTCATCGGATGCAGAGGGGCAAAGGAGCCACTGCCCTCATCCAGAGCACCCTGAGAGGAGCCCGCAGAGATGACAGGCAGCTGCTGCGCTGACGTGATGTCGTTTCGGACCTCCCTGCTCACCGTAGATGGATGGGCACCGAGCTGGGAAACTTGGTGCCCAGGCCATCTCCCACACTGGCACTGAACAGCTGAGGTCAATGCCGAGGTGAGGGTTTGCTGGTCCGGGCGTATCCCCAGGAAGCCCTGATTTGTCTCCTGGAGGGACCTCTTTATGAGAGTTGCCAATCTCTCCATGGAGGAAGCATGGCGCTTGGCCATGAGGCTCATTGCATTGGCAAGGATCTGCGTGGACTCCTCCACCATGGAGACCAAGCCAAGCATAGCTCAAAACAAAAACAGAATTACCTGGAAAAACTCAGCAGGTCTGGCAGCATCGGCGGAGAAGAAAAGAGTTGACGTTTCGAGTCCTCATGTCCCTTCAGCAGAACTAGGTAATTCTGTTTTTGTTTTGGATTTCCAGCATCTGCAGTTATTTTGTTTTTATCCAAGCATAGCTCATGTATTTCTACCAGATCTTCCTGCACACCGTGCTGGACTTCCAATATTTGCTGCCTCATGACCCCAGAGGCACTTCATCAGCCATTGACTGAGCATGTGTCTGGTCCCCTGAAGTCCTCTGACTGCTGGCACCATGGGCACCTTCTGTCTCCGTCAGCTCCTCCAGTGACGGTGAAGTGCCCTCACCACTGTGCCTTGGGGCACTAGCCGATGATCTCATTCCCACCAAGGTGCCTGTATCTGCGCTGGTGCCTGCCTGGCAGAGATGGTGTGACACTAGTGGGTCAGAGACTTCAAGACTCTCAGTTGTGACAGGGGGTCCCTGTGCCTCCTCCCCCTGGCCTTGTTCTGCTGATGCTGAAAGAAAGAACAAGAAAATTTGATTTGTTAACGTGGGGACAATGTCAATGTGCATCCCTGTCCCCCGGATCATTAGGCACTCATCCTTCCATAAGCAATGGTCAAGCCATGTTGCAAACTTCAATCGCTGAAAATTCAGCAGTGTCATGGCTGCTGGGACACTAATGGTGACCTCAGTACTGGGCAAACATACCTGCCCATGGCACCCCAGCCTCACCGAAACCAGTGCTCGAACCTGGAAATGATGACCAACTGGGCTGGCTCTCCACCAGTCCTCAACCGCTCAGCAGCATTATGAGCATTCTTCGCCTGAAAAGGAGAAAACAGCATTCATTAGTGCAACTTGTACCTGGAATCTCTTCACTGCTGTCCCACCCCAACCAGACTAAAACATTGCAGGTCTCCAGTGCCTCCTCACCCTGCAGCTGCCACACACTCACACAAATATGCCAAGCCTGTCCTGTCCCCACGCCCCACCCCCCTCCCCCCACCCTCCTTGGCCAAATGCAGCCTACATCACATTTGGCACCACACGGTCCAACCCTGCAAAGCAAGGAGGCGCAAGCACGTGGAACGCAAAGGGCAGCAGATGGATCGGTGCCCCGTCACCTGGAAGCTCCCCTCCCAGCATGTCAGCACCCTAACTTTGACATAATTTGCAGGTGCAGGACTGCACTAGGTGTAGATCCTCCAGGCTGACCCCAAAACAGTGCTGTGGGTGTCACTGTATCACATGCTGTGGGTGCAGAACCCATCTCATCAACACCTTCTCAGGGTGACCTTGGCATGTCCATTACCTGCTGGCCCACCCAGCAAAGAACACATGCCGTCAACGCTTCAATGCAGTAACTGCACTAAGAGTTGGCGGTGGGGGGATGGGGCAGCCAGGGAGGAAAGCCTACCTGCTGGGTTCACTGGCAACATGGTACTCCCCCTTTCAGAGCGCAAAAGGTTGTTAAAGCTCTTGCGGCACTGGATCCAGGTGCGCTGCACCATATCGTGGGAGATCACTACCTCCGCCACCTCCTTCCAGGCATGTTTGGTCAAATGGGGGGGCCTCCTCCTCCCGGCCCTCAGAACAAGGACCTCCTGCCGTGTTGCCACCTCATCAAGGAGGGCAGTAAGGCAATCGTCTAAGAAACAAGGGGCACAGTGGCCCCCTGCCCTACCCTCCTGCCTGGCCTGTTCACCAGCAGTGCTCTGGGGATCCTTTCTGCTGACCAATGTTTGACAGCCTTTGCAAGGCTGCAGGAGGATTTTTAAACAGGCCATCTGGTCGCCATTGGACCCGGCGGTCATAGTAGTGCCGCCGCTGCCTGCCCATTCCCGCTGTCCTCGGGAGCTGTGTTTCACGCTGGGTGGGCCTTAATTGGCCCATCTGTGTAAAATGGCGGTGCGGACCCAATTGTGGGCAGCAATCTATTCCCATGAAATGTGGCACATCTGAGATGTCCCAGATAGAGATTAGAATGAAATAGCTTTAATGACAAAAGATGCCTTTGATCCTGGGATCCACAGGAATAATTTATCTTTCTAGTGGAGACAACCGCAATCTCACCAGATGCACTGGTTCCATTATGGAGCTAAGAGAGGACAACCTATTGTTTAATGTTTTCACACTTCCAACTCTGACTTTATTAAATAAACACATAATCACCTTCTGAATTGCAATTAATTTAGGCCTGTTTACCAGACTACCAAACCAGATGCTTCCATTATCTTACATTTAAAATTTCAATCCCAACCTAAAGGTGTCATCCCTAAAATGTATGAGTCAAGAACTTAGACATTTTTGCAACATTCAGCCATCAAAAGAAGTGGAGATCAACTTATCTGACCTGACCAAACTTCAAAGGATGCATTCCCATCATCTTTCACAGCTGGAAGGATGCCAATCAATAATAATTTCAACTAAGGAATATTAATTCCAGTGAAAACCATTACGCATTGTGATAATTTTAAATCACTCTTGAAAATGTTTTACAAAATGTGTTGGATCTGGCACAGTGGTGGAAGTGGAAAGGCTAAATTTGGCATTGTGAGATGAACTTGACTGACTGCTTCTTGTCTAGTTCTTAGAACGATATGTTGTGAATCCAACCAGGGATCAGGCTATTTTGGATCTGGTAATGTGTAATGAAGCAGCTTTAATAAATTATCTCAGAGTAAAGATCCCCTAAGAAACAGTGACCATAATATGGTAGAATTTAGCATTCATTTTGAGTAAGAAACTTGGGTCAGGAACAACTGTGCTAAACTTAAATAAGAGTAATTACAATGGAATGAGGGCAGAGTTGGCTGGAGTGGACTGGGAAAGCAGATTAGCAGAAAAGATGGTTAATGAACAATGGTAGACATTTAAGAAAATAGTTCATGACTCTCAACAAAGATATATCCCAGTGAGGAAGAAGGATTCAAGGAAGGGGATAAACCAACCATGGTTAACCAAGGAGGTTAAGGACAGTATCAAATTGAAAGAAAAACATTCAATGTGGCAAAGATTGGTGGTAAGCCAGAGAGTTGGGAAAGTTTTAAAAACTAACAAAAGATGACCAAAAAAAGGGAGAAAATAAACTTTGAGGGTAAACTAGCAAGTAATATAAAAATGGACAGTAAGAACTTCTTTAAATATATAAAAAGGAAGAGAGAGGCCAGAGTGAACATAGGCCCCTTAGAGAATGAGGCTGGGGAAATAATAATGGGGAACCAGGGAATGGCAGAGGAGTTGGATAAATATTTTGCTTCAATCTTCATGGTAGGATATACTAATAGCATTCCAAAAATACTAAATAATCAAGGGGCAAAAGGAGGGGGAGGAAATAAATACAATAACTATCACTAAAGAAAAATTACATGGGAATCTAATGGGACTAAAGGCTGATAAGTCCCCTGGACCTGAAGGGTTGCATCCTAAGATATTAAAAGAAGTAGCTATGAAGATAGTGGATGCACTGGTAGTAATCTTCTAAGAATTCTTAGATTCTGGAAAAGTCCCAGAGGATTGGAGAGTGGCCAATGTAACACCCTTATTCAAAATGGGAGGGAGACAAAAAAGAGGTAACTATAGGCCAGTCAGCTTAACACCTGTCATTGGGAAAATGTTGAAGTCTATTATAATGGATGCAATGGCAGAATACTTAGAAATACATAATCTAATCAAGCTTAATAAGCAACGCTTCATGAAGGGGAAATCATGCCTAACAAATGTATTAGAATTCTTTGAGGAGGTAACAAGCAGGATAGATAAAGGGGAACCAGTAGACATAACATATTTGGATTTCCAAAAGGTACTGCACATAGGGCTACTTAGTTAGATAAGAGCCCATGGTTTTGGAGTAGTTTATTGGCATGGATAGAGGATTGACTAACTACTAGAAGACAGCGAGTTGGGATAAAGGGGGCATTTTCGGGATGGCTACCTGTAGCTAGTGGAGTGCCACAGGGATCAGTGCTGGGGCCTCAATTATTTACAATGGGCAGAATTATAATGCGCATCTGACACATACAAACTTAATATGACATGCGATGATGTCGGGCATGCGTCCCGACATCATCGTGCACTCGCATGACACTTCATTTGGCAGGCAAGCACCGGAGTCAGCTGCGTAGCCACCAATAATTGAAAGGCTTATTAAGGTCATTAACAAGCTCATTAAGTTGAAATTTACACTGCCCATCCAACCAAGTTGTTGGCGGGCAGGCGAAAAGGCCAAGCAGCCTTTACATATTTTAGGAAACCTTACCCACGAGCAGGATGAGGTTTCCTAAAGCTATTATAAATTAAATAAAAACATTATTTTGAAATTAAAAACATGTCCCATCTCATGTGACACAGTCACATGAGGGGACATGTTTCATTAAGTTTTTAATCTCTGTATTTATTTTTTTAAAAAGCACTTCAATCTCCCTGAGGCAGCTCTGTGCTTCAGGGAGATTGAAGCACTCTTTCACCCGCATGCGCAAACTACAAGCTAGACCTGCTTTCTCCCTCCTCCCCCTGCCTACACAGGTAGTGGCACTACCACTCATATTCCATGCAGGGGGGCCTTAATTGGCCTACCCTTGTGAAATCGCAGTGCGGAGGCAATCACAGGTGGCGGCCAGCTCCCCAACCGCCCCCTACCGCTCCTGCTGAGATTGCCCGATGAGGGGAAAATTCGGGCCAAATATATTAATGACTTAAATGAGGGAAGTGAATGTATTATAACCAAGTTTGTGGATGACACAAAAATAGGTGGAAAGGCAAGTGGTGAGGATGACACAAGGAGTCTACAAAGGTTTATAAACAGGTTAAATGAGTAGGCAAAAACTTTGTAGATGGAATCTAATGTGGCAAAATGTGAGGTTCCTTTGGCAGGAAAAACAGAGGAGCTGAATATTATTTAAATGGAGAAAGACTGCAGAAGGCTGCAACACAGAGGGATTTGGGAGTCCTTGTGCATGAATCCCAAAAAGCTAACATACATGTTCAACATGTAATAGTGAAGGCAAATGGAATGTTGTCCTTTATTTCAAAGGGAATGGAGTATAAAATAGGGAAGTCTTGCTAAAACTATACAAGGCACTAGTTAGACCACACCTAGAATACTGTGAACAGTTTTGGTCCCCTTATCTAAGGAAAGATATACTGGCATAGCAGGCAGTCCAGAGAAGGTTCACTGGGTTGATCCCGGGAATGGAGGGATTTTCTTATGAGGAGTGGTTGAGTAGGTTGGGCCTGTACTCATTGGAACTTAGAAGAATGAGAGGCGACCTTACTGAAACATATCAGATTCTTAAGGGGCTTGACAGGGTAGATGCTGAGAGGTTGTTTCCCCTTGTGGGAGAGTCTAGGACCAGAGGGCTTAATCTCGGAGTAAGGGAGCGCCCATCTAGAACAGAGATGAGGAGGAATTTCTTCTTTCAGAGGGTAGTCAATCCGTGGAATTCTTTACCGTAGAGGGCTGTAGAGGCTGGGTCGTTAAGTACATTCAAGGCTGGGATAGACAGATTTTTAATCAGTAAGGGAATCAAAGGTTATGGGGAAAAGACAGGAAAGTGGAGTTGAGGATTATCAGATCAGCATGATCTCATTGAATGGCAGAGCAGACTCGATGGTCCGAATGGCCTACTTCTGCTCCTATGTCTTATGGTCTTATGGTTTATGGTCTAAGCTTTAAAATCTTGCATATTTCCTCTGTCACTTTCATATTTACCCATGGATGTTTACTGCTCTAATATAGATAATGCATGTTGTGTCCCCAGTTACTAAATAACAGCAAAAAGACATCCATTATAACCATGTACACAACAGAAACATCTGAGAATGACATACTGTAACTGAACAACAAACAGACTAACTGTTTGCATCACACATCACTGTAATACTTTGTGGTAAGAATTTTAAATATGAGAATTTTTAAAATCAAAGCTAAATTTCAAATTTCTAAATCATGGAATGCTTACAGTACAGCACAGGAAGAGGCCATAGCCGTCATGTCCATACTAGGACTCTGCAGTAGCAATTCACCTAGTCATCACTATACACCCTATTTTATTTTCAAACCCTGAAAATTCTATAAATGATAAAGACAAAGCCAGTTAATACATTCACATCAAGGAATTTCCTCTTTATCACAAAATAGAACTAACCACAGCCAATCTTTAAGGAAGCATGCCTTAAAATGCTTTGCTTTAATACTGGGAGCATCTTAGCTCAAACTGCAAGTTCAACCTGCAAGTATCTACAATACTGCTTGATCTTCATTTTCACTGAGCTCTTTTCAAATTTAATTCCCAACTTCTAGATTCAACTGCCATTAGTGCTATACTATTCTTCTGGATTACAGTGTAAAACTCAGTTGTTGTGGCCACTTTGCTCTGCTACTCAGTTGCTTCAAAATTCAAGGTAACGTTTCCAACCTACAGCCATATCACACCTACTGATGTTACCTGTTGAGCTTTGCATTGCAGTTAATGCACTAACCAATTTATCAGTTTTACTTTGCCACTGTCTTGGTTCTGGATGGAAATGTACTTTCCTTAAGAGTTGCTGTCCATTTCTCCACTGATGCTGGACCATACAATAGCCTCCTATATGACTGGTGGGACTGTACTCTCGATGGATCATTTCAATTCTGGCAACTGCATTGCTTTTGCATTTTCAATTTTCTGATCCTGCACCAGGGATTTTTCACTCTATGTTGAGGTAGCTGTGATTTGTTTCTGCTTGTTTCCATCCTCCTCTGGATTCTTCTCCACTGCTGCCGAATTACCATTCACTACTGTTTTCAGCCTGCTTCAGTTTGCCACTGGCTTCATTCATCCTTTTGGTGACACATTGAGTCCATTGTTGTGTACTCATAAGTCTAGTTTTTTATTCCCAGGTCAGGTTAGCTGAGATTTCCTGGCTTGAAAAAGCTGGCCTTTAAAAATGTCCACCTGCAGGTCGAATTTTCGGTTGGGTCAGGCTGAAAAAGGAGTCGAAACAGGTGCTCCCTCAATGAGTGTGGAGACTGCTGGGTGTGGAGGCAGGCTGGGCGCCAGGCCTACTTTTGTGTTTCAGTCTGTGTTGAAATAAATAGAAAATAATAAGACACAAAACATCCCTCCAGCCCTCATCCTTCATTCCCCCACACACTTCCTATGCCCGATTCATGCCAACCAATGCCACCCCATGCTCCCCACACACCTTGCATGGCCCCTCACACCCCCATGCCAATTTAGCACCTCTCTACCCATCCCCATTGCCCCCACATCCTGATGCCAACTTAGTACCCATCTACCCATCCCCATTTCTCATATAACTGCTATGGCAACTTAGTGCAAACTCATGCCAACCCATGCCACCCATCCACTGTATATTGCCCTTACTGCCTTCATGCCAACTCACCTGGTATCCTTGAACAGTTCCTTGGCAGCTTTGATACTTCATGGACAGCTTTGACAGGTTTTACAGATTTGACACTTCCTGGGCAGCTTTGGCAGGTTTGATAGATTTGACACTTCCTGGATAGCTTTGACAGCATGGACACTCCCTGGACAGGTTTGACAGCTGTACAGCTCTTTAACAGTTCCTTGACAAAAGGACAGTTCCTTGATGGCTGGACAGTTCCTTCAGAGCTGAACAGCTCTTTAACAGTTCCACAACAGCAGGACAGTTCCTTGACAGCTGGACAGCTTTTTAACAGTTCCTTGACAGTTTGACAAATTCCAATGAATTTGTGCACAAGAAGTACATAATCATGTTCATGTTTAACAATCTCAAAGGGTGCCTTATCTCTCCCAAAGGGTGCCTTACATCTCCAAAGGGTGCCTTACCAAAGGTTTTCCCAAAGGTGTCCCAGGACCCTATCCAAAGGGGTAACCTGGCTATGTAAAGACATCCACTAAGTTCAGAATCCTCTTACCTGTTTAATCTGCACACTCCAGATTCCACACTCCTTTTCTTCCAAAATCACACTTCAGAGGAGGAAGCTGGTAAGTTAAATGGCTAGCTGCCTCTGCAAATCATACGTGCGTGAACCCCGGCCCGACTTCAGTCCCTCCTCCGTGAAGATGGGAAATGCCGGGTTTGAGGGTGAGATTTAGAATTTTCAGCTATTTCGCTATGTTGGAGAGCCTTTTCCTTACGGCGAAAATCTGAGCTGTAGTCACTGAGACCACCAATCATGTCCTGGATCAAATTAATAAGCCTACTAAACTGAAGGTAGTGGTCAATGTGCGAGCAGATTGTTAAACCTAAGTAAGTGGTCGATGTGAGTGTGGAACATGCTAAATGGAGTATAGTAGTATAATGTAAGCGTGCAATCTGTTAAACCAAAGTTAGGAGTCAATGTGAGTGGATTATGCTAAATTGAGGATTGTACAAAATGTTAGCCTAGAACCTGCTAAATCAAGGCACATGGCTTCCATGTGTTTCACTTTGTTCTTAAACAGTTGCCATTTATATTCTGCATTGGTTTTGAATACTAATTGTAGATGCCATTTGCTAACTAATCAGCACTCTTTCTCATATAGTAGAAATTGTTGTGCCCTTTAGAATTGGTATTCTTGCAAATCTGTCCTGATGAGTACAAAGTGAAAAGTTTTGATAGTATGTCTCTTTTCTCAGCAATGCTCAAGTTCTGTACTACCAAGTGAATAATTATAAATTTATTAAGAAAAATGTAACCAATAAATTAGCACATAAGAAAAATAGCAGGGCAGGTGATGTGTTGCAACTGTAGAATGAGGGTATTCTAGATATCAGTGTGATCCAAGGCAAAAACATCTGCAGTAAGTGTCTCCAGCTTGAGGAGCTTAGGATCAAAGTCAGTGAGCTGGAGGCTGAGCTGCAGACACTGTGGTGTATCAGGGAGGGGAAAAGTTACTTGGACACTTGGAGGCAGTCATTCCCCTTAGCTTAGGAAGAGTCAGAGTTGGTCAATAGCCAGGGACAGGACAATGTGACCGCGAGTCAGGGAGGTGTGGGGAACCTCAGTTCCTGACTTTGTCCAACAGATATGAGGTGCTTGCTGCTTGTGTGGATGAAGAAAAAGACTGCCAGCTGGCGGGACAGGCTGACAATGGCACCATGGTTAAGGATGCCATTCAAATGGGGGAAGTGAAGAGGAAATAATAGGACACATTATAGTCAGGGGTATAGATACTGTTCCCTGCAGCCGTGATCGGGAGCTCTGAAGGTTGTGTTGCCTGTCTAGTACCAGTATTAAAGACATCTCCTTAAGACTGGAGGGGAACTTGGAGTGGGAAGGAGAGGACCCAGTTGTCATGGTTTATGTGGGAACCAATGACATGAATAAGACCAGGAATGATGTTTTGCTAAGAGAATTTGAGGACTTATGGTCGAAATTGAAATGCAGGACATCAGAGATAATCATCTCTGGATCGTCATCTGAGCCATGCGAGGAAATTAATCACGTGACTCAAAGAATGGTGTGGGATGAACGGGGTTTTGATTTATGGGGCACAGGCCTCAGTATTCAGGGAAGATTGAGCTATTCGATTGCGATGGGCTCCACGTAAACTGGGCTGGAACCAGTGGGGAGGGTTCAGGTGAAGGGAGATTTAGAATTCCAAAGACAAAGGTTGAGGCATTGGAACAGTATAACAATGTGGGGAAAGTCAAGCAGAGTGGGACAGGAAGAATCAGAGAGTTTAACAAAAAACATTCATCAGCAAATGAGGTAATTGCAAGGAATAGAAGTAAAAACTGAAATTAAAGATTCTCTATCTGAATGCACAAAGCATCTTCAATAAGTTGGATGAACTAATTGCACAAATAGAGGTAAATGATTTAGATCTAATTGTCATTACAGGGAATTTCACCCATGTTGGGCAAGCTCAGCAGGGGTGGGCAGGGACGGTCGGGAAGCCGACCATCGCCCATGATTGGAGCCAGTAGGTGATTTCATGCTGGCAGCCAATTAAGGCCCACCCAGCATGAAACGCGAGTGGCAGCAGCAGGAGGGAGCTGGGCAAATGCAACTTTCGCACAAGTGCACACTTCATAATCTCCCTGAGGCACAGAGTTGCCTCAGGGAGATGAAGTGTTATAAAAAAAAGTAAATGTAATGAACATGTCCCCTCAAGTGACTCTGTCACTTTTTTTTAATTCATTCATGGGATGTGGGTGTCACTGGCTAGGCCAGCATTTATTGCCCATCCCTAATTGCCCTTGTTCAGAGGGCATTTAAGTGTCAACCACATTGCTGTGGGTCTGGAGTCACATGTGGGCCAGACCAGGTAAGGATGGCAGATTTCCTTCCTCGAAGGACATTAGTGAACCAGATGGGTTTTTACGACAATTGGCAATGGTTTCATGGTCATCATTAGACTTTCTTATTTCCTGATGTTTATTGAATTCAAATTTCACCATCTGCCATGGTGGGATTCAAACCTGGGTCCCCAGAGCATTACTCGGGTCTCTGGACATGAGCAGGGACATGTTATTAATTAAGTTTTAAAATATGTATTTTATTTTTATTAGCTTTAGGAAACCTCATCCCGCCCATGGATGAGGTTTCCTAAAAAGTGCAAAGGCCACATGGCCTTATTGCCTGCCCACCAACTGTAAGGTTGGACAGGCAGTGAGAAATTCAGCTTAAGTGATAATTTAATGGCCACAACAGGCCTTTTAATCGTTGGCAGGCCTGCTGATACTTCAGCACATGCCTGCTGAACGAAATATCATGCAACTGCGCATTGACATGGGGACACTTGCCCTTCTTTTTACGATCGAGCGGGTTGGGCGCATCCCCGCCCACCTGCCGAGCTAAAAATTTTACCCATGGTTACAAGGTGATCAATGCTTGGAAACAAATATTCCAGGGTACACAATATTTGGAAAGACAGACAGAATGACAAAGGAGGAGGGTTAGCCTGACAGTAAAGGTTGACATGGACGTTAGTAAGAAAGGATCTGGCTTCAGAAGATCATGAAGTAGAATCAGTAAGCGTGGAAATTAGGAATACCAAAGAGTCAGAAAACACTGATGAGAGTAATTTATAGGCCCCCTAACAGTAGTTGTAACACTGGGCAGAGCATTAAATAATAAATTATTGGAGCTTGTAATAAAGGAAATGCAATAATTGTGGGGGTCTTTAATCTTCATATAGATTGGAACAATCAAATTGGCAAGAGTGGTCTAGAAAATGAGATTGTAGGATGTTTTTGTGACAGTTTCTTGGAGCAAGACTGTGTGCAGTTTTGGTCTCCCTATTTAAGGATGTAAATGCATTGGAGGCGGTTTAGAGGAGATTTACTAGATTGCTACTTGGGATGAACAGGCTGTCTTCTGAGGAAAGGCTGTACAGACTGGGCTTGTTTTCACTAAGGATTAGAAGAGTAAGGGGTTGACTTGATCGAAGCATATAACATCCTGAACGGTCTCAACAGAGTGCGTGTGGAAAGGATGTTTCCCCTTGTGGGAGTCCAAAACTAGGGAACACTATTTTAAAATTATGGGTCACTCTTTTAGAACAAAGATGAGGAGAATTTTTTTTCTCTCAGAGGGTTGTGCAACATTGGAAATCTCTGCCGCAGAGACGGGGTCATTGAATTTTTAAGACCAAGGTAGATAGATTCTTGTTAAACAAGGGAACCAAAGGTTACCAGAGGCAGATGGGAATGTGGAATTCGAAAAATAAACAGATCAGCCCTGATCTTATTGAATGGCGGAGCAGGCTCAAGGGGCTGAATGGCCTACTTGTGCTCCTATTTCGTACGTTCGTATGTTTGCATCATAGTTCTAGTATTATGCAATGAAACAGGGGTAATTAGTAATGTCACAGTAAAAGATCCACTGGAAAATAATGATCATAATACATTTCAATTCCATGTTAAATTTATAAGTGACATATTCCAATCACAAACAAGAATCTTAACTTAAACAAAACCAATTACATAGGTATGATGGAAGAATTACCTATGGTTAATTAGATAAATAGACTAAAAGGTTTGGATATGAATGAACAGTGGCAAATATTTAAAGATACAATTCAAAACGTTCAACAATAATACATTCCACTGAAAAACAAAAACTCAGCAAGGAAGACCCATCCAAGCTTCACTCAGAAAGTTAAGGATAGTATTAGATTAAAAGAAGAGGCTTACAATGTTCCAAAAATCAGTAGCAAGACTTGGGAGTGTATTAGAAACCAGCAAAGTGCCACCAAAAAATTCATAAAAATGGAAAAATATATTATCAGAGGAAACTAGCCTAACATATAAAAACAGATTGTAATATATTTTATAAATATATAAAAAGGAAGAGAGTGGCTAAAGTAAACATTTGTCCCTTAGAAGTAGAGACAGGACAAATCATCATGGCAAATGAGAAGACGATAGAGGCATTGAATAAATATTTTGTGTCTGTCATCACAGTAGAAGACGCAAGTTTCGTGCCAAAAATAGGCAGTAACCTAGGGGCTAAAAAGAGTGGGGAAATTGAGGAAATTGATATCAGCAGAGAAAAATGTTTTGGAAAAGCTTAAGGGGCTAAAATCCAACAAATCCCTGGGACCTGATGGCCTACAGCCTTGCGTATCAAAAGAGACAGCTGTAGAAATGGTGGGTGTGCTAGCTATGATTTTCCAAAATTCCTTGGATTCAGGAATGGTCCTATTAGATTGTAAATTGGCAAATGTTACACTACTTTTCAAGAAAGGACGGGGAGAGAGGGAGTCAGAGTGAATGAGCTACATGCCAGTTAGCTTAACATCAGTTGTTAGGAAAATGCTGGAATTTATTATTAAATAATGCACTTAGAAAAGCATAGTATGGTCAGAACAAGTCAACATGCTTTTACTAAACGGGAATCCTCTTTGACAAATTTATTAGAGTTTTGTGAGGATGTAATGAATAGGGGTAGATAAAGTGGAACCAGATGATAAAGTAAACCAGCCCATGCTTGCAAAACTCAAAACACGGTGTCCAACATTAGATGTGATTTTGTGATTGGTCAACATTTGCTGAATGATCCTCTGTGCTAAGAATTATGATAACAACCAATTTAAGATTGTCAGTTGGGCACACATTTGGGTGTACTGGAAACTACATACAATTATACACAGGGCCCTGTTCTTTGCAGACAGAAAGAACATGTACACACCTATTTCAGCTAGACAAAATAAGTGGACAGCCATTCACTGGTTCATTCCCAAGGGCAATGTCTTGACCAATCAGAGTCAAGCTGCCTGGTTTAAATTGACAGTTAACTGTCAGCCACCATCAGCTGGTGCATTTTCCATGGCAATACCTCTACCAATCAGAGTTCATTTACCAACCAATCAGCACCCTCTTTTCATACAGTATAAATATGTTGTTTCCTCTGACATAGGTGTTTTATTGCAAATTGTTCTGATGAGTGCAAGATGAAAAGCTTCAACATGTCTCTTTTTCAGCAATACTCAAGTTCTATACTACCAAACAACAATTTGTAGATAGAGTAAACTTGGATTTCCAAAGGGCAGTTGATAAGGCGCCACACAAAAGGTTAATAGTCAAGATAAAAGTTAATGGAATTGAGGGTAATACATTAGCACAGATAAAGGTTGGTTAAATGTTAGAAAGCAGAGAGTAGGCATAAAGGGAGCTTTTAAAGTTGATAGGCAATGAATTGAGGAGTGCCACATGGATCAGTGTTGTGGCCTCAGCTATTTACAATTTATATTAATGATTTAGACAAAGATTAATATATTGAAATTGGCTGAAAAGTAGAATATTTTTAAAGGTTTGAAACTAGTAAGTGGTGATGTTCAAAGAGACTTGGGTGTGCTCATACAAGGAATGAGGAAAGTTAGTTTGCTGGTGCAGCAAGCAATTAGGAAGGCAAATGGCATGTTGGCCTTTATTGCTAGGGGATTGGAGTACAATTTTAACAGGATTTCATTGAGACCATATCTGGATTAGTGTGTGCAGTTTTGGTGTCCACATTTAAGAAAAGGTATACTTGCACTGGAGGCTGTACAACAAATGTTCAAGACAATTGATTCCTGGGTTGAGAGGCTGAGTAAATTGGGCTTATAGTCTCTGGAGCTCAGAAGAATGAGAGGTGATCTCATTGAATCCTACAAAATTCTGAAGGGGTGTGATAGGATGGCTGCTGAGAGATTGTTTCCACTGGGGAATCACTGGGGAGAGTCTCAGGATAAGGGGCCGATCATTTGGGACTGAGTTGAGGAGTAATTACTTCACTCAAAGGGTTGTGAATCTTTTCTCTACCCCAGAGGTTTGTGGATGTACCATTTTTGAATATATTTAAGGCTTTAATAGATAGATTTTTCCTCTCTTAGGGAATTAAGGGATATGGGGAGCGGCTAGAAAAATGGATTTTAAACAAAAGATCAGCTTTGATTGTATTTTAATTGGCTGCGTGGTCTACTCCTGCTACTATTTCTGTCGAAGGGTCATGAGGACTCGAAACGTCAACTCTTTTCTTCTCCGCCGATGCTGCCAGACCTGCTGAGTTTTTCCAGGTAATTCTGTTTTTGTTTTGGATTTCCAGCATCTGCAGTTTTTTTGTTTTTATCACTATTTCTTGTGTTCTTACTACTGAGTGAATCTAATTAACATTTTAACCATACACACTGTTGAGGTGCAACACGGCACAATTAAATGAATCCATGACCAATACACCCATCATCAGACTAAAGCTTCTTGTGACTAGTACAACTCCCTCAGACTGATGATTACAATAATCTTCAAATTCTGAATTCTCTGAGTTATGCATCACTTTGAAAATCTTGCTGTTTCATTTTGGGGCATTCATTACATAATATTATTTTGAGTAACATCTGAAGCACCAGTTAACAGTTTCCCAGGAATTCCTGGGGCTCATTCATTTATTATTACTACTCCAGTCCTGTTGTCTTTCAGATCTGCTAAAAATGCCTTCATCCTCATTCCTTTTGTCTGTAACTCTTCTGCTGTACTGACAGCTGCGCCCTTTTTCTGAACTGTAATTCAAAAGACTACAATTATTGAGTCTTCAATCCTTTGTAACACTGCAAAAATGTTCCATTTGCATCATTAAAGCTGCTGGAAATGACTGCTTTCCTAGGACTTTTTTTTAAGCAGCAGACATAGTGGTTTGATCCAAAAGGGTGTCTTTTGCTGAGAACTAAATGACAGTAAAGACCAGGAAAGCTTGCATATGTGATACCTTAGCACAATTCAGCAATTTAAATGTGAGCACTGAATAAGGAATTTCCAAATTAAATTTCTGCAATCTTTTATATAGTCCGTTAAAGTCCTTGATATCTTCCTCCATGGAATGACCGTCTTTCAAAATTCATCAGAGTCTGACCATGCCTCATGGTCTGATGGATCACCTTTCTTATAAATTTCATCTATGAAGCTTCACAGAAGATCCAAAGCTTTCTCAGTGTCCAATTGATGGGCATTCAGCATTTAAAACAATTTGGCCAGAATTTTCCAGCCTCCCCCATGGCGGGGCCAGCGAACCATTGAAATTTACGTTCACATCGGTGGAATCGAAAGATCCTGCTGGCATGAGGGGCTGGAAAATTCCAGCCTTTGTTTCTGATTTTACTTTCGGTTGGGAAGCAACAATGGCAATGCCATACCTTGTCTTCTCTTTGGTAGAAAAAATCTGTATCCACACATACATTTCATTTTCCACTGGTCATAATGTTCAGATTCAGAGAACTTCATACCCTGACAATTTACATTTTCTTTTAGCCAGTCTTCACAAAAGTAACTCAGATTACAATCTTTTCTCTGAAAAATATGTTGCTTAGTTTCCAACCTTCACCTTTAGGCAACCATTCTCTGCCACCACATTAACTCAGTCAGAAGCCAGACACCAGTCTTTTCTCTTAATACTAGATTAATTTACAGGATGCAACATTACACATGTGTACCTTCTCCCTAATCAATATTCAATATCCCAGAAGTCTCTCTTTATACTTTTTTGAGCACAATTAAACAAATAATCAAAAGCTCAACCCCTTAAAGCGTCCTGTAACAAAAATAAAACTTTACAGGAAACTCCTCAAATTAAAAAAGTGCCTGGGGCTGTTAATGCACTCCAGCCACTATGGCAACCACCAATCGAAGAAGGTTCCAGCGTACCAGTGGACACCATGTGCTATCTCTCAGGGGTACCCAAAGTCTCTCTTTATACTCCTTCAAATGCAGTTATTAAACAAATTAACAAGTGATCAAATGATCAACTTCCTAAAGGGTACTATAACAAAAACAAAATTTTAAAGGAAACTTATCAAGTTAAAATAACATTCCTGGGGCTAATAATGCACTCCAGTCACTGCAATTCTCAATCAAGAAGGCCTCAAGTGGACATCTTGTGCTCCCTCTCCAGAGACACCTGGAGTCTCTTGTAATACTGTTTTGAGTAAACCAATGGAAATAAAATAAACTAATTGACAAATGAATCAATTAAATTGACAGTCCCTTAAAAGGGCATTGTAAAAAAAGAGAGAATTTTAAAGGAAACTTAACTAATCAAATTAAAATGCTGTTCTGGTATCTGATGATGCACTTCAGCCCCTGTGGTGTCCACTAATCGAGGAAGGCCTCAAGCGTTCCAGATGACATTGCAGGCCTCCTCTCCAGGGATACCCAGGGATGAACATAGCCATGGAAGAGAGACAGACAGTAGGGTCAGACGACACCACTTTCCCCCGCAACCATTTATTGCCTGGACCTGTTAATGGCCACCTTGGCCAGGCCCAGGAGCAGGCTAACCCCTCCCACCTTGCTCTGCAATGGATGACCAAATACCAGGAGTATGGGCTGAAGTATAGCCAAAATTTGAGGAGCAGCCTCTTCAGATAATCAAAAAAGGGACTGCAACCTCACACAAGTTATACAAACATGGAAAATGGACTCCTTAAGGACACAGAAAATACTGGCGGCCTGGGAGTCCATGAATCATCTTAACCTCCTATTGCATGGGACTGCTTCATGCAACACCCTCCACACCAAATCCCCCATGGTGAAGAGGAAGGCTCCCACAGAGATAGCCATCTACTGTGGTCCCCTGACCCCTCTTGATGGCAGGACAGAATGCTAGAGCAGGACGGGAAGGGTTAGCCTGCTCCTGGAATTTCCGTGAGATGGCTCAAGTTGTGCAACCGAGGTTCCCCAGGGAGGTTTTGGGAAATGTCTATATGCTCAAGATACATAATCATCAAAACTCTCCATTTGTATATCCTTAACTTTAACAATGGTCTGTTTGAATGGTTGATGAGGACGAGGAAGCGAAGGATGTACAGCAGCAGCGAAAGGTCTCAAGCGTACCAGTGGACACCACGTGCTCCCTCTCCTAGGACACCCAGCCGTAAACATAGCCACAGAAGAGGGGCAGACAGTCAAAGCCAGATGGCCCCCTCAAATGCCCATTGCCTGAACCAGTTAACGGCCACCTTGGCCATGCCCAGGAGGTCCTCCTTCTTCCTCCCTCCTCAATAGGTGACCAAAGGTTAGGAATGTGGGGCTGAAGTGAAAATTTGAAGAGCAGTCCTTCAAATAATCAGAAAAGGATTTCAACCTCTGACAACTTATATACACGTGGAACATGGACTCCTCAAGGCCATTTTAACCTACAATTGCACGGGACTGCTGTATGCAACACCCTCCATACCAAATCACCGATGGTGAAGAAGAAGGCTCCCACATGGACAGCCTCCACTGGGGGCCCCCACCACATCTGGAAGGCAGGACAGAATGCTATGGTGCATCCGAATTGTTGACGAGGACAAGGAATTGATGGATGTGCAGCAGCAGCCCATACAGGAAATCTATTCATGCAGAATGGAAAGACACAGTGGGAATTTCCGTGAGACAGCTCAAGTTGTGCAGCTAAAGTACCCCAGGGAGGTTTTGGGAAGTGTCTCTTTATACTATGCGCTCAAGATACATAATCAAGATACATTTGTCTCTCCACAGATGCTGCCACATGCTGAGTTTTTACTTCAGATTTCCAGCATCTACAGTACTTTAACTTAAAAGCAAAATGCTTCACCGCAGTACTTTGCTTTTTCTTCTTATATATTGTTCTGCGATTTTTCAGCTTTCCACATAACTTCGTATTCTCAGCTAAAGGTTAAGGATAGGCTCTAGTGAAGGTTGAACTTACAGCCCCTGGTTTATAAGGGAAGTGCTCCAACCACTGAGCTATGGAGCCACCAGCTAACAAGACCGCACGGGAAAGCGACCATATTCAATAGACTGAGGTAGATGCTAAGTCCCTATGCGCTCAAGATACCCTCCATTTGTATATCCTTATCTTTAACAATACAATTAACATAACATTAACATCCACCAGCACCCACATACTGCAGCTGCTAAATTTCTTATTTACCCAGGGACTAAATTATTTTATCTTAATTTTGGGCACAAAATTCTGTCTGTGTGTTCAACATATTCATGAAGTTCGCTCAAAATGAGTACGTTTTACACTTACTGCAATGATACAACTTGTTAATCTTCAAAACATCAAGAGTAGACATTCCAAAACGTTGTCCAATATTTATGTTTGGGTTTGGTTTGGGCACAATGGTAGCACTTCTGTGATCTTTAGAAAAAGCAAATCTGCAATGAAAAAAATAGATATTTAAACTCCTGCTCAACTTTCAGATTTAACACAACTACTAAATTAGGTATTTCCTTTGGGAACAGACAATTAGATATTCAATATGGCACAGCCTTGCAAGAAACACAAAAAAAAACTAGCCAAATTAACCTCAACCAGACTGATAGACTTGGAAATAAAAACAAAAATACCTGGAAAAACTCAGCAGGTCTGGCAGCACCTGCAGAAAGGAACACAGTTAACGTTCCAATTCTGAATGACCCTTCAACAGAACTAAATAAAAATAGAAGAAAGGTGAAATATAATCTGGTTTAAGGGGGGATAGGAGAAGGAGAGCTGGATAGAGGGCCAGTGATAGGTGGAGATAACCAAAAGATGTCACAGACAAAAGGACAAAGAGATGTTGAAGGTAGTGATAGACTTTGATCCTTATTCTAATTCTGAGCATACTTAATTTTAATACTTTCTTACCTGTCGAATAGGAACAGGAGCATCTTACGATGAGGATACAAAGAAACTGAATCATTTCCATTGTCCAATAGTCAATTGGAAATAGATGGGCAGAGTTTTCTTTTATACAGTAGCGTAATTAACTGAGGGAATTATTTCAAGTTAAATGGGCACAGAATATCGGATCATAAGTGTAAAAGGCAAGCCTGGACTGATGTCAGGAATTAGTTTTTCACATAGAATGACTTGTATCACAATGGTCTACAAGGGTAGGATAGTAGAGGAAAAACTCTGGAGCCAATCTAGAAGCAGTTATGTGCTGTATTGATCAGATGGCTAAATAATATCCAGTACTTTGCAATCTATTTAGATTCAAATTTACTATAGTTGTGCCAATACATATATTTCTCATTTTCAGTTTGGCAGTAAATTTTAGTAATAAATCAACCCCAAGATGGAAAGATGCCAGAGAGTTCATTTATTTTCATCTTGGATTTTGATTTGTTGCTCAAACTTACTGCTGGAAGTAAACCTCTCATTCCTTCTAAATGTCACTAGCAGTTATTTCACCACTTAGAAACAGTTTGTCGGAGTAGGGCAGAATAAAGTGCAAATTTAAGATGACCGAAAGTTGACTTGGTGTTAACGAGTGTTGTGGATATGAGGTAAATTGAATTATTATTTCTGTACTCATCTTCAACCCGTGACAGCAGTAGTTTAATTTCTAATTTAATTAATATCCTTTCTCTTGTTGAAATAGGCCAATGTGTGTTTCCCAAACCCCAGTTTATGAGGTCCAATGTTAACATTAACTCCACAGCAAATTCTTTAAAGGTGAAACCAAATTAGGATTTATTAACACATTCAAACCTGAGGACTGGATTGTGACACACATTCACACTCATGAGCACACAAGGTAGAAAGATTAATAAAGAAAAAGGAAAGAAGTTACAACTTGTGAGTTACTTAAGAAGAATCAAAAGGTATTGGCATTAATTAATGAGAATAGAGTCTAGTAACTCCATGTCCAATGAAGGTTCTTTCAGCTGGTTTTGTCTGGCAGAATTCCTGGTCTTTTCCCAAGGAGCTTGGTTGAGGTAGTTGAAGATACAACAAAGTATTCTTGTATTCTGGGCATTTTGTAGGTGAAATACAAGATTCTTTCTGGAAATCAGACTTTGAGAGAGATGGAGGTCAGAGGCAGGCTGCTAACCTGGAGTCCGTTTTTTCTCTTCTGAAGTCAACATCAACTGAAGGCAGAATCCAAAAGCTGTAAAGCAGTTCACCAACAGTTCAAGTCTCAGTCATGTGATGGGGTGGTTTTGGGTTGAGCTATTCAACTAGTGATGTATTTTAAGGACCCTCGTTAAAACCTATTGTATTTTGAGCAGATAACTGTGGAACCATTTGCACAATTTTGGAGATGAGGAATTACAATAGCTCTGCCTTTGTCCAGAGCTGGCTGGTGCAGACATCTCATCTACTAGTCCTTTGTGTTGGTTTGGCTGGAATTTTCATACAATGCAAGGGGTGTCATAGGGAAGAATTTTCCTGTTGGCGAGTAGGGGCGGGGCCCGCTCACCGACATGTAAAATGACGCGCGGTGCTGTCGGGCGGAGTCCCAACGTCACTGCGCATCATTTAGATTGTCAGTTCGGCAGGTGCAGTGCTGCACACCTGCTGAACTGTCAAAGGCCTATTAAGGCCATTAACAAAGTAATTAAAGCTGTTAGGAATGCTGCCCATCCAACCTTAAGTTTGGTGGGCAGGTGAAGAGCCCAGGCGGCCTTCGCATTTCTCATGAAACCTCATCCATGGGCGGGATGAGATTTCATGAAGGGTTCATTAATTAAGTAAAAGCTTTTGAAAAAATTAATGGACATGTCCCAGCTCATGTGACAGTTTCACATGAGGGGACATGTTCTTAAATTTTTTTTTTAAACCTTTATTACATTTTTCACGACTTAAACTAATCTCCCTGAGGCACCTCCGTGCCTCAGGGAGATTTCTGCACTCTTTCGCACGCAGGCAAAATATAATGACAGGCTCCAACTCAGGGAATCGTCCCCTCCGCCCGCACAGGGAGCACACAGCACTTCTGGGTGTGTGTCATGCTGGGCGAGCCTTAATTAGCCCGCTCATGTAAAATGGCGGCGCGCAACCGATTGCGGGAGCCAATCGGGTTTGTGCTCGCTCCTGCCCACCCCTGCACAAGCCCCCTACGGGGGGATAATTCAGCCCATGGTGTCACATTCCAGGAAGTTGATGAGTTAGCCTTTGTCCATTTTTAAAAACAACATTTAAACAAGAGAAACTGGAAGAGAGACAAATTTTGATGTTTTTATTTCATTCACACCTTCCTGGCATGACAATGAGGCATTAACACGTATAGAATGTTGATTCTTTTCATACATTAAATTTTCACTCATCGTGTAATGTATCTTCTTTATTCATTCATGGGATGTGGGTATCGCTGGCTAGGGCAGCATTTATTGCTTATACCTAATTGCCCTTGTTCAGAGAGCATTTTTAAAAGTCAACCACATTTCTAGAGTCACATGTAGGCCAGACCAGGGAAGGATGGCAGATTTCCTTTCCTAAAGGACATTCGTGAACCAGATGGGTCAGCATCCCCAAAAAAGAAAATCATCTCCTGTTGCAATAAATAAATAAATGTAGCGAAAATTAGCCACAGGAATCACTTTCTACATGAAAAGAATTGTCCTTTTTGGAGTCACAAAAAAGGGATATTAAAATGATCAGTTAGACTCACTAAATGAATATATTGAAATTAATCTGGTAGATTCATTACATAAATATAATGGAAGTCATGCATCAGAGTCAGTGGGCTGAATTTTCCCCTTGTCGGGGGAGAAGTTGATGGGCGGGCACGTACGGGCGCACTTCCGATCGGCGCCCCCAATTGGAGGTGTGGCGCCATTTTACGTGGGCGGGCCAATTAAGGCCCACCAGCGTGACACCCGCATGGAAGCGCTGAGTGCGGAATCCCAAAATCAAGAGTGCACTCTTTCGCACATGCGCACGAAAGAGCGCACTCATCTCCTTGAGGCTAAGTACAGCCTCAGGGAGATCAGCTGTACATGTAACAAAGATAAAAATAGAAAAATAAAATTTACCTTACATGTCCCCTCATGTGACAATGTTGGGACAGGTCCATAATTTTTACAAAATCTTTATTAAAATTTTTTAAAGCCTACATGAAATGGATGAGGTTTCATGTTTTTTCTCGTTCCCGCTGGGGCTCCTGGCCTGCCCGCCAACCTTAAGGTTGGAGAGGCAGGTCCTTTAATTACTTAATTGACCCTGTCAATGGCCTCACTTGGCCGTTGACAGGTTGGCGGGCACGCAGCTGATTTTGCTGCGCTCCCGCCTTCCTGAAAATTTAAATCAGGCACAATGACATCAGGAGTTCCCCCTACCATCACCACGCATCATTCTATGCATCGGCAAGCGGGCCCCACCCCCGCTCGTCAACTCGTAAAATTCCGCCCAGTATATAGTGCCTTGAACATAAGTAAATTGCCCAAAGGTGCATTACATGAGTATTATCAAACAAAATTTGACACTAAGCTACATAAAGAGATATTAGGACAAGTGACCAAAAGCTCCATCAAAGAAGTATATTTTAAGAAGTTCTTAAAGGAGGAGAGGGAGAACTAAAGACATTTAAGGTGGGAATTCCAGAACACAGGATTGAGGCAGCTAAAAGCATGGCTGCAATGGTGGAGTGATGAAAGGCAAGGATGCACAAGTCACTGGAACAGGAGGGGCGCAGAGATCTCAGTATGTTGTAGGCTGGAGAATGTTACAGAGATAGAGAGGGCGAGAACCCGGGGATTGCAAATTTGCAAATTTAAAAAGAAGGCGATGCCAGAGTGGGAGCCAATGTCAGTGAGAAAGAATAAGGTTGATGGGTGAACAGGACTTGATGTGAGTTAGCATATGGGCAACAGAATTTTGGAGCTCATGATTACAAAATATGAGCCCCTGGAATGGCTGAGTCTAGAGGTAACAAGGCATAGATGAGCAGTTCAGCTAACTAAACATCTGTTACACTCAGTAAACAATGTGGAAACATGGCAACATTGGGAACCGTAGTAGGCCATTCAACTTCTTGAGCTGGTTCCATCATTTAATAAAATCATGGGCAGAATTTTCCTGTTGGCATGCAGGGTTGGGCCCCACATGCCAACACTTAAAATGATGCACAGTGACATTGGACGTGCGTCCCGATGTCACCATGCGCTATCACGATATTTCAGAAGGCAGGCACGATATGAGTTTGGAGGCCTGCTTGCCATTAATGAACGAGCCAGTTAAGGCCCTTGAGGCAGCAATTGAATACGATTTTTCACAGCCTGTGCGATCTTCAGGATGTCACATGGGTGCAATGGACAGGAGACATTTGTATAAACCTCATCCAAAGGTGGGATAAGAGGGGTGAGTGGGGTTGCGAATGTGATCTTTCAGGTATTTAAGTGTGAAAGTTACTTATAGTTGCCTGTATGAGCAGGAAAACTTCAAAACTCATACCAGCTGCTTGGACAGGAGTCAAAGCCATGGTCAGGACACTGCAGTAAAGATCATTTTTGGGGCCTGCAGTTTTCAGGAAGCCTTCTCATAGCCTAAAAATGGGAGTTGTGCTCTCCCTGAAGAGGAAGGGAGGGCCAGAAGGGCGAGGAGGCCAGGAGTCCACATTCAGCCTCCAGCGGAGCCACCTTTGGGAGGAGGGGCGCAGGCACTAGGAGCGCAGGGCCAACAGGAAGCCCAAGGTGGAAGGGGCCGCAGAAGACACCACTATCCTGCTGCCATGGTATACAGGCGGTGAAGCAGCTACCTCAATATGTCTGAGGTGCACTGCCGAAGGAGGCTCCATCTCTCAAGGGAGACAGTCATCTCCATTTGTCAGATGAAAGGCCCTGAGATTTCCGCAAACTGTGTGGGTGGGCACCCCATGCCAGTGGCTTTAAAGATCATAGCTGCTCTCAACTTCTATGCTTCCAGCTCTTTCCAGGAGTTGGTGGGTGATCTCTGCAGAGTCTCCCAAACAGTTGTCCACACTTGAGTCAAGCAGGTGACAGATGCTCTATTCAGGCATGCATTGACTTTCATCCACTACCACTGGGATGAGGCCAGCCAGATAGAGCAAGCCAGAGGCTTTGCAGGGTCTGCTAGCTTCCCCATGTCCAGGGTGCAATCGGCTGCACACAATTGGCCATCAAGACGCCAGCTGGTGAGCCTTCGTCAACAGGAAGGGATTCCACTCCTTGAACGTGCGGATAGTGTGTGATCGCAAGCTGCAGATTCTGCAAGTCTGTTCAAGGTACCCACACAGCTCCCACGATGCTCACATACTCAGGCACTCCCAGGTGCCGAGGCTCTTCAGTGCTCCAGCCAAGCTGGATGGATGGCTGTTGGGTGACAAGGGCTATCCACTCAGAAGGTGGCTCATGACACCTCTCCACCACCCAAGAACAGAGGCCGAGCATGTGGAGTCATGTCTTCACAAGGGACATGACAGAGAGAACTATCGGTCTTCTCAAGATGCGCTTCCGATGCTTGGATCATTCAGGGACCGCACTGCAATACCCCACAGGTCGTGTGCACTCTGCACAATCTGGCACTGGAAAGGGGCAATACAGTGGATAAAGAAGACGTAAACACAGATGCTCTGGCTGCAGACCAGTTGTGAGTCCGAGGACGAGCACACTCAGGAGAATACTGAAGGGATAGATGCTGAACTGGGCAACCTCCAGGGAGTCAGGGGCACCTGGGAGGCTTTGATCCAACGATCCTTCAGCTAGCCCACCACAGATGGACCTCCAATACATGCCAGGGCTGCAGGCTCCACACTTGATACCTGAGAGCAATATTTGCCTGGTTAGAAGCATTAACTGTGTACCTTGTCTATAAAGCTCAATGACAAACAAGTCACTCATAACATCATGGGCTCCCGTACACCTGCAGAAGTAATGAAGTACCCAGAGGCTTGTTGAGAATTGATTGCATACCACAATACAGAAATGGAAGTGCATTAAAAGATGTTGAGCAGCACACCAAATGAAAAGCAACAGATACTGGGGCAAAAGAAAAACACCAGTGATAAGCCCCTCCAACAGAGGGCGCTGGTGAGAAGTGATTGAAGCATTCTGGGAGAAGTCACCGCAGCCACCGCGACTCAGGAGGGAATCAAGGAGAAGGACTCTTGCACTCAACAGGGGGAAGAGCATCCAACTGAGGGCGCTGGTGAGAAGTGACTGAAGCTTTCTGGGAGAAGTCACCGCAGCCACTGCGACTTGGGAGGGAATCGAGGAGAAGGACTCCTGGACTCAACAGGAGGAAGAGCATCCAACAGAGGGCGCTGCTGAGAAGTGACCGAAGCATTCTGGGAGAAGTCACCACAGCCACCGCGACTCGGGAGGGAATCGAGGAGAAGGACTCTTGCACTCAACATGGGGAAGAGCATCTGACAGAGGGCGCTGGTGAGAAGGGACTGAAGCATTCTGGGAGAAGTCACCGCAGCCACCGCGACTCAGGAGGGAATCGAGAAGGACCCACTGTCAAAGAACGGAATAACCCCAAACATTACAATGCTGTAGTGTTTTGATCCCTCCCTCCTCCTCAGACCTAAAAAAAAAGAGAGAGATGAAGAGGCAGTGCCTTCAGGAGTCCACCAGATCTACGAGGGCCACTCTTCTGAGAGGGGATTTTAAAGAAAAAGCAGCTGATTGGTGAGTAAATCCTGGTAGCAGACTCAGATGGAGGAGCACCGGAGTAGTGAGTATAAATCTAGCTTACCGCGGGGATTCGCAGCCTTGTCTCCAGGGAGCAGACTCGGAGGGAGGAGCACTGGAGCAGTGATTATAAATCTAGCTTACCTCAGGGATTCGCGGCTTTGTGTCCAGGGAGCAGACTCGGAGGGAGGAACACCGGAGTGGTGACCTCGGGGCACAGAGTAACTGAAGCCAAAACTGAAAAAGTGACATCACAGGAAAGCTGTGACCTGATTGGTTGGTAGGAAATCTGCACCAAATTTGAAAAAAGAACACTGCAAAACTAATTAATAAATTAATTATCAAAGTAGAGATGGCTGGGCAGGTGATGTGCTGTACCTGTATGATGTGGGAACTGGCAGATCCCATTGCAAGCCGCAGTGACCACATTTGCAGCAAGTGTTGATTGCCAGAGGAACTCCAGCTCAGATTTGATGAGCTGGAGTCCGAGCTCCGGACTCTGTGGCACATCCGGGAGGGGGAGAGTTACCTGGACGCTTTGTTTCAGGAGGCAGTCATATCCTGTAGATTAAGTACCTCAAGTTTGATCACTGGTCAGGGTCAGCAGCGTGTGACTGCAAGTGAGGCAGGTAGAGGGATCCTGTGTTCAGGAACAGAGGAGCCTCAGCTCTTGACCTTGTCCAACAGGTACAAGGTACTTGCTCCTTGTGTGGATGAGGAAGACGGCTATAGGGAGGATGAGCCAGCTGACCATGGCACCGTGGCACAGGAGGCCATTCAAGAGGGGGGAGCAAAAAGACAAGTGGTAGTTGTAGGGGATTCTATAATTAGGGGAATTGATAGCTTCCTTTGTAAGCAGGATCAAGAGACCTGCATGGTATGTTGCCTGCCCGGTGCCAGGGTGAGGGACATCTCTGAACGGCTTGAAAGGATATTGGAGAGGGAGGGGGAGGATCCAGTTCTTGTGGTCCACGTCGGGACAAATAAGATAGATAAGACTAGGAAAGAAGACCTGTTTGGGGATTATCAGGAACTAGGAACTAAATTAAGAACAGGTCCTCAAGGGTTAAAATCTCCGGATTACTACCCGAGCCACGTGCAAATTGGCATAGGGATGTGAGAATAAGGAAAGCAAACACGTGGCTAAAGGAGTGGTGTAGGAAAGAGGAGTTCCATTTTGTGGGGCACTGGCATCAGTATTGGAACAGGAGGGATCTTTACCTTTGGGACGGTCTCCACCTAAACAGATCGGGGACCAATGTTCTAGCGGTGGTCAACAGGACTTTAAACTAGAAACTGGGGGAGAGGGAAGGGTAAAACTCCAAGAAGTATGACTAATGGGAAACAAAGCAGCAGATTAGCGTGTGGGGGGTGAATTCAACTTCATGGAAAATTATGAAAAAACTGAAAAGAAAGGAAAGTCCAAGAGAGGCTATTAAAGTCTCCAGAACACAAAATAGGACAGTGTTTGGAAAAGGCTAGGAATCTAACTTTGAGCACATCAGGTAAAGGGACGACAATGAGAAAGGGGACGGGAGATACAGAACTGAAGGTGTTGTATCTGAATGCACGCAGTATACGAAATAAGGTAAATGAGCTTGTGGCGCAGATTGAAATTGGCAGGTATGATATTGTGGGCATCACTGAGACATGGCTGCAAGGGGATCAGGACTGGGAGCTATACATCCTATCGAAAAGATAGGCAGGTTGGCAGAGGGGGTGGGGTTGCTTTGTTAGTAAGAAATGAAATTAAATCGATGGCAAGAAACAACGTAGGGTCAGATGATGTAAAATCTGTGTGGGTAAAGTTGAGGAACCGCAAAGGTAAAAATACCATAATGGGAGTTATGTACAGGCCTCCGACCAGTAGTCAGGATGTGGGGCATAAGATACACCAGAAGATAGAAAAGGTGTGTAAGAAAGGCAAGGTTACAGTGATCATGGGGGATTTCAAAATGCAGGTAGACTGGGAAAATCAGGTTGGTAGTGGATCCCAAGAAAAGGAATTTGTGGAATATCTACGAGATGGCTTTTTGCAGCAGCTTCTGGTGGAGCCCACTAGGGAACAGGCAATTCTAGAATTAGTGATGTGTAATGAGGCAGATATGATAAGGGAGCTTAAGGTGGAGGAACCCTTAGGAGGAAGTGACCATAATATGATAGAATTTACCATGCACTTTGAGAGGAAAAAGCTGGAATCAGATGTAATGGTACTACCGTTGAATAAAAGCAGCTACAGAGGCATGAGGGAGGAACTGGTCAGAATTGACAGGGAGATGAGCCTAGCAGGAAAGACAGTGGCACAGCAATGGCAGGAGTTTCTGGGAGTAATTTGGGAGACACAGCAAAAATTCATCCCTAGGAAGAAGAAGCATACTAAAGGGAGGACGAGGCAACCATGGCTGACAAGGGAAGTCAGGGCCAGCATAAAAGCTAAAGAGAAAGCATACAATGCGGAGAAGAGCAGTGGGAAACCAGAGGATTAAGAAGCCTACAAAGACCAACAGAGGACAACTAAAAAAGAAATAAAGAGGGAGAAGATTAAATATGAGGGTAAACTAGCCAGTAATACAAAAGAAGATTGCAAGAGTTTTTTTAGATAAATAAAGGGTAAGAGAGAGGCAAAAGTGGACATTGGGCCACTGGAAAATGACGCTTGAGAAGTATTGGGGGGAACAAAGAAATGGCAGAGGAATGAATCGGTACTTTGCGTCAGTCTGCATGGTGGAAGACACGAGTGACATCCCCAAAGTTCAAGAGAGTCGGGGGGCAGAGGTGAGTATGGAGGCCATTACCAAAGAGAAGGTGCTAGGAAAACTGAAAGGTCTGAAGGTGGATAAATCACCTGGACCAGATGGATTACACCCCAGAGTTCTGAAGGAGACAGCTGAAGAGATAGTGGAGGCGTTAGTGGTGATCTTTCAGGAATCACTGGAGTCAGGGAGGGTCCCAGAGGACTGGAAAATCATTTATGTAACTCCCCTGTTTAAGAAGGGAGTGTGGCAAAATACAGGAAATTACAGGCCGATTAGTCTGACCTTGGTTGTTGGTAAGATTTTAGAGTCTATTATTAAGGATGAGATTTCAGAATGCTTGGAAGTGCATGGTAAAATAGGGCTAAGTCAGCATCAAGGGGAAGTCATGCCTGACAAATCTGTTAGAATTCTTTGAGGAGGTAACGAGTAGGTTAAACAAAGGAGAGCCAATGGATGTTATCTACTTGGACTTCCAGAAGGCCTTTGACAAGGTGCCGCACAAGAGGCTGCTCAGAAAGATTAGAGTCCATGGTGTTAGAGGCAAGGTACTAGCATGGATAGAAGATTGACTGTCTGGCAGGAGGCAGAGAGTGGGCATAACGGGGTCCTTCTCAGGATGGTGGCCAATGACTAGTGGAGTTCCACAGGGCTAAGTGTTGGGACCACAACTTTTCACTTTATACATCAATGATCTAGATGAAGGAACTGAGGGCATCCTGGCTAAGTTTGCAGATGCTACAAAGATAGGTGGAGGGATAGGTAGTATTGAGGAGGCGGGGAGGCTGCAGAAGGATTTGGACAGGTTAGGAGAATGGGCAAATAAGTGGCAGATGGAATACAACGTGGGAAGTGTGAGGTCATGCACTTTGGTTGGAAGAATAGAGGCATAGGCTATTTTCTAAATGGGGAGAGAATTCAGAAATCTGGAGTGTAAAGGGACTTAGGAGTCCTAGTCCAGGATTCTCATATGGTTAACTTGTAGGTTGAGTCGGTAGTTAGGAAGGCAAATTCAATGTTGGCATTTATTTCGAGAGGATTAGAATATAAAAGCAGGGATGTGCTGCTGAGGCTTTATAAGGCTCTGGTCAGACCACATTTAGAATATTATGAGCAATGTTGGGCCCTGTATCTCAGGAAGGATGTTCTGACCTTGGAGAGGGTCCAGAGGAGGTTCACGAGAATGATCCCAGGAATGAAAGGTTTAACATATGAGGAACGTTTGAGGATTCTGGGTCTATACTTGATGGAGTTTAGAAGGATGAGGGGGGATCTGATTGAAACTTACAGAATACTGAAGGGCCTGGATAGAGTGGACGTGGGGAAAATGTTTCCATTAGTAAGAGAGACTATGACCCCGAGGGCACAGCCTCAGAGTAAAGGGAAGACCTTTTAGAACAGAGATGAGGAGAAACTTCTTTAGCCAGAGAGTGGTGAATCTATGGAATTCGTTGCCACAGAAGTCTGTGGAGGCCAGGTCATTGAGTGTATTTAAGACCGAGATAGATAGGTTCTTGATTGGTAAGGGGATCAAAGGTTACAGGGAGAAGGCAGGAGAATGGGGTTGAGAAACTTATCAACCATGATTGAATGGCAGAGCAGACTCGATGGGCCGAATGACCAAATTTTTGCTCCTATGTCTTATCGTCTTATGCTGTGCCTAAGTTGATTTACGTTTACGTTTGCGAGTGCTACATCTAGGTGCTCCCCCCTTGCTGGCACTGGCATTGGAGACAGCCTGTTCACTCTGCTATCCTGTTGGCCTTGATGACTGTGGTGGGTGTCCTCTGGCCAGTGGAGCCTGTGGTGGCTCCGCCTGGGAGGGAGTGGTCAGTGGCACGGCTGGCATCTCCCCAGTCTCATCGGATGCCATAGTCACTGGCAGAGGGGCGGAGGTGCTGCTGCCCTCATCCAGAGCACCCTGAGAGGATCCCAGAGATGTCAGGCAGCTACTGCGCCAACGTGAGGTAGCTTCGGACCTCCCTGCTCACCATTGATGGACGGGCGCCTAGCTGGGATACTGGGTGCCCAATCCATCTCCCACACTGTCAATGACCAGCTGAGGCCGCTGTGAGTGCTTGCAGATCTAACCGCATCCCCAAGAAGCCCTGATTGTTCTCCCGGAGGAGCCTCTCCATGAGAGTTGCCACTCTCTCCATGGAGGAGGCATTGCATTCGGCCATGAGGGTCATTGCATTGCTCATGCTCCACAAGGACTCCTCTGTTACGGAGACTATGGCACACATTGCCTCGTGTGTCTCCACCAGATCCTCCCACACACCCTGCTGGACTTCCAGCATCTGCTGCCTCAGGGATGACTCCAGAGGCACATCATCAGCCACCGGCTGAGCATGTTCCTGGTCCCCAGCAGTCCTCCTACTGCCGGCGACCTGGGCACTCTCTGTCTCTGCCTGCACCTCAAGCGACTGTGAAGTGCCCTCACCACTGTGCACTGGGACACTAGCTAATAATCTTATCCCCACTGAGGTGCTGGTATCTGCGCTGGTACCTGCCTGGCTAAGATGGTGTGACGCTGGTGTGTGTCTATCTTCAGGGCTGTCAAGGGTCAGTGGCGGTCCCCGTGCCTCCTGAGTCAGGGCGTGTTCCAGTGAGGCTGAAAGGAAAAACAAGGACCTTTGATTAGTTGAAGATGTTACACTGATAATGTGCATGCCTGGCACCCGGATCTGGATGTGGTCCTCCTTCCATTATCAGTGGGAAACTCATGCTGGATGCTGAAATCAATATACAGTCAACAGTGAAATTTTTGTCCTGACAGACATTGTGAGCTCAGTGCACTGGCACCACAACCTCATCTTGGCTGGTAAACTTGGGCGCATGGCGCCTCTCCAGCTCGAGTGCCTCCTGTTTGTATCTGGTCAGTATGAGTAAGCGGGCCTGCCCTCCACCAGTCCACATCCATTTGGCATGCTTGTATGCGGTCTTCTCCTGAAGGAGAGAGAAGTATTGATTAATCCGCCCTTTACCTGCATTGCCATTGCAGCCATGCCATCCCTGCCTGAGTGAAACATTGCAGGGCTCATCCGATTCGTGGCCCTGGAGCTGCCGTACACTCACTCCAAGCAGCCAGGACTGACCCCCTTGCCCAGATGCTGCCTCCATCACATTTGCCACTCACACTGTAAGACCTTCCAAATCAAAGAGCACTATCACCTAGAAGGACAAGGGCAGCAGACAGATAGCTACCCCGCCTCCTGGAAGTTCCCCTCCAAGTCAGTCAACATCCTGACTTTGAAATGTTTCAGCATTCCACCACTGTGCCTGGGTACAGATCCTGGAGCTTGCCCCCAAAACAGTACTGTAGTTGTAATTGCACCACATGCAGCGGTTTCAGAAGGCAGCTCAGCACCACCCTATCAGGGGTAACTAGGCATGGGCAATAAATGCTGGCCCACACAGCGAAGGCCAAATGCCGTGAATGAATGACTGCAATAACAAAATTCCGAGTTGGGGAGGGTGCTGGGGGGGGGGCCAGCCTAACTGCTGTGCTAAGTGGCCAATGCCAACATAGTACTCACTCTTCCTGAACGCAAGAGGTCATTGAACTGCTTGTGACACTGCGCCCAGTTGCGTCTCACCACATCGTGGGAGTTGATCCCTTCTGCTATCTCCTCCCAGGTGGGGGGGCCTCCTCCTCCCATCCCTTGGCACCATGATATTGCACCGTGCTGCCACCTCCTCAGGAGGGCAGCGAGGCACTCATCAGAAAATCTCAGGGCACACGGCCCCACCGACCTGCCGTCCTGCCTGGCCTGTTCTCCGAGAGCGCCCTCAGACATCCTTCCGTGAGCCATCATTGGCAGCCTTTGGAAGGCTGCCTGCACCATTTTTAAATAGGCCGCCGGGTCACCATTGAACCTGGCAGTCATTGGACTCCCACCGCCACCCCCTCCACTTCCCGCTGTTCTCAGGAGCCATGCTTTATGCTGGGTAGGTCTTAATTGGCCCGCCTGCGTAAAATGTCTGCTCTGCACCCACCAGTGCCTGCTCCCAAACAGCCTGCTCCCCATAGATAAAATTCTATTCTAAGGTTTGTCTTATCAAATCATGTTTAACTAATTTATTTGAGTTCTTTGAGGAAGTAACAAGCAATGTGAATAAAGGGGAACCTGTGGATGTAGTCTATTTGGATTTCCAAAAGGCATTTGACAAGGTATCAGGTCAAAGGTTATTATGTAAAATTAGAGCTCATGATGTAGGAGGTAACATAGCATGGATAGGTGATTGATTAGCTAATAAGAAGCAGAGTAGAGGTATAAGTCATTTTTGGGTTGGCATATTGTGGAATGCCTCAACCATTTATAATCTATATGGGATGAGATGGTGGCATAGTGGTAATGTCACCAGACTAGTAATCCAGAAACCCAGGTTAATGATCTTGGGACATGGGTTCAAATCTTGCCAGTGCAGTAATTTCAATTAATAAGAAGATCTGTGAATATAAAGCTAAAGTAATGGTAATCATAAAACCATCATCAATTGTCATAAAAACCCATCTGGTTCATTAATGTCCTTTTAGGAGGGAAATCTGCCATCCTTACCTGGTCTGACCTACATATGACTCCATACCTTTAGCTTTCTTCTGAAATGGCCTAGCCACTCAGTTCAAATGCTGGCTTCGCCAGCACTATCCACATCCTATGGAAGAATAAATAAAAGAAAAGAATATCATTGACTTAGATGAAGGCACCAAATATATGGCTGCTAAACTTGCTGATGACACAAAGTTGTGAAGAGGACATAAGGAGTCTGCAAAGGGATATAGAATGGGAGTGTGCAAAAATGTGAACTTGTCCACTTTGGCAGGGAGGATAAAAAAGCAGCATATGATTTAAATGGAGAGAGATTGCAGAGAGATCTGAATGTCCTAGTGCACAAACCACAAAAGCTTTATATACAGGTACAGCAAGTGATTAGGAAGGCAAAAGGAATGTCATTTATTGAAAGGGAAATAGAAAATAAATGTAGGTAAGCTTTGCTACAGTTGTACAGGGCATTGGTGAGACTCCACCTGGAGTACAGTTTTGGTCTCATTACTTAAGAAAGGATATAATTATATTAGAAGCAGTTCAGAGAAGGTTCACTCAATTGATTTTTGGGATGAAGGGGTTATCTTATGAGGAAAGGTTGATAGGTTTGTCCTGTATCCATTAGAGTTTAGAAGAATGAGAGGTGATCTTATTGAAACATATAAGATTCTGAGGAGATTTGACAGGGTAGATGCTAAGAGGATGTTTCCCCTTATGGAAGTGAATAGAGCGGAGGGACACAGTTGAAAAATAAGAGGTCTCTCATTTTAGATGGAGATGAGTAGAATTTTTTTCTCTCAGAGCATTGTCAGTCTGTGGAATTCTCTTTCCCAGAGAGCAGTGGAAACAAGGTCATGAGGATTTCTAAGGCTAAGGTAGATAGATTCTCGATTGACAAGGGAGTCAAAGAGTATAGAGAGTAGACAGGTAAGTACAGTTGAGGCCACAATCAGATCAGCCATGATCTTATCAAATGGATAAAGATAAGTGGAGCAGGTTTGAGTTTGCTCCTAATTTGTATGCTTGTAACTATGTTCTTAAACATCCACTTACAACATCAGAGTGTGATCATACAAAGTCAACATGGTTTTATGAAAGTGAAATAGTGTTTGACAAATTTATTAGGGTTTAATGAGGATATATATAGTAGAGTGGATAAAGGAGAACCAGAAGCTGTAGGATACTTGGATTTCTGAAAGGTATTTGATAAGATGCCACACAAAAGGTTAAAACACAAGAAAAGTCTTATTAATTTGGGAGTTATGTATTAGCATAGATAGAGGAGTGATTAACAGGCAGGAAGCTAAAAAAGGATAAGCGTGGCATTTTCAATTTGGCAGGCAGCAACTAGTGGACAGCCACAAAGATCAGTGCTGTGTGCTCAGCTGTTTACAAACTATATTAATGACTTAGACAAAGAAACAGAGTACTGTATCTTGTAGTATTAAGGTTAAAAGTATTAATGTGTGGGACTGTTTAAACAGTACAGCCCATAATGATGATGTAAGAAATACATGACTAAGTGTCAAAAGGGAGAATGCTTCTAGCTTAGGCAGAGGAACATCTAGTCATGTATAACTGTATATAGTTCTGCTATAGTCAATAAACCAGTTATTGTTTAGACAATATCGCAATCATCATTCCTCAGTCAGTTGAACCAACATACAACATGGTGGTCATGGTGATTTCAGCTATGAAGGACCGAAAAGCCTTGAAAAGTCAGTTTTAAAGTAATTTGCAAGTCTGACCTGGAAAAGTGGCACAAAATTGCAGAACTCAGTAAAGAGTCAGAAAATCAACAGTTCAACTCATAAAAAGGTCGTACCACAGCATGTGGTTGTCTGCAATAACTTCAAGCAAAGGGTTTTAAAAGCTTTCCAGAGTTTAAGAAGCAAATACCTAAAAGAGACCATAACCACAGTGGGTCTCAGTGAGAGGCTGATCAGTGTGGGAAACTGCAATTACTGCAAAGAAAAGTTTAAAATCTAGGGCAGGCCATCTAGAAGCTCAGAGCAATCAAGGATTCCAAATTTACATCACTTGAGAGGTTTGGACATATGGAAGGACCAAATCAAACTTAGAGTTGAGCACTTTGGGAAAAAAAAAGATTTTTGACGTTCTGAATTGCTTCAGGGTTTGACAATAAATCTGAAGATGAATGAGTCAACATATTACTTTACTCTATTGGAACAATAGCAGATGATATTATTGCAAGACAAGTCATTAATGAAACATCAGATAAATTCGAAGAAGTCTTAAATGCCTTTGATAATTATTTCAACTTGAGGAGCAACGAGATTCCAGAAAGAGTCAAATTCAACAACAGGGTCCAGAAACCAGGTGAACTAACAGATGATTTCATTAATGTCCTTTATAGACTGGCTGCAGGTTATAAGTATGGAGACCTAAAAATGGAATAAATATGAGACCAGATTGTAGTCGTTTTACCAAGGGCACTCTATCCTGCTTATTGCAATCTAAGGATGACCTAACCTTAGAGAAAGCAACGCAGCTGGTGAGACAAACAGAGGATTGTAAACGGAACAGGACAATACCTGAGAGGCAAAGAGAAACTTGGCTCAGCAAACCTCCAGTGACTGTACAGTTCATTAAGCATAAGAATGTAAAAGAAACATCAGAAAGAAAAGGTACCATTTGGAGGGAAAGTGTAAGACACCATCAAACCAAACCTATGGTGCCAAAAAGACATACAGGTGCAAACAGTATCCTGCAAACACTTTTTCTACAAAAGCATTGGATATTTTGGGAAGATGTGCCAAAATAAAACACCTAGCTTTACAGGTGTTAAAAAGAAAGTCTTCACACACAAGACTATTAATGAAGTTGAGGAACTTCAAACAAGAGGAACAAAATATTTCTTGGGTGAGATCATGACTGCAAGTACACATTGTGGAACTCAGATATTTATGTTAATGGACACACCACCAACTTTAAACTGGATGCCAGAGTGAGTATAACTATTTTATCAGACAAAGAACCATGGTTATTAACACAATTCCCAAAGCCAACAGAAATCCAGCTATATGATCTAGGAGGGAACAAACTACAAATCAAGGGAACCTTACAGGCAACATTCCAGTACAAGGGAAAATGTATATCAGGAACATTATTTATTCTACAGAATCAGGAATTCTCTCTTCTAAGTCAAAAAGCCTGAGTAGACCTCAAACTCATCAGGACATTGGAGAATGTCAATCAACAAACATCAAAGGATGACTTCAGAACTGAATCCCTGGAACTATCCAACTGCACTGAAGATCTGGATTGAGACTTCAGCAATGATTTTTTTGACACTTTTCACAGAGATTGATAATCTGGCCCCCTTCCAGGAAGTTGTCCAGGAGAGAGTGAGTGAACTCATTCTCACTGAAGGCACAGCAAACCAATTAGACAAGAAAATACATGAGTATGACAATGATTCTTCATTACTTCGTAATACTGCTGAGAAGGTGGAAGTTAGCCTGCAGGAACAGCAGACAATTAGGAAGGAAAATGGCATGAAATCTTGCTTCAGAACTTTGGTGAGGCTTTACCTGGGGTCCTATGTACAGTTTTGGTCTCCATATATAAGAAAGGATATACTTTCACTGGAGGCTATAAAGTGAAAGTTCACTAGATTGGTCCCTCGAATGAGTGTGTTGTCCTACAATGAGATGCTGAGCAAATTGGGTATATATTCTCTGGCATTTAGAAAAATGAGAAGGGGTTACAAGGAGACATACAAGATTCTGAAAGAACTTAACAGGGTAGACACAGAGATTGTTTCTAGAATACAGGGGTACAGTCTCAGGATAAGGGATTAATCATTTAGCGCTGAGATAAGAATACATTTCTTTCCTCAAAGATGTGTGTATCTTTGGAATTGTTGAATATATTTAAAGCTGATAGAGATTTTTGGGCTCTCTGGGAATCAAATTATATGGAGAGCAAGTGGGAAAGTGTTGTTGAAGCCAAAGATCAAGCATCATTGTTTGAATGCCAGAGCAGGCTTGACGGGACATATGGTCTACTCCTGCTCCTTATTTCTTATGAACACAAGATATGTATGCCTTTTTTAACCACTTTCTCTACCTGCCTGCCACCTTCAACAATTTGTGTACATATACCCCAGGTCTCTCTGTTCCTCACCCCTTTCGAATTGTGTCTTTGTGACATATTGCCTCTCCTCATTCTTCCTACTAAAATATATAAATTCACACTTCACCATATTAAATTTCCTCTGCCACATGTCCACCCATTCCATGTGCATGTCTAAGTTTTCTTGAAGTCTATCACTCTCCTCCTCACAGTTCGCAATACTTCAAAATGTTGTTTTGATGAAAGGTCACAGACATGAAATGATAGCTCTGTTTCTCTCCACATAGCCTGCTAAGTATTTCCAATGTTTTTTATTTTTCATTCTTCCAAATGTGCCAACTGCGTTTTTTAAAATTCTGCCCGCTTTGCCCAAGTTTAGTTTGCAAAGACGTGTGGCAGGTAAGAAGATGGGACAGAATCTGAAGAACAGCAAAGAATGACAAAAAGATTACTAATGAGGGAAAGAGAAAGCCAGCTAGGAATAAGGATGAATAGTAAGAGTTTCTATAGATATTTAAATCAGAAAAGAATTAACAAAGTGAGCGTTAGACCCGTAGAAAGTGAGTCTGGAGAAGTAATAATAGAAAGTAAGGAGATGGCAGATGAATTGAACAGGTATTTTGTATCGGTCTTTAGAGGATACAAGCAACATCCCAGAAATAGCTGTAAATCAGGAGATGGAAGGGAGGGAGGAACTCAAGAAAATTACAATTGCTAGGCGTGTGGCATTTGAGCAAATTGTTGGAGCTGTGGGCTAACAATCCCTGGGTCCTGATGGATTTCATCCTAGGGCCTTAAAAGAAGGGACCAGTGAGATAGTTGATGCATTGGTTTTAATTTTCCAAAATTCCCTAGATTTGGGGAAGGTTCCATTAGATTGGAAAATAGTAAATGTAATTCCTTTAGTCAAAAAGGGAGGGAGACAGAAAGCAGGAAACTGCAGGCTAGTTAGCTTAACATCTGTCATAGGGAAAATGTTAGAAGCTATTATTAAAGATGTTATAGCAGGGCACTTAGAAAAATTCAAGGCTATCAGGGAAAGACAACATGATTTTGAGAAAGGGGAATCATGTTTAACCAATTTATTGGAGTTCTTTGAAGGAGTCACATGTGCTGTGGATAAAGGGGAACCAGTGGATGTGCTGTATTTAGGTTTCCAGAAGGCATTTGATAAAGTGCCACATCAAAGGTTATTGCAGAAAATAAAAGCTCATGGTTTAGGGCGTAACACATTGGCATGGATAGAAGATCGGTTAGCTAACAAGAAGCAGAGAGTTGGCATAAATGGGTCTTTTCTGGTTGGCATGATATGACAAGTGGTGTGCCACATGGATCAGTGCTGGGGCCTCAAATTTTTACAATTTATATAAATGACTTGGATGAAGGGACTGAAGATATAAAAACGAAGTACTTTCTTATTGATGGCAGACATTTGTCAAGCCACAGCTAGTTCTACTGTGACATGAATGACCAGGTCAGGCTTTTGTTCTGCTCATTGTTGGCAAATTTTGCTGTGAGTCCTTAACAAATCATAATCATAAATACATTGCCTTAAGCTTCAAAAGGCTTCCGAGAAACATCAGGAAGAAATAGAACAAAGATAAAGATAAAGACATGGGGCAGTCGGGGCAGATTTTGTGGAACCTAAGAGAGCAGGAAACGTGGCATGTGGGTTAAACTGAATTAGGAAGGAAGTGAAGTTACAATTTGCCAATGACAAAGTGGAGATAAAGGCAGCAGTGTGTTTGCGGTGTGTCTGGCCTCACGCTGTCCTGTAAAAAATTTGCATGCAATGAATTCTCATGAGTATGAAATAGTTTTTAATAAAGTTCTATCCTCATGATATAGTTAGCGGCACACAAGAATCTCATGGCACAGTTGTTTAAAGGTGGCATGCAGCAGTAGCTTTGGGCAGTTGTGTCTAAGGTGAGTGGTTGTCCATTGTGGACTCTGTGGCACAAGGCGGGAGGGGAGTGGAAATGTATGGCGGAGGGAGATAGAGAAGAGGGAAGGAAGGAAAAACAAGGTGGTGTTTTGGTGCAGGGAGATATGGAGGAGGGAGAGAAGGACATAGGGTATGTTTGGTTTCAGGGACGTGTGGAGCAGGGAAGAGCCTAGCATCTTTGGTTTGGTGATCCTCTAGGGGGTAGCGGTGGTTCCAGGCAGGGATGGTAAGGTGAATGATGGGACTAAACGGCAGGGTTAATGCTGTCAATGTTGGGATCTTGTGGGTTGAATTGAGAATGCTGGGTGGCAGAGTCATGGGGGGAGTTGATTCGTTAAGGGGACAGGGCCTGTGTTAGGGTTGGGTATTCAAAGGTCTCATAGGGTGGGGCATGGGAGCAGACAAAAGTATTGAGGAGAATGAGAACATTCAGGGTTAGATGGTATGGACGGTCATGGGTGTAGGCCCAGGTGAATAGATGGAATGGTAAAGGAAATGATGTTATGTCCAGGGAAATGGAGAGAGGTTCAAAAGTCACAGAGTGAAGGTGAAAGGTTATATTGGGTGGGTCGAGGGAGAGTGGGGACAATTGTGAGGGTGACAGAAGGTGTGTGGAAGGTGAAGGAGTGGGTCTGAATGTTTAGTGGTGTCGTTAAAAAAGCAGATACTCTGAATGGTCTTGGGTAGGTGGAATTCTGTATGCACACAATTGGCAGATTAAAGGGACCTCCTGATCACTGGTTCAATGGATGAGAATAATGAACAAGCACGCTCTCATATCTACGTCTGTCCTCTTTATGACATGCAATTACTGCAATAGCCATAGGTCCCATTCACCGATATTCTGATTATTTGGGAATGAAAGACATTACAATTAAGGAGAGTTCTTGTCCAATAACAGGGACCACAAGGCGAACAGGAGGAAGAATCAGAGTGAAGACTGGTCTGGACATCCATAGAAGGCATCGGCAAACACTGGCACGTTAACGGATCCAGAAGGCGAGAACAAACTACCTCCAATGTCAGAGAGGCAATGCCAGAGACGTCTGAGGGTGTCCCAGGAAAAGGTCATCAAGGTATGTCAGATTGTTCATCAGGATGTGCAGCAATGTGGCAACCCCATGCAAATGGATCTTAAGATTACAGAGGCACTCAATTTTTAAGCTAGTGGTGGTTTCTAGGGCACGATCGGCAACATATGTGGCATCTCATAGGCTGCCATGCATAGGTGTATAAAGGAGGTGACCAGTGCCTCATTCTGTTGTGTCAATGAATTTATGTACTTCCCCACCAATGAAGACAGCCAGGCCGCAAGGTCAGCCGCATTCAGTGCCATTGCTTGGTTTCCTCAAGTGAGAGGGATCATCGACTGCAATCATGTGGCCATTAGAGCTCCCTGGAAATATCCAGCTGAGTTTATGAATCGTAAAGGCTTTCACTCCTTGAATGGAGAACTGGTGTGTAACAACAGGAGAAGAATTATGCAGGTCTGTGCTCACTTCCCAGGGAGCTGTCCTGAAGCATATATCTTGCACAATTCACAGCTCCCAGAGCTTTTTGAAAACCTAGCCCATGTTGATGGATGGATCCTCGGTGAAAAGGGCTATCCACTGCGTACATTGCTGTTGATGCCAGTGATACATACCCAGAGCAATGCAGAGGAGCACTAAAATCAAGCTCATGCAAGCACCAGAGCCATCATAGAGCTCCTTAAAATGTGCTTCTTCAAATATGCTTCCAATGCCTTTACCAGTCTGAAGAGGCGCTACTATCCCAGAGGATGTCATGAATAGTAGTGGATGCTGTGTGCTGTACAACTTGGCTCTGCAACATGGACACATGTTGGAATGGGAAGAGCACGAGAAACATCAGCCCTCCTCAGACGATGAAGATTTTTCAGTGCATGACAAGGCCATAAATGCAAATCAGCCTTTCATGCATGTCAGGGGCATGGAGAGACATGCAACAGATGCCAGAGGCAATCTGACCTACAGAAGGTTGGCACAACAATGACGTTTCTGCACGACCATCGCTCCATTGCCTGACCTCTGTCATCTTACTGGGGTGTAGATCTAGCCCTGCCATTGTGTAGTTAACCATAAACATGCATCCTCTACCACCTAGAGTAGAACAGGGAGTGGGGCATTGTCACAGACTTTTGCTAGTGAGTGCTGGTACCAAGGCCATCTTTGGGGCACTTGGACATACATGTAACAGCCTCCCTTTCCCAATCATTCTGATTCAGCACCATCTTTAATGATGCATTGATTGCAACTGCACCTGTCTCAGTTATAGCCACTGAGATTAATCTGGGCCAATATCCTCTACAGTCCATAGAAAGGGGGGCCAATTGTGCTTGAATTTATAAGCTATGTTCCACAGAATGATCATCACAGAATCAACAATTCACATGAACATTCAATAAAGAATGCACAAAAATGCAACATATCCCATTGAGGAGTAATATCTATGTCCCTATTTCCTTTGTAACCACCAAATTGTGACAAACAATGGTGTGCCATGACTATTAGATCTGATACTATGACAGGCCCCAACACTTATCAATAAGTTTATATAATTATATAAATGACACTCTCTTGTGCATATATTAGTGGCAGGCATCCTCTGGAGGGTGTGGGGCCTTAAGAGCTCCAGCTTACTGGGGGTCTCATGCACTGGTGCAGGGGCATCCCCCTTGGCCCTGCCTACTGGAGATGTTGAGTTCAATGGCAGAGGGGAAGACGAGAGGCTGCAAACCATGAGAGGAAGGTCCCTGGGCAGTTGATATTCCCTCCTCTCCCATCTCAGTGTGCAAAGGCACCTCTCTGTTTCCCTGAGTGAAAGGGGCTTCTGTTAAGTCCACGTTCCTTGTCCCTTTCTCACACAGCCACTGCTGGACTGAGCCCATGGAGCTAGAGCAATGGAATGCAGGTCTGAATGCATATGGATTATACGCTCGCCATGGATGAAGCTATGCGCTCTAATGCCTGAGACATGGCAGAACTCATGGCATGCATGGACTCCTCCATACCCCGCATAAAGCTGCGTATAGTCCCTGGCATCTCCATCATATTTCGCTCTAACATCTGCTGCATGTTCAGCAGGCTTCTTATGGTTACGGCTAGAGGCCCATTATCAGCATGGAGCTCAGCAGTCCTCATCTGGGGACGCAGCTGTAACAACCACAAGTGCTGCTGGCACTTGTCTGTGCTGTGCACACCAGATAGTGCTGTCAAATCTAAACACAAACTTTCCATGGACCATGTGGGTGTAACTGCGCTGGCTGAGGTCGGTGATGAACAAAGTGCACCCTCTGGGAAATTGGCTTCTTTGTCCCCAGAGGTGGAGTCTTCTGTCTACTGCTGTTCTTGCAGCCTGGTCCTTGGATGGGCATGATTTGAGGAGGACATACAGAATCCCAATAACAATCACCGTAGTTTCAAAAAATCACATTTTATTGCATGACTCCTGTGAACCCATATTCCATCACCAGGGTGGTTGCCTCTTCCTCCTTATGCCTGGCTGATCCAGTCTCACTGTTTGCAATGGATTGTGCTCCTTCCTCACCAGTGATCTCCAGCACCTCTTCCTCTATGGATGTCAGGAGCCTCAAGCCAAGAGTTCCTCCTCCTGCCTGCCTTCCTCCTCTCCCTGGTGTTGTGGGTCCACTTGTCCTGCATGACAGAGTGCAGAGTAGAGTGTCATGTGACACCTAGCTCTCTTGATTACATGCATCCTCATCACACATATGAGCCTGTCATTCATATATTGCATCCAACCTTTGTGATCTCTGTCTAGGCCACCTTGGTCAGTTAGGAAGGCCTTTGGATGCCACAGGCAGGAAAGACCACCTCCTGCCTTTTCCTGGTCGCCTGGAGCAGAACCTGTAAGCAGGCATCGCTGAACTGTGGGGCAATGCTATGCCATGAGGAATTTGATGGGTTATCTTGTGGAGAAAGCTGCAATGTCCTGGCTGCAAAACACATCCTTGTTGAACAGGAGGCTTTTTAATAGCCTACCCATAGCTGAACACTGCAAGCTTATGACAGGCTTCAGCAATGAGAAGCCTCCACTGCTGCGAAATCGCATGTCTTTCCTGTGCATACCACCAGCACTTTAAATTTTACTTGTAATTGCGTGTGAAAGGGTAATGGGCAAAAGAGTGGAGGTGGCGCACACTTCCAATTATGCCATTGAGAACTGCATACCATTAACAATTTTTCACCATGGTTTCTGTGTGCATTGAGCGTTCACAACAAAATAGATGAATTAATACAAGAAATAGAAATTAATGGGCAGGATTTGAGTTTGGCGATCGGGGGTCGTGATCCGCTCATCAACACGTTAAATGACGCAGGTGGAACTCTCGACGTCACCCCGCATCATTTCAATTTTCAGGTCAGCCGAATCAGCTGTGCGCCCGCCAACCTGTCAACTGAGGCCATTTAAAAACTAATTGAAGTAGGTAATGGACCTTAAGGTTGGCAGGCAGGCCGGGAGCCCTGGCAGGCTTCAGAAAAAGCATGAAACCTCATCCACGGGCGGGATGAGGTTTCATGTAGGTTTTTAAAAATTTAATATAAGTTTAATTAAAAATGATGGACATGTCCCAACTCATGTGACAGTGTAGACATCATTACTATTTGACCAAGTTGAAAACTAAATATTTGAGAATACTGAAATTTAGAGGAGATACCAACTATTTACAATCTATATTAATGACTTGGATTCAGGGATAGAATGTACTATAGCTAAATTTGCAGATGACACCAAAATAGGTGGGAAAGTAAGTTGCAATGAAGAAATACAAAATTTACAAATGGATATGGACAGGTTAGGTGAATGGGCCAAGCTTTGTCAGATGGAGTTTAACGTGGATAAATGCAAGGTTATCCATTTTGGTCAGACGAATAAAAAGGCAACTTATTATTTGAATGGAGAGATGCTTCAGAATGCTTCAGTGCAGAGGGATCTGAGTGTACTCGTGCATGAATTGTTGAAAGCTAGTATGCAGGTACAGAAGGTACTAAAGAAGGCAAATAGAATTTTAGCATTTATTACTAAAGGAATAGAGTATAAAATTAGGGAAGTGTTGTTGCAACTGTACAAGGCATGGGTGAGAAGGCACCTGGACTACTGTGCACAGTTTTGGTTCCCTTACTTGAGGAAGGATGTAGTTGCATTGGAAGCAGTTCAGAGGAGGTTCACTAGATTGATTCCAGAGATGCGGAGCTTGTCTTATGAGGAGAGATTGAGCAGTTTAGGCCTATACTCGCTAGAGTTTAGAAGGATGAGAGGAGACCTAATTGAGGTATATAAGATGCCAAAGGGGATAGACAAAGTAAGTGTGGAGCGGATAAGACCATAAGACCATAAGACAAAGGAACAGAAATTAGGCCATTTGGCCCATCGAGTCTGCTCCGCCATTCAGTCATGGTTGATAAGTTTCTCAACCCCATTCTCCTGCCTTCTCCCTGTAACCCTTGATCCCCTTACCAGTCAAGAACCTATCTATCTCCGTATTAAATACACTCAATGATCTGGCCTCCACAGCCTTTTGTGGCAATGAATTCCATAGAATCACCATTCTCTGGCTAACGACGTTTCTCCTCATCTCTGTTCTAAAAGGTCTTCCCTTTACTCTGAGGTTGTGCCCTCGGGGTCCTAGTCTCTCTTACTAATGGAAGCATCTTCCCCATGTCCACTCTATCCAGGCCTCTCAGTATTCTGTAAATTTTGATCAGATCCCCCTTCTAAACTCCTTATAAACTTCATCAAGTATAGACCCAGAATCCTCAAACATTCCTCATATGTTAAACCTTTCATTCCTGGGATCATTCTCGTGAACCTCCTCTGGACCCTCTCCAAAGGCAGAACATCCTTCCAGAGATATGGGGCCCAACATTGCTCACAATATTCTAAATGTGGTCTGACCAGAGCCTTATAAAGCCTCAGCAGCACATCCCTGCTTTTATATTCTAATCCTCTCAAAATAAATGTCAACATTGCATTTGCCTTCCTAACTACCGACTCAGCCTGCAAGTTAACCTTAAGAAAATCCTGCACTAGGACTCCCAAGTCCCTTTGCACTCCAGACTTCTGAATTCTCTCCCCAATTAGAAAATAGCCTATGCCTCTATTCTTCCTACCAAAGTGCATGACCTTACACTTCCCACGTTGTATTCCATCTGCCACTTATTTGCCCATTCTCCTAACCTGTCCAAATCCTTCTGCAGCCTCCCCGCCTCCTCAATACTACCTATCCCTCCACCTATCTTTGTAGCATCTGCAAACTTAGCCAGGATGCCCTCAGTTCCTTCATCTAGATCATTGATGTATAAAGTGAAAAGTTGTGGTCCCAACACTTAGCCCTGTGGAACTCCACTAGTCATTGGCCACCATCCTGAGAAGGACCCCGTTATGCCCACTCTCTGCCTCCTGCCAGACAGTCAATCTTCTATCCATGCTAGTACCTTGCCTCTAACACCATGGACTCTAATCTTTCTGAGCAGCCTCTTTTGCGGCACCTTGTCAAAGGCCTTCTGGAAGTCCAAGTAGATAACATCCATTGGCTCTCCTTTGTTTAACCTACTCGTTACCTCCTCAAAGAATTCTAACAGATTTGTCAGGCATAACCTCCCCTTGATGAAACCATGCTGACTTTGCCCGATTTTACCATGCACTTCCAAGTATTCTGAAATCTCATCCTTAATCATAGACTCTAAAATCTTACCAATGACCGAGGTCAGGCTAATCGGCCTGTAATTTCCGATCTTTTGCCTCACTCCCTTCTTAAACAGGTGGGTTACATTAGCAATTTTCCAGTCCTCTGGGACCCTCCCTGACTCCAGTGATTCCTTAGAGATCGCCACCAACGCCTCCACTATCTCTTCACCTATCTTCTTCAGAACTCTGGGGTGTAATCCATCTGGTCCAGGTGATTTATCCACCTTCAGACCTTTCAGTTTTCCTAGCACCTTCTCCTTGGTAATGGCCACCATACTCACCTCTGCCCCCCGACTCTCTTGAACTTTGGGGATGTCACTCGTGTCTTCTACTGTGAAGACTGACACAAATTACCTATTCAGTTCCTCTGCCATTTCTTTATTCCCCACTACTACTTCTCCAGCGTCATTTTCCAGCGGCCCAATGTCTACTTTTGCCTCTCTCTTACCCTTTATATATATAAAAAAAAACTCTTGCAATCTTCTTTTATATTACTGGCTAGTTTGCCCTCATATTTAATCTTCTCCCTCCTTATTTCTTTTTTAGTTGTCCTCTGTTGGTCTTTGTAGGCTTCCCAATCCCCTGGTTTCCCACTGCTCTTCTCCGCATTGTATGCTTTCTCTTTAGCTTTTATGCTGGCCCTGACTTCCCTTGTCAGCCATGGTTGCCTCGTCCTCCCTTTAGTATGCTTCTTCTTCCTAGGGATGAATTTTTGCTGTGTCTCCCAAATTACTCCCAGAAACTCCTGCCATTGCTGTGCCACTGTCTTTCCTACTTGGCTCATCTCCCAGTCAATTCTGACCAGCTCCTCCCTCATGCCTCTGTAGTTGCCTTTATTCAACGGTAGTACCATTGCATCTGATTCTAGCTTTTTCCTCTCAAATTGCTGGTTAAATTCTATCATATTATGGTCACTTCCTCCTAAGGTTTCCTTCACCTTAAGACTCCTTATCAAATCTGCCTCATTACACATCACTAAATCTAGAATTACCTGTTCCCTAGTGGGCTCTACCACAAGCTGCTGCAAAAAGCCATCTCGTAGACATTCCACAAATTCCTTTTCTTGGGATCCACTACTAACCTGATTTTCCCAGTCTATCTGCATTTTGAAATCCCCCATGATCACTGTAATCTTGCCTTTCTTACACATCTTTTCTATCTCCTGGTGTATCTTGTGCCCCACATCCTGACTGTTCGGAGGCCTGAACATAACTCCTATTATAGTTTTTTTACCTTTGCAGTTCCTCAACTCCACCCACACAGATTCTACATCAGCTGACCCTACATCATTTCTTGCTATTGATTTAATTTCATTTCTTACTAACAAAGCAGCCCCATCCCCTCTGCCAACCTGCCTATCTTTTTGATAGGATATTGGATATTTAGCTCCCAGTCCTGATCCCCTTGCAGCCATGTCTCCGTAATGCCCACCACATCATACCTGCCAATTTCAATCCCCGCCACAAGCTCATTTACCTTATTTATTATACTGCGTGCATTCAGATACAACACCTTCAGACCTTTCTCATTGTCGTCCCTTTATCTGATGTGCTTGAAGTTAGATTCCTAGCCCTTTCCAAATACTCTGCCCTATTTTGTGTTCTGGAGACTTTAATAGCTTCTCTTGGGCTCTCCTTTCTTTTCAGTTTTTTCATAATTTTCCATGAAGTTGAATCCACCCCCCCACACGCTAACCTGCTGCTTTGTTTCCCATTTGTCATACTTCTTGGAGTTTTACCCCTCCCTCCCCCCAACTTTCTAGTTTAAAGTCCTGTTGACCACCCTATTTACTCTTTTCGCTAGAACATTGGCCCCAGATAGGTTCAGGTCGAGACTGTCCCAGCGGTACAGATCCCTCCTGTTCCAATACTGATGCCAGTGCCCCACGAAATGGAACCCCTCTTTCCTACACCACTCCTTTAGCCATGTGTTTACTTCCCTTATTCTCGCGTCCCTATGCCAATTTGCACGTGGCTCGGGTAGTAATCCGGAGATTATAACCCTTGAGGACCTGTTCTTTAATTTAGTTCCTAGTTCCTGATAATCCCCAAACAGGTCCTCTTTCCTAGTCTTACGTATGTTATTTGTCCCGACGTGGACCACAACACTGGATCCTCCCCCTCCCTCTCCAATATCCTTTCAAGCCGGTCAGAGATGTCCCTCACCCTGGCACCGGGCAGGCAACATACCATGCGATCCTGCTTACAAAAGAAGCTATCAATTCCCCTAATTATAGAATCCCCTACAACTACCACTTGTCTTTTTGCTCCCCACTCTTGAATGGCCTCCTGTGCTATGGTGCCGTGGTCAGCTGGCTCATCCTCCCTATAGCCCTCTTCCTCATCCACACAGGGAGCAAGTACCTTGTACCTGTTGGACAAGGTCAAGAGCTGAGGCTCCTCTGTTCCTTAACACAGGATCCCTCTACCTGCCTCACTTGCAGTCACACCCTGCTGACTCTAACCACTGACCGGACTTGAGGTACTTAATCCACCGGGTGTGACCGCCTTCTGAAAGAAAGCGACCAGGTAACTCTCCCCCTCCCGGATGTGCCGCAGCATCCGGAGCTCGGACTCCAGTTCATCAATTCTGAGCTGGAGTTCCTCCAGCAACCAACACATGCTGCAGATGTGGTCACTGCGGCTCGCAATGGGATCTGCCAGCTCCCACATCATACAGCTACAGCACATCACCTGCCCAGACATTTCTTAGATAATTAATTTATTAATTAGCTTTGCCCTTGTGTTTCCCCTTGTGGGGCATTCTAGAATGAGAGGCCATAGTTTTAGGCTAAGGGGTGGTAGATTTAAATCAGAGATGAGGAGGAATTATTTTTCTCAAAGGGTCGTGAATCTGTGGAATTCACTACCTCAGAGTGCAGTGGATGCCGGGATCTGAATAAATTTAAGGAGGAGATAGACAGATTTTTAATTAGTAATGGGTTGAAAGGTTATGGGAAGAGGGCGGGAAATTGGAGTTGAGGCTGAAATGAGACTAGCCATGATCGTATTGAATGGCGGGGCAGGCTCAAGAGGCTGAATTGCCTACTCCTGCTCCTAGTTCTTACGTTCTTATAGGCAAAATGAAAAAGATGGAAGGGGTTGCTGGGGGTGGGAGGTGGATGAGCAGTGTGAAATTCTGATAATAAACAATGGGATGAGAGAAAGGATCTGTAAATAAATTTATAGGATCAATTTGGGTGGGGCTGAAAAATAGCAAGGGGCAAAAAACTCTGGTGGGAGTAGTTTATAAGCCTCCTAACATAATTTGTGCTGTCAGGCAGGGTATAAATCAGGAACTTAGAGGTACATGTAATAAAGATAATGCAGTAATCATAAAGAATTTTAATTTTCATATGCATTTGACAAACCAAATTTCCACTGAGTGCGGATGATAAGTTAATGGACTGTACACAAGTTAGTTTTCTAGATCAGTATTTCAAATCTTGTATTGTGTAATGAGAAAGGGTGAGTGGTGAAGGAACCTCTAGGAATAATGATGGGGTAAAACTTTTAGCTCGGCAGGCTGGCGCACACCCGACCCAACTGAACGTAAAATGATGCGCGATGACTTCGGGCGTGCGTCCCTATATCATCATGGACTCACACGATATTTCGGTTGGCAGGAATGCGCCGGAAATGGCAGCGTGCCTGCCGACAATTAAAAGGCCTACTGAGGCTGATAAAAAGTTAATTGAAGTATATTTTTCACTGCCCGTCCAACCTTACGGGATGAGGTTTCCAAAAGCAAATAAAAATAAAATAAAAACTCTAATTTTTTATTAATAACATATCCCTGCTCATGTGACAGGGTCGCATGACGGGACATGTTTCATTACATTTTTTTTCATAGATCTTCATCTCCCTGTGGCAGCTCTGTGCCTCAACGAGATTATGTAGCATGCACCCACGCGCATGTATGAAATTTGTGCTCAACCTACTCGCACTCACCACCCTGCCCAATCGCATAGGCAGCTTCCGGCCCCGATTGTGGGCAGCAGTTGTCTTCCCGACTGCCCCCGCCCCTGCCCACTCAGGGCAAAATTCTGCCTCATATTTTATATTGAGCTTGAGCTTGATTTACTTAAGTCTAAATCTGAATAAAGCGAACTATGAAGGCAGGAAAGGCAAGTTGGCTGGGGTGAATTGGGAAACCAGATAAACAGATATGATGGTGGATAAGCAATGACAAATATTTAATGAATTAATTCATAGGTTGCAACAAATATAAATTCCCTTAAAGAATAAGAAAAACCCATAGGAAAAGTGGACTAATGGTTACTAACAAGAGAAGTTAAAGATCGCAGAAGATTAAAGGAATTGGCTTATAATGTTTCTCTAAAGAGTAGTAAACCCAAGGATTGTGAGATTTTTGGAATTCAACAAAGGGTGACCAAGAAATTGATAAAGAGAGAAAAGAGAATATAAGAGTAAACTAGTAGGAAAGCAGTTTGTAAAAGTTTCTATACATACATAAAAAGGAAGAGATTAATATGGGTCCTTTGAAGGCAAGACAGCAGAAATTATAATGGGAAACAAGGAAATGGCAGACACATTAAATTATTATTTTATATCTGTTTTCTTTGGTGGAAGGCACAAATAAATCATTCAGCAAGTAGTAGGGAACCAAGGGTCTAGTGGAAAGTAGGAACATAGTGATATTATTGTTAGTCAAAAAAGGACTGGAGAAACTAATGGGTTGTAGTGTGCACAAATCCCCTCAGCCTGTTCATCTGCAGCCTCGGCATTAACGAAGACACAAAGATGCATTGGTGTTGATCTTCCAGAATTCTCTGCATTCCAGAACAGTATCTAGGGCTTGGAGGACAGGAAACCTAACTCCATATTCAAAGAAGGAAGGAAAGAGTGGAAACTTTCAGCCAGTTAGACTGACATCAATGTTAGGAACAAAGTAGCAAGACACTTAGAGAATCTTAACGGCCCAGTCTCTGTTCACCGAATGGTCATACTCCAGAGGTACCCCCAGAAGATGCTCTGGTGTGTTACCCCCACACAAGGACTCCATGGGAATTGCCTAAAAGTTTCAATTTCTGAACCCTCCAAAACTCTGATTTAAAGTGAGAGACTTCAGGTGGTTCTGACTCACTTACCAGAATAGTTACCCAGGGAAAAGTTAGAAGGTTTTCAACCAGTTCTAACTCCTGGGTAATTTATACTATTCCCCCGTCGTGATACCCCACTGGACCACCCTATCAGCCCACCTGGAAATCTCATTATCACCCTGACTACCCCCTGAACCGACTACCCCCCAACACCCCAATTACCCCCAACCCCTGACTACTCTCCTGACCCCCCCAACTACTCCCCAAACTGACTATCTTCCCAACTGCCCTGACTACCCCCACTACTGCACCCCTGACAACCACCCCTGATTACCTCGCAACCTCTGACTACTCCCTCTGTACCTAGCACCAGTTCAGCGACTGCAAAGGGATTACAGGTTAAGTGAGTGAGCATGAGCATATAGGGCAGAATTTTACATTGCGCAAGCAGGTGATATAGGCAGAAATGGAAGCACAAGTCCTCTTGTTCTGCAGCAATCACATGCCAATTGGCCAAATAACGACCCATCAGCAGAATTCCCAGTTAATGGAAGGCCCAGACCAGGATGGAAATTGGCGATGGGGATGGTCACATGGCAGAAGCAGCTGCTAGTGAGGTGTTAAATGGGTCCCAGCAGTCCCTTGCATGGGATGCTTGCATGACCACAAGGGAGGTCATGGTGGAGAAGGGCAGAGCGCAATCAAGGGCAGGCACTTACATTCGGCTGCAAGCGGAAAGGCTACCATGATCAGCCCCATTGCTTATGAAGCACTCAAAACCAGCAGTCGCTGGGGATAAGCGTTCACACACAGCAAGGGTTTGAGAAAAAGTAACCAAACAAGCCAATCATCAGCAATGGTAGAGAAATGCTCATAGAAAGCCCCATGGTTTAATGATGACATCTGCATTCCTTCCTGCAGTTTCTTACTGAACAGCGAGAGGAAACATCCCCATCTGGCAAAATAAACTTTGATGAAGGTCACAGAAGAGGTCAGTGGCAATGGGGTCATCTGTAGAACTTAGCCACAGTGCCGAAAAAGGGTGAATGACCATCTATCTTCTGGGAGGGTGAGTAAGAATTCTAACTGTCAAGGTGCCCATACAACTATGGGGAGGTATGAATGTGATGTGGATGAAAGATGCCTATCAAGGGTGTGGATCAACCATCCCCACACTCATACAATGCTAACTGAATGAATCTCAGCACCATGCAATGCTCTGGTGGGGATGTGAGGGCTTAGGGGGCAGGATGTGATGGCTGGGAAGACTACCTGCAAAAGAAACAGTGCCGGGACATGCAGTGCAGAACTACCAGAGATTGTGGGTACCTACCTTGGTCGATCCAGATAATGAAATCATCATTCTGCCATTATTTTTGCAGCAGAAGAGGGCCCACACTACCTGCAAAAGATTGAGGACAGGCAGGGACGTGTCAAACTTGACAGTGCTGATGAATATGATGAAGGACATCCTAATTCTGGAGCGGTAAGTTTCCTAAGGTCTCTCTCTTGGCAATCGGGGCAAAGGAGCGGTGACGAGATAGGGGATGGGATGGGTATATGTGTTGCAATGGTTCTCATCACCTCTGTGACCAGCTTGATATGTTTCAGATCTATGTTGAAGATGCAGATATTTTTACTCAGTCTTCCTCCTCATTGTTCATTAGTACTCATCAGTGTTATTCCTTCAGTATGTCAGTCAGACCCAGCCAACACCATCCCCAATGACAAGCATTAACCACCGAAGAAAAGGAGGAGAAGTCAGAGGGTGCACCATCCAATCCTTGCTCCGTATCTAGCACCAGCTCAGAGACTAGTACCTCATATCATATGCATCAGTCAGTAGCACCAATTGGGTGGAGCAATGCACAAACAACGAACCAGCTGTCAGAGGTGTGACATTCTAGGCCTCTGACTCTTGGAGGAGTGTGGGATGATACTGAGGCCTGTTGTGATATTGTTTTAAGGGATTATGCAAATGAACAAGCAGCCAGGATGTAGAGAAGCATGTGACCACCAGGCCTTCCACTGTGTGTGTGACACAATATGTGGATGAAGTCAAACAATTGGAGGCTTTTATTACAATCAGCATCATATGCCCGAAGAAAAGTGGCAAACACATGCTGACAGCAGAAGTTGACATGGGAGTAAGTGCGAGCATCTTGCCAGTCAGGATCCTGAAGGATATGTGTCTGGATTGTTGGAAATCAAAGATACAACCTGCAGCAGCCAAACTAACTGTACATTGGTCACCCGATCATTGCATAGGCACATTGACATTGAAATGCTGCTGTGGCAAGTCTGCGTGAAAACCATGAGTATTTTACCCAGTGGACACAAGTGGACCAGCAATAGCAGGGTTTCCAATGTGTGCGGAACTCAACATTGTGACAACACACAAGATCACCATTGTACCAAGAATTATCACATTGAGTCAGTCCATGACCTACAGCAGATATACCCAGACAGATTTGATGCTATAGAAAACTTCAGAGGTGATGCTGTACTGCACCTCAGAGAAGGTGCAATTCTGTTGATCGACTCTCTTAGAAAGGCAGTGTGAATATACAGAAGAAGCTTAACAGCGAGTTGGATGGCATAGAATGGACAAGGTCCTTGTAAGGTAAATTGTGCATTGGCCAGAGATCAATAATGATATCAAGAAGGTAATGAGGATGAGCGAAGTATGCCAGAGTTACCAACCATGTCAACGTAAAGAATCACTATGCCCTCAGGAGATTACATTGTGCCCTTGGTCTAAAATCACAACAGAGTTATTCACTATCTGTGACGATGTGTTTCTCCTAATCACTGATTACTTTTCCAAGTTTGCAATCATCAGACAACTGAAGAAGTGGAGGATACAATGAGTGAAATATACAATTTGTTCGATATGCCTGAGATATCATATTAGATAATGGGCCACAGTATACTGGTATACCCTTTAGGGACATGTGTGCTAAATGTGGCATGTAAACCATGTTATAGTCTCATCCAGATCCAACAGTCTTGCTGAGCAAATGGTTTTCACTGTTAAGGCACTAATCACGAAGTGTAGGGAAGCAAAACAAGATATCTGTTTTGTCATGTTGCAGTTGGGAGCAACACCTTTAGGTAAATGCTGTGCGGAAGGCAGGTTAGGATAACCTTGCCAAGCCATTGCCTGTCCCAGGTCTCAGAGATAAAGGAGAAACTTCTCAAAAAACAAGGGAGAATGAAAGCAGCACACACCTGAAAGCAGGTGCAGAACTGCCTAGTCTGCACATAGGACTAAAGGTTCGGACCATTCATCCTACCCAGGGAAGCTGGTCACCTGCAGAAATATCCGAAGTGTGCAATGAGCCTAGATCCTCTGAGGTCACAACATCATATGGAGCAATGTTAAGGAGAAACAGAAGCCAGCTAAGAGAATTATACAATTCCAATTGCAACTAAAACACATCCAAAGATGAACTTGGAAAAAGGGGCTGTGGAAGACTGCCACAAAAACAGTCAAGACTTGGTTGACATACAGGGTGCCAATCCACCTACAAGTCAAGGACACCTCAGTGAAAAGTCTAGATCTCAGGAAGGTCATATCAGCATGAAATCCAGGAGGATTAGCAAGCTACCCATTTTTTATGCAGACTCTTAAGCTCTTAAACAGAGATCTATCATTTGTGTAAGTAGTTTTCACAACCATCCTATTGTGCATGTATTTTTTATTCTGTTTGTAATGATATCTTAGAAAAAAGGTGATGTTGTGATATAATTTTAAGGGAATATGCAAATGAGCAGGTAGCCAAGATGTAGAACAGAACGTGACCAGCAGCTAGTAATGTATGGTGTGTGTGTTTAAGAGTTGCAGCTATGCTGTCTTTGTGAGTAGTTCTTGCTGAATCCATAAAGTAGATCTGTCTGCTGAGCCATCCTGTGCTGTATCTTCAAATCTACACATAATTTACCAATCCTGGTGTGAGATTGATGAGCTTGTGGAAAAAAGACATAGAAACACAATAAGCCCTAGGTAACTGAAGAGCCTCTGCAGTTGCCTGTGATGTGGCAGGTGTTAGTTGTCCAAAGGGAGATCTGGCAGAGATACCAGAGGGAATGCATATCCTGGCATGGACAGTGGAGGAGTCTATCCAGGCTATTGTGCTGCTATCTCTCTCTCTCTTCTGAAAGCGTGGCTCCCTCCGTTGAGATTTGTGACTCTCGTGGGTACTTGACCAAAAAGCTCAATTAGGGGTTTCTGGGTGTGCATTCAGACCTGCAAGCCCACACTTTATCAATAGTCACAGGTAGACATTGCCATTGCAAGAGAGAAACAAGGCACCAGTCTCCACTAGGTCCTGGTTCATCACAGGTAAGCAGGTGAGACAACTGCACACACAATGCTGAATGAATAACAACTGTCTGCATCCGGATGTTTGGTCCAGGGCGCTCTTGGTAGTGACAATGGACAGAATCATCCCAGATTTGCACTAAATGTGGTAGCAGCGGTGGTCAGTGCCAATGCCTTTCAAAAGAGGACAGCTACCTAGTGCCACAAGAGATGAAAGATCTCCTCCATTTTGCCAGGGTAAGTCACTCTTCACATCACCTTTAACTCACACAATCACAAACCCATCACACATCCACAGGGATCTCACACCTCAAGGGGCAACACCACTAACTCACACACACCCTCATATCTCCATCAGGCTCATATTCTCTCGAGTTTGAGTCTTCATCCCATCTATGTCTCTGCTCACCACACAAACATTCCATGCAGTGCCATGTGTTCTGCTCACAATCTCTCCATCCGTTTTCATGCAGGAGAAGTTTACTCACATCAGCAGGCAGAGGTCCCAGACTGGGGGTGGAGTGGCCCACATTAGGCCCTTCTATCACTTTGAGGACCGTGCCATCGCACTGACTGGTGAGGACATGGACCATGCCTGCAGTGACAGTGAGGTCAGCGGTGAACATCCTCATGAGGATCCTGCACCACATCACCCCCTCTCAACACAAATGTGAGCGCTCTCTCTCCTGCTTTTGACTCTGCTGACATGCACTAATTATCTCTACTTTTGTTTACAGGGAGCTCTGTCAAGCGACCGACACCCTCAGCCAGCCAGTCCCTCAGCTCCATCATCCTCACCTCCAGCCAAGAGGATTCCTCTTTCATTGAAGAGCTGGAAATAAACAGCCTGGAAGTCTCATCACAGCACTTACCCACACCCTCCACAAGCGCAGAGGTACAGACCTCAGTGGGACCTGGATCTGGAGCAGGTTCGGGTTCACAATCTGGTGGTCACTGCAAGGACACGTGTCTGCAGCAGGAGGATGCAGGTTTGGATGAGCTCCCTGGGACTTGGAGGGCTGCTCGGGTAGAGGCATCTGTGAGGTCCGAGTCAGAGGACAAACCTCTGGATTTGGCCTTCCAACTCAACCTGGAGAGTCAGCAGAAGGTGGGGGAGCATACACAGCGCTGTTGGAAGCCCTCAACAGAGTGATACATGAGTAGGAAGAGTGTGTCCACCCGCGCTCTCATGAAGCGGTGCCCACATATGCACGTATGGAAGTCTCCATGGGTAGCATGGTGGATGCAGCAGAACGTGGATGCAGACCTGCATTCCATGGCGGGAGCCATGCGTGAGGTCCTGCAGCGGTGACGCAAGAGGGAAACTGAACACTTCAATGAAACCCCCAGGTGCTTCTTCCCTTCAAGGAGCCGGGCCGGGGTCCCTGGTCACCTGAAAGGCAGAGTAGCGGCAGCTGGATACCCCTGGGTAATCCACTCAGGAATCTCAGAGGCTGTCCTTTCCTTCCAAGTCCCCTTTGCCTGTGACCCCCTCAACCTCATCCTCTGTCACTGAATATCATGTAATGGTGTCTTTCAGTTTCACTGGCAGGCTTCATGAGTCCTCCCCCACTGTATCCCCACCCCCTCTCACCCCCACCCCACCCACTAGCTGTTCAGCTGCATGCCGCCGGCCCATGAGTGATTCTGGACAGAGAAGTGTACTTGTGGCATCGTCTTTCAGAGCCTCGTGCAAGCATTCAGATCCTTCCCGTGTCACACTTGTCTCAATGTCCTCAGCATTTTCAATGCTGCCTGTTGGGGTTTGCTTTCAGTTGACCATCTAAGCTGACCTGCATCTCCGTCCACCTGCTGATCATGCTCCCATGCAGCACCTGATTTCGCCAACACGACTCTTGTTTCACTTTCAGTTTAACTAGTATGGTGGTAATACAGTTTTTCTTTGGTTCCCCCATCCTTTCCCTAACCCCCCCGTCACCCATTTCCTTTCCCGCACTACTGTCGACCCTCCTGGCATCACCTTCCACAAACTTTTTCTTTCAGGGATGTCTAAGTGAATGTACGTGTTCGCTTCCTACCCAAAAATCACAGCCCCATCCACATTAACCTCCTCAGCCCCTCCTTCCCACCCCCAAGGTCCTTGTCTGCCTCCGAGTCCCCACTAGCCACCCTCACCGTCCCTTCTACCGATACCATTGAACTCTCACCCTCCTACCACACTGCCTCACTTTACCCTCAGTCATTCTCATCATTCCCTTCTATCACACCCACCCTTAGTTCGCTCCCCAGGAGGCAATCATGGACTCATCAGAGTCTTCCCTTGCATGTTCATCCCCTGGACATCCCCTGCTCCAGACTCCTTCCCCACTTGGAGCCCCTTCCCCCTTTGGAACCCCTTCTACCCTTGGAGCTCCTCTCCCCTGGACTCCATCACCCCCTTAGTCCTTCCCCCACAGGCTCCCACCCCCTTAGTGCTTCCCCCTTTCTGACTCCTTCAGCACCCTTACTTCATCCCCCACCCTTACTTCTTCCTCCTCCTGGACTCCCTCCCCTATCCACGCTCCTTCCCCCCTCCAAATTCCTTCCCTTACGCCTTCTACCCTCTTACACCTACCTCCCCAGTTGCTGTCTTCTCCCCTATTACCCTCTCCTCCCCCTGTAGTCCCTCCCCACAACCTCCCCCCGACAGCTTTGTTCCTCCCCTCCCAACCTCACCGCCCTGACACCTTTGTCCCCCTCACATCCTCGCTCTCCTGACACCTTTGTTACCTCCTCCCAACCTCAAACTCTGCCGACACCATTGTTCCCCATCTCTCAAACTCACCCCTCCATCCCAACACCTCTTCCTCTCCCAGTCAATCATGGATCTTTCTCTCACAACCCCCAGTATATCTTCCTCTCCCAAACACAACTGGACCTTCCTCTCCAGCCCCTCGAACATCATCCGTTGTGAGCAAACCCTCAACGGTGACTTTCCACCTCCCATAAGCTGCTTCACAGAAGAGTCATGTCCATGAGAATCCACCCAACATACCATGGGTGTTCCTTCAGGGTTCCGTTGCTCTCGGGCTCCAGCATCTTCTGCTGCTCGGACGTCCGTGATGTGAGCAAGGCCCTGGCGGTAAGTCCCGACTTCTGCAAGTCACACTTATCAAGATGTGTTCTACACCGACGTGCTTTCCAGCTGACATGGGCGGATGATCCAGCATGGGGGCATGATTCTGGTGGGCTGGCCTTATAATGATATGCAGATGTATTAAAATAAGGTTCCCGATGTCCGCCGACAGGAAACACAGCCACCATTGATAAGCTGAGCGGACGATTGCAAACTAGTTTCACAAGGTTGTGAAACTGATTCTTGGCCTTCTCGCCCATATTGTCTGCTTGTGCCGCTGAACACGTCCGGGCACAGAAAACTCCACCCAATGCTCTTCCACCCCTCTGCCAGTGACACCAATGCCTCATGATGCTGAAGTGACAGAGGAGGCTTCTGCCACCGGGCAGGAGTCCCTCACAATGCCAAGGGTCTCAAGACCTCAGCTGAACTGAAAATGCCCACGGTCATCCATGTCAAAAGGGCATCAAGATCAGCAGCCTTTCTCCAGAGCAGATGACAGCAAAGGGAGAGCTCCATAGTACAGCACCCATAAACAAATGAAGAAGTCAATTTAGACACAGAGAGTCATCTCAGGTTGTGCAAGGCTGAGTGTTATGGCTGTTGTCATGCACTTCATTAAATGAATGTCACCGCTTATGATTGTGTCATCTTTGTGAGGGGTCTCGAAGCCACCCAATAATGATAAGGGTGGCAATGTCATGACCTTTCCCAATGGATAGCAATGTTTTGCTGCTAGCCTGTTGGATGTAGGAAGTGTTTGATGTGTAGGGGTGGTCAGATATCAGATAGCACCTCCATGATGCTGGTTGGGACAAGCCTCCAAACTGTTAGCTAAAACGCCTCATTACCAGGGTCTCATTCATCTCCCTGAGACCCACTCTCTGCAGGTTCAGATGTGGCTCGGCATGCTGCTGTGGACCCTGATGTTCCTCTTCTGAATCATTATTTTAGTCATCATCTGAGGACGCCTAGCTATCCTCCATGTCCTTATTTGCCAGTTCTTCTACTTTTGTAATGCCAAGTTGTGCAGCAAACAGCAATAAACAAGGAGACATGAGCCAGTGCATACTTCAAGGCACCAAGTGATTGGTCGAAAGAGCAAAATCTCATTTTGGGTAGACCGATGGTCTTTCATGGTCGCTTTGGTGGGGGCATGGTATGCATTGTACCTCTCCTCTGCCTTGGGATGCAGATACCTGATGGGCATCATAAGGAACCTCTTTAGTGGATAGCCCTTGTCTCCTATTAACCAGCCATCCAGTTGAGCGAGAGGTGTAAACAGTCATGGAAACTGGGTGTGACTGAGAACATAGGCATCATGGCTATTCCTAGGGTATCATGCACACACCTGCAGGATCCACAGACGGTGATCACATACTATCTGCACTAGAGATCTGGTTATTTTGGATTTAGTGTTATGTAATGAGAACAGGCTAATTAATAAGCTTGCTGGAAAGAAGCCTTTGGGAAAGAGTGACCATAATATAAGAATTTCACATTAAGTTTGGATGCAATATAGTTCATTTTCAAACTAGAGTCTTAAATTTGAAGAAAGGAAATTATGAAGGTATGAAGGGCAAGTTGGCTATGTTGGACTGGGAGAATACACTAAATGATTTTACGATACACAGGCAATGGCTAGTATTTAAAGAAATACTGCACGGTCTGCACCAGATGTACATTCCTCTAAGGCACAAACACCCAAAGGGTTGGGTCAATCAATCGTGGTAAATGAAAGAAGTTAAAGATTGCATTAGATCAAAGGAAGTGTCTAATAAGGATGCCAGAAAAAGTGGTAAACCTGAGGTAAAACCAAAGTACTGCGGATGCTGGAAATCTGAAGTAAAAACAGAAAATGCTGGGAAACTCAGCAGGACTGACAGCATCTGTGGAGAGTGAAACAAAATTAATGTTTGAGTTTGTATGATCCTTCTTCAGAACTAAAAAGGTAAGCCTGAGGACTGGGAGCAATTTCGAGCCCAGCAAAGGAGGACCAAGAAACCGATTAAGAAAGGGAAAAAGAGAATATGAATGCAAACTAGCAAGGAAAATAAAGGCAGACTGTAAAAGCTTCTTTAGGTATGTGAAAAGGAAAAGAATAGCTAGGACAAATATGAGCCCATTACATGTGGGGACAGGAGAATTTATAATGGAGAACAGGAAATGGCATAGAAACTCAACAGTTACTTTGCGTCTGTCTTCACGGAAGAAGATACAGAAAATCTTCCAAAAATACGAGGCGACCAAGGGACTTGTGAAACTGAGGAACTAAAATAAATTATTATTAGTAAAGAGGTAGTGCTTGAAAAGTTAATTGGGTTGAAGGTGGATAAATCCCCTGGACCAGATGAGCTTCATCCCAGAGTGTTGAAGGAAATGGCTAGAGAGATAGTGGATGCATTGGTGGTTGTCTTTCAAAATTCTAAAGATTTTGGAAAGGTTCCCGCTGACTGGTAAGTAGCAAACATAATCCCACTATTTAAGAAGGGAGGAAGAGGGAGAATGGAGAATGAGAAACCTGTTAGTTTGATGTCAGTAGTAAGAAACAGTTACAAGATATTATAAAGGATGTGATAACTAGACATTTAGAAGAGAATGATAAAATTGAGCAGAGTCAGCATGGATTTATGAAAGGGAAATCATGTTTTACAAAGTTGTTTCAGTTTTTTAATAACATTACTTGTAGCATGGATAAAGGAAAGACAGTGCATGTAGTGTATTTGGATTTTCAGAAGGCTTTTGATAAGGTCCCCACATGAAGTTTACAAATAAAATTAGAGCACATGGGATTGGGGTAAATATACTAGTATGGAATGAGAATTGGTTAACAGACAGAAAGCAGGGAATAGCAATAAATGGATCATTTGCAGGATAGCAGGCTGTTACTAGTGGGGTACCGCAAGGATCCATACTAGGTCCACATCTGTTCATCATCTACATAAATGATTTGGATGTGGGGACCAATTGTAATATTTCCAAATTTGCTGGTGACACCAAACTGTGTGGGAATGTAAGTTATGAGGAGGATGCAGAGAGGCTTCAAGAGGATTTGGACAGGCTAAGTGAATGGACTAGAACATGGCAGATGGAATATAATGTGAATAAGTATGAAGTTATTCACTTTGGTAGAAAAAAATAGAAAAGCAGAGTATTTCTTAAATGGTGATAGGTTGGGAAATATAGGTGAACAAAGGGACTTGGGTGCCTCTAAAAGTTACCATTCAGGTGCAGCAAGCAATTAGGAAGACAAATGGTATGTGGGTCTTGATCACAAGGGGATTTGAGGACAGCAGTAAAGATGTCTTGTTGCAGTTGCAAACAGCCTTGGTGAGACCTCACCTGGAGTATTGTGCTCAGTTTTGGTCCCCTTATCTAAGGAAAGATATGCTTGACATTGAGGGAGTACAACAAAGGTTCACCAGATTAATCCCTGGCATGGCAGGATTGTTTTATGAGGAGAGATTGAAGAGACTGGGTCTGTATTCCCTAGAGTTTTGAAGAATGAGGGGTGACCTCATTGAAACTTCCAAAATTCTTACAGGGCGTGGACAGCTGGATATAGATAAGATGATTCCTGTGGCTGAATCTAAAACCAGGGGACATAATCTCAGGATCAAGGGTAGGCCATTTAGTACTGAAGAATTTCTTCACTCAGAGAGTGGTAAATCTTTGGAATTGTCTACCCCAGAGTGCTGTGGAAGATCAATCATTGAGCATGTTCAAGACAGAAATCGATAGGTTTCTGGAGACTAATGGCATCAAGGAATATGGAGATAATGAGGAAAAGTGACATTGAGATATATGGTCAGCCATGATCGAATTGAATGGTGAAGCATACTTGATGGGCCGAATGGCCTACTCTTGTTCATATATTTCTATGTTCCCATTCAGGGAATGAAATACTTCCAAGTTCCCAAATGTCCCTGGCTGGCCCATGGTGCTTTGATGGACACATAGTGCAGTGGATGGCCCTTTAATTTTAGAGAATTCCACAATGCCCCCAAAGCCTCTTGCTTTCTCGGCTTGGATCTCATCAATGGTGGTATACTTGATGAAGGTGTCCACTCTCCTGAATAATGTATCCATTATTAATTTGATGCAATTATGGGCTGGTTTTGCAAATGGTTGGCATAGAAATCTGAGACATAGAAATTTAGGGCCACTGTAACCTTCAATGCACAGGCATCAGATAGCTACACACACAGTTAAAACTTCTCTCCCCAGCAATCATCTTAGAAATGGCTGTGACCACCTCCTTGGATCGACACAGCTTTCTATGACACTTGTGCTCTGTCACCTGAAGGTAATTTTAGTTCTGCACACCTTTCCTTCAGGGTAATGTCTTCTCCTTAAGTGGCCTGACCCCCATTCCCCTCTGAGGCCTTCTGGCCCTTCACTGTCACCATGACATGATGTGGCTAGCAAGCTGGTTGCTGGAACCCCTGGCCAGCAGTCATCCTTTTCCTCTTTCTCCTTCACTCCTCTTCACCAGAGGAATTTCAAGCGGACTACTCCCATGGCCCCTAAGCCTCCTTTGTTTCAACCAACCATGTGATGGTCCATTCTTGGCTAAAGCCCCTCTTCTCAGTGACTCCATTACTGCTGAACCCTTCATTGGCTCAACCTCAGATGTTTGCTCAAAGTGTCATTGAGTCATAGAGGTTTAAAGCACAGAAAAAGGCCCTTCGGTCCATCATGTCTGCGCTGATCAAACAAGTACCTAACTATCCTATTCCCATTTTCTAGCTACTAGGCATTTACTAGGCCCGTAGCATTCTATGCCATGTCATCGTAACTGCACATCCAAAAGCTTCTTAAATGTTATGAGGGTTTCTGCTTCTAACATCTTTTCAGGCAGTGAGTTCCAGATTCCCACCACCCTCTGTGTGAAAAAGTTCTTTCTCACATCCCCTCTAAACCTCCTGCCCCTTACCTTAAATCGATGTCCCCTCGTTATTGATCCCTCCACCAAGGGTAAAAGTTCCTTCCTGTCTATGTCCCTCATAATTTTATACACCTCAATCATGTCCCCCCTCAATCTCCTCTGCTCCAGAGAAAATAACCCCAGTCTATCCAATCTCTCCTCATAACTAAAGTTCTCCAGCCCCAGGCAACATCCTGGTAAATCTCCTCTGCACTCTCTCTCGCAATCACATCCTTCCTATCATGCGGATTTCAGAACTGCACACAATACTCTAGCTGTGGCCTAACCAGTGTTGTATATGGTTCCAGAATAACCTCCCTGCTCTTACATTCTATGCTTCGGCTAATAGAGGCAAGTATCCCATATGCCTTCTTAACCAATTTATCTACCTGTCCCGCTACCTTAAGGGACCGATGGGCATGTACGCCAAGGACCCTCTCATCCTCGGTACTTCCCAGGTTCTTACCATTTATCTTGTATTCCTGTGCCTTGTTTGTCCTGCCCCAGTGCATCACCTCACACTTATCCAGATTAAATTCCATTTACCACTGATCAGCCCATCTGACCAGCCCATCTATATCCTCCTGTAATCTAAGGCAATTCTCCTCACTATTTACCACCCCACCAATTTTTGTGCCATCCGTGAACTTACTGATCAACCCTCCTACATTCAAGTCTAAATTGTTTATATATACCACAAACAGCAAGGGACCCAACACCGATTGATGTGGAACCCCACTGTACACAGGCATCCAGTCACAAAAACACCCCTCGCCCATCACCCTCTGCTTCCTGCCACTCAGCCAATTCTGGATCCAATTTGCCAAATTGCCTTGGATCCCATGGCTCTTACCTTCCTTATCAGTTTCCAATGTGGGATCTTATCAAAATCCTTGCTGAAGTCCAAGTAGACTTCTTCAAATGCATTGCCCTCATCTACACACCTGGTCGCTTCTTTGAAAAATTCAATCAAATTGGTCAGACATGACCTCCCCTTAACAAAACCATGCTGATTGTCCTTGATTAATTCCTGCCTTTCCAAGTGTAGATTAATTCTGTCCCTCAGAATTTCTTCCCATAGTTTCCCCACCACTGAAGTTAGACTGACTGGCCAATAGTTCCCTGGTTTATCCCTTCCTACCTTCTTGAATAACGGGACCACATTGGCTGTCCTCCAGTCCTCTGGCACCTCTCCTGTGGCCAGAGAGGTATTGAAAATTATTGCTAGCGCCCCTGCTATCGCCTCCCTTGCCTCACTCAACAGCCTGGGATACATTTTATCCGGGCCTGGGGATTTATCTACTTTTAAGCCTGCCAGACCACTTAGAACGTCCTCCCTTTCCATGCTAATTTCTTTAATTACATCATGGTCCTACTGCCTGATTTCCATACCCCCACGTTGTCCCTCTCACTTGTAAACACTAACACAGAGTATTCATTTAGAATTCTACCTACGTCTTCCAGCTCCACACACAAATTACTGCAATGGTCCTTAATGGGCCCTACTTTTTCCTTAGGTATCCTCTTATTTTTAATGTACTTGTAAAATAACTTTGGATTTTCCTTTATTTTACCTGCCAATGTTTTTTCATCCCCCTTTTTGCTCTCCTAATTTCCTTTTTAAGTTCCCCCCTACACATTCTGTACTCCTCTAGGGCTTCTGCTGTTTCGAGCCCTTGGTATCTGCCATAAACCTCCTTTTTTCTCTTTATCCAATCCCGTACATCCCTCGATATCCAGGGTTCCCTGGATTTGTTGGTCCCACCCTTTGTCTTCACTGGAATATGTTGGCCCTATACTCTTCCTATTTCCTTCTTGAATGAGTCCCACTGCTCTGACGTAGATTTATCTAAAAGTAGCTGCTCCCAGTCCACTCTGGCTAAATCATATCTGATCTTATTAAAATTGGTCTTCCCCCAAATTAGAACTCTGATTTCTGGCCCATCCTTATCCTTTTCCATTACAACCTTGAATCTAACGGAGTTATGATCACTATCTGCAAAATGCTCCCCCACTGATACCTCTACCACTTGCCTGGTTTCACTCGCTAAAATTAAGTCCAGGACTGCCCCATCTCTTGAAGGACCTTCTACGTACTGGCTTAAAAAGCTCTCCTAGATTTAGTTTAAGAATTCCGCTCCCTCTAAACATATCACGCTATGACCAACCCAATTATTGTTGGGGAAGTTGAAATCCCCCACTATTACTACCCTATTATTTTTACACTTCTTTGAAATTTGCCTGCATATCTGCATTTCTATTTCTCTCTGACTCTTTGGGGCCTATAGCACACTCCCAACAATGTGATTGCTCCTTTTTTTGTTTTTCTACCCATACAGCTTAATTTGAGGAGCCTTCTAAGATGTCATCCCTCCTTACTGCTGTAATTGATTCCTTGATCATTAATGCGATACCCCCTACTCTTTTATCTCCTTCCCTGTCTCGCCTGAAGACCCTATATCCTGGAATATTGAGCTGCCAATCCTGCCCCTCTCTCAACCATATCTCTGTGACAGCAATGATATCATACTACCATGGGTTAATTTGTGCCCTCAACACATCTGCCTTATTTGTCAGACTCCTTGCATTAAAATAAATAACATCCAACCTTGCCAAACTCCCTTGTGCCTTAACTGGCCTATAATTTCTATGCCTACCAGACTCACTTGCTATCTCTTCTAATTTTGGCTGTGCATTTCCCCCTGCTGAACCTCTTCTCAGGATCCCATCCCCCTGCCAAGTTATTTTAAATCCTCCCCAACAGCACTAGCAAACTTTCCTGCAAGGATGTTGGTCCCATTCCAGTTCAGGTGCAAGCCATCCGCCTTGTACTGATCCCACCGCCCCCAGAAACAGTCCCAATGTCCCAGAAATCTAAAGACCTCCTCCCTGCACCATCTCTCCAGCCACGCATTCATCTGGACTAACCTCCTATTTCTACACTCATTAGCACGTGGCACCGAAAGTAATCTAGAGATGGCTACCTTTGAGGTCCTGTTTCTTAATCTGTTTCCTAGCTCCCTAAATTCTGCTTGCAGGACCTCATCCCTCTTTCTATCTATGCTGTTGGTACCAACATGTACCACGATCTCTGTCTGTTTGCCCTCGCCCTTTAGAATGTCCTGCAGCCATTCAGTGACATCCTTGACCCTGGAACCAGGGATGCAACATACCATCCTCGAGTCACATCTATGGCTGCAGACACACCTATCTGTTCCCCTTACTATTGAGTCTCCTACCACTATTGCTCTTCTCCTCTTTTTCCTCCCCCACTGTGTAACTGAGCCACTCACAGTGCCATGTGTGTGGCTGCACTCCCCAGAGGAACCGTCAGTCTCACTGTTTTCCAACACAGAAAAGCAGAGGAGCGGGATGCACCTTGGGGATTTCCTGACTACCTGCCTGACACCTTTCTTCTGACTGATAATCATCCATTCCCTCCCTGTCTGCACTTCCGTAAGCTGTGGGGTGACCATGTCTAAAAATATGCTATCCACGAAACTCTCAGCCTTGCGGATGCACCTCAGTGCCTCCAGCTGCTGCTCAGGCTCCGAAACTCGGATCTCAAGTAGCTGCAGCTGGTGACACTTCCTGCACATGTGGTCAGTCAGAGTGCAAGGAGCATCTAGGACTTCCCACATGTTGCAGGGGGTACATAACACGGGACTGAGCTGCCCTGCCATGCCTCTAGTTAAATACAATAAAAAAAGTTAAATTGTGTATGTACTTTAAATAAAAACTAGAACCCTTACCTTTCCTTGGCTTAATCTATTTTAAACTGGAGAAAAAAACTGGAGAAAAACATTTACCCACTACTCACCAATCAGATCTCACTCTTGTGCTGAAGTTACTTTTTGAAGTGATTGCTTCACCACAATGTTGACTGCAGGACTCTCTTCCCAGACTGCTTCACCATCATGCAGACTGCAGGACATTCTTCCAAGACTGCTTCACAGCAATGCTGATTGCAGGACGCTCTTCGCAGACTGCTTCATAGCGATCCTGACTGCAGGACGCTCTTCCCAGACTGCTTCACCATGATGCTGACTGCTGGACACTCTTCCCAGATTCAGTGCTCAGAAAATAACTTCCCTCAAATTTCCTGCAGTCTCAGCTGCAACCTTCAACTCCTCACTGTGCTCCTGTGCTAATGCCTTTTATCCTTTTATCCCACTCTGGTGCACTTTGGACAACCCTACCGCAATTTCTACCCACCTGTGCAGCCTATGCGACCAGAGTTAAATTGCACAGAATCCACAAAAAGCAGCAAATTGGCAATTTAAGCACCACAACAAGCTCATGATTGGCCTGATTAAAAAGGTGGGCATGCTTCTGGCTTTTTACCCCTTCTGTAATATTGCATTTTACGTAATGACACCAGAAACCTGGCCTGTGTCATCATGCGCCATTTTATAGCAGATTGGGAAGGCCATCGCCCACTATCAACTGTAAATTTCTGGCCATAATGTGGGAAAGCATAAAGGTATCCGCTTTGGAAGGAAAAAAATAGAAAAGTAGAATATGTTTTAAATGATATAGGGTTGGGAATTGCTAATATTCGGGATGGCTTGAGTGTACTTGAAGATGAATTGTTAGCATTCAGATATAGCAAGTAATTAGGAAAGCAAATGTTATGTTTGCTTTTATTGCAAAGGGTCAAGAACAAGCTTGTCCAACTCAGCCTGCGAGCCCCATTGTGGACCCTGAGGTCTCTCAATTCAGCCCATCAAACTTGTTGGATTTATAGTTGAAAAATGCTTCTCAGCCAATCACAGACTGGTTCCTCCCTTCATTTGCCTAATGAGTCAATCAGCAGCAGATGCAGAGAGAAACCCGGATAAAAGCAAAATACTGCAGACGCTGGAAATCTGAAACAAAAACAAAAATTGCTGGAAAAACTCAGCAAGTCTGACAGCATCTGTGGAGAGAAAGACAGAGTTAACATTGCGAGTCCGTATGATTCTGTATGACTGAAGTCCATATGACTGAAGAAGAATCATATGGACTCAAAACGTTAACTCTGTCTTTCTCTCCACAGATGCTGTCAGACCTGCTGAGTTTCTCCAGTGATTTTTGTTTTTGTTTCAGAAAAAGACCATCCTGTGATGAGCAGCGAACAATGGGAAGGTAAGTTTTAAGGCAAGTTCCAGGGTCCAGAGAATGAGGCGTGTGGGAGCTGGAGTGGGGCTAAGGTGAGCCAGAGCAGGGTGTGAGAGAGCAGGAGTGGGGCCAACTGGAGTCTGAGTGGGTGAGTGGAGACTGTGAGAGAGAGTGTGTGTGTGAGGAGGGATGGAGACAGCGAGAGAAAGAGGGCGGAGGTGGAGAGAGGAGGGGGGAGTGAGAGACAAAGACTGTGGGCAGAGAAAGAGAAAGATTGTGAGGGGGAGAAAGAGACAAAGAGTGTGTCGGGGAGAGAGAGAGTGCGTGGGAGAGTGGGAGTAAGTGTGTGAGGGGGAGAGATAGAGAGTGTGTGTGTGGGAGAGAGAGGGAAAGTGTGTTGGAGAGAGAGAATGTGTGGGAGAGAGAGTGTGTGGGAGAGAGAGAGTGTGTGTGTGTGGAAGAGAGAGTGTGTGTATGGGAGAAAGAGAGAGTGTGTGGGAAAGAGAGAGTATGTGGGAAATAGAGAGAGAGAGTGTATGTGTGGGAGAGAGAGTGGGGGGAGAGAGTGAAAAGGGGGCAGAGAGAGAACATGGGGGATAGAGAGTGGGGAGAGAGAGAAAGAGAGAGAGTGGGAGGAGGGAGAGAGATTGTGTGTGGGAGAGAAGGAGAGTGGGGGAGAGTGAGAGTGGCGGGGAGAGTGAGGTGTGGGGCAGAGAGAGAGGTGTGGGGCATGGAGAATGGAGAGAGAGAGAAAAAGAGAGAGTGGGAGGGAGTGAGAGAAAGAGAGAGTGGGGGGGCGGGGAGACAGAGTGAGGGCAGAGAGAGAGAGAGTGAGGGGGAGGTAGTGGCAGGTTAGGCAAGTTAAGGAGAATTAGTTGCACAGCCTGGGCATGGGTGTTAATCACTTGTTCATAATGTTCACTATTATCAATAAACTCCCAAGAACATCTCCCTGCCTATGGCTCCTTGTTCTGAATGAGCAATGTTCTTGTCACTCAAATGTGAAGCCTTTCTGCACAAGATAAAAGGCAGGTGTCTCAGTCCAGGGCCTCTTCCCTGTGTGGCCTTCAGACCACAGTGATGGTCCAGCCTCACACTCCCTGGAAACATGACTGACACCTGCACCTCGGCAATGCTGGTCATTGCTGGCAGAATGTAGTGGGCAGGCACCACAGAGTTCTCTCATACTCTCAGCACCTTTAAGGTGAGGCTGGCCCCCAATACACCAGCAAGTGTGACCAGCAATGCTGTGCACCAGCTCCTGAAGTGCTGGTGTGCTGAAGGCGGACACAGCATCAGGTGCATCTAAAGTTTCGTGGCTTCATCTCATAGTGTTCAAGCGAGCTGCCCTCAGCCAGACAGGAGTCGGACATTCTCAGAGGCCATGTGAAGATCTATGGAGCGTCCTCACTGCATGTTGTCATCATGCTCCTGCAATCGAATGGTTAATAGGGCCTCCGCTGAATTTCCAAGACAGAACCATTCTCTCAGACTGTATTGGTGCTGAGATAAGCTAAACTAGAGTCAAACATTCACAACTGCAATGTGAGGATCTACAGAGACACCTCACAGCATGTCGTCATCATCCTCCATAAAGCTGGTAACTATGAGGGCCTCCTGAGTGCGCCTCCCTCATCTAGCCATCTAGCCAGTGCGAGAGCCTCATCCCCACCATCGTCACCACCAAGGACCCCCTCACCCTCATCCCCATCAGCGTCCTCCTCATCAGAGGAGACATACAGCTCCTCCGTTTCCTCCTCAGACAGCGCCTCACCCTGTTGCAGCACCAAGTTGTAAAGGGTGCAGCAAACGACACGACGATGCATGACACCCTCTGCGGACTGTAGTGGGGCTCCGTCAGACCAGTCCAGGCACCGGAACCGCATCTTCAGCATCCCAGTGATCTGCACCACCAAGTTGCGAGCTGCTGCATGAGCCTTAATTTAGCGTCGCCCTGCTGCAGTCTGAGGCTGCCGCACGGGTGTCGTCAGCCACGGCATCTATGGGTAGCTCTTGTCCCCAAGAAGCCAACCCTGTAGCCTCTGTGGACCCTGGAAGACTGCAGGGATCTGCGAGCGAATCAGGATGTAGGTGTCATGCACAGTCCCTGGAAACTGTGTGCGTACCTGCAGGATGCATTTCTGATGGTTGCATTCCAGTTGTACATTCCCTGGGGAATACGGTGCTGAGCATTTCTGTGAGAGCTGAGCTTGGAAGACTCTGGTAGAGATGAGCAGCAGAGTCGAGTTGAGGGAATTTTCAAGTGAAGTGCAATCTGACGATCCATGTTGCTGCTTGAAAAACCAGGGCCAATATTTTAATAATTGCCTGTTGGACTTGTTAAGATCCCTGTAAAGACATTTAACTTTTACAAAGAGATTTGAACTTCCAGTTGATAGGTGAAAGAGTGACACAACAAGATTTCCCCATACATTAGAAACTTTACGGTCTTCCTAAAGGAATTCAGTTTTTAAATTCCTCCATAAACAGCAACTCTAAGGTTTTCAAAATCTTGCTCCAACTTCATCAATACCATCGACCAACAAATATCTTCTCTTTTTCTCTAGCAAATTCTACAAAGGTCAGATTCTGTCTCTTCCTCAAATTTCTAAATTTTTTTGTCTATAATCTTCTGGAACTAGCTGATATTTATTGACCACAGCAGTCTCAATGTGTCATAATCTGTAGAATGTTCATCAGAAAGAGTCAAATAAGCTGCCAATGCTTTACCAACCAAGACACTTTTACTAGGATTGTCCAAATTTCTTGTAACAATTATGATTTCATAGCAAGGTTCTCAAATGAGACATGATACATTTCTACTATTTCCTCACTGAATTTAGGTATTAGGTGAATATTCCTTGCCAAATCAAAACCTGGAGTTAAACCTGACACCTCGTCAAATCTACCTGTTATTCCTTGTTCATGAGATGCAAAGGGATCTGGGTGTCCTAGTGCATGAATTGCAAATAGTTAGTTTGTAAATGCAGTAGATAATTAGCAAAGCTAATAGAATGTTAACATTTATCATGAGGGGAATTGAATACAAGAGTAGGGAGGTTGTGCTTCAGTTACACAGGGCATTGGTGAGACCACATCTGAAGTACTGTGGACAGTATTGGTCTCCTATTTAAGGAAAGATGTAAATACATTAGAAGCAGTTCAGAGAAGGTTTACTAGATAAATACTTGGAATTGGCGAGTTGTCTTGTGCAGAAAGGTTGGACAGGCTAGACTTGTATCTGCTGGAATTTAGAAGAGTAAGAGGCAACTTGATTGAACTATATAAGATCCTGAGGGAACTTGACAAGGTGGATGTAGAAAGGATGTTCCGTCTTGTGGGAGAATCTTGAACTTGGGATCACTGTTTCAAAATAAGGGATTGCCCATTTAGGATAGAGATGAGGAAAAGAATTTCTCTGAGTGCTGTGAGACTTTATTCTCATCAAAAAGTGGTTGAGGCAGAGTCCTTGAGTATCTTTAAGGCAAAGGTAGATAGATTCTTGATAAACTGGGGGGTGAAAGGTGATCAGGGTTAGGCAGGAATGTGAAGTTGAGGTTAAAATCAGATCAGCCATGATCTTATTGAATGGCAGAGCAGACTCAAGGTGCTAAATGGCCAACTCCTGCACCTAATTTGTATGTTCTTATGTTATATGCCTTTATTTATTTATTTGTTATGCCTTTCTCTGTTCAGTTCAAATTTCTTGACTTCTCTTTTTCTTTGCAATTCAAAGTTTTCCTTTCTCTTACTTTTTGAAATTCTAATTCAAATTTTCACATTTTTCTTCTTTCCTTTCTTGTTCTTTTTCTTCCTTTTGTAATTCTAACTCAAGTTTATCATGAAATCCATTCATACTGTGTCTGTATGTGCTATGTAAACTTGTAGTCTGCAGAAATTGTAAAATTTAAGGTACTAGATGTACCTTAGTAACAAGAGTGGGACCTGCTCAGAGTGTTGTGATAGGTCACCAGACCAGTCTAAAGGTCAGCGAACAGCTCTTCTTGGGGAGTCAGTTTTTAGTCAATCAGATAGTCAGTTTTAATTAGAAAAGAAATGTCCCAAACAGGGGAGGAGGCAGCAAGAGGTTGTAGTTAAGTTAAAAAGCATAAAAAGGGCTGCAGTTAGCAGCCTTTAAGTGAAGTGGGCTTGAGAGAAGTCCTGAAGATCCAAGAAGGCAGCCGAAGATTGAAGTCTCCATGCTGTGGGCCATTGGGGAAAATGTATCCCTTTGGAGAAGTGTTGTTCTGCTTGGCACAGGTAAAGATCAGTAATTGTGCTTGTAAGTTGATGCTTGACTGTACTTGGAAATATAGGGGAACAGAATTTCCATAGGCAAGATTGAAATGTTGTGAGGTGTACTGTTATTGAAGCTGTGGACTGGAAACAACTTTTGGAGGGAATTCCAAGGCAAGATCTTCAAATATAGAGATTGGAAACCCTCAGGAGAGAGATGGAATTTCAGTGAGATTGGTTGACTCACCATGTGACTAACATCTGGGTGGGTTGTTGAGGAATCCATGGAATCTGTTTTGGTTGCATTTAGCATTTATTTTGTAGTGTGGTGATTTCAACCACAGCTTGTTAATTCACATGTACCTCATACTTATCCTAAATGTTAGAGCATACAATAGATATTATTAATTGTTTTATCTTTCTAACCTTGTAAAGTAAAGTTTATTTTTATTTGTCCAAAACTCGTGGAATCCTCTGGCTTTATTCATTTAGTAAGCATCTTAAATCTCAAACTTTGTCTGCTTTAATCAAAACATTCTTGGTCCCTAACCGGATCTTGTCCACAACTTGGGTCTGGCCAAGGATTGTAAAAAGTTGCTTCATTTGCAACTGAATCCTAGTTAACTTAATAAGATTGGAATCGGGATTAGTCTTTGTTGGGTCCCTATGATATGAAAAGAAATCCAAAACTTTATTCTTTTGCCATTTTTAAAAAAAATGACATTTTGCTGAACCCAAAAAACAAGTCATATGACCATAGAATTAGCCCTTTGTTCTAGAAGCTACCAACAGGAGTTACAAGAATAAAAGAATTTCTCTCAGCCAGTGAAATCCAACACCTCATTGTACAAACCCCTTGTACTCAATGAAAGCAGAGGAAGTACAGGCTCTGGCTACCCAATCTAAACTATCACAAAAGCAAAGAATCAAAACCCATTACACCAGAAGGGATGCTAGTAGCCACCTCATCCCTAAGGGGAAACATTGGAATTCTGCCCAGAAGTACAGAAACTGATCATTAAGCTATAATTAACTATTAATGGGCCATCTCACATGACATAAGCCTTTGCCCTTTTGGACAATTTTAACATTACATCTTTGTCCTCACAGGTTGTTTTAACATCAGCTGGAAAGGGCATCAGCAGCCCAGCTGAGCAAGCAGCTAATCACTCAACTCTTTGAAGCCTGTTTAATTTTAAAAGTCTCTGATCAATACCTGCCAAATGGTCTAAGCACAGAAAGCCCATCATGTTGCAGCATTATTTGTTTCAAGGATTTTTGCGTTGTCATCTCCAACCAAAAACTCATCGGGACTGAACTCCTCATTGGACTCTGACTCCGGAAGTCAAGTGAACTAATATTCATTTCTGTGATTGTTGTACTGATACTATCATCCATAGTTGTAAAACGTTTTTTTTTATTTCCCCCCTTACTATTTGCACGCGTAGTGGAGTGGGAAGTTGCGGACACTCCTCCCCTGGGATTTGAAAGTGAAATAAATTAACCGTCTGAATTAATCATTATGCGAGTTTGCTGCGAGTTATTAGTAAATTGGATTCCACAAACCGAGGGTTTGGGAAAACATGTCACACCACACTTAAAAAATAATTCAAAACACCTTCTGCTTATGGACAGTTGATGAAAGGAAATAAGTACAGCTTGCTTGTTTCTCTCCTATCCATTACATATGTTCTTTCTCAGGGTTCAAATGTTGAGCCAATACCACAACTATCTCTGTTTTCATACTGCCTACTTTTAACTCTATTTTCAAAATTTCTGCCACTGCTTTTAAGTTAACCTTCGTTCACCATTGCAAGTCACTCAAAGGTAAATCCTCTCTTTTGAGGAAAGCTTCAGCAATAGACATAGACATTTTTAACTTTTCAATGAATACAGCAAAAGTCAATTTGAAATCCTGCTCATGTAAACTCTGGCCAAACCCACTTTGCTTATCTCAGCCTGTGGATTCAAAATCACAGAAAAAGCCTGCAGTTTTGTTATGATCCCCATAGAATCCTATTATATTTTAAAAAGAGATTTGATCTTTCAGTTAATGTTAGAAGAATGACAAGATTTACATCTTAATACTTTTACTGTAACAAATGACAAAAAGCACCATATAAGCACTTTAGTTGTAGGCAACTTAACTTTAAATTACAGGGAGAAACTTTCCTCTTTTATAATTATCACACATTCCACTCTCCACAGGATTACAGTCCTTATAACAAACAGTCAACGGTTTCTCCCAACTTCCAATGGGTTCCCTTATTTCCACTTCACCAAGTAATAACTTTGAGTGACTGTCTCCAAGTGCTCTCCTCAGTTCAATCCACCACCAGCAGTAAAGCCTCTTCTGATGATTCCCCTTCCTCCTGGCCATGCCAGAACAAATCTTCCAGAATCCATAGAAGCTGCAAGATGCATTTCTTTGACTAGAGACTATTTCTCTCCCGCCCTTAGCTTGTGGTAGCTAACAAAGTCAAGCATCCTTTCCTCTCTGATTACCACACAGAACCTCTGCTGTCTGTCTCTAATATTCATTGATTTATTGGGAAGTCTGGAATATGGTCTCAAAAATTGCTTCCTCTCCCCTCTTTCCCATGGCAAAGTAAAACACATTAGCCTTGTATCTAGGTAGAAATGCTAATTAGCCATCCTTGATCACAACTTTTGTCTTAGAAGTAAACAGACATTCTGCAGCATTACTATTTACAAGCCAGTACCTTCAACACCTTTCTGGGACTATGAGAGACTCAGAGGCTACTCATGGGCCTGAATTTTGTGCTCATTGGGCGTGCACGATTAGTGGGCCCGGGAGTAGGCGGGAAACCGTCTCCCAGCCACAATGGGCCTCCAAACATGATTTTACACTGGCTGGCCAACTGACAGTCAGCCAGCATGAAGTGCACCTGGAGAAAGGGTCAGCACTGCCAGTGGGGGCGGGTGCCGATGTCACCACGGGAGCTGGTGAGTTCTTCCACTGAGCTTCCTGAAGGCAGACAGATGCCTTCAGACCTCCAAGGAACAAAATAAAGCAAAAATAATCCATGCAGCACCTGAAAGCATACCTCACAAAAAAACAGTCCCCAGATATTTCTTTTTATTTCATATTTGAATGGAGATTTCATCCCGCCCTTGGATGAAGTTTCATCAAAAATGTAAAATGTAAAGCCCGCCTGGTCGATTGGCCCATCCGCCAACTGTAAGGTTGGACGGGTCACAAAAAAATCACTTACAATCGGGCCATTAATGAGCTTAGTTCCCCGCTTAACTTTTGCACATGCCCATCGAGCGAAAGGTCACGTGAGTGCATGATGATGTGGGGATGCTCGCCCGACATCATCTCGTGTGATTTTATGCCCATTCAGGTCGGGCGCATGCCCTCCCATGGGACGTAAAATTCTGGCTCTTGGTAAACTCAGAGACTGCTGCCATTATGTCCAATCATAAGTACCTTGCACTTTCTTCTCAGGAAAGCCACCTGCCCTTTCTTTGATTTCTAACAATCAAACCACCCAGGCTTACTGTCAGACAGATTGTAAAACAGGTCATATGACCTCCATCATTTATCCTAAATTTAAAGCTATAGACCCAAAATATAATACTCTTATAAACCTTATAATTGTAACAGACTCAGTAAACAGTTATGTACGAAATTACCTGTTGAATTCACCAGCTAAATGCAATGAATGTTTGGAATCACTAAATAAATACAGTAAAAGTATAATTTAAAAATGCCTGTTTAGTCTACTTCTATTGTTATAGTTGCCAAAGGTCCCATTAAGAATTTAAAACAGAAAGTGCTGGAAAATCTCAACAGGTCTGGCAGCATCGATGCATAGAGAAACAGTTAACATTTAGAGTCTAATATGACTCTTCTTTGGAACTGTTCCACCACCATCTTCAAGTTCCCCTCCAAGCCACACACCGCTCTGACTTGGAACTATGTCACTGTTCCTTCACTGTCACCGGGTTAAAATCCTGGAGCTCCCTTCCTAACTGCACTGTGGGTGTACCTACACCAAATGGACTGCAGAGGTTCAAGGAGGCAGCTTATAACCACCTTTTCAAGGGCAATTAGGGTTGGAAAAATATGCTGGCCTAGCCAGCAATACTCACATCCCATGAAAGAATAAATATAGAAAGAAATCAACTTGCATCCATACATTCGGGGAATGATGTCTTTGAATCCTTACATATCTCTATTTCTCCTTACCCTTCAGTGTCTTATATTGATTGAAGTAAAGATTAAAACATGTTAGAAACACACAAATAATCGAATGTGGCATTAACTAATGCAGGTAATTTTAAACATGAGCATGTGCAGGAGTCATTACAAAACATATAGAACAGAATGTGGAAAATTCAGAAGGCTCTGGGGTTTGTATACCTTTATGTATTGCAGGAGGACAAAAGGATAGAAATGCTATTCTTCAAGTCATTACATCAAAATAGCTTAAGGAAATTTGCTCCTACCTGATTTTCTTCAGGCAATTCATTCAAGTGTTGACCCAATCCAATAATATGTACAAGGTATTTGAGAAAGAAAATGAATAAAATGTTTTTGCCTGCTTATAAAAAAGGCTAGGTATTTTCCACATACCACAGACATGTTTAATTCTTTATATTCTGAAAATAGACTTTAAACTTTCTGTCTCAACACAAGCTTCCTATATTACATTCCTCTATTCTTGCAATTCAAAATGCTAATCTCACACTTACTTCCCATAATGCATGACTGAAGAATAATCATATGGGGTCCCCAGATTATTGGTGTCCAGTTTCACAAAATTAAACAATGCTCCTGTAAAGTAATACACACATAAATAACTGAAATAACTTGTTTTAACCAGTTTAATACATTTATTTACTCTCTTTATCTTCAAGAAAGTCATCATCAGAGGGTTTTGACTTTTACTTTGGTCACCAAAAGTAATGTTAACTTTCAGCAATGGTGTATGATAGGCAACAATAGATGGGCTGTCCATTATACACCCCTCTTTTCCATTGGGTTGGGTGCTTAACGGTGTCCAATCTACTGGCTGCTTTGCACATCAGAACTTCCTCAGTGATTATTAATTCTTTCTGCTGGAACAGAGCAGGATTGTTATCCCAAGATGTTGCGGATATATGCTTCATATTTAAGTCCTATCGCATTGAGTAACTTGCAGACAGATAAGGAGGATAATAGTTTCCCTGCCAACTGATCCAAGCAGTAATGAGAATGTTAAATCTATTCTTATTATTTTCTTACTGAAAATACTTTTTCTCCCTTCTTTGATTTAACACTTACTGATACCAGTACTTTGGGACCTGGGCCAGATTTTTGATCGTAAAGAAGATAGGTGCCAAGATAAAATTGTGCCAGCATCATGTGTGACAATGTCCCGCCTCTGTCTCGACATTGGAAATTTTCATGGTGGCAGGGGAATTACTGGCCTGTACTTATGTTAAGGCCAACTTATGTTAAGGGGCTTGTTTAAAACATGAATTTTTATTTTATGGAAACTTCATGGAGGCAGTCAGCATTCAGAAGCTGTCTGCCTCATACTAGTTGAAGGCATATATGGTCCAAATCAGGTGAGAATAAGTGAGGCAGCAAAAGTTTTTGCAGGTAGATGACCAAAGGTTTATTAGAGATCAAAGGGCTTACCTGTCTTTTCAAAGAAAAGTTGCAGCCGTCTTTCACAGGTCAGAGGAGGAATCAGCCTTAACAACTTTGTCAATTTACCCTCCTGGCATCAGGTTGGCATTGGAGCGGTGAGCCAGGCCGTTTGGACTCCATCTGTTCACCAGGAATGTGCAGCTGAAAACAGGTACTGCACCCTCAAAAATTGGGGCAATTGGAAATGAGGAGCAGAATCATGCATAAAAAGAATGGAGCCCAGTGCATCAGGAAGCTAGAGATGAGGGACGAGAATCTTCACTCTAAGCCCAAAAATGTATGGATAAATTCTGGGGCCAAGTAAATCCCTTTAAGAGATACTTACAGACTCCTCTATGGGAGCTCAGATGGAGGTATGGAGCAATAAAACCAATGCTACCTGCTCAACATTGCAGCCATCAAATAGGACATCAGGATTTTGAAGATACAGTTCCCATGTCTGGAACAGTCAGGTGATGCCTGCCAATGCCGTCCTGCAAGGGTCTTGGTCATTATGGTGGTCTCTATAACATGACATTTCAAAGAGATGTGAACCTTCAGGATGGTGAGTCCCTGGAAGTGGACAGTTCATCTGGGCATGAGCAGGATGTAAGATATGAAGAGGAATTGAAGGCAGGGGAAAATGATGGAGATGATACTGAATAGAGAGATTTCCCTCTTGCATAATAAGTTGGCCTTCTCCTGCCACCTTCCAGGAAGTGGACCTCCCTCATCTTCCTCATGGCCTCCAGCATTAGAACCAGATCGGCATTAGTGAAACAAGGATTTGTCCTGCCTTGATTGCCAAGCCTTCAGCTCCTGTGTGACATTTTGCTTTCTTATGGTGGAGTGGAAGGCTTTGGCATACTGTGCAGATCTCTCCCTCAGGACAGCCAGCAGCCTCTTCTGGCTGCCACGGGCATCTAAATGAATCCACAGGTCATCTGACCTGTCTCCATTCCTGCCCCCATTCATTCTAATTGTACAGGAAACTGGTTTCCATATCAACTAAAGGCTCGCCTCTGCAAAAATCTGAACTTTAATCAGTTTCCCACTGGAGGTGACTGGAGGAAGCAGAGTCAGGTCCTATTTCCTGCCTTTGCCGTGAAAATTCAGCTTTTACTGTCTCATCCCACTTGGTCCTGCAGTCTTCCCCTGTCCCAGTAGTCATTTCACTCAGGAACAATCTTTGTTTCCCCAGGGTGTATCTCTATGCTATTATTGAGAATTAGGAGAAACTACAGCCAACTTAGGTCCTATTATCAAGGACCTCTATGAAGAAGCCTGTGTTAGAAGGAAGTACTTTTCCAAAGTTGCCATTGACCATTATTGTGACTTTCTGAACAAAGATCTGAAAATGACTAATATGTTGGCACTATTCTATCTAGAATGGTAACCGCAACACTCAACTTCTGCTGATCAGTCGCTTTTCTGGCAGTCACAGGGGGATCTTAGCAGAGCAACCCACTGCATTGCTTTGGCACACAGTCAGGCAGCTGACAGAAAGAGCTTGATAGTTCTATGAAATCGCTTGATTCTTCAAGCAGATCCTCCATGTTAACAATCAGCATATAGGATGCTGCCATGACACCTTCACCCTATGATATTCAGCATTCACTCATTTCATCAGAGAAAAAGCATATATTAAGGATAGCTACTGGGTAATATGGCATATCTTCTCATGCTAATTGTAGGATAAAGGAAAATTTACATTAAAAAATTAAATTGGCACAAAGTCAATCTGAAACAAAAAAGTTGTTCAGTAAGACCTTTAAAAACAGGGATGAACATCGCTTTTACGAGTTGCAGAATCTGGCACCATTTTGCTGAAGAATTACTTAACTTGACTACATCAAAGACATTAAAAGAAAATAAATGGAATGTCAATCAATGTTGGGGCTGTACTTCAAAAAGCCTATAGTTGGCAAACAACCACTTCAAGGGTGTTGTTCAAAATTAAAAGGTCTGAAAACCCAAACCTGTAAAGGAGGGTTGGTAGGATGATCTGTTTTCCTCAGCATGATTTTTAACCTGATTGATTTGATAGGAAATGTAATTTCTCCAAATTAAAATATAATATCTTTTTGTCCCTACAAGTGGCTGGTGAGACATTTTGAGGTTTCCAAACACAAGAGAGGAGCAGTGCATCAAGACTTATGTAAAATTTATGCTTGGAAAGGTTATGTGGAGTTCTATAGTATGCACCACAAAATATTTTCAGAATTATCAGTGATGGCTGGCCATCCATTAGGTTGCAAAGGTGGTGCCAGCTCTAGCATTCTTATATTGCAGGAACTTTACCATGTGGACAGCATTCATTCAAAGGAACTTTCTTTGCCCCAATATAAAGAGTTGTGAATGAACAACAAAGCACTGTGCACATTTTTTACTTTCATATGTTTCCAACTAATTACTTTATTGTCTCCTCTAGAATCCTTTCAAACCCACTAGAGCACACTTCTGTGAAAACCAAGGCAAAGAGTTAATTTAGTATTTTTAGCATTTATTGATTGTTCATAAGATTTTCCTCTTGTCCAGTTGGCCTAGCTATCTCCCTCTTTAACTTGACCTCAGTTGCAAACACAAATACTTTAAGCATGCTTACCTTTCAGAATATTTTCTTCAATGATGGTTACATAGTAATCACGGTCACTTCTACTTTGCTCATGGTTAAAACCAATTGAATGCAGTAACTCATGCTGTATAACGCCAGGTTGTACACAGCCATGTCTTTCCAATGAAACAAACTGCATATGTCTATTATAGCCTAAGTTTGACCAGCAGCTAAAAAGAAAATTAAAATTTTAAATATATTAAAATAAATTAATATTTATATATAAAAATTATATTAGTTATCTTGGATACTAAAATTGTCAAAGGAAATGTGGAATTAAATTAACTTACATAGGGGTTCCACTGGCAGAGTGAGTAAATCCATGAAGGGATGTGATACTGAGTCATACGTGTTATTATCAGTCTGGACAACAATAGGGACTCTGAATTTTGTTCAGTTCCCCAGAAAAGTTAAGGGAAATCAGCTAGTGCTCCTGTTGCCAGAAGCTCTTCAGTGACCCATTAGATAAAAGTAAGTAATTGAGGATATTCCATGAGTACAGAATCAGTTTCAGCAATGATGCACTCATGGTTAAATAATGTGTATCAAAATTCCTCCATTTGCTATTTTATATAAAATGGCTAACATGCTCACATCAAATTTTTGGAGGCCAGATTGAATCGCCCTGAAATCCAGCACAGTGATTAAACCACATCCACACAAAGTAATGCAGGCAGCATGTTGCTTGTTACTTACACTGATTACTCGAAAAAAGCAGCCTAACATTCAAACACTTCTCAGTAGCTGCATGCCTCTGTAGGGGACCCAGTTTTGCATGAGGCCAGTACCTCTTAAAGCTAATCTGCACTATACTTAAAATCAGACTGCATTGTCATAGACGAGGTGCATCCTGGCTGTAGAGGGGGCTGAAACAGGGTTATAGAAGAGTTGAAGACCAGTGAGAACGTAAAGAAATGGTGCAACATGTTAGGGAGCATTTCAGAAGATTCCCATATGCCATGCTGGAAGCCTTAGCGCAGGAGGTACACAGTAAGAGAGAGGTCCTCTTTCCTCAGGGGACCAGGTGGCCCTCCAATCAGATATTGAGATGGGAGTGGGATTGAGTTCAATGTCAGCAGTCTAGCCCTGATGAGCTGGATGCAGGGCTGAAATAAGTTTGTGACCTCTCAGGAGTAATCAAGATTAGTTTATGCATCTTCACATACCATAACCTTACACACCACTCCATTTAGCACAGCCCTTTCACTCACCTACCAACAATCCCTGTCAACCCCGATCCATACCTCACACTTGTTGCCTCATCTCACCTTCAACACTTAGCACTGCTGCCAGCCACACACTCACATCACACAGCTAGTAAAACACTGTCAACCATACAACCGTGGCACATGTTAACAAACTTGGCAGCAAAAGCTAAACAGCAGGGAACAGGCACAGTGACTATGGTCACTCCCATGGAGGAGACAGTATTCAAAATAATTGCAGCGGCCATCAATGAGACGAAGGCCAACAACAAGACAGAAACCATTGCGAATAATGACATGTTCTTACCTCATCCACCTTCTCCATCCCACTTCCCCTTCACCTTGCAATTTGTTATGATTTACAATTTGCAGCTCATGATGTGCCACCCATCCTTTACTGTATCTTCCCTTGTGCCTTTATGCTTTTTGTGGTAAAGTGAAGTACCCTGTACTTTTAAGAGAATGCAAGTGTACTGATCATGTGACAGCACTGACAAATCACTGTACAGCGCGGGCAACTTGGAACTTTGAGTGAGCACATAAGATCTGGTGCGCTGCCTATGTCTCAATAAACCATCGTTGTTTATTCTTACATCATCCTCTCCCTGTTATTGATTGCAAGCATCAGTTGATGAGTACATAGGAAGGTGTGCAGTTAGAGTTCGATTGACAAGCGAACTCACTGACCCAAGACATAAAAGTGACGGCAAGGATAAAAACATTGCAAGACCCCTGAGTGTGAATCCACATGACGGGTGAGCAAAGCATAGGAAAGAGCATCTGTACTTACTTGTGAAATAGGCGACAGCTGGCAATCGGAGCAGAAAACAGTGCTGCAGTATAAAACATTTTAAAAACCCTGCAGAATCGCGATCGCGGGGATCCCACCTAAAGTTGAAAAGAGTGCGAAACCCAGCAGAGAAAAGCCGACAGCTGCAGAGACAGAGTTTTTGAAAAAAGTGACTGCTCTTAAAGTGGCAATGCATTTAAAAGAGTAAATACATGAAAAGTAGCTATGGACAGAAAATTGCAAGAAACTCCAGAGAGAGCATAACTCTGTGGTAAGCCATCACTTAAACTCATCATTGCCTGGAAAGCCTTTCGGAAATGCAGTTCCCTTGCAGTCATTCAGGATGCCACAGTTCGGACGTGTCAATCCATTCAACCCCATTTCAGATGACTGGTTTCAGTATGTCGAATGCCTAGTGTTCTTTTTTACCACTAACGACATTGCAGGGGAGGAAAAAAGAGGGCAATTCTTTTGTCTTCATGCAGGGGCAAAATGTATGGGCTGATCTGTAGCCTTACGTCACCTAGCGCCCCAGACTCGAAGACGTTTGACAAGTTAATAAAAATTGTACAGAGCCACCTGAGACCAAAGCCTTCAGTTACTATACAGCGCTTCAAGTTCAATTCAAGGAACAGGCTTCCAGAGGAGACAACAGTTGACTATGTGGCCATTTCAAAGGCATTAACTTAGCATTGTGAATTCTGAACATCCATTAGTGATGTGTTGAGAGGCCAGCTGATATGCAGGATTGGAGATGATATTACCCAAAGGTGTTTGCTAGCTAAGCCTAGTCTAGACTTCAATAAGGCATTAGAATTACCTACTGCGATGGAGAGTGCTGTTAGAAATTCTGAAGTTATAAAAGACACAAAAAATGGTGCTGTCCATCTGGTCGAGCGGGACAATCAGGCAACAAGAGGCGCCAAAATTTTGGACTCCATGGAAAGGTGGGAAATGTGCTGTAGCTCCAGGTCATTGAAAAACAATGGTACTGCAGTGAAAACCCACAAAATGAATGAGAGAAATAAATCCAGGCCTCCAGTGAGCGAACGATAACTCAAACAAGCCAAATGCTTTTTCTGGCACCGCAATGGCCACATAAGGCAGCATTGCAGAGAAAAGATAAAACAACACCTTAAAAGCAAAAGGAAAAATTGTGAAATATGCCTCATGGAAGAGCCAGAAGAAATAGAATCATACATCCATTCGTTATATAACCTCAAAGTCGAAAGAACCAAGCCAGTCCAAGTAGCCATAATGATCAATGGACAATCCATTAAGATGAAAGTTGATACGGGAGCATTGATGTCCATCATTGGAGAGCATACATTTAGATATCTGAGTAAAGGAACCCATCCTTTGAAGTTAGAAGTTTCAAACACAAAACTGTGGACTCACACGGGTGAAGAAATAAGACTGAAAGGGTTATGTCAGGTCTCAGTGAAATATGGAGATCAGTCTGAAAGATTGCCCATACTAGTAGTAGCCGGAGGGGGACCCAGCTTAATAGGCAGCAACTGGCTCGAAAAGATTATATTGAAAGAAAAGATTATATTGAAATGGGCCAAAATTTTTCAATTTGCTACAAAAGGCCTACAAGACTTATTGCAAAGATACTCTTCCATTTTTAACGATGAATTAGGAAGGATTCGAGGGCTAGAGGCGCATATCAATGTGGACCCAAACGCAACTCCCAGGTTTATGAGTGCCAGACCAGTCCCTTACACTTTGTGGGGCAAGGTAGAAGCCGAATTGAACAGACTAGAGAAATTGGGCATCCTGCAGTCAGTGCAGTTTGCTGAGTGGGCGGCACCCATTGTACCTGTGCTAAAGACAAACCAAAGCATACGTTTGTGCAGTGACTACAAACTAACTATAAATGAAGTGGCCAGACTGGATAGACACCCAATACACAAGGTTGAGGAGTAATATTCAAAGTTAGCAGGGGGCACTATATAATCAAAATTGGATATGAGGCATGCCTACCAGCAGGTAGACTTGGAAAAGGACTCTAGAGAACTTGTCACCATTAATACGCATCGTGGATTGTATCAATACACAAGATTGCCCTTAGGGGTTTCCTCTGTATGTGCTATTTTTCAGATGGCTGTGGAATACCTGCCTCAAGGTTTATTCCATGCTGTCGTTTACTTGGACGACATTTTGGTCGCTGGACTAACCGACGAGGAGCACTTAGCAAATCTGGAGGAGGTGCTCAAGCGATTTGCCCAAGTGGGGGCACACTTAAAGGAGGAAAAATGCCTGTTTCAAGCCAGAGAGGTGATTTACTTGGGCCACAAGGTTGATGCACAGGGCCTGCACCCTTTGGAAGAGAAAGTACTGGCCATTCGTGAGGGGCCTGTCCCGAGAAGTACCACTGAGCTTAAGGCCTCCTTAGACATGTTAAACAACTATAGCCGACTCCTCCCAAATCTTTCGACTGTCCTGGCCGCATTGTGTGGCCTACTTAAGAAGAACCAAAAGTGGAGTTGGCAAGCCCCACACCAGAGATAAAAACAAAAAACAAAAAACTGCAGTTGCTGGAAATCCAAAACAAAAACAGAATTACCTGGAAAAACTCAGCAGGTCTGGCAGCATCAGCAGAGAAGAAAAGAGTTGACGTTTCGAGTCCTCATGACCCTTTGACAGAACTAGGCGAATCCCAGGAAGGGGTGAAATATAAGCTGGTTTAAGGTGGTGGGGGGGTGGGGTTGGGTGGGGGGAGAGAAGTGGAGGGGGGTGGTGTGGTTGTAGGCAAAAGCAGTAATAGAAGCAGATCATCAAAAGATGTCACAGACAGCAGAACAAAAGAACACATAAGTGTCGATGGTGATATTATCTAAACGAATGTGCTAATTAAGAATGGATGGTAGGGCACTCAAGGTATAGCTCTAGTGGGGGTGTGGGGAGCATAAAAGATTTAAAAATATTTTAAAATAATGGAAATAGGTGGGAAAAAGAAAAATCTATATAATTTATTGGAAAAAAAACAAAAGGAAGGGGGAAGAAACAGAGAGGGGGGTGGGGATGGAGGGGGGGAGGTCAAGACCTAAAGTTGTTGAATTCAATATTCAGTCCAGAAGGCTGTAAAGTGCCTAGTCGGAAGATGAGGTGTTGTTCCTCCAGTTTGCGTTGGGCTTCACTGGAACAATGCAGCAAGCCAAGGACAGACATGTGGGCAAGAGAGCAGGGTGGAGTGTTAAAATGGCAAGCGACAGGGAGGTTTGGGTCATTCTTGCGGACAGACCGCAGGTGTTCTGCAAAGCGGTCGCCCAGATTACGTTTGGTCTCTCCAATGTAGAGGAGACTGCATTGGGAGCAACGAATGCAGTAGACTAAGTTAGGGGAAATGCAAGTGAAATGTTGCTTCACTTGAAAGGAGTGTTTGGGTCCTTGGACGGTGAGGAGAGTGGAAGTGAAGGGGCAGGTGTTACATCTTTTGCGTGGGCATGGGGTGGTGCCATAGGTGGGGGTTGGGGAGTAGGGCATGATGGAGGAGTGGACCAGGGTGTCCTGGAAGGGAACGATCCCTACGGAATGCCGACAGTGGGGGTGAAGGGAAGATGTGTTTGGTAGTGGCATCATGCTGGAGTTGGCGGAAATGGCGGAGGATGATCCTTTGAATGCGGAGGCTGGTGGGGTGATAAGTGAGGACAAAGGGGACCCTATCATGTTTCTGGGAGGGAGGAGAAGGTGTGAGGGCGAATGCGCGGGAAATGGGCCGGACACGGTTGAGGGCCCTGTCAACGACCGTGGGTGGAAAACCTCGGTTAAGGAAGAAGGAGGACATGTCAGAGGAGCTGTTTTTGAAGGTAGCATCATCGGAACAGATGCGACGGAGGCGAAGGAACTGAGAGAATGGGATGGAGTCCTTACAGGAAGCGGGGTGTGAGGAGCTGTAGTCAAGGTAGCTGTGGGAGTCAGTAGGCTTGTAATGGATATTGGTGGACAGTCTATCACCAGAGACTGAGACAGCAAGGTCAAGGAAGGGAAGGGAAGTGTCAGAGATGGACCACGTGAAAATGATGGAGGGGTGCAAATTGGAAGCAAAATTAATAAATTTTTCCAAGTCCCGACAAGAGCACGAAGCAGCACCACAGTAATCATTGATGTACCGGAGAAAGAGTTGTGGAAGGGGGCCAGAGTAGGACTGGAACAAGGAATGTTCCACACACCCCATAAAGAGACAGGCATAGCTGGGGCCCATGCGGGTACCCATAGCCACACCTTTTATTTGGAGGAAGTGAGAGGAGTTGAAGGAGAAATTGTTCAGTGTGAGAACAAGTTCAGCCAGACGGAGGAGAGTAGTGGTGGATGGGGATTTTTTGGGCCTCTGTTCGAGGAAGAAGCTAAGGGCCCTCAGACCATCCTGGTGGGGGATGGAGGTGTAGAGGGATTGGACGTCCATGGTGAAGAGGAAGCGGTTTGGGCCAGGGAACTGGAAATTGTTGATGTGACGTAAGGTGTCAGAGGAATCACAGATGTAGGTGGGGAGGGACTAGACAAGGGGAGAGAGAAGGGAGTCAAGATAACGAGAAATGAGTTCTGTGGGGCAGGAGCAAGCTGACACAATCGGTCTACCGGGACAGTTCTGTTTGTGGATTTTGGGTAGGAGGTAGAAGCGGGCCGTCCGAGGTTGGGCGACTATCAGGTTGGAAGCTGTGGGAGGAAGATCCCCAGAGGAGATGAGGTCAGTGACAGTCCTGGAAACAATGGCTTGATGTTCAGTGGTAGGGTCATGGTCCAGGGAGAGGTAGGAGGAAGTGTCTGTGAGTTGACGCTCAGCCTCGGTGAGTTAGAGGTCAGTGCGCCAGACAACAACAGCACCACCCTTGTCAACGGGTTTGATGACGATATCAGGGTTGGACCTGAGAGAATGGAGTGCAGTAAGTTCAGCGAGAGAGAGATTAGAATGGGTGAGAGGAGCAGAGAAATTGAGACGACTAATGTCGCGCCGACAGTTCTCAATGAAAAGATCAAGAGAAGGTAAGAATCCAGAGGGAGGGGTCCAGGTGGAGGTAGAATATTGGAGGTGGGTGAAAGGATCCATTGAACGGGGAGAGGACTCCTGCCCAAAGAAGTGAGCCCGGAGGCGAAGACGGCGGAAGAAGAGTTCAGCATCAAGCCCCACACCAGGATGCCTTCCTGAAAGCTAAGCTGTTAACTGTTGAGATCATCAGCCCTGTTGGTCCACTTTGACTCCAAAAAGGAATTAATTTTAACATGTGATGCGTCCCCTTATGGCATAGGGGCTGTTATTTCACATAGGATGGCGGATGGGTCAGAGAAACCCATCTTACACATTCAATGTCGCAGAGTGGCAGTATTCCCAAATTGAAAAAGAGGGTTATCTATTGTGTTCAGCATCCGTAAATTTCACCAATATCTCCATGGTCGTCATTTCCATATCATCTCTAATCATAAGCCCCTGCTGGGATTATTTGGGGAGGACAAGTCGATACCCCCATCACATTGGCTCGCATACGGAGATGGGTGCTCTTATTTGCTGCCTATGAATACATTTTTGTTCATCAATCAGGTACCCAAATCGCACATGCTGACGCCCTAAGCCACCTTCCCCACCAGCCAACAACGGGGAGCCCCCAATTTCCCAGGAATTCACCTCAGCGCTAAATTTTCTGTACTCCTCAGATGTTCAAACCAGAAAATTTTGGGAGTGGACAAGCCAGGACCACTACTGTCAAGCGTCTGTGAGAAGGTCTTGTACGGTTGGTCTGGTGGATCTGACTCCGAAGAGATGAAAGCCCATTATGACCACAGGTATGAACTATCCTGTCAGGACAGCATATTGCTCTGGGGGGGCAAGGGTTGTCATGTTCCCGAGGGACCGAAGGTCATTATTAGCTGAGCTACATAGTGCCCACCCAGGCATTAGCAGAATGAAGATGGTCACTCGCAGTTATGTGTGGTGGCCTGGCATGGACGCAGATGTTGAAACTCGGGTCAAGAGTAGTCCTCAATGCCAGCAAGTGCCAAAGTTCCCTCCCTGAGCTCCATTGCACCCGTGGGAATGGCCAGGTTGACCATGAGTGTGCCTCCACATCCTTCTTGGGCACAATGTTCCTTTTGCTGACTGACTCCCACTCCAATGGATGGACATTTATGAAGTCCGGTCGCCCACTCGGCTGCTACTATAGATTGGTTGTGACAGAGGTTTGCTATACATGGGTTGCCGGAGCTCCTTGTTTCCGACAACAGGACCACATTTACCAGTGCAGAGTTCAACAAGTTCATAACCTTAAATGGCATTACCCATATCAGAACCTGCCCTTACCACTTAGCGTCCAATGGAATGGCTGAGCGGGCTGTCCAAACATTTAAAGCTGGGATGAAAAAGGTGGAAGGGGATTCCATCAGTACGAGTTTGTCCTGGTTCCTATTCGCAAACTGGACCATGGCACACACAATGGTTGGCATTGCCCTGGCAGAACTCCTCATGAAGAGACATCTCCACATCTGCCAGACTCTGATCTGGCTGAACTTAGAGGGGATGGTGGAGAAAAGCCAAGAGGCACAGAAGACCAGGCATGATGGACATGGACATGAAAGAACTCTCGCATTAGGAGATGCGGTCCTTGCGAAGAACCTTGGTGATTGGCCAAATTGGTTGTTAGGCGAGGTCAGCACTGTAACTGGACCCCTCTCCTATAGTATATTGGTAAATGGCTGAGTAATTCAATGACATGTGGATCTTCTCCGCCAAAAAACGCCAATCCCACCTGGCGAAATGCAGTAATCACCTATCTGTGAGTTGGCTCGACAGGTAGAGGGAAGGTCACATGACTCAGAAGTATCGGTGGGGCCTGCGAGGACCAAGGGTGTAGGAGAGTCCAAACCTGCCAGTGCCACTGAGGGACCTAGTGGGCAGCTGGCCCCTGAAAAGGAGGTCAGAGAGAAACCAGCCAAGGTTGTAGGGCTACGATGCTCAACACATCAAAGAAGGTTTCCTGAGAGACTTGGCATGTGAATAGTTATCATGTAAATAGTTAATGTGTTTTAAGTTTGTTAGCTGTACTTTTAAGTAAAGGGAGAGGGATGTGATAAAGTGAGGTACCCTGTACCTTTAAGAGAATGCAAGTGTACTGATCAAGTGACAGCACTGACAAATCACTGTACAGCACAGGCAACTCAGAACTGTAAGTCTAGTTCTGCAGGTTTCTGAGTAAGCACATATGCTCTGGTGCTCTGCCCTATGTCTCAATAGACCATCACTGTTTATTCTTACAAAAGTCTCTCCCCGTTATTGATTGCAAACAGCAATTGATCTGTACATAGAAAATTAGAGTTTGATTGACAAGTGAACTCACCGACCCTAGACATAAAACTTCTAGATATACAATAACTGCTGCCTGGCTATCCAGTTATGTGGAAGATTAATCGTCTAGAAGGAGAAGAGACTGATAAGGAAGATAAGCAGCCACCAACTTGGATACTATGGCCAGAATTTTGCCCTTGGCGGGCATGCTTGGTGGGAGTTGGCGGGGGGCGCTCGGGAAGCCGACCGCCACCCGTGATCAGCATCAGACTGCGATTTCACGCTGGCGGATCAATTAAGGCCTGCCCAGCGTGAAACGCGAGCGGCAGTGCTGAACGCTGCCTGTGCAGGGGGGGGGGGGGGGAAGGGAGGGGAGGAGGGTGAGCGGCAGAGTGCAAACTTCAAGCATGCGCGCAAGTGAGCACTTCATAATCTCCCTGAGGTACAGAGCCACCTCAGGGAGGTGAGATATGAAAAAAAAAAGTAATGAAATATGTCCACTCATGTGACTCTGTCACCTGAGCAGGGACTGTTATTAATGAAAAATCAAAGTTTTTATTTTATTTTTATTTGCTTTTGGAAACCTCATCCCACCTGTGGATGAGGTTTCCAAAAAAATGCTAAGGTCGCTCGGCCTTTTTGCCTGCCCGCCAATCGTTAGGTTGGACAGACAGTGAAAAATTAAAGTTAATTGATAACTTTTTAAAAATTTATTCATGGGATGTGGGATTTGCTGGCTGGGCCAGCATTTATTGCCCATCCCTAGTTGCCTTTGATAAGGTGCTGGTGAGCTGCTTTCTTGAACCTTAACAGGACTTTTAATTGTCGGTGGGCTTGCTGCCGGCTCCCGACCAAACTATTGCATGACTGCGCGTTGTCGTCGGCACGCTCGGCTGACGTCAACATGCGTCATTTCATGATCGAACGGGTCGGGCGCGCGACCACCTGCCGAGTGAAAATTTCTGCCCTATATGTACTTTAGCGGCTAATACAGAGATGAAATCGACATGTAGAGAGTCACCAGGCACAAGTGAGTTGAATCCAGGCCAGAGAGCAAGGATCATGTGGTTTTCAACACCCAAGAGGGTGAGGTCACATGCAGTTCTGCTGCTGAGAGTTCAAATGAGGACTTTGATTGCATGAAGTGCTGTAAAACGTTAGTAGGCATGGACATGGAAACGCTTGGTGCATCAGCTACCCTGCCTGAAAGCCTGCTGCTATTGACCTGGAGCATAGAGCACTGAGGCTCCAATTTAGCACAGGGATTTGCACAGAACTTGGAGCCTATCTTTTGTACAATAGAAGTGTTGACCAACTTCATGAGGCACTTGCTAACTTGACTATCATGCAGTATCTGACGGCTGATGCCTCAGTTTCCATTGCAGCACAAGCATGAGCCACCCAACCTGTGAGCGCTGCAGTGGCATCTCAGTTTGAGGTCATGAAATCTTAGCTTGTTGTCTTGCAATTTCAGAACGCTACCATCATGATTGCAGGTGCCAGCAAGGAGCTTTCAGGGTCACATAGCAGTTCTGCAATCTGTCCTCCTAACAGGTTACATGGGTTTCTGATGCATTGCCTCAGGGAGCAGAAGTAGTTCAGTGGAGCCAGGACCTGCTGTCTTCTCTCAGGATTGCAGTATCCATGCTCCCACCAAAGCCTTCTGCTAGTGCACTTGCTGTTGCTTCTCAACCAACGAGCTAGATGACATCCACTCATGCTAAAGTGGTGCAGTCCGAAGCTGCGCCTTTGAGGCTAGAGCTTCTTAAGTGTATCCTGCAAGGCCAGGTGTAGTGTCCTTCACGATGAGAATTCAGCCTTCCATCTGTACTGCTGTAGCCACTGGGCTAGCACAGCATTGAAGCATTAGACCAGGAAAAGCTATTCACAAGGTAATTGTGGTATTGTAACTGTCAGAGGGCTAAGACATCGCAATCTATATTTTTATAAAAAGCATATATACATATAATAACCCTTTTTAAAATGGCTGAAACTATGTCTGTCTGTGACCCAGGAAAGTCCTGGACTCAATTCCTTCTCTGTGCTGAGATAGTTACTATCAGTCTGGCAACAATAGGGACCCTTTAAATTTCCTTCAGTATTCCCCAAAAAGGTAAGGAAAATCAGCTAGGGCTTCTGCTTCCAGATGCTATCTGGTGACCCATTACATAAAAGGGATACAGACCCTTTGTGAAAGCCAGAGTGGAGAGATGGGAGTCAAAGGACATGAACCCCCTAGCTGGTGGAACAAGTAACACTGCCTTGTGGTACTAGGAAACCTCAGTCTGCCATTTTTGCTATCTACAAGCAGCATCACAGAAAATGGGCTCTGTCCAGGTTTGAATACCTGGCCCAATCTATACTGTTTCGACTGGAACTCCTGTCACATTGCCTACAAGACTGATTCATCTCTGCGTACCTATCTCATCATGGAAGTCAACTCTACTAGGAAAATGAATTATCCAACATCAGTTCAGCCTGCTGACCACTGTGAAGGAATACACCATTGGATTTTGATTCTGGACTCTGGATACATGTGAAACAATAATTCTTTCTCTGTGGTCTTTGCCCTGTAAATCTTTCATTTTCTTTCCCTCTTTTACTGTATGAGTGTACAGAGGGCAAAGTAGCAACCACCCCTCCCATTTTTTGAGAGTATGCAAATAAACTAACTCTCTGAGTTCATCCTATCCCAAGTTTACTGTGGGCTTATTGATAGAAAATTGGATCACTCCAAGACTGAGGGGTTGGGAAACACGCCACTGTTTATGAAGTGGGAAGCAAATCAAAACACCTTTTGGTTTCTGGATGGGTAGTGAGAGGAGAAATTAGAACTCTTTAAATTAACCCCTCTCCTTTCCATAACATAACATTTAAATTGGCTATAGAAAGGGACAAATAGCAATCGAAAGTAAAAATAATTAATTGTAGGAGGGCAACTGAAGTGGGTTAAGAATAAATCTGTTCCAAGTAAACTAGAATAAAAGATTAGCAGGCAAAACGCTAAGAAAAAATGGGCTGCCTGAAGGAGGACATGTTTCAGGTATGATCAAGAAACAATCCCACATGGGGAAAACTAGGGCAACCAATGCTAGAATTCCCTAGATGTTGAAAGAGATAAAAAGGTGAAACAAAAAATGGGGGTTTATGGCAGATATTAGGTTGATAACAGAAGTGAGAACCAGATACATATAGAAAGCTTAAAGGGAATGTGAGAAAAGAAGAGAGGCAAATGGAGAGTATGAGAAGAGATTAGCAGCTAACATAAAAGAGAATCAACAAGTCTTTTACAGGCATTTAGATAATGAAAGGCTAGTGAAAGGAAGTGTACAGCTGATTAAGGACCAAAATGAATATCTATAGATGGGGGCATATGGCATAACTGAGGTACCAAGTAAATAATTTGCACCTGTCCTTTCCAAGGAACATGATACTACCAAAGTCATAGTGAAAAATGAGGCAGTTCAGATACTGGCTGGTTAAAAATTGATGAAGGGGAGATATTAGAAAGGCTGCTTGTACTTCGTTGACAATTCACAAGGACCAGATGGGATGCATCCAAAAATGCTGAAGCAGGTAAAGGTGGAAATTGTTGAGGAACTGGCCATGATCTATCAATCATCCTTAGATTGAGGGTGGTGCCAGAGAATTAGAGAATTGCAAATGTTGCACTTTTAATTGAAAAAAAGGTGTAAAGAGCACCAAATTTAGCTGCAGTGATGGAAAACTTTTACAATTGATAATCCAGGACAAAATTCAGAGTCACTTGAAAAAGTGTGGATTAATTAAGGACAGCCAGCATGGGTTTGTTAAAGGCAAAATGTGTTTAACTAATTTGATTAAGTTTTTTGATGAGGTAACAGGGAGTGCTGCTGAAGGAAATCATTTCGATGATGAAAGATGGGAGGAGACTGGGGTGGAGACCGGCACGGACTAGTTAGACCAAATGGCCTGTTTCTGTACCATATATCCTACATAATCCTATAAAAACCAAAGGATACAGATTTAAGCTGATTGGCAATAAACTAAAGGCTTTATGAGGAAAACCTTTTTTATATAGCGAGTGGTTCAACTCTTGAATGTACTGACTGAAAGGGTGATGGAGGCATATTTAACTATGGCATTCAAAAGGGAATTGAATAAACCCCTAAAAAGGTAAAAAAGCAGAGCTATAGACAATGGGTGGAGGAATGGGACTCGCTGAGTTGCTCGTGCAGAGAGCCAGCATGGACTCAATGGGTCAAATGGCTTCCTTCTGTGCTGTACTATTCCATGATTCCAGGAACCAAAGGAATGCTTAATGTGATTAGTTCAATTTGAATGGATATTGGATTATTTTGCTGCATAAAGTTGGTATAGAATGGTTGTTTGGGGTGGCAGTTTTTATTTCAGGAATTTGGTTACAAATGTGACATGGTAAGGTGTGAGACTGTGGGACAATGCAGATCTGGGCTTGCATTCTAGGGTACAGGAGTCAAATTAGGTGCTCATGGACAACCTGTCTGGAACACAGATGTGCTAGTTGCTTCCTCCTTTCCTCATCCTCCTGCTTCTCTCCTTGCACCTCTACCTTTTTCTGAGGTCAACACTGCATCTGTCATGACAAGTGTTGTGCCCTCACATTTTCCATGTTGAGGAGAATACGGTACACCACCAAATATCAGGATACCTTTTCTGGTAAGAAGTGGTGGGTTCCGTCAGAATAGCTGAAGCAGCAGAATCTTTGCTTTTATACCCAAAACATCTGCTCAATGTTGCTTCTTGTGGGAACATGCTTTTCATTATAGGAATAATGAGCACAAGTAATTGGGTTATGGAGGAGAGTCATAAGCCACGTGTAGAACAGATAGTCACCACTACCCAGCAGCCACCCTGTGGTTTGATGTTTTGGCTTAAAGATCACAGGAATAGTGGACTGATGCAGAATGAATGCATCATGGCTGCTGTCAGGATAGTAGGTATTCAAGAGCATTTGTGTCAGCCATGGCTCAGTTTATAGTACTCTTGCCTCTGAATCCACAGGTTCTAGATTGAAGGCCCACTCCAGGACTTGAAACACAAAAATTAAGGCTAATTTTCCAGTGCCAGTTTGAGTGACTGCTGCAACATTTCAAAGAAGAGCAGGGCAGTTTTTCTGACCAATATTTGTCCCGTAATCAACATCACAAAAACAGATTATCTAGTCATTATCACATTGCTGTTTCTGAGAGCTTGCTAAGCGCAACTTGGTTGCTGCATTTCTTACATTACAACAATGACTATACTTCGAAGTACTCCATTGGCTGTAAAGCACTTTGAGACACCTAGTGGTAGTGAAAGGTGCTACATAAATGCAAGTCTTTATGATGTGCTGTGGGTGGTTTCAAACCAACTGCACAGTAAGCAAATTATAACCTTTGAAATTTTGATATATCTCACACTGAGATGTGGTGCCTGTAAAGCCATGTGTATGCTATCAATAGCATCCTACAGCATGGGGAAGCATTATCCTAGCAAAGCCACGTGTATGCTTTGTCTAATCCTTTCTTTGCAGAGAGAATACAATGAAATTTCCTCTCCCGGCATGCAGAAATTCTGTCACCTCTGGATGCAGCAATGGGTGGCAAATTGTGACATGTTAGTTATGTTTCCCATTCAACCTGAAAGGGTTCTGCTACATATAAGTTGAGGGTCACTTTCACTGTTATTGAGGCTGCAGGTCTGTGTTCAGTAATCTACAGAGAGCGGTCTGGCTGCCCTTGCAGTCCAGTGATTCCCACATACCGCACTAAGAAGTTGGCTGCTGACATGGGGACCTGGTGTCTCTTAAAAAAGAATATAACTGGAAGCATGAAGGGAGACATTGCAAAGCAGGACAAGCTACAAGAAAAGGGAGGGGAAGGAGGAGGTGCAAGAGCAGGTGCCTATATCTGCAAAGGGTCTTCAGGGACCACATTTGTTACCTCAACTAGAGATGCCTTAGTTTCACCATGCAGATTGTTACTGAGATATATCAGTTGCTAGAGCCACAATTTGTTTCAAAGCAAGGTAAGGGCACCATAGTCAAAGTGACTATTGCTTTAAACCTCTGTGATGGGCTGATTTCAGGTGACAAGAGGAAATGGTAGCAAAAGAAGATTTCCAGAGGCTACAGAACTCCAAGTTGGAAAGTTAGATATAGAGAATAAAGTTGTTCATCTGGAAAGACTAAAGTCTGAGAAGGATATAACATGGCTGAAAAGGAGCATATGGAAGGTAAAATGCATGCTCTACAGTTCGCAAAGGAAACATCCAAGAGGGAGATTCTGAACTTCTGGTCAAACCTTCAACAGCACGTGCTTCAATTCGGAGAACTTGAAAAAGAAAAGAATGACAATGCTGAGTTCAGGCAGCAAATTAGTGAACAGCAGATGCAGCTTAAGACTATATCATAGTTGGAAAATGATTTACCGGAGACCAAACTGAGAAATTCTGGATCTTTTAAAAGTGTGCGGGCATATGAAATGCAAGAACCCCAGCAGAGAAGGCACAGTGGAAACTGATGACAGGTGCATAGAGTGGTTGAAAGAGAAACAAAAACAGCAGAAACATAATGCAGAGCTTCAGGAGAAGTACTGCCATCCAAAGACTAACTGCAGTGTACTGCTTTAGCTCAGAAGAAGAACATCCTTCTACCTAAACAATACTGTGAATAATGTTCTTGAGAAAAGAAAACAAGCTATAAAAAACTCTTAAGGCATTCAGTTTAATTATAAAAGTTAATTTTCTTTATTTTAGATATAATAGAAAAAATGTTTATGATTCGAACAGTTATATTGAGATATTGGTGTATTATATTTTTTTATTTTTTAAAAGAAAGAGGGATGTTATGTTGTTATATTATTCAAAAAGAGTCAGAACCAAATTGTGATGCACATGTAGACATAAGTATTCAGGATGCCACATCACGCACTACTGCTCTACAACCTGTGTACCAAACTAATGATGCATCATTCCACAGTACATGGTGAAATCTAAGACACATTCAATGTCAGCTCCTGTATCTGTGTAAAATAGTGTGATTATTTCAAATGACTGGGAACCACAAAACATAACAGAAAGCAAAAACAACTATGGCAGGATTTTTATCTTGTTGGGCGGCGCGGCGGGTGGGCCTGGGAGCGGTCGCGAAACCAACCGCCACCCACAATCAGGCCCCGACCATGATTTCACACTGGCTAGCCAATTAACAGCCAGACAGCATGAATCACGGGCTGCAATGCTGAATGCTGCCAGAGTGGGCACAGGAGGTGGGTAAGCATGAAGTTTGTGCATGCGTGTGGGTGCTGCACTGAAGGCACAGAGCTGCCTTAGGGAGCTGAATAATTTTTAAAACATAAATAAAGAACTTAAAAATGTTAAAAACATGTCCTCTCATGTGACTCTGTCATATGAGCAGGGACATGTTACAAATGAGATTTAAGTATTTTTATTTTTAATTCCTGTTAGAAACCTCATCCCGCCCATGGATGAGGTTTCATAAAAAATCCAAAGGTGGTCCGGCCAATTTGCCAACCATCAAGGTTGGACAGGCAGTGAAAAATTGCATTTAATTATTACTTTAATGGTCTTAATAGGTCTGTTAATTGTCGTCAGGCATGCTGGCATCTCCCGCGCACGCATGCTGACCGAAATATCACATGAGTGTGGGATGACTTAGGGACGCGCACCCGACATCATCCATGCTACTTTCCTCCTGTTCAGGCCAGGTGCGTATCCATCCAACGAGAAAAAAATTCTACTCCTAGTAATTGCTCAAATATTGATGCCCATGCATTTCGAGACAATTGGGTATATCTCAAGACAAGAACAAAACATTGCTGAAAATCTGAAACAAAGGCAAATGCTGGGAATACTCAGCAGATCTGAGAGCATCTTTGATAGAGAAAAAGAGTTAACATTTTAATTGATGACTTTTCATCAGAACTTGGAGAAGTTAGAAATGCAATAGGCTTTAAGAAAAAGTAGGGTTGGATTGAAAGGAAAAGGTAAGGTCAGTGAGAGGAAATATAAAGGGTCAGCTACATCCTTTTGTGGACCGGGGAGAAAGGTTTTTCAATAGCTGAGAAATGAGTAAGGATGACAGAAAAAACCCAGACAAGTTTTTTGAGAAACTCAGCATACATCTCCAACCAAAGGCAAACCAACAGAACCATCGGCATGAATTTCAAATTCTGAGACAGGAACCAGGTAAGCCTGGTGGCAATTTTTTTTATCAAGATTGAGAAATGAAGCCAACAACTATAAATTCAAATAAACAGATGAAAGGCTGATATATCAGTTCATTTGGGGTTCTGCACACCCTGATGTACAAAAATATCTGATTAGAAAAGGCAAGCTCACAATATATCAGGTTGTTGACAATGCCAGAGCAGATGAAACAATGAGCAGACAAATGAAGACACTGACTACCCAACAGCTAGCCATCAGTTAATTCAAGGTAAAGACAGCAGAGATGATGCAGTGAAACAACAACAAAAGAATGCACACCAGGCAGAAAGCATGATGTGCAAGAGCTGTGGACAACCACACGAGTTCAAAGATGGAAGGAAATGTACCACATGTGGATCAAACTGCAAAGCATATGGGAAGCTCAGTCACTAGGAAAAGATGTGCAGGACACAGAAAGAACATGGTAAAGGAATTGACGAATTTAAAAGAAAAACCAAAATATCCATACCATGGATGATGACAATAGCCAGGAATTTTAGGATGGCATGGTTTCCTTTCCTGCCATGCGAAGAGTTGGCGGAGAACACATCCCTGCCAACAGTCTGGCTTGCAGTGATTTCACACTTCAACTAACGTTAATTGTCTGCAAGCCAATTGGGAGGAATTCCCGCCTTATAGAGTTGCTAGATAATCTGATTGGCTAGCAGCTCTCTAGTCCCTCCAGCGACATAAGCTGCAGTGGACCAGAGTGGGAATGCATGCAGTTCCTGGAGCCTAAGTCCCAGGATTCCAGGAAGAGGGAGGTTTTGAGGGTTCCAGGGTGGGAAGGGTAGGGGAGGCCTGGAAGGTGTGGACAGTGGGGAATTAGGGTGTCAGGGGAGAGGCCAGGGTGGGGAAGGGAGGTTCTGTAGTTACCAACCTTAAGTAGGGGTGGGAATTCAAAGATTAAAGAGAGTTTCTGATGGACGTAACCCCGCCCCTTCCCGAGGCATGAATCCAATTATTTTTGGGCTTTCCATATGCCCAGAAACTGCTCCCACCAACCTAAAAATTTAGACTGGGTGGGAAATGGCCCTTGTGGTCAATAATTGGCCACTTAAGGGCCTCTTTAGGGTCAAGGGTGGCGTTGCCCATCCCAGCACAAAATTGCAGAAAGGCAGGAAGCCCATCTGAGGAACTTTATGCTCAACTCCACCTAAAAAGACATCGTTGGAGGAGCATAAAATTCAAGCCGATGAGGACACAATAGTAGGAATGTGACAATTCATAGGAAAAAGTAATTCACGCAACCATTCAAACCAGGAAGAAGATAAGGACTAAGCCCACAACCATAAATCTGAAGCTGAAACTTGATACTGCAGCACAGAGTAACATCATCTCATTTAGACTAAAGCAAAAGTTCATCTCTGAAAATCTGAAGAAAAAGGAAAGATGGCACGTCCTGATGGCATAAGTTGCAACTGAGATTCAATATCTAGGAAGGACACAAACCAGAGAGACATACTATGGAAAAGGCATTAACTGCATGGTTCTTATATCCTGGGATTGACAGCTGCGAAGAGCTGCAGTTGACCACAGTAAACCATGAGATGAAGGAGGCGTCACTGAAGGTTGAAGGTTGGACACCCATTGAAAAGCGCCCTCCAATCAGAAGCAAAAAAGATGTTTGGATGCTTTGACGGTTTTATGTATCAAATCACCGTTAATCCAGAGAAGAAACTAGTGATTCACCACCCCACCACTCTCCCTGCTACTCCCAATGTAAAGCACAAGTGGAACTAAAAGAAAAGCTTGAAAGAGATAGAAGAAGAGAGAGTGATTTCCAGAGTTACAGAGCCTACAGATTGGGTAAGTTCCATTGCTGTGTGAGAGAAGTCAAATTGACTGCTACGGATTTGCCTGGATCCCAAAGATCTTAATCAAGTCATAAAGAAGAATCACTACCTTATTCCAACAGTGGAAGAGATCATGCCAGCACCAGCAGAGGCAAAGGTTTCCTTGGCTTGATCCAGTACATGAGTACCTCACATGTCATGATACATAGCAAATCTACAAGAGCTGATGAGGGAAGGTGCTAAGTACCAGTGATCAGAGTCACATCAGAGGAGTTTCAACAAACTCAAAGAATAAGAGTGCAAGGAGGTAAGTCTGTCATACTAAAACAAAAACAAACTTGTCATACTGCAAGGAGACCCTTCTACAAAAATACTGAAAGACTGTGAGCAGCCCTGGTGCAAAAAGGAAAGCAAATCATATTTTAATTGAGAAAGTTTGTAGTGGAGAGTGATCATCAGTTACTAGAGCAGAACTACAAGAAAAAATCTGAGTGCGTGCAAAACTACTGAGATTACTCCTGAGGCTTCAGACTTACGACTTCATTCTGAAGTACAAGGCAGGAAAAGGAATGATGCTAGCAAATGCCCTATCTTCTCTGTCACCATATGAGAAACAGGATAAAAGATCTAGGTGTGAAGATCCACCGAACCACCGAAACGGAGTCAAATTAGAATTGTGGCCAGTAAAGGCAAAAATGCTCTCTCAGAAAATAATCCAGGGATGGCCTGATAATGTACAGCAAACACAGCCATCAATGCAGCAGTATTTGTCAGTTAAATAAGATGCCTCACTGGAAGATGGTGTTCTGCTGTCCGCACCGAGAATCATCGCACCCAAACTGATGCAGAGAAAACTTCTCCGGAGGATACATGAAAGGAACGCCTGAGAATGGTGAAGTGAAAACTCAGAGCCAGATCAGCTGTGTACTGGATAGGCATCTACAAAGATATCAAAAAAATGATATCTACATGCAGTGCATGCCAGAAGTATAGGGACACAGAAAAAGATGATGATAGCTACTGAATTACCACCCAGACCACAGCATATTCTGGGAGTTGATTTATTCACACGTAGCTAAAAATGGTAGCTCATTGTTGCAGACTATTACTCAAAAGTTCCCATTCATCAGAAAGTTGAAAGAAATTAGATCAATCATCTCAGCAGTATGAGTTCTGTTTGCTGAGCAGGGGATTCCTGAAAGGATAATATGTGATAATTGAACCTAATTGTCCTCCAGAGAGTTTAAGGAGTTTACTGAGCAGTATGGGTTCAACATCATCATTCTCTCAGTATATAATGCCAAGGTACACAGACTTATAGAATAATGCATCCAGATGGTTAAGAGAACTGTCACGACAGTGTTTTCATGAGTGTTACGAATTTTAAAATAAACAGTATTTTAAAATTACATTTAAACATCTTGCACTGAATTTGAAAAGACTGAATATTAAAATAGCTCCAAGCTACCAGTTTTGTGGATCAAGTTATTAACTTTCCAGAGGACAAAATACAAATCTTTAATTTGATATTGACTCAATGTTTGTCAGACCAGGGGAAATAACAATATCCACCAATATCCATTACAAACCTACTGACTCCCACAGCTACCTCGACTACAGCTTCTCACAACCCGCTTCCTCTAAAGACTCCATCACATTCTCTCAGTTCCTTCGCCTCCATCGCATCTGTTCTGATGATGCCACTTTCAAAAACAGTTCCTCTGACATGTCTTCCTTCTTCCTTAACCAAGGTTTACCACCCACGGTGGTTGACAGGGCCCTCAACTGTGTCCGGCCCATCTCCCACGCATCCGCCCTCACACCTTCCTCTCCCTCCCAGAAACATGATAGGGTCCCCCTTGTCCTCACTTATCACCCCACCAGCCTCTGCATTCAAAGGATCATCCTCTGCCATTTCCACCAACTCCAGCATGATCCCATCACCAAACACATCTTCCCTTCACCCCCCCACCCCAGTGGCATTCCGCAGGGATCATTCCCTCCGGGACACCCTGGTCCGCTCCTTCATCACCCCCTACACCTCAACCCCCTCCCACGGCACCTTCCCATGCAACCGCAGAAGGTGCAACACCTGCCCCTTTACTTCCCCTCTCCTCACCATCCAAGGGCCCAAACACTCCTTTCAAGTGAAGCAGCATTTCACTTACACTTCCCTCAATTTAGTCTACTGCATTTATTGCTACCAATGCAGTTTCCTCTACATTTGAGAGACCAAACGCAGACTGAGTGACCACTTTGCAGAACACCTTTGGTCTGTCCGCAAGCATTACCCAGACCTCCCTGTCGCTTGCCATTTCAACACTCCACCCTGCTCTCATGCCCACATGCCCGTCCTTGGCCTACAAGTGATTGTGTTCCCACCCGTTTGCAACCCTTGTGCTTCTAGGTGGTAGAGTTTGTGAGTTTGGAAGGTGCAGTCGAAGGAGGCTTGGTGAGTTGCTGCAATACATCTTGTAGATGATACACACTGCTGCCGTGGTGGTGGTGGTGGAGAGAGTGAATGTTTAATGTGATAGTTGGGGTGCCGATCATGTGGGATGCTTTGTCCTGGATTATGCCAAGCTTGAAACTTCTTGTGGGAGATACAGTCATCCAGGCACTCCTGTCACCTATCAGTCTAAGCCTGAATGCTATCCAGGTCTTCTGAATATTGACTGCTTCAGCACCTGAGGAGTCTCAAATGGTACTGAACACTGTGCAATCATCAGAAAACATCCCAATTCTAACCTGACAATGATGATGGTCTTTGATGAAGCAGCTGAATAGTGCCTAGGATGCTGCTATGAGAAATTCCAATGGCTCGAATTCCAATGAGGCTTAGATGATTGGTCTCCAACAACCACAACCATATTCCTTTGTGCTATGTATGTCTATAGTCAATGAAGAGTTTTCCTTCTGACTTCAATTTTGCTACAGCTCCTTGAAGCCACATCAAGCTGCCTTGATGTCAAGAGCAGACACTCTTACCTCCCCAGTAGAATTCAGTTCTTTTGTCCATGTTTGGACCAAGGCTGTAATGAGGTCTGGAGCTGACTATCCCTGGCAGAACCCAAACTGAGCATCAGCAAGCAGATTATTGCTGAGTAAGTGCTATTTGATAGCATTATCAACAACTCCTTCCATCACTTTCCTGATTATTGAGAGTAGACTGATGGGGCAGTACCTGGCTGGATTTGATTTGTCTTGTATTTTGTTGACAGGCCATAACTAGACAATTTTCCATATTATTGTTATAGCTGTACTGGAACAGTTTTGCTAGTTCTGGAGCATAACTCCTTCATACTACAATCAGGATGTTGCCAAGGCCCATAAATTTGCTACACCTAGAGCGAATTGAATGGGCTGAAGACTGGCATTGGTAATGCCAAGGATCTTGGGAGGAAGCCAAGATGGATTATCCACTCTGTACTTCTGGCTGAAGATGGTTACAAAAATGTCAGCCTTATCTTTGAAACAAAAACAGAATTACCTGGAAAAACTCAGCAGGTCTGGCAGCATCGGCGGAGAAGAAAAGAGTTGACGTTTCGAGTCCTCATGACCCTTCGACAGAACTACTTTGCACTGACGTACTAGGCTCTCCAATCATTGAGACTAAGGATGTTTGTGCAGGAGACTCCTCTTTCGGTTCTTTGTGTTACAAATGCAAGACATTAAAAGATTGTATTGTTTTAAAATGTTCCCTTTAATTTAAAATGAAATAGAACTCCCTGAGTAAGGGGATGGTAAGATCATACTAAATTCTTCCTGGAAACAGGTTCATGTTATCTGGTTGTCAAGGGGATAGTGGTCTAGGCCAAAACCTATAAAAATCAAGTGCCAGTTTTCACACCTTGGCACAAAAGAGGGGCAGTTGGTTTTCTGAGGACACACAGGCAGAGACTCAAAGATGGATGCAGAAACAGCTATTATTACGAAACGCAGAGGAAAATGTTCGTTTGTGTGTTAGCCAGCAAGCTGGATGCCAAGCAGGAGAACTGGTTCTGTATTCAAAGAAATGGAACTTCTGGGTGATGTTAAGGACCAAGGAGTTGCTGGATGGTATCCTTCTGTTGGAAGCCGATTTAGAGATGCTCAGAAGACTGAGTAGAATGACTTTCAAAGGACAATGGAAGATTTGCTCTGGGGTGGCAAGGAGAAGAGAGCCTGCTGAAAAACTGCAGAGGATATTAGAACTTAATCTTCAAGGCTACCTATTTGCTGGCATAAAGTACAAATGGGTTAAAAAGCATTTTGATTGTGTTAGTTGGTTAATGGGATATTTGGTTTTTCTTGGTTTGGCTCTATTAGTTGCCTGTTAAAAATACTTAATCTGTGTTAATTTTAGATTGTTACAATAAAAGTCTTAAAACATGAAATCCTGTCATGCAATTCTTTCCTTCATTTGCTGGAAATTCATGTCTCTTTTTAAAAAGTTGTTGATCTCTATGGGGCTCATAACAAATTGAGGTCTGGGATTCAAATCCAGATGCTGGAAAATGGTACGTTGAAATTTTCCAAAATTTAAACCAACACCATTTCATATTTTACTTTTGCTGTAGTCATTGAAAAATCAACATGACTATGTTCAATGCTCAAGCATTTCTGGAGAAAGATGCCCTGTCTATAATTGCCTTGCAACAGTTAACAAAGGTCTAGGGTCCTGACTTCAAACTAAAACTTAAAACTGTTGTTTCTTTAGTTTTTCTGTGTGTTTGTGGGAGGGACTTGCCTCTCTGCTAGGCAACATCCCAATTTTTCCACTCTTGTGTTTGCTTAACTTCTCAAGTCTTAAAACTCATTAAAATGCAGGCACCTTTTTAAAGTGAAACTAAATGTCAATTTGACATTTCTTAACACACGGATACAGAAACACAAATCAAACTTAAACTTTTAATCTAAAACTGATTCCTAACACTCACAAATACCAACATAATTTACTTAAGCTGTTTCAATTTCCTAACAAGAGCTTTGGTTAGATCTATTGGTTGTGGGATTGCTTAACTCTGTCCATTGCATGTTTCTTCCACTGTTTGGCATGCAAGTAGTCCTGTGTTGTAGCTTCACCAGCTTGTCACCTCATTTTTAGGTATGCCTGTTGCTGCTTCTGGCAGGCCCTCCTGCACATTCATTGAACCAGAGTTGGCAGAGTGGGGGATACATCTGGTCATGAGGTTACAGATTGTGGATGTATAATATTCTGCAACTGTAACTGATGGCCCACATGTTGCCCAGCTTTGGGTTGGTAGATCTGTATGAAATCTATTGCATTTAGAAAGGTGGTAGTGCCACAGCATCAAGGGTAACCTTAATTTGAGGATGGGGCTTTGCTTGCACAAGGACTGTGCGGTGGTTACTCCTATCAATACGGTCATGGACAGATTCTTCTTTGTCAGGTAGATTGGTGAGGTCAAGGGTAATTAGGTTTTTCCCTCTTTTTGGCTCCTTCACCACATGCTGCGGGCCCAGTTTCGCAGCTATGTCCTTGAGGACTCAGCTAGCTCAGTCAGTCGTGGAGTTACCGAGCCGCTCTTGGTGATGGACACTGAAGTCCCCCACCCAGGGTACATTCTCTAGCCTTGCCACTTTCAATGCTTCTTCCAAATGGCACTCAACATGGAGGAGCACTGATTGTTCAGCCAAGGTGGGACAATAGGTGGTAATCAGCAGGAGGTTTCCTTGCCTATGTTTAACCTGATGCCGGGAGACTTCATGGGATCCACAGTCAATGTTGAGGACTCTCAGGGCTACTACCTCCCGACTGTATACTACTGTGCCTCTACCTCTTGTGGGTCTGTCCTGTTGGTGGGATAGGACATACCCAGAGATAGTAAAGGTGGGTGTTTGGCTCTCCAAGGTATGATTCTGTGAGTATGATTATGTCAGCCTGATGCTTGACTAGTCTGTGCGACAGCTCTCTCAATTTTGGCACAAGCCCCCAGTTGTTAGTGAGGAGGACTATGCAAGGTCGACAGGGCTGGTTGGTCGTTGTCATTTCCAGTGCTTAGGCTGATGCTGGGTGGTCCATCTGGTTTCATTCCTCTATTAGTCTTTGTAGCACATTTGCTAGAACTGATTGACTTGCTAGGCCATTTCAGAGGACCTTTAAGAGTCAACCACGTTGCTGTGGGTCTGGAGTCACATGTAAGCCAGACAAGATAAAGGCAGTAGATTTCTTTCCCTAAAGAACATTAGTGAACTAGATGGGTTTTATCAACAATTTACAAGGCTGAGACTAGCTTTATCTTCCAGATTTAGTATTTGAATTTAAATTCCACCAGCTGTCGTGGCGGGATTTGAACCCGTGTACCCAGAGCATTAGCCTGGGTATCTGGATCATTCGTCCGGTAACATTAGCACTATGCCACTGTCTCCCCTTAAGGGCATTTAAGAGTCAACCATATTGCTTGAGGATGTGTGGTTGAAGGACTGTTTAGTGTAAAGGGAGATGAGGCGAGCAGTGGTCCTGGTGGTACTCCTGGCAGTGTAAGTGGACTACAGGATTTTAGTTGTTATATTTTACACTATTTTTATCATTGTGACATTAGGGCAGCAATATATGTGGTAGGTCCAGTGATGGGTGATCCATAATCAGCTTCCTCTTTCATTGCTGTGCGCCCTTTATCTGAAGATGAATGATGAGGCTTTTCATGCTGCTCTGTATCTACAAGCTTCTCTGCACATAGCAATGTTGTCTTGGATGGGGAATAGTAGCATAATGGACCTGTAATCCGTGACATGAATTCAAATCCCCTCACAGCAGTTGGGGGAATTTACATTCAATTAATTAATAACTCACAAATAAAAAGATGGTCCCAGTGTTAATGATTACTGAACTACCAGATTGTCATAAAAACACATCAAGTTCAGTGATGTCCTTCAGGGAAGGAAATCTGCTGTGCTTACCTGGTCTGGTCAACATGTGACTCCAGACCAACAGCAATGTGGCTGACTCTTAATTGCCCTCAGAAGTGGCTGAGCAAGTCATTCAGTTGTATTAAAGCAGCTACAGAAAAGCTGAAAAAGAATAAAACCTGATGGATGCCCAGCATCAATATAGGCGTCAAAACAAAGTAACACCCAATCCAGTTGACCCTGCAAAGTCCTCCTCACTAACATTTCAGTATTTGTGCCAAAAATAGGAGAATTCTCCCACAGGCTAATCAACCAACTGTCTGATATAGTATTGCTCACGGAATCATACCTTACAGCCAATGACTAAGACTCTTCCCTCACTATCTCTGCATATGTCCTGTCTACCTGCAGGACAGACCCACCCGAGGTGGTAGCACGGTGGTATTCAGTCGTGAGGGAGTGGTCCTGGGAGTCTTCAACATTGTCTCCAGACCCCATGATGTGTAATGGCCTCAGGTCAAACATGGGCAAGGAAACCGCCTGCTGGTTACCACTTACCCCACGTCAGCTGATGAATCAGTATTATTCCATGTTGAGCACTGCTTTCAGGACGCAATGAGGGTAGCAAGGGCACAGAAATGCACTCCTGTTGGGGGACTTCAATGTCCATCCAATAGTGGCTCGTTAGCATCACTATTGATCTAGTGGCTGAGTCTTGAAGGAGATATCAGTTAGACTGGGGCTGCACAGGTGGTGGAAGAGCCAGCAAGAGGGAAAAAACATGTTTGAACTCACCCTCGTCAATCTATATGTCATAGATGCATCTGTGCATGACAAGTGCACAGTCCCTGTGGAGACAAAGTCCCATTTTCACACTGAGGACGTTCTCCATCATGTTGTGTGACACTACCATGATGCTAAATAGGATAGATTCAGAACAAATTAGCAGCTTAAAACTGGGCATCCATGAAGTGCTATGGGCCAGCAGCAGCAGAACAGTATTCAATCACAAGCTCTGCAGTCCTGCCACATCTGGTCAGGAATGGTAATATACAATTAAACAACTAACCGGAGGAGAATGCTTCACAATCGTTCCCAATCTCAAGAAGGGGGAACCCAGCACGTCAATACAAAATACGATGCTGGAGCATTTGCCACTGTCTTCAGATAGAATTCTAGAGTGGATGATCCATCTCAGCCTCCTCCTGAGGACCCCAACAGCATAGATGCCAGTGTTCTGCCAATTCAATTAACTCCACATGATATTAAGGAACGGGTGAAGGAGTAGATACTGTAATGACTACGGCCCCTCAGAACATCTCAGCTGTAATACGATGACTCTAGGACTAGGTGTGACCCTCTCCATGTTGTTTCATTACAGTTGCAACACTAACATTTAGCCGGCAATGTGGAAATTTGCCCATCTATGTCCTGTCCAAAAAAAAAGCAGGACAAGTCCAATGCAGCTATATCCACCAGTCTACTCTCAATCATCAGTAAAGTGATGGAATGTGTCATTAATAGTGCTGTCAAGTGGCATTTACTCAGCAAAAACCTGTACACTGATGCTCAGTTTGTGTTTCACCAGGGACACTCAGCTTCAAACTTCATTACATCCTCTACCCAAATATGGACAAAGCTGAATCACAGAAGTGAGGTGAGAGTGACTACCCATGACATCAAGGCAGAACGTGACAGAATGTGGCTTAAAGGAGCCCTAGAAAAATTGAAGTCAGGGGGAAAAGTCTCCACTGGTTGGAGTCATACCTAGCACCAAGAAAGACGGTTGTGGTTGTTACAGACCAATCATCTCAGCCCCAGGACATCACAGCAGGAGCTCCTTAGGGTACTGTCCGAGGCTCAACCATATTCAGCTGTTTCAGTAATGGCTTTACCTCCATAATAAGATCAGAATTAGGGATATTCACTGAGGATTGTACAGTGTTCAGTGGCTTTTGTGACTCCTCAGATACTTAAGCAGTCCCTGCCTGCATGCAGCAAGTGCTGGGCAATATTCAGGTTTTGGCTGGTAAGTGGCAAGTAACATTTGAACCACATAAGTGTGAGGCAATGGCCTTTTCAAACAAGGGAGAATATAACCAGAATCCCTTCATATTCAACAGCACTACTATCACTGAATCTCCCATCATCAATGTCTAGGATCACCTTGATTAGACATTTAACTGGATTAGCAATATAAATACTGTGATGAAAAGAGCAGCTCAGAAGCTTGGAATTCTGTGTGGGTAGCTCATCTCCTGACTCACCAAAGCCTGTCCACCATATACAAGGCACAAGTCAGGAGCATGGTGGATTACTCTCCACTTGTCTGGATGAGGGCAACTTCAACAACGCTCAAGAAGTTCAGTATGATCCAGGACAAAGCAACCCACTTGACTGGCACCAGTCAATTTGATACTATCTTTAACTTCCCAGTTAACCAGGGATGGTGCATCCTTCTCATAGAGTCTTTCTTTCTCAATGGAATACATCTTTGTTGAGAGTCATGAAGTACCTCCTTGAATGTCTGCCACTGTTTCATTACTGTCTTTCCTTTTAACCTATTTTCCGAGTTCACTTCAGCCAATTCTGTCTTCATACCCTCATACTATACATTGCCAGATCTAAAATAGCCTGCACTCAGGGTTGGCACTAGTATTGTTCTAGAAAATTGTCTCAAATGCACTCTATGAACTAATCTTCAAGGCTACCTTTGCCAATCTGATTCATCCAATCTATATGAAGATTAAAATTACCCATGATTATTGCAATACCATTCTTACAACCCCCCATTATTTCTTCCAGTATACTCTGTCCTACAGTGTAGCTACAGTTAGCGAGCTTGTGCGTATCAAAGATTATTTTGGGAGAAATGGGTTTTGATTATGGGCCACTGAAACCAGTACTGGGGAAAATGGAAGCTGTACCGTTGGGACAGGAGTCACCTGAACCATGCTGGGACCAGTGTTCTGGCGAGTTGTATAACTAGGGCAGTAAAGAGGGTTTTAAATTAAATAATGGGGGGCGAGGTCATGTGATGGGAGACATGGTAAATTAACGGGAAACAACAATGTAATAGAGCAGGGTAGGGATTTGGATAATGATAACCAGAGTGTGGCAGGAAGGGACAGAGCATACAAGCTTAAGAATGCACCAGCAGAAAAGGCCAGAGATTGCAAAAATGGGAAAAAGACAAAGTAAAAGGCCCTGTATCTGAATGCATGCAGTATTCATAACAAATTGGATGAATTATTAGCACAGAAATAAATATATTTGACCTGAAAGAAATTGTAGAGGCATTGTTGCAAGGTGACAATGGACCTGAATATTGAAGGCTATTTGATGTTTTGGAAAGACAGGAAGCCAGGAAAGTGTGGTGGGGTAGTTCGATTAAATAAGGATGATTTTAGCACAATATTGAGAGATGACCTTAGCTCGAAAGAGCAAGATGTTGAGTCACTTTGGGCAGAATTAAGAAATAGAAAAGGTAATAGGTCACTTGTGGGAGTAGTTTATAGCCCCCTAATGATATTACACTGTAGGACAGAGTATACAGGAAGAAATAAATGCGGCACGTAAGAAAGGTACTACAATAATCATGGGTCACTTTATTAACATTTAGATTGAATGAATCAGATTGGCAAAGATAGCCTGGAAAATGAGTTCAAAGAGAGTATTCAGGACAAATTCTTAGAGCAGTAGTTTCTGGTACCAACCAAGGAGCAGGCTATTCCAAATCTGGTAATGTGGAATAAGACAGGGTTAAATGAGTAGTAGTAAAGGGGCTTCAAGGTGACAGGGATCCCAACATGATTAAATTTCACATTCAGTTTGAAGGTGAGAAGTGTGGGTCTATGACTCATGTTTAAAAAATAAGGGTGTAAAGGCAGAGTTGATTCAAGTCAACTGGAAAACTAGGTTAAGTTAAAAAGTAAGGCAGTTGAGATGCAGTGACAGTCTTTAAAGGAGATCATTAATAACTCGCAGCAAAGCTTTATCCTAATGGAAAAAAAAGACTCTTTGAGAAGCATACATCATCCGTGGATAAATAAGGAGGTTATGGATAGTATTGAGTTGAAAGAAACACTGTACAATTCTGCAAAGATTACTGACAGGTCAGAAGATTGGACAGATTTTAAGGACCAATAAAGAATGACTAAAAAAATTAAGAGGGAGAAATTAGGGTATGAGAGAAAGTTAGCTAGAAATATAAAAACAAATAGTAAGAATTTCTACAGGTACTTAAAATGGAAAAGAGTAACTAAAGTGTGCTTTGTTTAGAGTGAGTCTGGGGTATTAATAATGGAAAACAAGGAAATGGTGAAAGTGTTCAACATGTAAATTTTGCCTGTCTTCACTGTACAACACTTAGAAACCTTCCCAAAGATAGTTGAAAATGAAGCGATGAAAAGGAGAAAGGAACTTAAAACAATCACCATCACCAGGGAAAAAAGGCACTGGGAAAACTATTAAACTTAAAGGCTGACAAATCTCATCAGAACCTAATGGCCTGCATCTTAGGATCATAAAAGAACTGGCTTCAGGACAGCAGGGCCCAGTGTAGTGTAGGACAGAGCCTTGTGTAGAAGCAAGCATGGAGACAGTTTCTAGCTTGGACCTTTACTGTACCTATGTATATAGTTTCTAGTAGTTAATAAATACTTATTGTTGAACTACCTAAGACTATGAATACTTAATAAGAGCTGCCGAACTACACCCAATTACTACAGAGAGGGTGGATACCAGCAAAATGTTTCTACATGTGAGAGAGGCTAGAACCTAGGGGACACAATTCAAAAAGAAGAGGCTTCTCTTTTAAGACGGAGATGAGGGGAATCTTTTTCTCATAGAGGGTTGTTTGTCTCTGCAATTCTCTTCTCCAAAAAGCAGCGGAGGCTGAGTCATTGAATCTATTCAAGGCTGAGTTAGATTTTTGACGGACAGTCAAGGGTTTTTGGGGGGCAGACAAGAAAGTGAGGTTGAGACTACAATTAGATCAGCCATGATCTTATTGATGGCAGAGTAGGCTCAAAGGGCCAAATGACCTAATCCTGCTCCTAAGTCTTATGTCATTTATGTAAAGCATTTTCAGAAGCAGTCATATAGTTTCTGTAAAGAGTTCTGATCTGTTAGAGATTCCATAACCATTAATGAGGCTTGTGGCAACTGTCCATCTATATTATGTTTTAAAAATAGCAGCATGTGACTTTTATACCAAATCTTTTGAGTTCTAATTGCTGGTCCTTTGATTTAACAGATAGTTCACAGGCATGTCTGAGGAGTCACGATGAAACAGTCTTCTGGTTAACCAGAGCTGGTGTCAGGACCTGGAAGGCACAAAACTGCGATACTACAAAATCATCACTGGTGGGATTGTATCATTACAGCACAAGTATGAGTAGGCAGCTTTCATTATAAATGCAAATAGAATTATAGTTTATAATAGATACTGGTAAGCACAAAAGTGACATGCTAGAAAGATTGCTGAAAAATCTTGCATCATGCTCACACTTCCTGTCCACAAAACCTACTTTATTTAATGAATTGTGGTCACATTTCCATTTACTATATTAAATTGCTATGTCAATGTTTCCTCTTCAGTTTTGCTATGCCAACAGCCACAATGTAACATAGGATCTGGCACTACAGCTGTCTTGGGAGTGAGCTTCTAAAGTTTCTCTCCCAAATCCTCATTTGTATAATTATAAAAACTTGTATTCATCAACCAACCTTAGGGAATAGTGTTATACAGTATAATGTTGTAAATGACTATATTTAAACAATGTGAACATATAGATAGATAAATCACAATTACTTTAAAATTTTATTATGAAATTATAAAATACATTGGTGAATTTTACTTTTTGTTAATGACTAAACGACTTCACTTCCGAGATCCCCAGCATCGGATTCGGTGGGGGGTGGTGTGTACCCAAAAGAAGCGCTGGGGAATCACTCTTGGAACTTCACAGGTAAGGATTTGTACTGCAATTGTTCAGAAGAGCAAACTTCTTCTGAGCAATTATCCTGTGCTGGGACCCATCTGAAGATGTGATTTAAATCTTAAACTTTGGATGGTCCCGGCTGTGTTACACAAATAGTTAGCCAGAAAAAGTTGGAAGAATTAAAACCTCTTCTAACTTCTGGGTAACTATTGTAAAGACCCACAGTGACCTCCCCCACTGGACTCCTCCCCACACCCCCGAACACCTAGTTCATGCCCCCCCACACCCCAGGGGACTCCCCCTACCCTACTTCCCCCCCCCAAACAATCCACCTATGGGATTCCCCTTATTGGCACAGGACTCCCACCCCCAAGCCCCCTGACCCAATTCCTGCAGGCCCAACCTAAAATCCCACTGACCCGACCCAACTGCCACCCCTGCAGGCCCAACAGCCGCCCCAACTTACCTGACCACCCGACCCAACCTGATCAAAGCCATGCAGGTCAAACACCTCCCTACCCCGAATCCGACCGCACCGCCACCATCCTGACCCCACACCTCTTGCAGGCCCCAGGCCCAACCCCCCCACCCAAACTAAACCGACCTCACACCCTGACCTCCAGCCCCTAAACCCGAGGTCTGACTCCCCCCACCTCACCAAGGTCCAACGCCCCCATAACACCCCCGACCCCTGAGGTCTGTTCCCCCCTTCCCCTGCCCCCCCCCACCCCATAAGGTCAGACCACCCAACCACACCGCCCCTGAGGTCCAACCCTCCGCACCCCACAAACACCCTCTGAGGTCCGATGCCCCGAACTCCCAACCCACCCTGCCCCGAGGTCTGACCCCCCACCCCACCCGAAGGCCTGACTCCTCACTCCCCTAACCTCTGATCCCCCCAACCTCCAATCACCCCTACCCACCAAATCCTATCCACTTACTTTAGACACTTACCTTCTCCCTGGCATGTCAATTTCAATGGGACCTTTACCTTACCTGGTTTATGGCAGCTATTGCTGTCAAAAAGGCCACACAGAAGCAAGCTCTGTCCAGGTTGGACCAACAGCCCATCTAAACTGAATCTACTGAAAGATTTTGTATCATTGCCTATAGGATTGACACCAAGTTTGCACAACCTACTTCATCTTGTGACATCAACACCACCTGAGAAAGTGAATCTTGCAGCACCAGTCTCCAGGCAGCTGATCATCAAATACCTACATGAAAGATATCCGCATTGGACTCTGACTTTTGGACTCTAACTCACGTGAACCAATATTCATTTTCCCTGTGGTCCTTGTACTATAAAACCTTTTCTCTATCCCTCCCTTTACTGTATGAATGTGGAGTGGGACGTTGCTAACACTCCTTTTCATGGGTTTTGAATGTGTACAATAAACTAACCTGCTGAGTTAATCCTAACTCAAGTTTGCTGTGGATTTATTAATAAAATTGCAACACACAAGGACTGAGGACTTGTGGAACCATGCCACCACTTATTCTTAAAAAAAACTAATTCAAAACACCTTCTGTTTACAGATAGGTGGTAAGAGGAAAACAGTGTTGTTTGAACTGACCCCCTCTTGTCCATAACACTTCTCATAGAAATATGTAAAGCTTAATTTAACTAAAAATTAAATAACGCACATGAGACAACACAAACTCATTAGGTATAATTATTTGCATTCTAACTCACCCTTGTTCCGAAATAATTTTTATATATTGGCTTTCATGTCGCCTGTATACGAACTTGACGCATGTTAGACGATCAAACTCCTCCATCGAGGATTTTATTAGAACTTGCTGTGATCTACCTATATTAACAAAAACACAATAAGGTGTATTTAATTTACCATTTGTTTTGCTACTCTGATTCGCAAGGGTATGATTTGTGAGCTATAAGGCAATATAATGCAATGATACAAAATTCTAACAAAAGAAACCTGAATAAAAATTTTGGAAATCGTTCTGCTTTTATTACCTGCTCTTTCAATTATAATTGAATATTATTACAAGGCCAGTGTTTAAATCACTCTACTAGCGGAAACAAGAAAAAGCCTGAAAATCACTCTACTTGCCATACTTATCACAGATCCCCTTCGTTTCCACCTGGTGCAACTTGACTGGAGACCTCTACGTAGGCATGTTCCAATATGTTAATGAGGGTCCTATAACATACATGTGACACTAACATAATTGGCAGGCAAAATTGGGTGGAACTTGTTCATTTTCAGGTAAAGACTAAAATAAAATCTTATGTTTGTGATAGTCTGCTGATTCCCAAAGACTTGAGGAAGAACCCATTGAGGCAAAGGATAAATCCAATGGTTTAAGCAAAATATAAGTAAAGATTCCATGATCTTGGACACTGTCAACATTTACTTCAATATTAGTGCTAGTGAAAATACTGTCAAAAGTATAAAGAGCTAAGGTTCACTATGAGGGCAGACTTAAGTACATAAGACAAAACTATCAAGGGTAAGAAGGACTGAAAAGATCCAAAAATGCGGCAAGTCAGATTGTGTCTGGAGTTGATTAGAGGTGGGACAACTCCAATATAGTCATAGCATTATTGGCACAGCGCTACAATTTTGACATCATGCAGCATCAGCATTGACACATACTTTCAAGTCTTTTACATCTGTACTCCCATGTCCATCATGCTCCACTTTGAACTTTATATGTGGTGACATAATGTCAAACTGAAACTACTTGCATGCATACCATGGCCTCAAACCAGGAGAGAAATGGTATGAGCATTGCAATGGCACTTTTTACTGACCCAAATGCTAAAATCTATGGGTGGAATTGTCCCAGATTTGCACTAAGTGTAGTAGAGGGCGGTTACAATGATGTTTTACTCTCCAGCTGCAATGGTGGCTTTTCATGCTGCATCATCCCAAACCTGCCACATTAATTATGCATTTCCGAGAAACACACCATTTCCATGGTGAGTGGGCTCTCATTCACCCGCCACGCCATCACCTCGCCACTTCATCATGCTGAACGCCATATTTAAATTGCAACCGTGCACACACCTCAGTGCTTCTAGACGATGACTGCTGCACAGAAGACATGGCCCTGAAAGGCAAGAAGACTGTAGCTCCTAGGTTCAATTACACATCCCTCGAGCACTTTTTGGACGCAGTGGAGGTCCACCTGAAAACAAGGTCCTCATGGACTTTAAAACCAGAGCTGGCTGGCAAGGATCTGAACTGTCCCTGTGCTCTGCTAAGTGAGGGTCCAGCAGTGCAAATCCATCAGACAACCATGCTGTGACTGATGTGTCCTGCTTCACAGTCCACTGCCATGCACTAATTATCTCTCCTTGCTTTCACAGGCACATCTGGGGAACTGTCAAGGGACTCCAAAGCCCAGGGCCTCCAATCAAGCCCTGATGGTAGCTCAGAAGTTGAATCAGCTGAACCCTCCCTGAAGACCCATCACACCGCTCACCCACACCCTGCACCAGCACAGAGACACACATTGTGGTGTGACCTAGCTTTAGAGTAGCCCCAGGATCACAATCTGGTGAGCACATCACACTGTCTGATCTGCTGTAAGTGACAGCAGGGACTTCCCAGGTGTCCAGTACCCGGAGAACTGCTGGAGGCCAGAAATTTGCTAAGTCTGAGTCAGATGACGAGCCTCTGGACTTGGTCATGTCTCAGTTGCTGGAGCTGAAAATACAAGTTCAGGAACATCAGGAAGGGATATTAACTGCACTCATCAGATTGTAAGGCCCTATGGATGAGTCCGTCCCCCTTCAGGCTGAGATGTTAGCACTGACATGCCAATACATCGAGGTTAACATCGGTATGATGGCCGCCATGGAGACCTCAGTCCAGGAGGTTGCTCCTATACTGCTGCACGGGTGGAACTCTATCGCTGACACCATCATTGGCCTCCAACAGTGTGTATGTGAGAGGGTTGCAGGGCGGCTGGATCTCACTCCAGTTACCCCTTCTCCTCAAGAGGTCAGCCAGGGGCCCTTGGACACCCATAAGGAGGAGGATCAGCAGGTGTGTCCCCTGGGGTCATCCATCCAGGTGACTCTGGGAGTGTCCAGCCCATCCAAATCCCTTCTTTGTAACCTCAGGAGCTCCAGCTCCACTGGCCGAGGAGGGTGCCACTGCCACACAGCGGGACACCGAAAGCAGACCTGGACCCTCCAGGTCTCAGCCCTCCAGAGGACACCCACCAAGGTCATCACAGACAGGGCTGTAGCTGTCAGCAGGCTGCCTCCAGCTCTGCTGTGGATGTCCAGGGAGCACCAAGACGTATCGGCAGGGTTAGGAGGGTTAAGATGTCATTGCACAGCCTGGGCACGGGTGTTAATCACTTATACATAATGTTCATTATTGTCAAAAAAACTCCCAACAATGTCTCCCTGCCTATTGCTCCTTATTCTGATGAGCAGTGTTCGTGTCATTCAAATGTGAAACCTTTCTGCACAAGATAAAGGCAGGTGTCTCAGTCCAGGGCCTCTTCCCTGTGCTTTGTGCAGCCTTCAGAGCAAAATTATGGTCTGGCCTCACACTCCCTGGACACATTACTGAAGCCTACACCTCAGCTGTGCTTGCCATTGTTGCCAGAATGTCATGGGCATACAGCACAGAGTTCCATCATTCTCTGTGCTCTCAGCACCTTAAAGGTGGGGCTGGCCTCATCACTTCAGCATCTATGATCAGTGATGCTGTGCTCCTGAAGGGCTCACATGCTGAAGGCGGACAAAGGATCAGATGCTTTTAAAGTCTCATGGCTGTGTCTCTATGGTATGAACCTGATCACGGAGCACAAGCAATCTGCCCTCGGCCAGACAGGAGTCAGGCTTTCTCAGAGGCTGTGTGAAGGTCTACAGAGTGTCCTCATATTGTCATCATCCTTCTGCAATTGAGCGACTATTAGGACCTCCACTGCTCTCCATGACAGGTGCATTATCACAAAGGGTATTTTCACTGCCATGGGCCATGGATACAATGTGAGGATCTTATGGTGTCTCCTCACTGCATGTCAACATCATCCTCCACAAATCTAGCAGCTATGAGGATTTCCTGAGCACACCTGCCTCATCTTTCCAGTGCAAGGGCCTCATCACCATCATTGTTGCCTCTGAGGCCCTCCTCACCCTCATCACCATTGACGTTCTCCTCATCGGATGAGCCCTCTAGCTTCTGCATCTCTTCCTCAGCCAGCTCCTCTCCCTGTTGCAATGCCAGGTTGTAAAGGGCGCAACAGGTAACAACGATGTGTGACACCCTCTGTGGACTGTATTGCAGGTCTCCACCAGACCGGTCCAGGCACCGGAACCTCATTTTCAGCATCCCGATGATCTGTTCCACCAAGTTGCGAATTGTAACATAAGCCTCATTATACCTTTACTCTGCTGCAGTCTGAAGCCACCACACAGGTGTTATCAGCCACATCCTCTGTGGGTAGCCCTTGTCCCCAAGGAGCCATCCCTGCAGCCTCTGTGGACCCTGGAAGATGTCAGGGATCTATGACCGACTGAGAATGTAGGAGTCATGCACACTCCCTGGAAGCTGTGCGCAGATATTCAGGATGCATTTGTGGTGGTCGCACACCAGCTGCACATTCAGTGAATGGAATCACTTGTGGTTGACATAGTTGACCATGTGTTGCGATGGAGATCTGTGCGCCACATGAATGTAGTTGTTGGCACCCGGCATCTGTGGGAAACCTGAGATCTGGGCAAATCCAATCACTCTTCTATACTGGCTCTCCTGGTCCCAGGCGAAAGGCACAAAGTGCCCTCACGAAGATGGACATCTGTGACCTCATGGATCCATTTGTGAATGGAGGTTTGTGATAGCCCAAAGAGGTCACTTGTGGAGCCCTGAAAGGAGCCACTGGCATAGAATTTGAGCATCACGGTCACTTTCACAGCCACTGGCAGTGGATGCCCTCCATGTCCACATGGCACCAAAACTTGAAGTGTCAGGCAAATGTGACCGACCAGTTCCCTAGACATGTGCAGTCTTTGGCAACGCTGGTTCTTGGTTATTGGCAGGAATGAAAGGCAGCATCGATAGACCCTAGATCTAGCAAAGCACCGACCAGCTGTGGTTCTTCGGTGGCATATGTGGGTCCCCCAGCCGCCCCTTCTTCCAGAGGGTGCTGCTCCTCCTTCTGCACAGCCTAGTGCCTGTCACTCTCTTCTCCATAGTCTTTGCTCTCTGTACGCCACGAGACACACTGATCACTAGGCTCCATGATCCTGATGTACTCCTCCTGCAGGATGAAAGAGAGGGATGTGTGGGTTAGCATAGTTGTACTAAGAACCTCGCTTAGTTAAGTCTGAAGGCCCCTTAATACATGCTGGAGAGCACTGGCCACCAATTGGATGGCTAGAGATTAATGAGCTGCATGGTTGCCCGAAGGCTCACCTTCCTCTGCCCCACTCCCCCTGACCGATTGGCAGCAGCTTTGCCCATTGAACTGCATGCTGTGCTCTCAGCCTAGGCACAGGCATTCTCCTAACCCGCACTGCAAGGCTGCAGTGTTAGCTTGAACATTGGGGGAGGCTGGTCCAAACTAGGATGATGACATTGCAAGGGGCTGAGTGCCTCCACCAGTGCCTGCTCCATGGCCAGCTTTAGCAAGGAGATTGTACAATGTGCTCAGTTGTCCAACTGTTCTGCAGTCCACTAAAATGCTCATTAGTTTGCAGTCTGTGCCCAAGGGGTGAAAAGCTCTGGAGCACTTGGTGGCACTTTGATGCCTCTACATTGCTCGAGTGGGCAGATAAGCTAGAGGCCCAACTCCAATCATATCAATGTGGCTACGTCTGAATGGTCTCAGTTGCAGAGGAATGGTCATTTTATACAAGGTGTCCCTAATGCGTGGCCATTTCCCTTGCCCACCCACCCACCCCCAACCCCGCACGTGCTTGTGAGCTACCTTCAACTGCAGGGCAGCTTATGCCCCCCCACAACCAAAGTCACTTCAACCGCAGGACAGCCTCCCCCCACCTTCAAGGTCGCCTCAGCCACAAGGCAGCCCTTACCTCCACCCCTTCCTGTTCTAAGCGCCTCAACCTTAAAGTCCAACCAGGCGATTCTCATGAGCACTGAGCAACATTACTGTGCACTCAGCTCCGAGTTCCCCTCAAAGTGCAACCCACCAAGTGCACATCTCATATAGCTGTTGTGAAACACGTCTGCATGATTGACAGAATGATCCAGTGGAGGGGATGAGTCTGGCTGGCTAGACTTATAATGATATGCAGATGTATTACAACGAGGTTCCTAAAGTCCAATGGTGGGAAATGCAACCCGCCATTGACAAGCTGAGCAGATGATCGCAAAATGATTTTGTGACGTCTTGAAACCTACTTTTGGCTTTCTCGCCATATTGTCCGCTCACGCCACCGAGCATGCCTGACACCAGCGGGTGGGGGTGATTCCACCCGATATGTTTTATTTAGTTTTACATGCAAAGCTAGTAACATTCATAAGGAGGCAACTGGGACTCAATAGTGAACTGAAAGAGACTCAATTGTCATAGGGTGACAAATATTGTTGATTTAGGCCAGTGAGAGCTTGATGGCTGTGCCGACCTATAAAAGTAAATGCCCTCCTTTAAAAAGAAAGAGTTTACTTAAAACCTTACTGTATTCACAGGATGTTCCAAGCACTTTATAGCTAACTACTTTTTCTGGTTTCTGCATGTCAGTAAAATGTAGGTAATGGTTATCAATTAGTCTTACTTGACTGTATATTTTGCGCATGCGAAACTTGGGATCTGTCTGTAAAGGCTTCACTTTAAAATTCTCTCGTATATGCCGGCTGACATGTTGTGGATGGGTCTTCTAAACACCTTGGTGCAACTGCACAGAGGTGTGGCCAAATTTTTAAAGCAGATTCTAGTTAGGGTTGAGAAGCAAGAAAGTTATCATCATGCAACTGTGGGTATTCTATAGACCTACAAATAGTGAGGGTGATAGAGGAGCAAATCTACAGGGAAAAACAGAAATGTTGTTGGGAACAGTGTTAAGTTTAATTTATATTTGTATTTGTTAAGAAAGGTGAAACATGCTTTTGGGATTGTAACAAAGTGGGGCTCTTGTGGGATTAAAAATCCTTGTATTTTGGTGGGATCTGTAAATCCCAAAAGAAAGGAGTGCATGCACTTAAATTCGAACCAATGTAATACAAGTTACAGCAAATTCTGTTCCTATGCCCAGTAACTCCACGCACTCCTTTCTTTTGGGATTTACAGATCCCACCAAAATACAAGGATTTTTAATCCCGCAAGAGCCCCACTTTGTTACAATCCCAGAAGCATGTTTCACCTTTCTTAACAAATACAAATATAAATTAAACTTAACACTGTTCCCAACAACATTTCTGTTTTTCCCTGTAGATTTGCTCCTCTATCACCCTCACTATTTGTAGGTCTATAGAATACCTACCTGCATGATAATAACTTCTTGCTTCTCAACCCTAACAAAAATGGCTTTGATTGTTGCTAAGACTTTTTGGGGAGTAGAAGATGTAACAGTATATTATTTGAAATCTTTGACCAAGGTAAACTGAAAAAGTTAGCAGATAAATTGAAAGTATAAATAAAAGCAGAATCTTGTAAGAATGGTATGATTAGAATTAAAAGGAGAGAAACCTGAAATTGATGTATCATAGCTAGAGTTAGCTATGATTCAGTTGCAAATTAAACAACTTCAGAAAGAAAAAGAAAAAAAATGAAAAAACACAAATCAGGAAAAGAAAAAAGAGATTAAAAACTTGAATTAGAAAAAGAAATGGAGATGAAATGGATTGAATTGGAGGAAAAAGAGAAAGAGAACTGAAAAAACTCAAAAATGAAAAAGAAATTCAAATGTGAAAGCTTGAGATTGAGGGCAGAATCGTCCCGGATTGCACTAAGTGCGGTAGTGGGTGGGAAAAAATGTTTTACCTGTCAACTGCAATGGCGGTTTTTCATGCTGTATTGTCACAATCCTACCTCATTAATCATGGATTCCAAGAAACATGGCATTTCGATGGTGGACAGGCTCTTATTTGCCCGCCACGCCATCACATCACTGCTTCCTCACAGCAGGTGACACATTTAAAGTGCAGCCGCATGCATACTTCCCAGTGCTTCAACCCAGGACTGCTGCTCAGAAGACATGCCCCGAAAGGCAGCCCCCATCCGGTTTAATGACCTGTCCCTCAAGCGCCTTTTGGACACCGTGGAGGGCCATCGTGATGTCCCCTATCCCTACTCTGGCCACAGGAAGTCCATTAATTGCACCACTCCGGCTTGGTAGACAATGGTAGTGGTGATCAGTATGATGCTGCACAGAAGAGGTTCGTCATCCAATCCAGAAAGAAGATGAATGATCTCATCCATGCCACCAGGGTAAGGCAACCATCTCATCACTCTAAACTCACACACTCAAGCCCATCACACATTCACTGGCATCCCACTCACTGCCAGCTAAAGTCACACCACCACTCACTCTCTTAAACACACCCTTACATCTCCATCTGGCCTCATCTCTGCTGGAGACTGCCTCCTCTGATCTCATCATCTTGAGGCCACTTGCACAGGTCAACTTGTGCCCCCACAAATACCCTGGGATATCCTCCCTTCCCCAGTACAACCCTTGCCCTGCAGCCTCTTCCCTTGCCTGAGGCCACTTCTCCCCCTGCAGCCATTGAAAAGCCACTGTGCTGTATGGCCTGTCTGCCCATGAGCCTCCCTAAAAGTGATGTAGTGCTGTCTGCGAAGCCTGGCATTGGTGTCTGCGAGTGTTACCCAAAGCAAGGTAGACAAACAAACCTTGAAGTCGCAAGCAAAGTGCAGCTCGTCAAGTGCACGCCTTATATATGCTGTTTATGAAACATGTTGGCATGCAATCACGCCGACGTGCTTGGATGATCCAGTGTGGGGAGATGATTCTGGACAGTTGGGTTTTTAATGATATGCAGATATATTTCAATGAGGTTCCCAACATTCAACGGAGGGAAATGTGGCCCGCTGTTGATGGGAAAAGCGGATGATTACATACTGGTTTCACAACGTTGTGCAACCGATTTTTGGCTTTCTCGCCATATTGTCTGCTCACGCCGGCAAACATGCCCAATGCAAGCAGGCATGGAAAATTTCACCCTGAGTTTCAAAGAGAGACAGAAATCAGACAACGTGATTTGGCTAAGAAACTCTTAGAAAAAAGGAAGAAAAAGAGATATGGTTCTTCTGATTTTACTGAGGAATTTGATTTAACCAGAAAACTTTGTTCAGTGTCTAAATATACAGATGATGGAATTGAAAGATATTTCACCGCATTTGAAAAGATAGCCATGAAGTTGAAGTGGCCAAAAGATGCTTGGACCTTACTGTTACAAAGTGTCCTGATAGATACGGCTATGAAGGTGCACACTAGTCCATCAGAAGAATAGTTTGCAGACTATGAAGTGGTTAAAAGGGCGATATTCAATGCTTTTGAGCTTGTCCCTGAAGCTTACCAATTAAAATTTAGGACCATAAGAAAGAAACCTACTCAGACATTTGCAGAATTTGCAAGAGGAAAAAATGCTGTGGGATCAGTGGTTTTGATCACTGTCGTTAGAGAAAAATTTGAGAAGATGTGGGAAATCATGATTATGGAAGAATTCCGAAATAGCATTCCAGTAACTATTAAGGCTTACTTAGATGAATGTCAGGTATCAAAGACCTGAGAAGTAGTAGTTTTGGCAGATACCTATACGTATCACAGAATCTTAATGGCACAGAAGAGGTCATTTGGCCCATCATGTCTGCACCGGTTCTCCAAATGAGCATTATGACCGAGTGCCATTGCCCTACTTTTCCCTGTGTCTTGCACATTGTTTCTATTCAAATAATCTTCTAATGTTCTCATGAATGCCTCGATTGAACCTGTCTCCACCACACTTCCAGGCAGTGCATTCCAGATTTGAACCACTTGCTGTGCAAAAAAGTTTTTCTCACGTCACATTTGCTTCTTTTGCAAGTCATTTTACATCTTTGCCCTTTCATTCTTGATCCTTTTACAAGTGGGAACAGCTTCTCCCTATCTACTCTTTCCAGCCCCTTCATGATTTTGAATATCTCTATCAAATCTCCTCTCAGCCTTCTTCTCTTCAAGGAGAACAGTCCCAACCTCTCCAATCTATCCTCATAGCTGAAGTTTCTCATCCCTGGAACCATTCTTGTAAACCTCTTCTGCACTCTCTTCAACACATCCTTCCTATAATATGGTGCCCAAAACTGTACATAACTTTTAGTTAATTGCTAAGTTAAAGAAAGACTAGGCTTTAGATAGAATTTAACCTCTAATTTAACCCTTAAACTCCCTTAGTCACCAAACTCCAACTGAAGCTCTGTACTGCAGCCAAACACAGCAACCAAGTGCAGAATATCCTCATGAGTAAGGGACACAGTCAGTAAGGAGTTATGCCTGAGTGAGATAGAAATAGAGTGAGACTGGGAATTTGATTCAAAGTGAGAATTCGGTGCATGGGGGAAAGAGGTGCTTTAGGTAAGGTTTATTGCAAGAAGTAGAGCTTGCTGAGTTGGGAGTTCAGTGAAGGTGCTCCTTTCTTCTATTCTTTTTTACCCTCCAGCATTTGGTTTCCACTATGGTGCAGCAGAAGTAGTGGGTTAACCAGCAATTAACTGGAGAGCTCCCAGAGCTTAAAGCGGGGGATTTCACAGCTAAAATCTAAAAGTGACATCACAGGAGTCCTGTAAGTTGATTGGCTGGTAGGTATAGGTCTTCCTGAACTTGGCACAGAGGAGACAATTGGTGAGTGAGAGCTAAGTTATTATATTATACCATGCTGCAGTAAACACTTTAAATAAAGTTTAAAATATGTCATTGCAGCTCAGCCATGTGGAATGTGCATCATGTTTGATGTGGGAAGTGATGCAAGTACATTGTGCCCTTGATGACTACATCTGCAGGAAGTGTCACCAGCTGTAGAAACTTGAGCACCAGGTTATGGAACTCGATCAGCAGTTGGAGTCATTGTGGTGCATCCACAAGGATGAGGATGTGAATAGCATATTTAGAGAGCTGGTCATACTGAGGCTAAAAAGTACACAGGCAGAGAGGGAATAGTTGCCCACCAGAGTATATAAGAAAAACAGGCAGGTAGTGCAGGAATCCCCTGAGGCTATCTCATCTTCTAACCACTTTTCCATTTTGTATACTGGTGAGCGAGATTGTTTGTTCTTCAGAGGACTGTAGCAAAAGACAAGTTCATGGCTCAGCTGCACAGGAGGGAAGGAGCAAGAGTTAAAGAGCTATAGTGGTAGGCGATTCCATTGTTAGGGAAGCAGACAGGCAGTTCTGCAGCCATAGACATGACTCCAGGATAGTATGTTGCCTCCCTGGTGCCAGGGTCAAGGATGTCACAGAAGAACTGCAGGACATTCATATGGGGAAGGGTGAACAGCCAGTTGCTATGGTCCACAGTGAGACTAATGACATTGGTAGGAAAAGCGATGAGATCCTGAAAGCAGGTTTTATGGAGTTAGGAAGGGAATTAAAAAGCAGGACCTCAAGAGCAGTAATCTCAGATTACTCTCAGTGTCACATGCTGGTGAGTATAAGAATAGGAAGATTGAACAGATCAACACGTGGCTGGAGAATTGGAGTAGGAGGAAAGGCTTTAGATTTCTCAGGAGTTGGGACTGGCTCTGGGGCAGCTGGGGCCTGTACAAGAAAGATGGGTTACAATTTAACAGGACTGGAGGACTAATGTCCTCACCGGGAGATTTGCTAGTGCTGTTGGGGAGGGTTTAAACTAGATTGACAGGGAAATGGGAACCCAAGGAGCCATTCAGAGTAGATAGGAGAAAAACTGGCAGTGGAAAGTAGTAAAGTATTAGCTGATAAGGAGGATATATCAGACAATAATATCAAGGTAAATAGAATACTTGGAGAGTTTGATAGAATTAGAGAAGGCTGTAATAAGTCATTGGATGGAGTCAGAGTGTGGAGCAAAGTAAAGCCTAAATTAGAGTTAATGTGCACATTTGTGAATGCATGGAGTGTGGTTAGTAGGACTGATGAACTACAGGCACAGGTTGACAAATGGAATTATGCTATTATTGATGTAACACAGGCATGGGTCAAAGAAGGGCAGGACTGGGCATAAATATTCCTGTGGACAAGGTGTTTAGGAGAGACAGGTGAGGAAGAAAAGTGGCAGGGGTGGTGATGATGGGGGATGGCAGTGTTGGTTAAAGATGGTATTACAGCACTGGAGAGAGAGAATGTTCTAGAGGGGTCAAGGACAGAATTTCTCTGGCTAGAGGAAAGGAATGAGAAAGGTGCAATAACATTGATCGGTGTAGTATATAGTGGAAGGGATGTTAAGAAACAAATTTGCAAATAAACTACAGAGAGGTGCAAGAATTATAGGCAATTATAAAGGGGAACTTCAATTATCCAAATATAGACTGGGATAAAAATAGTGCAAGGAGACAAGTGGGGCAAGGGTTCCTGGGATGTGTTCAAGATAATTTTCTGCGGCAGTATGTTTCTGGTCCAATGAGAGGGCAGGCACTGTTGGACTTGGTTATGGGGAATGAGTTCGCCCAAGTGGATCAAATATTAGTGGGAGAGCATTTAGGGGGCAGTGACCATGGTACCATAAGGTTTAGGTTGGCCATGGAAAAGTACAAGGAATAATCCAGAGCAGGGGTAATTAATTGTGGGAAAGGCAACTTCGATGGGATGAGAATTCATCTGACTCAAGTGAGTTGGAATCAAATGTTGGCAGAAAAGATGGTGGCTGAACAATGGACCATCTTCAAAAAAAAAGTATTGCAGGCAGTGTCAAGGTATATTCCCTCGAAAGGGAAAGGCAGGACAAATAAATCCAGAGTGCCCGGGATGACAAGAGAAACAGAAGTGAAGATGAAAAGGAAGAAGTGCGCATACGACAGGTGTCAGGTGCAAATACAACGGAGAATCAGGGTGAATATGGAAGGACCAGAGGGCAAGTGAAAAAACTAATAAGAAAAGCAAGGAGAGAACATGAAAAGAGACCGGTATCTAACATAAAAAGGAATCCCTAAGTCTTCTATAAGCGTATAAATAATATAAGGGTGGTAAAAGAAAGACTAGGGCCAATTAGGGATAAAGAAGGGGACTTGCATGTGGAGGCAGGAGAAATAGCGAAGGTATTAAATGAGTACTTTGCATCTGTCTCCATAAAGGAAGAAGATGCTACCCAGGCCAAGGTGAAAGAGAAGGTAACTGGTACACCAGAAAAATTTACAACTGAGAAGGAGAAGGTGTTAGAAAGACTATCTTTACTTAAAATGGATAAGGTAGCAGGAATGGATGAGGTGCATCCAAGGGTACTGAAGGAAGTGAGAGTGAAAATTGCAGAGGCACTAGTGATAGTCTTCCTTAGACACAGGGATGGTGCCGGAGGACTGAAGAATTGCGGATGTTACACCCTTGTTTAAAAAGAGGAGCAAGGTTAAAGCTGGCAACTACAGACCAGTCAGTTTGACTTCAGTGGCAGGGAAACTTCTGGAAACTATAGTTCAGGACAAAATCAATAGTCATTTAGATAAGGATAATTAAGGAAAGCCAACACAGATTTGTTAAGGGAAAGTCATGTTTAATTAACTTGCTAGAGTTTTTTGAGCAGGTAACAGTGAAGGTTGATAAGGGAAATGCTGTTGATGTGGTGTATATGGATTTTCAAAAGGCATTTGGTGCCACATAATTGACTTGTGAGCAAAATTCTAGCTCATGGAATAAAAGGAAAAGTAGGCACTTGAATAAGAAATTGGCTGACTGACAGGGAACAGGGAGTAGAGATAAACAATTGTTTTTCAAATTGGAGAAATGTTTGTAATGGAGTTCCACAGGGGTCAGTGTTGGGACCCTTGCTGTTCCTGATATATATGAATGATCTAGACCAGGCCTTTCCAACATATGGCCCTCAGACTGGAAGCTAACTGTGAAGCCCCTCTATGCAGCCCTGGAGCTAATTTTCAAAATCTCAGTCAAATAGGTAAGTTTGAATGGGAGATTCTGCATGGAGTTGCTCCTCCAAACACAGGCCATGGGAGAGAAACACTTTGTGATTGGAGGAGCAGTGAACAACAGCCTCAGTGCGCTGGGGCCCGGGGAGTGAGGGCCAGGGGGCTGACAAGCGAGGAGCTGAGGGCTGTGGAGCCGATGAGCAGAGATGAAGGGGAAGTCTTTTGTACTCCAAATTTGCACTGTACAGTCAGGGCTGAAGCAGACATGCCTGGCATGATCAAGCTCAACATTAGTTCGCAAACAACAATGGTCATGCTCAAGAAAGTCTTTTGTACTCCTTAAACAGCTTTGCTACACTACCATTTTTAAATTCCACCAGCTACCATGGTGGGATTTGAACCCATGTCCCCAGAGCATTAACCTGGGCCTCTGAATTACTAGTCTAGTGACAGTATCATTACACCACCATCTAAGGGGGACCAAGTATCCACAGTGGAGCATGAGGCAGGAAGAGTGGGGCCCACTGGTGTCTGAGTAGGTGAGTGATTGGAGACTGTATGAGAGAGTGGAAAGAGGGTGAGAGAGATAGTCTGTGTGAGGTAGGGAAGAGTGTGAGGTGGGGGAATGTGAGGTGGGGGAGTGTGTGAGGTGGGGAGAGGAATGTGAGGGGAAAGAGTGTGAGGGGGAAGGATATGAGGGGGAGAATGTGCGGGGGAATCGTGTGAGGGAGAGAGTTTGAGGGAGAAAGAGTGTGAGGAGGAAATGGTGCGAAGGGGAAAGAACAGAGAGAGAGAGAGAGAGGATGTGGGGGGAGAGAGGTTGTGGGGGGTAGAGGGGTTGGGGGGCAAAAGGGTGTGGGGGAGAGAGTTTGGGGCGGTTGAGTGTGTGGGTGGAGGGTGTTGGGGGAGAGGGACAGAGTGTGAGGGGGAGAGGGAGAAGGTGTGAGGGGGGAGAACGAGGAGAGCGTGAGAGGTGAGAGGGGGGAGACAGAGTGTGTGCGGGTTTCCATTCACCCTCTTGCACACACACCATCATGCAGTCTTATCCACTCTCATAGAGGTTGAGACTGGGAGTGAACTAGATGCACACATTCTCACCCTACTACACACTGATACTCATTTTTGTCTATTTTTTTCGCTTAGCAAGTTGTTTTATTTCATATCTCTTTTATTAAGATTCATGCGTAATGTTGCGCCGAACTTTATCTTTCCAAAATATGCTCATCGGCCCCTTGGGTGAGAAAAGATTTGCCACGGGTGAAAAAGTTGGTCAACCCTGACCTAGACTGTAGCGTTCAGGGCATGATTTTAAAATTTGCAGATGATACGATGATTGGAAATGTTGTTAACAGTGATGAGGATAGTCTTGAAACTCAAAAGGACATAGTTGGTGGATTGGGCAGACAAGTGGCAGATGAAGTTCAATGCAGAGTAGTGTTAAGCGATTTAGTTTGGCAGGAAGAATATGAAAATGCATCGCAAAATAAAGGGACAAACTCCAAAGGAGGTGAAAGAACAGAGGGACCTTGGTGTATATATACATAAGTAATTGAAGATGGCTGGGCATGTTGAGAGAGGCATTAATAAAGCATTTAGTATCTTAGACTTTATTAATAGGGGCATTAAGTACAAGAGTAAAGAGGTCATGCTAAACTTGTATAAGACATTAGTTAGGCCTCACTTGGAGTATTGCGTACAGTTCTGGACGCCAAACTTGAGGAAGGATGTGAAGGCATTGGAGAGAGTACAGAGGAGATTCACAGGAATGGTTCCAGGAATAATGAACTGTTACTATGATGATAGGTTGGAAAGGTTGGGGGCATTTTTCTTGGAGAAAAGAAGGCTGAGAGGAAACTTGATAGATGTATTCAAGATCCTGAGTGGCACAGACAGGATAGTGAGAAACTGTTCCCACTCAAGGGAGCATCAAAAACTAGAGGGCATAGATTCAAAATAATTGGCAAAAGGAGTAACAGTGATATGAGGAATTTTTTTTTTACCCAGAGGGTGGTTGGAATCTGAAACAAACTTCCTGAAAGGGTGGTGGAGGCAGGTTCGACTGAGGTATACAAAAGGGAATTGGATTGCTACCTGAAAAGAATGTGCAAGGTTATAGCGATAAGGCAGGGGAGCCAGACTAGGCAGAATGCTCTTCAGGGAGCCAGTGCAGACACGACAGGCCGAATGGCCTCCTTATGCACTGTAAAGGTTCTGTGATTCTGTGATCTCACACAGACAATTACATTTGGGGAATGGTCATATGGGAATCAACAAGGAAATTGGAGGAATAGAAAATCTGAGGATGGAAAAGGTAATAGTTATAGGGAACAAACAGAAGGACACCAAAATAATGAAGGAGATAGGCTAGAACCTAAAAGTGATGTAAAGGAAATAATATGCTTCCATTGTAATAAGACTTGGCATACTAAAGCTAATTGCTGGAAATTAATCGGGAGATCTATTGCAGTAGTAAGAATGCCGAAGAAATCCTCAGAAAAAGTTGTACCAGAAAAGAAAATGGGTATTAAGACCATAGCAGTGATACAGGTGAAACATATTCCCTTGGAACCTACGAGGAAGGGGGATATGCCTCTGAAGACAAACTGTTTTCTTCCCAAACCATTCATTATTTCTTTGACTATTTGTGATATAAAATTTGAGCCTTGATCTGATTGAATTTCTTTAGGTAATCCATATCTTATTAAAAAAATGAACTAACTTTTCCACTAGCATTTTTCACTAGCTGTAATGTTTCCAAAAGGCACTGCTTCATGAAATCATGCTGAAACATCCATAGTTGTTAAAAGATACTGGGCAGGATTTTCGGGTCATTGGGTGGGCATGGTGGGCATGCCTAGGCGTGGCCAGGAAATGGTCCACCAACTGTGATCGGCCCCCAGCCACAACTTCACGTTGGCTGGCCAATTAAATTAATCAATTAATTTAAACCTATTTTTCACTGCTCGTCCAACCTTACCTAAAGAAATACAATCAGATCAAGGCTCAAATTTTATATCACAAATAGTCAAAGAAATAACAAATAGTTTTCAGCTTATACACAATCACAAGGAGCATTAGAAAGATGTCATCAAACATTAAAGACCATGATTAAAACCTATTGTCAGGGTTGTCCTAACGGTTGGGATAAAGGAGTTCTACTTTTACTGTTTGCCATCACAGATGCCCTAATGAGTCCACAGGATTCAGTCCTTTTGAACTGATTTATGGTCATGAGCTGAGAGGATCCCTTCAATTAATTAAAGAAACATTTATAAACCAAAGCTCAGAGACTACACTTTTGAACTATGTGTCAAATTTCCAGGAAACATTGACCAAAGCATGTGAGATGGCCAAAGAGCATTTTAAAATCATTCAATAAACAATGAAAGCTAGAGCAGATAAAAATGCCAAAGCTCGAAATTTTGTCATTGGAGACAAGGTGTTGTTACCTGTCTTTAAAAGCGAGATTCACTGGACCTTAGCAAATCAAAAAGAAACTCAATGATGAAAATTATATAGTGAATACTCCAGACAGGAGGAAAAATCAGCAAATGTGTCACGTTAATATGTTAAAGCAATATTATGACAGGGAAAATAGTGAGGATTGGAGTGTGTCTACAGCAGTAAAAAAAAGTAGGGAGTGAAGCAAAAATATCAGCGCAATTCGAGAATGAATCAGATTGACCCTCGAATAATCAGATTGGATAATACAGATGTGCTTAAAAATTTAGATGTGGTATTATGCTAGGCAGAATGGGTCCTATTAGGAACAGACAGGCTGATAAATGCTTAGAGGTGCAGAGCAAAGGTACAATACTTAATGAGAAGTTTGCAACAGTGTTTACTAAGAAGTGAATGCTGCAAAAACATCAGTAGAAGTGGAGATGGTAGAGCTAATGGATGGGGTGAAAACTGACAGACAGGATGTACTAGAAAGTTTAGCTATACTTAGTGATTGGTCTGCATCCAGGTTGCTGAAAGAAGTTGGGGGTTAAGATAGTGGAAGGATTTATCATAATCCTTCAATCTTCCCTAGATATGGGGGAGGTGCCAGAAGATTGGAGAATGGTAATTGTCAGGCTTTGATAGATTTCAAAAGACGGACAGTCATTCCATGCAGGAATATATTGTGGACAAGGGAGGAGAAATAAACAGAAACACCAAGTTCTCTTCCCTTACTGTTCACAATCAGTGTTTTTTGGGGGAAAGATAGACGGCATGTGTTTCTTAGCCCCCTGCATAGGTGGTCAATTTTAATTCTGTTTCTTAGAAGGCAAAGATGACACAACCTTTTTGCGACTGATGTTCTTGCAGTCTTCAGTATTCACTTGCAGACTGATCCAAGACCTTTTTGGGCCCTTCTGTCAAAACTTGTTATCTCTAGGCAGCTTAAGTCACATGACCATTATTAGCATTGTCCACCCAGAATGGCTTAGCTGAAAGCCATCATTATATAATGGAGAGAATGGGTAAGTTCTTCACACTTACTCAGGATGAAAATGTTTCTGCCCAGCTTTCATTGTTAGGGTTCCAACTTCAAGTCATAGAGTCTGGACTTTTATTTTGCGTGAATCTCCAAATAATAGCAAGTGTAAATTCTACAGATATGTTCCATATGGGTGTGCCTATTCAAGTTGGGATGCCCCCACCCCCCCCATGGATATTCAAGCATGAACTTCCTGGAAGATTTGAGATATAAAAACAGTTGCAGAAGTTTCTATACATAGAGTCCATATTTAAAATTATGAATAGGACATGCCTTCATTCAACATAGCAATATCATGGACTTTAACAGACTGAAGAAATTCAATTTGTCAATCACTTGTTCAGTGTTTGCATTTAAATTACTAGATCCTGTTAAGATGTTGCTTATGGACAGATTCTTGATCTTAACTGGGGTTTAGTTCTCAAAAGGAGACTCCCTATTGGAGCAAATGTATGCTTCTTTGAAAAAATCCTGGGGCAGCAATTATTTCCAGCAGCCTTGATAGCACAAATGGGACATTCCACAGTGTCACAAAGGATGAAAGACTCAATTTTTAACACATTTTGAGATTATCCAGACATTGGACACAAGCACCACTACAAAGGAAGAATTACAGAGAGAGGGAATGAGGATGAAAGCACTTTTAGCAGATCTGATACACAGCAGACGGCAGTGCTGGAGTAGCAACAGTAGGTGAATGAACCCCAGGAATGCCCGAACAAGAGTTAACAGGTGCTTCAGGTGTGACTTCGAATGTCATTATGTGATGAACTGCCCAAAGCAGAATAGCAGGTTCCTCGAAGTGATGCATGATACAGAGAATTCTGAGGCTGAAGATGATAACGATCAGTATGAAGAAACTACACTAGTCAAACAAAACTTTAGTCCAGTGATCAGTGTATTAGTCATGGATTCATTTAACTATGTGATGTTAGATTGTGGTTTCACCTCGACATTGGGTGGAGCAGATTGACTTAAATGTTATCATTCAGTAGTGAGGGTCAATGTAAGATCATGGTGTACGAAAGTTTCACTTGTTTTAGATCCGGGAACGACACATTGAGGTCACTGAAATGAATGGTGATTCTATGCAAAATAGCTGTAGTAAACTTTATTACTATTTATATTGTTTCCAATGAGATACCTTTGCTGTTAAGTAAGCCTTCCATGAATAAAGCACAAATGAAATTGAATAAGGGGCATGATAAGGCAATTGTTTTTGGAAAGTCAGTGGATCTGCAGTTCATCCAATAAAGGCATTATTGTTTTCCTTTAACAAAGTCTGATGTTTCTAATCAGAAAGTTAAAGTATTAATGGCATTGGGTGATAAGAATCAGGGAGATAAAAACAAAATGTTTTAAGGCTGCACAGAAAATTAAAGAACATAGGTGTGATTAATGAGGAGACATTAATGCAAAGAGTGAAATATGTGAAATGTATCAGAGGACACCACCAAGTCCATTGACACGTGACTTTAATGTGGTAATTGCCATGGATCTAAAGGTATTGGGCAAAGTGAGAAATATTTTTTTATTTTATATTTTATAGAAATGGCAACCAAACTTAGTGCAAACCTGAGATGATTCTGCCCTAAGTGCGGTAGCGGCTGAGTAAAATGACGTTTTATCCACCGGCCGCAATGGCGGGTTTTCACACCATATCATCCCAAACCCATTGCATTACTATTGCTTTCCCAGGAGCACACTATTTCCATGGTCGGAGGGGCTCTTGCTTACCCGCCATGCCATCATCTCGCTGTTTCATCACACAGAGCACCACATTTAAAGTACAGCCGCGCTCAGTGCTTCCAGCCCAGGACTGCAGCAAAGATGTGTCCCTGAAAAGACAAGAAGACTGCAGCCCTCGAGAGCTTTTTGGACATTGTCACAGCCCGCGGTGATGTCCTCTACCTCCGCCTTGGCCACAGGAGGGACAGCTACATTATCACCCCAGCTTGGTAGGTGATGTCAGTGGTGATCAGTGCCAATGTTGCACAGAAGAGGTTGACCATCCGATGCTGACTGAGGATGAATTATGTCTTCCGTGCAGCCAGGGTATAGCAATAATCTTATCACTCTAAACTCACACGCTCAAGCCCATCACACATTCACTGGCATCTCACTCACTGCCAGCTCAAGGGACATCACCACCCATTCTCACACACATACCCTCACATCTCCATCTGGTCTCATCTCCTCTGGAGACTGCCTCCTCAGCCCTCACCATCTTGAGGCCACTTGCCCAGATCAACATATGCTCCCCAACAAGGGACAACACAGTGCTGGACCTAATTCTAGGGAATGAAGCCGGACAGGTGGCTGTGGTGGTGGTGGGGGAGCATTTTAGTGATAACGACCACAACATGGTACAATTTAAGCTTGTTATGGAAAAAAATTATAGACAAGTTGCCAAAAAACATTTTGGATTGGGGGAGAGCGGATTTTAGTAAAATAAGGCAGGATCTGCCAAGGCAGACTGGGGATAGCTACTTGTGGGGAAATCTACAGAAGAGCACTGGGGGGCATTCAAAAAGGAAATGGGGAGGGTATAGGCTCAACATGTTCCCTCTAGGGTGATCGTAAGGAGTAACAAGACCAGAGAACCATGGATAACCAGAGATATTCAGGGTATGATGAAAAGGAAAAGAGAGGCTTTTAGCAGGTACAAGGGGAGCAAATTAGCGGAGGCATTAGTGGAGTACAGAATAAGCAGGGTGGAGCTTAAGAAAGCGATTAGGAGAGCAAAGAGGGCATGTGGGAAAACTCTGGCTGGTGAAAGTAGGGAAAATCCCAAGAAATTCGAAAAGTATATCAATGGGAAGAGGATAACCAGGGAAAGAGTAGGGCCCATTAGGCACCAAGGGGGCAATCTATGGGTGGGGCCAAGGAACAGCAGTAGAGTGTTGAATGAATACTTCACATCCGTCTTCACCCAAGAGAATGAGGATGAAGGTATCAAACTCGGGGATAGAGACTGTGAGGCTCTTGAGCAAATTGATGTAGGGAGTGACAAGGTATTGGTGGCATTGGCCGGCTTAAAAGTGGACAAATCTCCAGGTCCGGATGATTTGTGTCCCTGACTGCTGAGGAAGGCAAGGGAGGAGATCGCAGGGGCTCTGACCCAAATTTTTAATTTCTCTTTTCCATGGGGGAGGTGCCAGAGGACTGGAAAACAGCTAATGTGGTTCCGCTATTTAAGAAGGGTTGTAGAGATAAGCCATGGAACTACAGACCAGTGAGTCTCACATCAGTGGTAGGGAAACTATTGGAGAAAATTCTGAAGGAGAAAATCTATCTCCACTTGGAGAGGCAAGGTTTGATCAGGGATAGTCAGCATGGCTTTGTCAGAGGGAGGTCATGCCTAACAAATTTGATTGAACTTGAGGTGACCAAGTGTGTAGATGACGGGAGTGCAGTTGATGTAGTTTATATGGATTTCAGCAAGGTCCCACATGGGAGATTTATAAAGAAGGCAAAAGCACATGAGATACAGGGTAATTTGATAAGGTGGATTCAAAATTGGCTGAGTTGTAGGAGACAAAGGGTGATGACAAAAGGCTGCTTTAGTGACTGGAAGCCCGTGTCCAATGGCGTACCACAGGGATCTGTGCTGGGTCCCCTATTATTTGTCAATTATATAAACGATATAGATGACTATGTGGGGGGTAGGATTAGTAAGTTTGAGGATGACACAAAGGTTGGCCGGTTGGTTAAAAGTGAGGTTGAGTGTCTTGGGCTACGGGAAGATATAGATGGGATGGTCAAATGGGCAAATAAGTGGCATTTGGAATTTAACCCTGAAAAGTGTGAGGTGATACACTTTGGAAGGAGTAATTTGACAAAGAAGTATTCAATGAACAGCATGACATTAGGAAGTTCTGAGGAACGAAGGGATCTTGGTGTCCGTATCCATAGATCTCTGAAGGTGGAGGGGCACGTTAGTGGGGTGGTGAAAAAGGCATATGGGACACTTGCCTTTATAAATCGAGGCATACATTACAAAAGTAGGGAGATCATGTTGGAGTTGTATAGAACCTTGCTGAGGCCACAGCTGGAACAGTGTGTGCAGTTCTGGTGGCCACATTATAGGAAGGATATGATTGCACTGGAGGGGGTGCAGAGGAGATTCACCAGGATGTTGCCTGGGATGAAACATTTAAGTTATGAAGAGAGGTTAGATAGACCTGGGTTGTTCTCATTGGAGCAGAGAAGACTGAGGGGCAACCTGATTGAGGTGTACAAGATTATGAGGGGTATGGACAGAGTGGATAGGGAGCAGCTGTTCTCCTTAGTTGAAGGGTCAGTCATGAGGGGACACAAGTTCAAGGTGAGGGGCAGGAGGTTTAGGGGGGATGTGAGGAAAACCTTTTTACCCAGAGGGTAGTGACAGTCTGGAATCCACTGTCTGGGAGGGTGGTGGATGCGGGTTGCCTCATATCCTTAAAAAGCATCTGGATGAGCACTTGGCACGTCATAACATTCAAGACTATGGGCCAAGTGCTGGTAAATGGGATTAGGTAGGTAGGTCAGGTGTTTCTCACGTGTCGGTGCAGGATCGATGCACTGAGGTTCTGTGACTTTGTAAATGGCACCCACATGGATGAAGCATGTAAATAATTCACTTCCAATGATTGGAGAATAGAGTCTCCATCAATTGGTCAATGGTAGGAATCCCAAATTGCTTTCTGTGGTGGGTGATAATCCCCCTCCCCTCGAGGGAACTACAAATAGTTCCATTTCTTTCATCATGTATTAAGGTTTGTTATTTACAGTTAGTTGGGATTGATTACAAACTCTCAGAATTTGGGTGGCTAATAGAAGGCAATGAGGCACTCTTTACCACACATTCTATTTTACTCATTCACAGGATGTGCGTCACCGGCTCGGCCAGCATTTATTGCCCATCCCCAATTGCCTTTGAGAAGGTGATGGTGCGCTGTCTTCTTGAACCGCTGCAATTCATGTGGTGTAGGTACACTCACAGTGCTGTTAGGGAGGGAGTTCCAAGATTTTGACCCAGCGACAGTGAAGGAACAGCAATATACTTCCAAGTCAGGATGGTGTGCAGTTTCAAGGGGAACTTGCAGGTGGTGGTGTTCTCATGCATCTGCTGCCCCTGTCCTTCAGGTGGTAGAGGTCATGGGTTTAGACTGTGCTGTCAAAGGAGTCTTGGTGAGTTGCTGCATTGCAACCTGTAGATGGTACACACTGCTGCCACTGTGCATTGGTGGTGGAGGGAGTGGATGTTGAAGGTGGTAAATGGGGTGCCAATCAAGTGGACTGCTTTGTCCTGGATGGTGTCGAGTTTCATTCATCCAGGCAAATGCGCAGTGTTCCATTACATTCCTGACTTGTGCCTAGTAGATGGTGGACAGGTTTGGGGAGTCAGGAGGTGAGTTACTCTCTGAATTCCCAGCCTCTGACCTGCTCTTGTAGCCACAGTATCTATATGGCTGGCCAGTTCAGGTAACCCCAGGGTATTTAGCAATGATAATGTCACTCAGCAGGGGAGATGGTTGGATTCTCTTGTGTTAGAGATAGCCATTGCCTGGCACTTAAGTGGCAAATAACATTCATGCCACATATCAGCCCAAGCCTGAACATTGTAGAGGTCTTGCTGCAGATGGGGACGGACTGCTTCAGTATTTGAGGAGTCATGAATGGTGCTGAATATTGTGCAATCATCAGTGAACCTCCCCACTTCTGACCTTATGATGGACAGAAGGTCATTAATGAAGCAGCTGAAGATTGTTGGACTGAGGACACCACCCTGTGGAACAACTGCAGTGATGTCCTGAGACTAAGATGATTGACCTTTAAGAACCACAGCATCTTCCTTTGTACTACATATGACTCCAACCAGTGGAGGGTTTTCTCTCTGATTCCCATTGATTCTACTTTTGCTAGGGCGCCTTGATGCTACATTGAGTCAAATGCTGCCCTGGAATTAAGGACAGTCACTCTCACCTCACCTACTCAAAACACATACTAATGTATTTTGCGATGACAGTCCTGAGAAACAGAATACAGCAGATCAAGGGCTACATAGCAATAGGCCGAATGATCATGACGCACAGGACAATGCTATCACATCCAACAGCCAACTGCCTAAAGTGATTACTCGGATGACATATGTTCCAGGAGGGTCCAGTGAATGGAAGGTTGTGACTATTGTGGGATGTGCAGAGAAAGCTACTGGCAAGCTTAAATATTGGTGGCCAAGAAGTGAGGTTCATGAACTGGCAAAATAGGGTAAAAAAATTAAAATTAGGGAAAGGCAGTTGCAACTTCTAATTATGTGTCTGAGAGTGACTCTTCTATTAGAAAATCATGATGTACCAGAGAAAGAGTCTCTGACCCCACGAGCAAGAGATCTTATGATGGTAATCCTGAAAAACATCAAAGTGCAAGTTCAGTTGATTACACAATGAAATGAGGGCTAAAGAATTGTCTCAGGGTAGGACTGGAGGCAGAAGTCCTCATGACCATGAAGTCTTGGTGGCTGCCAATAAACTGCAGAGTAAACTAATAACAGAGGCAAAATTTTTAAAAAATAGATAGTTGGAAGGAACTTGGGGCAGAATTTTACATTCAGCATGCAGGCATGCACCCAACAAGCTGGAACGTAAAAGGATGCGTGATGACATCGGCCTTGCATCCCAACTTCATCATGAAGTCACATGATATTTCATTCCGCAGGTGTGCACCAGAATCGGCTGCTTGCCCGCCGATAATTGAAAGGTTTATTAAGGCCATTAACCAGGTAATTAACCTGAATTTTATGCTGCCCATCCACCCTTACGGTTGGCGGGCAGGCAAAAAGGCCAAGCGACCTTCATGTTTCCTAGGAAACCTCATCCACGAGCAGGATGAATTGAAGCTATTACAAGTTAAATAAAAAGTTTCATTTGAACTTAAAAACATGTCCCATCTCATGTGACACTGTCACATGAGGTGACATGATGCATTGAATTTTTCTGCTCTTTATTAATATTTTCAAAAAGCATTTCAATCTCCTTGAGGCAGCTCCATGCCTCGTAGATTGAAGCGCTCTTTGGCATGTATGCATGCGTGAAAGAGCACTGGACCCAACTGTCCCTCCTCACCTGCCCACACAGGTAGCGTTCAGCACTACCGCTCGCCATTCATGCAGAGTAAGCCTTAATTGGACTTCTCACATGAAATTGCGGCACAAATCCAATCGCGGGCAGCTCTGCGACCACCCCTGCCCGCTCCCGCCAAGCCCGCCCAACCAATGGAAAATCTTGGCCTCGGAGTTTATTCTAAAGTATCAAAAAGGCTACAGCCTGTCTTGTCACATTGATGGCTTTGTACGGAAATGAAGGTTTGTAATCAATCTCAATTAACTTAATAGTTTGATTGCCATGTTGACTAACCATTGTCTTAGCATCATGCCCTATTATCTTACCAGGACTTTTCCATTCCTTATGGCCCTCTCTTTTGTAAATTGTCATAGCCACACAATTAAAGTCCCCCTTAGATGGTCTTGTATGATGCCTTAGAGCTCTCTGAATTTTCTCCAAGACCTCAGTCTTGAAAGGCCTTCTGTATGCATGTAAAGCATTCAAATGTGCAGAAAAAATTGGACTAATTATAGTCCATACAAACATACAAAGATACAAATTAGGAGCAGGGTCGGTGATTTGGCCCCTTGAGCCTGCTCCATCATTAAGATCATGGCTGATCTGATTGTGGCTTGCACCCAACATTCCGGTCTATCCCCGATAACCTTTGACTCCCTTGTTAGTCAAGAATCTATTTCCTCTGCCTTCAAAATATTCATTGACCCGGCCTCCACCATTCTCTGGACTAGAGAGCTCCAAAGATTCACAGCCCTCTGAGAGAACACATTTCCTCTCATCTCCACCTTAAATGGGAGACCTCTTATTTTTAAAATGTGTGCCCTAGTTCTAGTCTCTCCCAAAGGGGAAGCATCCTTTCAGCATGTGCCCCATCAGGTCCCCTCAGCATCTTGTCTGTTTCAATAAGATCAGCTCTCAATCTTGTAAACTCCAATGGATACAGGCCCAGCCTTTCTAACCGTTCCTCATAAGACAACACAACCGCCCGAACCCAGATATCAGCCAAGCAAACTTTCTCTGAATTGTCTCTAATGCATTTCTACCCTTTCTTAAATAAGGAGACCAAAACTGTACACTTTGTGTAGTAACCTTTAATGTGACAACATGTCAAAAGCCGTCTGGAAATATAAGTGCTGCACTTCCACAGGTTCCCCTTTATCTATGTTCGTTGTTACTTCCTCAAAGAATTCCACTGAGTTCGTCAAACATAATTTTCCTTTCACAAAACCATGTTGACTCTGCTTGATTGAGTTCATATTTTCTAAGTGCCCTGCAATAACCTCTTTAATAATAGATTGCAGCAATTTCCCTACAACAGATGTTAAGCCAACTGACGTATAGCTTCTTGCTTTCTGTCCCACTCCTTTCTTGAATTAAGGAGTGACATTTGCTATTTTCCACTCTAATGGGACCTTTCCAGAATCTAGGGAATTTTTGAAAATTAAAACCAATGCTAATCCTGTCCATTGAATGTTAAACCCCGGACAGGACACCTTGCTGATCCAGTCCATTGAATCTTAATAACAGGATAGGACACCTTGCTGATCCTGTCCATTGAGGTGTCAATCCCAGGACAAACATGGTTTCAACAAGGGCTTGTCTTTATCTTTGGGTTAATTTTAAATCTATATTTCTTTCCCCTGTTGGTTGTGTTACTCCAATTCCAAACCCTGATTTCACACAAACCCCTAAAACACTGGCAATAATCGTAGTCCCCAACCGACCTGCCTACATGTGACTCCAGACCCACAGCAATGTGGTTGCCTCTTAAATGCCCTCTGAAGAAGGGCAATTATGGATGAGCATCTGCTGAAAACAAACTGCTGATTGAACATTACATAGTTTGTGAATTTGTTCAGTTTTTTTTAAAAGGGAGACTGTTAATTGTATAAGTTGAGTATATACAAGTGAGGGGCACTCCTTGGACAATTATTTGAACATATATAAAGCAACACTTAATAACACTGGTGGTGGGAGGAGGAGTTAGAAAGTACACATTTGTTATGTCTCATTTTGTGAATGAATCCAGAACTGAGTAAACATTTCCTTCTGGTCTCCTCCTTCACCTGCAAGCAGTTTAACAGTAGGAGCTAGCAGCCAGTTTTTTTTTAATTCGTTCATGGGTTGTGGATCAGGCCAGAATTTATTGCCCATCCCTAATTGCTTTGAATTTCAGAGGGCATTTAAGAGTCAACCACATTTTTGTGGTCTGGAGTCACATGTAGGCCAGATCAGATGAGTTTTTACAACAATTGATATGGTTTCAGGGTCATCATTAGACTTTTAATTCCAGATATTTACCACCAGCTGCTGTGGTGGGATTTGTCTCCTGAGAATTACCCAGGGTCTCTGGATTGAGTCTAGTGACAATACCAATATGCCACTGCCTCCTCATGTTTAAATGGTCACCGGCAGCTGAAATGGAAGGCACCAACAGGAGCTGAGGCTTCAGCTCTGAAGCATCCATTGGATCTGAGTCAGGAGAGAAAGGGAAATTTGGCAGGTGAAGTCTAGCATTTTTTGTGAACTGTAACATTCGCCTTGGACCACCAGTGACCCAGCCTGCCATCTACCTCCAAACTAGAGAAACCCAGCTCTGACCACATCTATTCGAGCCATCAGCACCTGCATCCACAGCCTCCCCCACTCTGGAAGACCTTGAGGCCTCAACAACCCACTTGTGGCGTGACAGAGGATGGATCATGGGTGGCCCCATGGTTCAGCATTGACTCCCTGCATGTCTTGCTCCAGCCTGCTGTGGTAAGGTGAAAGGTCCTCTTTTCTCAGGCTGGTAGGAGGAGAACTCCAAAGCAGAGCAGGGAAGCCTAGTGGAGGTAGCAGAGGAAGGCAGCAGCCGTTGGCTGTTCAGAGAACTAGGTTTCAGTGCCACAAGTGGGTAAATGACCTTTTCCACAATGCCAGGTGAGTGCCAAACATCAGTCTCCCTTTGGGGCACATACAGCTGGGTGAGTATGTGGGTAAAGAATGTAAGAAATGGTAGCCAACAGATGGAAGGAATGGCTGTAGCTCTGTCAGGAGACAACCATATAGCCTCGGGTGGAACAATACCACTTTCAGGAGATAGGCACCAGGGAATGTAACCAGCATGCTGGTGGAATGGTCTCTGAAGTCAGAGCTTTCAAAATATGTGTTTGTCGTAATAAATGATAACATTCTATTAGCTTTCCTAATTACTTGCTGTGTCTGCATACTAGCCTTTTTGGATTCTCGCACTAGGACCCCTAGATCCCTCTGCATTTCAGAACTCTGCAATCTCTCACCATTTAGATAATATTATTTTTTTATGTTTCCTGCCAAAATGAACAATTTCACGCTATCCCACTTTATGCTCCATTTGCTAGGCCTTTGCGCATTGTGTAGCCTCTCTTTGTAGCCTCATGTCCTCTTCACATCTTTCTTTCTTATCTATCTTTGCATCATCAGCAAATTTATCAAACATTCCTTCGGTCCCTTCATCCAAGTCATTTATATAAATTGTAAAAGTTGAGGCCCCATCACTGCTCCCTGTGGCACACCACTCATTACATCTTGCCAGCAGAAAAAGACCCATTTACACCTACCCTCTGCTTCCTTTAGCAAGCCAATCTTCTATCCATGTCAATATGTTACCTCCATACCATGAGCTTTTATTTATCGCAATAACCTTTGATGTGGCAACTTATAAAATGCCTTCTAAAAATCTAAATACAGTACATCCACCAGTTACCCTTTATCCACAGCATATGTTACTTCTTCAAAGAACTCCAATGTATTGGTTAAACATGATTTCCCTTTCACAAAAACACATTGACTCTGCCTGATTACCCTAAATGTTTCGAAGTGCTCAGCTATATCGTCTTCAATAATAACTTCTAATATTTTCCCTGTGAGCCATAGAACCATAGAAAAATTACGGCAGAGAAAGAGGCCATTCAGCCCATGGTGCCTTCGCTGGTTGAGAAATGAAAAAATAAAAAAACTGCTCATTCTAATCCCACCTTCCAAAGCTTGGTCCATAACCTTGCAGGTTACAACACTCTAGGTGCAGATCCAGGTAACTTTTAAATTAATTGAGGGTTTCCACAACCACCAAAACCAAGCTGTGAACTCCAAACACCCACACCCTCTGGGTGAAAAAGGTTTTCCTCATGTCCCCTCTTATCCTCTACCAATCACCTTAAATCTGTGTCCCCTAGTAATTGCCCCCTCCGCTAGGAGAAACAGTGCATCCCTGTCAATTCCATCTAGGCCCTTCATGACCTTGTGCACCTCAATCAGGTCACCGCTCAGCCTCTCAGTTCCAAGGAAAACAATCCCAATCTATCCAATCTTTCCTCATTGCTACAATTTTCAAGCCCTGGCAACATTCTTGTAAATCTTCTCTGTGCTCTCCCCAGAGCAATTATGTCCTTCCTGTAATGTGCAACCAGAACTGTACACAAAATTCCAGCAGTGGCCTAATGTTTTATACAGTTCCATCATTACATCTAAGATAAAAACAAAAAACTACGGATGCTGGAAATCCAAAACAAAAACAAAAATACCTGGAAAAACTCAGCAGGTCTGGCAGCATCTGCGGATAGGAGCACAGTTAACGTTTCGAGTCCGAATGATCTGTTGAAGGGTCATTCGGGCTTGAAAAGTTAACTGTGCTCCTATCTGCAGATGCTGCCAGACCTGCTGAGTTTTTCCAGGTATTTTTGTTTTTGTTTTCTATCATTACATCCCTGCTTTTGTATTCTATATCTTGTCCAACAAAGGAAAGCATTCCATATGCCTTCTTTACCACTTTATCCACTTGCCCTGCCATCTTCATGGACCTATGGGTGTGCACTCCCAGGTCTTCCTCTAACTCTCCCAATATCCTTCCATTTATTTTGTATTCCCTAGCTTTGTTTGCCCTCTCCAAATGCATTACCTTACACTTCTCTGAATTGAACTCCATCTGCCACTTTTCTACCTACTCAACCAAATCATTGATATAATTCTGGGGACAGCAGCTATCCTCTTCACTATCATCTACACGGCCAACTTTTGTGTCATCTGCAAATTTCCCAATCATGCCACCCACATTTAAGTCCAAATCATTAATATATACGAAAAACAGCAAAGGACCCGACACTGGGCCCTGTGGAAACTACTTTCCATTTGCAAAAATAAATTGGTGACTGATACTCTGTTCAGGCAGGTAATGACATTTATTCATTTCCATACGGACAAGGCCAGTCAGGCTGAGTGAGCGAGAGGGTTTGCAGTGATTACTGGGTTCCCCGATATCCAGGATGCAATCGACTACACTGATGTGGCCGTCAAAGGTGCCAGCGGGCCAGCCGGGTTCCTTTATCAGCAGGAAGGCCTTCCACTCGAAGAGCGTCCAGATCGTTTGTGACCACAAGACACAGATTCTGCAAGTCTGCGCAAGGTGCCCTGGCAGCTCCCATGAAGCTTACATCCTCAGACACTCACAGGTTCCAAGGATGTTCACTGCTCCAGCTCAACTGGATAGAAGGCTGCTGGGTGATAAGGGCTATCTGTTGAAAAGGTAGCTTATGACTCCTCTCTTCCACCCAAGAACAGAGGCAGGGCAGTGTTATAATAGGAGCTATGCCTCCACAAGGGTGGTGATAGAGAGGACCATAGGTCTTCTGCAGGTGCACTTCCAATGCCTGGACTGTTCAGGGGGAGCACTACAACACCCCCCAGAGCGGGTGTCACTGATTGTGGTTGCGTGCTGCGCTATCCACAATCTGGCTCTGGGAAGGTGGGACCCACTGGAGAAAGAGGGCCTTGAGGCAGCTCCACAGAGGATGAATCCAGTGGTGAGTCCGAAGGAGAGCCCGGTGAGGAGAATGTGGAGGACATGGAGGCAGTCCTCTGGATCGTTCAGGGAGGCAGGGACGCCTTGATCCAATACTCCTTCAGCTAGGCTACCAAAGATCTGCTTCCACCTTGTGCCCACATCCCGGATGTTTGAAATGACTCTTTCCTTTGAACTCAAAGCCCAATCAGTGCCTGTGCAATAAAGTTTAGAGCCATTCACATCCAGCATGAGATACTGGCATGCCCTGAACCAAAAAAAGTGAAGCATAATCAGGCCAAAAAGACAAAAGCAAAATTTATATCATGTTGGCACTCACATCAAATGAACATAACAATATGTGGTGTTAATGGTCACACCAGTAAACATACTTACAAAACATGCAGAACAGAAGATCATCCATGAACAGTTCCTCTTGTGCTCATGTGCCTTAAACTTAACTTTGTGAGTGCTGCATCTCATTGGCCACCCGCCCCCCCCAACGCCAACCCCTAATGGACGACTCCAGAGGCTCATCATCTTCCTTCGATTCAGCATCGTCCTAGTCTCCAGCAGTCCTCCGATTGCTGGCACCCTGCGAACTCTCTGCCTCTGCCTGCTCCTTAAGCGAGTGTGAAGTGACCTCACCGCTATGCACTGCTAATGATCTAAAGTCCTCAAAGATGCTGATATCTGTGCTGGTGCTTGGTTCAGAGAGCGGATGTGATGCAGGTGCATCTAAAACCCACTACACTGGCGTCAAGGGTGGCTCTTCTAGGTCCAGCATTCAAGGGCGAGCTGGCAATTCTAGGAAAGAACAACATGTCATTAGTTAAAGTCATCATACTGCCGCTGTGCATGTCAGGCACCCTGGTGAGACAATGGAGATCTGTATCATGGTGCCATCGTCTTTCAAGTTATCAATGGGGACTCAGGTTTGAGGCTCCCATTAATGACGAGACTACACAAGAATGTTTGTACAAACCGACACTCTCACCTCTGTGCACTGCACTCATACCTTCGTCAGAGATCCCTATCTCTCAACGACTGGCTGCTCGAAGTGCATGGTGGCACTCCAGCTCCAAAGCATCCATCTCATACTTTGTCACAATGAAGAGGTTTGGGGGGCCTCCGCCTGTCTTAGATTTTTCGTTGGTGTTATGGCTTTGTTTCCCCTGAAATGACAACTCCCCACTCCTCCCCCCACCATCCCCCGCCGGGATACCTTGCAAGCACACCCAAGTCGTGGCCCTCAACCCACAAGACAATCAGGCCAAGCAGCCAAGGCTCACCCCCTTGGCCGGCTCTGACGTCAGTGACAGCTGGCAGTCAGACTCTAACCCCACTGAGCTCCACAGGTGAATGGCTAGCCCTTTACACTTCTCTACACTGATCCATGCCAACTCAGTACTTACCCTGGCCGAGCACAGCAGATCATTGAACCTTTTGTGACACTGCACCCATGTGCGCTGCACTACATCATGGCCGGTCACCTCTGCTGCCACCTCCACCTAGGCTTTTTTGGTCAGGTGCGGCAGCCTCCTCCTGCCATCCCTGGGTACTAGAGTATCCCAACTGACACCAACATTCTCCACAAGGACCAGGAGGCACTCGCCTGAGAAACAGGGCCTGAGTGCCCAGCTGACTTGCCCTCCGGTCTGATATTTCCAGCTGCTGGTGAAGACATTAGTCGAGTGAAATAGTCTCCTGGGGAGCCTCCAAAGATTCTTCCCTGTCAGGTTTCAGGGAGCTGCCTTGGCTATAAAGCGCCTGCCGGGCCGCCCTTGGACCAGGTGCTCAACGGGCTCCCATCCCTGCCCCATCCATCCCGACCATTGAGAGGATGCATTTCACACTGCTGGACCTAAATTGGTCATCCAGCATGAAATCACATTTGCAATGCAACTGTGGCCAGGAGCAAATTCCACATTCGCTTCTGCTCCTGCTGACTTGGCATGCATGCCTAGCATAAAATTCAAGCCTTGGTGATTTATCTACCTTCAAGGATGTCAGACCCTCCAGTACATCCTGTCTCACTATGCTTATTCTATCTAATATTTCATTCTTTCTCTTTAACTAGAATATCTGCATTATCCCTCTCCTTAGTGAAGACAAAGTGCTCATTGAGAACCCTGTCCACATCTTCAGCATCAACGCACAAGTTACCTTGTACATCTCTGATAGGCCCTATCCTTTCCTTCATTATTCTCTTGCTCTTCGTGTACTTGTAAAGCATCTTAAGGTTTTCTTTGATATTACCTGCCAATATTTTTTCATATCCTTTCCTTTCCCAATTATCTTTTTTTCATTCACCCCTGTACTTTCTACATTCCTCTAGGCTTTCTACAGTATTAAGTTTTTTGTAACTATCCTAAGCTTTCTTTTTTTGCTTTTTCTTACCATGTATGCTTCTAGATAACTAGTGGGCTCTAGATTTAGCAGTACCACCCTTTTTCTTTGTGGGGGCATGTCAACACTGTGCCTGTAGAATCTCGTTTTTGAATGCCTCCCACTGGTCTGTTATTGATTTCACTTCAAGTAGTTGTAACTAGTCCATTTTCGCCAGATCACCTCCCAACTTCATAAAATTTGTCTTTATCCTTTTCTATAATAATGCTAAATCTAACTTATGGTATTATGGTCACTATCTCCAAAATGCTCCCCCACTGCTGCTTCATTCTCTCGCCCAACTTCATTTCCAAAGACTAAATCTAGAATTGTATTCCCTATCATTGAGCTTGTTACCTGCTGGCAAAAAAAGTTCCCTTGAATGCAGTTCCAGAACTTTTTGCCCTCTACCTATTACACTGTTCGAATCCCAGTTGATGTTAGGGTAGTTGAAGTCCCCAACTATTATTTCCCTATTGTTTTTGCACTCAGACATTTGCTACATTTTTGCTCTTTTATCTCCCTCTCACAATTTGGGAGGCTATAGTGCACTCCTAGTAGTGTGGCTGCCCCCTTTTTATTTCTGAACTCAACCCATGTAGCCTCATTTGATGATTCATTTAGTATATCATCCCTCCTCACAGCTGTAATTGATTCTTTAACCAATAATGCTACATCCCCACTTTGTTTAGCCCCTTCTCTATCCTGCCTGAAAACCCCGGGCTGGATTTCCTGGTCAGCGTTCGGGGGCAGGACCCACATGCAGACGTGTAAAATGACGCAGGATGATGTCAGGCAGAACTCTATGTCACCCCGGGTCATTTCAATTTTCAGGTTGATGGGGGAGCAGCCAAATCAGCTGTGCGCTCACCAACCTTTCAACGGCCAATTGAGGCCTTTGAAAAAGTAATTGCACTAGCTAAAGGGCCTGCCCGTCCAATCTTAAGGTTGGCGGGCAGGCCGAGAGCCCCAGCAGGCGTCAGAAAAAGCATAAAACCTCATCCATGGGGTGGGGGTGAATGAGGTTTCTTGTAGGTTTTTTAAAATTTAATAGAAGTTTAATTAAAAGTGATGCACATGTCCCAACTCAGGTGACAGTGTCACATGAGGGGACATGTCAAGGAAATTTTATTTTTCTATTTTTAACATTTTTGAATTTGGCGCTGATCTCCCTGAGGCAGCATTTAGCCGGAGTGCAAAAGAGCGCATTCTTGGCTTAGGGAATCCACCATCCCCCCCACCTAACTCCACCCACACAGGGAGCGCATAGTGCTTCCTAGCAGACATCACGCTGGGTGGGCCTTAATTGGCCTGCCCACATAAAACGGCGGGCTGCCAATCGGAGGCACACCTGCACGCGCCCGCTCCTGAAATTCTCCCCTAAAAGGGGGAAAATTCTGCCCCCTATATCTAGCAGTGTTGTGCTGTCATTTTTGCCACTCTTTAAGCCAAGTTTCCATTATAGCAATGATATCATGCCATGTGTCTATCTATGTCCTCAACAAAAACAGAATTACCTGGAAAAACTCAGCAGGTTTGGCAGCATCAGCGGAGAAGAAAAGAGTTGACGTTTCGAGTCCTCATGACCCTTCGACAGAACTTGATTTCGAGTCCAAGAAAGAGTTGAAATATAAGCTGGTTTAAGGTGTGTGTGTGGGGCGGAGAGATAGGGAGAGAGAGAGGTGGTTGTGTAGACAAACAAGCAGTGATAGAAGCAGATCATCAAAAGATGTCAGCGACAATGGTACAAAAGAACACATAGGTGTTAAAGTTAAAGTTGGTGATATTATCTAAACGAATGTGCTAATTAAGAATGGATGGTAGGGCACTCAAGGTACAGCTCTAGTGGGGGTGGAGGGAGCATAAAAGATTTTAAAATATTTAAAAATAATGGAAATAGGTGGGAAAAGAAAAATCTATATAATTTATAGGGAAAAAAAAGGGAAAAAGGGGGAAACAGAAAGGGGGTGGGGATGGGGGAGGGAGCTCACGACCTAAAGTTGTTGAACTCAATATTCAGACCGGAAGGCTGTAAGGTGCCTAGTCGGAAGATGAGGTGTTGTTCCTCCAGTTTGCGTTGGGCTTCACTGGAACAATGCAGCAAGCCAAGGACAGACATGTGGGCAAGAGAGCAGGGTGGAGTGTTAAAATGGCAAGCGACAGGGAAGTTTGGATCATTCTTGCGGACAGACCGCAGGTGTTCTGCAAAGCGGTCGCCCAGTTTATGTTTGGTCTCTCCAATGTAGAGGAGACCACATTGGGAGCAACGAATGCAGTAGACTAAGTTGGGGGAAATGCAAGTGAAATGCTGCTTCACTTGAAAGGAGTGTTTAGGCCCTTGGACGGTGAGGAGAGAGGAAGTGAAGGGGCAGGTTTTACATCTTTTGCGTGGGCATGGGGTGGTGCCATAGGAGGGGGTTGAGGAGTAGGGGGTGATGGAGGAGTGGACCAGGGTGTCCCGGAGGGAGCGATCCCTACGGAATGCCGATAAGGGGGGTGAAGGGAAGATGTGTTTGGTGGTGGCATCATGCTGGAGTTGGCGGAAATGGCGGAGGATGATCCTTTGAATGCGGAGGCTGGTGGGGTGATAAGTGAGGACAAGGGGGACCCTATCATGTTTCTGGGAGGGAGGAGAAGGCGTGAGTGCGGATGCGCGGGAGATGGGCCGGACACGGTTGAGGGCCCTGTCAACGACCGTGGGTGGAAAACCTCGGTTAAGGAAGAAGGAGGACATGTCAGAGGAACCGTTTTTGAAGGTAGCATCATCGGAACAGATGCGACGAAGGCGATGGAACTGGGAGAATGGGATGGAGTCCTTGCAGGAAGCGGGGTGTGAGGAGCTGTAGTCGAGGTAGCTGTGGGAGTCGGTGGGTTTGTAATGGATATTGGTGGACAGTCTATCACCAGAGATTGAGACAGAGAGGTCAAGGAAGGGAAGGGAAGTGTCAGAGATGGACCACGTGAAAATGATGGAGGGGTGCAGATTGGAAGCAAAATTAATAAATTTTTCCAAGTCCCGACGAGAGCATGAAGCGGCACCGAAGTAATCATCGATGTACCGGAGAAAGAGTTGTGGAAGGGGGCCGGAGTAGGACTGCAACAAGGAATGTTCCACATACCCCATAAAGAGACAGGTATAGCTGGGGCCCATGCGGGTACCCATAGCCACACCTTTTATTTGGAGAAAGTGAGAGGAGTTGAAGGAGAAATTGTTCAACGTGAGAACAAGTTCAGCCAGACGGAGGAGAGTAGTGGTGGATGGGGATTGTTCGGGCCTCTGTTCGAGGAAGAAGCTAAGGGCCCTCAGACCATCCTGGTGGGGGATGGAGGTGTAGAGGGATTGGACGTCCATGGTGAAGAGGAAGCGGTTGGAGCCAGGGAACTGGAAATTGTTGATGTGACGTAAGGTGTCAGAGGAATCACAGATGTAGGTGGGAAGGGACTGGACAAGGGGAGAGAGAAGGGAGTCAAGATAACAAGAGATGAGTTCTGTGGGGCAGGAGCAAGCTGACACAATCGGTCTACCGGGGCAGTTCTGTTTGTGGATTTTGGGTAGGAGATAGAAGCGGGCCGTCCGAGGTTGGGCGACTATCAGGTTGGAAGCTGTGGGAGGGAGATCCCCAGAGGAGATGAGGTCAGTGACAGTCCTGGAAACAATGGCTTGATGTTCAGTGGTGGGGTCATGGTCCAGGGAGAGGTAGGAGGAAGTGTCTGCGAGTTGACGCTCAGCCTCCGCGAGGTAGAGGTCAGTGCGCCAGACAACAACAGCACCACCCTTGTCAGCGGGTTTGATGACAATGTCAGGGTTGGACCTGAGAGAATGGAGTGCAGTAAGTTCAGAGAGAGACAGGTTAGAATGGGTGAGAGGAGCAGAGAAATTGAGACGACTAATGTCGCGTCGACAGTTCTCAATGAAAAGATCAAGAGAAGGTAAGAATCCAGAGGGAGGGGTCCAGGTGGAGGGAGAATATTGGAGATGGGTAAAAGGATCCGTTGAACTGGGAGAGGACTCCTGCCCGAAGAAGTGAGCCCGGAGACGAAGACGGCGAAAAAAGAGTTCAGTATCATGCCGAGCCCGAAATTCATTGAGGTGAGGGCGTAAGGGTATGAAACTAAGTCCTTTGCTGAGCACTGAACGTTCAGCATCGGAGAGGGAAAGGTCAGGGGGTATAGTGAATACACGGCTGGGGCTGGGATTGGAAGATGGGGTGGGGACGGAGGGACAGGCTGGGGTGGAGGGTCCTAGATGGGTGTTGGTGTCGATGAGTTGTTGGAGCTTGCGTTCCTTAGCACTTGAGAGAAAGAGAAAAAGTTTCTTGCTGAGGCGTCGGATGAGCCGAAGGATAAAATGAAACTGGGGGCACGCGCAGCTTTGAAAAAGGGTACGGCGGTGCTGCTGGAGGGAGAGGTCGAGTGTGTTCATATGGCGGCGCATGGCACTGAGTGTGGATTTTAGAATGTGACGGGAACAGCAGTCCGAGAAACGTTTTATGTCCCGGAGATACCGGTAATCCTGGGTGGGTTCGAAAGATGAGGGGTGGAATTTCAGTTGAAATCCACGTGGGGTAAGTCGGAGACGGAGACAGTCACTGAGAAAGGAGATATGGCTGTGAAAGCGGGTTTTAGTAAACACCTTGTCAAACACCAGGAGGGAAATGGAAAGCAAAGAAGGTGAACAAGGCAACAGAGAGATACGGAAATCTTGTCGCAGAGAGGAACAGAACTTCTTCAAGGAGGTAGGCATTTCTTGAAGAGCAGTGGCAGTCAATTAAACACAGAGATAAAAACAAAACAAAACTGCGGATGCTGGAAATCCAAAACAAAAACAGAATTACCTGGAAAAACTCAGCAGGTCTGGCAGCATCGGCGGAGAAGAAAAGAGTTGACGTTTCGAGTCCTCATGACCCTTCGACAGAACTTGATTTCGAGTCCAAGAAAGAGTTGAAATATAAGCTGGTTTAAGGTGTGTGTGTGGGGCGGAGAGATAGGGAGAGAGAGAGGTGGTTGTGTAGACAAACAAGCAGTGATAGAAGCAGATCATCAAAAGATGTCAGCGACAATGGTACAAAAGAACACATAGGTGTTAAAGTTAAAGTTGGTGATATTATCTAAACGAATGTGCTAATTAAGAATGGATGGAGTATGTCCTCATTGGCTTTGTTTTCTATACTCCTTGCATCTAAATAATGCAAATTCCTATGCTGTAAACCTCTTAATTTTTGCTTCTTCTATCTTTCAGAGTCACTGGCTAACTTTCTGTCTCCCACTCCCTGCTCTGAATTTGTCCAATCTGAATCGGCCTTCAGCATCCCACCCCCCAGCCAATCTAGTTTCAAACCTCCTCAACAACACCAGCAAATCTCCTTGCAAGGACATTCGTCCCAGTCCTATTCAGGTGTAGACCATTCGGTTTGTTAAGCCAGATGTTAAGCTAACTGGCATGTATGTTCTTGCTTTCCCTCCTTTTTGAACAAGTGAATTACATATATGCTATCTTCCAATCTAAGGGAACCTTCCCCAAATCTAGGAGTAAATCCTTGTTGACGCTGTTGATTGTATTATGATTTTCTAAGTCCTGCTGCTATTTCCTTAATAATGGATTCCAGCATTTTCACAAAGACTGTTAAGCTAATTAGCCTATTGCTTCCTGCTTTCTGTCTCCCCTATTTCTGGTATTGGTGAGTTACATTAATCTTCTGTGACCTTCCCACAACCTAGGGTACAACCTAGGGAAGATTACCACCAATGCCTCTGCTATCTCTATAGCCACTACTTCTAAGACCCTAGGATGTAGGTCAACATACCTAGGGAAATTTTCAGCCTTTCATCCCATAAGTTTGCTGTGTACTTTTTCTCTAGTGGTTATGACTTTTAAGTCTCTCCCTCCTTTTGTTCCCTTATTTTCTACTATTATTGGGATGCTTTTTTGTGACTTCTACCGTGAAGACTGATACAAAATACTTAATTAAAGTCTCTGCCATTTCCTATTTACCTATCAATAATTTCCCAGTCACAAACTCTAACGGACCAATGTTTGCTTTTTTAGCTGTTTTCCTTTCTATATATTTGTAGAAATTTACTCTTCATCTTTTTTTTGGTCACCCTTTATTGCTTTATACGGTGTTCCCAAATTTTAACCTACAATACAATATTGCATGTCTTTTCTTTCAATTTTATACATCCTTAACTTCCTTAGTTAACCATGGATGTTTGATCATTCTTTTAGAGTCATTCTTTCTCAATGGAATATATCTTTGTTCAGGATTATGAAATATCTCCCTCAATGTCTGCCACTACTTATCTACCAACTTATCTTTTAATCTATTTTACCACTTTAACCAACTGTGATCATACCTTCATTACTGCCTTCATTTAAGTTTAAGACACTATTCTCAGATCCAAGTTTTTCCCTCAAAGTGAATGTAAAATTCCATCATGCTGGGATTACTCTTCCCAAGAAGTAATCTTGCTATAAGAAGATAATTAATCCTCTCTCATTACACATTGCCACTTCTAAAAGTTCCTTAGCTGCTTCCACAACTTGTCTACTCCAAGAAAATTTCCTTGATGCTCCTTATGAACTCATCCCCAAGGCTACCTTTGCCAATTTGATTTGTCCAATCTAAATGAAGATTAAAATCACTCACAATTATAGCAGTACCTTTCTAACAATCCCCTAATTTTTCTTGATTTACACTCGATCCTATAGTCTGGCTATTTTTGGAGAACCTATAGACTATTCCCTCCAGTGACTTCTTTCCCAATTTATTTATTATATCCACCCAAACTGATTCTACATTTTGATCTTCAGAGCCAAGGCCATCGCCCATGACTGTACAGGTCTCATCCTTTATTAACAAAGCATAAGAAATAGGAGGAGTAGGCCATTCAGCCCCTCAGGCCTGCCCCGCCATTCAATAAGATCATGGCGGATCTTCCCCAGGCCTTAATTCCTCTTTTGTGCCAGCTCCTCATAACCCTCAACTCCCTGATATTTCAAAAATCTATCTACCTCCTCTTTAAATGCTTTCAGTGATCTAGCCTCCACAACTCGCTGGGGGTAGAGAATTCCAGACATTCACTACCACCCTCAGAGAAGAAATTCCTTTGCATCTCAGTTTTAAATGAGTGTCCCTTATTCTGTAACTATATCCACTAGTTCAAGATTCCCCCACTAGTGGAAACATCTTCTCAACAGCTACCCTGTCAAGCTGCCTCAGAATCTTGTACATTTCAATAAGATCACTCCTCATTCTTCTAAACTCTAAAGAATAAATGCCTAACGTGTTTAGCTGTTCCTGATAAATCAACCCCATCATCCCAGGAATCAGCCTAGTGAATCTTTTTTGAACTGCTTCCAATGTCAGTATATCCTTTCTTAAATATAGGGACCAAGACTGTAAACAGTACACCAGGCCTCACCAACACCCTGTACCGTTGTAACAAGACTTCCCTATTATTAAACTCCAACCCCCAAGCAATACAGGTCAAAATTCCATTTGCCTTTTTAATTACTTGCTGCACCTGCTCACAAGCTTTGTGTTTCATGCACAAGAACACACAGATCCCTCTGTGCTGCACGTTTTTGGAGTCTCTCTCCACTTAAATAATAGTCTGCCTTTTGATTCTTCCTACCAAAGTGCATGACCTCACACTTTCCTACATTAAACTCCATCCGTCAAGTTTTTGCCCATTCAATCTGTCTATATCCCCTTGCAGATTCCTTATGTCCTCATCACAACATGCACTCCCATCTATTTTTGTATCCTCACAAATTTGGAGACATTACACTCTGCCCCCTCCTCCAAGTCATTAATATAGATAGTAAGTAATTGAGGCCCTTGGACTGATCCTTGTGGCACTCCACTAGTTAAGTCTTTCTAAACTAAAAAGGCCCTTTAATCCTGACCCTCTGTCTTCAGTGTGTTAACCAATGATAGATGTTAGGCTGAATGCCCTATAATTCCCTGCTTTTTGTCTCCTTCCCTTCTTGAACAGGGGTGTCATATTAGCGGTTTTCTAATCCACTGGGAACCCCCCCCGGAATCCAGTGGGTTATGGGATATTTCGACTAGTGCCTCCATTATCTCTGCACCCATTTCATTTAAAACACTTGGATGCAGGCCATCAGGTCCGAGCAACTTATATCTGCCTTTAGTCCCATTAGTTTGTCAAATATTTTGTCCCTCATGATAGAGACTATTACAAGATCTTTCCTCCCATTAGCTCCTTGCTTATCTGATATCTTTGAAATGTTTATAACGTCCTCTACCGTGAAGACCGATGCAAAATATTGGTTTAAATTATCTTCCATTTCCCTGTTCCCCATTATCAATTCTCTAGTCGCATCCTCCAAGGGTCCCATGCTCACTTTAGTTACTCTCTTTCTATATACCCATAGAAACTTTGCTGTTTGTTTTTATATTTCTTGCCAATTTATTTTCATAATCAATTTTCTCCCTCTTTATTAGCTTTTTAGTCATCTGTTGTTGGTTTCCAAAAAATTCTCAATCCTCTGGCCTACTACTAGTTTACGCCGCATTGTATGCCTTAGATTTTGATTGGATACTTTCCTTGACTGCTTATGTTAACCACAGGTGTTTCATCCTTCTCATCGAGTCCTTCTTTCTGACCTGGATAAATTTTTGCTGAGCATTATGAAATATCTGCTTGAATGTCTGCCACTGCTCATCCATTGACCTTCTCCTTTGTCTATTTTTCCAGCCCACATTAGACAATTCTTTCTTCATACTTCTGTTATTTCCCTTATTTAAGTTGAGGACACTTGTTTGATACCAGGGTTGCTCCCCCTCAGACTGAATTTGAAATTCTACTATGTTGTGATTGCTACCCCCAGAGTATCCTTAAGTACGAGATCTCTTACTAATCCTACCTCATTACACTTTACTAGATCTAAAAAGCCTGTTCCTGGGTAGGTTCTTCAACAGATTGCTCAAAGAAACAATCCCTGATGCACTCTACAAATTCGTCTTCCATGTTACCCCTGCCAATCTGATTTGTCCAGTCAATATGCAAATTAAACTCACCCATGACAATTGTCATGCCTTCTTCCACACCTCCATTATTTCTCAAATTACACTTTGTCCTACACAGTGAGGCAACTCTTTGGGGCCTATAGACGACTCCCACCCTTCTTCCACTTGCCATTCCTTATTTCTACCCAAATTTCACATCATGATCTATTGCACCAATATCATTGCTCACCACCGCAGTGATACCTGCCTTTTCCTTTTTGCTTCCTTCCTTTGGAAATATGAAGTACCCCTGAATGTTCAGTTGTTAGACTTTGTCACCTTGCAACCACACCAGATCATATGAATTTATTTCTATTTGTGCCATCAATACTTCTATCAAGAAGGCTGCATGCATTCAGACAAAGAGCCTTTAATTTGTCCATTTTTTCCCTATTCTGACCCAACTTGCTGGTGCACTCTTACGTTTGTACGCTCTGTCCCTTCCTGTCAAGCTCTCATTATCATTACCCATATTGCTATCTTGCACTGTTGCCTGTCCTTTTCCTTTAACTTTCTTTAACTTTAACTTTCAATCGAACCCTTCTCCCTGCTATTTAGCTTAAAACCTATCTTCAGCCCGAGGGCTGAAGTTTCCCAGAATTGCACTAAGTGCAGTAGCGGATGGGTAAAATTAAGTCCTACCCGTCGATGAGAATGATGGGTTTTCACGTTGTATCCTCCCGAGCTCAGCTCATTATAAATTCACTCTCGCGAAACACACTGTTGCCATGGCGGGTTCGCAGGTCAGGCTCTCATTTGCCTGCTTGCTATCACTCCGCTGTTGCATCAGGCTGGCTACCATCTTTAAAAGGCAGCTGCCAGCAAAGCGCTCATCGCCACCAGCTCACCACTGCTGCCTGGGAGACATGGCCCGCAAAGACAAAAAGACTGCAGCCCCCCCGCTTCAACGACAAGTCTCTCGCGCGACTGTTGGATGCCATGGAGGCCAGCCGGGATGTGCTCTACCCCGGCTCTGGCTGCAGGATGGGTACCAATGTCACCAACTAGGCTTGGGAGGCAGTGAGAGCGGTGCTCAGCGTGAATGCCCTGCAGAGGACAGCCACCCAGTGCTGCAAAAGGATGAATGATCTCCTCCATTCTGCCAGGATAAGTCACTCTTTTCATCACTCCCAACTCTCTCACTCACAAATCCATCACACACCCACAGGGCCCTTGCTCGCTGCCAGCACAAAGGGCATCACGATTCACTCTTTCACACACACTGTCATTGTCCTCATCCCATCCATGGGACCACTCACCACCCACACAGGTCAGGCATACTTATCATCTGGCCCAGCAGGCGTTGTGATACACTCTCCCCATCTCTATCCTTGCAGGACAAACTGGCTCACAAGAGGAGGGAAAAGTCGCAGACAGGTGGAGGGATGCCTGAATTCAAAGTTATGACAGAATTCGAAAACAAAGCCATCCAGCTGGTCGGCAATGATTGGGACCGGTCCTGAACTGACAATGAGGCCAGCACTGCTCTACCAAGTGATGATCCAGCAGTGCAACATCCATCAGACAACCAAGGCATCAGTGACGTATACTCTTTCACAGGCAACTGCCATGCATTAGTTATCTCCCTTTGCTTTTGCAGGCACATCTGGGAAGCAGACAACTGCATCCAAGATCTAGAGCTTCCAAGCAAGCTCCGACAAAACCTCTGAAGAGGAATCTGAAGGCGCCTTCCCTGAAGTCCCATCACAGCGCTCACCCTCACCCTCCACCAGCGCAGAGACACACACCTCGGTGAGACCTAGCTTTAGAGTAGCCTTGGAATCACAATCTGGTGAGCACATCGCAATTTCTGATCCACAGCAGGTGGAGGCAGTGACTCCCCAGGTCCCTGGCACTTGGAGGACTGCTGGAGGTCAGAATTCTGTTAAGTTCAAGTCAGATGATGAGCCTCTGGACTCAGTCATGGCACAGTTGCTGGAGCTGCGAAGGCAAGCTAGGAAACAACAGAAAAGAATTTCCGTTGCACTCCTCAGATTTCAAGGCAGGATGGAGGAGTCCATCTGTCTTCAGGCTGAGGTGATGCTGCCAGCATTACAACACACCGAGGTCAACACAGGCTCCTGCATTGCTGCGAGGGCTTAACTCCATCACTGATGCCATAGCTGGCCTCCAGCAGTGTGTACGTGAGATAGCTGCAGGCAGCTTGATCTCACTCCAGCTACCCCTTCTGCACACGGAGTTAGCCAGGGGCCCACAGGCACCCATAGGGAGGAGGATCAGCAGGTGTCCGTTCCGGGTCCATCCACCTTGGTGACTCTGGGAGTGACCAGCCCATCTGACTCCCCTCTTTCTGTGACCTCGACAGATCCAGCTTCACAGGCCGAGGAGGATGCCACTGCCACACAGCAGGTCCCCGAAAGCAGGCCAGGCCCTCCAAGTCTCAGCCCTCCAGAGGACACCCACCAAGGTCATCACAGGCAGAGCGTCACAGTCAGCAGGCTGCCTCCACCTCCGCTGTGGATGTCCAGAGAGCACCAAGATGTAGCAGCAGGGCCAGACAAGTTAAGGAGAATTAGTTGCACAGCATGGGTGTTAATCACTTGTACATAATGTTCACTATTGTCAATAAACTCCCAAGGATGTCTCCCTGCCTATGGATCCTTATTCTGATGAGCAGTGTTCTTGTCACTCAGACGTGAAACCTATCTGCACAAGATAAAAGTCAGGGTCTCAGTCGCGGCCCTCTTCAGTGTGCTCTGTGCGGTCTTCAAACCACAATAATGGTCCAGCCTCACACTCCCTGGAAACATGACTGATGTCTGCACCTTGGCAGTGCTATCATTGCTAACCAGAATGTAGTGGGCAGGCACCACAGAGTTCTCTCACACTCTGTGTGCTCTCAGTACCTTTAGGATGGGGCTGGCCCCCATCACACCTGCATCTGTAACCTGTGATGCTGTGCACCAGCTCCTGAAGGGCTGAGGTGCTGAAGGCGGACATAGCATCAGACGCATCTAAAGTTTCATGGCTACATCTCTGAGACAGCCTTGATCATGGAGCGCAAGAGAGCTGCCCTTGGCCAGAGTCAGGCATTCCTAGAGGCTGTGTGAAGACCTATGGAGTGTCCTCACTGCATGTTGTCATTATCCTCCAGTGATTGAGCTACTATTGGGGTCTCCACTGCATCTCCATGACAAAAGCATTCTCACAGACGGTATTGGCACTGCGATAAGCCAGACTGGAGTCAAACGTTCACAACTGCGATGTGATGATCAACGGAGACACCTCACTGCATGTCGTCATCATCTTCCACAAATCTGGCAGCAATAAAGGCCTCCCAAGTGCGCCTGTCTTGTCTAGCCAGTGCGAGATCCTCATCCCCATCATCGTCACCATTGAGGACCCCCTCACCCTTATCCATGTCAGTGTCCTCCTCATCGAAGGAGACATGCAGCTCCTCCACCTCCACCTCAGCCAGCTCCTCGCACCGTTGCAGCACCAGGTTGTAAAGGACGCAGCAGACAACAACGATGTGAGATACCCTCTGCAGATGGCATTGCAGGGCTGCAACAGACCGGTGCCAATGCACCAAGTTGTGAGTGCTGCATGAGCCTCATTACAGCATCGCTCTGCTGCAGTCTGAGGCTGCTGCACTGGTGTCATTAGCCATGGCCTCTGCGGGTAGCCCTTGTCCCCAAGGAGCCAACCCTGCAGCCTCTGTGAACCCTGGAAGACTGCAGGGATCTGTGAGCGGCTCAGGATGTAGGTATCATGCACACTTTCTAGAAACCGTGCGCATACCTGCAGGATGCGTTTCTGGTGGTTGCATGCCAGTTGCACGTTCAGTGAGTGGAAGCCATTGTGGTTGATGAAATCCACTGAGTGTAACGATGGAGACCTGAACAGCACGAGTGCAGCGGATTGCACCCTGTACCTGTGGGATCCCGAGATCAGGGTGAATCCAATGGTCCTTGCATCCTGGCTGTCCCGGTCCCAGATGAAATGCACAAAGTTGTGTGCCATGGAGAAGATGGCATCCGTGACCTCATGGATGCATTTGTGGGTGGCAGATTGCGAAATCCCACAGAGGTCACCTGTGGGGCCCTGAAAGCCACTGGAGCCACTGGCATTGAAATTGAGTGCTGTGGTCACGTTCAGTGCCACTGGCAGTGGATGCCCTCCATGTCCCCCTTGGCGCCAAGTCCTGCAGTAAGTGGCAGATATGAACCACCAGGTCCCTAGACATGTGCAGTCATTGGCAACACTGGCTCTCAGTCATCTGCAGGAATGGCAAGGGTTGTCAATAAACGCTGGGTAGCGTTAGGCACCAACCAGCCACAGCTCGTTGGTCACTCCTGGGCAGCATGTGCAGGAGGCCCTGCTGCCCCTTCTTCATGAAGTTGCTGCTCCTGCCTTTGTGCGGCCAGCTGCCTCAGTAGCTCTCTTCTCCGTCTTCTATGGTCTCGTTAGGCCATCAGGCACACAGCTAGGTCACCAGGATCCATGATCCTGATATGGTCCTCCTGCAGCATGAAAGAGAGAGAGAGAGACGGACGTGGTTATCATGGCTGTACTTAGGACCTTTCCTGGCCCTGTGTGACCACCCATACTGCTTCCCGAAGAGTGCTGGTCACTCCTCGGATGGCCAGAGATGAATGCGTTGCATGGCTGCCCTGTCAACCTGCAACATGGGGGTCACTGCTCCAAACCAGGATGCTGAGGTTGCAAGGGGCTGTGAGTGCCTCCAACAGTGACTGCTATATAGCCAACATTGGCTAGGAGATTGTACAATGTGTGCAGTCCAACTGCTCTGCAGTCCAATAAAGTGGTGGTGGACTCGAAGTCTGTGCTGGGGAGTGGGGTGTGTTGGGGGTGGGTGGTGAGGTATCGAGTGCTTGGTGGCCCTTTGGTGCATCCACTTTGCTTGCATGGGCGGGCACACTAGAAGCCTGACCCCAATCATATCACTGTGGCTGCGCCTGATCTGTCTTGGTTGCTGAGGCGTGGTCAGTTGAGACAGGTGTCCCTAATGCGTGGCCACTTCCCTCACTTACCCTGCCCCGCACCCGTGCGTGGGATCCAGCGCCAGGGCAGCACTTGACAACATCCCCCCCCACCCCCCTCACCCCCGCCAAAATAGTCACCTCCAAGGCTGGCCAGCATTTGCTCCCAGACACGCTCCAACCCTCAGCAGTCGCCTGCAGGGCCAGGCATCAGTTTCCCCTCCACCCGCCCCCCCGGCGCCCCTGAGGCCTGTAAACAACAGGTGAGCTGTGGAGAACGCTGCTGTTCACTCACCTCAGTTCTCTCAAAGTGAAGGTCGCCAAGTGCACATTGTCTGCATGCTGTTGTGAAACACACCGGTATGCTTTCCTGCCGACGTGGACGGGCAATACGGCGGAATTCCAAGAGCCCGGCAGGATGGCCTTTTAATTATACTCTGATGTATTTTAATTCCGATGGTGGGCAACATGGACCGGCCATATTATCCACGCACGCCAGCAGCAGGCTCAGAAAATTCTGCCCCTAGTTATTCAATTCACCAGAACACTGGCCACAGCAGGGTTTAAGTGAAGCCCATCCCAGCGGAACAGTTGCCACGTTCCCCACTACTAATCTTCCAGGGTGGTACCTTAGGAATCCTAAGAACTTGTTAGAGGACAGATTGTTGTACTCCTGTGACACCCTGCAAGCCCCTTTGTATCCACAGCTATGATGGCAGCAAGCTGACCTTGCATAACTTCAGCCTGAGATTCTGCTGCAGAACTCAGGCTTTTGGTAAAAACTGTTTGTTCTGCAATGGAAGTGAAGTATCAGCCATTAGTTGCTGCATCATGGTTGGATTCACAAGCGTGCTGATGCAATAGGCCACCGGTTCCATTCTGGAAAGGATGGGCCCCAATCTCTGTGCAAAACTCTATGCCAAGTTGATACTCGTCTCCTCTATGCTTCTTGATGTTCAGCACAGATTCTCAAGCAGTCTTTCCAATTAATGAAACATTTTGTTGTGTACACCCATGAGCCTTTTTGAAAGCCTGGCCCAACAAATTTTTATCTGTTCCCTGTGCAACAGAACACGTGTAACCTCTCCCTCTGGCAAACTGGCACCTGCACTATCCTTGAGCCCTGCTCTGACTGCAGTGTACTTATGCCCAATGTCTCACCACATACAGATTCCATCTCTATGTTATTCCTCCAAGCAATGCCCAGTGTCAATATCTTATCTGGTGATTGCAAGTGTGAAATCAAGTGCCTGTTTATCTTCAGCATCGCTGTCTTCTTGGTCTTCCTCCTATGTCTGGCCAGGTTGCACTTCTTGGGTTTCTGAAATGAAAGAAGCACAACAGTAAGGTTAGGTCTGTTTGGGTGATTCATGGTTGAATAATTGACTATGAGTTTAACTTCTGAGATGTGTGCATGAGACTTGCAGCAGTGCTAAGTTTGTGAGTTTGAGATGAAGCATATGAATGTTAGGTTTGAGACTTGGCTGATAAGATTGTTGCTAGCTGAGTGATGGGGTTGGTGATTTCAGCAGTTTGAGACTAATGGTGCAATTAGTGACATATCAAATTGTATTCCCTGACCTTGATCATGTTTGAGTTCATTAAATATTTTGTGACACTTTATGCAGGTGCTTGGAGATGAACTCCTGGTACTGACCTTCATAGCTATCTGCTCCCACTGCCTTCTTGCTTTGTGTGGGGACATATCTCCTCCTTTCCATATTCTCCATCAAGACCTCCAGTGCAGCATCAGAAAATCTCAGTGCCTGATCTCCCTCATGTTCTGCCCATCATTGTTCTCTCTTCCACAGGTTATACACAGCTCACAAAAGGCTTCCAATGCCTTCTTCTGCCAGAATGCACCACCCCTTTAAGGGGTGCAGGCTGATTTCAAGCAATGCAGGCTAGCCTAAACTGTAACATTTTTGGGCCCCTACTGATAAGTGCAGCCCGTTAACTGATAGATTTTCACTGGCTACAAATGGAAATCATGATTGTGAACAACACCAAACAGGCATGGGCTAACCACACACTGTGATCTCGCATCCTTTATCAAGGCAATGAAATTTAGTCCCCAACATCTTAACTTCCTGATAAGAATTCACCACTTAAAATGAGCTTATTCGGGGGTAAATATTTACCTTTGGCATTGGGAGGCAATCTGTGGTAACTAGCCCAAGCTTCCATTAGTAGAAAAGTGAATGGAGCTTTAAACAGGTGGTCAATGCACTACTCTCTTTTTTTACTATTCTGTGGTTAAAATTAAAATTTACCCCTAAGTATCAGCAACACAACTGAACAGCAACTGGCCAGTTCTGTGCCAATTTTCCATTTCAGATTAGCAAAATTAAGGGAATTTCTGGAGAAAATTTTAGTGTAAGTTTCTGGTGAGATTGGTGTAGGAACAGCCATAAATTAAGGTGTATTTTTTGTAATTGCAATCTAAGAAATTCCAGGCCCTTAACATCACCGGATGCCTAGCAGAACCACAGAGAAGCTACAATAAGACCATACTGTAGGGACAAGAGCTTCTAGAAATTCAATGAGATAATAATATTCCTGATTTGAGGAATGATAATTATATCCATTGACTGTTATTAATTTGTTACAGGCAGTGACAAAAATATACAGCTTCTCAGCAGAGAATTCATGTCACTCACACAATACTGTCTGGGATTCCAACACAGACGCAAGTAAGTCACATTCCATGACACCATCAACATGTACTATCACACAAATAAAAGCAATGCTCAATAAAGTAAAAACTAGAGTTCATTTTCACCCCAAATCAAGTTCAAAAATGTCTTGGACTAATTTTTTACTCTTTGGCAATCAACAAACACTAAATTCAGAATAATGCATTACTGTAATAGTATGCAAAATAAGTTTATAGCATTTAAATCACATCAAAAACACATTTATTAATCATCTGTACAACAATATACAATATAGCAAGAGTTTCCAGATTAATAAATAAGAATTAAAAATGACCCTTAACTTGCTAATTGGTATCTTAAATAAGCCCTGTGCAAAAATAATTCACTTAAGTTTATTCATGACTGGGTATGATTTTATTGTAATATTGTTACAAGATTACATATTTATCCTTCATCAGAGGAAAATACTAAGAAAGGTAGCTCAGCTTACTGAAGATTTGATCGATGGTATATGGTATATAAATAATCCCATCTCTTGAACGAGGCCACAAGCAAGATTTGGGGCCAAGTAAACATTTCTTGGCATTTTTTGAACTTCCAACTGCAATATCTCCATGCACAATGTTCTTTTTCTTGCTTTCCTCTAAGATAAGAAAAAAGTTCCTAATACTAAAAATATAAAATATGCAATTTCACCCAAGTTTTGAAGCAGCACCAAGATGTTCTTGAGATTTCATAAATATATGTATGAAGTTTATCCAAACTTTTAGCCAAAACAATGGAAATCTGAGACACACTTTGGCCTATCCCTCCAAAATAGCAGACATAATACATTCCGTGACAAGACAGTTTGGCAGAGGTCAAATTGTAACATTCTGTTTTCTTTTAAAATGCAAAATAATGAATTGATAGAGTAAAATTTGTTCCAGGAAAATATTACAAGTCATCACATTCAAACTTGAAAATAAGCAGCAGAGAAAGTAACTTGCTTTCAAGTACCAAATTCTAAAGGCAATTCTTAGCTTGTTCCAGAGAGACATTATTCCCACTGTGAGTTGCCCCATTTACATTAGCAACTCCAGCTTTGAAGTATTACCAGATTTTGTTTTTATCAAAACAGCAACTCACCAAGACTCCTTCTATGGCACCTTCCAAATCCACGACCTCGACCACCTAGTAAAACAAGGACAGCAAATGCACGGGAACACTACCACCTGCAAGTTTCCCTCCAAGCCACCCACCTTGGAACTATACTGCCATTCCTTCACTGTCATTGGGTCAAAATCCTGGAATTCCCTTCCTAACAGCACTACGGGTCTCCCTACACAGTATGGACTGCAGCGGTTCAAGAAGTTGGCTCACCACCACCTTCTCAAGGGCAGTTAGGGATGACCAACAAATGCTGGCATACCCAGAGATGTCCACACATCATGAACAAATAAATAAAAATGAATTCAGAAAGTCTGAAGGACAGTCAGCGTGGAATTGTTAAGGGAACGTTTTGTCTGACCAGCCTGATTGAATCTTTTGCGGTAACAAGCAGGGTTGATGAGAATAGTCTGTTTGATGCAGTCTGCATAGATTTTAGCAAGGCTTTTTACAAGGTTCCATATGGCAAACTAGTCAGAAGAGGAAAGGTTAATGGGATGCAATGTGGTAAGTTGGATCCAAAATGAGCTCAGTGGGAAGAAGCAAAATGTATTTGTGACCAAAAGGCTGTTTCTCGCTAGCGGTTGTTCGGGAGCAAACCTTGGCATGGGGGACATGAGGGTTCATGGGGGTTGGTAGGGAGAATACCTTGGCAAGGGGGGCATGAGGAGAAGCTTTTCAAGTTACCTTTTAAAAGGTCCCCTTATGCAGACTATGTTTCACGACACAACTGATTGAAAATGCGACCCAACTAAATGAAAATTGCAGAGGACCTGGATATAACTATCCCCGCAATTGAGCTGACCAGTTCAGGATTGCAGGATGCAGGCACATGACCTGAACCAGCCCACACACCTTAAAAGGCATTCCCAAAAATTGGAAACACTGGAATAGGGTCAGGAATCCTGGAATCACCTGTTGGCTGCCATTTTTAAAGGGTTCCCGAGTCATCCCGACGTGGTGAAAATCCAGCCCAATGAGCCTAATGGCCCTCTTCTGTGCCATAAAGTTCAATGTTTCTGTGATTCTATGATATCAGCTATCACTAGGGAATCCATTAATGCCACTAAGGAACTGGAGACAAGAAAGGTGGCAATTTGGATCATGAAAACTCAGTACTAAATGGAAAAAAAAAATCCCAAGAAGTAACAAACAGCCCTGAAATGGCATAATGCAATAACCTATAAAATGCACATCATGGAAATAACCTCCATAAAAAAGGTAAAAGAGAGGGAGCTTAAAACAATCATGATCATGAGAGAAAATGTACTAGGAAAACTAATGGGATGAAAGGCTGACCTGATGGTCTGCATCCAAAGATCCTAAAGGAAGTGGCTTAAAGGAGATAGTGGATGTATTGGTTGTAATCTTCCAAATTTCCCTAAATTAGGGAAAGGTCCTAGTAAATTGGAAAACTGCAAAGGTAACAGCTCTGCTCAAGAAAGGAAAGAGACAGAAACCAGGGACAGAATTTTACGTTCCGCGGGCAAGCGCGCACGCGACCCGAACGGGCAGAAAATCGCGCAAGATGACGTCAGATGAGCATGCTGCTAACATTCGCACTAACACGATATTTTGCTTGGCGGGTGCGTGCAGCAGTCAGAAGAGCACCCACAGACATTAAGCAGGCAATTAAGCCCATTGACAGCGCAATTATGCGTGATTTCTTGTGGCCCATCCACATTACAGGTGGTGGGCAGGCCAATTGGCTAGGCGGCCTTTACATTTTGGATGAAATCTCATCCAAGGGTGGGATGAAGACTCCATTAGGATATAAAATAAAAAGAAATATCTGGGGGCAGCATTTTTATGAGGTATGCTTTCAGATGCTTGATTGTGCTTCATGGATATTTTTTGGAGCATTTTTGTGCTTTCTTTTATTATTTCGAGGTCTGCAGCTCCCTGAGGCAGCTGTCTTTCTTCAGGGAGCTCAGTGGAAGCGCTCACCCGCCAGCGGGAAATCGCAGTCAGGGGCACATTTCCCAACCATTCCCGGGCCCGCCGATCACGTGCACCCAATGAGCGCAAACGTCAGGCCCAGGAAACTATAGGCAGATAGCCTAAAATCTGAGATTGGGAAAATGCTCGAATCCATTAACAAGGAAGTAGTAGCAGAATACTTAGAAAGAAAATCATAATACAATCAGACAGAGTCAATGTGGTTTTGTGAAAGGGAAATTGTGTATGACAAATTTTTTTTTAGAGTTCTTTGAAGATGTAACTAGCAGGGTGGATAAAGGGGAACCAGTAGTTGTAATGTATTTGGACTTCCAAAAGGCATTCGATAAGGTGCCACATAAAAGATTACAGCACAAGGTAAGAGCTCATGATGTTGGGGGTGATATATTAACATGGATAAAGGATTGGCAAACTAACAGGAAACAGAGTCAGGAAAAAATGCGTAATTTTCAGATTGGCAAACTGTAACTAGTGGAGTGCCAAAGTGAGCAGTGCTGGGGCCTCAACTATTTACAATATATATTAATGACTTGGATGAAGTTAAAGACTGCATTATAGCCAAATTTGCTGATGATGCAAAGTTAGGTAGGAATGCAAGTTGTGAGAAGGATACAAAGGGCGGGATTTTCCAGTCCTATCTGCTGTGGGAAATGTCGCAGCAAGGATGGAAAATTTGACAGACCAGCAAAAGTTCCATTGACTTCAGGTGGGAATTTCTGGTCCCTGCGGCAGGAGTATCTCATGTTAGGGCAGGCTGGGATTTGTCCACTTTGCCATTACTTCATCGGGTCAAAGGTCTTGGCACCATATTCAAATGACACCTACACACATATTCATTCCCTGCAGCCCAGGGGTTGTTGACCCTTTGCAAAGAGACAAGTCCTCTGCCCCAAAGTTCAGTTGAGGACCGCCAGGAGGCCCTCTAGCCCCTGTGATGGGAGCTGGAAGTCCACCAGCCTCACCACGCAGGCTTGGGAGGAGGTTGCCAGAGAGGCCTCTACCTCTACCTCCGCTTCGGATGTCGGGGACGCACCTACATAGCGGCAAGGTTAGGAAAAGTAAAAGTACTGAGAGCACAAAAGTGGCACGGGTGTTCACTCACTGTATATGCTTTGCGCATCTGTAAATATTTTTTTTTGAAAGTCTCAGAAAATGGCTCTTCTCTCTGATGCTATGTTCTGAGGTCATCCAAGTATAACAGATGCGCCCACTGCCACTTCCCCCCACCACCGTCACTTATCTCCCATTGTGTCCCTCAGGTCTATGGTCTTTCAATAGCAGTTCAGTAAATCACCTTTAAACCCACGGAAGTGACATGAACAAAGCCAGTTGCTTTATAAACATGGTGGTTGGGGAAATCATATGTAAGATTTGCATCAGAGAATCATATCATGTGGCTTCGTGAATACAGATCTTGCAGTTTTGCTTATTCTCCTGATGCTGCAGTACTGAAGTCTGTTCTGTGGATGTTATAAATTTTAAAGATGAGCCACGTTGGAGTCATTCCAACCGTGCATTTTTCAATGGCCTCCATGTAATGTCTGTTTGGGTGTGAGTTATAGTTTAAGCAATAATCAGGGACCTTGGCCGTTCATGGAGGCCTGCAGCGTGATGTCGTGACCGCATTTATGACTAAACATTACCCCTATAATAGTTCCCTTGCTCCACCTGTATGACGCAGAGCAATGGAACTAACAAATACTTGGTGACTCCTGAAATGTCTGCTAGACAGCCACGACAATGTGATTTTCTCAGCGTGTGTCTAGCCTCATGATGCCAACCTATTACCTGCGAGGATGCTGGTTTGCATCTGAAGGTCTGGCTAGTGTGGCTTGACAGAATCCCTGTCAACATGTCCCCAGTACAGTCGACATGCTTATCTGATCGTGACATTGCCATCTGTGTGCTAGACTAACTTGTGTATATCTTAATCTGCTAGAAGGAAAATGTGAAGGCCTCTGATGGGATGAGAGCAAAGTTTCAATGCATCTGCTGTATGGCCTTTACTATCAATGAAGTTGCTAAGTAATGCTTAAATGCTGTGTTGAAACTGACTGGGTCACCTCACTCCCAATGAAGTGCAGGTCGTGAACTTGGGAAGCTCCAGACAAAGATTGGGTCATGAGTGCTTGTCAATGATCAGACGATTGTGATGCTGAAGCTCTCTTTGTGCATACAAAGGTCACGTAATTCACAGGCTCGCGTCCATGACTGGCAGTAACTGATCACCGTATCCTAAAGAATAGTCTCATGCTGGGAATTCAATATGAGGATGAGACCAGAACATTATTCTTGCATGAGAGATGGCCTTTAGAGAGATGCCACAGTCCAGGTTCAGATTAGTCCTCTAATGGTCAAGTGAGAACCAGTGATTGATGATTGTCCTCCTTACAACGCTCCAGGCATAGTGCCATGAGTGCACTGCTGTTTGCAGTGCTATTTCTGCCTCTTGAAAGCTGTTGTAGGCAGTCAAATGTTGGCACAATGAGTGAAAGGACTGCACCATGTCTACTTGCTACACAGTGACCACTAATGGAGTTTTTATCCCATTACAGACTGGCCACATGCTCTATCGGCCACCTAGCCTTCCAAGGATGAGGATATCATCAAACAAGATGATGACTACTCAGTCTAAGATTGATGTCCTTACCATGCATCAAGGAAAAAGGTGAAATGGGTTTGTATGAGCTAGTCATCTTCATCACCCTGGAGGTTTGTTGCTATATGGTTCATACGGGCATATCTGCCGTGTCTGGTCCATGTAATGACCTCTTCCTCTGGGGCGTCAACATTCTCGCCCTCTTTGAGGTCATCCCTTTCGACATCCTCCTCATCGGAGGAGAAGTGCAGTTTCTCCAAATCTTCATGCAGCAACTCATCCCCTCTTTGGAGTGCTAGGCTGTGCAGCGATGATTTGGGAGACCCTATGGGGAGAAGACTGGAGAGCGCTGCCTGACCGGTCCAGACATCTGAAAGGCATCTTCAACATGTCAATGGTTTGCTCAATCAAGGAGCATGTTGCAGAATGAGCCTCTCCTCTGAAGCACTCTGTGACTGCCAAATGGGTGTCATTAGCTACATCTTTTGGGGTAGCCTTTATCACCAATGAGCCAATCTTGAATGCACTGAAGACCTTCGAAGATCTGTGACACCTGCGAGTGACTCAAGCTGTAAGAATCATGCAAGCTCCCTGGGTATCTTGCACAGACCTGCACCATGTGCTTTTGGTGATCACACATCAGCTGCCTGTTGAAAGAGCGGAAGCCTTTTTGGTTGATGAATCGTAGTGGCTGCTGTCAGGGAGCTCTTAATGGCTCATGTGTGCAGTCCATGGCACCCTGCAAGTGTGGGAAATTGCCACAAATCCCACTACTCTGGCAGCTAACTGGCTTCATCCAGGAAAAAATTGACATAATTTTGTGCCTTACTCAATAGGGTGTTGATGACATCTCATATGCATTTATAAGCGGAGGATTGTGGTATTCAGCAGAGGTCCCCAGTGGAGCCCTGGAACAAGCCACTTACAAAAAAGTTGAATGCATCATGTTTAGGCCAATGGCAATGGATGGCCTCACAGTCCATGAGGCCTCAGATCTTCCTGAAGAATGTGGCAGATGTGAGCCATCACATCCCTTGACAAGCGAAAGTGTCTTCAGCACTGTCTCTCGTTCATCTGCAAATATGAGAGACATCTGCTGTGCACTCTGGGTCATGTCAAACACCTCTGTCGAATTTGTCTCTCCTCCTCAGCTTCTGGGTGTTCATGGGATCTCACTGACCCATGTTCCTCAGAGCCAGGCTCTTCCCTTTGCCCTGCCTAAAGGTGACAGGCCCTTCTTCTCCTTTTCAGTTACATGAATGTCATGAAGAAGGCAGTGTTGCCTCATTCTGTATGCCTCCTTGAGTCTGTGGAAAAATAGTTGTGGGACATGATTGAACCTTACCCTGCATTGATAACCTCCCTTGCCAGGCTCAGGAATCATGGCAAAGCTCTTGGATGACCTTTATTACAGACATTCCATCCCCAGATCCTCCCTTTTACCTGTAGCGTACGTTCTTAAGGATCAGTGGTAGCTGAGTTTCCCTCCCAACCCCCATGCCTCAAGCATGACAGCGCATTCATAAAGGGAGTTGGATCTGGATGAGTACAGCCAGGCACTATCAACCTCAGTCAGGGTTCTGTCAGGTTCCTGATGTCTTGACGCATGACATTTCTTCTTTGGGGACTGCTTATAGTCCCAGTAGTGGCCACTAATTGATTCTGGCACTATTAAGACTACAGAGCTGCCAGCCAATCAGGTTGACCAGCAGCTTTCTAGGACGGGACGGAAGTCCCACTCTGAACAATTAAGACTTCCCCCAGCGCAATATCAATGTGGGGCAGCTGGGTTTCAGTTGGGTGGGTGTCCATGGACTTTTCAGTTGAGATGTGGGGAATACGAACCCTGTAAAATCCAGCCCATGAACTCCATTTATCAGATGAAACATGACATTATACTCACTCAGAGGTCTGTTCTTTCCCTCCTTGCAGGAGTAGAGAGCACAGAGTACCATAGAGAGGCAGAGAACTGGTGTTGGCCCTCTAGCCATCTTGTAACTCAAGTGCAGAGGAGGAGGTGCTGGAGTTCAGCAGAATTCTGGCATGTCTGGCCACCAGAGCTGGGGAGACGGGGAGAGCTCCCAGCTATCTGGTGACACAATTAAATATTAGCCAACCACAAGTAGTGGAACTCAGTGACTTTGATTCAATTTCAACAGCAACTGAAATGTAAACATTTTCATGGCGATAACTTGCTAAATTCTTACTTTAACATTTCTTTTATCTCCAAAAGAGCCTCCAGGTGCACAGCAAGAGCTGCTAGAGGCCATGGACTATGGTTCCTCAGAGGAGCTGAGTATACTGTCATGGGATCCATGCATGCAATTTACCAGCTCAGATACTTATGCTTTGGTGGGATCCCATGAACACGTAATTGGATTTTAATCTGGTAACTCACACCAGAAAACAGTGGCATGGTGGTAATATTACTAGACAAATAATCCTGAGGCCTCAATTAATGCTTCAGAGCTAGTGGAACTTAAATTTAATTAATTAATAAATCTGGAATAAAATGTAATGGTAAAAATACATCTGGTTCATTATGCCCTTTAAGGAAAAATATCTGCCATCTTTTGTGTGAATCCAGACCAACGGCAGTGTGGTTCACTCTTAACTGCTCACTGAAAGGGCCTAGCAAGCCACGCAGTTGTGACAAAACTGGTACAAAAAATTCAAAAAATAATAAAACCTGATGGACCACCCAGGTTTGACCCAGGCACTGGAAACAACAAAGGCACACCCTGTCTTTTCACCCTGCAAAGTCCTCCTCACTAACATCTGGACGCTAATCCCAAAATTTGGAGAGCTGGTCTGCCTGACATAGTCATACTGGCTGAATAATAAATTATAGCCAAAGTCTCAGACTCCTCTCACTGGCAAGGCAGACTTATCAGAAGTAGCAGCACAGTGCTATACAGTCAAGAAAAAGTGGCCGTCAGACTCCTTAACATTTTTCCACACCCCATGAAGTCTCACAGCATCAGATCAAACATGAGCAACTATCACCTACTGTCTTCCCTCAGCTGATGCATCAGTACTCCTTCAGAAGAAATCTAGCAGCTCAAATCTGGTATCAATGAGGTGCTGTGGTCCATCAACAGCAATAGAATTACATTCAACTACAATCTATAACCTCAAGGTCTGGCCTGAATAAGTGCAGCTCCAACAACATTCAAGAAGCTTGACACCAACCAGAACAAAGCAACCCGCTTGATTGACACCGCATCCACAAACATTCACTCCCTCCACCACCAGCAAACAGTGGCTGCAGTGTATACCATCCAGAAAATGCACTGCAGAAACTCACCAAACCTCCCAAGGTAACACCTTCCAAATCCATGACCGCTATCATATAGAAGGACAAGCGCAGCAGATACATGGGAAACACCACCACCTGGAAGTTCCCCTCCAAGCCAATCACCATCCTGACTTGGAAATATATCACCGTTCCTCCACTGTCACTGGGTCAAAATCCTGGAACTCCCTCCCTTACAGTACAGTGCATGTACCTACATCACAGGGCTACAGCCGTTCAAGAAGGCAGCTCACCACCACCTCCTCAAAGGCAATTAGGGATGGGCAATAAATGCTGGCCTAGCCAGCGACACCCATTTCCCATAAATGAATAAAAAAAAATTTCCCCCACTCTACCATTACCATCAAGCAAGGGAATCAACCATGGATTAATGGGGAATGTAGGAGAGCATGCCAAGAGCAGCACCGGGCATACCAACAAATAAGGTGCCAACATGGTGAAACTACAACACAAGACTACATACATGCTAAACAGCAGAAGCAGCATCCAATCAACAGAGCAAAGAGATCTCACTGAACAATGAGTCAGATCAAAGCCCTGCAGACCTCTCAAATCCGATCATGAACGGCAATGAAAAATTAACAAACCGGAGGAGGCAGCTCCAGAATCATCCCCATCCTTAAAGAAGGCAGAGCTAGGCACATCAGTGTAAAAGTCAAGGCTGAAGCATTTACAAACACCAGCCTTCAGCCAATTTATTTCACTCCATGTGATATCAAGCAATAGCTGAATGCATTGGATACAGCAAAGACTATGGGCCCTGACTCCATGATAGATGTAGTACTGAAGATTTGTGCTCCAGAACTAGCCATGCCCCATGTCAAGCTGTTCCAATACAGCTAAGCACTGGCATCCACCTGGAAATGAGAAAAACTGTCCAACAATGGCCTGGCCACAAAAAAAGGACAAATCCAATCCATTCAATTACCACCCTGCCAGTATACTGTCAATCATAAGCAAAGTGATGAAAAGTGTCATCAACACTTATCAAGCAGCATTTGCTCAGCAATAACCTGCTCTTGGATGCCCAGATTGGTTTCTGCCAGGGCTACTAAACTCCTGGCTTAATTACAGCCTTTGTCTGAGTCTGGACAAAAGATCTGAACTCCAGGGGTGAAGTCAGAATGATTGCCCTTGACATCAACATAGCATTTGACTGAGTCAAATTAAGTAGCCCTAGCAAAACTGAAGTCAATGGAAATCAGGGGGGAAACTCTGCCCTGGTTGAAATCATACCTAGCACAAATGAAGATCATTGTGGTTGTTGGAGGCCAATCATATCAGCCCCAGGATATCAATGCAGGAATTCCTAAGGTGGTGTCTAAGACCCAACCATCTTCAACCTTTCCTCCAACACAAGTCAGAAGTGGGGATATTCACTGATGACTTCATCAATAACCTTCCTCCATCATAGGCCACAAGTACTGGGGGAAGTGGGATGTGTTTCATTGGGATGGTCTACATCTGAACCATGCTGGGGCTGGTGCCCCTGCGAGCCGTATAACTAGGGAAGTAGAGAGGGTTTTAAGCTGAATAGTGGAGGCAAGGGATCAAATTTGGGAAGATGTGGTAAACCAAAGAGTACAGACAAGATAATAGAGAAAGGTGTTAACTTGGGAAATGATAAACAGACTGTGACAGGAAGGGACAAAGAGTACAAATCAAAGAGTAAATCAGCAGATAAGATTAGACATTACAAAAGTAATAAAAGGACAAAACTAAAGGCTCTGTATCTAAATACATGTAGCATTCGAAACAAAAGAGCTGAATTGATGGTGTAAATAGAAATAAATAAGTGTGATCTGATAGCCATCACAGAGTCATGGCTACTGGATGACACAGGTTAGGATCTGAATATTGAACGCTATGTTACATTTAGGAAGGACAGAAAGCTAGGAAAAGGTGGAGGGGTGGCTCTGCTAATTAATGATGGTATCAGCACATTAGAGAAGGATGACCTAAGTTCAGGAAATCAGGATGTCGAAGCGATTTGGGTTGAGATGAGAAGTGATAAAGGCAAGAAGTCACATGTGGGAGTGGAATACAGGCTCATAATTATAACTACATGGTAGGACAGAATGTAAAAAAAAGAGATAATGGGAGCTTGTCAGAAAGATACAGCAATAGTCATGAGGAATTTTAATCTACAAGTAGACTGTAAAAATCAGATGGGCAAAGGTAGTGTAGATGAGGGGTTAATAAAATGCTTTTGGGATCGATTCATAGAACAGCATATTCTGGAGCCAACCAGAGAGCAGGCTATGCTAGACCTTGAGCAATAAGATAGGACTTCAGAGTGAAGTCACCCCTAGGTATCAGTGATCATAATATGATTGAATTTTACATTCATTTTGAGAGAGAAACAAGTGCATCCAATATCAATATTTTAAATTTAAATAAGGGCAATTATGAGGGCATGAAAACAAAGCTAGCTAAAGTGAACCGGCAAATGAGGTTAAGGGATATGCCAATTGAGCTTCAGTGACAGGCATTTAAAGGGATATTTCTGAATACATAGAATAGATACATTCCAAATGAGAAAGAAAAATTCCAAGGGGAGGTCCCAACATCTGTGGTTAACTAAAAAAGTTAAAGACAGTATCAAACTTAAAGAAAAAGCATATAATTACATAAAGATGGGTGGCAGGTCAGAAGTTTGGAAAGAATATAAAGAATGGCAAAGAGTGACAAATAAGATTGATAAAGGAGGGAAAAATTAGAGTACGAGAGAAAACTAGCTAGTAGTATAAAAATGGATAGTAAGAGTTTCTATTTTTAAATAAGAAAAGTTAACAAAGTGAGTGTTGGTCCTATAGAAAGTGCGTCTGGAGAATAGATGATGGAAAGTAGGGAGGTGCTGGATGAATTAAACAGGTATTTTGCTTCAGTCTTCATTATAGAGGACACAAGTGACATCCCAGAAATAGCTGTAAATTAGGAAATAGAAGGGAGAGGGGAACTCAGGAAAATTACAATCACCAAGGAAGTGGTATTAAGCAAATTGTTGAGGCTACGGGTTGACAAATCCCCATGTCTTGATGGACCTCACCCTAAGGTCTTGAAAGAAGTGGCTAATGAGATAGTTGACACATTGGTTTTAATTTTCCAAAATTCCCTAGATTTGGGGATGGTTCCATTAAATTGGAAAATAGCAAATATAACTTCTTTATACAAAAAAGGAGGGAGACAGAACTACAGGCCAGTTAGCCTTACATCTACCATTGGGTAAATGCTGGAAGCTATTATTAGAAATGCTACAGCAGGGCAATTAGAAAAATTCAAGGCAATGAGGCAGAGTCAACATGGTTTTGTGAAACGGAAATCATGTTTAACCAATTTATTGGTTAAAATTGTTCATTTCGGAAGGAAGAATAAAAAGAATCTTATCTAAATGACAAGAGATTGCAGAGCTCAGAGTCAGAAGGATCTGGTGTCCTAATGCATGAGTTATAAATGCTAGAATGCAGATACAGCAAATAATTAGGAAAGCTAATAGAATGTTAACATTTATTGTGAGGGGAATAGGTTACAAAAGTAGGGGGGTTATGCTTCAGTTGTACAGACCACTGGTGAGACCACATCTGGAGTATTTTGTACAGTACTAGGCTCCTTATTTAAGGAAATATGTAAATGCATTGGAAGCAGTTCAGAGAAGGTTTACTGGGCTATTACCAGGAATGAGCGAGTTGTCTTATGAGGAAATGTTGGACAGGTTAGGCTTGTATCCACTGGAGTTTAGAAGAGTAAGAGGTGGTTTGATTGAAAACTTTAAGATCCTGAGGGGTCTTGACTGGGCGGATGTGGAGAGGATGTTTCCTCTTGGGAGAGAATCTAAAACTAGGGGTCACTGTTTGAAAATAAGGGGTCGCTCATTTAAGACAGAGATGAGCAGTTTTTTCTCTCAGAGGGTCGTGAGTCTTTGGAATTCTTTTCCTGAAAAGGCAGTGGAAGCAGAGTCTTTGAATATTTTTAAGGCAGAGCTAGATAAGTTCTTGATTAACAAGGAGATAAAAGGTTATCAAGGATAGGCAGGAAAGGGGGGTTAAAGTTACTATCAGATCAGCCCATGCTCTTATCGAATAGTGGAGCAGGCTCGAGGGCCTACTCCTGCTCCTAATTCGTATGTTCATATGCAAGGCCAGAAGTGGTAATGTTTACTGATGATTGATGATGAGTGCTCAATACCATTCCCAATTCCTCAAATTTTGATGCATTCTGTGCCTGCATGCAGCAAGACCTGGGCAGTATTCAAGCTTGGGTTGATAAGTGAAAAGTAAGGTTTGTGCTACACAAGTGACAATGACCATCTCCAATAAGAGACAATCTAACCCGACATGCAACATCACCACTGCAGAATCCCCCCACCATCAACATCATCATTCATCAGAGATTTTAACTGAACATAAATACTCTGGCTACTAGAGCAGGTCAGAGGCTGTGAATTCTGTGGCAAGTGACTTACCTCTTGACTTCCAAAAGCCTGTCCACCATCTACAAGGCACAAGTCCAGAGTGTGATGGAATACTCTCCACTTATCTGGGTGAGTGTAGCTCCAACACCACTCAAGAAGTCTTTCACTGTCCAGGAAAAAGCAGTCCTCTTGATCAGCACTCCATCAACCATTTTGAACATTCATTCCGTCCACCACCAGAACACAGTGGCAGCAGTGTGTATCATCCACAAAATACACTGCACCAACTCACCAAGGCTCCTTTGACAACATTTTTCAAATCGGTGACCTCTGCCACAAAAAAGGGCAAGGCCAGAAAATCCATAGGATCACCACCACCTCCAAATTCCCCTCCAAACACACTATCCTGCCGAGGAGCTATATCGCTGCTTCTCACGTTGCTGAGTCAAAACCTGGAACTCCTTTCCAAACAGCACTTTGGTGTATTTACATTACATACATACGAATGAACAAATTAGGGGCAGGAATAGCCACTTGCCCCATGAGCCTGCTCCACCATTCAATAAGGTCATGGCTGATCTGATTTTAACCTCACATTCCTGCCAACCGCTGATAACCTATCCTTGCTTACCAAGATCTATCTATTTCTGTCTTCAAGATATTGAAAGGCGCTGCCTCAACTACCTTTAGAGGAAGAGAATTCCAAAGTCTCACAACTCTCAGAGAAAAATCTTTTCCTCATCTCTGCCCTAAATGGGTGATCCCTTATTTTGAAATGGTGATCCTGATGTCTAGATTTTCCACAATAGGAAACATCTTTTCCACATTCATCCTGTCAAAGTCCTCTCAGGATCTTATAAGTTTCAATCAAGTCGCCTCTTAATCTTCTAAATTAACAGTTGATATGAGTTAAGCCTGCCTAACCTTTCCTCATAAGGTAACACACTGATTCCAGCTATTGGTCTAGTAAACTTTCTTTGAACTGCTTCTAATGCATTTACATCTTTCCTTAAATAAGGAGAAAAATACTGTACACAGTACTCCAAGTGTGCACTCACCAATTCTCGTTATCTTGACTCCCTTCTCTCTCCCCTTGTCCAGTCGTTTCCCACCTACATCCGTGATTCCTCTGACACCTTACGTCACATTAACAATTTCCAGTTCCCTGGCCCCAACCGCTTCCTCTTCACCATGGACGTCCAATCCCTCTACACCTCCATTCCCCACCAGGATGGTCTAAGGGCCCTTAGCTTCTTCCTCGAACAGAGGCCCGAACAATCCCCATCCACCACTACTCTCCTCCGTCTGGCTGAACTTGTTCCAACATTGAACAATTTCTCCTTCAACTCCTCTCACTTCCTCCAAATAAAAGGTGTGGCTATGGGTACCCGCATGGGCCCCAGCTATGCCTGTCTCTTTAAGGGGTACGTGGAACATTCCTTGTTCCAGTCCTACTCCGGCCCCCTTCCACAACTCTTTCTCCAGTACATCGATGATTACTTTGGTGCTGCTTCATGCTCTCGTCGGGACTTGGAAAAATTTATTAATTTTGCTTCCAATCTCCACCCCTCCAACATTTTCACGTGGTCCATCTCTGACACTTCCCTTCCCTTCCTTGACCTCTCTGTCTCAATCTCTGGTGATAGACTTGAAAACAAAGAAAACTGCGGATGCTGGAAATCTAAAACAAAAACAGAATTACCTGGAAAAACTCAGTAGGTCTGGCAGCATCGGCGGAGGAGAAAAGAGTTGACGTTTCGAGTCCTCATGACCCTTCGACAGAACTTGATTTCGAGTCCAGGAAAGAGTTGAAATATAAGCTGGTTTAAGGTGTGTGGGGGGGGGGGGGGGGGGGAGGAGAGAGAGAGAGAGACAGAGGTGCTTGTGTAGACAAACAAGCAGTGATAGAAGCAGATCATCAAAAGATGTCAGTAACAATGGTACCAAAGAACACATAGGTGTTAAAGTTAAAGTTGGTGATATTATCTAAACGAATGTGCTAATTAAGAATGGATGGTAGGGCACTCAAGGTACAGCTCTAGTGGGGGTGGGGGGAGCATAAAGGATTTTAAAATATTTAAAAATAATGGAAATAGGTGGGAAAAGAAAAATCTATAAAATTTATAGGGAAAAAAAAGGGGGAAAAAAGGGGGAAACAGAAAGGGGGTGGGGATGGGGGAGGGAGCTCACGACCTAAAGTTATTGAATTCAATATTCAGACCGGAAGGCTGTAAGGTGCCTAGTCGGAAGATGAGGTGTTGTTCCTCCAGTTTGCGTTGGGCTTCACTGGAACAATGCAGTAAGCCAAGGACAGACATGTGGGCAAGAGAGCAGGGTGGAGTGTTAAAATGGCAAGCCACAGGGAGGTTTGGGTCATTCTTGCGGACAGACCGCAGGTGTTCTGCAAAGCGGTCGCCCAGTTTACGTTTGGTCTCTCCAATGTAGAGGAGACCACATTGGGAGCAACGAATGCAGTAGACTAAGTTGGGTGAAATGCAAGTGAAATGCTGCTTCACTTGAAAGGAATGTTTGGGCCCTTGGACGGTGAGGAGAGAGGAAGTGAAGGGGCAGGTGTTACATCTTTTGCGTGGGCATGGGGTGGTGCCATAGGAGGGGGTTGAGGAGTAGGGGGTGATGGAGGAGTGGACCAGGGTGTCCCGGAGGGAGCGATCTCTACGGAATGCCGATAAGGGGGGTGAAGGGAAGATGTGTTTGGTGGTGGCATCATGCTGGAGTTGGCGGAAATGGCGGAGGATGATCCTTTGAATGCGGAGGCTGGTGGGGTGATAAGTGAGGACAAGGGGGACCCTATCATGTTTCTGGGAGGGAGGAGAAGGCGTGAGGGCGGATGCGCGGGAGATGGGCCGGACACGGTTGAGGGCCCTGTCAACGACCGTGGGTGGAAAACCTCGGTTAAGGAAGAAGGAGGACATGTCAGAGGAACCGTTTTTGAAGGTAGCATCATCGGAACAGATGCGACGAAGGCGAAGGAACTGGGAGAATGGGATGGAGTCCTTACAGGAAGCGGGGTGTGAGGAGCTGTAGTCGAGGTAGCTGTGGGAGTCGGTGGGTTTGTAGTGGATATTGGTGGACAGTCTATCACCAGAGATTGAGACAGAGAGGTCAAGGAAGGGAAGGGAAGTGTCAGAGATGGACCACGTGAAAATGATGGAGGGGTGGAGATTGGAAGCAAAATTAATAAATTTTTCCAAGTCCCGACGAGAGCATGAAGCAGCACCGAAGTAATCATCGATGTACCGGAGAAAAAGTTGTGGAAGGGGGCCGGGGTAGGACTGCAACAAGGAATGTTCCACATATCCCATAAAGAGACAGGCATAGCTGGGGCCCATGCGGGTACCCATAGCCACACCTTTTATTTGGAGAAAGTGAGAGGAGTTGAAGGAGAAATTGTTCAACGTGAGAACAAGTTCAGCCAGACGGAGGAGAGTAGTGGTGGATGGGGATTGTTCGGGCCTCTGTTCGAGGAAGAAGCTAAGGGCCCTCAGACCATCCTGGTGGGGGATGGAGGTGTAGAGGGATTGGACGTCCATGGTGAAGAGGAAGCGGTTGGAGCCAGGGAACTGGAAATTGTTGATGTGACGTAAGGTGTCAGCGGAATCACGGATGTAGGTGGGAAGGGACTGGACAAGGGGAGAGAGAAGGGAGTCAAGATAACGAGAAATGAGTTCTGTGGGGCAGGAGCAAGCTGAGACGATCGGTCTACCAGGGCAGTTCTGTTTGTGGATTTTGGGTAGGAGATAGAAGCGGGCCGTCCGAGGTTGGGCGACTATCAGGTTGGAAGCTGTGGGAGGGAGATCCCCAGAGGAGATGAGGTCAGTGACAGTCCTGGAAACAATGGCTTGATGTTCAGTGGTGGGGTCATGGTCGAGGGAGAGGTAGGAGGAAGTGTCTGCGAGTTGACGCAGACTGTCCACCAATATCCTTTACAAACCCACCGACTCCCACAGCTACCTCGACTACTGCTCCTCACACCCCGCTTCCTGTAAGGACTCCATCCCATTCTCTCAGTTCCTTCGCCTCCGTCGCATCTGTTCCGATGATGCTACCTTCAAAAACAGTTCCTCTGACATGTCCTCCTTCTTCCTTAACCGAGGTTTTCCACCCACGGTCGTTGACAGGGCCCTCAACCACGTCCGGCCCATTTCCCGCGCATCCACCCTCACGCCTTCTCCTCCCTCCCAGAAACATGATAGGGTCCCCCTTGCCCTCACTTATCACCCCACCAGCCTCCGCATTCAAAGGATCATCCTCCGCCATTTCTGCCAACTCCAGCATGATGCCACCACCAAACACATCTTCCCTTCACCCCCCTGGTGGCATTCCGTAGGGATTGTTCCCTCCGGGACACCCTGGTCCACTCCTCCATCACCCCCTACTCCTCAACCCCCACCTATGGCACCACCCCATGCCCACGCAAAAGATGTAACATCTGCCCCTTCACTTTCTCTCTCCTCACCATCCAAGGGTCCAAACACTCCTTTCAAGTGAAGCAGCATTTCACTTGCATTTCCCCCAACTTAGTCTACTGCATTCATTGCTCCCAATGTGGTCTCCTTTACATTGGAGAGACCAAACGTAAACTGGGCGACTGCTTTGCAGAACACCTGCGGTCTGTCCGCAAGAATGACCCAAACCTCCCTGTCGCTTGCCATTTCAACACTCCACCCTGCTCTCTTGCCCACATGTCTGTCCTTGGCTTGCTGCATTATTCCAGTGAAGCCCAACGCAAACTGGAGGAACAACAACTCATCTTCTGACTAGGCACTTTACACCCTTCCGGACTGAATATTGAATTCAACAACTTTAGGTCTTGAACTCCCTCCTCCATCCACACCCCCTTTCTGTTTACCCCTTCCTTTTGTTTTTTTTCCAATAAATTATATGGATTTTTCTTTTCCCACCTATTTCCATTATTTTTAAATATTTTTAAATCTTTTATGTTCCCCCCACCCCCACTAGAGCTATACCTTGAGTGCCCTACCATCCATTCTTAATTAGCACATTCGTTTAGATAATATCACCAACTTTAACACTTATGTGTTCTTTTGTTCTGTTGTTTGTGACATCTTTTGATGATCTGCTTCTATCACTGCTTGTTTGTCCCTACAACTACACCAACCCCCTCCACTTCTCTCTCTCTCTCTCGCCCCACCACCCCCCACCCCCCCCCGCCCCCACACACACACCGTAAACCAGCTTATATTTCAACTCTTTCTTGGACTCACTCAAGTTCTGTCGAAGGGTCATGATGACTCGAAACATCAACTCTTTTCTTCTCTGCCGATGCTGCCAGACCTGCTGAGTTCTTCCAGGTAATTCTGTTTTTGTTTTGGATTTCCAGCGTCCGCAGTTTTTTTGTTTTTATCCCTGTACAACTGAAGCATAACCTCCCCACTCTTGTATTTAATTCCCCTTGCAGTGAAGATAACATCCTATTAGCTTTGCTAATTACTTGCTGCACCTGCTTCCTAACGTTTTTGCAATTCATGCACCAGAACATCCAGATCCTTCTGGACTGCAACAGTTCAGAACGATGGCTCACCACCACCTTCACAAGGGCATTCCTCCTTTTAGTCTTCCTTCACCTTTCCTTCATTCTCTAAATCATCTGAGGTGGACCTGATCTATTTGCCTTCTTCCGACTACAGGTCCAATCTTCACTGCTGTGCAATGTTGTTGCAGAATGCAGAAAACTGCAACCAATCTGTAGATTCTGAGATACTGAAAGGCATAGCTAGGCACTTGAATCATATCTTCTGCAAGCTGATGGTTTGTTCGGTCACACATTTGGTGGCCCTCGAGCATTCACTGTATTACTGCTGTGCTTCACTGGTCAGGATTCTGACAGATGTGATTGGCCAGCTTTAAAGTGAGCCTCTAATCAGATACCCCTTCAGTATGCTTGAAGATCTGAAGACATCAGGGAGCTTGGACTACTACGGGACAAAAAACATCACGGCAGCTCCCTGGGAATTTGCACAGACATGCAGAAATATCCTTTTGTGGTTGCAAATCAAGCTGTACATTGATTAAATGGAATCCCTTGCGGCTGACAGATACTCCTTGGTGATCTTGGAGTCATACCTAGGACAAAGGAAGACGGTTGTGGTTATTGGAGGTCAATCATCTCAGTCTGGGGACACCGCTGCATGAGTCCTTCACAGGAGTGGCCTAGGCCAAACCATCTACAGCTGTTTCATCAATGACCTTCCCTCCATCATAAGGTCAGAAGTGGGGTGTTTGCAGATGACTGCACAATATTCAGCACATTCGTGACTCCTCAAATACTGAAGCAGTCTGTGTTCATATGCAGCAAGACTTGCGACAGTATTCAGGTTTGGGCTGATAAGTGGCAAGTAACATTCACGCCACACAAGTGGCAGGCAACGACCATCTCCAACAAGAGAAAATCTAACTAGCTCCCCTTGTCATTCAATGACATCACCCTTGCTAAATCTACCACTATCAACATCCTGACCAGAAACTGAACTGGACTCGTCATATAAATACTACGATGACAAGATCAAATCCGAGGCTGGGAATTCTGCAGGGAGTAATTCACCTCCTGTCTCCCCAAAACCTGTTCACCATCTACAAGGCACAAGGCAAGACTATAACGGAATACTCTTCACTTGCCTGGATGAGTGGAGCTCCAACAACATACAAGAAGCTCGACACCATCCAGGACAAAGCAGCCCATCCACCATGTTCAACATCCACTCCTTCCACCACCGACACAAAGTGGCAGCGGTATGTACTATCTACAAGATACACTGCAGAAACTCACCAAGTCTCCTTCAACAGAACCTTCCAAACCCATGACCTCTACCACCTAGAAGGACAAGGGCAGCAGATGCATGGGTACACCACCACCTGCAGGTTCCCCACTAAGCTACACACCACCCTGACTTGCCATTCCTTCACTGTCCTTTGGAAGTATAGCTTAAGAGTGAAGAATCAACAGAACCTGCAAGAGTGAACCAAATCTTTTAAAATTTAGGCTGGATCAAGTCCTGAGAACTCTTAAGTGCCATATGTGCAGTTAGAAAGAAACCCATCGCTAAAAACCAAACTCTGAGTTGGAGCCTCAACACATGGCCTCTGAGCTTGTCAGAGAAAGAGAGAGAAAAAACTTAAATATTTTGGGAATGTCATGACTGAACAGCCCAAAAAAAATGCAAGCATAAGCTCGAATTCAACCGTTTCGTTACTCAGCAAAGTAAACTGCAGAACAAAAGAAGTCGGCAGGCAATCGATCCAGGTAGCCATTTTTTAAAAAACTTTTTCCATGGAGCATACCATCATTATTTTGCGGAGCTCGCCAAAACCAGTAAGCATAGGAAATCCCTTTGCCTCTAAATGAACAGCAACACCATCTTGAAAATCAGAAAGCACTTAAAGCTGAACATAGACTAATTATGAAATTGGGGACTTTAGTGAAAAGATTCTTTAAGATACAGCATCACCCCAGGTTTAAATAAAAAGTCAGAAGAAAAGCAGGTGAACATGATTGTTTATTTGATAGGCCTGGTTGTAGACAACATCTTTGTAAGACAGGGAATTAATCGCAAAAATCGAGGAAGTATGGAAATCTTTCAACACATATTTCAACTTCAGAAGCAATAAAATATTAGAAAGAGCTTAATTCAATAGGAGTGTCCAACTGCTAGGGACAGCAGTCAATTCATTCATTAAAGATTTGTATAGGATGACAGAAGGTTGTAAATATGGAGATTTAAAGTCTAGACTCATCAGAGACAGAATAGTGGTAGGAGTAACAGACAATGCACTCTCTGATCTCCTACAAACAAAGGAAGATTTAAACCTGGAAAAGGTAATCCAGATAGCTTGACAGTCAGAACTCAGTGAGAAACACAGGACAATCTTAAGGGGATGGAATAAAACATGGAGCAGAGGCCAACCCTCAGTCAAGCTTGTCAGGCCACAAAGACACATGGACAATCTAAGGCCAAAATTTTCCATGCTTGGTGGCGGCAGGCGTGATAGGTGGCGTTAGTGTACAATATGGTGCGATCAGTTCCACGATGGCAGGAAGTCAGGTTGCGATTGTCCACTCAGTCCCCCTACGGCGGACCTCATTTCCCACCATCAGTCATCGGGAACCTCATTGTAATACATCAGCATTATTAGGCCATCCCGCCAGGCTCTTGCACCCCCTCTAGATCATCCATCCACGTCGGCAAATAAGCACACCAAAGTGTTTCACAATGCACAGAGGGGATGTGCACTTGGCGGACTGCACTTTGGGTGAACTGGGGATGAGTGCTTGGCATCGTTCTGCAGAGCTCGCCAGGACCACCTGTTGCTTTGCAGGCTTCAGGGGTTGAGATTAAGTGCCACCCTGCCTCAGAGGCTACTTTTGAGGGTGAGGGGGAACTGGGGTGGACAACTGCAGCCTTGCCGTTGAAGCGACAGGTGGTTAAGGGCAGCCCTGCCTCTTGAGGCGACTGATGGCAGGAGGGGCAAGGACAGCCCTCACATTGAATACAGTGCACAAGCATTTGGAGTGAGGAGCTGGATTGGGCAAGGGAAGTGGCCAGGCATTAGGGAAACCTGTAGAAAGTGACCATTCCTCTGCAACTGAGACAGTTCAGGCACAGCCACATTGATATGATTAGGGTTGGGCTCCTAGCTTATCTGTCCACTCAAGCAATGCAGGGGCATCAAAATGCCACCAAATTTTTCAAAACTCCCCTGGAGTGGACTGCAGAGCAGTTGGACTGCACATGTTGTACAATCTCCTTGCTAAAGCTGGCCATGTAGCAGTCACTGCTGGAGGCATTCACAGTCCCTTACAATGTCAGCATGCTGGTTTGGGCCAGTCTCCCTCATGGTTCAAGCTAACAGGGCAGCCATGCAGCGCACTAATCTATGGCCATCCAAGTGTTGGCCAGCACTCTCCACGAAACGTTAAGGGGCCGTCACACTTAACTAGGACAGGTTCTTAGCACACCCATGCTAACTACATGTCTCTCTCTCTTTCATCCTGCAGGAGTAGTACATCAGGACCATGGAGCCTGGTGAACTAGCTACATGCTTGATGGCCTACATAGCACGAAGAAGATGAAGAAGGGAGCGACTAAGGCTCCAGGCTGTGTAGAGGCAGGAGCAGCAACCTCAGGAAGAAGGGGCGGCTGGGGCTTCTGCACAAGCCGTCCAAGAGCCACAGCAAACAGTTGCAGGCTGGCACCTAGCGACACCCAGGGTCTTAGACACTGCCTTTCATTTCTGCAGATGACCGAGAACCAGTGTCATCGAAGACTGCGCATGTCTAGGGCACTGGTCACTCATATCTGTCAGTTACTGCAGGACTTGGTGCCACGGGGACATGGAGGGCATCCACTGCCTGTGAAAGTGACTGCAGTGCTCAATTTCTATGCCAGTGGCACTTTTCAGGGCTCCACAGGTTACCTCTGTGGAATCTCTCAAGCCTCCACCAACAAATGCATCCATGACAGATGCCATCTTTGTGAGGGCGCACGACTTTGTACATTTTGCCCGGGACCAAGACAGCCAGGTTGCAAGAGCGATTGGATTCGCCCAGATCTCGGGTTTCCCCATAGGTGCAGCATGCGATTGACTGCACTCATGTGACGCTCAGAGCTCAGTCGCAACACACAGTGCACCACATCACCCACAAGGTCTTCCATTTGCTGAATGTGCATCTGGTGTGCAACCACCAGAAACGCATCCTGCAAGGTTTCCAGGGAGTGTGCACGACACTTACATCCTCAGTCGGTAACAGATCACTGGAGTTCTTCCAGGGTCCACAGAAGCTGCAGGGATGACTCCTCGGGGACAAGGGGTACCTGCAGAGGCTGTGGCTGATGACACCCACGCAGCAGCCTCAGGCTGCAGCAGAACGATGGTATAATGAAGCTCATTATGCAGCTCGCACCTTGGTGGAGCAGACCATCGGGATGCTGAAGATGAGGTTCCGGTGCATGGACCGGTCTGGTGAAGCCTTGCAATACAGTCAGCAGAGGGTGTGAAGCATCATCATCATCTACTGTGTTCTTTACAACCTGGTGCTCCAATGAGGAGACGAGCTGGTTGAGGAGGAAGAGATGGAGGAAATGCACGTCTCCTCTGATAAGAAGGGCGCCGATGAGGATGAGGCTGAGGAGATCCTCAGATGGGACGATGATGAGGATGAGGCTCTTGCACTGGCTAGACGAGGGAGGCGCCTTGGGGGGCTCTCATAGCTGCTAGATTTGTGGAGGATGATGATGACATGCAGTAAGGTGACCACATAGTTCCTCACATCGCATTTGTAAACATTTGACTCCAGTCTGGATTATGGCAGCGCGAAGGCCCTCTGTGAGAATGCTCCTGTCATGGAGAGGTGGTGAAGGCCCTAACATCACTCGATTGCAGGAGGATAATGACGACATTCCATAAGTCTTCATACAGCCTCTGAGGATGTCTGGCTCCTGTCTGGCTGAGGGCAGCTCGCTTGTGCTCCGTGATCAGGGTCATATCATAGATATACAGCCATGAAACTTTAGAAGCAGCTGATGCTTTGTCTGTCTTCAGCACCTAGCCCTTCAGGAGCTGGAGCACAGCATCAGTGGTGACAGATGCTGAAGAGATGGAGGTTAAAGATGCTGAGAGTACACCAAGAGAATGAAAGAATCTGTGACGCCTGTCCACTACATTCTGGCAGCAATGGCAAGTACCGCTGAGGTGCAGGCATCAGTAACGTCTCCAGTGAGTGCAAGGCTGAACCATCACTTTGGTCTGAAGGCCACACAGTGCACAGGGAAGAGGCCCTGGACTGAAATGCCTTTATCTTGTGCATAAAGGTTTCATGTCTGAGTGACAAGAACACTGCTCATCAGAACAAGGAGCCATAGGCAGGGAGACATTCTTAGGAGTTCATCGATAATAGTGAACAGTATGTACAAGTGATTAACACCCATGCCCAGGCTGTGCAACTAATTCTCCTTAAATGTCCTAACCCTGCCTTGGTGCTCCCTGGACATCCATAGCGGAGGTGGAGGCAGCCTGTTGACTGTGATGCCCTGTCTGTGATGACATTGGTGGGTGTCCTCTGGAGCACAGAGACTTGGAGGGTCCCGGCCCGCTTTAGGATCCTGCTGTGTGTCAGTGGCACCCTTCTCGGCCTGTGGAGTTAGGGCTGCTGAGATCACAGGAAGAGGGGAGTCGGACGGGCCGGTCACTCTCAGAGTCACCTGGATGGATGGGCCCGAAGTATGCACTGCGGATCCTCCTCCTTATGGGTGCCTGGGAGCCCCAGGCTGACTCCTTGAGGAGCAGGGGTAGCTGGGGTGAGATCAAGCTGCCCAGCATGCCTCTTGCATACACACTGTTGGAGCCCTACAATGCATCAGCAGTGGAGTTGAGCCCGCGCAGCAGTGACAACCTGGACCAAGGTCTCCATGGCGGCTGCCATACTACCAATGTTGGCCTTGGTGCATTGACATGCCAGCGCTATCATCTCAGCCTGAAGACGGACAGACTCCTCCATCATGCCTTGCAATCTGAGGAGTACAACAGGCATCCCTTCCTGATGTTCCCGTGCTTGCCTTTGCAGCTCCAGCAACTGTGATATGACTGAGTCCAGAGGCTTGTCATCTGACCCAGGCTCAGCAAATGTCTGGCCTCCAGCAGTCCTTCAAGTTGCAGACATCTGGGAAGTCCCTGCCGCTGCTTCTGATGGGTCAGACAGTGAAGATGTGCCCACCAGGTTGTGATCCCAGGGCTACTCTAAAGCTAGGTTCCACCGAGGTATGTGTCACTGCGCTGGTGGAGGGTATGGGTGAGTGCCACAACGGGACTTCAGGGTGGGTGCCTTCAGATTCCTCTTCAGAGGTTTCTTTGGGGCTTGATTAGAGGCCCTGGGTCATGGACTCTGTCAGCTGTTTGGCAGATGTGCCTGTGAAAGCAAGGAGAGGTAATTAGTGCATGGCAGTGGCCTGTGAAAGTGGATACATCACTGAAGGCATGGCTGTCTGATGGATGTTTCACTACAGGATCCTCACCTAGTGGAGCAGCGCCGAACTCACCATCAGCTCAGGACTGGTCCAGATCCTCACCAATCAGTTGGATGGCTTGTTTCCAAAGTCCGTGAAGACCTTGATTTCAGGCATTCCGCCACTAGTCTGCAACCTCTCTCTCTTGTTGTGTACCAGCTTGTCCTGCATGGGTAGAGATGGAGAAAGTGTAAGCAGGACACCTGCCAGGCCAGATGATAAATGTGCCTGGCCTGTGCAGGTGATGAGTGGTCCTATGGACAGGATGAGGACAATGATGGTGAGCATGACAGTGAATGGTGATGTCCCTTGAACTGGCAGTGAGTGAGGGCCTTGTGGATATGTGCTGGGTCTGAGAGTGTGTGCATTGAGAGTGATGAAAAGAGTGACTTACCCTGGTGGAACGGAGATCATTATTCATCCTCTTGTGGCACTGGGCGCCTGTCCTCTTCTGAAGAGCATTGGCACTGACCACTGCTGCCACTGCCTCCCAAGCCAGATTGGTCACTTTGCTGCCCATCCAGTGGCTAGAGCAGAAATACAGGAAATCCCAGCAGGCCTCCATGGCATCTAGCAGCTCGAAGGACCCATCATTAAACCAGGGAGCTGCAGTCTTCTTGACTTTGAGGACCATGTCTCCCCAGCAGCAATGAACTTGAAGCAATGAGCGCTGTGCTTGTGGCTGACCTTTAAACATGGCGCCTAACGTGATGCAACGGAGGGGTGATGGTGAGCGGGCGAATGAGGAGCTTGCCCACAATGGAAACGGCATGTTTCCCAGGAGTGCATAAATAATGAGGGGTTCGGGACGGTGTGAAAACCCGCCATTGCCATCAGTAGGCAGCACGCCGTTTTACCTGCCCACTACTGCACTTTGAGCAAATTTGGGAAAATTCCACAAGTCAGGGAAAGTAATTCCTGATAAAAATAAAAAAACTGCGGATGCTGGAAATCCAAAACAAAAACAGAATTACCTCAGCAGGTCTGGCAGCATCAGCAGAGAAGAAAAGAGTTTACGTTTCGAGTCCTCATGACCCTTCAACAGAACGAGGTGAATCCAAGGAAGGGGTGAAATATAAGCTGGTGTTGGGGGGGAAAGAAGTGGAGGGGGGTGGTGTGGTTGTAGGGACAAACAAACAGTGAAAGAAGCAGATCATCAAAAGATGTCACAAACAACAGAACAAAAGAACACATAGGTGTTGAAGTTGGTGATATTATCTAAACGAATGTGCTAATTAAGAATGGATGGTAGAGCACTCAAGGTATAGCTCTAGTGGGGGTGAGGGGAGCATAAAAGATTTAAAAATATTTAAAAATAATGGAAATAGGTGGGAAAAGAAAAATCTATATAATTTATTGGAAAAAACAAAAGGAAGTGAGAAGAAACAGAAAGGGGGTGTGGATGGAGGAGGGAGTTCAAGACCTAAAGTTGTTGAATTCAATATTCAGTCCGGAAGGCTGTAAAGTGCCTAGTCGGAAGATGAGGTGTTGTTCCTCCAGTTTGCGTTGGGCTTCACTGGAACAGTGCAGCAAGCCAAGGACAGATATGTGGGCAAGAGAGCAGGGTGGAGTGTTAAAATGGCAAGCGACAGGGAGGTTTGGGTCATTCTTGCGGACAGACCGCAGATGTTCTGCAAAGCAGTCGCCCAGTTTACGTTTGGTCTCTCCAATGTAGAGGAGACCGCATTGGGAGCAACGAATGCAGTAGACTAAGTTGGGGGAAATGCAAGTGAAATGCTGCTTCACTTGAAAGGAGTGTTTGGGTCCTTGGATGGTGAGGAGAGAGGAAGTGAAGGGGCAGATGTTACATCTTTTGCGTGGGCATGGGGTGGTGCCATAGGTGGGGGTTGAGGAGTAGGGGGGTGATGTTGGAGTGGACCAGGGTGTCCCGGAGGGAACAATCCCTATGGAATGCCACCAGGGGGGGGTGAAGGGAAGATGTGTATGGTGGTGGCATCATGCTGGAGTTGGCAGAAATGGCGGAGGATGATCCTTTGAATGCGGAGGCTGGTGGGGTGATAAGTGAGGACAAGGGGGACCCTATCATGTTTCTGGGAGGCAGGAGAAGGCGTGAGGGTGGATGCGCGGGAAATGGGCCGGACATGGTTGAGGGCCCTGTCAGCGACCGTGCGTGGAAAACCTCGGTTAAGGAAGAAGGAGGACACGTCAGAAGAACTGTTTTTGAAGGTAACATCATCAGAACAGATGCGACGGAGACAAAGGAACTGAGAGAATGGGATGGAGTCCTTACAGGAAGCGGGGTGTGAGGAGCAGTAGTTGAGGTAGCTGTGGGAGTCGGTAGGCTTGTAATGGATATTGGTGGACAGTCTATCACCAGAGATTGAGACACAGAGGTCAAGGAAGGGAAGGGAAGGGTCAGAGATGGACCACATGAAAATGATGGAGGGGTGGAGATTGGAAGCAAAACTATTAAATTTTTCCAAGTCCTGACGAGAGCATGAAGCAGCAGCGAGGTACCGGAGAAAGAGTTGTGGAAGGGGGCCGGAGTAGGACTGGAACAAGGAATGTTCCACATACCCCATAAAGAGACAGGCATAGCTGGGGCCCATGCGGGTACCCATAGCCACACCTTTTATTTGGAGGAAGTGAGAGGAGTTGAAGGAGAAATTGTTCAACGTGAGAACAAGTTCAGCCAGACAGAGGAGTAGTGGTGGATGGGGATTGTTCGGGCCTCTGTTCGAGGAAGAAGCTAAGGGCCCTCAGACCATCCTGGTGGGGGATGGAGGTGTAGAGGGATTGGACGTCCATGGTGAAGAGGAAGTGGTTAGGGCCAGGGAACTGGAAATTGTTAATGTGACGTAAGGTGTCAGAGGAATCACGGATGTAGGTGGGAAGGGACTGGACAAGGGGAGAGAGAAGGGAGTCAAGATAACGAGAAATGAGTTCTGTGGGGCAGGAGCAAGCTGACACGATCGGTCTACCGGGACAGTTCCGTTCGTGGATTTTGGGTAGGAGGTAGATGCAGGCCGTACGAGGTTGGGCAACTATCAGGTTGGAAGCTGTGGGAGGAAAATCTCCAGAGGAGATGAGGTCAGTGACAGTCCTGGAAACAATGGCTTGATGTTCAGGGGTGGGGTCATGGTCCAGGGAGAGGTAGGAGTAAGTGTCTGCGAGTTGACGCTCAGCCTCCGTGAGGTGGCGGTCAGTGCGCCAGACAACAACAGCACCACCCTTGTCAGTGGGTTTGATGACAATGTCAGGGTTGGACCTGAGAGAACGGGGTGCAGTAAGTTGAGAGAGAGAGAGATTAGAATGGGTGAGAGGGGCAGAGAAATTCAGACGACTAATGTCGCGCCGACAGTTCTCACTGAAAAGATCAAGAGAAGGTAAGAATCCAGAGGGAGGGGTCCAGGTGGAGGGAGAATATTGGAGGTGAGTGAAAGGATCCGTTGAACGGGGAGAGGACTCCTGCCCAAAGAAGTGAGCCTGGAGACAAAGACGGCGGAAGAAGAGTTCAGCAGCGTGCCGAGCCTGAAATTCATTAAGGTGAGGGCATAAGGGTATGAAACTAAGTCCTTTACTGAACACTGAACATTCAGCATCGGAGAGGGGAAGGTCAGGGGGTATGGTGAATACATTGCTTGGGCTGGGATTGGAAGATGGGGTGGGGACGGAGGGACAGGCAGGGGTGGAGGGTCCTAGATGGGTGTTGGTGTCGATGAGTTGTTGGAGCTTGTGTTCCTTAGCACTTGAGAGAAAGAGAAAAAGTTTCTTGTTGAGGTGTCGGATGAGACGAAGAATAAAATGAAACTGTGGGCACGCGCATCTTTGAAAAAGGGTACGGTGGTGTTGCTGGAGGAAGAGGTCGAGTGTGTTCATATGGCGGTGCATGGCACTGAGTGTGGATCTCAGAATGTGATGGGAACAGCAGTCCGAGAAACGTTTTATGTCCTGGAGATACCTGTAATCCTGGGTGGGTTCGAAACATGAGGGGTGGAATTTCAGTTGAAATCCACGTGGGGTAAGTCGGAGACGGAGACAGTCACTGAGAAAGGAGATATGGCTGTGAAAGCGGGTTTTAGTAAACACCTTGTCAAACACCAGGAGAGAAATGGAAAGCAATGGAGGTGAGCAAGGCAAAAGAGAGATACGGAAATCTTGTCGCAGAGACGAACAGAATTTCTTCAAGTAAGGCATTTCTTGAAGAGCAGTGGCAGTCAATTAAACACAGAGATAAAAACAAAAAAACTGCGGATGCTGGAAATCCAAAACAAAAACAGAATTACCTGGCAGAACTCTGCAGGTCTGGCAGCATCAGCGAAGAAGAAAAGTGTTGACGTTTCGAGTCCTCATGACCCTTTGACAGAACTAGGTGAATCCAAGGATGGGATGAAATATAAGCTGGTTTAAGGTGTGTGTGTGTGGGGGGGCGGAGAGAAGTGGAGGGGGGTGGTATGGTTGTAGGGACAAACAAGCAGTGATAGAAGCAGATCATCAAAAGATGTCACAGACAACAGAACAAAAGAACACATAGGTGTTGAAGTTGGTGATATTATCTAAACAAATGTGCTAATTAAGAATGGATGGTAGGGCACTCAAGGTATAGCTCTAGTGGAGGTGGGGGGAGCATAAAAATTTAAAATATTTAAAAATAATTCCTGAACCAGGCAGCAGAGTGACCATGCCAGCATTGTGGAACGAAGAGCCCTCACAGGCAAGATCAATGTCCTGCAAGTACAGCTCAATGCTTCCAATGCAACAGGATTGGACACCATGAGAAATTGCGCAAGGTAAAACCCCTGAAACACGCGGAAGAACGAAAGATGATCCACGAGGTTGAGACCACAAACCCAGAAGACACATTGTCATGCTCTTGGGTGAGGTGAAATATCTTGGTTTCTCATTTTGGAATGTAGACATTTCTGTCAATAGCCATCAGGAGTCAGTGTAATAGTCCTATTGGGCAAAGAGCCATGGCTGAAGGACCTCTGGCTTTGAACAACAGACATACCACTTTACGGGCCTGGAGGACTCTGACTTCCAGTCATTAGTATGATCCTGGAACCACTGAGATATGGCAGAAAACAGATCTTTTAGTTGATGTACATCATCTGTGGCCAGCTTTCCTCTCTCTCCTGATCAGGGATATTTGCCTAGCCTTGGATCTCCTCAAGGCGGCAGCCACCCTCTCAAGGGGAATTAGGGGTGGACAATAAATGCTGGCTTAGCCAGAGATGCTCATACCCCATGAACAAATAAAAACACAACCACTGTCATTAACCAAATAGAACTGCATGGTCTCAAGTACTTAAAACAAAAAAAAGAGTATCCTGACTGAGACTTCAGCTCTGAACTATCTGTTCTCTTTGTGGAGCAGGTTTATCCATTCTCACTGCAGGTCCCAGGAAACCCTTAATTGTGAGAGCAGCCAACCACCCAAGAGATAACCTCGAGGCCTCCAGTGGAAGAGGTAAAAGAGAGTGATCAGTAGTCTGAGGAGCCTCTACCTCCAGCCCCGATGATGGTACAGCAGACCAACACTGCAACCACAGTACAAACACTGCAACATCCAGCCAGCATGCCAAGACCACAAGAGATTCTAGAACCTGGTAGCAGCCATCCATGGCCAACAACGAAAAGCAGAGGTGAGCATACCACTAAACCTCCTTCTTGCCACAGCAACACTCTTCCTCAGCCACAGGGGACATCAAGACGACATACACAACAAAAAAAAGAGACTGATAACAATGAAGTAAATTAGTATAACTCCAAATACTTTGGATAAAGACTTGGGGGGGGTGCAATAGTATAAGGGTCTGGCACATACAGAGTTAATTTGGAGCTAAGTATAGTACCGCTCACCCAATGATGTAAGAAGGCACATGACCTTGACTTAGGAATCGGTGTGGTGTAGAGCAGAGAAGCATATGGACCTAAACATGGAGATAGCTCCTAGCTTTACTGTACATGTGTAAATAGTTCTAGTAGTTAGTAAAGACTTACAGTTAACCTACAGGAGACTATGGAGACTTCTTTAAACCATACCGTTCTGTAACCAAAATCCTCCCAGCACCTGCCAGTAGCACTCAACGTAACGTCGTCTTGAATTTCTTAGTTTCTATATCATTTCAGGTTTCAGCATTTCACAATCAGCTGCACACAGCCACATCATGATGGTCACAGCTGCCCTCTTTGCCAAGGCTGGAGGCTACATCAAATTTCCCAATAACGGGGCCTCCCAGACTCAGAGAGCACTTAGATTTTCCTCAGTTGCCAGGTTCCCACAAGTATGGGGCTTCATTGACTTCATCGATGTAGCCATTAGGGCACGAAATGATAGGCTGGAGAGGTTCATCAACAGGAATGAATATACAGCTGGTGTGTGACCACAGTAAAAACTTACTGCATGTCAGTAGTACTGCAGTGACACAAATTGCTATTCAAGCTCCAAAACCCAGAGTTCAAGCTCCTCTACCTGATGACCCTTCCTGCATGTGGTGTCCAGGACACAAGAAGTGTCCTAAGGTTCCCAAATGGCAAATGACATGCATCAGACTGTCCTAACCTGTCTCGTGTCTCGATATAAACTACTAAATTTCTTAGTTCAACTCATGGCCTCTTAGAGAGAAAAAAAAGACAACAATAATACTCACCAATCAAATCATTTACATGCTGTCCATGACACCACTCCTTGATTTGTTTTATTGCTTTTGAATTAGCCTAATACATACTATCAATTCTGCTCAGGTCATTGCTCTGTCCTGGGTCTTCTCTCCCACTCTCTTTATACTCCTGCCACCTCTGCTCTTGCTGTTCACCCCTGTGTTTGCTGCCCTGTGTTGGTTCCCAATCTGGCAATGCCTCAATTTTCATACACTCAATCCTAGTGTTCAAATCCCTCCAAGGCCTCAACCCTCCCCTTTATCTGTAACAGCCCTACAAAATTCCTAGACTCTGCTCTTCCAATTCCGACCTCTCACCTTTTCCTTTGCTCCAAGATTGGCAGCAGCACTTTCAGTTGTCTAGATCCTGAGCTCTGGAATTCCATCCCTAAACACCTTTGCCTTGCTACCACTCTTTCCTCCTTTAATTCACTCTTTGGCCAAGCTTTAGGTGGCCTGTCCCAATATCTCATTATATGGGTCAGTGTCAAATTTTGTCTGCTCCTGTGAATGTATCACTATATTAAAGGCAATATATAAATGCAACTTGATGTTGGACTGGACATATATGTCTTTACTCTCTCTGAAGACAGGCCAGGGCCTGAATTTCAGGCTTGTCAGGCGAGTGCAATCAGCAGGACTGGAAGCAGGGGTGAAATCTGCTCCCTCCCATGATCGGCTTCTGACAGTGATATCATGCTCCCTGACTGCTTCTGGCTGCTGCTAAGATTTTCCAAGTGTCAGGCTACTTTTTTGAGGTCCTGTGCTATAAAATATGGCTGGAATATGTCTTCTGCAACCAGAACCCATTACAGGCAGGATGTAAATTGTTGGAGCCAGTCAGCCCCCCGCTTTTCAGACGAATGCCTTGTGGGATCTTTTGGAGGCAGTCAGCGCACAACAGATAATATTGCTGTTGCGAGATGGCAAGAGGAGGCCACCACACTTAACATGGCATGGACGGAAGTGGTAACTCATTAGTGGATCTGATATAGTCTGAAGGACTGGGACATAGTATGGAAAAAGGTTTAATGACCTCCTGCACTCTGCAGGTGAGTACTGATTCCATATGTAACTGTGGAGAGATGTGTTTGTGAGTGACAGCACTTGCTGGAGCTCTGGTATGAAATCCCAAGCTTAAATTGATACCTTTTCCTTAAAGACTGCATGTGATTAGACTGGATGGCTGGCATGAGTGTAAGGTTGATGTGCCACAATGTGATGAATCTACATCTTTGGGGGAAGTTAGTACATTCTGGCAGCCAGAGGGGAACTAATGAAAGCGCTTTTGTCATTACAGAAGAAAAGGAGTCACAATGCACAGGAGTGAGGATGAATAGATGGTGGTGTACCTAATCTGATATTAAATCAGGTGGAGGAGCAGATCTTTGAGATGGCATGCGAATGTGGAGCCAGATCCACTGGTCACGGAGAGGCAAGAGTCGCGGAGGAGAGTAAGAGTCCAGTGAACGAGGAAGAGATTGGGGGAGGGTATGAGAGATGGAGAACGGTGGTTTTAAGATGACAGTTGAAATCCACTAATCCTCGTTGCTCGTCTGTTCAGAAATCTTTGCTAAACCAGATGTCCATTCTTGAGAAGCAACCAGACTGCATGCACTCTGAGCTCTTAATGCTGCTGGAGGCTTACAAAAGTTCCCTCTTCCTTATGTGGAACATCCTCTAAATCGCAGAGCGAGCTCGAGGACAGTCCCTTGACATAAGGGGATGACCTGCAGCCAGATGCACCTGCGTTACATCCTCCCTCTGCACCATGCACCAGCGCGGATATGGGCATGTAGGTGGACATATGCACTTTGGAGCGAATGGCAGTGCACACTGGGGAAGGTATGTCACATTCACTTGAGGAGCGCTGGAGCCAGGATGCCAGCAGAAGGAGGATTGCTACAGACCTGGATGATGCTAAGGCCAAGGCAGATGATGAGCCTCTGGAGTCATCTATTAGAAGGCAAATGCTGGATGTTCAGCAGGATGCATGTGAAGATCTGGCAGAGATCCCTGGAAGTCTGTATGCCATGGTCTCCTTATTGAAGAAGCCCATGCGGAGCATGAGCACTCCATTAGCCCAGAGCTCTGAATGCATGGCTTCCTCCATACAGAGAGTGGCAACTCTCAAGGAGAGGCAGCTCCAGGAACTCAAACAGGGGTTTCTGGGGCTGCATTCAGCCCTGCAAACACACAAAGGTAGATGATTGTGGTTGCTGGGGGTCAATCATCTCAGCTCCATGACATCACTGCAAGAGTTCCTCAGGGTAGTGTCCTCAGCCCAACCACCTTCAGCTGCTTCATCAACGACCTTCCTTCAATCATAATGTCAGAAGTGGGGGAGTTCGCTGAAGATTGCACAATATTCAGCACCATTCGTGACTCCTCAGATACTGAAGTAGTCCATGTCCAAATGCAGGAAGATATGGACAATATCCAGGCTTGGGCTGAAAAATGGCAAGTAACATTCACACCATTCAAGTGCCAGGCAATGATCATCTTTCAATGGCATTGCCATCACTGAATCCCCCACTGTCAACATCTGGGGGTTGCCATTGACTAGAAACCGAACTGGACTAGCCATATAAATACTGTGGCTACAAGAGCAGGTCAGAGGGTAGAAATCCTGCAATGAGTAACTCACCTCCTAACTCCCCAAAGCCAGTCCACTATCTGCAAGGCACAAGTCAGGAGTGTGATGGAATACTCCCCACTTGCCTGGATGAGTGCAGCTGCCATGACACTCAAGAAGCCTGACACAGCTCAGGACAAAGCAGCCCACTTGATTAGCACCCCATCCACAAACACTCACTCCCTCCACGACCAACACACATTAGCAGCCATGTGTACCATTTACAAGATGCACTGCAGGAATTCACCACGGCTCTTTAGGCAGCACCTTCCAATCTACCTTCTAGAAGGACAAGGCCAGATAGATTGGAACACCACCACCTGGAAGTTCCCCTCCCAAGTTATTCACCATCCATATATCGCCATTCCTTCACTGTTGCTGGATTCAAAATCCTGGAACTTACTTCCTAACAGCACTGTGGGTGTAACTACACCACATGGACTGCAGCAGTTCAAGAAGGCAGCTCACCACCACCTTCTCAAGGGCAACTAGGGTTGGGCAAAAGATGCTGGCCCAGCCAGCGAAGCCCACATCCCATGAATGAATTAACAAGTACCCACTGGCTGGCACCCCATCCATCTCTGGTGAGTCGGGAGGTTCAAACAGACCTCATGTTGGTGGATGACCTGCAGTCACATGCATCTGAGGGCTTCTCTCAGGGCGCTCCTGATGATAGTAGCAGCTCTTCCACTCCTCTGCCAGTGACCGTCACATCTGAGGACACCGTGATGAATGAGGCGTTTCCAGCTGTGGTGCTGGACTCTCTTGCCCAGCCAGGACTCACATAGGCCCCAGCGACCAGAGGACACCCGTCAAGATCATCAAGGACCACAGGGCATCAAAAACAGCAACCTGCCTCCAATGCAGCTGCTGGCGAAGGGGAAGCACCAAGATGTGGCACTCATAAGTAGAAATTTAAGTCGCTGTGATCACATAAGGGGTCTCACAGATGAATCATTTTTCACTGACATGTGTGTAATGGTGTTTTTATATCTCACAGATCACTCTTAAAATGTGAGATCATGTCCAATGGCCTTAGTATACATCATGCAATTGTTAGGGAGGAGGCATGGGAGTCATGTGTTACACATAGACCGGGCTGAAAAGTTTATTTCAGATGTCGGGACATGAGTGGAGGGTGACAGGAGGGCCTCATTAGCACAGAGCAATAAGGTGGCAGTCAGCTTGTCATCATTTCCTAATTGAAAGACCTCTGAATCAAGGTCTCCCTGCACTTCCTGCCTCCTGTAAACATCCTCAGTGCTGGATATTGCTCCTCATGTTGGGCATGATCAGGCTTCCCCTCAGATTCAGCACTAGAGTTATCAACTATGGACTCTGGAATAGAATCGCTGTCTTCATCCTCCAAATGGTCCCCACTTAAGAGAGCCAGATTGTTTATGATACAACAGACTACTACAATATAGGAGTTGCATTCTGGAGGATATTGCAGTGATCCCCTGAGCGGTTTCGGCAGCGAAATCTCACTTGAGCAGGCCTATTTCACTCTCAATTGTGAAAGCACGACTGCGGTTGTAGCTCACCTCTGCAGGAGTTCTTGGGTGTCTGAGCGGTGTTATCAGCCATCTTTTTAGTGGATAGCCTGTGACCCCAGTAGCCAGCCATCCAACATTGCTGGTGCAATGAAGAGCCTTGGCACCTGGGGCTGACGTACGATGTAAGCATCATGGAAGCATCCTGGATACCTGGCACAAACCTGCAGTATCTCATTCTCTTGGTCACACACAATCTGCATGTTTAGAGAGTGGAAGCCCTTTCCATTCACAAAGGGACCCAGCTCCCCCACTGGTGCATTGATGTGTAGATGGGTTCAGTCATGGCTCCCTGAATTCGCGGAAATCCAATTATGGCAGCGAATCCTCTGGCACGCTCTGCCTGGGTGGCCTCATCTGCCCTAATGTGTCGGAACAGTGCATCTGTAACTAACTTGATTCAGCTATGCAAGGATTTTTTTAATTTCAAGAATTCAAAGATGGGCTCTGAAGAGTCTGCGGAGTCAAAACGTTAACTCTGTTTCTCTTTCCACAGATGCTGTCAGACCTGCTGAGTTTTTCCAGCATTTTCTGTTTTTATTACCAATTGCTTTAATTCTGTCTGCCTAAGGGTGCACTTTTATCCACTGTCCAGGTGTGCATATAGCAAATGCAGACGTCCTCAGTCCTTTCCCTTTGCCAGATGGCATTACTCATGTTCCAGTACCTCAAGAGGTAGAATTTGTGTTGAATTTCTTGGACTCCTCACCAGTTTGTGCGAGACAAATAAGAATTGGACAAACTGGGATCCAATTTTAGCAAGTGTCCGTGAATAGTTATTGCAACGATGATCAAATGCACAAGTCTCTGAAAAATTAAAACCATTCTATGCCCATAAATCTGAACTGAGTTGTCAAGATGGTATCTTCTTATGGGGAGCAAGAGTTGCCATTCCTTTGCAAGGAAAAGAACCTTTATTGGCTGTATAATGCGCATCCTGGTGTTTCAAAAATTAAGGCACTCACCCAAAATTATATCTGGTGGACAGGTAAAGACAGTGATACAGAAAAAATGGCTAAACACTGTCTGCGGTGTCAGCAGCAGAAGTTGCGTGTTTCAGCTCCACTGCATCTACTGGCATGGAGTGGCCACCTACAACATTTGAGGTTATTTCGGGACCGATCATGTCGCAGATAGAGGTGACTATTTACCTGGACAGGCGGAGCCTTCTTTGCCACTGAAACGCTGTCATGCCCAGGTAGCATGATCGCTGCCTGTACATTCCACCTGCTGGGTATTGGCGCCTTCTCCTGACCCTTCTCCCTTGCAAGGCCTGCTGTTCCTCTGTCCCTTCTGGACCTGCATCTCAGTCAAGAGGGAAGACTCTTAGACAGTGCCTGCTGACAACTGGCCTCCTCTCCCTTCTCGTCCTCTCCTTCTGAGGAGGACCCTCCAGGTGAGCACACAATCCCCGTGTATGACCTAATGGCTGTACAGGTTTTAGCACTGAAGGGGGCTTTCTGCAGGAAGCCTCTGCAAATGTTTAAACCTCCTAGAGTTATCCAAATCAGCCAAAATATTCCAAAAATATATAATCCACCAACAAATGACTCACTTCAAATTCCTAACTCCTTAACTCTCCAACATCTTCTAAGCCTTTTATCCCATCATGGATACAGAATGAATGAAAAACATGAAGGCTGCCTAGCTGATTGGCCCATGTGCCAAACAAAAAAGCACAAGGGCCACATCACATTGTTTCATAGTTTGCCATGGTGAGATTTGAACTCTTGATTTCTTTCGAGTATAAACCCATTTCCATCTGTTTCAGATGAAGTTACATTGTTTCATAGTTTGCCAGTGGATTGGGGCTTAAATGACTTTAATTGGCCCTTTAATTGTTGGCAGGTGCACTTCTAATTTCCACGTGCTCCCACCAACCAAAATATCATGACGTCAGGCAGCCCTCCCGACGTCATCACCCCCCCATTTCATGAAGCGTCATGCCTGCTGCGCATCCACATGACAAAGGTAAAATTCTGGCCCAAGATAAACTCAGTGAAGCAAAACTTGATTTGAAACATCGTGATACAACAACCAATACCAAATAGGATAGCACCCTGCCAGTATCAATCATCACCACTGCTGAAGTTGATCTTGGGGGCAAGTTTCCATCCGTGACTGATGCTAGAGAGGATTACACAAAATACTAAGACCGCAAAGTCGTCCTGCCAGCCTGAAATGTGTTCATGGAAGGGTATTTAATTGTTGTATTGTTAATATTTTTAATCTGAAGATTAAAATCTGTTTTATTGATCCAGTCTCCCATCTCCAACCAAGTTTAAAAACAGGCCCAGTACAGATATTCACAGTCAGGCAAAAGACACTTTAAGCAGTTGACCTTAGCTGGATTAAAACATGGAATGAGAAAACAGCAGTTCGTCTATCAAGCCTAAATCTCACAGAGACTAAATGGATTAATTTATTTGATCTTGTGAGGGTAGTTTACCTGTAAGTGTTCAATGATTGCCACAATACATGACCCATGTTCTCTCTGAGCTGTGCAACTACATAGCAACTCCAAAGACCCTATGCAGGCTGCACACAAGACAGCACTTCTTTAAATTACTATTTGTGTCTATTGTACTCTATTTAAGAAAGGGACTATATAGAAGCACACTACAGTGTGCTTGCACATGAACAGGGGAGAGAGTTCATCCTGAATGAGACACAGCCAGAGTGGGAACTGACAAATTGATGCACAGTGGGAATTCAGTGCATAGGGGAAGAGGTGCTCTTTGCATTTTTTTCCTTGCTATCCAACGAGCGAGATCTTGCCCTGCTGGAGCAGTAGAGGCTACAAGGGAAAGGAATGACTGGTAATTAGTAAGGTCGGGTAAGTATTTACTACTTTAATTGCTTGGAGTTTAAGGTATTTTTGTGGTTTATAGTTTGCATATTCTATAGTAACAAGGATATTCTATAGTAACAAGGATCAGGAAAGAAGGGTCCTAGAGTAATTGATTTAAAAGGTTTAATTTAAAGGGATAAGTCATGGCAGGAGAGCTCAAAGCCATGGTGAGGATCTCGCACTCCATGTGGGAAGGCGGGGACATTTCCAATGCCCAGGACCAGCAAGTGTGCAGGAAGTGTGTCCAGCTGCAACTCCTGGAATCTCGGGTTTCAGAGCTGGAATGGCGGCTGGGGACACTGTGGAGCATCCGCGAATCTGAGAGGATCATGGATATCATGTTTAGAGAGGTGGTCACACTGCAAATGAAGGGACTTGAGGAAGGAAGGGTGACCACCAGGCAGTCCAAGAGAAACAGGCAGATAGATCAGTAGTCCCCTGGGGTCCCGCTCGCAAATCGGCATTCCATTTTGGAGGCTGATGAGGGCATTGGTTCCTTCAGGGAGTGCAGACAGAGCCAAGCTTCTGGCATCACAAGCAGCCTGTCTGTACAGGAGGGGAGGAAGGAAGGAAGAGCAATAGTAATAGGGCATTCTATAGTCAGGGGAACAGATAGGCACTACTGTGTCCTTCAACGTGACCCCAGGATGGTATGTTGCCTCTCTGGTGCTAGGGTCCAGGATGTCACTGAACGGCTGCAGGGCATCCTGAAGGGGGAGGGTGATAAGGCAGAGGTCATGGTACATGTTGGTACCAATGACATAGGTAGAAAGAGGGATGAAGTCTTGCATCCAGAATTCAGGGAGTTAGGCAGTAGACTTAAAAGCAAGACCTCTCGGGTTGTAATCTCTGGATTACCTCCAGTGCCACATGCCAACGAGCTCAGAAATAGAATAGTGCAGATAAATATGTGACTTAAGAGTTGGTGCAGGAGGGAGGGTTTTAGATTCCTGGATCACTGGGACCATTTCTGGAGAAGGTGGGACCTGTACAAGCGGGACGGTCTACATCTGAACCAGAGCAGGACTAACATTCTTGCGGGCGGGTTTGCTAGTGCTGCTGGGAGGAGTTTAAACTAATTCGGCAGGGGGAGGGGACACAGAATGTTAGCAGAATAGGGACACATCATAATACACTAAAACAATCAAGTCAGAGGGAGTATAGCTACATTAGGTTTCAAGGTTTCATTACTTTAATGCCAGGAGTATTACAGGTAAAACGGATGGGTTAAGGGTGAGGAATGACACGTGGAATTGTGATAGAGCAGCTATCACTGAGAATTGGTTGAGGGGCAGGATTGGCAGATCAACATTCCGGGATATAGAATCTTCAGGCGAGACAGGGGAGGGGGTAAAAGAGAAAGAGGCATTACATCATTAGTTAAGGAGTTACTGCAGTAAGGAGAGATGATATATTGGAGGGGGCACCGAATGAAGCTTTGTGGGTAGGGCTTAGGAATAAAAAAGAGGCAGCAACATTGTTAGGTGTGTATTATAGACCCCCAGATAGTCAGTGGGAAATTGAGGAGCAAATATGTGCACAATTTGCAGAGGTGTGTAAAAACAATAACAATAGGGTAATTATATTAGGTGATTTCAACTTTCCCAACATTAATTGGGATAGGCATAGTGTTAAGGGCTTGGCTGGAGCGGATTTCTTGAAATGTGTACAGGAGAACATTTTAGGTCAATATGTAGAGGGTCCAACAAGGGACGGCACAGTGTTGGATCTGGGGAATGAAGCCGGACAGGTGGCTAAGGTAGTGGTGGGGGAGTATTTTAGTGATAGCGGCCACAATATGGTACAGTTTAAGTTTGTGATGAACAAAGAAATAGACAAGTTGCAAAAAAATGTTTTGGATTGGGAGAGAGTGGATTTTAGTAAAATAAGGCAGATCTGGCCAAGGCAGACTGGGGACAGCTACTTGTGGGGAAATCTACAGAGGAACAGTTCAAAAAGGAAATGGGGAGAGTACAGGCTCAACATGTTCCCTCTAGGGTGATAGGGAGGAGTAACAAGACCAGAGAACCATGGATGACTAGAGATATTCAGGTTACGATGAGAAGTAAAAGAGAGGCTTTTAGCAGGTACAAGGGGAGCAAATCAGCTGAGGCATTAGTGGCGTACAGAATAAGCAGGGTGGGGCTTAAGAAAGCAATTAGGAGAGCAAAGAGGGGATGTGGGAAAGTTCTGGCCGATAAAAGTAAGGAAAATCCCATGATATTCTATAAGTATATCAATGGGAAGAGGATAACCAGTGAAAGAGTAGGGCCCATAAGGGACCAAGGGGGCAATCTATGGGTGGGGCCAGAGGGCATCGCTAGAGTGCTGAATGAATACTTCACAATCGTCTTCAGCCAAGAGAATGAGGATGAAGATATCAAACTCAGGGAGAGAGACTGTGAGGTTCTTAAGTAAATTGATATAGGGAATGACAAGGTATTGGAGGCTTTGGCAGGCTTAAAAGTAGACAAATCTCCAGCTCCAGATGATGTGTATCCCTGACTGCTGAGGAAGGCAAGGGAGGAGATCGCAGGGGCTCTGACCCAAATTTTTAATTCCTTTCTGGCCATGGGGGAGGTGCCAGAGGACTGGAGAACAGCTAATGTGGTTCCGCTATTTAAGAAGAGTTGTAGAGATAAGCCAGAGAACTACAGGCCAGTGAGTCTCACGTCAGTGGTAGGGAAACTATTGGAGAAAATTCTGAAGGAGAATATCTATCTCCACTTGGAGAGGCAAGGTTTGATCAGGGATAGTCAGCATGGCTTTGTCAGAGGGAGGTCATGCCTAACAAATCTGACTGAATTTTTTGAGGAGGTGACCAGATGTGTAGATGAGGGTAGTGTAGTTGATGTAGTTTATATGAATTTCAGCAAAGCCTTTGACAAGGTCCAACATGGGACACTTATAAAGAAGGCAAATGCACATGGGATACAGGGTAATTTGATAAGGTGGATTCAAAATTGATTTAGTTGTAGGAGACAGAGGTTGATGACAGAAGGATGCTTTAATGACTGGAAGCCAGTGTCCAGTGGCATACCACAGGGATCTGTGCTAGGTCCCCTATTATTTGTCATTTATATAAACGATGCAGGGCAGAATTTTCTGCCCACCAGGATGCGGGCCCGACCCAATCTCCAGTGGGCGAGGAGTCGATCCCCGCCGGAGAAGCAGGCCCCGCCACCATTTTAAGTGGGCTAAGTGCTGCCTCAGGGAGAATGCTGACAGCTGTATCAACTTTAAAAATAGAAAAATAAAAAAATCCTTAAAATGTCCCCTCATGTGACAATGTCACACAAGATGGGACATGTTATTAAATTTCACTGAAACTTTAATAAACCTTTTTAAACCCTACATGTAACCTCATCCCACTGGTGGATGAGGTTTCGTGTTTTTTAATCCCGTCTGTTAATCAACAATTTGACCTCAGAACTGCTATTCTCAGCAGCTGTCTAAAGTGAAAACAGAGAAGCAATCGAAAGTGTTTAAAAAATTAGAAACCGTAATTTATCTTACTTGGCTACATTTACAATATTATGAATTTTTTTTTTAATTCATTTATGGGATGCAGACATTGCTGGCTAGACCAGAATTTAATGTCCATCCCTAATTGCCCTTGAGAAGGTGGTGAGGAGCTTCCTTCTTGAATCGCTGCAGTCCATGTGTTTGTTGTAGGTACACCTACAGTGCTGTTTGGGAGGGAGTTCCAGGATTTTGACCCAGCAACAGTGAAGGAATAGTGATATATTTCCAAGTCAGGATGGTGAGTGGCTTAGAAGGAAAATTCCAGGTGGTGGTGCTCCCATCTGTCTGCTGACCTTGTCCTTCCAGATAGTCATGCATATGAATTTGGAAGGTGCTGTCTAAGTAGCCTTAATGAGTTGATGCAGTGCATCTTGTAGATGGTACACACTGCTGCCACTGTGTGGTGGTGGAGAGACCGAATGTTTGCAGATGTGGTGCCAATCAAGTGGGCCGCTTTGTCCTGGACTGTGTCCAGCTTCTTGAGTGTTGTTGGAGCTGCACTCATCCAGGCAAGTGGAGAATATTCCATCACATTCCTGACTTGTCCCTTGTGGATGGTGGACAGGTTTTGGGGAGTCAGGGAGTAAGTTACTCAGCGCAGGATTCCTAGCCTCTGACCTGCTCTTGTAGTCACAGTATTTATATGGCTAGTCCAGTTCAGTTTCTGGTCAATGGTAACCTCTAGGATGTTGATAGTGGGGGTTCAGCAATAGTAATGCCATTGAATGTCAAGGGGTGATGTTTAGATTCTCTCTTGTTGGACATGGCCATTACCTGGCACTTGTGTGGCATGAATGTTACTTGCCACTCATCAGCCCAAACCTGGATATTGTCCAGGTCTTGCTGCAATTGGACATGGACTGCTTCAGTATCTGAGGTGTCAAGAATGATGCTGAACATTGTGCAATCATCAGCGAACATCCCCACTTCTGACCTTACGATAGAGGGAGGGTCATTGATGAAGCAGCTGAAGATGTTTGGACCTAAGACACTACCCAGACCTCCAACAACCATAACTTTCCCATTTATTTCATTTTATATACTTTTTAATTCATTTCAAGACCTTTCCACATTTACTTACATTAGAAGTTCTAAAAACTCATAAAAGGAATTAAAAGTCTTCGAAAAATTAAAAAGTTTAAAATTGCTTAAGGGCTTTAAAAAAACTTAACACTGCAAGGTTACTGGTCCTCAACGGACATTCCTTCCACTGCTGACATCAAAGGGAACATGGCCTCAACGCTTCTGCACCTTTCCATTACCCTGATGGCTACCTTCACTGATTGTTGCATCCTGCAGTCGGGCTAGGAAGTCCCTAAATCTCCAGTGCAAAAAGGTAAACGTGAAGTTTAAATTATGGTCAGCAGCAAGTGCCTCGGACTCACTGCTGACCGGAAGATGTGGAATTTTAAGTTTCAATAGCTTTCAAATGTGGGTAACTCAACTTCTCCCCTCCTGATCTGTGTATGGCGTGGCTTATTCTGCTCTCACCATCTCTACACTAACTAATTAGCTAATTCTGCGCGAAGTAGGGATCTAACCAAAGATTTCAATTCTGTTTGTCCCAGTTCCAATTTGCACAATGTTACACAGCTATTCTGAATGCCTTGTTGTGTCTTTTGTTCCTCTTTTTTTGCTAATCATCAGTTAAGCACAGTTTCTTCTGAAAAAAAGAGCCATTTGATGCTTACCTATCCATCGGTTAACTTCTACAATCCTAGTAAATACATCCACATCAGTGTAGTCTTTGAATTTTGCTTTCAAATAACCTGAAAAACAATAATCATTAATAACAGTAGATTTCAGTTTCCTGCAAATCAATGATTATAATATTCAGTTTCTTTATTTCTTCCAATCATGTTAAGCAAACATATCTACCCTCCTTTATCAGTTCTCCATGCCAATCCAGAATTTTCCATTTTCTTGCACGTCATTTTTTAATGGAAAGCAAGTTGGCTTCCTTTACACACTATAAAATATAAAATGCCCAGTAATACAAAGCATCTGCTTCCATCAACTTTTCTTCAATTTCCTGAGTAAGAAAATTACCTATGCTTAACAATTCCTCCTGACATTGTAGTCAAGAAAAGGAACTTTCAGTCTTGAAAATTTAAACACAAACTCATTCCGATCACAATTAGCCATAATTCAGTGGAATACTTAACCTGCAGTTGGTGGGGGGGGGGGCTTGCTATCCAGAGAGGCCACCCGGCAAACCGTGTTGAGTTGGCCAGTGGCCTATAGATGGGTTCCTCGTTCACAGGCGTTCTGTACTTGATCAAAGACATGGCATCAGGAAGGGGGACCTCCAGAAAGCCAGTTTCATTTCCATGCTATCGACACCCATTTAACACCCAACCCCCTCCCCCTCTTTCTCCTCCTCCCCGACTCCATCCTTCCCCCCGCCGCCCCCGCACACACACCACTGTCTTTGGACCTATGGCCATTCTGTTTTGCAGCCCTGAGTGATTGTTCAGCAGCTCTTGGGGCATGATTTCCACCTCAATGGGGCCTTATTCAAATGGAAGGCCCAACGTTATCTAGGTAAGTGCCTAGTTATGTGGCAATTGCATTGTGCCTCACAGAGAGAAGCAATGTGAGGTTCCCACCAGTTCTTCAACCCCGATTGTACTCTTCAAATTCCGCCCAATGTCTCTCAGGATTTGGCAGGATTCAGCTGCCAGGGAGGTCTGGGAAGTTTGGTTCAGATGAATGTGGCAGAAACTCAATGGTCTAATTGTCTCTTGGAGGTTGTGTGAGATTAGGGCCTGCAGACTGAGAATGAAAGAATGTGCCAAATGGAGACTGCGGTTTAGTTTTTTCCCTGATAAATTTGGGTAATTGTCAGGATTATGGTTCTGGCCATTCATGTCAGTGCTGTTTGTGAGCCATTTTCGTGTGTAATTTGGCTGCTGTGTTTGTGTAGAGTGACTGTACTTCAAAAGTAATTAACCAGCTGTGAAGCATTTTGGAACTCTTAAGGATGTGAAATGCACAATTTGCAAGTTATTTCTTTCTTAATCCCTGCAGCCTCAAGGAAACCCCTATCTATGTTTTTGCCAAGGGCTAAAAATTGAGATAGTATCCAATTTAATTTGGGCAGATTTCTGCTGCCAAGCCCACCAATAGTCTGTATCAAGCTATATCCTGAGTGACAATATGATGGGGAGCCCCTGCTTCCCCTCATACATCTGCAGTATTCCTTGCAACCAGAAAGCATGGTTATTAGAGATTGCTCTCATTATATTGTCACAACTCGCTGGGGATAGTGCGCTGTAATATCAAGCCCCACTACCCCCAAGCCGCGACAAATGTGAAAAGTTTGATCAACCCACCTAATTGTTTAATTTAAGTTAACAGAATACGAGCACCAGGTTTGTAAACTTAATAAGTAAATAGCTGTTTATTGAACAAATTGTCTTTAACCAGTGGCAAAAGAAAGAAAGAACTGCTAATTTCTAACTCTATAACTTAAACTCTACCCCTTCTTAAATCCCTATACACACACATACAAGACACACAAAAACATGGCTGGGATAAAACAGTTCAATGGCACCAATCCCGGAGTACAGGATTTGATGGGTTGATTTTGATTGATGTCTTCCAAATTCCTTTCAGTTCTTTATTGATGATACGAGGTGGTCTTCCGGCACTTTTAGTCTTTGGTTCACTGGTTGAGCACTTGCATTTCAATGCCTTTAACAGTGATTTTCCCCTTTGTCTTTTGACAGGGGTTTTCAGAGAGAGAGAGCAGGTTACATAGATATGAGGAGGAAAAGCCAGCAAGCTATTATTGTAGAATTACTGGAATTTGACACACAGGAGGCAGAGGCTTTAGGTATTTTTCCTTTCAGGCTAGGAGCTATTCTGCTGCACTGCTCTCGCACAAACCCTGGTCACCTGGTCAGGAGGCAATTAAAACATTGTTGCCAGGCAGTTTCCCATTAGACCAGACTCCTCCTTGGCACCATATTGTCTTTTGTATCCCTCACACTGTTCCAGTAAACATGTCTTTCAAACTGCAGCCATTGTCATTTTAATCCACAGTCCAACAGAAATAAAAAGATATGTTCTTTGCAATATCTACAGTTAATATCCATACTGAATGCTATTTGCTGAATTGTTTTCAAAAATTTTTAAGTCGTAAATATTATGGTTGTGTTACCATCCATACAGTTTGAACCTTTTTTGGAATAGAAGACAACAGTTAGCATGCACTAACATTTATTGCACATTATGGTAATTTTTCGCTTCAGCTAACACATTTCAGCATGGCAAATAATGGAAAGATATCGGGCGGATCCGTCCCAGATTTGCACTAAGCGGGGTAGCCACTGGCCGCAATGGCGGCTTTTCGCGCCATATAGTCCCATTCCCACCTTATTAATTATGCATTCCCGGGAAACACACCAGGTCACCAGCAGCACAGTCTCTGATTCGCCCACCGCGCCATCATCTTAGGCTTTCAGTAAGCCAGGCGCCATATTTAAAGGCCGCCCCTGCATAGAGCTAGCGCTCTTCAAGAGATAAGAAGCTGCTGCAAACCGATGGCTACCAAAGGGAGGAAACATGCTGCCCCCAAATTTAATGATGCCTCAAATGAGCACCTACTGGATCCAGTGGAACCCGCCATGATATCCCCTACCTCCACTCTGGGCAAAGACCAGCAAGCAAGGTCACCAATCCAGCATGAGAGGTAGAGGCAGCAGTGCTCAGCACCAATGCCCTGCAAAAAAGGACAGCCTTCCAGTGTTAAAAGAGGATGAATGGTCTCATCCGTCCCACCAAGGTAAGTCACTCTTCTCATCACTCTCAACTCACATACTCAGAAAACGATCACACAGCCACAAGGATCTCACACCTCAAGGGACAACACCACTAACTCACACACACCCCTCACATCTCCATCAGGCTCATATCCTCTGGAATTCACATCCTCATCCTGTCCATGGCTCCGCTTAGCACACAAACATTCCATGCAGCGTCATGCACCCTGTTCACGCTCTCTCCATCTGTTTTCATGCAGGAGAAGCTAGCTCACAACAGCAGGTAGAGACCCCAGACCAGCGATGGAGTGGCCCGCAATATTCCCCTCACTCATTTTGAGAAACATGCCATCACACTGACTGGTGATGGCGTGGACTGTGCCTGCAGTGACGGTGAGGTCGGCAGTGAATACCCACGTGAGGATCCTGCACTACATCATCCCTCAGTCAACACAACTGTGAGTGTTCTATCACCTGCTTTTAATTAGTGCTGCCATGCACTAATCATCTCAACTTTGGTTCACAGGGAGCTCTGCCAAGTATCAACACCCTCAGCCAGCCAGCCCTCACATCCAGCTATGAGGAAACCTCCTCCATTGAAGAACTGGAAATAAGCAGCCTGGAAGACCCGTCACAGCACTTACACACACCCTCCAACAGTACAGGGACACACACCTCGGTGGGACCTAGATCTAGAGCAGACTTGGGTTCACAATCTAGTGTCCACCACATAGACACGTGTCAGCAGCAGAAGGTGGCAGTTTCAGCTGAGCTCCCTGGCACTCGGAGGACTGTTAGGGAAGAGGCATCTGTGAGGTCCGAGTCAGATGACAAGCCTTTGTATTTGGCCTTCCGAGTCAGAAGAAGACGTGAGAAAAACACTCAGAGCTGTTGGAAGCCCTCAACAGAATGGCATGTGAGCCGGAGGAATGCGTCCACCTGCTCTCCAATGAAGCGATGCCCACATGTGCGCACATTGAAATCACCATAGACAGGATGAAGGACACCATGGAGACCCTGGTCCAGCAGAATGCAGAGATGCATGCAGGCCTGCACTCCATCGCAGTACCCATGGGTGAGTTCCTGCAATGGCAATGCGAGAGGAAAATGGGGCACCTCAACATCCCTCCAGGTGCTCCTTCCCCTCTAGGAGTCAGGCCAGGGCTCTAGGGCACCCACAGGGAGGAGGAGCAGCAGCTGGACACCTCAGAGTCATCTGCTCTTTTTCTTTTATTTGTTCGTGGGATGTGGGTGTCGCTGTCTAGGCCAGCATTTATTGCCCATCCCTAATTGTCCTTGTTCAGAAGGCATTTAAGAGTCAACCACACTGGAGTCACATGTAGGCCAGATTTCCTTCCCTAAACAACATTAGTGAACCAGATGGGTTTTTACGACAATCAGTTTTGTAGTCATTATCAAACTTTTAATTCCAGACTTTTATTGAATTCAAATTTCACCATCTGCCGTGGTGGGATTCGAACCCAGGTTCTAGTGTCTCTAGAACATGAGTCCAGTGACAATACCACTATGCCACCGCCTCCCCTCGGGAGTCTCAGAGGCTGTCCTCTCCCTCTGAGTCCCCTTTGCCTGTGACCTCCCCACCCGCCCCGCCCCTCCCCCACCACCCCCCCCCCCACCCCCACCCCCACCCCAACATTGTCCTCTGTCACTGCAGACGGAACACCTGGCCCACAGGAGGACTTCCAAAACAAGCTGGGGCCTTCAAGGCCTTGGCTTTCCAGAGGACCCATGCCGAAGTCATCAGAGGCAACAGAATCAACCATTGCACAGGCTGTCTCCAACTGTCCTACAGATCTCAAGGCAGCACCTGGAAGAAATGATAGGCCTAGAAAAGTTAAGAATTTCTGATCACAAGTGGTAGCATAGGTGAACACATCTTGTCATTTCATAATCTCAAAATATATTCACTTTCACTGAGTAATGTGTAGTGGTGTCTTTCAGCTTTATTTGCATGCTTCGTGAGTTCTCCCCCTGAATCCACCCCACTGCAGTTCAGCTGCACACAGCCAGGCCAGAAGTGATTCTGGAGGGAGAAGTGTGTGCATGGCAGGGCCTTACGGAGCCTTTTACAAGCATTCTCCCACACATGTGGAGCCTTCCTCCATCACACTCATCTCAATATCTCAAGCGTTTTCAATGCTACCTGCTGGGGTTCTCTTTCAGTAGTCCATCTGAGCTCATCTGCATCTTTGCCCACCCGCTGATCACACTCCCATACAGCACCTGTGCCCACCCAACGTGAGGCTTCGCTCACTTTTGATTTCAAGAACGTGGTTGTAGTAAGGTTTCTTCTCAGCTCCCCCATCCCCTCCACTAGTCACTCATGAACTTTTGCCCATCACTGTTGACACCCCTGGCATCACCATCCACCTCCCCATCATCACCAAACAACCAGAACCCTTTTCTTTCCAGGATGTGCAGGTGAACGTGCACATTGCCCTCCTTCCTGGGAATCCCACCTCCATCCACATTGACCTCCCCAATCTCATTCTTCCCACCCCCAGGGTCCATGTCTGCCTCCAAGTCCTCACCAACCATCCTCGTTATCCCTTCTACCGCTACCATCACACTCTCACCCTCCCACCCTTCCGGCTCACTCTGCCCCCTCTCAGATTCACAATTCTCTCCTACCATGCCCACGCTCTGTCTTCTGGGGAACAGACTGTCATTAACTACACAGATCCCCTCCTTTGCACGTTCACCTGGGCATCCCCCTCTTATTCCCTCCTCCACCCTTACTCCCTCCCTCCTTCCAACCCCGCATACCCCCGACACCTTTGTTGCCCCCTCCAAATCTCACAGCCCTGTCCGCACCCCACCCCCCCCAGTACACCTTCCTCTCCCAGTCTAACCTAGACCTTTCTCTCCCAGCCCTCCTGACCCCTGGTACACATTCCTCTTTCACTCACGGCTGGATCCTCCTCTCCCTCCCTCAATGATCATCCATAGCAGCCCATGGCCAAGATGTCCCAAAGCAGACCCCAGTCATCAACTGAGACTTTCCATCTTCTGTGAGCTGCTTCACGGCGGAGCCATGTCCATAAGAATCCACCCAGCATGTGATCCACATGCTCCTTCAGGGTCTGGCAGATGTAGAGGTCCAGCATCTTCTGGTCCTCAGATGTCCGGGATGTGAGCAAGGCCCTAAAGGAAAGCCCAACTTCTGAACATCATACTTGTCAAGACGTGTTCTGGGCCAGCATGTTTTTCCGCCAACACGGACAATAAATTTGACATGGGGGTTGATTCAGGCAAGCAGAGCTTATAATTAGATGCAAATGTATTAAAACGATGTTCCCAACTTGCGGCGGTGGAAATTGTGGTCCACCATTGAAGGATGGAGAGAACAATCGCAAACTGGTTTCACAATAGCGTGAAACCGATTTTTGGCCTTCTTACTGAGAGTGACCCGCAGGCTTTGCAGAGTGTGCAACATGGCGCCATTCTGTAGTTAGGGCGGGAACCTGCCTCTGGACGTGGTGCGAAGATCAGGGAGGGTACACGAAGTGGGATACAGTCCCTACCTCTAGAAAATTAAAAAGAAATGCTGGAAGCAGCACCCCTGTAACCCAGAAGTTAAAGTGTTACTGTTGTGGGGGAGATCATGCACCCGAAGTCCATTGATTTAAAGAGGCAGGATGCCACTACTGCCACAAAAAATGGAACGTTGTCAAACAGTGCAAGATTAGATCAAGACAGCCATTCAGGCAGCAGGTCCAGTTAAGTGAAGTGCACAATATAGATGAGCCAGAAGCTATTGAGGCTGACTCTTATTCCCTACACAATCTGAAAGCCAAGTAATCTGAACCAATCACTATTACACTTCAAGTAAGTGGAAAGCCTCTGGTCATGGAGTGGTGGGAGAACGTATCTTTAAATACCTCAGCGAAGGTACCAAGCCATTGAGCTTGGAGAAAACCGCTGCTCAGTTAAAAACATATAGGAGAAGCAATACAGGTGAAAGGCATAACCTCTGTACCTGTATCATACAGGCAACAGACAACTCAGTTGCCAATAATTGTTGTAAAAGGAGAAGGACCTAGCCTTCTGAGCCATGATTGGTTAAAAGATATCAAATTAGACTGGTCAGAAATTTTTCAGGTCAGGACAAGAGGAGATCCTAAGTTAATAAGGTTATGATGGTGTCTTTTGGAATGAGATAGAAGAACCGAAGGACCTTCGCAGGAAGCAAGGATCCCTCCGGTCAGGGTTGGTTCATGAAAAGAGGTTAAACAAATGCAGTGCAACTCTGAATCAACTGAAGAAACAGTTAGAAGAATAAAATCAACAGTGTTCAATGTTCCAGAAGGAAGCCGAAAGATACAAACAAGAGACAGAAGAACTGAAGAATCACTTGGAGACAAAAGAGGCATTAGAAGGAAAAGTCATGGAACTTTCCAAGATGCGAATGGGTAGCACAACCCCTGAACTGAATTGAGTTAACATTTCACCAGAATGAAGGATGAGATAAAACCCTGTGGCAAACAGGAAAAAAACAGAAAGCAAAGCCGAATAGCCAGTAAGCCATGTATTCAGAACCCTTTCTGCAGCCGAGAAAGTTCACTCTCAAATTGAAAAAGAAGGCTTATCTATCATATTTGGAATAAAGAAGTTCCATCAATATTTGCACAGTCGACACTTCACCATAGTGTAAGATCACAAACCACTGTTAGAGTTGTTTAGTGAAGATAAGGCAATCCCACCAATAGCCTCTGCTAGGATTCAAAGATGGGCTTTAATTTTGTCAGCATAAGAGTACATTTTGATGCACCGTCCGGGTGTGCATATAGCAAATGCAGATGCTCTCAGTTGTCTCCCTTTGTCTGATAGTATTACACATGTTCCAGTAACTCAAGAGGTAGTGCTTGCGTTAAATTTCCTGGACTCCTCACCAGTCTGTGCGAGACAGATAAAGAATTGGACAAATCAGGATCCAATTTTAACAAGAGTCCGTGAACAGGTGTTGCAAGGATGGTCAAATGCACAAGTCTCTGAAGAATTAAAACCATTCTTTGCCCGCAGATCTGAACTGAGTTGTCAAGATGATATCTTGTTATGTGGAGTAAGAGTCATTATCCCTTTGCAAGGAAGAGAACCATTATTGGAAGCACTTCATAGTGCGCATCCTGATATTTCAAAAATGAAGATGCTCACACAAAGTTATACCTGGTGACCAGTGATATAGAAAAAATGGTGAAACACTGTCTCAAGTGTCAGCAACAGCAAGAGTTGCCCATTTCAGCTCCACTGCATCTGTGGGAGTGGCCTAGTCGACCCTGGGTTAGACGACATATGGGCTATGTAGATCCATTTCTAGGTACCATATTTCTTGTGATCATCAACGCACATTCAAAGTGGTTGAATGTGTCTGAAGTGAGATCACCTACATCATCTGCAACCATTGAAAAAGTGTGCCAGAGTTTCAGTGCTCATAGTTTACCTGAAGTTATGTCAGATAATGGTACTGCTTTCTCTAGCACTAAATTTCAAAGATTCGTGAACCTAAATGGATTAAACATGTCAGAACAGCACCATATCATCCCTTGTCCAATGGGTTAGCAGAAAGTGCAGTACAAACCTTTAAAGCAGGCATGAAGAAACCATCAGAGGGAACATTAGAAATGCAGATTTCAAGATTTTTGTTTAGCTATTGCACAACTCCTCACGCGACCATTGGTTTAACACCTACAGAATTGTTAATGAAGTGCCGACTTCATACAAGATTGAGTCTGGTATTCCTTAATTTAGCGGGGTAGGTGGTGAGAAACCAGGGTAGTCAGAAAATGAATCGTGATGTTAACAGTAAAGGTTGAGAGTTTACTGTGGGAGAGACAGTTTTTCTATGAAAGTTTGCAACTGGACCGAGATGGGTCACTGGTATAATCTTCTCTCAAACAGGACCTTCATCTTATCAAGTCGAAGTGGAAAATAGGATTGATTGGAAACACATGGATTATCCTAGAAGTCAAGAAACAGTTAACCCACCTGAAATTAATGTCAAATCTTCGACCCGAGGTGCTAGATCGACAAAGAATAGACATACTTGATGCTTCTGTTGAAATAACTAACTCTGAACTGCCATTGTCTAGGGATGTCCCTAAAGTTGCAGTTCCTGTTCAAGTCAATCCAATGGAAGAACCTCCAGTTGTAGAGTTGGATTGCTCTACCCAAATCTGAAAACCTCCTCAAAGACTAAATTTCTAATGGCATGAACTGTATATAATTGTATACAATATGGGTTAAGATGTTTTTACAATAAGAGGGTAAAATAAAATTAAAGGGGGAGGAATGTAGTAATTGTAAGTTAAATCATTTCTTACTTTGTGGGGATCATGTGACTGTACAGACAAACCAGCCCTAAGCGCACGGAATCTTAGGGGCAGATCTTTTGAGCCTTGGTCTTGGAACAAACATGTAGCTTCACCAGGAGTCTGTAAATAAAGTTTACTGTTTCTTATAAGAAACTAGCCCTGCATCCCAAGTTTATTACAGACATTGTCATGATATTGATGACTTTGGACAGCAGAAACCTACCCAAATTAAATTGGATACTACATAAACAGGCATTGTGTTCAGTAAATTTTACCTTCTATCCAAAATTATCTGGGAACGATATTCCGCACAAGAAACAAACCTTGTAGTGTCTTTGTTGTTGCATTATTCATCTGCATTAAAAGAAATTTGTATTACAGACAAAATAAAACACATAAATAAACAATTCTGATAGCTTATTCTTCTCTTACCATTACTGGATTGCTCCATGTTATGCTCAGCAGGAATAAGATTAATTCTACTCCAAAGGTGAAAACCATCCTCTGATGTCACACTGTTATATGTACAGCTGACTTGTATGAAAGCTTGAAGCTGGGGAATTGTTCTAAACAAATGAATTACATGTCACTTATAAAAACCTCAAACATGTTTTTCCATTAGTTATTCCAAGCATGGTTTCTACAATTACCGTACTCCTCTTAAAGAAAAATTGCAATGGCTTATTTATGTTCACATCATATTTGTGATACCCTTTAAAATACCTTAACATATAACTTATTAACAGCATGCAAAATTGAAATATCTTGAGTTACATTAAGATTTTTCACCTTTACATAAATGTAGAAGATACAAACACATCAATATTTTTGAATGAACAAAGGGAATGACAATCATATTGTAAAATCTTTTTGTGTAGTCATTATGATTCATACAAAACATATTCAATAACTATGTATAAGTATGTACATAAATAATTTTCAATCCACATAAATGTAAAGCAATGTTTTTAGCTTATTCTAATAACTGGCCTACATTTTGCTAGTTCTTTTTTGTACTTAAAGAATCATTAAATTTGCAGTTAAAATTAGACATCAAAACAAAACCTTAAAAGCAGCTCTTTACAATTAAATTGCACGTGCCTCTCACAAAATTAGTGTGTTGAATTTTCATCTCCTGGCACTGAGCAACCCTGTGTCGGGAGGACAAAATGGGAGGCATGACGGGTCACATTTTTATACTTCTTTGATTCCCACTACCCGCCATTTTTTGCCGGGTCAGGAACTGTAGCAGGTCACAACTAGATTCTCACTTAAGTAGCTTCTGTTTCACTATTTAAGTGCCTGCTCCAAATTCAATTTTCTCTGTTATTACTACTTTGGTGGAAACGAGTGGGTTCCTGAAGGCTGTGGGAACTATATCAGGTAAGTCAATTCATGAACCTTGGGAGTTGGGAACCTTTTGACAGGTAAGTTTAAAAACTCTTGCCAAATTCATTTGCCATAATGTAATGCTGTATGTTGATTTGAGTAGATTTTCAATGCAGTGATTAAACATAAGGCTCTGTCCTTAAAAGGTAAGAGACCATTAAATTAACCAGAACTGAGTAAGGGTTTAAGTGCATGTGAGCCTTTTCTCCAGTAGATAAAATCTTTTTCTGCATTCTACAGTATGGACAATCAGATATTAATGTATGTAGAGGACATTGATTTGATGTCTTGACATCTGCTGAATATTTGAAGCACTCTTCCAGTATCCACTAGGTACAGAACCAATATGCCACATAATAACACTGGCAAGTCTTTGAAATGCTCATAAAATTAAAAAAAATCAGGCATTCAACATTCTCTTCAAGAAAAATTGCCCTCTTACATTCATATAAAACTGTCAATAAAATATAGTGTGTGAAAATCCCATTTAAGAAAACTTTATCCATCTAACACATCTTGATCTTGTCCAATTAAATATACCGACATTGAAAAACCACGTCAAAGAGTTACTACAATTCAATAAAACTGTCACTCAAACAAAGCTAGTAGTCCCCTTCAAGCTTTGTAAACAACACCCCCACCCCCAAACCCCCACAACTGGGCTGAGTCTATTAGTAAGGCTTAGATCACAACCAAGCATTCATAATGAGGTCATTTAACAAAACAGATGTGTGTCCATCTGTTCATCCTGCTTCTGTTGATCCAGATGCCTCATTATGAATGCTTGGCTAAGGGGGAGGGTGGTGTTAAACTTCTGACAGCCAGTTGGTGAAGTCAATTTTACTCAGTTTTAGATTTATTCTTGAAGTGAGACATAACAAATGTATAGTTCCTAATTCAACAACCCACCACCAGTGTCAATAAGTGTCTATTTATACCTCTTTTGTTGAACCCTTAAATAATTAGGCATCCCGTTTGAAAGGGACACTATTATCCCATTTTTAAAAAAAAACAAATATTAAAGGAAACTTTCAAAATCTAAAGTAAAATGTCACTTCCAATACTGCTGATGCACTCCAGCACCACCCCCACCCCCTCCCTCTACCGTGTCCACTGGTTGCGGAAGGCCTCAAGTGTACTGATGGACACCATGTGCTCTCTCTCCGGGGATACCTGGAAGCAGAAATAACCAAAGAAGAGGCTGGCAACCAGGCCAATTGTCCCCCTTGACCACCTGCTGTCTGGACCTGTTAATGCCACACATTGGTCAAGCCCAGAGCAGTCCTTAGATCCTCTGATTAGCCCATCTACATCCCCTGTCAATCATGTGGCCAAAGGTCAGGAATTTGTGGCTGAAATACAACAAGAAACTGAAGAGCAGCCCTTTCAGATAATGGAAGAGTAGCTGTAACCTCACATACTCTATATCAATACAAAACACTGGCTCCTCCAGGCCAAAAAAATTGCAGGCAGCCTAAGAGTCTGTGAATCAACTTAACCATCTACTGCATAGGACTGCCACATACAACAAGCTCCATGTCAAATCCAGTTGACAAAGGGAGGACTCCCTCATAAAAAGCCCTCTCCCTGGGGCCTCTGCTTACTCCAGATGGCAGGACAGAATGCTATGGCATATCTGGACAGTTGGCAAAGGCAAGGAAGTGGAGGGTGTGGAAGAGCAGCTAGTACAGGAAAGCCCTCTGTGCAGTGTAGAATGGCAAGGAGAGGATTTCCAACAGACGGCTCAGATGTGGCGCCGAGGTTCCCGAGGATGGATTCAGGACCTGGTGCCTATGAGAAATTCCTCCCAAACTGGGGTTAGCTCAGATGGAAGTGCTCCACACATTTGAGCAGCCTCAACCCAGCAAGTGTGGTCATAGCCAAGCATCATGTTTTCAAGGCTTTTGATAGCTTTGGTGGAAGCTGGATGTGATCCAGGGATGCACATCATGCAAGTTCTTCTGGCAACATTCAGTCTGCTCCTCCACAATCCAGTACGTTCCTGACTCTTGTCATCTTAGCAACCTGCACCCCTCTTCTGCCAGCCACATGAAATCATACTGGTGGAGGTGTAGATTGATGACTAGCAGCCCCCTGATTATAGTCATCACTCCCAATGGGAGAGAGTTCCAGCTGGAGGTAACCATGTTCCAGGCCTTGATCAGTACCTGCTAAAAAGAGAGGCAGCTCCTGCAAGGAGACACGGAGAACCCCGGGCTCATAAACAGGAGCTATATATCCTAATTGAGGCAGAAGAAATATGTATAGGTATCTCTACAGGGTCTGAAAGTGGAAAGTCGCCACCTGGATGCAAAGCAAAGATTCAGTGTGCCCTTCTGTCCCAGAAGTCAATTAGCTGTAACTTGATGACAAATTTAGGGGAGAGATCAAAGTGACCAACTGGTATCACAACATACCTGCAACCAGTTGGTTTATGACAGCACACAACCCCTAAAGGCCAGCACTTGGGAGTAGTCCTGTCAGGTGAACTACGTGAGCGGTGATTTCGGCCTCCAGCTCTTGCAAGTTCGGTGGCCAGGCTTCCTTGGCAGGGCTAAGTTAGACTCCCAAATAGAGGAAGTGGGTAGTGCTCCAGGCAAAAGGCCTCAGCTCCTCCTGCAGAGAATCCAGCCGCCACCAAGGAATTCTGAACATGTTTCCCAGTTGATCCTGGTGAAGAACACTGCAGAGTACACTTGCTGACACTCACGCATCCTCTTCAAGGGGTAGGGGAAAGGCTCCACACATAGTGCATATAATTGGCTGGATATAGCCTGACGCACTCCTCTCCCAAAATGAAGAGGCACCATCAAGGATCTATTAACCTTAATCAGGTATTCTGCAATGATTACAGAAGTCAGATCAAAGTGACAAAATGTGCCCAGAACCTGAATGCCTGTATTGGCCTGAATAAGTATTCGTGTTCCTCCCTGTCAAATGCCATCTTCTGATCTAGCGATAGAAAGGTGGCGAACATATCAGCCCTCTGGGAATGGAGGATGTTATTGTGGATGGTTCAGCTCTGGGACCACGTAAGACAGGACAGGGTGGATCATGTACGCCAGCACAGTGCCAAGCTGAGCAGACATGGCCCTGGCAAAGCGCTGAGGAGGGAGACCAGACGCCAGTTCTGAAGCAGGAGAAGATCTTTCCTCTTAGGCAGCAGGACAACGATGGCTCTGCATCAGGGAATGGACATCTCCCCAATCATCAAACTTTCCTCCAGGACTCACATACAGTCGCCACCCATGACACCCCACCATGTACGTGCCAGATTGCCCTGTAGGACTACACAGTCAAACTGTTGAGCCCTAGGGACTTGCCCCTCTAAAACCAGTCAGCAGCACTTGTCAGCTTCGGCTTATAAAACAGAGCACTGAGCTGCTTGTCACCCTTTTGACTGATCTTTGGTAGATCCTCCCACAAAACTCTGCAAGTATCCACACTGGATGGATCTGGAGAGAACAGAGAGTCGTAATAGGGTTGGGCCTAGACACTGACACAGTCCGGATCGCAGACAAGGGATCCATCGTCAACAGCCTTAGGAGCTGCTCATGGACCCCCTGCCGTTTTTCTAGTGAGCAGAAGGAGAAGCTGTGGTCCAGGTCTTGAAGGGACCACATCCACTACCTCATGCACACACCTCAAGACCTAACAAGCTGTACATTCCTCATCGTGCATTTCTTCTTGTACGGTTTCGCAAGACTTAGGTCTGTGATGGCCCCTGAGGCAGGCTTCCAGGTCGAGCACCTGCTTCTCCAACTGCTCAACCATGGCCTTCAGCCTCCTCATCAATCCCACTACTTACTCCTGACACATGACCCATCTTTAGATTATTCCATTTAAAATGTTTCCATTTCCATTTAAAATGCCCAATGCCCTCCAGCGAGCCATCATTTTCCTCTGGGTTGTTGTCACCAACATCCAACTCAACCGAACACATCTTCCTTATCATCCAACCCCCAGGATCAAGGCCCAGAACTGTCAGGTTCCTCTGGGGGTTCTGGGTCTCACTCCACCTCTGGCAACAGATCACATGGTGTCTCAGGAAAAATTTTCATAATAAACACCAATGCACTTAGCACCAATGCCAGAGATGGCATTTCCCACACCCAGTGACCCAGTATGTGGAGTTTTATCAGGGTCCTCAGCCAACTCCTGTTGGTCCCTGGGGATGCTCTTTGTGGGCTCAACCTCAAGGGCCTCACCTGCTCCGGCGTCCAGGCTATGAGTTACCATGACAATCTGCATGGACGCTGCATCCCCTCATCATACAGGGGCTTCTTAAATCCCCGGGACGCACAAATTGGATGGAAAAGTCTGTTGCTCCCTCGCAAGGGAGGTAAAGAACTCCTCCGATAATGGAGCCAGGTGAAAATTCCATGAGGGAGTGCCGGCACCTCCTCAATGAAAGGGCTACCCTTCTCTGGTTTTCCTTTGCTTCCGCAGAGTGACACCTCCTTCTTCTTTCCTGAGAGATATGCAGAGGAACGGAGACCTTGATATCAATTGAAGCCTCCTGATCCATAGTCTCCCTCTCTGCTTTGCTCCTACACCACATGCCAGTCTTTGAATGTATAGGTCCCACTAAAGCAGGCATGACCTCAGCCTCGTACCAAGCTTGTTAATGGCATTACTCTGAAGCAGTCCATTCCAAATGCGGCAAGACTTGGACAATATCCAAGCTCAGGCTGACAAGTGGCAAGTAACACTTGTGTCACACAAGTGCCAGGCAATGACCATCGTCAACAAGAGAGAATCTAACCATACCCCCTTGACATTCAATGACATTGCCATCGCTGAATTCCCCACTATCAATATCATGGGGGTTACCATTGACCAGAAACTGAACTGGACTAGCCATATAAATACTGTGGCTACAACAGCAGGTCAGAGGCTAGGAATCCTGTGGTGATTAACTCACCTCCTGACTCCCCAGAGCCAGTCCACCATCTACAAGGCACAAGTCAGGAGTGTGATGGAATACTCTCCACTTGTCTGGATGAGTGCAGCTCCAAGAGCACTCAAGAAGCTTGACATCCTCCAGGACAAAGCAGCCACTTGATTGGCACCCCATACACAAACATTCATAGCCTCCACCACCAACACACAGTGGCAGCAGCCTGTACCATCTACAAGATGCACTACAGAAACTCACCAAGGTTATTTAGACAGCACATTCCATACCCATGACTGCTACCATCTAGAAGGACAAGGGCAGCAGACACATGAGAGCACCACTACTTGCAAGTTCCCCTACAAGCCACTTGCCATCCTGACTTGGAAATATATCATTGTTCCTTCACAGTCACTGGAACTCTCTCCCTAATATCATTGTGGGTGTACCTACACCATCTGTACTGTAGCAGTTCAAGAAGCACCATCTTCTCAAGGACAATTAGGGATGGGCAATAAAGCCAGCGATGCCCACATCCCACGAATGAATTTTAAAAACTCACATGCCTGGAGACACGAGCAGGCTCACTAACAGGCACAGGAACACATACAACTGACTCTCAGAAACCAAAATACCAGGTGAATAGTATTTTTAGAAGTCAGGATCGTGATGTAAGAAAATGGGTTGACTTGAGGTTCCCAAACTGAGGATGAAAATCAGACCCAGTGACTATTTTTTAATCCAACATCAGTCAACAGCCATCTCATTCACAAAATGCATGTTGAAAGTATTAATATTAATATGACATCTAAATCTTTTTTCACAACTACCTACTCAGCAAATAGCCATTTTCCATCAAGGAACAGTTATATAGAATTATACAGAATGAATAGCATAACAACAGTCTAAACGGCCCAATTTGTTGAATAGATTGTGTGGTTTATGGTCCACATGATCCCTACTTCACCTAACTATCAGCATATCCTCCCACTCCATTCTCCCCATCTACTTCACTGTTTTCCTCTTAACCACATTTATGATATTCTCCTCAACTACTCCATGATGTAGAAAATTCCTCATTCTAATCATTCTCTGAGTAAAGAAAATTGGAAACATAACATTAGTGCATTAAGCAAGTGACCACTTTCCTGAACAAAGAAAATCTGATATATCAAAAAAAAAATTCTGGCAGTTTATGAAACAGGTTTGGAAAATCACAGCCATAGACTCTAAACTCTGTTTTCTACCTAACTGTTTAAGTAATGCCATATAGCAACTTTTGCAATATTTCCCTTCAGGAGGTTAAGATACAATGATAATTCTGGGTATTGGCAATTAAATTACTAATTTAAAGGTTAAGGAAGTCGGGCTCATTTTCTTTAGAAAAGAATCTTCAAATTTACTTCATCGAAGTTTTGAAAATAATGCAAAGGTTGGTGCAGAAGTGGCACGTGGTAAGCAACATTGGGCTGACAAGTACCAAGAAACACTCGCACCAGGCAATGATCATCCCCAACAAGAGAGAATCTAGCCATCTCCCCATGACATTCAATGGCATTACCAGCACTGAATCCCCCACCATCCTAGGGATTAACATTGACCAGAAACTGAACTGGACTAGCCACATTCCTGCAGTGAATAACTCACCTCCTGACTCCCCAAAGTCTATCCACCATCTACAAAGCATAAGTCAGGAGTCTGTTGGAATACTCTCCACTTGCCTGGATGAGTGCAATTCCAACAAGACTCAAGAAGCTGGACAGCATCCAGGACAAAGCAGTCTGCTTGATTGGCACATTCACTCCCTCCACCACTGATTCACAGTGGCAGCAGTCTGTACCATCTACAAGATGCACTGCAGAAACTCACCAAGGCTCCTTAGACAGCACCTTCCAAGCCCATGACAGTTACCATCTAAGAGGACAAGAGCAGCAGACACATGGGAGCCATGGACCATGGACCACCTGGAAGCTTCCCTCTAAGCCACATACCATCCTGACTTGGAAACATATTACTGCTCCTTCACTGTCACTGGGTCAAAATCCTGGAACTCCCTCCCAAACAGCACTGTGGATATACCTACACCGCATGGACTGCAGAGGTTCAAGAGGGCAGCTCACCACCACCTTCTCAAGGGTAATTAGGAATGGGCAATAAATGCTGGCCTCGCCAGCCATGCCCACTTCCCATGAATGAAATAAAAGAATATAAATTTGTTCACGATAGTGAAGCGCACAAATGTTACAGAACATGAGCTAAAAAAAGAACTACTAAAGGTATTGGTGAGAACTTGTTCAGCCAACAGGTAATAACATTTTAAAGCAATTTACCATAAGTGGCCTTGCAGTTGATAAAACAATACCATATTTCACTGAAAAGGCTTAGGATTAATTGGTTAGAGAGAGGGGGTTGGTATAACAAATGAGAAAGAGATGGAGTTGTTAGGCCTAATACTATTTTTCTTGCTTGCAAGAATAATATCCTTACAGTACTCCCAAAACTGGTCTTTGCCAGTAAAAAAGTCAATGAAAAAGAAAGCCAGTGCATGGTGTAAAATGGGCTGCCAATTTGCTGAGTCCTTTTCATGCAACTGGCATAGATCAATGTGACCCCAGTAAATATTGTGATAATCCCATTATGTTTTTCATAGTATTTTTTCGATATGTCATCGGCTTGCAGTCGTCATAAAATTGAATTTGAGAAGTTATAGCGCTTCATTCCTTGAAGGCTTAATGTCAATACTCACTGGCTATTGCTGACTGTGAGTTGCTGACACCAGCAATGCTTTTCAAAAATGTAATTGCTACAGTATTACAATTCATGAAGCTTGGGCTGGTTAACTAAGATTCTGAAGGTGCTGCTCTTTCCAGCAGGAGAGTTTGAAGGTAATCAAATCACATCTCATTACAGTTAACGGAAGTTTGGCCTTATATCCCTCATTTAAAAATCAGTTGAAAATACAACGATTAACAATAGTGGTAAAATGACAATAGAAAGTTGCAGTAACTTGCCACATTTCGGAGAATTCAGAAATTCTGATGCCTTTGATACATGTCCATGACCCAGTCAGGTCAGGGAATGAGACTATCGACCTACATCAAGCACATCAGCCACAGCAAAACAGTACAGCAGTAACCACAAAATGCAGCAGGATTTCTTGTTAATGTGAGAACCCAGCTCAGAGACTTTGTTGCCTGTTGACGTGGAAGTAAGTCCAATGAATTTAATAACAAGTCTTTTTTTGTATCTTAGTTGTCCCTTGGCAGAGATGTGTCAACATCATAAATCCAATGGCCTGAATGTTTCCCTCATCGGGCTTGCACGATTGAGGGGCCCGGGAAGAGCTGGGAAATGGGCCCCCGACCTTGATTGGTCCCTGACCACGACTTCATGCTGGCTGGCCAATTAATGGCCAGTCAGCATGAAACGCATGCTGAAAAGCTCAGCGCTGCCAGGGTGGGGGCGGGAAGAGGGCGGGCGATGACGTCACTGCAGACATGGGTGGGCGCTTCAAGAGACAGCTGCCTCAGGGAGCTGCAGACCTGCAAATAATGAAACAAAGCACTAAAAAGCTGCAAAAAATATCCATGCATCACAATCAAGCACCTGAAAGCATACCTCATAAAAATGCTGCCCCCAGATATTTCTTCTTATTTTGTTTCCTAACAGAGATTTCCTCCCTCCCTTGAGTGAGGTTTCATGTAAAATATAAAGGCGCCTGGCCGATTTGCCCATCCGCCAACTGTAAGTTTGTACAGGCCTTAAATCACAGACAAGTGCACTGTTAATGGGCTTAATTGCCCGCTTAATTGTCAGCAGGAGCACTTCTGACTTTTGCACACGCCCACCGAGCAAAATATCATGCACTGACGTCAGGATGCTCGCCTGACATCGTCTCATGCAATTTTAAGCCCAATTGGGTCAGGGGCGTAAAATTCTGCCCAATAGCTTGAATTTGTGGTTAGTACAATTAACAACCATATAATAATGGGAGAACACAAAGTGGAGAGCGCAGCTGCTAAGTCAATGTCTGAAATTGCAGAGAGATAATTAGGACTGATTTAACTTTTCTCTTTGTCGAGATAGTTCTCAACTACCCTAGAACCACAGCAAAAAATGACTTCTGTAAGGCTGGAGAAACTCTAGAAAAACAGCATAAATTGTATTTATTCACTCTTTACATGACACCCGTGGCTCTTCCACTGAAATTACATAGGCCACTTGGGAGACCTACAGAAATTTAGCCCTTAAACCTATTGGAAGAGTTGTGCTTATGAAGTTTAGAAACAATTAGAAATCGGCTGTGTAGGATTAGGGAACATTGAGAGTAAAGCTAGTTGGGGATAGATATGAGAAAGTATGTTGATTTCCAAAAACAAAATTAGAAATTTCTTGGCATTTGTCATGATGTTAAGGTCAAGTGGAGAGATAGGAAAAGAAATGGGTGATCACCGCAATGGAGGTCTCTGTAAAATTTAACAGAGCGACTAGGTGGTAGATGCACACAAATTGTTGAAGGTGCCAGGCAGGTTGGGAAAGTGCTTAAAAAGGCATACAGGAGCTTCTAGGCTTTATAAATAAAGGCATAGAGTACAAAAGCAAGAAAGTAATGATGAATATTCATAAAACACTAGTTTAGCCTCAACTGAAGTGCGACATCCAGTTCTCAATACCACATTTGGGATGTGAAGGTTTTATAGAAGGTAAAAAACATATTTTAAAGATGGTTCCAGGATTGAGGGAATTCAGTTACTTAGTTATTGGAGAAGCTGGAGTTTTTCTCCCTCTAAAAGAGAAGGTTGAGAGGAGATTTGTTAGAAGTGTCTTGAGATTAGATAAAAAAAACTATTCCCAAGTGTGAAAGGGTTGAGAAGCAGAAGACACTGATAAAAGGTATTTGCCAAAAGAATCAATAGCAACACAATGAAAAATCTTTATGCAGTGACTGGTTAAGATCTGGAAATCACTATCTAAGAGTGTGATCACGAGAGATATAATCTGGGGTTTCAATAGGGTATTGAACAAGCACCTAAAGAGAAAAAAGAATTCAGGGTTATAAGGGCTGGGAGTGGGATTAAATGAATTGTTCTTCCACAAATATGACAGACTGATTAGCATCTTTTGTGTTGTAACTATTCTATGATTCTATGATAAATTGCTCCTACATCACAATCGTGACTAAACTTCAAAAAGTGTTTCAGTACCTGTACAGCACTTGGGATCGCCTAAGATCATGAAAGGCACTATATGAATGCAAGTCTTCCTTCATAGATTCACCAGTGGCAGCCTGGGTAAGAACCCAAAGTTCCTAGAGGAGCACAAAACAAGTAGACTGACCACAATTGTCTGTAATAAGAACATAAAAAAGGAGAAGTAGACCATTCAGTCCCTCAAAAATGATCCTTTATTCAATAAGATCATGGTTGATCTTCTGTCTCAGCTACTCTACCTTCCTGCATTATACAATATTCCTTGACTGCTTCAGTATTCAAAATCTGTGAATCTCTGACTTGAATATAATCAATGATTGAACATCAACAAACCTGAAAAGTGCTCAGTCTACCTCAAATTACCCTGGAAAAGTATGGGATCTCAAAAATTTGAGCAACAGGTGAAGCCAGCCGTTTCACACTACAAGCCATTTTTTGGCCAGTTTTAAGTTAATTCACCTAACCTTCAGTGATTTATGTCAAAAAAGCTAGAAATAACCATCTTAGGTTCAGCACATTACCTAGAGGGCATCTTAGAATGGATTTTTGTATTTCTGTGAGTCAGCAAAATCAGTATGTACTCTTAATGTTTAATGTATTAAGTTGTACAAAGAATGTAGGTATATGTGTGCCTTTGTCACAGAATTATGGTGCAAAGGGAGGCTATTTGGTCCATCATGTCTGCACCGGCTCTCTGAATGAGCATTATGATTTAGTGCCATTCTGTTGCCTTTTCTTCGCAGCCTTACACATTATTAGCACTGCTTTAAGGACTGATTTTAAATTCACATAATTTTATATCAGATATGTTTGTGAAAAGGTATTTTGTACAGAAGATAATTTTAAATACATAAGGCTTTTTAAACTAAGATTTTCAGCTTTAAGTTTGTTACACAAAATTGTAGCAAAGAACTGAAAATAAGACATTTATGATTAGATAAAAGGACAGTAACTAGCCTTGAAACTAAAAATCTGTACAAATTATATAAAGACGTATATTCAAAATCAGATTAACACTGCACACTTAATAGCCCATTATTTATCAAGATTAATTATGCGCATAGGCCAAAAACAAATTAAGGTAAATTAAGGAATATGTCGGCCAATCAAAGAGTGACAAGGTCCGTGAAGAGAAAGGATCTTGAACCTTCTCTAGGGGTTAAAAACCCCATCTCGAGATACACCTTTGGCTAACAATAGTCTAACCAAAGAGGCTTGTTCAAAAGAAGGGATGGGACACACTTTCAGGGAGCTGATCGACATGCCAAAAGTCATGAAGGACTGTTAGATGAAATAAGTATACTCCATGTTTCAGATAATGTACTTCAAAATTAGGCTAGTGTAGCAAGAAGACAGAATGATTTTAATTACAAATACATTGTTATGGAGTTGATCTTCAGACAACTTTTCTTACTGGAAACATTTGACTTTATTTACAAGACAGCAGAAGCAACTAAATATGTGTATCAAACTCCATAACTAAAGAACTCTCTCTTGTAGAGGTTCCCCACACTGCTAACACATTGGATTACACAGGTCGTGTGATCTTACAGCACAAGATTATTCTTAAAGTTACAGTCCAACATTTCCTAAAACTATAATCACTACACACATGTTCTGTATATAGAACTGAGATAACCTATTTGTATAAATGTATGATTCTTCTACATTTGGGCTTATCAATTCTGCATTACAACCTTGTACTAATTCACATTTCTATCTATATAAACTTCTTTGAATTTACTATCAGAAAAGTCTCAAGCTGTGTGGGTCTAAGTCTCATTAGAACCTGAGATTTAAAAGATAAAGTAATAAGGTAATCAGGCAGAGTCAACATGGTTTTGTTAAAAGGAAATCATATTTATCCAATTTATTGGAGTTCATTGAAAAAGTAACAGGCGCCATGGATAAAGAGAAATGGTGGACGTACGGTACATCTTCTGGTTGGCAAGATGTAATGAGTGGTGTGCCACTGGAATCAATGCTGGGGCCTCAACTTTCTAAAATTTATATAAATGAATTGAGTGAAGGGGCCAAAGTTATGATGCTAAATTTGCTGATATCACAAAGATAGATAGGAAATTAAGTTGTGAGGAGGCTACAAAGAGATATAGATAGGTTAAGTGAGTGGGAAAAGATCTGGCAGTTGGACTATAATGTGGGAAAATGTGGACTTGTCCATTTTAGCAGGAAGAATAAAAAATAAGCATATTATCTAAAAAGTGAGAGATTGCAGAATTCTGAGGTGCAGAGGGATTTGGGGTGTCTTTGTACATGAATCACAAAAGGTTAGTATGCAGGTACAACAAGTAATTAGTAAAGCTAATATAATGTTACCATTTATTGCAAGGGAATTGAATACAAATGTAGGGAGGTTATGTTTCAGTTATACAGGCATTGGTGAGACTACATTAGAAATACTGTGTACAGTATTGGTTTCCTTATTTAAGGAAGGGTCTAAATGCATTGGAAGCAGTTCAGAAAAGATTTACTAGGCGAATACCTGGAATGGGCACATTGTCTTATAAGGAAAGGTTAGACAGGCTAGGTTTGTATCCGCTCGAGTTTAGAAGAGTAAGAGACAACTTGGTTGAAACGTATAAGATCCTGAGGGGTCCTGACGGGGTGAACATGGAAAGGATGTTTCCTTTTGCAGGGGTCTTTAGAATGGGGCCACTATTTAAAAATAAGGGGTCAACCATTTAAGACAGATGAGGAGAATTTTTTTCTCTCTCACAGGGTTATAGCTCTTTGGAACTCTCTTCCTCAAAAGGGAGTGGAAGCAGAGTCTTTAAGTATTTTTAAGGCAGCAATAGATAGATTCTTGATAAACAAGAGGGTGAAAGGTTATCGGGGGTAGGCAGAAATGTAGAGTTGAGGTCACAATCAGATCAGCCATGATCTTATTGAATGGCAAAGCAGGCTTGAGGGGCCGAGTGGCCGACAAGTATTATTTTCCCATTCAATGTATAACATTCTTAGGGCTCTCATTCTCCTGAACTTAAGGGAATCTAGCCTTAGTCTACTCAATCTCCCCTCATAAGACTATATTCATCCCAGGAATCAGTGTCATGAACATTTGTTGCACTGTCTCTAAGATGATTATATCCTTAAGTAAGGAGACTAACTGTACATAGCACTCCAGATGTGGTCTCACCAAAGACCTACAGAATTGCAGTAAGCCATTTTTACTCTTGTCCTCCAATCCCTTAGTAATAAAGGCTAGCATACCATGTCCATTTCCCTAATTGCTTATTGTAGCTGCATGTTAACCTCTTACCATTTATGTACAAGGACATTCAGGTCCTTCTGAATACTAACATTTCCTAATTTAAAAAATATCCTACTTTCCTATTTTTCATATAGATGAATAACTTCACATTTCTCCACATTATATTCCATCTGCCAAGTTGCTGCCCATTCACTTACACGGTTTATATCCTTTTGCAGCCTCTTGGTATCCCTCTTATAGATTACTTTCCCTGCCATATTTTCCCTGCTACATGCAGCCCAACCTCCACTGTGGACAGAAGCAGATGACTTATCTGCCCACACCCATTATCAAGTGTTAAGTGTGAGATTGCATACTGTCTTGCTCAAGTGCACAAGGTGGCATGAAGTAAACATGCTGTTATGACACAGCAGATGGTAAATGACGAGCCATTCAGATCCCAGAGGGAAATTTGAAACAACTGTCACAACCAATTTTCAATTTGTATAAATTTTGAGATGCGTGCCTTGAATTCAGTAGTAATAAGACCACCAAGTCTTATGGGTTTTAAAAAAAACTAGATTAAACATTTATTAATAAGATAAATTATTTTAAATACACACATATATCTATACATTACTGCAATGATAACTTCTAAATCCCCTAATCAATCTAACTCCCAGTTATACTTTCATTAAGGCAACAGTAAGACACACAGATTTTAAAAGAGCCAGGCAAAGAAACATGATACGCTGAACAACTGGCTTTCCAAGTGTGTTTTCTTAACTTCAGTCCTTTGAAGACAGCAGCTTGAGGCATAGATGCTGGAGGCTTTTCACACACTTGTAAGATCTTCCCTTACAAAACAGTCTTTTTTATACATTTCTTCCTCTTTGAATGCAAATACCCATAGTTTCACTATCTTTGGACTTCATCTCCCTGATAATAAAGCCTTCTCATAGCACTAAGTTTACCAGTAATCTTTGGGAAAAATAAACACACTGTTTCTAAATTTCAGCTGGCTAGGTGACACATTTCACCCCTCTGAAAACAATCTAGTCTGGTTTATTTCAAAATGCAAATGTTTCCTTGACACCTATGTTTCTAAACTTCCTCATGTTTATCTAATTAACATTTCAAACCTACCGTCTCATCTTAGATCAAAGAAACCAGACTAGCTGCCTCTAATTCAATTAAATCTCACACATCCACACACACAGATACTTAGAGACACATTCCACTATTGCTCTATTTTACAATAAATTACAATAATATTATGAGAATTATTATATTGCCTTGACACATGCCAATCTGTCATGCATGGCAACGGAGGATTCTTGGGGTGAGGGGGAGCTTATGAACTACAACACATGTTAATTAGCAAGCATCCTTGACCACCACCAACAAAGGGCATGTTGGACACACAACTGAAAGCATGGCTTTTCCACAGCAGGTTAATTAAAATGTTGCTTTTTATTTGCAGGACAAAAAGGCACATAATTTCCAAGAGAGGGCCAAGACTGGAGTTAGTCAACTCAACTTGGCAATTTTCACCTCTCTGGAGGCTGGAGCTGGTGGTGGAGTTATGCCATTGAACGAGGCGAAGTCGGAGTATAGCCCGGAGGTGCTGAGATTCCAAGGGAGCATAGCTCTCTTCTGCAAAAGTAGTTCTGAAGGGGGTAGTGGGGTGTCGGGGGAGGAGGGAGCAGTAAAGCTGTGGCACCTTGGAGTTGCACCCAGTTTCTGATTCCTCTCAGGAAAGCAGGAAGAGCCAAACCTCTCAGCGGTGGATAAGCAGGTGCTGTCACCATTGGGGGACACTTCTCAGAGCACTTCTCACGGGGACAGCCTCTTCTCCGCCCTTCAGCCATTGACACAAACGCCTCAGAGTGCTCTGTTGACAGACGAGAATCCTGCAACTGTACAGGAGGCTTCCACAATGCCAGGGACCTCACTGCCTTAGGTAAACCCACTAAAGTCATCCCAGGTAATGAGGCATAAAGGTCAGCAGACCTGTCTTCAGTACAGTTGGCGATGAGGGTGAAGCACCATACCACAGCATCCAGAAAATATTTAAGAAAACAACTGATTAGTCACACATGGGTTCACAAGAGTGGCTGCTTAGTTTTGTCAGGTCTGAAATTTCTTGATTCATTTTGTCAATAACTGTTCTTTGCACGTGTGACCCTGGCTGCATTATTGCTTAATGTTTGTGATGCGCTGGTTTTGATTTGGATTGATTGCATGTTGTTAAAGGAGTTTGAGCTCATGTGGGCCCCTCTGATTGGCCTCATTTGGTACTTCTACATTGGCACATGCATAAATGGCTCTGGTGTTGAGTGGGTGATATCAAGAAAAGCTGAGGGTGGCCAAGATAGTCTCATAGATCAAATTACAGATTGCTAGTCAAATCTTTGCTTTGTTCACAAATCTCGCATCCTGTGCACTGACTTGCACAGCTGGCTAGCTCATCCTCCTCATCATCACACTCACCCTAAGGCCCTTCATCAGAGGATGGGACTCCCCAGATTTGATCCTCCTCTGCCAGGGTTTCCCCTCTCTGAAGCTCCAGGTTATGCAAGGCGAAGCATACCACAATCAAAGATGAGACTCAAACAGGAGGCTATTGAAGAACACCACCTGACCAGTCCAAACAACAAAATCGCATTTTCAGCAAACCAATGATCTGCTCAACGATGGCTCTGATGTAAGCGCGGTTCTTGTTGTACATCCTCTCCAGTTCAATGCATGGATTTTGGACTGGGGTCATCAGCCATCTCTCAGGGGCATCCTTTGTCATGCAGAAGTCATCCATCTAAGGGTCCAGTCCACCGAACATCCCTGGCACTGGGAGTCTCTAAGTATGTAGGCATCATGACTGCCGCCAGGATAGCATGTGCACAACTGCAATATTTTTTGCCTATGGTCACATACAAGCTGCGCATTGATGGAATGATACCCTTTTCTGTGAACAAATGTCCCTGGCTGTCTTGATGGCATATTAATTGCCACATGTGTGCACCTATTACTCCTTGAACCTATGGAAATACTGCAATTTTACAATGCTGGCTCTGTCTGCCTGACTGGCATTGCTATCGCTAAATGAAATGAACTCAAGGGCACACCTAAATTTTGCATTTGTAAAAACCTTTATGCAGTAATGAGCTGTTGGCTACAATATTCCACAATGGTCTCCAGATGATACCTGAAAAGACTCTAAGGTGAAAAACTTCAGAGCCACTGTGACCTCAACACCACAGGCATAGTGTGTCCACCAACAAAATTTGAGGCTATCTCCCCAACCAATATGTCACACAGTGATGTCACTTTCTCCCTGGAGAGAGACAAGTCTTCTCAGGCATTGACACTCTGACATTTGGAGGTATATACTCTGTTGGCAGGATAGTGCCTTTGCCTACCTCTGCCTGCTTACTGCCATTGTCTCCCCTCTCGGCCACAGGGCGCACCTTAGCCAGCTTCCTCCCTACTCCTCCTCTTATCCTCATTACTCCACTAAGTCCTGTCTCAGCAGGCACTCTCTCCTCACGTCTCCATCTGGACAGCCAACACTCACCCTCATCCTATTGCCATCTCACATCGATGCCTCAGAGTCAGCGAACCCCCCCATCCAAAAAAATGTTGTCCTTCCTTCCATTCTACATTTCAAAGTCATTTCTAACACTCATAACTCTGCTTTCTGCTTTTTTCTCCCTTGCAGTAAAAGGCATATACCTTCGAGAAGAGACAAAACCCTGGGGGGAGATGGAGAGTGGCTCTCTAATGACACCCACCTTGATGCCTTGGTACCTTGAGGCAATGTGTGCCAACCGAGTCCACAAAGGAGGTCTTGTTCAAAGGGGCTGCAGATGTCAGCACAACTTGCCACGAAAACTTGAGCCTCCTGAGACACTGGTGATCATGCATGTCAAGAGAGCTGATTCTCTGCCTGTAGTCGCTGTGTTGGAGTCTCACTGTCTTGTAGCTGGGTCTCAATGTCCTTCCCCTCTGTCTTGTGGAGCAGCACGTGGCTGTGGAGAAGGTAGGTGGTGTTGCTGCTGGAGTTGCTCCTGCTTCTGTTGGTGCTGTTGATGTTGGTGTTGTTGCTCCTCCTGTTCCTCATCAGAGGTGCAAGATAAAACCTGAATAAGATGCTTCTGTGCTGTGATGAAGAGTGACAGCAGGGAAATGCAGCTGAAAGTGAGTGAAATGCAAGACAGGTGAACTAACTTTCAAGGAGTTGGCTATCACCTATCAAGCTGTGAAAGTACACTCTGAGAAGTGCACCAGCCTCTCACCTGGCTGCGGCTGCAGCTCTTAATTTTCACTGCTCAACGACACCGCAGCCTTTTAGTTTCACTGCAGAAGCAATCCCCACTGGGCACTCATATGGTTGACCCTGGCAAGTGGCTGACATCAAGGGAAATAAACCAACAAGCTGTGATAGTCAGAATGGTTGATTAAAACAGTAGTAATGAGCTATTTGAATATTCTGATTACTTAAACAACAGCTTCAAGCGGGTCCCCGCTGACCTACAAATCCACCCATATGAAACTCGAAATCAGGTGGGATGAGATCAGCATCCCAATGCAACGCAACTTTTTAGGGCACTTGACCCCATGCATGCCCAAATTCAGCCCTCTCGTCTTTTAAATTACCTCCATTGCACCTGCATGTGCTACACCATCGTGAAATCACGGATGGGTGTAGTGTGGAAAATCAGCTGACCTACAATGGAAATCTACCTTGGTATAATCCAAGTCTCCACATGGTCGAAAAGAAGGATGAAAACTCTAAAGGGTTAAACTGTTGACCACTGAGATGTTTGAAGCAAAGATTCCTCCTCTAGACTAAAGTGGTCCAGGACTGCCTTGCTAAAACTGTAGACCTCTCTAGAATCAGACAAGTTAAAGGTTTAACTAAATAGAAATATAAAATCTCAAGCTCCTTTAAATTTTACCTCCTCAACCTCAGCCCCTTTTTGGCCATGTTTCTTACAAGATTCTTGTGAATTATACACAAAATAAAATCATTCATCTACTCCTATTCAAAAGGGCATAAGAAATAGGAACAGGAACAGAAGGCAATTCCCATTGAACCTGCTCCACAAGCAATGATGAAAGGTCATAGATCTGAAATGTAAATTCTGTTTTTCCCTCTCCACAAACGCTGCCTGACCTGCTGAGCATTTCCAGCATTTTCTGTTATCATTCTGAAATTTCACACCGCTCTGAGTAAAGAAATTTCTTCTCCTCTCAATCCTAAATGTGATTCCTTATCCTGAGACTATCACCCTAGTTCTAATTCTCCAGCCAGGGGAATAAGCCCCTCAGCATCGAGACTGACAAGGCCTCTTAAGAATTTTAAACATTTCAATCAGACCTCCTCTCATTCTTCAGAACTCCAAAATATATAGACACATTCAACTCAATCACTCTTCATAGGAAAAACCTCTCTTCCCATGAATCAATCCAGTGAATCTTCATTGAACTCCCTATAAGTACATCCTTCCTCAGGTACGGAGATCAAAACTGTACACAGCACTCCAGGTGTGATCTATCAAAGCCAATATATTTGCAGCAAGGTTTCCTTACAGCGTAACCCCTGTCAGTAAAGGTTAACATAACATTTACCTACCTGATTGCTTGCAGTAGCTGTCTGTAAGCTTTCTGTGATTTGAGTACAAGGACCCCCAAATTCCTCTAAATACCAGTTTTACCTTCTCTCAGCTTTTAAAAAAGCTCTGCTTTTCCATTCTTCCTATCAAAAAAAGTAATTTCATATGGTCCCTGCATTACACTCCATCTTCCACCTTCTTGCCCAATCACAGAACCAATCTATATATATTTACAGCCTCTCTGCATCCTCCTCATAGTTTATACTCCTAGCTAGTTTGGTATCATGAGAAAACTTGGATATATTATACTCAGTCCCCTCACCCAAGTCATTGATTTAGATTGTAAATAGCTGAGGCTCAAGCACTGAACCTTGAAGCATTTCACGAGCTATTACATAAAAGCATAAGGAACAGGAACAGGCAGACCATTTGGCTCTTCAAGCCAGTTCTGCCATTCAATATGATCATGATTGATATTCTGTCTCAACTCCACTTTCCTACTTGCTCCCTTAATTCCGAGAGATCGAAAATCTGTCCATATCAGCCTTAAATATGGTCAACAATGAACCATCTACAATCCTCTGGATAATGAATTCCAAAGATTTACAACCCTCTGAGCGAAAACATTTCTCCTAATCTCAGTCCTAAATATTCAACCCCCTTATATTGAGACTTGGCCTCCCAAGTTCTAGAATAGCCAGCAAAGGAAAATAACCTTTCAGAGTCTACCTCATCAAGCCCCTTCAGAGTCTTGTACGTTTAAATTAAATCACCTCTTATTTTTCTAATTCAGAGTGTAGAGGCCCAATTTACTCAGCATCTCGTTATAAGACAACCCTCTCATGTGAGGAACCAATCTAGTGAATCTTCACTGTACCACTTCCAATGCAAGTATATCCCTCCTTAAAAATGTAGACACAAATTGCAAACATTAATCCAGGTGTTGTCTCACCAAAGCTCTGTACGATTGTAGCAAGACTTCCTTACTCTTGTACTCCAATTCCCTTGGAACAAAGGGAACTGACCTCATCTCCTCTGGAGATCTTCCTCCCTCAGCTTCCAACCTGATAGCTGCCCAACCTCGGACGGGTCGCTTCTACCTCCTACCCAAAATCCACAAACAGAACTGTCCCGGTAGACCGATCGTCTCAGCTTGCTCCTGTCCCACGGAACTCATTTCTCATTATCTTGACACCCTTTTCTCTCCCCTTGTCCAGTCCCTTCCCACCTACATCCGTGATTCCTCTGACACCTTACGTCACGTCAACAATTTCCAGTTCCCTGGCCCCAACCGCTTCCTCTTCACCATGGACAACCAATCCCTCTACACCTCCATCAGCCACCAGGATGGTCTGAGGGCCCTTAGCTTCTTCCTCGAACAGAGGACCGAACAATCCCCATCCACCACTACTCTCCTCTGTCTGGCTGAACTTGTTCTCACACTGAACAATTTCTCCTTCAACTCCTCTCACTTCTTCCAAAAGGTGTGGCTATGGGTACCCACATGGGCCCCAGCTATGCCTGTCTCTTCATGGGGTATGTGGAACATTCCTTGTTCCAGTCCTATTCTGGCCCCCCTCCCACAATTCTTTCTCCGGTACATCGATGATTACTTCGGTGCTGCTTCATGCTCTTGTCAGGACTTGGAAAAATTTATTAATTTTGCTTCCAATCTCCACCCCTCCAACATTTTCACATGGTCCATCTCTGACACTTCCCTTCCCTTCCTTGACCTCTCTGTCTCAATTTCTGCTGACAGACTGTCCACCAATATCCATTACAAGCCTACTGACTCCCACAGCTACCTCGACCACACCTCCTCACATCCCGCTTCCTGTAAGGATTCCATCCCATTCTCTCAGTTCCTTTGTCTCCGTCGCATCTGTTCTGATGATGTTACCTTCAAAAACAGTTCCTCTGACATTCCTCCTTCTTCCTTAACCAAGGTTTTCCACCCACAGTCGTTGACACGGCCCTCAACAGTGTCCAGCCCACTTCCCGTGCATCCACCCTCACGCCTTCTCCTCCCTCCCAGAAACATGATAGGGTCCCCCTTGTCCTCACTTATCACCCCACCAGCCTCCGCATTCAAAGGATCATCCTCTGCCATTTCCGCCAACTCCAGCATGGTGCCACCACCAAACACATCTTCCCTTCACCCCCCCCCCACAAGCGGCATTCCGTAGGGATTGTTCCCTCTGGGACACCCTGGTCCACTCCTCCATCACCCCCCACTCCTCAACCCCCACCTATGGCACCTACCCATGCCCACGCAAAAGATGCAACACCTGCCCCTTCACTTCCTCTCTCCTCACCATCCAAGGGCCCAAACATTCCTTTCAAGTGAAGCAGCATTTCACTTGCATTTCCCCCAACTTAGTCTACTGCATTTGTTGCTCCCATTGCGGTCTCCTCTACATTGGAGAGACCAAATGTAAATTGGGCGACTGCTTTGCAGAACACCTGTGGTCTGTCCGCAAGAAAGACCCAAACCTCCCCGTTGCTTGCCATTTTAACACTCCACCTTGCTCTCTTGCCCATATGTCTGTCCTTGGCTTGCTGCATTGTTCCAGTGAAGCCCAACACAAACTGGAGGAACAGCACCTCATCTTCCAACTAGGCACTTTACAGCCTTCCGGACTGAATATTGAATTCAACAACTTTAGATCTTGAACTCCCTCTTCCATCCCCACCCCCTTTCTGTTTCTTCCCCCTTCCTTTTGTTTTTTCCAATAATTTATATAGATTTTTCTTTTCCCACCTATTTCCATTATTTTTAAATCTATATCTTTTATGCCCTGTTAGCCTTTCCACCCCACCCCCACTAGAGCTGTACCTTGAGTGTCCTGCCATCCATTCTTAATTAGCACATTCGTTTAGATAATAACACCACCTTCAACACCGCTTTGTTCTTCTGTCTGTCATCTTTTGATTATCTGCTCCTATCACTGCTTGCTTGTCCCTACAACCACACTACCCCCCACCACCCCCCCCCCCTACCCCCACCTTAAACCAGCTTATATTTCACCCCTCTCCTAATATTCACTCAGTCCTGTTGAAGGGTCATGAGGACTCGAAACGTCAACTCTTTTCTTCTCCACCGATGCTGCCAGACCTGCTGAGTTTTTCCAGGTAATTCTGTTTTTGTTTTGGATTTGCAGCATCCGCAGTTTTTTGTTTTTATCTCTGTGTAACACCTTACTGAATGCGCTCTGAAAATCCAAATATGCTATTTCACTTTTTCCCCTTATCTATTCTGCCAGCTATACCTTCAAAAACTATAATCGATTTGTCAAACTCAAATTCCCTTTCTTAAAACCATGTTAACTCTGCCTAATCATATTGTGATTTTCCAAGTCCTCTGTTACCATATCCCTAATTGTAGATTCTAGCATTTTCCCTACTTCTGATGTCAGGCTAACTGGCTTGCAGTTCCCTAGTTTCACTTTTCCTCCACAGTAACCTCTTTCAGAACCCTAGAATGTAGGCCATCAGGCCCAGGGAATTTGTCAGCTTTTAATCCCATTAATTTCTCCAAAACTTTTTCTTTACAAATATTAATTTTTACTTTAAGTTCATCACACTCACACAGCGTTTCTTCCACAATTTGCAGCATTTTCTTTTGTCCTCTACTGTGAAGATATACACAAACTATTTGTTTAACATCTCTGCCATTATTCCCTATGATTCTCCTGTCTCAGCCTCAAGAGAGCTCACACTTAGTTTCACAAGTCTCTTCCTTTTTACATACATGTAAAAGCTCTTACATTCTGTTTTATATTCATGAGCTGGAGATTAATCTACTGGGTCCCAAGGTATCGAGAGAAAGATGGATTGGTGAAGGAACACATCATCCAGCATCCCCAGAGGGATGGCACTTACAGTACGCAACTTCCTAGATGGGGAAGATAGGAACTGACCACCACGTGTCTCTACCTTTCAAAAATATGGATTGATCGGGTTATTTGTTAGCAACCCACAAATCCCAAGGCTCTACAAGTCTAATTTTTTTAGTTTATCCATATTTAAAAATAGAAAAGTGAGCTCCAAGCGTAAAGAGATTGTTTGAGTACCCTAAGTTTTTTAAAATAAGAAAAAGGGAGGCTCTCTGACATCATGTGAGCTTCAAAGCATCCCCAGTACCCACCAGTTTAAAGGCTAACCCTGACCAACAGCAACCAATAAAGGGTGTCTGTTCTTTTTAGATCAAATCTTGTCAAGTCACTAAGGCATAAATAAAAATTGCTGGAAATGCACAGCAGGTCAAGCAGTATCTATGGAGAGATAAAGAGGTAAGGTCGGTGACCATTCATCACAATCCTGTCAAATCACTGTTATTACAAATATTACAGAGATCGTGGAAGGTTGCAGGACTGAAGAATATTATACAACTAGGCAGGGGTGAGGCTAAGGAGGGATTTGAAGCCAATGAGGAGAGTTTTAAAAGTGAGGTGTTGCCAGATCAGGAGCCATTGTATGTCAGCCAGTACAAGGATGATGGGTGAACAGCACTTAATGTCAATAAGGACATGGGCAGCAGAGATTTGGATTAGCTCAAGTATGTGCGGGGTAGAATGTGGGAGACTGGCCAAGAGTGCATTGGAATAGTCAAGTTGAGGTAACAAAAAACATGGAAAAGGCAGCACATGAGTTGAGATGGGTGAAGTCGGCAATGTTAAGGGGTGAAATAGGTGGTCTTCGTGATGGTGCAAATATGACACAAAGATTGCGAACAGTCTGGTTTTATCTCAGACTGTTTGCAGCAAGAAGGATCGAATTGGTGACTAGGGAAGGGAGTTTATGGCAGGGACTGAAGACAATGGCCTCAGTCTTCCCAATATTTCTTAAGTCTTTTGAGGATGTAATTGACAGAGTCGATAAGAGAGAATCAATGGATGTGGTAGCTGGGGATTTTCAGAATGATTCCCGCATCTTCAGAGATGTCAACAAGCGCCAACCTTTTGCAGGGATTAACCAAATGCTGCGTATTTGCGGCGTCTACTTTATAAAATGACATGTTTAACCGTGATAATGAGGGAAGCTGCCTGATGCGCCGTCACCGATAATATCTGCTCTATTACCAGTATCTGCTCAGCTTTTTCTCTGTCTTTCAGCGATGCTTCTCTCTCTCCTCCTCGGATCTACCTGTGCAATTTCACCGTCTCTCTCTCACACGAACCCAGCCCCTCCCCCAGCCCCAGCTGCCAGCCCGGAGCCTCGCGCTCTCTGCTTTCATATCCATTCGCGGCGCGAGCCCAACCGACACCGTCGTCCTCGCTCCAGGTTAACTCCTGTCCCCAGTTTAACACGCTACAGTTTCACACTCACTCCCAACTTGATCCGCTCCAGTTTAACTCCCACTCCCAGTTTGACCCGCTCTAGTTTCGCTCCTGCTTCACTCTCGCTCCTAGTTTGACCCTCTCCTGTTTAACTCTCACTCCCAGATTGACGCGCTCCAACTCCAGGTTAACTCCCGCTCCCAGCATAACCTGCTGCAATTTAACTCCCACTCTTAGCTTGACCCGGTCCAGTTTCACTGCGGTTTCCAGCTTGATCCTCTTCAGTTTAACCCGTGCTCCAGGTTAACTCCTGCCCCCAATTTGGCCCTCTCTAGTTTCACTTTCACAGTTTGACCCTCTCCAGTTTAACTCTCACTCCCAAATTGACCCAATCCAGGTTAACTCCCACCCCCAAAGGGAGTGGTCCATGTTTTTGAATTTAAATAAGGACAACTATGAGGGCGTGGAAACAGCTAGCTAAAGTGAATTGGCAAATTAGGTTAAGGGATAGGTCAATAGAGATGCAGTGGCAAACATTTAAGGGTATATCTCAGAATACAGAATAGATACATTCCAATGAGCAAAACAAATCCAAGGGATTGACACCATTCGTGGTTAATTATAAATGTTAAAGATGGTATCAAACTTAAAGGAAAGGTATATAATTGTGCAAAGATGGGTGGAAGGCCAGAAGATTGGACTGAATATAAGGGACAGCAAAGGATGACTAAAAGATTAGTAAGGAGGAGAAATTGGAATACAAAAGAAAGCTCGCCAGAAATATAAAAACAGATAGTAAGAGTTTCTATAAATATTTTAAAAAGGAACAAGTTAACAAAGTGAGCATTGATCCGATAAAAAGTGAGTCTGGAGGATTGATCATGAAAAACAAGGAAATGGCATCTAAATCAAACAGGCATTTTGCAACACTATAGAGGAATCAAGTAACATCTCAGAAATAGTAAATGCAAGGGAGGGAGGAACTCAGGAAAATTACAATCACCAGAGAAGTGGTATTGAGTAAATTGTTGGAGCTGCAGGCTGACAAGTGCCCAGGTCCTGATGGACTTCATCCTAGGGCCTTAAAAGAAGTGGCTAGTGAGATAGCTGATGCATTGGTTTTAATTTTCCAAAACTCCCTAGATTCAGGAAAGGTTCCATTAGACTGGAAGATAGTAAATGTAATTCCATTATGCAAAAAGGGAGGGAGACAGAAAGTGAGAAACTATAGGCCAGTTAGCTTAATATCTGTCATAGGGAAAATGTTAGAAACTAGTATTAAAAAAGCTATAGCAGGGCACTTGGATAAGTTCAAGGTAATCAGGCACAGTCAACTTGATCTTGTGCAAGGGAAATCATGTTTAACCAACTTATTAGCGTTCTTTGAGGAAGTAACGTGCTGCGGAGAAAGGGGAACTGATGAATATACCATACTTAGATTTCCAGAAGGCATTTGATAAAGTGCCACATCAAAGGTTATTGCAGAAAATAAAAGTTCATGGTATAGGGGGGTAACATATTGGCATGGACAGAAGACTGGCTGGCTAACAGAAAGCAGAGAGTAGGCACAAATGGGTCTTTTTCAGGTTGGCAAGATGTAACGAGTGGTGTGCCACAGGGATCAGTGCTGGGATCTCAACTGTTTACAATTTGTATAAATGATTTGAGTGAAGAGATGGATGGAATGGTTGCCAAAGTTGCTGATGACACAAAGATAGGTAGGAAAGTAATTTGTGAAGAGGACATAAAGAGGCTACAAAATATATAGATAGATTAGGTGAGTGGGCAAAGATCTGGCAGTTGGAGTATAATGTGGGAAAATATGAAATTGTCTATTTTGGCAGAAAGAATAAAAGATAGGCATATTACATAAATAGTGAGAGTTTGCACAGCTCTGAGATGCAGAGGGATCTCGGTCTTTTACTGCATGAATCGTAGAAGGCTAGTATGCAGATATAGCAAATAATTCGGAAAACTAATAGAATGTTATCATTTATTACAAGGGGAATTGAATACAAAAGTATGGAAGTTATTCTTCAGGTATACAGAACATTAGTGAGACCACATTTGGAATACTGTGTACAATATTGGTCACCTTAATTAAGGAAGGATATGAATGTGTTGGAAGCAGTTCAGAGAAGGTTTACCAGACTAATACCAGGAATGGACGGGTTGTCTTAGGTGGAAAGGTTGGCCAGGTTAGGCTAGTATCTGCTGAAGTTTAGAAGAGCAAGAGGCGACTTGATTGAAACATATAAGATGCTGAGGGGACTTGACAGGGTGGATGTGGAGAGGATGTTTCTCTTGTGGGAGAATCGAGAACTTGAGGTCACTTTTTAAAAATGAGGGGTCACCCATTCAAAACAGAGATTGATTGACATTTTTTCTCTCAAAGGGTCATGAGTCTTTGGAACTCTTTTCCAGAAAAGGTGTTGGAAGCAGAGTTTGAATATTTTTAAGGCAGAGGTGGGTAGATTCTAGGTAAGCAAGGAGGTGATAATTATCAGGGATAGGTGGGATGCTGATTTCAAGTTACTATCAGATCAGCCACGATCTTATTAAATGGCAGAGAAGGCTCGAGAGGCTGGATGGCCTACTCCTGTTCCTTGTTCGTATGTTCATAAAATGGAGGCATGCAGTTCCTTAAAATTTTTTTAATAATCGCCCACCTCCTGAAAGCAGATTGGAAACCCAGCCCTGGCCCACCTTCATTAAAACTGTAAGTGGGCAGATTGGGGTCAGGTTTCCCAAATTTTTATCTTTAACCCACTTTTATTAGTTTTGAAGCTAGAAATTCATCATCCTTTCCTATATTACTTTTCATCCCCACTCCTCTATTGTCCTTTCCAAAAGAATGCTTGAGTTGTTTTAATTTAGCTGAAGTCTGCTCCTATTCTGTGCCCTTGTCTTGTTTCTTCAACTTGGCCCAAAACTTGCAAACCGTACTTGCACTGGCCTGCAGCTATGTATTGAACTGCCTAATCTTCACTTCTTCAACCTGTCTGGCATTAGGTATGACAAATAATTCCGAGCTTATGACCCTTTAGGTCATGTTTTTCAATTTAGCCCCCTTTTCCATAAACTCTTTGTTCAAAAACTCTAATATACTTCCAGGTACATTACTGGTTCCAACATGAACCATGTCTTTTAATTGCTCATGCTGCCTTACCATTTTCCCCATTCACTCTGTGAATCTGTGCCTTCAGTTCTGATGAAAGGTTATCTACCTGAAACAAAAACTCTGTTTCTCTCTTCACAGATTGCTGTCAAACCTGCATTTCCAGCATTTTATTTTTTTTAAATTTCAGATTGCCAGCATCTGCAGTATTTTGTTTTTGTATTTTCTGTGAATCCTTCACCAGTTATTTGCTTCAAGCATGAGTGCACTTATTGTTAAATCTCCTAAACTAACCCCATCCAAACCAGCATGATTGATTTTACAAAGCAGAGAAATGGTAGAAAAGTTAAATGATTACTTTGTGTCTGTCTTCAGTGAGGAAAATACAAGAAATCTTTCCAGAATTAGAGATCCAAGGGACAAGGGAGAATGAGGAATTAAAGGAAATTAGTATTAGTAAGAAGGTTGTTTTAGAGAAATTAATAGGGCTGAAGGTTGGTAAGTCCCTGGGACCTCATATTCTAAATCACAGAGTGCTAAAAAAAAAGTAGCTATGGAGATAATGGATGCATTGGTGATTAGCATCCAAAATTCCATAGATTCTGGAATGGTTCCTGCAGATTGGAAGGTAACAAATGTCACCCCACTATTTAAGAGGGGACTGAAAGAGAAAACAGGGAACTACAGACCTGGTAGCCTTACATCAGTAGTAGGGAAACTTTTGCAAATCTGTTATAAAGGGTATGATAAGTGGATACTTAGATAATAATAATATCTGATTGGACATAGTCAACATGGATTTATGAATGGGAAATCATGTTTGACAACCATATGGGCCAGACGTATCTCGTCAGCATGCGGGCACATCGATGCATAAAATGACACATGGTGATGTCGGGCGAGTGTCCCAATGTTACTGCATGCCATCACGATATTCTGGTAGATGGGTGCGCGATGATGTCTGATGCACAGCCGCCATTAATTAACGGGCCACTTAAGGCCCTTGAGGCAGCAATTGACATTGATTTTTCGGGGCCCACGCGATCTTCAGGTCGTCACACAGGCAGGCGGATAGGCCACATTTTATAAACCACATCCATGGGTGGGATAAGAGGGGTGGATGGGGTTGTGAGTATTATTTGTCAGACATTGAATGCTTAAAGTTATGATACTTACCTGTGTGAGGAGGAATACTTCAAAAGTCTTCACAGCTTAGATAGGAGTAACAGCCCCAGGTCAGGACTCTGAGTAAACATCATTTCTGGGGCCTTGCTGGTTTCAGGAAGCCTTCCCTTACCATGGGAATGAGAGTTGTGCTCTCTATTGGAGGCACCTCCTCTGAGGAGGAAGGGAGGGCCAGAAGAGGGAGGAGGTCAGTAGTCCACATTCATCCTCCAGGGGACCCAACTTTGGGAGGAGAGGCGCAGGCACAAGGGGCGCAGGGCCAACATGAAGTCCAAGGCAGAAGGTACCACAGTAGATGCCACTAATCTGCCAGGGTACAGGCGGCGAAGCAGCTAACTCAATATGTCTGAGGTGCAGTGCCAAAGGAGGCTCTGTCCCTCAAGGGAGACAGTGATCTCCATTTGTCAGATGATAGGCCCTGAGATCTTTGCCAACTGTGTGGGTGGGCACCTCATGCTAGTGGCATTGAATGTCATGGCTGCCCTCAACTTCTATGCCTCTGGCTCTTTCCAGGGGTCAATGGGTGATTTTTGCAAAGTCTCCCAATCAGCTGTCCACACTTGTTTCAAGCAGGTGACAGATGCTCTGTTCAGGCATGCATTGACTTTCATCCACTACCGCTGGGATGAGGCCAGCCAGACAGATTGAGTCAGAGGCTTCGCAGCGATTGCAGGCTTCCCCCTCATCCAGGATGTAATCGACAGCTCACATGTGGCCATCAAGGAGCCAACGGATGAGCTCGGTGCCTTCGTCAACAGGAAAGGATTCCACTACTTGAACATGCAGATAGTGTGTGATCACAAGATGCAGATTCTGCAAGTCTGTGCAAGGTACCCAGGCGGCTCCATGACGTTTATTTCCTCAGACACTCCCAGGTGCCAAGGCTGTTCAGTGCTCCAGCCCGGCTGGATGGATGGCTGCTGGATGACAAGGGCTATCCCCTCAAAAGGTGGCCCATGACATCCCTCCATCATCTAAGAATGGAGGTTGAGCATCGGTACAATAGGAGCCACACCTCCACAAGGGCCGTGGTAGAGCGAACCATCGGTCTTCTCAAAATGCGCTTCTGATGCCTGGACCATTCAGGGGACGTACTCCAATATCCCCCAGATGTCACTGATAGTGGTTGCATGCTACACTCTCCACAATCTGGCGGAAAGGGGAGATGCAGTGGAGGAAGAAGATGTAGACACAGTTGCTCCAGCTGCACACGATGAGTCCAGTAGTGAGTCCGAGGATGAGCACGCACAGGAGAATGCTGAGGGGATAGACGCTGACCCCAGCATCCTCCAGGGAGGCAAGGACACGCGGGAGGCTTTAATCCAATGAACCTTCAGCTAGCCCACCACAGATGGACCTCCAACACAAGCCAGGGCTGCAAGTTCCATACTCGATACCAGAGAGCAAAATCTCCTGGGTAGGAACATTAACTAAGAGCCTTGTCAATAAATAAAACTCAATGTCAAACTCACTCATAACATCATGGGTTCCCATCCACCTGCAGAAATAAGGAATCACCCTGAGCCATGCTCACCTATCAAAATTTAATGATTGAACAAAAGGAAGCAGAAAGTAAAATGAATGCAAAGGTGTTACGCATCACACCAACTTGTCATCAACTAATAGCGGGGCAACATAAAACCACCAGTGAGAAACCCGTGGTGTGCCTAAGGTGCCTTAAGTATACGTTTCCAGGTGCTACGTTTAGTTGCTCCACCCTCGCAGGCACTGGCATCTGAGACAGCCTGCTCACTGTGCTGTCCTGTTGGCCTCGATGACCTTGGCGGCTGTCCTCTGGCCCGTGGAGCCTGGGAGGAAGCACGTAGTTCCACAGCTGGCATCTCCCCAGTCACCGCAGCCTCATTGGATCCCATTGGTCTCTGGCAGATGGGCGGAGGAGCTGCTGCCATCATCTGGAGCACCCTGAGAGGAGCACACAGAGATGGCAGGCAGCTTGTGCGATGATGTGAGGTTGCTTCAGACCTCCCTGCTCACCATTGATGGATGGGCACCAAGCTAGGATACTTGGTGCCCAAACCATCTCCAACACTAGCACTGACCAGCTGAGGTCAATGCCACTGTGAGTGTTTGCAGGTCCGAGTGCAACCCCAGCAGGCCCTGATTGTTCTCCTGGAGGAGCCTCTCCATGAGAGTCGTAACCCTCTCCATGGAGGAAGCATGGTGTTCAGCCATGAGGCTCATTGCATCAGTGATGCTCTGCGTGGACTCCTCCAGTACGGGCACTATGCCATGCATAGCCTCATGTATCTCCATCAGATCCTCCTGCATACCCTGCTGCACTTCCAGCATCTGCAGCCTCACAGACGACTCCAAAGGCACATCATCAGCCACCGACCGAGCATGTGTCTGGTCCCCTGCAGTCCTCCGACTGCAGGTGCCATGAGCACTCTCTGTCACCGCCTGCACCTCAAGCGAGTGTAAAGCGCCCTCACTGCTGTACCCTGGAACACTAGCCAATGATCTAATTCCCACTGAGGTACGAGTATGTGCGCTGGTTCCTGCCTGGCAGAGATGGTGTAAAGCTGGTGAGTCCAATTGTTCAGGGCCCTCAAGAGTCAGAGGCGGCCCCTCTGCCTCCTCCTCCCGACCCTGCTCAGGTGTTGCTGAAAGGAGGAACAAGGAAATTTTATTAGTTAAAATGGACACAATGGCAACATGCATGCCTGTCCCCCAGATCAGTATGCGTTCATCCTTCCATAATCAATGGTCAACCCATGTTGCAAGATTCAATCACTGAACATTCAGCAGTGCCATGGCTCTGGGACACACATGATGACCTCAGTGCTCAGCAATCTTACCGTGGCACCCCAGACTCACTGCCACCAGTGTATCTGGATGCATGGCGCCTCTCCAGATCCATTGCCTCCTGCTCGTATCTGGTGATGATGGCCAAATGGCTCGGCACATTGTATGTGGTCTTCTCCTGAAAAGGAGGGAGGAGCATTGATTAGTCCACCCTATATCTGGATTCCCATTGCATCCCTACCACCCCAACAAGAGTGGGACATTGCAAGGCTCTAGTGATTTGTCACCCCGCAGCTGCCACACACTCATACCAAGAAGCCAGGGCTGACCCCACCTTGCCCACATGTTGCCTCCATCACATTTGGCACCACACGGTCTAACCTTGCAAAGCAAGGAAGCACAAGCATGTGGAATGCCAAGGGCAGCAGATCGATTGTGACCCGCCACCTGGAAGCTCTGTTCCCAGCATGTCAGTCCTCTGACTTTAACATGTTTTGCAGTTCCAGCACTACGCCTAGGTGCAGATCCTTGAGGTTGCCCCCAAAACAATACTCTGGGTGTTAATCTAACACATGCTGCAGGTGCAGAAACCATCTCAGCACTACCTTCTCAGGTGAACCAGGCATGGGCAATATCTGCTGCCTACCCAGTGAGGGAAATATGCCGTGAAGGATTCAATGCTGTAACTGCACTCAGAATTTGGGGAGGCGGGGCTAGGGGAAAGCTCACCTGCTGTATTGAGTGACCTCTGCCAACATGGTACTCACCCTTCCCAAGCGCAAGAGGTCGTTGAATCGCTTGCAGCACTGGACCCACATGTGGCGCACCACGTCATGGGAGTTGACTATGTCTGCCACCTCCTCCCAGGCATGTTTGGTCAGGTGGGGGAGGGCCTCCTCCTCCCAACCCTCGGAACGAGGACCTTCCACTGTGCTGCTACCTCCTCCAGGAGGGCAGCTAGGCACTGCCGTGCTGCCCTACCCTCCTGCATGGCCTGCTCCCCAGCAACCCTCTGGGGAGCCCTTCTGTTGGCCATGATGAACAGCCTTTGCAAGGTTGCCTGTGCTCAATTTGAACAGGCCGCTGTGTCGCCATTGGACCTGGCGGTCATTGCATTCCCACCATTGCCCACCGACTCCCACTATCCTCAGGAGCCGCGCTTCATGCTGTGGGACTTTTATTGGCCCGCCCACATAAAATGGCAGCATGGAGCCGATCGCAGGCAACGATCAGCTCCGCGCCTGCTCGTACCTGCTCCCAAACGGCCCACCCGACAGGGAGAAAATTCTTCCATTGGAGTTTTTTGGGGATCTTAGTAACAGAATTGATAAAGGGAAGTCAGTGGACATAGTGCACTTGGATTTTCAGAAGGCTTTCGATAATTAGCAAGATTAACGCATGGGATAAGAGGTAATATACTAGCATGGATTAAAGATTGTCTAACAGGCAAAATACAGAGAATAGGAATAATTCTCACATTGGCAGGCTGTGACTAGTGGAGTACTGCAAGAACCAGTACATGGGCCCCAGACGTTCGCAATACATTTCAATGATTTGGATGTGAGGTCCAAATGTAATATTTCCAAGTTTCTGGATGACACAAAGCTAGATGGAAATGCGAGTTGTGAGGAAGGTGCAAAGCAGCTTCAAGGAGATTTGAACAGACACAGAGGGTGGACAAGAATATGGCGGATGGAATCTAATGTGGAAAAATGTGAGGTTATTCACTTTGGTAGGAGGAACAGATGTGCAGAGTATTTCTTAAATGGTGAAAGATTAAAAAGTGTAGATGCACAAAGGGACCTGAGTGTCCTCGTCAATAAGTCACAAAGCTAACAATCAGGTGCAGCAAGCAATTAGGAAGGCACATGGTATGTTAGCCTTTATCACAAGAGGATTTGAGTACAGGAGTAGCGAAGCCTTTCTTCAATTGCATAGAAACTTAGTTAGACCACATATGAGGGACTAAGGGCGGAATCGTCAGTTCCTGTTGGCGGTGGGTGTCATGGCGGGCAGTGGGTGAACAATTTGGCGTGAGGGGCAGAAATTGTTTTGAGGCCAGTGTGAAAGCACAGCAGGATCAGCTGATGATGTCCGCAGTGGCGGAACATGAATCCCACTGGAGGGTGATGTGAACCCAATTTGCATCTGTAATGGGATGCAAAGTAAGGCCCAATCGGAATCATCCCACCTTGCCCAATTTACCATTATGCCAGCAGGAAAACATGCCAGCCCAGAATACAGCTGCACAAGCGAGACGTGCGGAAGTCGGAACTCTCCTTTAGAACTTTGTTCAGATTGCGGATACCTGAATCTGCTGGAACCTGATAGGTACTGAACCCTGGAGGAACACATGCATTGCATGCTGGGTGGATTCTCGTGGACTTGGCACTACTGGGAAGCAGCTCTCAGAAGGTGGCAGGTCTCCATTGATGCTACAGACCTGCTTTGGAACATCACAATCTTGGCCATGGACTTCTACAGATGATCGGCAGAGTTGGGGGAGGGCGATGGTGGAGAGGAAGGTCTAGCTGTGAGGGCGAGAGGAAGGTGTACCGGAGTGGGGTGAGGTTGTTGGGGGGGGGGGGTCAAAGGTGTCACAGAGGGTGAGATTGGGAAGAGGGGACTTAGGGGGAGGAGGGTGTAATGGGGGACAAAGCAGCAAGTAGGGAGGTAAGTGTAAGGGAAGGCGGTCAGAGAGGTGAAGTGTCTGGGGGAAGGAGGGAGTTCGGAGAGGGGAAGGTGCCTGTGGCGAGGAGGGAGTAATTGTGGAGGAGGGAGTAAGGGGAGGAGGGAGTAATTGTGGAAAAGGGAGTAAGGGTGGAGGAGGAAGTAAGCCGAGGGGGTGAATGTCTAGGTGAATGTGCAAGGGAGGGGGAGTCAATGACTGGTGAGTAAACTGAAGTTGGACAAGAGAGTGTGTCAAGAGTGTGAGAGTGGCAGAGGGAGCCAGTAGGGTGGGAGGGTGAGGATGCATGGGTAGTGGTAGAAGGGATGGCGAGGGTGGTTAATGGGGATTCAAAGGCAGACACGGACCCTAGAGGTGGGAAGGAGGAGGTCAGGGAGATCAATGCTGATGTGCCTGGGATTTTCAGGAAGGTAGGGAATGTGCATATTCACCCAGACATCCTGGAAAGACAAGGGGTCGGCTTGGTAGGTGATGATCGGTAGGTGGAAGGTGATGGCAGTGGGGTCAACAGTGATGGGGGATAGGACATGGGTGCTGGGGGAGGGGAAAGGATGGGAGAGCAGATACGAGACTTGACTACGACCATGGCTGTCGACGTGGAAAGTGAGCGGAGCCTCGTGTTGGACAGGCACAGGTGCTGCATGGGAGTGCAATCAGTGAGTGGGCGGAGATGCAGGTCAGCTCAGATGGACAACTGAAAGAGAACCCCATCAGGCAGCATTGAAAATGTTGGGGAGAGTAAGATGAATGTGTTGGATGAAGGCTTTGTATACGTGGGAAAGTGCTTGCACAAGGCACTGAAAGGCTCTGCCACACACACACTTCTCCCTCCAGAATCACTTGTGGTCTGGCTGCATGCAGCTGAACTGCTAGAGCGGGGAGGCTGGGGGCAGATGCAATGGGAGGACTCACGAAGCCAGTCAATGAAGCTGAAAGACAACATTACATATTATTCAGTGAAAGTAAATATATTTTCAGATTATTAAGTGACAAAATGTGTTCACCCATGCAACCACTTGGTGATCAGAATTTCTTAGCTTTTCTAGGTCTCCCACTTCTTCTAGGTGCCAGACTGACATATGCGTCAAGGGTTGACACAGCCTGTGCAATTGTTGGCCCTGTTGCCGCTGATGACTTTGGGTTGCGTCCTTTGGAAAGCTGAGGCCTTGAGGACCATGGCTTGCCTTGGCTGTCTTCCTGTGAGCCATCTGCTCCCTCTGCGGTGACAGCGGATGAAGATGAGGGGTCACAGGCAAAGGGGAATCAGAGGGAACAGATAGCCTCTGAAATTCTTGAAAAGATGACCCAGAGCTGTCCAGCTGCCGCTCCTCCTCCCTGTGGGTGCCCAATGGCCCCAACCTGATTCCTTGAGGGGAAGAGTACATATGACAGGACTTTGAGGTGCCCCATTTCCTACTCATGTCCGCCATCCTTCCCAAGGAGACACGTACATGTGGCCATCACTTCATCAGACAGCAGGCGGACACACCCCTCTGACTCGTGTGCCACTCTGTTGAGGGTTTCCAACAGTTCTGCGTGATGTCCCCCGCCTTCTGCTGACTCTCCAGGATGAGTTGGAAGGCCAAATCCAGAGGCTTGTCAACTGACTTGGACCTCACAGATGCCTCTTCCCCAGAAGTCCTCCGAGTGCCATGGAGCTCAGCTGAACCTGGATCCTGCTGCTGCGGACACGTGTCTGTAAGGCGACCACCAGATTGTGAACCTGAGCCTGCTCTAGATCTAGGAACCACCAAGGTGTGTGTCTCTGCGCTGGTGGAGAGTGTGGATAAGCACTGTGATGGCTCTTCCAGGCTGCTTATTTCCAGCTCTTCAATGGAAGCACTGTTCTCTTCACTGGAGATGAGGGCATGGATAGAACTGAGGGACTGGCTAGCTGATGGCATCCGTCACTTGGCAGAGGTCCCTGTGAACCATGGTACAGATAATTAGTGCATGGCAGCACAGTCAAAAGTAGGAGAGAGAGCACTCATAGTTGCGTTGACATGGGGAATGTTGTAGTGCAGGATCCTTAGCTGGTTGTTCGTCACCAACCTCACTATTGACACAGGCACAGTCCACGTTCTTAACAGTCAGCATGATGGCACACTCCTCAAAGTGAGTGAGGGACCTAATGTAGGCCACTCCACCCTCAGCCCCAGTTGTGATTTTTCCCAATTGTTGTGAGCCAGTTTCTCCAGCTTGAAAACAGATGGGAAGGGTTTGAGCAAGAAGCATAGCACAGCATGGAATGTTTGTGCGGTGAGTGGAGCCATGATTGGGATGAGGACGCGAGTTCCAGAGAATATGAGCCTGATGGAGATGTGAGGGTGTGTGTGAGAGTTAATGTGTTGTCCCTTGAGGTATGAGATCCCTGTGGATGTGTGCTGGGTTTGACTCATAGACATTTACAGCACAGAAGGAGGCCATTCGGCCCATCGCGTCCGTGCTGGTCAACAAAGATCTAACTACACTAACCCCATTTTCAAGCGCTTGGCCCATAGCCCTGGAGGCTATAGCATTGCAAGTGACTATCTAAATACTTCTTGAACGTTATGAGAGTTTCTGACTCAACCAGTGAGTTCCAGACTCCCACCATACTCTGGGTGAAAATATTTCTCCCTAGCTCCCCTCTTAGCCTTCTAACTCTTACCTTAAATCTATGCCTCCTGGTCATTTATCTCTCTACAAATTGAAAAAGTGCCTTCCTATCAACCCTATCTATGCCCCTCATAATCTTATGCACTTCTATCAGGTCCCCTCTCAACTTCATTGCTCCAGTAAAAACAACCCCAGCCTATCCAATCTTTCCTCATAGTTCAGGCCCTCCAGCCCAGGCAACATCCTGGTAAATCTCCTCTGCACCCACTCCAGTGAAATCACAACCTTCCTATAATGTGGTGGCCAGAACTGCACACACTACTCCAGTTGTGGCCTAACCAGCATTTCATACAGCTCCAGCATAACCTCCATGCTCTTGTATTCTATGCTTTGGCTAATAAAGGCAAGTATCCCATATATCTTCTTAACCACCTTATTTATCTACCTGCCCTGCTACCTTCAGGGATCTGTGGATATGCACACCAAGGTCCCTCTGATCTTCAGTACTTTCCAGGGTCCTACCATTCATAGTGCAATCCCTTGCCTGGTTAGCTCTCCCAAAGTGAGTTACCTCACACTTTTCTGGGTTGAATTCCATTTACCACTGCTCTGCCCACCTGACCATCCATTGCTATCCTCCTGCAGTTTACAGCTATCCTCCTCACTATTTATCACCCTGCCAATTTTTGTGTCACCTGCAAATTTCTTGATCATACCCCTACATTTAAGTCCAAATCATTTATGTACAGCACAAATAGCAAGGACCCCAGCACCGAGCCCTGCAGAACCCCACTGGAAACAGACTTCCAGTCACAGAACTATCCCTCTACCATCACTTTCTGCTTCCTGCTCCTTGGCCAATGTTGGATCCAATGTGCCACTTTGCCTTGGATCCCATAGGCTCTTACTTTCTTGACTATTCTTCCATGAGAGATCTTATCAAAAGCCTTGCTAAAGTCCTTGTCGACTATACCAAGTGCATTTCTCTCATCAACACTCCTGTCAAACACAACCTTCCCTTAACAAATCCATGCTGTCTATCCCTGATTAACCCATGTTTCTCCAAGTGCAGATATATTCTGTCCCTCAGAATTCTTTCTAATAACTTCCCCACCACCAAGGTTAGACTGACTGGCCTGTAATTTCCTGGTCTATCCCTTCTTCCCTTTTTTAATAATGGGACAATGTTAGCAGTCCTCTGGCATCTCACCTGTGGCCAAAGGTGATTTGAAAATTACTGCCAGGGCCCCTGATATCTCTTCCCTTGCCTCACGCAACAGCCTGGGATACATCTCAATTGGGCCTGTGGATTTATCCACTTTTAAGGCCGCTAAACCTGCTAGTATCTCCTCTCTCTCTATGTACATTTCCTCTAATATTTCACTGTATTTCACCCTGATGTCCATATCTGCATTGTCCTTTTCCATTGTGAAGACCGATGCAAAGTATTCATTGAGGACTGAACCCATGTCCCAAGGGTCCATACACAGATTACCTCTATGGTCCCTAATTGGCCCTAATCATTCCCAAATTATTCACTTGCTCTTTATAAATTAAAAAAACCCCTTTGGGTTGTCCTTTATTCTACCCACCAATGCTTTCTCAAGTAGTCTCTTAGCTTTCCTAATTTTCTTTTTAAATTCCTCTCTGCACTTTTTATATTCCTCTAAGGACTCTGTCATTTGAGCCCTTGGTATCCACCGTAAACTTCTCTTTTTTTCTTAATCCTAACATTTATGTCCCCTGACATCTAGGGTTCTCTGGACTTGGTCCCCCTTTGTCTTTACAGGAACATACTTGCCCTGAACTCTCGCTATTCCTCCTTGAAAGCCTCCCACTGCTCTGACACAATTTTATTTGCAAGAAGCTGCTCTGAGGCCACTTGGGCAAAATCGCATCTCATCTTAGTAAAATTAGCCTTTCCCCAGTTTAGAATTTTTATTCCCAGCCCAATCTTATCCTTTTCCATAACTATCCTAAATCTAAGTTATGGTCACTATCTCCAAAATGCTCCCCTACTGATATGCCTTCCACCTGCCTGGGCTCATTTCTGAATATTGGGTCCAGAACTGCCCCCTCCCTTGTTGGGCTTTCTATGTCTTGGCTAAAAAAGTTCTCCTGGATGCAATTTAAGAATTTTGCTATCTCCCGACCTTGCACTCTAAAACCATCCCAGTTAATATTTGGGTCATTAAAATCCCCTACTACCACTGCCCTATTATTCTTACACTTCTCTGAAATTTGATTACATATTTGATCCTCTATTTCTCCCTGACTGTTTTGGGGCCTACAGTACACACCTAAAGGCATGTTTGCCCCTTTTGTGTTTTTAACTTCTACCCATATGGCTTTATTTGATGATCCTTCCAAGATATTATCCCTTCTCACTGCTATAATTGATTCCTTGATCAATATTGCAACCTCCCTCCTCTTCTGTCCCCCTCTCTATCTCATCTGAAATTCCTATAACCAGAAATGTTGAGCTGCCACTCTTCCCTTCTTTTAGCCAAGTCTCAGTCACAGCTATGGATCATACTCCCATGTGCCTATCTGTGCCCTCTGCTAGTCTGTCTTATTCCTCAGGCTGCTTGCATTAAAATATATTGTATTTAGCCTTGCTAAACTCACTTCCTTCTTATCTAGCCTATGTTTCTTCTGCCTTCCAGACTTACTTACTAGCATTTTAACTTCAGCTTCTATCCCCTCTGAGCTACTTTTCAGGATCTCATCCCCCTGCCAGTTTAGTTTGAATCTGCCAAACACCCTGCAAGGATGTTGGTCCCACTCCTGTTCAGATGTAACCCATCCAACTTGTACAGGTCCCACATCCCCTAAAAATTGTCCCAATGGCCCAGGAATCTAAAGCCCTCCCTCCTGCACCATCTCTCCAGCCACACATTCATCTGCTCTATCCTTCTTTTCCTATACTCACTACTGCATGGCACCGGGAGTAATCGAGAGATTACTACCTTTGAAGTCCTGCTTTTCAAATGTCCTACCTAACTCCCTAAAGTCTGCTTGCAGGATCTCATTTCTCTTTCTTTCTATGTCATTTATCCCAACATAGAGCATTGTCCCTGGCTGTTCACCCTCCTCCTTCAGAATGTCCTGCAGCCATTCTGTAACATCCTTGACCCTGGCACCTGGGAGGCAACATACCATCCTCAAGTCACGAATACGGCCACAGAAGCGCCTGTCTACTCCCCTTACTAATGAATCCCCTACCACTGTTGCCCTCCCACACTTCTTCCTCCAAACCTGAGTAGCAGGACCACCTGCAGTGCCATGGCCTTTGCTCTGGTTGGCCTCCAGAGAGGAACTGTCACTCTCATCATTTCCAAGGCGAGATGCACTCGGGGGGTTCCCTCACTGCTTGCCTGATCCCCTTCTTCTGTCTGGTGGTCACCTATTCCCTCTCTGCTTGCACTTCGTTAAGCTGCGGGGTGACCTTGTAAATGCACCATAGTGACCCCATCTGCCACTGAAGCTCCAAAATCAGGAGTTCGAGTTGCTCCAAACGGAGGCATCTCCTGCACCTTCCAGGCTGACAGGAGTGTCTAGGATTTCCTATGTAGCACAGGACGTACAAATCACAGGACTGAGCTCCCCAGATATATCTTAACTTAAATGCTTGATGGGCTCATCTGGGAATTGAATCACGGACCTCTCATATACTAATTCAATGAAAATCCCAAAGTAAGAATCATGCCCCTAGATATTGGGAGTGTGTGAGTTCAGCTTGATGAGGTGGTTGACTTACCTTGGTGGAACAGATGAAATCATTCATCCTCTTCCTACACTGGATGGCCAACCTCCTCTGTGATCTGCTGGCGCTGACCGCCACTGCCACCACCTCCCAGGCCAGATTGGTGACTCTGGTAGACTTCCTGCAGCCAAAGTAATGGTAGAAAACATTGCGGCGGCCTTCCACTACATCCAGCAGGCGCCCAGAGAGGCGTCACTAAATTTGGGGACTGCACTATTCATTGCTTTTGGGGCCATCTGTTGCCTGGAGCAGTCCATGTCTATAAACACAAAGTAAGATGCACTTTGGTCACGGCATGGTGGGCAAATCTGAGCCCACCCGCCAGTGATCTGGAATGTTTCCCATTAATGCATTATTAATGAGGCGGAAGGTACCATGAAGGGGACGATACAGTGCGAAAACCCGCCATTGGAGCTGAAGGGTAAAATGAGCTTTTCCATGCCCATTACCACACATAGTGCAAATCTGGGACAATTCTGCCCTAAGACCTTACCCTGTATATTTTTATAAAATATAAATCGATATCCTCATTGCTATTTCATAAACTTTAGAATTGAACAAAGATCCTTAAAATGGCTGAACCTAACTCTGCCTGTGACCCCTGAACAAAAGAAGTCATGTTGCAGTATCAGGAAACTCAAACCTCGTTATTTCTGGGAGCCACCAATGACCATCTATGGACTGCACAGCCCAAATTCAAAGAGAGCTATACAATGGCCATTTGCATTTGATAACCCAGGCTGCTAGCACGAGACTGCTGGTCTGCTAAGACAAAGACCCTGCAACCTTCCTCTCAATTCATAATAGCTGAGACATTTAGCATTTTTTGAAACCCAGCCACATTTCAGATGATGGATGCACTCCTTTGTTGGAGATAGGGTGGAGAGTTAAGGGTCATGTGACATAGGCCTATGACTTGTTGCACAAGTAATATTGCCTTGCCGAGCTGAAGATCTCAGTTTGCTGTTTACCACCTGACTAGCAGCATCAAAGATAAGGAACTCTGCCCAGGTTGAACACTTGGCCCCATCTACATTGTTTCTGCTGGAAATTCTGCCCCACCAGCTACAAGACTAATTCATCTCTGCATGCCTATATCATCGTGTGAAGTCAACACCACCAGAAAAGTAAATTATACCGCATCAGTTTTCAGCCCACCAACCTCTGTGAAGCAATATCTCATCGGGCTTTGATTCTGGACTCAGGAACCCATGGGAAATAATATTTATTTTCTCTGTGTTCTCTGTACTGTAAAACCTTATTTTCTCTATCCCTCTTTTTACTTTATGAATATGGCCCATCTTTCCATGTTTTGAGTTCAACCTATCTCGAGTTTGCTATGGGGCTATCAATAGAAATTTAGATCATATCAAAACTGAGGGATTGGGAAACACTCCACCATGTTACCAAAGAGGTAAATGAATCAAAAACACCTTTCTGTTTACAGATGGGTGGTGAGAGTAGAAATTAGTGCTGTTTAAAGTAATCCCTTCCTGTCTGTAACACCACACTTGGAGTACAGTGTTCAGTTTTGGACCCCTTAACTTAGGGAGGACATTATTGCCATAGAGGGAGTGCAACAAATCTTCACCACACTTGTTCCCAGGATGGCAGGACTGTCCCACGAAAAGAGATTACAGAAACTGGGTCTGGATTCTCTAGAGCTTTGAAGAATGAGAGGTGATCTCATTGAAACTTACAAAATACTTAAAGGGATAGCCAGGGTGGATGCAGGTAAAATACTTCCCCTGGCTGGGTAGTCTTGAACCAGGGGACACAATATTAAAATAAGGGGGAAGGCACTTAGGACCAAAATGAGGAGAATTTTCTTTACTCAGAGAGTTGTGAATCCTTGGAATTCTCTATCCCAGAGGGCTGTGGAAGCTCAGTCATTGAGCATTTTTAAAACAGTGATTAACAGATTCCTAAATACCAATGACATAAAGAGATATGGATTTGGTGGGAAAAAGGGATTGAAGTGGATGATCAGCCATGATCATATTGAATGGCAGAGCAAGCTCAACAGGCTGAATAGTCTATTCTTGCTCCTTGATCATTTTTTTAATATCAGGATTAAATTTTAGATTTTGAGAAATATAGATTTTCAAATGTAAACACTTTTAAAATCAGATCTGATGTAAGTAACAGGTAATGAAACAGTTTGGAATCTAAAGGAGTAGAATGTACTCTACAGAACAGGATGATTTATGCGCTGAGAGGAATCACCAACTGTATGGTGTTGCAGTTCTAATGCTCAGATGTAATCTAAGCTACTCAATTTGGGATGGTTCTCATTTACACCTCACAGCCAGAATTTTACGTCTCGCAGGCGGGTGCGTGCCTGACCCAAATGAATGTGAAATAGCCCAAGATGACGTTGGGCAAGCGTCCTGCACGCAAGCAATCTTCAGGTCAGTGGGCGTGTGCGGATGTCGGAGTCGTGCTTACCAAAAATTAAAAGGCCATTAAAAAGGCAAATGATCTCGATTTTACGTTGCCCACTTGATTTCAAGCTCATCACAAGGGCAAAATGGGCAGGCGGGCAGCCCACTTTTAACAAAACCTCATCCAAGGGCGGGGAAAGAAGGGTCAGTAGCATTGCCATTGTGAGTAGTGAGGAGTTTAGGAGATAGTTTACTGCTAGTTGCTTATTTGAACTTGACAACTTCAATTCTGTTCTGAGCTTTGGTCCTAGCAGTTCTAGGGTTCATTTTAGGACTCATGGGTGTCTCCAAGGTCCCAGGAGGATGGTGACCATGCGGACCCTTCCAGGCACCAGACAGCCTTCTGTTACACTGATAATGGGGATTGTGCTCTCTGCTGGTGGTACCTCCGAGGAGGAGGAAGACACCTACAAAACAAGTGAAGCATTCTCAGGCAATTAAGACAAAAGCAAAATTTATATTATGTTGGCACTCACATCAAATGAACATAACAATATATGGTGTTAATGGTCACACCAGTAAACATTTTATCAAAACATGACAGAACAGAAGATCACCTGTGAACAGTCCCTCTTGTGCTCATGGTGCCTTAAACTTACGTTTATAAGTGCTGCGTCTTGTTGCCCCTCCCCACCCTCGCTGGCACCAGCATTGGAGGCAGCTTGCTGACTAGGCCGTCTTTCAACAATCAAAGGGGACTCCAGGTTTGAGGCTCCCATTAACAATGAGACTGCACAAGAATGTTTGCACAATCCGACACTCTCACCTCTGTGCACTGCACAGAGACTCCTACCTCTCCACAATTGGCTGACCAAGGTGAGTGGCGGTACTCCAGCTCCAAGCCACCAATCTCATACCTCGTCAGAATGAAGAGGATTAGGGACCAGCCGCCTGTCTTAGATCTTTAAAGGTGTTATAGCTTCTCCTCTCCTGAAATGACAGAGGAATGTTGATTTGTCCATTCTTTATCTGCAGCACCATTGCAGCATGGCAAACATCCCCCTACTCTGGGACACCTTGCAGGTAACATCCAAATCATGGCACTCAGGCCAAGCAGTCAACACTTACCCCCTTGGCCGGCACCAGTGTCAGTGACAGTTGGCACTTGGACTCTAACACCCCTGAGCTCCACAGGGTGATGGCCAGCCCTTAACCCTTCTCCACACTGATCCATGCCAACTCAGTGCTCACCCTTGCCGAATGCAGCAGAATGTTGAACCATTTGTGGCACTACACCCAAGTGTGCTGCACAACGTCGTGGCTGCTGACCTCAGCTGCCACCTTCTCCCAGGCTTTTGTGATCAGGTGCGATGGCCTCCTCCTGCCATCTCTGGGTACTAGATTGTCCCGCCTGACATCGACTTCCTCCACAAGGACCGCGAGGCACTCATCGGAGGAATGGGGGAGGGCGGTGCTGAGTGCCTGCCTGACCTGCCCTCCTACCTGACATCTCCAGCTGCTGATGAAGCCATTGTTCGAAACAAAGTAGTTTCCTGGGCAGTCTCCAAAGATCTCCCCTGGCAGCCTTCAAGGAGCTGCCTCTGCTGGTTTTAAAGCGCCATTGGACCCAGCACCGAACAGGCTCCCACCCCCCACCCAGCCCTTCCCGACCGTTGACAAGACACATTTCACGTTGGATGGACCTTAATTGGCCATTCAGCGTGAAATCACATTTGCAATGCGACCATGGCTGAGAGTGGATTCCAAGCGTGAAATTCAGGCCCACAAGATTTTAAAAATATATAAAAACAAAAAACTGCGGATGCTGCAAATCCAAAACAAAAACAGAATTACCTGGAAAAACTCAGCATGTCTGGCAGCATTGGCGGAGAAGAAAAGAGTTGACGTTTCGAGTCCTCATGACCCTTCAACAGAACTGAGTGAATCTGAGGAAAGGGGTGAATTATAAGCTGGTTTAAGGTGTGGGGGGAGAGAAAGAGAAGTGGGGGGGGTAGGGTAGTGTGGTTGTAGGGACAAGCAAGCAGTGATAGGAGCAGAAAATCAAAAGATGTCACAGACAACAGAACAAAAGAACACAGAGGCGTTGAAGTTGGTGATATTATCTAAACGAATGTGCTACTTAAGAATGGATGGTAGGACACTCAAGATACAGCTCTAGTGGGGGTGGGGTGGAAAGGCTAGCAGGGCATAAAAGATTTAAAAATAATGGAAATAGGTGGGAAAAGAAAAATCTATATAAATTATTGGAAAAAAACAAAAGGAATGGGGAAGAAACATAAAGGGGATGGGGATGGAGGAGGGAGATCAAGATCTAAAGTTGTTGAATTCAATATTCAGTCCGGAAGACTGTAAAGTGCCTAGTCAGACGATGAGGTGCTGTTTCTCCAGTTTGCGTTGGGCTTCACTGGAACAATGCAGCAAGTCAAGGACAGACATGTGGGCAAGAGAGCAGGGTGGAGTGTTAAAATGGCAAGCGACACGGAGGTTTGGGTCATTCTTGTGGACAGACCGCAGGTGTTCTGCAAAGCGGTTGCCCAGTTTACGTTTGGTCTCTCCAATGTAGAGGAGACTGCATTGGGAGCAATGAATGCAGTAGACTAAGTTGGGGGAAATGCAAGTGAAATGCTGCTTCACTTGAAAGGAGTGTTTGGGTCCTTGGACGGTGAGGAGAGAGGAAGTGAAGGGCAGGTGTTGCATCTTTTGCGTGGGCATGGGGAGGTGCCATAGGTGGGGGTTGAGGAGTAGGGGGTGATGGAGGAGTGGACCAGGGTGTTGCGGAGGGAACGATCCCTATGGAATGTCACCAGGGGAGGTGAAGGGAAGATGTGTTTGGTGGTGGCATCATGCTGGAGTTGGCGGAAATGGTGGAGGATGATCCTTTGAATGCGGATGCTGGTGGGGTAATAAGTGAGGACAAAGGGGACCCTATCATGTTTCTGGGAGGGAGAAGAAGGCGTGAGGGCGGATGCGCGGGAAATGGGCCAGACACGGTTGAGGGCCCTGTCAACGACCATGGGTGGAAAACCACGGTTAAGGAAGAAGGAGGACGTGTCAGAGGAACTGTTTTTGAAGGTAGCATCATCAGAAAAGATGCAAAGGAGGCGAAGGAACTGAGAGAATGGAATGGAGTCCTTATAGGAAGTTGGGTGTGAGGAGCTGTAGTCGAGGTAGCTGTGGGAGTCAGTAGGCTTGTAATGGAAATTGGTGGACAGTCGATCACCAGAAATTGAGACAGAGAGGTCAAGGAAGGGCAGGGAAGTGTCAGAGATGGACCACGTGAAAATGATGGACGGGTGGAGATTGGAAGCAAAATTAATAAATTTTTCCCAACGAGAGCATGAAGCAGCACCGAAGTAATTATGATGTACCGGAGAAAGAGTTGTGGAAGGGGGCCGGAGTAGGACTGGAATAAGGAATGTTCCACATACCCCATAAAGAGACAGGCATAGCTGGGGCCCATGTGGGTACCCATAGCCACACCTATTATTTGGAGGAAGTGAGAGGAGTTGAAGGAGGAATTGTTCAGTGTGAGAACAAGTTCAGCCAGACGAAGGAGAGCAGTGGTGGATGGGGATTGTTTGGGCCTCTGTTCAAGGAAGAAGCTAAGGGCCCTCAGACCATCCTGGTGGGGGATGGAGGTGTAGAGGGATTGCTTGTCCATGGTGAAGATGAAGCGGTTGGGGCCAGGGAACTGGAAATTGTTGATGTGACGTAAGGTGTCAGAGGAATCACGGATGTAGGTGGGAAGGGACTGAACAAGGGGAGAGAGAAGGGAGTCAAGATAACGAGAAATGAGTTCCATGGGGCAGGAGCAAGCTGACACGATCGGTCTACTGGGACAGTTCTGTTTGTGGATTTTGGGTGGGAGGTAAAAGAGGTCAGTGACAATCCTGGAAACAATGGCTTGATGTTCAGTGGTGGGGTCATGGTCCAGGGAGAGGTAGGAGGAAGTGTCTGCGAGTTGACGCTCAGCCTCCACGAGGTAGAGCTCAGTGCGCCAGACAACAACAGCACCACCCTTGTCAGTGGGTTTGATCACAATATTGGGGTTGGACCTGAGAGAATGGAGTGCAGTGAGTTGAGAGAAAGACAGATTAGAATGGGTGAGTGGAGCAGAGAAATTGAGACGACTAATGTCGCGCCGACAGTTCTCAATGAAAAGATCAAGAGAAGGTAAGAATCCAGAGGGAGGGGTCCAGGTGGAGGGAAAATATTGGAGGTGGGTAAAAGGATCCATTGAATGGGGAGAGGACTCCTGCCCAAACAAGTGAGCACGGAGATGAAGACGGCAGAAGAAAAGTTCAGCATCGTGCCGAGCCCGAAATTCATTGAAACTTAGTCCTTTGCTAAGCACTGAAAGTTCAGCGTCGGAGAGGAGAAGGTCAAGGGGTATACTGAATACACGGCCGGAATACACAAGATTTTACTTCCTTTGACTTCACACAGAGAATAAAATGGGCATTCAACTTGAACCTGCCCTGTTTCCGTTGGGCGTGTTAGGATAAAATTAAAATCTAAATGTGAGTCATACGTTTTAGACATTTTGGGGAGTTTTATATTCTTAGATCTTTCCCCTTAAGAGACTGAATGGTTTGGGTAGAGTCCATTGTAGAGCAAATAGTACATGTCTTGTGAAGAGAATGTGATTTATGGGATAAATGGGCTTTGCTAATTCCATGTTTTCTTGCATGTGCGTTTTGAAATCTATAAAACATGAAAGGTCATGCCATTGTTTGAAGTGATGTTTTATTAGCAAATTATTTTGTAACTAAAATATTACAAACTGTTTATTTACATAGCATCAAGTTAGCACAGCAGGTTATTAGATCAAAGCGTTAGAATAGTTTCACCTCCATGTGAAATAGGTCAGGGCTCCCACAAGCTGAGAATTTCTGACATGACTTCAAACAGTAAAGTCCTTGGAGCCAAACATCTTGTTGACTTTGGAGCCAAACAAACACAAAGAAAACACATAGCTCTGTGACCTTCCCTTCCCTTGGGAGTTGGATAAAGGAAAAACAATGTAATGCCAAATAATTTACTACAAAATATAAATTGTGTTTTTCAATTGCTGCAATTACAATAAAGGCAAGTTCTTGAGAAACACTACATAAGGAAAGTCCCAAAGTTACCGTTCAGCCCCTTCGCACTGTTGCAAATATATTTGGCTGATATTGGCAAAGGCAAAGATTTACAGCAATAATCCTTATAGCATCATATTAACAGTCCTGATTTTAACCTAGCCCACCCAGTGGGAATAGGGTTGATTTAGATCAGAGACCCATTTTACATCTCATTGACTGAGTATTAAATCAGCCAAGGCACAAAACTAGCTTCTGACCCAAACCCACCGTATTCTCATGGGTATGTTAGATTAAGATTGAGGCTTAGTTGTGGACTCTTTTCTGATGAACTAAGAGTTCTAACAACACACCTTGAAAGGTGTGCAACATTCTGGCTAAGTTTTCATAATTTGCTCCCTAAAAGGCCAGTGTAGGACTTCCAAACACTGACCCAATGTAATCTTGCTCAGTTTCCTAATTTGTATTATCAGCTGTGATAGAAGATTTCTGGTGGGTTTTCCATGAGCAAGTGAGAGCCTGTCAAAAGGTTCCACAGAAATGAACTCAGTGCAATAATGGAATAGCCATTGTATTATCATAATAAGTTGATGGTGGTATTAAAGGGACTTCAAAGATTTGCCCAGGCTAATGATAACCAACACCTAGGCCATCAGCATGTGTGATCATAGGGAATGTAAGCCTCTAGCAAACACTCTATTTGTGTCATGTGACAAATACTTCTTTGGGTTTACCACCATGTTTGACCTGGGGAGCTACAGAAGTGGGTAAACAAGATGGAACTGGCTGAAAAATTTGGTTCAGCATCTCCCCCACCCCATCAGTAATTGCTTGTGGTAATGGAGAAGAAGCGATAAAGGTGGTGAAGGGGAAAGTAAAATCTGGGCAATGTTAACTACATGGCTTGATTTTCTTTCATTTTCTTGTAGGAGAGAAGAGGAAACCACAATCCTTTGAGTGGGGAAAGGTGTTCCAGTTCTGATAAAACTTCTTGATGTATAATTATCTATAACCTGTGGATCTATTTATTAGACATCAAAATATTCTTAGTCATTTTTGGTAATAAAATCTCATCCTTTAAATACAACATGTGTCATATCTATGTGTTTTACTTTACATGTAAGATAGTGTCTTTATGATGGCTAATAAAATTAGATAAGGGCAGGAACATTTAGCAGATTCATCTAATATTTCAGTCCTGGCAAATTGGACAGAACTGTTAACCCATTGAAAACAAATACATAAATTGTTTTGTTAAAACAGCTGAGTGATTTCAGATGAATATGGATTTCAAATGATTATGTTATACCTTTACCCTAGAATCTGTCAGTACATTCTCAGGGGTGTTCTCAATGCTGTGCAACAACTTGTATAAAGGCATGAAGGACACATGTACGTCGAGTGTTGCCCAGGACCATGGTCATAGATTTTCTACAATCTAGAAGCAGAGGGCAATGCAAAAATAAACGCCACTCTGGTCATTCTACAAAAGTTATGTTCTCCATGACAATAACAATGAGATAAACAGCACAAATGCAAAATTATTGTAGTAACTCCTCTCATGTGAGGATCCAGAAACCGTAGGAGGATTATTATCTGCAAAAAAAGAAGCAACATTTGGGAATTGTCTTTAAAGGTTTCCAAGATATAAATACATTAAACATGTTGGCAAATTTTTCACAGAGAGAATAATATAATGCTAAAAACATGAGACATGAAATCCTACAAATACTCAATTGGTCAGTCGCCATCTGGAAGGGACCATTTACCCATCTTCTCTTTCAGGCATTGACTGGTCTACTCTATATTTTCAGCAATGCTTTAATGACACAAATCTGTTTATCTTAATGTTATAAAATAAAATGAGCCTAGATTTTCCATTTCTAGGGTTCAGACACATATTTGGCATGTCAGGATTTTCACCTGTTCCAACCCTGAATGAGCTCCTGGCCTTTGAATTACTTAAATACTATCAGTGGGTTCCTTGGCAGGATTGGGAACAGACAAGTCTTCCACAGTGCAAGTGTGCAGGCAGTTGCCATGCTGTGTTAAAAGAAATTTTCAGTTTCTTCTTTGAGTTGTGAAATCCGATGTTTTGCGAGGAATTGCAAAGTCATGCCAATAGAAGCTCAAGAGCTTAATGCCAGAGGAGAGTTGAGAGTTTCTATCCTTGCTATTAAGGCAACATTTGACTTATTAGGATAGAACTCTTCTTTCACTGTCATATTTGAAAGAGAAGAAGATGCACATGATTGCTGAAAGCTAATTATCCTGGTTCCAAAGCAACACTGCAGGAGTTCCACAGGGGAGCATCGTAGGCCCAACCACTTTCAGCTGCTTCTTCAGTGATCTACTCTCCATTATAGTGGGGCTGTTCACCAATAATTGCACAACGTTTACTGGTATTCAGAACTGTACTGCTAAAGGAGCAGCTCATCCCAGCTTACAGAAGGACCTGGTCAACATCCAGACTGAGCAACGGCAGGTTTTCACACCGTATCATCTCAATCCCACCTCAAAAATCATGCGTTCCCAGGAAACATGCCATTTCGATGGTGGGTGGGCTCTCATTTGCCCACCACACCATCACCCTGCTGCTTCCTCAGGCCGGGTGACATATTTAAAGTGCAGCCGCGCGTGCTTCCAGCCTAGGACTGCTGCACAGATGACATGGTCCCAAAAGGGAAGAAGACTGCAGCCCCCCAATTCAGTGATGCGTCCCTGGACTGCCTTTTGCACACCATGGAGGCCCGTTGTGATGTCTTCTACCCCCCACTCTGGCCACAGGAGGTCCATTAATCTCACCACTCTGGCTTGGTATGAGATGGCAGTCGTGATCAACCAATTCTGCACAGAAGAAATTGGCCATTCAATGCAGAAACAGGATGAATGGTCTCACCAGAGCCACCAGGGTAAAGCAATCACCTCATCACTCTAAACTCACACATTCAAGCCCATCACACATTCATTGGCATCTCACTCACTGCCATCTCAAGAGACATTCCCTCGCACAAACCCTCACATTTCCATCTGGCCTAATCTCCTCTGGAGACTGACTCCTTAGCCCGCACCATCTTGAGGCCACTTGCACAGATCAACTTGTGCCCCCTTACACATCCTGGGATACCCCCTTTCTCCAGTACAGCCCTCGTCCTGCAGCCTCTTCCCTTGCCTGAGGCCACTTCTCCTCCATCCCAAACAAGTCCTAGCCCTGCAGCCATTAAAAAGCTGTTTTACAGCTAGTCTGGTAGGTAAGAGGCCTGCCCATTAGCTGCCCCTAAAAGTGATGTGATGCTGCCTGCGAAGCCTGGTGCTGATGACCATGAGTGCTGCCGGAAGCAAGGGAGGCAAACAAACCTCGAAGTCCCGAGCAATGTGCAGCTCAGCAGGTGCACATCACTTCTGAGCAGTTGTGAAACATGTTGGCGTGAAATCACACCAAAGTGCTCGGATGATCCAGTGTGGGAGGATGATTCCTTCAAGCTGTGCTTATAATGATATGCAGATGTATTACAATTAAGTTCCTGATGTCCGACTGGAGGAAACGTGGCTCACCACTGACGAGCAGAGCAGACGATTGCAAACTGGTCTCACAATGTCATAAAACCAATTTTTGGCCTTCTCACTATGTCTGCTCATGCCACCAAACACGCCCGCCACCGACAGCCACGGAAAATTCTGCCAATGTTTCAGGTCAATGACCTTTCATCAGAACAGTTATACCATGCAAGAACATCTTCATCAAGAAAAGACCCAGTCACTTCCCCCTAATCTTTAGTAATATCATAATCACTATTTCCCCCCACAACATCTTGATGGTACCTTTGAACCAAAAATGCACTGGAGCAGTTGGATTAAAATCGTGGCTGCAAAAATTACCCTTTTTCCACTGTACAGAAGATCGCAAAGAGCAGAACATTCAACTTTGCAGGCAGGGCTGCTCACACAGGGTGCTAGGGGCACAAGCAGGGCTCACACAAGTTGCTGGGGGCACAAGCAGGGCTGCTTACACAGGGTGCTGGGGACACAAACAGGGTTGCTCACACTGGGTGCTGCGGGATGCAGGCAGGGCTGCTCACACTGGGTGCTTTGGGACGCAGTTAAGGCTGCTCACACTGGGTGCTTTGGGGTGCCAGCAGGAGAGACCAGCAGGGGGAAGTGGGTAGGGGGCAGGGGGAATTGGAAGAATGCGAAGAGACTAGAGCAAGGGTGGTTGGGGGTTAATATGACAAGAGAGGGAGGGGGTGCACGCAGACTCAAGACTGGTGGAAGGGAGAGTTAGTGTTGCACAGGAGGGAAGGGGTGTTTTTAGTCTCGTGACTGGGGGGGCAGAGGGGAAGTCCTTAAGGACACTGGGGGATGAGCGCCGGTCAGTCATAGTCCTTAGGCTGAGACCAAATGGTCATGGTGACAGATTTAAGGCAGTGCTGGAGCTCTGTGGGTCATATTGATGAGGTGAGAAATTAAATGCTGTCCTGAGGCTCTGTGGACCAGATTGTCAAGTGAGAAGTTAAAGGCAGTCCTGGAGCTTTCCAGGCCATGCTACAGGGCTAAGCATGTCATACATATCGTAGGTCACAAGGCACAAGGCATCCAATCATTCCAAAAGTGCAAAACAGGAGTAATCTCAAATCCACGTTAGGCTGTGTATGAGTGTCTTCAATGAGGCTCAAAATTACATGGCTGTGCTCAACCCTCTTCAATCCAATATGGGATTGAGATGTCAAGTTTTTGGAGTTGCTTCTTGGGCATCTGTGATCGGTGAGAGAGCACCTAAGCTACAAGGGTGGAACTGGTAAAGACGGGTGGTATATGTGCAGCCCAAGGGCATGACACTGGGTTTCTGGCTTGGAGTGGGATGTCTACAATTGTTGGGTAAGCTCCATTCATGTCTTGGATCTATCTGTCCACAGGAAGAAGGAGGAGTGCAGAATGGAGTCTGTGATCAATGCTGCCTTCTTAATGGCAGTACTCAACTCGAGGAGGAGAAGGAGGGCCCAGCACCATCTAGCACAGGTTAGAGAAAAACCCCCATCTGAGGTGCATGGTCCAGGGGGGCCCCAGGAAGACCAGAGGCTGAGGAGATCAGACTCATCCCACATAGGCGACCAAGGGTATATCAAAGGCGAACATACAGACATACAAATTAGGAGCAGGAGTAGGCCATTCGGTCCCTCGAGCCTGCTCCACCATTCAATGAGATCATGGCTGATCAGATTATGGCCTCCACTCCACATTCCACCTACACCGATAATCTTTGACTCAAAAATCTATCTGCCTCTGCCTTAAAAATATTAGGGGACCCTGCCTCCACCACTCTCTGGGGAAGGAAGTTCCAAAAATTCACAACCCTCTCCTATTTGGAGATGAGCAAGAGACAGTGCTACACATGTTTCTGTTTGTCAAGAGACTGTGGCTCATATCTGCCACATTCTGTGGGAGGATCTGATGCCGCATGGACTGGGAGGCCGTTCCCTGGCAGTGTCCCTGCCACACTCAATTTTTTCGCATGCAGCTCATTCCAGAGATCCAAAGGAGACCTGTGCAGTATCTATTAGGCCTCAACACATAAATGTATAAAGGAGGTGACAGATGCAGTATACTGTAAGATTCATCATTAGACAAAGTTCACAATGGATGAAGCTAGCCAGGCTGCTAGATTTCTGAGACTTGCAGAGATCTCTGGCTTCCCAAGAGTGCAGGCAGCAATCAATTACACGCATATCACTATAAGAGCTCACAGGCTGCAGCCCTGATCTACATTAAAAGGAAAGGATTCCGCTCAGTCAACATTCAGCTGCTTCTGCGATCATCAGAAATATATCATACATGCTTGTGCCTGGTACCCTGAGCGTTCTCATGACTCCTACATCCTGAATCCTGCCAGGTGCCACAGATCTTAGAAGGGCCATGGTGCTTAGAGGGTTGATTTTGGGTGATAAGGGATACCCAATGGTGAGATTGCTCATGACACCCTTCCATCACCCTCAGAATTCCTCCGGGGAGAGACACAGCACAGGTCACTCTATGATGAGGTCCATCATTGACCAAACCATTGACATCCTGAAGATGCGCTTCTGATGTTTGAAATATTCTAGCTGGGCTCTGCAATACTGTCCACAGAGGGTGTTCCACATCATCGTGGTCTGTTGCACCCTGCACAGCCCGATACTTCAAAGGGGAGATCACTTATCACAGGGAGACATGGAGTAGACAGAAGACGAGGAGGATTTGGAAGGACAGGAACCTGAGGAGGATGATGGTAGTCAGCTTCCAGGTGAGGATGCCATCGCAGCAGAAGTCATGCCCGTGACACACTAATAGCACAAGGTTCCAGCAGGAGTAAGGTCCAGGCAAGGAGACACAAGCACATTTCTCCTGTCCCTTAGTGTCATGCCAGTGATCGGAAAGGCCTTACAAACAGTGACACCATAAGCAAGGTCAGCATTCGGCCTTGGATCTGCAAATGGGGAGGTGGTGGGATAGTAGTATTATCACTTGACTAGTATTCTAGAGACCCAGGTTAATGCTCTGGGGACCTGGGTTCAAATCCCACCATGGCAGATGTTGAAATTTGAAATCAATAAAAATCTGGAGTTAGCAGTCTGATGTTGACCATAAAACCATTGTTGCTTGTTGTAAAGACCCATCTGGTTCACTAATGTCCTTTAGGGAAGGAAATCTGTCATCCTTACCTGATCTGGCCTATGTGTGACTCCAGATTCATAATAATGTGGTTGACTCTTAACTGCCCTCTGAACAAAGGCAATTAGGGATGGGCAATAAATGCTGGCCTAGCCAGTGATGCCCACATCATATGAATGAATAAAAAAAACCTCAAGGATGATGAAGGCCTCATTTGTGGAAAGGTCAGCACCCAAGGCTGCTTGGTGTGTGAGGTGAAAGGCAGCACACCAGCATGCACTCTGCATCAGCTGCACATTTTGCAGTTGTTGCCATCTGAAGGAGACACTTTCAGCGGCCACAGAAATTTGCACACGGTTGCAGAGACTATATTGGCTCCAGAATATGTGCATTGTGCCCTCAGAATGTCTTAATTTTCCCAGCCCTACTGCTATGCCTTGGTGCAGCCCCAACAGGTGGAGGCAGCCTGCTGACTGCAATGCCCTGTTGCCTGAGGTGGTTTCAGCGGGCGTCCTCTGAAGGGCCAAGGCTCGGAGGGCCCAGGCCTGTTTTGGGTCTCCTGTTGTGGAGCAGGTGTGCCCTCCTCGGCCTATGTAGCTGGAGCTGATGGGGTCACAGGCAGAGGGGATTGGGAGTAACTGGACACTCTCTTGGGTAGATGGCCCAGGGTCGAGCTGATGGTCCTCCTTCCTTTGGTTGCCTTAGGGTCCCTGCCTGACTCCTTGACGAGAAGGCGCTCCTGGAGTGAGGTCAAGATGACCTGTCTCCCTTCTGTCTTGCCATTGATAGATCCCACCAATGCCTATAGTAATGGGGGTGCAGTTCTGAGCACAAATCCGGCAGAACCTACTGGTCCATAGTCTCCAAGGTCGGTGCCATGTTTCCCATGGTGACCTTGTGGCACTTGCATGTCGGAGACACAACATCAGAAAGAACACGTTGGACTCCTCCATTCTTTGCTCTAGTCTGTTGACTGCCTCTCGCAATTCTACTTAATGTTCCGCTGCCTCTCTTTGCATTTCCTGTATGTTAACAATGGCCGCTTGAGGAGACTCATCATCTGACTCGGACCCAACAGGTGCCCACTCTCTGAGTGCCAGAGACCTGTGCTGTCACTTGGAGGATTGCTGTGGAGACATGTCAATAAGGTGTTCTCCAGAAAGTGACCCCAGCCTAGTCTAGATCTAGGACCAACCAACATGTGTGTTGCTGCACTGGTGGAAGGTGCGGTGAACGCAATGATAGGTCTTCATCAAATGGATCCTTATCTGAGGTGAACTGGGGTAGATGGGCTGGCTGGACATCTATCTTGGCCTGCTGGTACCTGTAAGAGAGAGAAAGTAGGTTTAGATCACGAGCAGGCAGAATGCAACATTGCAAGTCATTCATTGTGAGTTTCAGGATGTGATTGACTAATAGTGGGCTCATCCTTAGTGGGTTGCTGGGGGAAGCTGATCTTACCTTCACTGCAGGAGCTATCCCTGTCCTCCCCTGTTAACCTGGATGCTTTCTCCTTGAAGGGAGTGAGCTCCTGGATGTCTGCCATCCCTCCTCCTGTCTGGGATGTCTCCCTCCTGTTGTGGGCTAGTTTGGCCTGCAGAAAGACAAATATATGGAATGTGATGAGAAGAGGTGGAACAGAGGTTGTGAAGCATGCCTCACAGAAGCTGAAATAGTGAAACAGTGCATTCCTCAGCTCACGACTGTCTCTTGCGGTGTGTGCTCAGCCCTCCCCAGTAAAAGCTGAAGATGTTGAATGTGTGAGATGATACATGAGACGGTGGTGATGTTAAAGGGTGTGTGAGACAATCAGTGCTGATCTCTCCTCCACTAATAATGTGTGAGTTCCCTGAGGAATGTTAACCTTAGAGTGCTTGATGCTATTTTGAGAGTGTGAGTCCAGAGTGAGCAGAAGGTTAAATTCTCCTGGTGGACCAGGTTAGATCATTCTTCCTTTTCCTGCAATGCAAGGTGTTTCTTTTTTGGGTCCCAAAGGCCCAGACCTCCTTGGTGACATCTTCCCAGGTGGCGAGGTGAGATTGGTGGACCTGCTGGTTCCAACCCTTCGGAGGAGGATGTTGTGACATTTGTGGACAGCGTTGAGCAGAGCTACCAGGATGTTGTGGCTGAGCCTTGAGGCATATGGCTTCTTTCTCCTGGGAGCCATCTCAGTGACTACAAACCACACAGCTGGGTTGCAGAGAGTGAATATGCACGTCTGGGTGGTGTTTCAATATGGCATCAGGGCCTTTGACCCCATAAGATAACGGCAGGGAGGACGAATCAGTGCCCGCCCCATCATGTGATTTTGAGAGCGGCTCACCGATGCATATTTAATGAGCTTCCAAGTGTGCATGAGAGCCCGCCCTGCCATCTAGCAGGAAACGCACCGATTATCCTGCCCACCACCAGGTAAGCTCCAGAATGGAAAATTCCACCCATTGTTAACCCATATTTATCAAGTAATGTGATGGAAGCAGAGATCAAAGGGAAGTAAAGTATACTGTTAACAAGAAGTGGAACCAACTATATTTTAAGACAAATTAAATTTCAGTTGAAAAAGCTTGGCGCCTAACTAATATCAAGCATGGAAAAACCCAATAAGACAAATATAGTCAGTTTTAAGTTAACAGGTTACTGAAATGATATCATACCATCAATGGTAACATGCAAACAATGCAGCAGGATTATCTTCTCACTGCATCATATCCTCTCATTTGAAGCGTATCATTCTACTACTTGTATAAGGAAGTGATGTTGATAGGGAAGAGCATCTGCAAACATTTGAGGGAGGAATATTAATCTGGAACATTGTGTGCATTTAGATGTGGGTGTGGGGAAGGGAGAGATTAAAGTGGTTGAGAATGCGTTTGCATTGAGAGCCATCTCAATGCTGTTATGGTCCCTGTAGAGACTGATAACTTTTAAAAAGATATTTGAATTCTCAGCGACCAACTTAAAGGAATTGTACAGCAAGATTTCAAGTTTTAACATTGACTAAACATTACTTAGAAGGCAACCAGTATTCTAAACTACAGAAAAGATAACACTTATTAATGTCTTGACATGACTGATAACCCCGCACCAGATACGTATTGTATGACATGTTTTCCACACAATTGAAGTCTTCTCAGGAAATAGTCTAAAGTCACTGTCAGCTACCAATGGGTTCAACTCTCCCAATTTTACCAAGTTGTAACATCCAGCAACCGTTGAGGTCCTCTCCCTCAATTCTCTGAGAATTCCCAAACTGACTTTTAAAGGAAGGCTCACTTGGTAATTTCTTCTCTTTACCTTGCCAGGGCAAATCTCCCCTTGTCCTTAAATTGTGGCAGGTTTTTTCTCTTTGATTAGTGGACAAGCTTTCCCCAGTATTCTATTTGGTAAATAAAAGAGGAAGGAAATCTTTTCCCTCTTTACACTGTAGCAACCGCTGTTCCCATCTCGCTCTTTCTCTCTGTGTCCAGGGCTTTTTCAATCACAATGCCTGAGAGTATGTACGTCTACATAAGGCAAGACAGCTGCCTCTCTATTTGTATTCAGGTATGAAATATGACATATGGGTCAGTAAGTCTTAAGCTGGGTCCCATGTCCCAATGGTAACCATCACCTGGCCTGTTGCCAGGCAAAGTCCAATACAACTTTACACCAAACCCCCTTTTTCAGGGCATTCAGTTTTCCTTTAAATTGAAAGAAACAACTTAAACATTACGATCTTATAAAACCTCACATTTGTAACATGGCACCTGCAGGTTTAACTCAAGTATGTTTGGTTGGTTGCACATAACTCTCTCTGGAGAGGCGAGTTAGCAATTTAAATAATTACTAAATCAATTCCAACAATATTTTAACCTACATTTAAATTTAACAACGTAACCACAGATTTCCTGAGCTTCCTGAAACTCATCACTTCAACCAAGGCAAGAAGAGAATGGCTATCTTTTCTTGCTCACTTTTGAACTGTGAGCCACCAGATGAAAACCCAACATTATGTCTTACTGGTCTCATTGAAGCGCAATTATCATAGAATCATAAAATGGTTGCAGCACAGAAGAAGGCCTTTCATATTATGGTCACTCATCCCTAAAGGTTTGTTACAACGAGATTATTAATTAGCCCATTTTTATTACATAATAATAGGGCTGGAATTTTCCATCCCCGTTGGTGTCAGGCATCATGGTGGCCGTCGGCAGACAATATGGCGGGAAGGTCAAAAATCAGTTTCACAACATCGTGAAACCAGATTGTGATCATGTGCTCCACCCGTCAATGGCGGGCTGCTTTTCACACTGCTGCATGTCTGGAACATCATTTTAATACATCTGCATATAATTATAAGTCCTACTTACCAGAGTCAAACGCCCATGTCAAATTTACCGCCCATGTGGGCAGGAAACACGCCAGCCCAGAAGATATCTTGGCAAGTGTGACATGCAGAAATCGGGACTAACCATTAGGGCCTTACCCACATCACAAGCATCTGAGGAGCAGAATATGCTGAAGCCCTACAGCTACCAGGCCCGGGAGGAACCAATTGTGATCAGAAATTCTTAAATTTTCTAGGCCTACCACTTCTTGGAGGTGCTGCCCTGACATCTGCAGCAGGGGTGGAGATAGCCTTTGTAATAGTTGGTCCTTTGCCTCTGATAGCTTTGGCATGTGTCCTCTGGAAGGCCGAGGCCTTGAGGGCCCCAGATTGCTTTGACTGTCCTCCTGTGGGCCATCTGCTCCTACTGCACTGTCAGAATATGAGATTGAGGGGGTCACAGGCAAAGAAGATTCAGTGGGACAGGACGGTCTCCGAGATTCCTGAGTAGATGACCCAGAGGTGTCCAACTGCTGCTCCTCCTCCCTTCAGGTGGCTGAGGGCTCTGGCCTAAATTCTTGAGAAGAAAGAAAACCAGGAGGGATGTCGAGGTGCCCTACTTCCCTCTTGCATTGCCACTGCAAGGACTCAACCATGGCTACCACAATGGAGTACAGGTCTGCGAGCATCTCCGTGTTCTGCCCCCTTCTTCCCATGGAGGCCTCCATACTGCACATGTAGGCACCACTTCAACGGAGAGCAGACAGATGCATTCCTCTGACTCTGTTGAGTGCTTCCAACAGCTCTGTGTGACGATGTTCCCACACCTTCTGCTGACTCCACGTTGAATTGGAAGGCCGAATCCAGAGGCTCGTCATTTGACTCGGACCTCATAGACGCCTCTTCCCCCAGCAGTCCTCCGAATGCTGGGGAGCTTGGCTGAACCTGCCTCCTCCTGCTGTGGACATGTGTCCATGTGGTGGCCACCAGATTGTGAAGCTGAGCCTGCTCTAGATCTAGGTCCCAACGAGGTGTGTGTCTCTAAACTGGTGAAGGGTGTGGGTAAGCACTGTGAGGGATCTTCCAGGCTGCTTATTTGTAGCTCTTCAATGAAGGATGTATTCTCTTCACTGAAGTTGTGGACCTGGATGGAGCTGAAGGACTGACTGGCTGAGGGTGTCGGTCGCTTGGCAGAGCTCCCTGTGAACCAAAGTAGAGATAACTACTGCATGTCAGCAGAGTCAAAACGAGAGAGAACGCTCACAGTTGCATTGAGAGAGGGATGATGTGGTGCAGGATTTTCGCGTGGGCGTTCGCAACCGACCTCACCGTCTCTGAAGATACAGTCCATGCCCACAACAGTCAACACAACGGTAGGCTCATCAAAGTGAGTGAGGGGCCTAATGAGGGCCACTCCACCCCCCAATCTAGGACCTCTCCCTGCTGTTGTCATCCAGCTTTTCCTGCATGAAAACAGATCGAGAGACTTTGAGCAGGATGCATGGCACAGCATGGAATGTTTCTGTGGTGAGCGGAGCCATGGACGGGATGAGGACACGAGCTCGAGGATCTGAGCCTGATGGAAATGTGAGGGTGTGTGTGAGAATTAGTGGTGTTGTCCCTTGAGGTGTGAGATCCCTGTGGATGTGTGATGGGTTTGTGCATGTGTAAGTTGAGTGTGACGAGAACAGTGACATACCCTGGTGGAACAGATTAATCCTCTTCCTTCACTGGATGGCTATCCTCTTTTGCAGGACATTGGCGCTGACCACTGCCTTCTATGCTGGTTGGTGATCTTGTTTGCTGACCTTTGCCCAGAGTAGGGTAGAGGACTTCAAGGCAGGCCTCTACTGTGTCCAGTAGGCGCTTTAGGGAGGCGTCACTAAATCTGGAGCATGTTTCCTCCCTTTGGCAGCCATTAGTTCATAGCAGCTTCCTTTCCATTGAAGAGTGCTAACTCTTTGCAGGAGCAGCCTTTAAATATGGCACCCGGTCTATTGGAGGCCTGAGGTGATGGCGGGACGGGCAAATCAGAGGATATCCCATCAGGGACCTAGCATGTTTTCCAGGAATATATAATTAATGAGGCAGGGATGGGACAATATGGCGTGAAAACCCACCATTGTAGTTGGTGGGTAAAACTTCCATTTTCCCCCCCACTACTGCACTTAGTGCAAATCTGGGATGATTCTGCCCTAGATCTAAAATAGCCCATTCTCTAATCAGTTCCTCAATATGTTTCTCCAGAAAATCATCCCTAACACACTCCAGAAACCCGCCCTCCATAACAGTAGGGCTCATTAGATTTACCCAGTCTATGTGCAGATTTGTGTACCCATCATTACTGTATTACCCATGCTACATGCTTCTCTAACCTCCTGATGAATGCCATGCCCCACACTAACACTATTGTTTAGTGGCCTATAAAAAACTTCTACCAATGTTTGCTGCCCCTTGCTGTTTCTTAGTTCCATCCAAGCAGATTCCACATTTTGTTCTTCTGATCTGAGATCTTCACTTACTAATATACTGATTCCATCCCTTATTATCAGCACATCACCTTTTCCTTTTTGCCTGTCCTTCCTAAATGTTGAATATCCATGAATATTCAGTTCCCATTCTTGGTCACCCTGCAGTCATGTTTACGTAATAGCAATTAGATTATACCCATTTAACTCTATTTGAGCCTTTAAATCATCTACCTTGTTGTAAATGCTGCACGTATTCAGGTAGAGTGCCCTTAACTTTGTCTCTACATTCTAAGCTTAATTGATGTGCAGCTTTCTTTCGCCTGCCTTCTAATTTCACTTGTGACTTTTCTACTTCCCATTACCAACTATACTTCCTTCAAATTTGAGCTAAGCATCCCCCTGAAAAGCTATTTTAAACCCTCTCCAGCAACACTAACAAGTCTTCCTGCGAGGTATTAGTCCCAGTCCTGTCAAGGTGAAACCCATTCAGCTTATAGAGGTCCCATCTGCCCCAGAACCGGTCTAAATGTGTCAGAAATCTGATGCCCCCCTCCTACACCAGTTCTCTAGTCATGTGTTCAATTGATCAATCCTCCTATTTCTATGCTCACTAGCACGTGGAACTGGGAATTTTTTTATTCGTTCATGGGATGTGGGCAACGCTGGCTAGGCTCAGCAATTATTGCCCATCCCTAATTGTCCTTGGGAAGGTGGTGGTGAGCTGCCTTCTTGAACCGCTGCAGTCCATGTATGGTTGGTACACCCACAGTGCTGTTAGAGAGGAAGTTCCAGGATTTTGACCCAGCAATAGTGAAGGAAGTGAAATACGTCCAAGCCCTGAGATCTTGAGATTACTGCTGCTGAGGTCCAGGTTTTAAATTTCTGTCCTAACTTCCTAAAATCTGTTTTCAGGACCTCATCCCTCTTCCTACCTATGTCGTTCATACCAATGTGGACTATGACCTCTGTTCAGCCTCCTCCAAAAGGATGTCCTGCAGCCGCTCTGTGACACCCTTGACCCTGGCACCAGGGAGTCTACCCACCATCCTGGACTCACGCTTACTGTCGTAGAAACACCTGTTTTGCCTCTTGACTATGGAAACCCTTGTCACTATTGCTCCTATACTCTTCCTCCTCCCCTCCTGTGCAGCTGAGCCTGTGGTGACACATACTTAGCTGTGTCTGCACTCCCCTGGCATGGCCCTCACCAGGATCCAAAATGGGAAGCGGATTAGCAAGCAAGATAGACTCAGGAGACTCCTGCACTACCTGCCTGGTACTCTTAGACTGCCTGGCGGTCATCCATTCCCCCTCTGCCAGTATGCTTCTAATCTGCAGTATGAAGCAATCCATGTCAAAATGCAGCAAGACCTGGACAATATCCAGGCTTTGGCTGACAACTGGCAAGTAACATTTGTGCCACACAAATGCCAGGCAATGACCATCTTCAACAAGAGAGAATCTAACCATTGCGCCTTGACATTCAATGGCATTACCATCACTGAATCTCCCACTATCAATATCCTGGGGGGCTACCATTAACCAGAAACTGAACTGGGCTAGCCATATAAATACTGTGGCTACAACAGCAGGTCAGAGGCTAGGAATCCTGTGGTGAGTAACTCATGTCCTGACTCCTCAAAGTGTGGCCACCATCTATAAGGTACAAGTCAGGAGTCTGATGGAATACTCTCAGCTTGCCTGGATGAGTGCAGCTCCAACAACACTCAAGAAGCTTGACACCATCCAAGACAAAGCAGCCCACTTGATTGGCACCCCTTGCACAAGCATTCACTCCCTCTGAGCACAGTGGCAGCAGTATGTACCATCTACAAGATGCACTGCATAACTCACCAATTCTCTTTAGGCAGCACCTTCCAAACCCACAATTATCATCATATGGAAGGACAAGGGCAGCAGATGCGTGGAACACCACCACCTGGAAGTTCTCCTCCAAATCACTCACCATGCTGACTTGGAAATATATCGCCGTTCCTTCACTGTCGCTGGGTCAAAATCCTGGAACTCCCTCCTTAACAGCACTGTGGGTGTACCTACACCACATGGACTGTAGCAGTTCAAGAAGGCAGTTTAGCATCACCTTCTCAAGGGAAATTAGGGATGGGCAATAAATACTTGCCTAGCCAGCCATGCCCACCTCTAATGAATGAATAAAAAAATGGCCACCTCCCTAAACATGCTATCACATAGTTATCTACCTCTCAGATGCAAAACAGTGACTCCAGCCACCATTTGAGCTCTAAGAACTGGAGCTCAAGCTTCTGTAGCCATGACACTTCCTGCAGAAATGTTAGCCTAGGACACTTGCTATGTCCATGACTTCCCACATACTGCAGGATGTACATTCCACTCAGCCAATTTGATCTATCATACTGTAACTTTTAAAACTATATATTACAATTAGAATAAGTAGAATAACTTATCGGCTACTCACCAATCAGCTTCTTCCCCTTTACTGAAGTAAGAACCAACTACTGGAGGCTAGAAAATGAAAGGAGTACCTCCTTCCCCTAACTCCCTCACTCACCAAACTCCCACTTTACACTCTTGTACACCCAAAGCAGCACTCTCAGTGCAGATCTATAGAATTTTAAAAGATGATCACCAATGCATCCACTATCCCTACAACAACTTCTTTCAATTTTCCCTCGCTGCCTTCCTGTTTATCTGAAAAGTGAAAAGGACAAGGATAAGGCTGTGGTGAGGCAAGAGGGTGAAGTAAAAAATTGCAAGATTACACCATTGTAAGTCAGTAGAGGCTGTGGGATGAGTTGGAAGGGAGATGTGGGCAGGGCTTTTAGATATGAGGGTAGAGTCAGTGGATTCAGCCCCACCACAGGCCAAGGCTTCAGCAATGGTAAATCCAATAATGGTCAGAAATGTCTCCTACATAAGGATTTGAACATATATGGCACACCCCTCTGGTTAGTTCCAGCTGCCTGCAGTTATATGCTGCCTTTTCTTGAAACAGAGAGGAGAATGTGCCAGTGAGTGTCATGCAAGGGTGATGTGGCTGTCATGGTTGAATTGTTGGAAGTGTCTTCAAGCTGTGAGGCTTGGGTGGGAGGCTTGCAACAGTATTTAGTGTGAAAATGTAAGCTGAATCATGTAAATGTTAGGTATGAGTCCTGATTGGTAAAGATTATTGATAGATCAATGAAGGAGGTGTGATGATTTGAGAATCAGCTGAGGCTACTAATGCAGTTGGTAGGATATGACCTTGGAAGATACATTCCCTAACCTTGACAACTCATAAGATCATTAAACTCCTTGCAGCCAGGTCCTCAGGGCTAGTTTCCTGGCATTGACCTCTGTGACTATCTGCTCCAATTGCCTTCTCACACGTATCTAGAGGGCCTCCTTCCCCCTATGGATAGAGGACATCTCTTCCTTTCACCTCATTTACAAGGCTGACTGGGCAGCTTTGGAAAAAGTTGGTGCAGGCTCACTCCCCTGGTCAGCCATTGTTTTTTGTTGCCCATCACTTTTCCAAATGAAGTCAGCACTCCAGCAGCCATAATGCACCTTCCATTTGGAGCTGCAGGCTAACTTTAAGCAGTGTAGGCTAGCTTTAAGTCTCACAAGCAGCCAATGAACAATGTGATTAGTGCTGACTACACACAGAAATCATGATATTGAGCAGACAGCAGAGATGTCCATCCAATTTAGTTCCCTAAATTACTGCATTCCCTGTGGGCCAATTTCCACCTCCATAACATCATTCAACTCCTCCCCAGCTCAACTCTCTTGCTGCCGAATCCCTCATTCATGCCTTTGTTACTTCTAGAATTGACTATTCCAACATTCCTGGCTGGGCTTCCTGTTATTCTTTGTCAACTTGAGGTTATCTAAAACTCTGCTGCTCATATCATAAGTTGCAACAAGTCCATCACTCATGTGTTCACTTTATTGGGTCCTGGTTAATCAACACCTCAAGTTTAAAATTCTCATCATCATTTTCAAATTCTTCCATGGCTCAACCTGCCTTTCTCTGTAATCTCCTCCAGATTTAGGACTCTCTCAAATATCTGCACTTCTCCAATTCTGGCCTTTTGAGCATTCTTGATTTTAATTGCCCCAATCTTTGGTAGCCTTCAGGTCTCAAGGTCCTATGCTCAAGGTCCAAAATTCTGTTATAAGAGCTGGGAGTGATCTGAAACTGGTACAGTTGGTCTCTGTGCTTCTGGTTTAGGAAATGCAAAAGAAGTGATGGTTTTCTCTCCAATCACTCTCCAATGACCCCTTCTGGAAGTGTGTGGACATTGGATGAGTGGTTGGTTGCGAAGTTCTCCCACAGTTTATCTGGTTTACTGACATTCACTTTCGAAGCTCATATTTGAGAATAGCCACTTAGTCGCAAAGGACTTCTGATATTTGTGAAATTGTACCCAAATAAACACTAAACATTTCCAAGAGAAGGAAGAGGAAATTTAATGAAGAAAATTGACCAAAAAAAACATAAAAAGGAGAATACTGAAGAAGAGACATACGGACTCGAAACATTAACTGTTTCTCTCCCCACAGATGCTGCCAGACCTGCTGAGTTTTCCAGCATTTTTTGTGTTAGTGTTTGTATTAAAAAAAAGGAGAATACCGATTTCTCTAACAAAGAGAATGTATTGGTTACTATAAGCTTGCATGTTTTGAACACTTACTCACAACACTGTTATAGGAAATTTTAAATCCGTAGTTGGATTCTGTCTGCTTGTGTTGAAATTCTATCACAACTGTCCGCCCAAAGGAGGTCATGCTTAATGGCAATGATACTCTATCACAATACTTTCCAGCAACAACAGGAGGAGCGTAAGCAGCATCGTAAATGACCAAGTTATTTTCTGTACAGTTTCTGCCGTTCTTAATGTGAAGTTTTTCAAATTTCAAGACTATCTGTTAAATAAAAAAAGTAAGAATTTCAAATATGTCTTAATTTGGAATAACTCTTTCCAACAATGCCTGCATGGCAGACTCAAAGATAATTTAAGTCAATGGGGTAGAGTTTCTGCTTTCAGTACAATCAATGCTCAAACTTTGAGGAGTCGTTCTTATTTTACCCCAAGGTGCCACTCAAACTCACTTGCATTTCGCCAAATGTAAATCTGCCCTGAATGGGAAACATTTAAAAACATATTGGCCCAGATCAACCGGTCAGCATTGATACTGTGCACGTTGATACTACCTGCAAATATTTCTGTGACATGACCCTTTTGTGATTTTTAAGCCAAGACGTCTGATCCTGAGTGAAGCATTGATGGATCAGCGCAACCATCCACGGAGCACAAGAGAAGGTGGGGAACGTAGTCGTATGGTCGGGGGGGATGTCAGGTGGTTGGAGGTTTGTCGGGTGGGGTGGGTAGTCCGCTTAGGTCAGGGGATGGTTGGGTCAGGATGGGTAGTCATGTCAAGTCGGGGGGTAGTGGTGATTGGCGAAGTCGGTTGTGGTGCTCAGTTCAGTTAATCACTAATGGCTAATCACTGAATTAGGCCAGGTAGTAACCAGCATAACATTCCCAGGGTAAATATCCAGGTAACCCCTGCATATCTGGTCCAAGTCTCTGACATTGAGCTCATGGGGCCCCGGGCAGCAGAAATCAGCCTATTGGAAGCTTAAACTTCCTGAACAATTTCAGACTACGCGCATTTCCCAACTTAGGTCCCATCTCCAACAAACCAGATACTGGAAAATTTGGACCAATGTTTTTCTTCAAATAAAAATTTTGCTTTGAGAAAAATTCTTCATATATTTCAGAGTGGTAACTTGATAAAGTTTGACTAAAACAGCTGAATTTGTCACAAAAAATAAACTTTTAAAATCAAAATATCAATCCACCACCTCTGAATCATGTGATTGAAATTACTGAACTACACTTTTAAAATATATAAAAATAATCCTTAACTTATATTAAGGTACAGTACACAGCTTCTTAGTAGATTAAAACAAAATTATATTCGAAAGCTATTGCTATCTCACGCTCATCCCTCGCAATCAGCTTCCTCAAATGTTATCTTTCATCCTCTGCACACATGCCACTTCTCACATTCATCTGCCTTCTTTTATTGCAGGGGAAGAGTGCCCAGGGCTACAAGGAGAGGCAGAAAACCAGGAGTGCACCTGCAACCATTGCCACCCTGGCTCTGGTGAGGAGGACGCCCTGGAGATTTACGGGGTGGCACAAACACTAGGGCCCAGCAAAGTAGAGATAAGGGTGGCCCAGAGACATGGTGACAGCATTAGATGATGCTCTGCCACTTGGCACTTAACCATCACTCATGGTAAATTCATTTCACCACTAACTGAACTGTCATGACAAGCTGTATGCTGAGTTTATACCCTTCTCTCAATGTCAGCATTGACTCATTTCAATCACCTCCCACAGCTCATTACTGGATTGCAGAGAATCTGCTGAGGGAACTGGCCAAGGACTTCTCAGAGGAGAAAGAACCTTCTGAGGATGTACCATCACATGCTTCATATGCACCCTCCACCAGTGCACATCTACACACCTTAGTGGGTGCTGCATTAGAGATAGATTTGTTGAGGACTACATCAAATGTGAGCAGGACCAGGTGCTAGAGACTGCAGTGGAGAGTTCTTGTTAAGGGGCTCAGAGCATTTCAAGCTCTGTTGAAGGGTTCTCAAAATTCCCACATTTTTCATTTCATCAACAAGGATATGACTTTTGGACTTTTAAACTGTTGAGTTAAATGTAAAACCCTGAAGACAGGAGGCTGGGCCCATGAAGGCCTGAGGCTGCACATGCCCAGGCTTATTGAGTACAGTGTGGATTGTTTTGCCTGAAACCAGACAACAAGAGGAGACAGAATACGCAATCTTCCCTTTAATACAATCAACCCAGACAACAACTTCACCTCACATGAAACTGAAGCCCTTCAAACTCTTGCATAAATAATCGCTACTAACTACTAAGGCAGGAAGGCACCATCAATTCAAATATGCAAATCCATCAATACCTCACACATACAATTGCTTTCAGTTCAAAACTAGTTACTAGGCAGGAAGAAAATGATAAACATCATGCAAGCCCATTAAAAACGAGACATCAATCACCGGGGGAAGCCTACCAAAGTCAAACAAAGAACTAACCTTGATTTGGATTCCAATAAGAAATTCGAAAGACAATATAACTGACGCAGGCAGTTGCGAAGGAGAGAAAGAGAGAGAAACCAGCTAGCAGAAGGGTAAGCAGTTTTGAAAGCTGACACAAGGCAGTGAGCAGCTGGGAGCGGTTGAAACAGAGTTTAAGCAAGAAGATCTGGAGGTTTGCAGGCCCGCAAGCAACATCACGGCGAGGGGCACTGGGTAGCAGGCTCAACCGAAGGCTACAAGGTCCCAACTGCAGCCCTCCACGAGGATTGACCACCCACAACCGCGTACTCCACTCAACTGAAGAACCTTCGCAGATTCCACAGACCAGGACCACCTGGGGAGGGCAGGCCCCAGAGGACACAAAGAGTGTACCCCAAAGCTGCAACTGGCTTACCTGGCTGGATTTTGAACTGTCAAAGAACCCTGGGTTGGTGAGCATGATCCCTGATGTCTCCTAGTTCAATTTAGTTAGGTTTCGGGAGTGGGACAAGGGTAAGGGGATTAGTAGCGTGATTTTTTTCCCTCATTATGCCGTGTGTTCCCCATTCTTAACTAACTGTACTTTGTAAGTCTGTATAATCTCAGTGTAATCCTAATGTTATAAATTCATTTGTGACTTCAATAAACTCACTTTTTTCTTGCACCAAAACCAGTTGTCTGCTGCACTTCGTCACAACCTCCAAATAAGTCCAAGGTCTAGAACCCAGAGAGTGGGAGCGATTCGAACCACTCAGAAGTCAGAGTTGAAACTGACTCACACCACCACCCCCTACACTGTTCAGCTGGATATAGATACTGAGCCTCAGAGGTCTTCCAGGAAAAGTGAACTTGTGGAGCAGTAACAGAAAATATGAGTACTTCAGTCATCGTTTCCAGAGGCAGTGCACATTCTTGGAGAAAGAATGGAGGAGCCCATCTGTAGCTGATGTCTCAGACATTAGTGCTGCCATACAGCTCCATGGAAATAGTTGCCACCTACACGGAGAAGGCCTCTAGATGTCTGATGGCCTGCACACTCTGTGCCATTTTCTACAGGATAGTGTAAAGCCTTGGTGGCTCAATGTTTCATTGATATGCAGCCAAGTGTTCTCCAGTTCTTAGTCAGCAGCGAACTACAGGTGGAACGAGAGGCAGAAGATACAGAAAGGGCAAAAGATGTGGAGACTCATCCCATAGCAGCTCCATTTCTTATCCCTTGCTCACCTCCAAAGACAGAACCACACCTGCTGCCTATTGCCCCAGCCACCAAATCTGTCCATACTCAGGTGGGGAGTTTGTGGAGGGACCCTCAAGAGCTCCAAAATCGAAGAAGATGTTCAGCATGGACATTTCATATATCAGAACAGGGGAACATATACCTGCCTTTAGCCCAGCATAGTTGCACCATGAAGGAATAAGAGGAAGTGAATAAGAAAAAAGTCTTAGCTGCACAAGGGGATTTACTTGGATGTTTATACAAATGTTAATTGAACAAAAAAAAATTATATTTACATAAGAGTTAAAATGACGATTATCGCAATCATTGAAAAACTTTATTGGAACTCCTCATTTTCATGGTCTCTAATTGTTTGCACCCCCGCAGCCACCCTGTTCAGCAGGCTTCAGGTGAAGGTTATGATCAACTATTATGAGGAGGAAAGGGTGTGAATTTGATGGTTATCTGGTTGAATTTTGGAATGCTGTGTCTCTTGGGGGGCAACGGGAAGCACAAGGTTCCTGACAGCTTTACGTGCAGATATGAAGTGAAGCATGCTTGGATGAGTTCACTGTAGGTTTCTCTGGCAGCCACATGTGCTGTTGCGCATCTGGCTCCTTCTCCTCTCCCTTCTTCTCCTCTACGAATGCTGGCCATTCTGCATCTTCCTCTTGCTGCAGTGCTTATACAGTACATAAAGTGAAAGTGTAGGGCTTCAGCGTGAAAGCTTAAAAATATAGTAAATTATTACCAGCATCAAGGAACCGAAACAGAAACTAGATCTACCATAAACCAGTGCCAAGATCCAAAATTGCATAGTGTAACTTTAGAGGTGGATATACCAGAGGAAAAGCCTGATTCCAGTGAGAAAAATAGGCAAGCAGGACAGGAGCTGACAGCAATCTTTTGCAAGAGAGTTGGCAGCACCCAAGACAGACAGGATGCCTACACCATTCCAGATTTCTTGAAATGTACTATCTTCTTAGTTTTGATTTCTAGGTTTTCGAACGGTTCTTTTGTCCTCTGGTTCTTGAGGAAATGGTTCTTCCCTATCTACTCTGTTTAGACACTTCATTATTTTGAACAACTCCATCAAAGCTCCTCTCAATGTGTCTTTTCTACAGAGGACAGTCCAGCTTCTCCAATCTATCCTTGTAACTTAAGTCCCTTATTCCTGGAATTACTCTTGTAGATATTTTATGCACCACCTCTAATGTCTTCACATACTTTCCAAAGTGTGAGGCCCAGATTTGGAAACAATAGTCCAGTGGAGACTAAGCCAATGTTTTATAAAGGCTCACTATGACCTCCTTGCTTTTGTACTCTATGGATGAATTTTCGACTCCAGAGACTATGTATAGTGGTGGGCTGGATTAGCGGCAAGTTTCCCGCTGATTGGCAGATTGGGTTTTCACGTCTGATCTTCCGCTTGAAACCTCATTAATTATGCATAGCCGAGCTGCTCATTAAATCAAGTCGTGGGAAGGGCACTGATTTGTCCATCTGCTGTCACCTTTTGGGGTTGAAGTTCCTGGTGCTATATTTAAACACCACTCGAACACACAATACTCTCTGTCGCCCAACTATGTCGTCAAAAGTTCTGGAACTGGTTCCAAGGAACAAGAACACTGCACCAAGGTTTAGCCATGGCTCCCTGGAGGCTTTAATTAGAGGTGTCCACCAGCACCTGGAAGTTCTTTATCCCAGTGATGGATTCAGGAGGTCCACCAATGAAACCTTGCCAACCTGGGAGGTGGTTGCAAAGAAAGTCAGCTCTGTGGGCAACCACCAGAAAAATGCCATCCAGTGCAAGAAAAGGAGGAATGATCTCATCCATACTGCAGGGTAAATCAACCTTCAGCTCACACTCTCAAAATGGCATTATGCACTCAGAGCATCATGGCTCAGGGATCTCACACGATAATATCGAGGGAATTATCAGCACTGAAAGCCTATTCACCAGTGTCTCATCTATCATCCTGTACAAACAGCAACTTCAGTCTTACTGGAGAGGGCTCAGCACACACAGTAGGCATGCATGCTTCCCAACCTCTGCTCCATTCCTTCTCATCATACGAACATACAAATTAGGAGCAGGAGTAGGCCACTCAGCCCCTCGAGCCTGCTCCACCATTCAATAAGATCATGGCTGGTCTGTTTATAACCTCAACTCCACACTCCCATTTACATCATGTGTGTGTGTCTTCATGCTGGCCAAGCTTGCCCACAACATGTGGGTCAGATCCCAACGGCCAATATCCAGGAGCTCTCCAAATTTGAGGAGAATGCTGCCAAGTTAGCAGAGGAGGATGGAGATTGCTCCTGTGGTGAAGGCAAGATTGGCCTCTCCCAGCAAATCAGTACGGATAAACCCTCCATGACTTGATCACATCCTGACATTCAGTGAGTTTTTTTAAATTCATTCACGGGATGTGGGCTTCGCTGGCTGGGCCAACATTTATTGCCCATCCCTAGTTGCCCTTGAGAAGGTGGTGGTGAGCTGCCTTCTTGAACCTATGGTGTGCGCATCGCTTTCGCTGCAAGAAGTATTTCATTCAGGTGGCCACGACTGCATCAAGTCTAGTAGATGCAGGGTTTGCACTGGAAAGTTGCCTTCAACTTCCCAGAGTGGCTACATGCAGCTTTGGCTACTGACCTTTCCGAAGAGTAGGGCCTGATGATACATGAGGGTTGCAGATCCAAGGCCGTATGCAGATCTTGGTCTCAATGGCACTGCTTGTAAAGGCCTTTCCAAGCACTGGAGGGACAGGAGGTATACGCTTGGTTACCCTTGCCTGGACCTTAGTCCTCCTGGAACCTTGTGGCTATCAGTGTGTCATGGGAACACCTTCGGCATCATGCCACTTTGAGGGCATCATCACATGAAAGGTAATCCTCATTAACCTCTTAAGGGTCCTGCCCTTCCAGGTACTCATCATCCGAGGAATTCTCCACCTCCTCCATGTCTCCCTCTGGCAAGTGATCTCCCCTTTGAAGCATCAAGTTGCCAGTACGCAACAGGCTAAAATTATGGAGGACACCCTCTGTGGAGAGTACTGCAGAGTTCCCACCTGAGCGGTCCAAACATTGGAAGCACATCTTCAGGATGACAATGGTCTTCTCTATGATGGATCCTGTCAAACAGTGCACTGAGTTGTATCTCTCCTCCAAGGTACTTTGAGGACAACGCACAGATGTATCATCCAGTAACCAAACTTGTAAGCGCCACAGCCCCTTGAATATCTGTGGCACCTGGGAGTGATTCAGGATGTAGTATTCATGTGAATTCCCAGGGTACCTGGCACAGACGTGCATGATCTGCTTCTGATGATAGCACACCAGCTGAACATTGAGGGAATGGAACCCTTTCCTGCTAATGAAGATCATGGGCTGCTGCCTGGGAGCTCTTAAAGCAACATGCGTGCAATCAATTGCACCCTGAACTCTAGGAAAGTCTGAGATAGCTGCGAATCCAAGAAATCTAGCAGCCTGGCTAGCGCCATTCATTGTGAATTTCACATAATTATCAGCCTTACTGTAGAGGGTATCCATTACCTCCTTGATACATTTATGTGATGAGGACTGAGAGATGCCACTTTGGTTCCTTGTGGATTCCTGGAACCAGCCATTTGCAAAAAAAATTGAGTGCAACAATGACCTTTAGAGGCACTGGCAGAGGATGGCCTCCCAGTCTATGTGGCATCAGATCCTCAAAATGTGGCAGATATGAGCTACACGTCTCTTGATAAGCATAGACGTGCTTGGCACTGTATCTCGCTCATCTCCAAATAGGAAAGGCATCTTCGGTAGACACTTGGTTGTGCGTCTGACTTCCTCATCCTCTAGTTCTTCTTAGGGGTCCCCTGGACCAAGGACCTCAGGCTGGGACTCCTCTCAAAGCTAAGCCAGGTGGTGCTGGGCCCTTCTTCTCCACCTCAATCAGAGCACTGCCATCAAGAACACTGCATTGAGCACAGCCTCCATCCTGCAATCTTCCTTCTTCCTGTGTACAGAGATCTAACAGATTAATGAGAAATGTCCAACTATAGTAAACCTCCCGCTTTCACCCAGAAAACCACTGTCATGCCCTAGTGATGCGTTTGCACTACTCACTTTTCCCAGTTCCGGCCTTGTAGCTGATGTGCTGTCTCACACATGTAAGTGACCAGTAACTATACCTCCCACTCCCATTGAGGTTGGAAAGGCTTAAACACAGCCATGTTATGTTGACCCTCACTGAGGGCAATCACACAATACCTGATTTGGTATATTAATGATGCCAAATTGCACTTTTGTAATGAATGGATGTCCTTTGGCCTGTGAAACATGACGATTGAACTATGCACTTTACAGGGTTTCTATGATCATCTTGCAGGTATCCAGAAGCTGTGCTCTATTAATGGTTGGCTGCATCTTCCCTTCTCACACTCCCCTCTTTAAATACTCACATTGATCACTTTGAACGTGACCCCAATGATGCTTGCAGTCTCACATTCAAACGCACCATATGTCAGTCGTCCCAAATGTGCATTCTCAATAAAGTGTTCATGACTTCTATCAGGAGAGACTTCACCTCCATGTTGGAAATCTAAGAAGTATGAGGTACCCCAGCAAGGGCCCCTGAGTCCAGCTGTGGACACCTCCCACACTGCCTCAGGCCCCTCCCGTGGAGAATTTTTTCCAGTTGGGATTTTAAACTGCATCATTACTTCGGGGTCTCAAGATGGTGGTGCTGCATTTTTACTTCCAAGACCTATTTTGACCCTCCCCTGGTACTGTCGGTGTCCTTCTGCCACCGCCAACCACCCCACCCCCCCCACCCACCACCCCCCTCCTCCAATCATCCTGTAACTCCATGATGTGCAGGCAGACCTCCCTCCAGCTATTCTGGTAACCCTGGATCCCATATTTATTGTTGTGGTGGCCCTGCCCTTCCCCCTGAGCCCATCACTGTTGGTGTCAGGTGATATACAGAGGTGAGTCCCCACAAAGGGCTTCGAGTACCCACATTTTATTTCCTTTTCCCCATTTACAGACTGCAGATGCCTCCCCTGACCATGATCATCCCACCTGTAGCTCAGTACCGAGCCAGACACCCCTATCACCACCAAGTGTGAGACAATGGCCACTCCCTGCACACCAAGCTGTACCTGATCCCCATTGAGCACAATGGCCTCACCCCCTCCCTAGAGTGGGCCCATGACATGTGTGCCATGCATATCCCTGTGGCATGGACCATGAAGCCCCAGGACAAGCCTTCTCCCCAACCCCACTCGAGTTTCTGTGCAACCCTTCTCTCTTGTGCCACACTAACTGCCCCCTTTCCTCCTCTAGAGTCTGCGTTCATTCCCATTCCTGCCAATTGAAACTGACCCCCGTGCCCCACCCCTGATCTGTGTCTGCATTCTAGTCTTCAACGTCGGGCTCCAGTTTTCCCACACCCAATGTTCCCTCTGCCTGCCCTTGTTCTGCAAAGCCCACCTAACCTAAACTGACCTAGACAACCACCACCCCTGCACCCTTCACGCTGCTGTCTATGTCATTTTCCACACCCCGCCTCCTGCCATGCTGGTATCTGTTTTAGAGTGCAATCCTGCCTGAGACCCAAAGCACATCATGAGCCATGTGTGCTCTCCTCCAGCAGAAAGCACAACAGCCACCGTGAGCTGTCCTAATACACACCTGAGGCACCCACTGTGAGTTACCCTATTGCACAGCTGAGGCACCCACCGTAAGCTGCCCTACTATACATCTGAGGCACCCACCATGAGCTTCCCTTCTGTACATTCGAGGCGCCCACCGTGAGCTGCCCTACTGTACATCCGAGGCACCTATCATGAGCTGCCCTACTGCACAACCAAGGCACTCCCATAAGCTGCCCGACTGCACAACCAAGTCACCCACCATGAGCTATCCTTCTGCACAACCGCAAAGAGCCCAACCAGACATCCCCACCAGTCTGGCCTAACACTGCAGCTTTGGCATCACTGGCAACTCTGAGCAGCATTATTGCAGGTAGGCTTTGAATGTTGCATTCACCTCCAAGAGATGAGCAAAGTGACGGTGGGCAGCTGCAAGCCACTTATATCTGGTTGTGAGTCAGACCGGTCTAATTTCCCACTGGTGTGGTGCAAAATTGGGAGGGGGAACGTGAGTCTGCCGACTTCTGTTTCAATGACTATTCATGACATGCTAATGCATGCAAATGGAGTTCCCAAAATGAGTCAGTGGGAAATCTGACCCACCATCTGACTGCCATAGAGTCATAGAGGTCTACAGCACAGAAAAAGGCCCTTCGGCCCATCAAGTCTGCACCAGTCAAACAAGTACCTAACTATACTAATTCCATTTTCCAGCACTAGACCCATAGCCTTGTATGCCATGGCATCGCAAGTGCACATCCAAATACTTCTTGAATGTTATGAGGGTTTCTGCCTCTACCACTCTTTCAGGTAATGAGTTCCAGATTCCCACCCATCCTCTGGGTGAAAAAATTCTTCCTCACATGCCCTCTAAACTTCTTGCCTCTTACCTTAAATCTATGCCCCCTGGTTATTGATCCCTCAACTAAGGGGAAAAGTTCCTTCCTATCTACCCTATCTATACCCCTCATAATTTTATACACCTCAATCATGTCCCCCCCTCAATCTCCTCTGCTCCGGGGAAAATAACCTGTCTATCCAATCTCGCCTCATAACCAAAACTCTCCAGCCCAGGCAACATCCTGGTAAATCTCCTCTGCACTCTCTCTAGTGTAATCACATCCTTCTTATAATGCGGATTCCAGAACTGCATGCAATACCCAAGCTGTGGCCTAAACAGTGTTTTATACAGTTCCTGCATAACCTCCCTGCTCTTATATCCTATGCCTCGGCTAATAAAGACAAGTATCCCATATGCCTTCTTAACCACCTTATCTACCTGTCCCGCTACCTTAAGGGACATGCACACCAAGGTCCCTCTGATCCTCGGTACTTCCCAGAGTCCTACCATTCATCGTGTATTCCCATGCCTTGTTTGTCCTGCCCCAGTGCATCACCTCACTCTTATCCAGATTAAATTCCATTTGTCATTGATCAGCCCACTTGACCAGCCTGTCTATATCCTCCTGTAATCTAAGGCTATCCTCCTCATTTTTTATGACCCCACCAATTTTCATGTCATCCATGAACTTACTGATCAATCCTCCTACCTTCAAGTCTAAATCGTTTATATATACCACAAACAGCAAGGGACCCAAAATCGATCCGTGTGGAATCCCACTGGACACAGGCATCCAGTCACAAAAACACCCCTCGACCAACACCCTCTGCTTCCTGTCACTCAACCAATTGTGGATCCAATTTGCCAAATTGCCTTCGATCTCATGGGCTCTTACTTTTGTTATCAGTTGCCCATGCGGGACCTTATCAAAAGCTTTGCTGAAGCCCAAGTAGGCTATGTCAAATACATTGCCCTCATCTACACACCTGGTCACCTCTTCGAAAATTCAATCAAATTAGTCAGACATGACATCCCTTTAACAAAACCATGCTGACTTTCCTTGATTAATCCCTGCCTCTCCAAGTGTAAATTAATTCTGTCCCTCAGAATTGCTTCCAATAGTTTCCCTACCACTGAGGTTAGACTGACTGGCCTGTAGTTCTCTGGTTTATCCCTTCCTCCCTTCTTGAATAACAGTACGACATTGGCTGTCCTCCAGTCCTCTGGCACCTCTCCTGTGGCCAGAGAGGCATTGAAAATTATTGCCCCTGCTATCTCTTCCCTTGCCTCACTCAACAGGCTGGGATACATTTCATCCGGGCCTGGAGATTTATCTACTTTTAAGCCTGCCAGGCCTCCTCCTCCTCCTCTTCTATGCTAATTTCCTTAATTATATCACAGTCCTACTGCCTAATTTCCATTCCCACGTCGTCCCTCTCACTTGTGAACACAGACACAAAGTATGCGTTTAGAACCCTACCTACGTCTTCCGGCTCCACACATAAATTACCACTGTGGTCCCTAATGGGCCTTACTCTTTCCCTAGTTATCATCTTACTCTTAATGTACTTGTAAAATAACTTTGGATTTTCCTTTATTTTACCTGTCAATGTTTTTTCATTCCCCCTTTTTGCTCTCCTAATTTCCTTTTTAAGCTCCCCCCTACATATTCTATACACCTCTAGGGCTTCCTCTGTTTTGAGCCCTCGGTATCTGCCATAAGCCTCCCTTTTTCTCTTTATCCAACCCTGTATATCCCTCGACATCCAGGGTTCCCTGGATTTGTTGATCCCACCCTTTGTCTTTACTGGAATATGTTGGCCCTGTACTCTACTTATTTCCTTCTTGAATGAGTCCCACTGCTCTGACGCAGATTTACCTAAAAGTAGCTGCTCCCAGTCCACTCTGGCCAAATCATGCCTGATCTTATTAAATTTGGCCTCCCCCAATTTAGAACTCTGATTTCTGGCCCATCTTTGCCTTTTGCTGGCAGAAATCCAACTTTTAGCCTCTCTCTGAATTTTCCACTCCTGCACTCCATAAAATCTGCTAGTGGGACCGGTAAACTTTGCCCTATGCTCTACTTATAAAGCCAAGATCCAGTATATCTTATTAACCACTTTCTCAACCTGCTGCCACCTTCAACAATTTGTGCACACATACCCCCAGTCTTTTTGCTCCTGCATCCACTTCAGAATTTTATTCATTTTTTATTGCCTCTCCTTGTTCTTCCTCACAAAATATATCACTTCACACATCTCTGCATTAAATTTCATGTGCCATATCCCCACCCATTTCACCTGCCTGCCTCTATCTTCTTGAAGGCTATCTTCATCATTCTCATAGTTCAAAATACTTCCAAGTTTTGTGTCATCTGCAAATCTTGAAATTGTGCCCTTCACACCCTATGCCAATAATATAGATCAAGAAAGTAGGGGTCCTAATACCAATCACCGGGAAACCCCACTATGTACTTCCTTCTAGTATGGAAAACAACCATTCACCATGACATCAAAACAAAGAAAACTGCGGATGCTGGAAATCCAAAACAAAAACAGAATTACCTGGAAAAACTCAGCAGGTCTGGCAGCATCGGAGGAGAAGAAAAGAGTTGACGTTTCGAGTCCTCATGACCCTTCGACAGAACTTGATTTCGAGTCCAAGAAAGAGTTGAAATATAAGCTGGTTTAAGGTGTGTGTGTGGGGGGGCGGAGAGAGAGAGAGAGACAGAGGTGCTTGTGTAGACAAACAAGCAGTGATAGAAGCAGATCATCAAAAGATGTCAGTGACAATGGTACAAAAGAACACATAGGTGTTAAAATTAAAGTTGGTGATATTATCTAAACGAATGTGCTAATTAAGAATGGATGGTAGGGCACTCAAGGTACAGCTCTAGTGGGGGTGGGGGGAGCATAAAAGATTTTAAAATATTTAAAAATAATGGAAATAGGTGGGAAAAGAAAAATCTATAAAATTTATAGGAAAAAAAAGGGGAAAAAAGGGGGAAACAGAAAGGGGGTGGGGATGGGGGAGGGAGCTCACGACCTTCACCATGACTCTCCATTTCACATCAGTCAGCCAACTTTGTGCCGCCACTGTCCCTTTCATTCCATGGGCTTTAATTTTGCTGATAAGTCTGTTATGTGGCACTTTATCAAACAAATCTTGCAAGTCCTATAACAACATTGAACTGGTTGTCTGTGGAGTAGATGCCCTGAATGCCAAATTGGGCAGCCCTCCTTGCACCTAGGTCATGCTTTTGACTTACATCAAACAGGCTTAGGTGCTATACCATTCCATCACGTGCTCACAGTATCTAGTTTGCAGCTGCACATTGGATTTCTTTTGCTTCAATTGTCCCTGCTGCTTCTCTTTCCATATTCCCAGTCTGTGAAAGTATCAATAAATATCTAAAATTACTTAGAATTGACAATACAGATATGGGTTATTTTGCCCAAATGGTACATAGCATCATGGAATGGTTTCAGCATAAATGTCTGTGATGACTCTCTGCAAGAGCAACTCACATAGTCCCACTCCCCTGTTTTTACCTCATAGCCCTGCAAGTTTTTCCTAGTTAGGTAACTATCCAATTTCCTTCTCAAAGCCATGATTGAAGCTGCCTCTACTACACTCTCAGATAGTGCAATTGAGACCCGAACTCGCAGTATCAAAAAAACTTCGAATTTTGCCATTGCTTCTTTTGCCAATCACATCCTCAGTGTGGTGATGGGACTTTGTCTTCACAAGTCCAGTGTCAATGTTGAGGACAGCTGTGGCCACTCACTTCTGTCTGTATACCACTGTGCCGCCATCTCTGGTGCATTGGACTTGCAAGTCGTAGAAGTTTGCCCCAGGGATGATGATGCCAGTGTTGGGAACTTTGATTGTAAGGTATGACTTGACTTGTATGACTGGGTCTAACTGCTGCTTGACTTATCTTTGGGACATCTTTCTCAATTTTGGCTCAAGACTTTGCAGGGTTGGGTGTGTCATTGTTGTTTCCAGTTTCGTTTTCTAGGACAATGCTGGGTGATCCATCTGGTTTTATTAATTAAAAAGCAGAACTTCAAAGGTAATGATCTCTGGACTGAGCCACAAGCAAATAAGCATAGGGTAAATAAGATTAGAGAGTTAAATGCATGGCTTAAAGATTGGTGCGAGAGAAATGAGTTTCAATTCCTGGGGCACTGACATAAGTACTGGGGAAAGTGGGAGCTGTACTGCTGGGCCAGTCTTCAACTCAACTGTGCTGGGACCAGTGTTCTGACGAGTTGTATAACCAGGGTAGTGGAGAAGTGTGTTGTGATAAACTAAAGAGAGAGGAGAAGATAAGAGAGCAGGACAGCATTAAGGGAAATTATCAGTAATCAAAGTATGTCAGGAAGAGAAAGAGCAGACAAGCTTAAAGGTACACCAGCAGTTAAGGCTAGAGTTTGCAAAAATAGTAAGTCAGAATTAAAGGCACTCTACCTGAATGCACGCAGCATTTGCAACAAGGTGGATGAATTGATGGCACAAATAAAAGTTGACAAGTATGATTTAATTTCCATTACAGAGTTGTGCCTTCATGGTGACCAAGGCTAGGGACTGGAAGTTCAAGGGTATTCGGCATTTAGGAAGGATAGGCAATACAGCAAAGGAGCTGAGGTCACACTGTTAAGAGTGTGATCAGTACATTAGTGACAGAGGAACCTGGATCAGGAGATGAAGATGCAGAGTTAGTTCGGGTAGAGCTAAGAAACAGCAAGGGACAGCAAACTTTGGTGGGAGTTGTTTATAAGCCACCAAATAGTAGTGACAATATAGGGCACAGTGTAAATTAGGAAATTAGAAGTGCATGTAACAAGAGCAATACAGTAATCATGGGGTACATCAATATAAATACAGAGTGGGTAAACCTAATTAACATAATGCTGAGGAGGATGAATTCTTAGAATGTATAAACAATGGTTTTCTGGAACAATATGTTGAGAAGCCAGGTACCACAATGTTCAGTGCTTGGCCTCCAACTATTCACAATCTATATCAATAATTTCGATGCGGGAACCAAACGTAATATTTTCAATTTTGTTGATGATAAACCACTTGGTGGGAATGTGAGTTGTGAGGAGGACACAAAGAGGCTTCGAGGAGATCTAGCCAGACTAAGCGGGTGGGGAAGAGCGTGGCAGATGAAATATAAAGTCGAAAAATGTGAATTTATCCACTTTGATACGAAAAACAGAAATACAGAGCATTTCTTGAATGGGGGAAGATTGGGAAGTGTTGATTTCCAAAGAGACATGAGTGTTCTTGTCCATAAGTCACTGAAAGCTAACATGCAGGTGCAACAAGCAATTAGGAAGGCTAATGGTATGTTAGCCTTTGTTGCAAGGGGATTTGAGTACAGGAGTAAGGAAGTCTTGCTGCAGTTGTATAGAGCCTTGTTGAGGCCATAACTGGAGTATTGTGTGTAGTTTTGGTCTCCTTAGCTGAGGAAGAATATATTGTCCATAGAGAGAGTGCAAAAAAGTTTCACCAGACTAATCCCTGGGATGGTGGGATTGTCCTAACAGGAAAGATTGAGGATGGTGGGCTTGTATCTGCTAGAGCTTAGAAGTGGGCAAAATTCTTACAGGGTAGATGCAAGAGGATATCTTCCTTGGTTGGTGAGGGACTAGAACTAGGGGACGAAAACTAGGGGACACAGACTCAGAGTAAGAGATAGGCCATTTAGGACTGAGATGAGGAGGAATTTCCTCAATCAGAGGGTGGTGAATCATTGGAATTCTCCACCCCATAGGGCTGTGGAAGTGCAATCATTGAATATGTTCAAAGTGAAGGTCGATATATTTCTAGATAACAATGATATCAAGGGATACGGGTATAATGCAGAAAGATGGCATTGAGGCAGAAGGTCAGCCATGATCTAGTTAAATGGTGGAACAAGCTTGCGAGGCTGAATGCCTACTCCTACTCCTATGTACCTATTCTTTTTGACTTTTCTGTAACAACTGAGTGGCTTGCTAGGCCATTTCAGAGGGCAGTTGAGAGTCAAGTTAGAGTGGACTTGGAGTCACATGCAGGCCAGACCAAGTGAGGACTCCTAAATGGCATTATGAACCAGATGGATTTTTATGACAATCAATGATAGTTTTATTACTGAGACCAGTTTTCAATTCATTCTTCTTAAATTAATTGAAATTCCAACAGCTGGTATGGTGGGACTTGAACCCATGCCCACAGGGCATTAGTCTGGGCCTCTAGATTACTGGCCCTGTGACATTATCACAACACCACTGTCTGCCACATCCAGTTATGAATAGTGATGGACAATTAAACAACAAATCAGAGGAAAAGGCACCACAAATATCCCAATTCTCAATGATGGGGGAGCCCAGCACATAGTGCAAAAGACAATTTGCATCTCTCCACAGCCAGAAGTACCCAGTGGACTTTCCAACTCCTCCTAAGATCCATAGCATCACAGATACCAATCTTCAGACAATTCAATTCATTCCACGCAATATCAATAAATGGCTGAAGGCACTGGATATGGCAAAGCTATGTTCTCTGACAACATCCTGGCAGTGGTACAGAAAACTTGTACTCCAGAACTAGCCATGCCCCTAACCAGCCTAGTCCAGTATAGCTACAACACTGGTATCTACCCGGCAATGTGGAAAATTGCCCAGGTATATCTTTTCCACAAAAAGGGCAAATGTAACCCAACCAGTTACCACTTCATCAGTCCACTCTTGATTATCAGCAAAGAAATGGAAGGTGTCATTGACAGTGCCATCCAACTGCACTTACACAGCAATGACCTACTCGTTGATGCTCAGTTTGGATTCTGCCAGGGACACTCAGCTTCAGACCTCATTATAGCCTTGATATAAACAGGGACAAAAAGGGTGGATTCAAGAGAGTGATGAGAGTAACTGCCCTTGACATCAAGGCAGCATTTGACTGACCATGGCATCAAGGAGCCCTGGAAAAACTGATATAATGGGATTCAGGGGGAAAACTCTCCACTGGTTGGAGTCATACCTAGCACAAAGGAAGATGATTATGGTTGTTGGAGGCCAATCATCTCAGTCACAGGACATAGTTGCAGGATTTCCTCAGGGTAGTGTCACATTTGGGCCAGACCAAGTAAAGGCTCCTAAAGAACATTAGTGAACGAGATGTTTTTTAATGACAATCAATGATTGCTTCATTATTGAGGCCAGCTTTTAAATAATTTTTTAAAAATTAATAAATGGATTGAAATTCCACAAGCAGCTAACCATCTTCAACAGCTTCATCAATGACCTTCATTTTATCATATGATCAGAAGTGTAGATGTCCACTGATAATTACACAATGTTCAGAGCCATTCACAACACCTCAGATACTGAAGCAGTCCGTTTCCATATGCAGCAAGGCATGGACAACATTAGGGCTTAGACTGATAAGTGACTAGTAACATTTGCACCACATAGGTGCCAGGCAATGACCCATCTCCAACAAGAGAGAAAACAACCATCTCAGCTTGACATTCAATGACATTAACATCACTGAATTCCTTGCCATCAACATTCTGAGGTTACCATTGATTATACACTTAATTGGACCAGCCAAGTAAATACCGTGGCTACAAGAGCGGGTTAGAGGCTAGGAATTGTGTGGCGAGTAACTCACCTCCTGACTTCCAAAGCCTGTCCACCATCTACAAGGCCCAATTCAGGAGTGTGATGGAATACTCATCACTTTCTTGGATGAATGCAGCTCTAACAATTCTTAAGAAGTTCAATACCATCCAGGACAGAACAGCTTGCTTGACCGGCACCTTATCCACCACCTTAAACATTCACTCCTTCCACTACCAATGCACAGTGGCAGCAGTGTGTGCCATATACAAGAGGGACTGCCGCAACCCGCCAACTTCCTTTGATAGTACTCTACCACCTAGAAGGCTCACCTTCACCTTCCCAAGGGCAATTAGGGATTGGCAACAAATACCAGTCTTGCCAGTGACACCCACTTCCTGATAAAAGAATTTTTTTAAATCCAAATTTTGTGTAATCTGCAAATTTTGAAATTTTGCCCCTGTACATCCAAGTCTAGGTCATTCATAAATATCTAGAAAAGCAAAGCTCCTAACATTGATCCCTGAGGGAACCTCATTGTATGCTTTCCTCCAGTCCAAAAAAACAGCAGCATAAAGAGCAAGACACGTAGTGAGAACATAGTGAAAGTAGCAACAGTATAAAGAATGAAACCAGTAACAGGAGCAAGTTAGTGTAGTGGCTGTATAAAGAGTGAGACCAATAGTGGGAACACAGTGAGAGCAGCGGCAGTAATAAGACCAAGAACAGTAGTGAGAACACAGTGAGATCAGTGGCAGTATAAAGATTGAGATTAGTAGAAGCAACACAACGAGAGCCATGGCAGAACAAAGAGTGAGATCAATAACAGTGTGTTCAGTTGTAGTATAAAGAACAAGATCAGCAGTGTGAACAGTCAGGTCAGCAGCAGTATAGAATGAGATCAATTGCAGAAACAGTGAAAGTGGCAGCAGTATAAAGAGCTGTGTTATCACATCCAAAAAAATAGTGTGACATTACAGGAAAGCGGTTAAGTGATTGGATGATTAAAAATAGTGGGAGCTAAGCGGCTAGAGTTGTGCAGGATCCAGTTTTCACGGAGGAAAAGAGACATCACAGGAGAGGAAGTCACATGGAGTGTGTTTTCTGGTAAGTTTTTAATCTAAATTAATCAGATATAAAGTTAGGCAATATTGATTAATCAATTAGTGTAGATACTAAAAACTGAAGTTAATTTTATAATTCATCATATAATTACAAGCAGTTTTCAATCAATTGATCAGGTTTAGACAATAAAGTTAGAATTAAATAAAAAGGGACAGTAACACCAAATAGTTCTAATATTTTGTAAATTAAAATCCAAGGGTTTTAGGTAATAAGGGTTAAGTAACACATTTCAGTTACACCTGATATTCAAGTGACATCAGAAGAGAAGCAGCTGATTGGTGAGCAGCTGGTGAAGTCTTTATTTATTTAAGAGTAAGTTTAATTGTCTAATAGATAGAGGAACGGCAGGGTAGATTGGACCCATGGAACGTGCATCATGTTCCATGTGGGAACTCCAGGTCACTTCATGAGTCCTGGATAACCATATGTACAGCAAGTGTCCACAGCTACTGCCTCTTGAGCCCCAGGTTTTGAAACTTAAGCAGCCACTGGTATCACTGCAGTATATCAATGCGATTGAGAGCTTTCTGGATAGTACCTTTACAGATGTGATTAACCCACAGATCAAGGATATCCAGGCAGAGATTGAATGGGTGATGATCAGTCAGTCAAGAAGGAACAGGTAGGTAGTGCAGGAGTCCCCTCACTCTCCCATCAATATTCATATCAAACAGTTTTGATTTCCTAGAAGAAGTGTCATTTTGAAAGTCCTGAAATCACGGCACTATACACATCTTCTAACAAACTTTTTGTTATAAATATTGATTGGAGTATATCTCACTCTCCAATCAATATTCAGTTTTGGGGACTGCAGCCAGAGTCAAGTCCATGGCACAATAACTGGCTCAGTTGCATGGGGTGGCAGGATGGTGCTGCTGGAGGAAGACTGCAGCAACAATGGTGATAGGAGTTTCCATAGTTAGTAGAGCAGATGGGCATTTCTGCAGACATGAATCCAGGGTAGTATGTTGCCTCCCTGATGCCAGGGTCAAGGATGTCACTGAGGGCAGAGGGTGAAGACCTAGTGGTCATGGTTCACATTGGTACCAAGGGCAGAAGTAGAACGTCGGATGTGGTCTCGCAATCTGAATTTAGGAAGCTAGGTAAGGAATTAGCAAACAGAACCTCAAAAGTATTAATCTCCAGATTACTCAAGGTACCATGCACAATTGAGTATAAAAAAAGGAGGATCCATTAGATGAATGCATGGCTGGAGAGATGATTCTGGAGGGAGGGCTTTAGATTCCTTGGATAGTGGGACCAGCTCTGGTGGAGATGGGACCTGTACAGGCCAGATGGTTGCTATTACATTGTTCAGTGTTGTCTATGGGCCATCAACTAGTAGAAAAGATGTAGAAGAATAAATTTGCAAGGAAATTACAGAGAAGTACAAGAATTATAGAGTAGATATGATGGGGGACCTTAATTATCCAAATAGATTGGGATAGTAGTAAAGTAAAGGGCAGAGCGTAACAAGAATTCCTGGAATATGTCCAGGAGAATTTTCTACAGCAACATGTTTCCAGTCCAGTGAGAAAGGGTGCGTGCTGAACTTGATTCTTGGGAATGAGTTAAGACAAGTGGATCAAGTGTCAGTGGTGGAACATTTAGGGATCAGTGATACTTGCATCATAAAATTTAGGTTGGTTATGGAAAAGGATAAGAAGCAATTTAAAGTATGAATAATTAATTAAGGGAGAGCCAACTTTAATGGGGTGAGATTGGATCTGGCCAGATAAATTGGAATCAAACATTGGCAGGCAAAACTGTAACTGAACAATGGTCTGCCTTTAAAGACTAGCTAGTTCGGATAGAGTTCCACAAAGGGGAAAGGTAGGGCAAATAAATCCAGAGTCCCTGGATGACAACAAAAGATGGAGAATAAGATGAAGCAGAAAAAGTGTCCTTATGACAGATAAAGGCTCTGTCTCCAAATGCCTATAGCATTAAAGAAAAACAGATGAACTGATAGCGTAAATTGAAATAAATAAGTATAATCTGTTAGCCATTACAGAGACATGGCTGCATGATTGGGACCTGAATATTGAAGGGTATATGACATTTAGGAAGGACAGGAAGTTAGGAAAAGGTGGAGGAGTGGTTCTGTTAATTAATGATGGTATTAGCAGATTAAGTTCAGGAAACCAGAATGTAGAAGCTGTTTGGATTGAGATGAAGAACGATAAAGGCAAGAAGTTACTTGTGGGAATGGTGTACAGACCCACTAATTGTCACTACACAGTCTGAAAGAGTATAAAAGAAAAGATAATGGTAGCTTGCCAGAAGGCTACAATAATAATCATGGGAGATTTTAATCTACATATAGACAGGGAAATTTGACAAGGAAGTATTCATGGCACTAGGAAGTTCTGAGGAACAAAGGGACCTTGGCGTGTGTGTCCATAGATCTCTGAAGGCAGAGGGGCATGTTAGTGGAGTGCTGAAAAAGGCATATGGGACACTTGCCTTTATAAATCGAGGCATAGATTACAAAAGTAGGGAGGTCATGTTGGAGTTGTATAGAACCTTGGTGAGGCCACAGCTGGAGTACTGTGTGCAGTTCTGGTGGCCACATAATAGGAAGGAAGTGATTGCACTGGAGCAGGTGCAGAGGAGATTCACCAGGATATTGCCTGGGATGAAACATTTAAGTTATGAAGAGAGGTTGGATAGACTTGGGTTGTTTTTGTTGGTTCTACAGAGAGTGTATCTGGGGAATTGATAATGGAAAGTAGGGGGACGGTGGATGAAATAAACGGGTGTTTTGCTTCGATCTTCACTATACAGGACACAAGTAACATCCTGGAAATAGCTGTAAATCAGGAAATCAAAGGAAGGGGGAGCTCAGGAAAATTACAATCACCAGGAAAGTGGTATTGAGCAAATTGTTGGTTCTGAGGGCTGACAAATCCCCAGGTCTGGATGAGCTTCACCCTAAGGTCATGAAAGAAGTGGCTAGTGAGATAGCTGCTGCACCAGTTTAAATTTTCCAAAGTTCCCTAGATTCAGGGAAGGCTCCATTAGATTGGAAAATCACAAATATAACTCCTTTATTCAAAAAGGGAGGGGGACTGAAAGCAGGAAACTATAGGCCATTTAGCCTAACAACTGTCATAGGGAAAATATTAGAAACAATTAATAAATATGTTATAGCAGGGCACTCAGAAAACATTCAAGGCAATCAGGCAGAGTCAACATGTTTTTGTAAAAGGGAAATCATGTTTAAACTCCAATTTATTGGAGTTCTTTCAAGGAGTCATATGCGCTGTGGATAAAGGGGAACCGGTGCATGTACTGTACTTAGATTTCAAGAAGGCATTTGATAAAGTGCCACATCAAAGGTTATTGCAGAAAATAAAAGCAAATGGTGTAGGGGGTAACATTAGCATGGATAGAAGATCAGCTAGCTAACAGGAAGCAAAGAGTTGGCATAAATGGGTCTTTTTCTGGTTGGCAAGATATAACGAATGGTATGCCAGAGGGATCAGTGCTGGGGCCTCAACATTTTTCAATTTATATAAATGACTTGGATGAAGGGACCGAAGGAATGGTTGCTAAATTTGCTGATGACACAAAGATAGGTAGGAAAGTAAATTGTGAAGAGGACGTAAGAGGACGTAAGAAGACTATAAAGTGACATAGATAGGTTAAGTAAATGGGCAAAGGTCTAGCAAATAGAGTATAATGTGGGCAAATGTGAAATCATTCACTTTGGCAGGAAGAATAAAAAAGAAACTTATCTAAATGGTAAAAGATTGCAGAGCTCTGCGATTCAGAGGGGTCTGGGTGTCCTAGTCCATGAATAACAAAAGGTTAGTATGCAGGTACAGCATGTAATTAGGACAGCTAATAGAATGTTATCATTCATTGTGAGGAGAATTGATTACAAAGGTAGGGAGGTTATGCTTCAGTTTACAGGGCATTGGTGAGACCATATCTGGAGTATTGTGTACAGTAATGGTCTCCTTATTTAAAGAAAGATGTAAATTCATTAGAAGCAGTTCAGAGGTTTACTAGACATTCTGCTTTCTTACCTTTACGCCACTATTAGCACTTTTTTTTTAGCACTAACCACTAGCATTAACAATCCCTTTGTCCTTTAGTTCATGACATATTTGTCAATCCCTCCTCTGTCCCCATCTATTGTTGGCCTTCTATCCAGCTCCACCTGCTTCACTCCCCTTAAACTTAAACAAGTATAAATTTCATCACATTTCCACTCTTCAGCTCTGAAGAAGGGTCATATGGACTTGAAACGTTAACTTTGTTTTTCTCTCTCCATAGATGCTGTCAGCCTTGCTGAGTTTTTCCAGCATTTTCTGTTTTTGTTTACTAGGCTAATACCAGGAATGGGCGGGTTGTCCTGTGAGGAAAGGCTGGACAGGTTAGGCTTGTATCCACTGGAATTTAGAAGAGGTGACTCAATTAAAACCTTTAAGATCCTGAGCGGCCTTGACAGGGTAGATCTGGAGAGGGTGTTTCCTCTTGTGGGAGAATCTAGAATGGGGATCAATGTTTAAAAATAAGGGGTTGCTCATTTAAGACAGAGATGAGGAGAAATTTTTTCTCTCAGAGGGTTGTGAGTCTTTGGAACTCTCTCAAAAGGCAGTGGAAGCAGAGTATTTGAATATTTTTAAGGCATAGCTAGATAGATTCTTAATTAACAAGGAGGTGAAAGGTTTTTGGGGATAGGCAGGAATGTGAGGTTGAGGTTACATTCAGATCAGCCATGATCTTATTTAATGGCAGAGCAGGCTCGAGGGGCCGAGTGGCCTACTCCTTCGCCTAATTCATATGTTCGATCTTTACCAAGGAAGAAGATGCTGCCTGAGTCATGGTAAAAGAGGAGATTGTTGGGACACTTGATGGGTTTAAAATTGATAAAGAGGAGGTCTTAGATACGATGACTTAATGTTGATAAGGTACCAAGAATGGATGAGATGCATTCAAGAGTACTGAGAAAGTGAGGGTGGAAATTGCAGAGGCACTGGCCACAATTTTTCAATTTTTTAAGAAACAGTGGTGGTAACAAGGAACTCAAGAATTGCAAATGTTATACCCTTGTTCAAAAAAGGATGTAAGGATAAGTCCAACAGCTATAGGCCAACCATTTTAACCTCGGTAATGGGAATGTCTTTGGAATCAATGATTTGGGACACTTGAGCAAATATGGTTTAATTAAGGAAAGCAAGTAAACTATAGTTAGCTAACGTGTTTAAAATTTGATGAGGTAATAGAGAGGGTAGTTGAGAGTCGTGTGGTTGATGCAGCTTACTGGGAATTTGAAAACATTTGATAAAGTGTTGCACAACAGACTTCTGAGCCAAGTTAGAGATCATGGAATAAAAAAGACAGAGAAGGCTGTGTGTAAGGGTAGGCATTCTAAGATAGTGTGAAAAGCCTCCAGCATCTAAACCTCAACTGCTGTCTATGGAGAACTGAAGTTATGAAAGCTCACTTTGAATTTAACTGTTTCAGAGTATTGTGTTATTTTGCCTGAGTCTTTTAAAATCTATGTGTCTTACTGTTGCCTTAATGAAAATATAACTGGGAGTTAGATTAACTAGGGATTTAGAAGCTATCATAGCAGTAATTTGTAGATCTATGTATGTACTTAAAATAATTTTTTCTATTAATAAAGGCTTAATTTAGTTTTGTAAGAAACTTATAAGACTCGGTAGTCTTATTACTACTGAATTCAAGGCATGCATCTTGAAATCTATAAAAATTGCAGAACAGTTGTTTCAATTTTTTCCTTTGGGAATTGAGCAGCTCAGCATTTACCATTGGTTGTACCATAACAGTGTTCACGAGCAGAGGGACCTGCAAATTTTTATGCACAAATCATTGAAGTTGGTAGGACAGATTGAGAGGATGGTTAATAAAGCATAAGAAATTCTTTGCTTTATAAATAGAGGCATATATTACATATGCAAGCAAACCTTGATTTCCTGCATTAAACACTGGTTCATCCTCAGCTAGAGTATTGAGTCCAGTTCTGGGCACCACGCTTAAGGAAGGATATGAAGGCATTAGAGAGGGTGCAGAGGAGATTCACAAGAGTGGTTCTAATGATGAGGAACTTCAGTTACATAGATATATTTGAGAAGCTGAGGCTGCTTCCTTACAGGAGAGAAGGTTAAGAGGAAACTTGATAATTATTCAAAGTAATGAGGCATCTGGACTGAGAAGATAGAGAGAAAATGTTCCCATAGTTGGAAGGATCAAGAACCAGAAGCCATCGATTTACGGTGATTTGCAAAAGGAGCAATGGCGACATAAGTAGGATCTGGAATGCAGTGCCTGACACTGTGGAAATTAGATCATTATCTGAAAAGGAAAAGTTTACAGGACTACAGGGAAAAGGCTAAGAAGTGGCACTTGGTCAATTGTTGTTGCAGTGACCTGGCAAATGCATGATGGGCAAGATGGCCTCCTTCTGTGCTGTAACCATTATAGGAAGATTTTGGCTGATGCCTCTGCAATTTCCACCATCACTTCCCTCTGAATCCATGAATGCATCTCATCTGGTCCTGGTGACTTTATGTATATCCAGCCTATCTAATACATCCTCTTTGTAAAAATTAAGTTTATTCAGTGTCTCAAATATGTCCTCTTTCACAATGATTTGGGCAGCATCTTCTTTGTTCATAAAGACAAATACAAAGCACTTATTTAGTACATCAGCCATGTCCATTGCCTCCATGCGTAAATCTTCTTTTTGGTTCCTAATCAGCCCCATTCCTCCTTTTACCACCTTTTTACTATTTATCTGCTTAAAGAAGACGTTCGGATTTTCTTTTACGTTAGTTGCCAATAAGTTTCTCTTATTTGTTTTTCCACTTCCCCACTGCACCTTCCCAATTGTATTGTGCACGTGACATATGCACTCTTTTTTGAGCTTCATCTGTTCTCTATTTCTCTTGTCATCCATGAGGTCTGGATTTGTTGTCCCTACCTTTTCCCATCATGGGAATGTACCTTGACTCTACCCAAACTATCTACTTTTAAAGACAGCCCATTGTTCCATTACAGTTTTGCTTGCCAATCCTGATACCAATTTCCCTGATCCAGATTTGTTCTTACCCCATTAAAGTTGGCTTTTTCCCAATTATTTATATTTACTTTTGATTGCTCCTTGTCCTTTTCCACAGCCAACCTAAGCTTTACAATACTCTGATCACTGTTCCCTAAATATTTTCCTCTGACACTTGATCCACTTGACCCACCTCATTTACCAGCACCAGATCCAGCAAGGCCTCCTCCCTCATTGGGCTTGAAACCAGGGGAAGGCAGTGGTGTGGTAGCATTGTTGCTGGACTAGTAATCCAAAAATCCAGGGTAATGCTCTGGGGACCTGGGTTCAAATGCCACCATGGCAAATAGTGTAATGTGAATTTGATGAAAAAACAAATCTGGAATTACAAATCTAATGATGACCACGAAAACATTGTTGATTGTTGTGAAAACCCATCTGGTTCATTAATATCCTTTAGGAAGGAAATCTGCTGTCTTTACCTGGTCTCTATGACTGCTGACCCACAGCAATGTGTGTGGTTGACTCTTCAAAATGCCTTCTCAGGGGCATGGGCAATAAATGCTGGCCAAGCCAGTGATGCTCATATCCCATCAATGAATAAAAAAAACTTATGTAGAAAATTCTCCTGAATGCATCAAGAATCTCTTGTCCCTCCCTGCCTTTACACTATCATTACCCCAGTCTATGTTAGAAAAATTAAAGTCCTTATCATAACTACTCTATAATTCTTCCACCTCTCTATAATTTCCTTGCAATTTTGTTCTTTTATATCTTTCCCATTACTTGGTGGCCTATAGAATACACCAAGCAATGTAATGCTATCTTTACTGTTTCTTAGTTCTAACCAAATACATTCTGTCCTTGATCCCTCTAAGACATCCTCTTTCTCCAGCACTGTAATGTTCTCCTTAATGAATACTGCTACCCCTTCTCCTTTCTTTCCTTTCCTGTCTCCTGGAATATCTTGCCCTATTTTGGAACATGATTTTCGTTGTCATCACATATTTCCACATGGTTATCTGCACCTGTAGTCCACCAACTTTATTTATTACACTTCCATGTATTCACATATTTGCATAGTGAAGCCATTTAGACCTCATCATGCTCCCTCTTTCTCTGAACCCATCTAATACAAAGGGCAGAATTTTATGTTCCTCAGACGCACGCACTCCCGACCCCATCGGGTGTAAAATCACGTGAGATGATGTCAGGCAAGCGTCCCAATGTCAACCCGCACACAAGCAATCTTCAGGTTGACGGGCGCACGAGGATGTAGGAGCTGCACCCGCCATCAGTTAAAAGGCTGCTTAAGGCCACTAAAAAGGCAATTGTTGTGATTTTATGTTGCTCATGAGATTTCACATTCATCGCATGGGCAAAACGGGCAGGCGGGTAGCTCACTTTCTACGAAACTTCATCCAAGGGTGGGATAGAAAAGGTCAACAGCATTGCCATTGTGAATAGTGAGGAGTTTAGGAGATAGTTTGTGAGTTGCCTATTTCAACTTGACAGCTTCACCTCTGTCCTACGCCTCATTTTTAGCATTTCCAGGCTTTATTTCAGGACTCAATGGTGTCTCCAAGGACCCTGGAGAATTTTGGCCTTGTGGACCCTTTCAGGTATCAAACAGCCTTTTGTTACCCTGGTAATGGGGATTCTACTTTTCATTGATGGCACCTTCTCTGAGGAGAAACAGAGGGGCAGAAGGGAGAGCAAGCCAGGTATTCCTATGTAGCTTCCAGAGGAGGGACCTATGGGAGGAGAGGCACACATATAAGGGGACCAGGGCTAGCAGGTAGTCCAAGGCTGCAGAAGACACCACTATCCTGCTGAGGGTGTATGGCATCAGTGTGAGCAACCTTGGTCCTGTGTGCTATAGGCCTTGCTGGCAAATGCGAGAGGTAATTGAGGTTTGCTGCTCATCATAGGTAGCATGATTCCACAAGGACACGGCTGTCATAGACCATGCCATTGTGCATTTCAAGCAGGTGTTTGGCAGGATTACCTTATGATGTATGAGCATAGGCTATCCATAGGCTCTATCCATTTGACTCTGGAAGTCCTGCATGAAGATGCAATTCCCAGCCCTTTGGAACATTGCATCTGTGAATACCTTGATGCAATGATGTACAGCAGGCTGTGTTAACCCACCAACGTCTCTACAGGCTGCCTGGGATGAGCCTGTTGTGAAGAAGTTCAGTGCCACTGTGACCTTCAATGCCAACACAATTGGATGAGATCTCCCTGTGAGCATCTCGCAAAGTAATTTTACTGTTGCTGTTGAAAACCTAATTCTTCTTCTGAGTCTTGCTCAGTTGCAGGTTGCTAAATCTCTGCCTGGATACTGTTGGGGCAGCATAAGATTGTCTGTGCCTCTGCTAAGGGTCTCTGGGTTCCTCCTGACCCTCAGAGTCTGGCACTGCGCTGTCCTCTACCTGCAAAAAAACAGCATCCTGAGTCTCCTTGTGTTCCCTTCTTCCTTTCACCCTTCTCCTCCTAATCATTCTCTCCTCCTCACTGGAGGTTATGTTTCCAACAGAGACCACAATGCCCATCTGCCTCAGAGTCTTTACACCCCTGGGTAATGGACAGGAAAAAAATCGATCAAAAGAGCCCTCTGAATCAGAGGACAGTCCTCCTAATGAAGCAATCTTCATTCACATGAGCAGTCCCTGTAGTCATTGGTGTTAACTGCAAAGCTGAGACTCTGGTCTCAGCTACAGTTTAATACCTACCCAAACAAGCTTGCCCATTAAAAATTGGATACCCCATGTCATGATTCTTGCCCTGAATGTATATTATTGCTTTCAGAGCACATTATTGCTGTGAGTTGGCTCATTAATGACCTTAACAGCTTTCTCCATCGCTATTTGAATAATGCGGATGGTTTCTGACTTTTTGCCCCACCTGGGTACCATATTTATCGTAAATCAGAGTGATGATGTCATAAATGGTGCCTGACATTATTACACTCCATGGAGTGGCAAACGATCCGGATCTTGGAGCATATAATTCAGCCCTACATATGCTTAGTGCTCCTTATCATGATGCATTTCGTTGATTCCAATGTGTGATGCTTCACTGTCAAACTTAGTTTTCTACTTATTCTTGATGCTATTTCAGTGATAGGAGTGCATGAAATGGCTGGCTGCTGACTTGCAAGTGTTTCCTGGTACTCTTCCTGGCAGTTAAGTCTTGAGATGGGCTTGTTGGATGTCCTATTTCCCATGTTGCTGCACTCACAGCCTAGCTCTGCATCCTTACTGTCATACAAGGGTGTTGGAAGGAGCTGTGGGAGAGTCTTCAATTGTTTCAATCCAGAGAAAGAATATTATCACCTATGTTCACTCATTGCATTCCATTAGAGCTTTTCTCTTCAATGCATTGTCCTGCAATAAACATTTTCACAGAGGGGAGAGCAGGTCTGTTTCATTTACACCAGATTATGCAATTATCCTCTTGTCAAGTTATACATTTGCACCAATTTTCTTTGCAACTGTTTAAATTTAAGATTATAATGTGTTTTGCTTATGACAACATGGAAGAAATTAACATATGATATGTTAATATGCATAAATACAATATAATTGTGCATTGATTTTGCAGCATGAATATTGAATGTCTTTAATGTATGATTTTAGTCTTCTGAGCACTGATGGCAGATGTCATTTCTAAAATGTTGTAATAGGGAACATTACGTAATTGGATCCAGCTGTTCAAAATTGACTCAGTGGTTGTCAGTTGACGTGACAATATAATCACTGTTAAACAAGTGAAGGAATTTACAATCTAGCTGGCACTCATACCACCCAAAGTATTCTCGGATTGGCATTTGGTTAGTTATAAAGAAATTACAAATATTCAAAAAAATATGTCTATGGCTGATTTGAATATAAAGAACATCCAGAAACTTGTTCGGGAAAGTTTCTAAATAGTTATTAATTTGTCCTGCAATCAGCATTAATTGCTCCTTCAGTCAGAAAACATAAACATCTTGGGATCTATTTTAATCCTTGCCACTGTTATGAAACCTAAAACTATGTTGTTGGAGAGCGTAGAGGTCGATAACTTCAACTCCTGACAGGCCTCAGAGCGTTTGCACTTATGCAAACTGGGATTGGCATTTTTACTTTTTTTTTAGGCCCAGCGCATTTATGCATAGGGAAACGGCGCAAAAAACTCAGGTCTGATGACCAGGAGTGGAATGCCATCGAGAAGTGTCCCAGGCAGGGGGCAAGGGAGCAGGGACAGGGAGAAGTACAGGATGAAGTTCCAAAAGAAGAATCCCAGAGACGAGACAGGGACTGAGACAGGAAGAGTTCCCAGCTAAACTAAAAAAAAAGGCAGAGATAAAAGGCTCCAAATAGAAAAAGGGCTACGCGTAGCAAACATTAAGTGAAAAGGGCTCAAGGGAAGCCCTGTTAATCAAAAAGGGTTCAGAATAAGCCCTTAAGATTCAAGAAGGCAGTGGAAGTTTGGCAATTCTGTGCTGTGGACCATGGGGGCTACCCTTTTTGAGCAGTAGTGTTCTGCTTGGCATAGCCGAAGATCTGAAATTATGTTTGTGAGTTGTGTGTTTGAGTGTATCCTCAGGAATCCAGGGGAATGGAATCTCAGGTGGTGAGATTGAAGTCCTGTGAGGTGGGCTGTCATTGGAACTGTCTAAGTTTGAGTGACTTTTGGAGAGAATTCCAAAGCGAGATCTTTGAAGGTGAAGACTGGAAACCCTCATGAGAGAAACAGAGTTTCAATAAAATTGGTTGACTCACAGTGTTACTGACATCTGGGTGGGATGTTGAGAAATCCATGGACTCTGTCTTAGTCATATCTGCCATTTATTGTGTAGTATGATGTGTTCGACCATTGTTTCCTTGTTAATTCACATATACCTCACATTAGCCGTGAATGTTAGGATATAAGGGAGATATTGTGTTTTATCTTTCCGATCATGTAATGTTTATTTTTGGCTGTTCAAAACCCATGTAATCTTGAGGCCTTCTTTACTGAGCAAGTGTCTTGAATCTCAAACTTTGTCTACTTCAAACAAACCTAGCTGGATCTTACCAACAGCTTGGGGGCCTGGCCTAGGATCATAACACCATCCAGGAAAAAACCAGGAAGGTGGGTAGTTAAAAACAATCAAGTTAGTTACTAACTTAGAACTTACCCACCACCTGCTGCCTGTAATCTTGACATATAAGATTCCACAGGTGGTTGGGTACCTGCCTAAAGCAAAAAAATACATAGCCACAAGTGCTACTCCAGGTCGCAAATACAAAGCAGTGATTCTCCAGCCTACATGACACCTAATATCCCCACTCCCATCTATGCCCAGGCTTATGTCCTGCAAACCCCTCCTGAAACCTTCCCTGCTACTTAACCGGAAGCGGGCACTGCTAACCTTATTTTGGACTAGCAACACTGAAATTAGGCTCGTTGGTTAACATTGCCAAATGTGCTCGGGTGTCACTAGTGGTTAGAAAATTAACTTCTCAGTGAGTTCCTAACAGAAACCTGCTTCAAGTTAAAATTTCCTCTCCCATCTACTCTCCTCCATGTTTGAGAAAGAAGTAAAATTCTTTATGATCAAATTTTTCAGTATACTACTTTCAGACCTGATACTTTCTTTTCACCAGCAGGACCCAAAAACAGTGTACGTCTCTGTACCAGAAAGATTTACCCTCAATTTGTCCTGTTCTGGTCTTTCGCATATACCCACATCTAACTAGAAAACAAAACATATTAAAAAGTGTTATGTCAAAACATGTAGAGGTACACAATACAATTATAATTGAGAACGTAAGATTATTCATTTTAAGAATATTACTGAATCTATAACTGGCAGCAAAACCAGATGCTTGTAATTTCCGGTTGGAGCTGAATGTTAGAAATAATTCATTTCGCGTTGATATCACAGCTGGATTCTCTGCACCACAAATTGGTCCTTCAAGGATTTGTGCACGATTATTAGCACCATCATAAATTGTTAACTGATCTGCGATGCACCCTGCAAATTCTCGTATCTTAAAGAAAGTAAATTCCAAGAGAATCTATGTGGAAGAAATGAAAGCACGGAAGCAAAATTAGTAATTTCTACGGTGAGCCACTATTATATAGAGTGGCACATTTCATAGAAGCATAATAGTCTATTGTACAATATGAGACAAGGATGATATTTTAGTTCCGTTTAATGTGTACTTATTTCTTCTGTTAGAATGAATGCATTTACATTCTTCCTTAAATTAAGGGATCAAAACTGCACACAGTATTCAAGATAATGTCTCATCAATGGCCCATACAACTGAAGCATAATATTCTTACTTTTATGTACAATTCCTCACGTAATAAAGGATGACATAACAAGCATCTGAAATTTACATTTCAATGGTCAAAAACAAAGTTGGAGTTTTTTAAATACGTTGAGTTCTTCAAAACTAGAGTTTGATCATAAAATTGGAAAAAGTAAATGAGGAGTCCAAGCCTCAGCGCAGGATAATGCCATGGTGATAAGTAATTGGGCTAATAAGTGCAGAATGATCAGTTCATGGGTTTTATAAAAGTGCAAATTGTGAGAAAGGAAAATTCTGAGAGAGGTAAAGAGGTTCATTGTTCTGAGATCTTATGGTTAATGAGTTAGAATAGGAGGCAGTGAAAGAGATCTTGAGTTCAGCATAGTGAAATAATAGGCCAATTAGCTTGACATCTGTCATGGGGAAGGTGTTAGAGTCCATCATTAATTAGGTTATAGCTGGTCACTTAGAAAAACACTATGTAATCGAGAAGAGTCAACATGGTTTTGTGAAAGGGAAATCATGGGCAGAATTTTGCCCTCATCTGGAGGACTCGGTGGACCGCCACCCGCGATCGGGACCAGACTGCGATTTCACACTGGCGGACCAATTAAGGCCCGCTCAGCATGAAACGCAGCTTGTCACTGGCCGGGAAGGGCCGAGTGGGGGCTGGGGCCTGTCGGCCGCTGGGTCCAATGGTCGCCTGCCAGCCTGTTTAAAAACAGCTCAGCTAGCCCCAGAAAGGCAGGGAAGGATGTCGATCTGCTGTTGCAAGGATGGAGCCCAGTATGTCAGCAAATGCCAGGTGGGAGGGCCTCGCTGCCATCCTGGAGGAGGTAGCTGCCAGAAGGGACACCCTTGTCCCCAGAGGTGGGAGGAGGAGACAACCGCATCTCACGAAAAGGGCATGGGAGGAGGTGGCAGCCGCGGTGGGCAGTGCCAGAAATGCTTCAATGACCTGCTGCACTCAGGAAGGGTGAGTACCATGTTGGCATGGATCAGTATGTTCAATTGTTTTGGGCTGGCTGTCCCCCTGTGGAGCTCAGGGGTGTTAGAGTGTGAGTGCCAACTGTCAATCACACTGGAGCTAGCCAAGGGGGTGAGCCCTGGCTGCTTTTACTGAGTGCCTTGCGCCTCGAGGTCCATGACTCGGATCTGCCCTGCAAGCTGCTCCTCAGCTGGGGCTGCAATGGTGCAACAGGTGCAGAGTGGACTAATCAATGCTCCTCTGTCCTTTCAGATGGCATCCCTTAACAATTTTGAGAGGTCAAGGATTGACGGAGTCAGTCCCCACACCTCCTCATCGTCTCCCAATACGAGCAGGAGGCCCTGGAATTCATGAAGCGCTTTGGGCCTCGGTCAAACAGCCAGTGAGGCTGGGGTGTCAGACAGAGGTAAGAGTGCAGTGCACTGACGTGAGAATTTCAGCTTGTGCAACTACACTAGTGCAGACTCTTCATTCGAGCCTGGAGTCCCAGTTGATCATTGAAAGATGAGAGCACCATGATGCAGATTTCCATTGTCTCCCTAAGGTGCCTGGCATGCACAGTGACATTGTGTTGACTTTAACTAATGCCATGTCCTTCTTCTCCCTTCCAGGTTCACCAATAGGTGTTCACTCTTCAGATCCCAGAGGGCCATTCCTGACACCGGAGGACCACCATGCTTCCTATGCACCTGCGTCAACTTGCACTCTGGAGCAGGCACCAGTGCAAATACCAGCACATCGATGGGCATTAGTTTGGCAGATGAATTCTTGGTGTACATTTGTGAGGGCACTTCACAGTCACTTGAAGTGCAGGTGGAGGCAGAGAGAGCCCAGGGCGCCAGCAGTCAGATGACTGCTGGGGACCAGAATGATGCTCAGTCGAAGGCTGCTGATGGGCTCTGGAGTCGTCCATTAGGCAGCAGATGCTGGACAACCAGTGGGATGTGTGGGAGGGTCTGGCGGAGATCCAAGAGGGTATGTGTGCCATGTTCTCCGTTATGGAGGAGTCCCTGCAGAACGTGAGCACTGCATTGACCCTCATGGCTGAGCATGATGCCTCCTCCATGGAGAGAGTGGTGAGTCTCATAGAGAGGCTGCTCCAGGAACAGAATCAGGGGTTCGTGGGGTTGCACTCAGACCTGCAAGCCCTCACACAGTCACTGACCTCAGCTGGTCAGTGTTCATATGTGAGATGGATGGGGAAACCAGTAACCCAGCTAGGTGCCCGTCTATCAATGGTAAGCAGGGAGGTCCAGAGCGACCTCACTTTGGCGCACAAGCTGCTTGTCATCTCTGCGGGCTCCTCTCAGGGTGCTCAGGATGATGGCAGCAGCTCCTCTGCTCCTCTGCCAGTGACCGTGGTATTTGATGGGGCTGCGGCAACTGCGGAGATGCACTGGCCGCTCCATCCCAGGCAGGCCAGCACAGGCTCCACTGGTCAGACGACGACCGCCAAGGTCATCAAGGCCAATAGGACAGTAGAGTCAGCAGGCTGTCTCCAATGCTGGTGCCAGCGAGTGGGGGGTGGCAGGGCGGGGGGCACCAAGATGTAAACATAAGTTTAAAGCACCTTAAGCACAAAAGGGACTGGTCACTGGTGATCATTTGTTCCCCCATTTTGTTTTTTTTAATCGTGTGACTACCAAACACCAGTTTTTTTCTGTTCAAGTCTGTGTGAGTTCCAACATAAAATTAAATTTGTTTTTGTGTTATTGGATGAGTATGCTTCAATTATTTTGTACATGCAGGTTAGGCCAGTATGTAAAGATGAACGTGGGTGGCTCGAATTTTTTTTGTGTACAGGCACTGAGTGTATCTTGGGGGCAAAGGGCCATTTCTGTGATCCACGATGGAGGCGGCAGCCCTGGCATGAAGTGGTAGTTCTTATTTGGCAGCCTAGCTGAAGGAACATTGGATCAAGGCGTCCTTGGTGACCCTGTCTCCCTGGAGGTTACCGAGGTCTGGCTCTACACCTTCAGCATTCTCCTCACCGTGTTCCTCTTCTGACTCATTACTGGATTCATCCCCTGTGGCCTGTGCAGCTGTGTCAAGATCCTCTTCCTCCATTGGGTCCCCCCTTGCCAGTGCCAGATTGTGGATAGCGCACCATGCAACCACTATCAGTGACATCCCCTCTGGGGGGTATTGTAGTGCTCCCCCTGGACGGTCCAGGCATTGGAAGAGCATCTTCAGAAGACCTATGGTTCTCTCTACCACCACCTTTGTGGAGCCATGGCTCCTGTTGCATCGCTGTTCACCTCTGTTCTTGGGTGGCGGAGAAGCATCATGAGCCACCTTTTCAAGGGATAGCCCTTGTTACCCAGAAGCCATCCAACCAGTCGGGCTGGAGCACTGAAGAGCCTCTGCACCTAGGAATGTCTGAGGATGTACGCATCATGGGAGCTGCCAGGGTACCTTGCACAGACTTGCAGAATCTGCATTCTGTGGTCACACACTGCATGTTCATGGAATGGAATCTCTTCCTGTTGACAAAGGCACCTGCCTGACCCGCTGGCGCCTTGATGGCCATATGTGTGCAGTCAATTTCTCCCTGGATGCGGGGGAAGCCAGCAATCGCTCCAAAGCCTCTGTCTCGTTCTGCCTGGCTGGCCTCATCCATATGGAAATGAGGGAAAGTCAATACCTGCCTGAATAGGGCTTCTGTCACCAGCTTAATGCAACGGTGGACGGATGATTGGGAGACTCCACACAGATTCCTCCACTGAGACCTGGAAAGAGCCAGAGGCATAGAAGTTGAGGGCCACAGTGACCTTCAGAACCGCTGGCAAGGGGTGTCCACCCACACAATCAAAGTTGATTTCAGGCCTAATCATCTGGCAAAGGGAGGTCACGGTCTCCCTTGAGAGGCGGAGCCTCCTTCGGCACTGCACCTCAGAGATACTGAGGTAGCTGCGTCATTGCCTGTAAACCCTGGCAGCAGGATAGTGGCATCTTCTGCGGCCCCTTACGCCATGGACTTCCTGCTGGCCCTGCACTCCTTCTGCCTATGCCTCTCCTCCCCCAGGTCCCTCCCCCTGGAAGCTGCATTGGGAACCTGGCCTCCTCTCCCTTCTGTCCCTCCCTTCCTCCTGAGAGGAGGTGCCTCAAGAGGAGACCATCATTACCAGAGTAAGGGAAGACTGTTTGATACTTGGAAGGGTCCACATGGTCCAAATCCTCAGGGAGCCTGGAAGACACCAATGAGTCCAAAAATGAGGCCTGGAAATGCAAAGAATGAAGACCCGATCAGAGAATAAGCTGCCAAGTCTCAGTAGTCACCAGCAGCAAGTTATCTCCAAAACTCTTCACTACTCACATTGACAATGCTGCTGACCCTTCTTATCCTGCCCGTGGATGAGGTTTTGCAAACTGTGACCTACCCACCTGCCCGTTTTGCCCATGCGATGAGTGAAAACTCGAGCGGGCAATGTTAAGTAGCCATCAGTTGGGTTGTCAGGGGCTTAACTGGCCTGTTAATTAATAGCAGGCGCAGATCCGACATCCGTGTGCGCCTGCCAGGTGAAATATCGTTGGGACGCTCGCCTGACATCATTGCGCGTCATTTCACGCTCGAGTGGGTCAGGTGCACGCCCACCTGCTCAGTGAAAAATTTTACCCTATCTTTAACCAATTTATTGGAGTTCTTTGAAGGAGTAACATGCCCTGGAAAAAGAGGAGCCTGTAGATATGCCATAATTGGATTTTCAGAAAGCATTTGATAAGGTACCATGTCAAGGTTACTGGGGAAAATAAAAGCTCAAGGTGTAGGGTGTGACATATTAACTGGATAGAAGATTGGCTGGCAGAAAACAGAGATCATGCATAAATGGGTCTCTGTTTGATTGGCAGGATGTGACTTGCAGAGTCCCGCAGGGGTCTGTGCTGGGGCCTCAACTTTTTGCAATTTACAGCAATGACTTAGATGAGGGAAGCGAAGGCATGCTAGTTAAATTTGCAGAAGACGGAAAGTATGTTGTGAAGAAGACATAAGGAGTTTCCAGACAGATATAGATAAGTTGAGTGAGTGGGAAAAAATCTGGCAGATGCAGTGTATTGTGGGAAAATATGAAGTTGTTCACTTTGGCAGAAAGAATAAAAAAGCAGAGTATTATTTAAATGGAGAACGACTGCAGAATTCCGAGGTGCAGAGGGATCTAGGTGTTCTAATGGATGAATCACAAAAAAGTTAATATGCATGTAATCAAGAAGGCTAATGGAATTTTATCCTTTATTATGAGAGGAATTGTATATAAGAGTAAGGATGTTATGCTTCAGTTATGCAGGGCATTGAGATCATATCTTGAATACTGGGCAGAATTGTATGAGTCGGCAAGTGGGGGCGGGGTCCGCTCACTGACAAGTAAAATGATGTGTGGTGACGTCAGGCGGAACTCCCGAAGTCACCCCGCCCCATTTAAATTTTCAGGAAGGTGGGGGCGCAGCAAAATCAGCTGCGCGCCTGCCAACCTGTCAATGGCCAATTGAGGCCATTGACAGATTAATTCAAGTAATTAGTTGACCTGCCCATTCAACCTTAAGATTGGTGGGTTGGCTGGGAGCCCCGGCCGGGCGTAGAAAAAACATGAAACCTCATCCACAGGCGGGATGAGGTTTCATGTAGGGTTTTCAAAATTTTAATAAAGTTTTTTTGGAAATTATGAACATGTCCCAACTCATGTAACATTGTCACATGAGGGGACATGTAAGGGAATTTTTTTTTCTATTTTTAATATTGCTGAAAATAGAGGCGATCTACCTGAGGCTGCTCTTAGCCTCAGGGAGATGAGTGTGCTCTCTCGTGTGCATGCGCGAAAGAGCGCACTCCTGATTTTAGGCATTTCCCCCACCCGCAGAGGGAGTGCATAGTGCTTCCCTGTGGACTTAATTGGCCCGCCCATGTAAAATGGCACCGCGCCTCGGATCGGGGGTGCCGTTCGGAAGCGCGATCGCACATGGCCGCCCATCAACTTCCCCCCCGATGGGGGGGGAAAATTCAGCGCACTGTGTGCAATTTTGGTCTCCTTATTTCAGGAAGAATGTGAATGCATTGGAGACAGTTCAGAAGCGGTTTACCAGATTGATACCTGGAAATGAGCAGGTTGTCTTATGTGAATAGGATGGGCACACTGGGCTTATTTCCACAGGAGTTTAGAAGAGTGAGGAGTGACTTGATTGAAGTATATAAGATCCTAAATGGTCTTGACAAGGTGGATGTGGAAAGGATGTTTCTTCTTGTGGGTGAGTCCAGAACTAGGGGCCGCCCTTACAGGACAGATATGAGGAGAATATTTTTTGCTTAGAGGCTTTTGTGACTTTGGAACTCTCTGCCTCAGAAGACAGTGGAAGCAGGGTCAATTAATATTTTTAAGGCGGAGATAGATAGTGTCACAACTCACTTGGGATAGTGCACTGTACTGTCAAGGCCCACTACTCCCCGAGTTGTGACAAATGTCAGAAAGTTTAACAGGACCACCAAATTGCCCCAATTTTATCCAACAGTGCAATTTAATTTAATTTAGATTAACAGAATATGAGCACTAAGTCTGTAAATTTAACAAGTAAATAACTATTTATTAAACAGATTGGTTTTAACCAATGACAAAAGAAAGAAATATGAACTGCTAACTCTTAACTCGATAACTTACTCTACCCCTTTTTAACTCCTACACACAAACACACACACGTAATTTTAAGAGTGAGATAAAAACAGTTCAATAGCACCAATACGGAGTACAGGGTTAGATGAGTTGATTTTGCTTGAAGTCTTCCAAGTTCCTTGCAGACCTGTGCTGTTAACACAAGGTGATCTTTCAGTACTTCCAGTCTATAGTTTACTAGTTGAAAACCTGCTTTTAATGTTGCTACTAGTGATTTCTCCCCTTTTCTCTTGACAGTGGTTTCTCAAAAAAAATAGGATACGGAGATGTGAGGAACAGCCAGCTAATTACAATGGCAGAATTATTGGAGTTTTACCAAAAACCCAGGAAAGAGAGGTTTTTAGGTCTTTCCTCTTGGCAGGTCGGGATCCTTCTGTCTACTGCTATCACAAAACCGTGGTCACCTGGTCAGCAGCCAATCAAATGCCATTGCTAGGCAGTTCTCTCTTAAACCATGTCCTTTCCAGCACCATTGCCCAACCTGGCACACGCTGTTCCAAGAAGCAGCAACATTGTAGATTTTCTCTTCCTGCTTCAGGGAACATGTTTTTTTTTAATTGCAGTCACGGTAGGTTTTTAAAGCCACAGTCTAAACTTAAGGTCACGGTCCAAGAAAAATAAAAAAAACTATTCTTTACATGCCTCCACCCTTAAAAAAGCTGAAATGCCATTTAAAAAAAATGTTTCATCACAAGGTATGTGGCATATGGACAACAAACATAAGACTTGCATTCATTCATTCATCCTTTCCCCTTACACAATCTTAAGTATTAACTAATTTCAGTAATTTACACCCAGGACAATGCATCCACAACTGTATTATCTTTCCTGGCAATGTGAACAATCGTTACATTAAATGGCTGAAACAATAAACTCCATCTAAACACTCTCGCATTTCGAGTTTTAAACTTTTTGATAAATGGTAGCGGATTATGTTCAGTGTCGATTAGTGTTTCTTTGTTATCGTCCTTTTTTCTGTTCTTTATCTCTGTTCCTTTGACCTTCTTTGCTCCTATCTCTACCCCTTTCCTTGCTTTTGGATTTTGCTTTTTTTTCTTGATCTTTACTCTTGCTCTGTTCCGCAGTACTACTACTGGATTTAGCCCAGTTTTCTTTGTTTCTGTTCCCTGCCTCTGCTTCTTTAATTTGCATGTTTTCTTCTTTATTTACTTTTTCTTGTACTCTATCTTTACTCCTAGATTTGTCTCTTTTCCCTCTATCTTTGTCTTACTCGACTTCTAGAACAAGAAAGTACCACCCATAGAAGACATAGAAGTACCAAGAAAAGAGGCAGAAATAAAGAAGATCAAACAGGACTGTGCCATATATTTCTGAAATAAGTTTCAAAAACTTGCCCCACAAATTATGTTAGCCTTATTGGTTATAACTTAGATTTCCTGCCAATCGCATTTCTAAATGGATACAATTGATATGATTGTAACTCCAATAGGCATTTTTGGCCATAGGTTTAGCAGGAGAAAATAGGAATAACCTTAATTTCAATATGTTAATGTAGATATTACCACACTCCCTATTTGCAATGCCATAGTTCACTGTTTCATCATTTTGTTCATATAGGTTGGACTTTCAGGACACCATGACTTTATACTAAATTAAAGGTACAGGCTAGTTAAATGAATAATTTTACAATCGACTTTTCGTTTAAATTTGACTGGCCTGGAACATGCAGAAGTTGGGTACAAAATGGCTGCAATAGTGACCTCCCTGCTCAGGACTAGATTAAAATGAAATCGGAGTCCTTTTGATGTAATTGGACATTGATCTACATAAATCCATGATGCCCCACCTGCTTTTGGTGGGCACCTTGACTGTTTGCAGAATCTTGCAAGTTAAAATTGGCAATGTATGGAATAGATCAAGTTACAAAATGGTACATGAGTAAGTACCCTGCTGTATCCTTTTTAGGTCCAAAGTGGACCTTACATTTGCCGACTTTAAATCCATTTACAGTTTTTCCCATTCAACTAATCTATCAATGTTTCTTTATAATCTCATGCTTTCAGCTATACTGTCTACAATATCACCTATCTTTGTGCCTTCAGCAAATTTGGACATTGGTTTTCTACTTAACCATTAATGAATACAGGGAATAGCTGGTGCTTTGCGAGATCTCTGTGAATATTTCCCTTCTTTAGCTCCTTTTCTAATCAATGCTGCATAGGTATAATATCCAAACAAACCACACTTCATCACAATACTTCTACCAGGTGGCATTTGAAAAATTCTCAACTTCTTTAATCTTCTTCCTCATCTGAAGCTTTCCCTTTCCCTCTGAGGCTGAGATGGCATTGATTTTTTTTATTTTATTGACATTGCTGTTGAGTTTATATGTACCTTGTAACGGCGAGATATCCTAATTATCCACTTGCAATCAGCATTGTTAGGATAAAGTCCTGGGAAATTTGGAGAGGTGAAACTTCCAGTTTTGTCTGCCAGCATGTATCCACATATATCTGAAAAAAAAATTCAAAAAGGATGTTTATGACACCTTCGGCTTGATCTTCAATCTAGGCTGAACATTTCTGGATTCTGTCCCAGCTCTGCATCTGCGTTGTTTCATGCCACATATAGAAGTTATGAGTGGTGGGTCTGAGGCTGGCAACATTAGCAAGTGTGTGAGGACAAAGCAGCTGAATGTTAAGCATCCTAGTTGTTGATGGGTAAGTGATGGGATTGTGGTGAATTGAGCAGTGTGAGAGTTGGTGATGCAGTGGGTAGGAAACATCATTTGAAGATGCATGTATAGCCACATGTGTGAAGTCACTGATTTATTTTCCAGCATTTTAGCCAGACTCTCAGGGCCAGACTTTAGGAATTGACTACCCTGGCCAACTGCTCTCATCTCAGTGTGTACCATGAAACATGGGGCAGAATTTTGCCGTCAGCGAGCAGGGGGTAAGGCCTGCTCGCTGACACGTAAAGTGACGCGGGATGACGTCGGGTGAAACCCCCGACGCCATCCCGCCCCATTTAAATTTTCAGGAAGGCGGGGGCGCAGCAAAATCAGCTTTGTCAATGGCCAAATGAGGCCATTGTCAGGATCATTTAAACAATTAAAGGACCTGCCTGTCCAACCTTAAGGTTGGTGGGCAGGCGAGGAGCCCCGGCGGCAAATAGAAAAAACATGAAACTTCATCCAGCGGCGGGATGAGGTTTCATGCAGGGTTTTAAAGTTTAATAAAGTTATAGTGTAAATTATGAATATGTCCCATTTCATGTGACATTGTCACATGAGGGGGACATGTTAGGGATTTTTTTTTCTACTTTTCATCTTTTTCAAAGCGGAAGTGATCTCCCTGAGGCTGCACTTAGCCTCAGGGAGATGTGTGTTCTTTCATGTGCATACGTGAAAGAACGGACTCTCGCTTTATGGGGAATCCGCCCCCGCCTGCACAGGAAGCGCATAGCGCTTCCACCAGATGTCACACTGGGCGGCCTTAATTGGTTTGCCCATGCAAAATGGTGGTGCGGCTCACTTGGCTGGCGGGGATCAGCTCCCCGTCCGCCGGAGATTGGGTCGGGCCCACCCGCCCGACAGGCAGAAAATTCTGCCCATGCTATCTCTCCTCCCTCTGATCTCCATCACTAAGGCCAGTTCTGTATGAGACCCTGGATGGGCTTTCTCTGCTCCATTGCTCTATTACCTCTTTTTTCCAAGTCTACCTGACAATGTTCTACCAGCCATTGTAGCATGAATACAACTTCCCTTTTAAGAGCAGCAGGTTGTCTTTAAGAAGTACAGGCTGGCCGTGTGTCATGCTAGCCACGCTTGCACCTGAGCCCCTGCTGGACATGCAACAACTCAGCAGCATGTTTCATGCTGGGTTACACTCTGCAACCATGTTGATGAAAAAGCAACACAAATTTTGCATGCTTTTTGCCTCACTGGGGCTGGCTACAGGGTAATCATGCATTGCAATCCCCATGCTTAATATCAGGCTTTATCAAATTTTTCCATGAGACGCCACACTTGTTAAATTAATTTTTCAGGGCCAGAGATGTTGTTAAGTGCAAATTATTGGTTATTACATTGTTAAAATCTCACCCCTAAATGTACTAGCCTTGTCTATTTCATTCGTCTTTGATGTGAAACTCGAGGGTAATTACTCTGTTTTCATGCCATTATGCTGCCAGTGAGCAGTGCAACAGGATGGTAAATGCTGAGTTGTTCAAATCCCAGAGGGAAACTTGAGAGAACTGCCACAACTATTTTACAATTTGTATTTATTTCGAGACGTGTGCCTTGAATTCAGTAGTAATAAGACCACTGAGTCTTATTGGTTTCTTACAAAACTAAATTAAACATTTATTAATAGAAAGAAATGATTTTAAGCACATATATAGGTTTACAAATTATTGCTATGATAACTCCTAGGCCTCCTAGTTAATCTAACTCCCAGTTACACCTCTGTTAAGGCAACAGTAAAAAATAGATTTTAAAAGACCCAGGCCAAGTAACACAATACCCTGAACGGTCGAATAAAAAGGGCAGGATTTTCCCCTGTCGGGGTGGGAGGCAGAAATGGAGCGGGTGTGCAAGAGGCATGCCTTCGATTCGTGCCCCCTATTGGGGGCGTGTCACCATCTTACATGGGTAGGCCAATTAAGGCCTGCCCAGTGTGACGTCAGCACGAAACTGCTGTGCACTCCCTGTGTGGGTGGAGGGGTGAATCCCTAAATCTGAGAGTGCACTCTTTCGCACACGTGCGCAAAAGAATACACTCATCTCCCTGAGGTTAAGTGCTGCCTCAGGGAGATCGGCTCTACCATCAAAAATATTAAAAAGGGAAAAAAAAATCCCTGACATGTCCCCTCATGTGACGCTGTCACATGAATTGGGACATGTCCATAACTTTTTAAGAAACTTTAATGAAATTTTTTAAAACCTACATGAAACCTCATCCCGGGCAGGCAGGTCCATTACTTACTTCAATGACTCTGTCAATGGCCCCAGTTGGCCATTGACAGGTAGGCGGGTGCACAGCTGATTTTGCTGCGCCACCGCCTACCTGAAAATTTAAATGCAGCGCGGTGACAGCGGGAGTTCCGCCCAACATCACCGCATGTCACTTTACGCGTCAGCGAGCAGGCCCTGTCCCCCCTCTCACCAACGGGAAAATCCTGTCTAAAGTGAATTTTCTTCACGTCAGTTAGTGTAGACAGCAACTTGAGGCTTAGAGGCTGGATCTTAGAATTCCTTCTCTTACACACAACCTCCTTTCCTTTATATGGGTTTCTCTCTTTTTAATGTAAATCCCATTGTTCCAATTTGTCTTTTCAACTCTACTTTTCTAATAATAAAGATCTTTCATAGTATCAATTTTATCAGTAAGCTTTGGGAAAAATAAACACACTGTTTGATTTCTTCTGGCTAAGAGTAACATTTCACCACCTCTTTTGAAATTCAAATTACTCTGGTTTATCTAAAAATGCAAATTTTCCCTTTGCACCTCATATTCTAAAACTTCAGCCATGTTTAGCTATTTAACGTTTCTAACCTAGCTTCTCTACTGACACATCAAAGCCTTCAGACCAGCTGTCTTTAATTCAATTAAGTCACCAACACCCACTATTCCTACCTTACAATAAATTCCAATAACATTATAAAAAATAGTGTATTTTCCTGACACCACACCATGTTGAGGAGCAGTGTATCTCTTAAGGCAACCTCAGGATTTAATGGTGCATGTGTGGGTGTCAGCATGTGCTGTCAAATTTGCCCTGTTGGTTGCACATTATTATAACAGAAAAATCTGGGCCTACATCTATTTAAACATTTGTTTACATATTTAGTATTTTAAATATTTAATGTTTTAAATTAAATACAGTCTGCCTCTGATCTACAGCCACCAACCAGTATCATGCTCTGCCTTTCCTCCCAGACCTTACTCCTCTGTTTGAGATTTCAGTGATCTGGAGTTGACATTTGAACACTCCTCTGAATCTACTAATGCCCTTTATTGTTGTCACTTTGTGGTATGTCCCATTCTTTTGGTTACAATACACAGTTTTATTTTGTGATGTGCCATTGCTTTGGTTGGATCAGCCATTTAAACTTACTTTTACTGCACTGGTTGATGTGGAGAGGCATTGGGGGAGAGAAAAAAATTTATAGGGAAAGGTAGGGCAGAGAGAAATGGAAAGAAATGGGACAAATTTACAAAGGCAGAAGTAAGAGGGGAGATTTGGGTGGAGACAGCGGATAGAATGAGGAGATAGATCCACCTCATCGTATCACCCTCCTCTCCCTGCCTAAGACCTAATAATCCCTCAGACACCCTATCCTCAGTTTTACTGATTATCTTTGCCATGACCTCCAATCTCCCCAGGGCTCAGACTGGTAAAAAAAAACAAGAAGACTTAACTGAATTTATCCAAAGAATTCTGCCTGCACAATGTAGATTCACAAGGAGGTTAAGAATATTCTTGTTCCTTCGGCAATGGGGGATGTCACAGACATGGGGCAGAATTTTTAGGTCAGGGGGGCGGGCATGTACCCAACCCAATTGGGTGCAAAATCGCGTGAGATGACGTTGGGCAAACGTCCCAATGTCATCCTGCGCTCACATGATATTTTGGTCCGCAGGCGGGTGCTAAAGTTGGAAGCGCATCCGCCGACAATTAAGAGGCCAATTAAAGTAATTATAGTGCAATTGTCTTTAATTTTACATTGTCCATCCAACCCTATGGTTGACGGACAAATGAATCGGCGGTCTTTGTATTTTTCTTCCGTGATGAAATAAAATATAAATAAATTTCTGTGCATAGAATTTTCAGTAGCTAAATTTTCAGGTTATTTATAACGATGCACGGACACTTTCTTTCAGCTTCTGATTTTTGATTTTTCAGATTTTCAGCTCCCTAAAGCAGCTCTCTGCCTTCAGGGAGCTTCCATTCAGTGCTCGTCCACGCTCGCGTTGAAGTCAGCGCCTGCCCTCCTCCCACCCTCCACTCTGGCAGCGCTGAGCATTTCAGCATGTGCATCATGTTGGCTGGCCGTTAATTGGCTGGAGTAAAGGCACTAGGCAGGTAGTGCAGGAGTCCCCAGGGTCCATCTCCCTCTCTAACATATTTTTTGTTTTAGATACTACTGGGGGAGATGGTTTCTCAGGAGAATGCAGTGAGAGTCAAGTTTGCAGCACCATGAGTGGCTCAGCTGCACGAGGGGGAAGAAAAAAAGAATGGGAGAGAAATAGTCATAGGAGATTCTAGCATGAGGGGAACAGATAGGCGTTTCTGCAACAACAGACGTGACACCAGGATGCTCTGTTGCCTCCCTGATGCCAGGGTCAAGGATGTCATGGAGCGGCTGCAGGACATTCTGAAGGGGGAGGGTGAACAGCCAGAGATCGTGGTCCATATCAATAACATTGCTAAAAAGACGGATAAGGTCCTTCAACCAGAACATAGGGAGCTTGGAATTAAATTAAAAAGCAGGACTTCAAAGGTTTTGTGCATTGAGAAGAGTTTAATTAATAATCTTGTTGTGCGGGGTCCTTTAGGGAACAGTGACCATAACATCATAGAATTCTTCCTTAGGTTGGAAAGTAAAGTGGCCCAATCCGAAACTAGGGGGAGATTTTTTCCCCCCGTGAAGGGGGTTGAGCGGGGCTGAGCAGGAGCAGACCGATTAAGGCCCACTCAGCGTGACATGTGCCCGGAAGCACTGAGCACTCCCTGAGTCAGGGCCTAAGCTCTTTCGCACATGCACACGAAAGAGTGCACAAATCTCCCTGAGGCACAGAGCTGCCTCAGGATGATTACTTTAAGTTCCCAAAATTTTAATAAAGAAAAGAAAAAATTTTAAGACGTCCCCTCACATGACACTGTCACATGAGCTGGGACATGTTGATGAACTTTTATAAAATTTATAAACACTTCATCAAACCTCATCCCGCCCGTGGATGAGGTTCCATGAAAAATGCAAAGGCCACCTGGGCTCTTTGCCTGCCCGCCAACCTTAAGGTTGGATGGGCAGCTCAGTTTATTAGTTTAATTGATATTTAAATGGTCTTAATAGGCCTTTGACAATTTGGCAGGCGAGCAGACGGCCGAACTGAAAATCTAAATGACACGCGGTGACATCGGGAAACCCGCCCGACGTCACCACACATCATTTTATGCCTCAGTGAGCAGACCCCAGCTTGCCAAGCCGGAGATTCAGGCCCAGGGTCCTAAATCTAAACAAAGGAAACTATGAATGTATGAGGCGTGAGTTGGCTAAGATAGATTGGAGAATTTCATTAAAAGGCATGATGGTGGATAGGCAATGGCTAATATTTAAGGAACAAATGTATGCATCACTACAGTTATATATTACTTTCCAGTGCAAAAAAACAACAGGAAAAGTGGCCCAACCAGGGCTAACAAAAGAAATTAAGGATAATATTCAATCCAAAGAGGAGTCATATAAAGTTGCTTGAAAATGTAGCAAACCTGAGGATTGGGAGCAGTTTAGAATTCAGCAAAGGAGGACCAAGAGATTGATTAAGAAGGGAAAAATAGAGTGTGACAGTAAACTTGCAAGGAGCATAAAAGAGGACTGCAAAAGCTTCTATAAGTATGTAGGAAGAAAAAGTTTGGTGAAGACAAATGCCGAAACAGGAGAATTTATAATAGAGAACAAGGAAATGGCAGCGCAATTAAACAACTACTTTAGTTCTGTCTTCACAGAGGAAGACACAAATAACTTCCCAGAAATATTGGTGAATCAAGGGTCTAATAAGGAGGAATTGAAGGAAATTAGTATTACAAAAAAAAGTGTTGGAGAAATTAATGGGACTGAAAGCCGATAAATCCCCAGGGCCTCATAATCTACATACCAGGGTACTCAAGGAGGTGGCCATGGAAATAGTGGATGCGCTTGGTTGTATTCTTCCAAAATTCTGTAGATTCTGGTTCAGTCCCAGCAGATTGGAGAGTAACAAATGTAACCCTACTATTTAAAAAAGGAGGGAAGAAACAAGGAATTACAGACTGGTTAGCCTGACATCAGTAATAGGGAAAATGCTAGTCTATTATAAATGACGTGATAACAGGACACTTAGAAAATATCAATGGGATTAAACAAAGTCAACGTGGATTTATGAAAGGGAAATCATGTTTGACAAACCGACTGGAGTTTTTTGAGGATGTAACTAGCAGATAAAGTAGAACCAGTGGATGTAGAGTATTTCGATCTTCAGAAAGCTTTTGATAAAGTCCCACAAAAGAGGTGAATATGAAAAATTAAAGCACATGGGATTGGGGATAATATATTGGCACAGATTGAGAATTGGTTAGCAGACAGGAAACAGAGAGTAGGAATAAATGGATTTTTTTCAGAATGGCAGGCGGTGATTAGTGGGGTACCACAGGGCTTGGGCCCCAGCTATTCACAAAATATATCAATGATTTGGATGAGGGAACCAAATGTAATATTTCCAAGTTTGCTGACAACACAAAAGTAGGTGGGAACGTGAATGGTGAGCAGGATGTTAAGAGGCTTCAAGGTGATTTAGACAAGTTGAGTGAGTGGGCAAAATACATGGCAGATGCAGTATAACATGGACAAATGTGAAGTTATCCAATTCGGTAGGAAAAACAGAATGGCAGGGTATTATTTAAATGGTGATAGATTGGGAAATGTTGATGTACAACGGGAACTAGGTGTGTTTGTACACCAATCACTGAAACCAAGCATGCATGTGCAACAAGCAGTTAAGAAGGCAAATGGTATGTTGACCTTCATTGCAAGAGGACTTGAGTACAGGAGCAAGGATGTCTTACTGCAGTTGTACGGGGTCTTGGTGAGACCACACCTGGAGTATTGTGTGCAGCTTTGGACCCCTTAGAGAAGAAAGGATATACTTGCCGTTGAGGGAATGCAACAATTGTTCATCAGATTGATTACTGGGATGGCAGGATTGTTGTATGAGGAGAGATTGGGCCAACTAGGCCTGTATTCACTAGAGTTTAGAAGAATGAGAGGGGATCTCATTGATACGTATGAAATTCTGACAGGGCTGGACAGACTGGATACAGGGATGATGTTTCCTTTGGCTGGAGGGGGGTTCTAGAACAAGGGGTCACAATCTCAGGATATGGGCTAGGCCATTTAAGACTGAGATAAGAAGAAACTTCTTCACTCAGAGGGCGATGAGCCTGTGGAATTCTCTACCACAGAGGGCTATGAAGACCAAGTCGCTGAATACATTTAAGAAGGAAATAGACAGATTTCTAGGCTCCAGGGGCATCAAGGGGTATGGGGAGAAAGTGGGAATATGGTGTTGTGACAGACGATCAGCCATGATCATATTGAATGGCGGAGCACGCACAAAGGGCTGAATGACCTGCTTTTATTTTCTGTGGGCAGAATTTAGCCTTTGTTGGGCGGGCTTGGTGGGGACAGCTGCCCATGATTGGGGCCAGACAGCGATATCACGCTGGCGGGCTAATTAAGGCCCGCCCAATGTGAAACGCAAGCGACAGTGCTTAGTGCTGCCTGTGTGGACAGGGAAGGAGGGCAAGCGTGAACTTGACAAATGTCTGTGAGTGCATGCTTGCAAATCTCCTGAAGTATAGAGCTGCCTAAAGGAAATGAAGAGTTTTGAGAAAAATAAATAAAGGCACATAAAATGTTATAAAACACGTCCTCGCTCATGTAGCTCTGTCCTTTTCGCTTTTTCACCTGCCCACTAACCGTAAGGCTGGACAGGCAGCAAAAATTGTATGTTAATTACGACATTAATGGCCTTAACAGGCCTTTTAATTGTCAGCGAGTGCTCTATTGATTCCCGCACGCACCCGCCGACCAAAATATCATGCGACTGCCCAAAGTTGACGCAGGTCATTTCACACTTGAGTGGAACAGGCATGTCCCCGCCCACCGAGGTGAAAATTCTACTCTATATTTCTATGAATCAATTTGAAAAAAGTTCACACAGGGAGAGAGGGACCAACAAGCAGAGCTTTCAAACTGCTGTAACTAACCAGGTTGATAAAAGGACCACACCATACTTTCCTTGAAAGAGAATTAAAGAAACTCATCTCTTCCCCCACCTGGTTCTATCTACAAGCTTACCAGAGAAAACCAACCACCAGCAATTCAATTGTAGAAGGCATTGCAGCTGCAGAGACAATTGGTGATGCAATAGGCAGGAAACGTCATTTGAAAACCTTCACGTCGGACAACGCAACATTTCGACTTCAAAACATATCAGGCCTGCACCAAGCCAAACAGACTGAACTTGATTCACTTTTATAAGTTTTTTTATCTTCATCTGTAAATAATCTTTGGCCTGAGCCTTACCCTCAGTGGACGTGCGTGATTGGCAGGCCTAGGTTGGGAAACAGGCCCCCGACCGCAATCAGCCCACGACCATGATTTCATGCTGGCTGGTCAATTAACGCCCACCCAGCATTAAATGTGTCTTCGCAACAGTTGGGAAGGGCCGGGCGGGGGTGGGGGCCTGTTGGCCCCAGGTCCAATAGTGACATGGGTGGCGGTTTAAAAGTGGAAGAGGCAGCTCCTTGAATGCTGCCAGGGAGAGTCATATATTCTGCATTCTGGAGAGTGAAGCTATGGCCTCAACAGTGACTAGAGACACCAGGCGGGAGGGCAGGTTGGGTGGGCACTCGGTCCCCAAGTTCTCGAACGAGTGCCTCGCAATATTCTTGGAACAGCTGGCTGCCAGGAGGGACACTCTCTTTCCCAGAGGTGGAAGAAGGAGGCCGGCGCACCAGACAAAAAAAGCTTGGACGGAGGTGGCAGCCATGACATTGTGCAGCGCACATGAGTGCAGTGTTGCAAAAGGTTCAACGACCTGTTGCGCTTTAGAAGGGTGAGTACCGTATTGGCATGCATCAATGTAGATAACTGTTAAGGGCTGGCCATCCCTCCATGGAGCTCAGGGTGTTAAAGTCTGAGTGCCAACTGTCAATGATGCTGGAGGTGGCCAAGGGGGTGAGCCCTGGCTGCTTGGCCTGAGTGCCTTGCGGCTTGAGGGCCATGACAGGGATGTGGCCTGCAAGGAGTTCCTCCGGTGGGGTTGGCCAGGCTGCAATGGCACTACAGGTAGAGAGTGGACTAATCAATGCTCCTCTGTCCTTTCGGGAGAAGACATAACAATATTGAGATCCCATGGACAGGCGGTGGCCTCTCAAACCTCCTAATATTGATCAGGTTTGAGCCGGACACCTTGGAACTGGAGAGCCGCCACGCACCTCGTTCAGCCGGTTGTGGAGAGGCTGCAGTGTCAGCCAAAGTTTAGAGTGCAGTGCACAGAGGTGAGTGTTTCGGATGGTGCAAACATTCTTACGTAGTCTCTTAATTGATGGGAGCCTCAAAACTGGAGTTCCAATTGACCATTCAAAGATGATGGCACCATGATGCAGATCTCCATTGTCTCACTGGAGTGCCTGGCATGCACAGTGACAATGTGATGACTTCAACTAATGACATGTTGTTGTTCTCCCTTAGATTTGCCAGCACACACTCATTCACAGGACCCCGAAGAGCTAGACGCCAGAGGATCATCGGTCTTCAGCTGCACCTGCGTCACACCACTCTCTGAACCAGGCACCAGCGCAGGTCCCTCGGTGGGCGTAAAATCTTCGGCTAGAATGTCAGTGCACAGCGGTGAGGGCACTTCATACTCGCTTGAGGTGCAGGTGGAGGCAGAGAGCGCCTAGGGCATCGGCAGTTGGAGGACTACTGGAGACCAGGACGATGCCGAAGGCAGATGGTGAGCCTCTGGAGTCGTCCATTAGGCAGCAAATGCTGGTTGTCCAATGGAATGTGCGAGAGGATCTGACGGAGATCCATGAGGGTATGTGTGCCATGGTCCCTGTTGTGGAGGAGTCCATGCAGAGAATAAGCAATGCAATGACCCTCATGGCCAAGCACACTGCCTCCTCCATTGAGAGAGTGACAACTCTCACGGAAGCCAGCTCCAGGGGCAGAATCAGGGGTTCCTGGAGCTGTGATTGGACCAGCAAACCCTCACACAGGCAATGACCTCATGTGGTCAGACCCAGTATGGAGATGGATGAGGCACCCCATATCCCAGCTAGGTGCCCGCCCATCAATGGTGAGCAGGGAGGTCCAGAGTGACATTACATTGGCTGACAAGCTGCTTGTCATCTCTGTGGGCTCCTCTCAGGGCGCTTTGGATGACGGCAGCAGCTCCTACATGCCTCTGTCAGTGATCATGACATCCAGTGAGGCCATGGTGACTGGGGAGATGCCAGCCGTGGAAATGGCAATTCCTTCTCAGGTGGGGCCAGCACAGGCTCCACTGGCCAGGGGACGACTGCCAAGGTAATCAAGGTCAACAAAACAGCAGAATCAGCAGGCTGCCTCCAATCCACTGCCAGCGAGGTGGGGGGTGGGGGGAGGTTGCGCGGCATTGGGCACCAGGATGTAGCACTCATAAACATAAGTTTAAGGCACCATGAGCACAAGAGAGACTGGTCACAGGTGATCTTCTGTTCTGTAATGTTTTTCTTAGATCTATACTGGTCTGGAAATGAACACCAGAGGTGGTGATGTTAATTTATTTTGAGTGTGAAAATCATATCTTTTATTTTTGTCATAATAGCTTGAGTATGCTTCACTTTTTTTTGATGCAGGGTACGCCAGTATGTAATGCTGGACGTGAGTGGCTCTAAACTTTATTCCATAGGCACTGAGCGAACTTTAGGTTCAAATGGAAGGGTAATTTCAGACATCCTGGATGGAGGCGGCAGCCCTGCCATGAGGTGGGAGCAGACTTTTGGGAGCCTAGCTGAAAGGTCATTGGATCAAGGCATTCCTGGTATTCCAGCCTCCCTGAGGGATACAGAGGTCTGGCTCCATGCCCTCAGTGTTCTCTTCACTGTACTCCTATGATGACTCATTACTTTATTCATCCTCTGCGGCCTGTGGAGATCCTCTTCCTCCAGTGGGTCGCCCCCTTGCCGGTGCCAGATTGTGGAGAGCGCAGCATGCAACCCCAACAGTGACAATCACTCTGGGGGAGATTGTAGTGCTCCCTGTTAATGGTCCAGGTGTTGGAAGCACATCTTCAGAAGACCTACGGTCCTCTCTACCACTGACCTTGCAGAGGCATGACTCCTAGTATAACACTGCTCTGCCTCTGTTCTTGGGTGGAGAAGAGCACTTGTCACCCAGCAACCATCAATCCAGTCACGCTGAAGTACTGAATAGCCTAGGCACCTGGAAGTGTCGGAGGATATTAGTGTCATGGGAGCTGCTGAGTACTTTGCACAGTCTTGCAGAATCCGCGTCTTGTGGTCACACACTATCTGGATGTTCATCAAGTGGAAACCCTTCCTGTTGACAAAGGCACTTGAGTGATCCACTGGCACCTTGGTGGCCATGTGTGCAGTCAATTGCACCCTGGATGCGGGGAACCCAGCAATTGCTGCTCGCTCTGCTTGGCTGGCCTTGTCCGTACGGAAATGGCATTACTCGCCAACAGAATTTCTGTCACCAGCTTGGCGCAACTGTGGACAGCTGTTTGGGACGCTCCACAAAGATACCCCACTGAGCCCTGGAAAGAGCCGGAGGCATAGAAGTTGAGGGCCATTGTGACCTTCAGAGCCATTGGTATGGGGTTTCCACCCACACAGTTGGAGGTGATCTCAGGCCCAATCATCTCACAAATGGAGGTCATCATCTCCCTGGAGAGGCGGAGCCTCCTTTGGCATTGCAACTCATACATGGTAGCTGCATTGCTGCCTGTAAACCTGGCAGCAGGATGGTGGTGTCTTCTGCAGCCCCTTCCACCTTGGACTGCCTGCTGGCCCTGCACCCCTTGTGCCTGCACCTCTCCTCCTAAAGGTCACTCCCCTGGAAGCTGCAATGGAACACCTGGCCTCCTCTCCCTTTTGCCCCTCTCTTCCTCCTCAGAGGTGCCTCCAGCAGAGAGCACAATCCCCATTACTAGGGTCACAGAAGTCTGTCTGGAACCTGGAAGGATCCACACAGTCAAAATCCTCCAGGGGCCTTGGAGACACCAACGAGTCCTGAAATAAAGCCTGGAAATGTTAAGAATGAAACTCAGAACTGAGATAAAGCTGTCAAGTTCAAATGAGCAACCAGCACCAAACTATCTTCTAAACTCCTCACTACTCACAATGGCACTGCTGCTGACCCTTTTTATCCCACCCTTGGGTGAGGTTTTGCAAAATGCGGGCTGTCCGCCTGCCCATACAACGAGCGTGAAATCGCGCGGGCAACATAAAGGGCAGAATTTGCTGGCTGACGTGCGGGTGGCGGAGCCAGCACATCAACACTTAAAATGTCGTGCGAGCGCTCCGACGTCAGTGCGCGGCATCGTGATATTTAGGTTGGCGGGCGCGCTATGCAGTGCGACATGCGTCGGCCATTAATTAAAGGCTTTGTTAAGGCCCTTAAGTCAGCAATTGATGACAACTTTGAGAAGCCTGTGTGAACTTCGGCTCAGCGCACGGGCCCAAAGGGCAGGTGCTTAAGTGACAAAACTCATGCACTGGCAGGATATGTGGGCTCAGAGGGGCTGTTCATGTTTTTTCTGAAGCATTTAATGCAGAAAGTGTTTTAAACTTGCCTGTGTGATTGTTACCAGTTCAGATCAATTTCGAATAGCTTTCTCTGCACTTTGAATCTTCAGCTCACCAGTCTGCAGACAGTAATCTTTAGCGGGCCTGCAGCTTTCCGGAGTTCTCCATTTAGTCTGGGGTTATGGGTTCTGACATCTCCACTGGAGGCAGCCCCTCTGAGAGGAAGGGAGAGATAGAATAAGGTGGAGGAGGCCAGGAGTGGACAATCAGCCTCCAGGATGCCCACCTTTGGGAGGCCAGGTGCAGGCACAAGGGGTCAAGGCCAAGAGGTTGTCCAAGGTGGAAGGGGCCGCAGAAGACGCCACTATCCTGCTGCCAGGGTATACAGGCGGCGAAGCAGCTACCACAAAATGACTAAGGTGCAGTGCCGAAGGAAGCTCCGCCTCTTAAGGGAAACAGTCAACTATATCTGTCAGATGTTTGGCCCAGGACAATTTAATCCAACGAACCTTCAGCTAGCTCCACACACACCAATCAGCAGGACCAGCATTGCCTGGTGTTTCCACACATGGCACTTAGGCGCTACATCTTCCACGTCATCAGCTGCAACTAAGGGCTTAGTACAGAAACATCAATGTCCACTCAAACACTCATGAGATGTCTGTGAAACATACAAATGCAGCACAAAGGAAACGCCCTCAGCCATGGTCAGAAAAGTGGACTTTATTCAGCTCTAATATACATAACTATTTTTCCCTAATCTAGGGCCAACACAAAATCACCAGTGACATACCCGTGGAGTGCCTAACGTGCCTTATGCTTTCCTTTGTGGGTGCTAAGTCTAGGTGCTGCCCTATCGCTCGGAGTGGCTTGTGAGACAGCCTGCTGACTCTGTTGTCCTGTTGGCGTCGATGACCTTGGAGGGTGTCCTCTGGCCCGTGGAGCCTGTGATGGCCCCGCCTGGGAGGGAGTGGCCAGTTCCAGAACTGGCATCTCCCCAGTTGTCGCAGCCTCAATAGATGCAACAGTCACTGGCAGAGGGGCGGAGGAGCTGCTGCCTTCATCCAGAGCGCCCTGAGAGGAGCTCGCAGCAACGACAGGCAACTGCTGCGCCGACGTGAGGTCACATTGGACCTCCCTGCTCACCACAGATGCATGGGCACCGAGCGGCAACACTTGGTGCCAAGAACATCTCCCACATTGGGAATTACCGCTGTGAGGGCTTGTAGGTCAGAGCGTAACCCAATCAGAAGACTCTCAATCCGATCGAAGCGCCTCTCCATGAGAGTCACCAATCTCTCAATGGAGGAAGGATGAAGCTCTGTCCTGAGGGTCATGCCTTCACTTACACTCTGCCTGTACTCCTCCACCACAGAGACCAACTGAAGCACACCCTCATGCAACCTTGCCAGATGCTCCCATGCACCCTGCCGCTTGTCCTGCAGCTGCTGCATTGGTGACATCTCCAGAGGCACATCATCTGTGCCGGACTCAGCATGTGCCTGGTCCCCTGCAGTCCTTCGGCTGCTGGCACCATCGACACTCTCTGTCCGTGCCATCTCCTCTAGTGATTGTGAAGTGCCCTCTCCACTGTGCCCCGGGACAGTAGCCGACATTATATTCCCCACCGAAGTGTTTGTCACTGCACTGGTGCCTCGCTGGCTGAAATGATGTGCCGCAAGTTGCACGTCCTGGCCCTCAGATGTAGAAGGGGGGGCCTCCGGACTTGTTGGGCGCGACTACGCGGTGGTGATCCTGAAATTAACAACAAGGACAGTGCATCAGTTAGCGTTCAGTCAGTAACACCTTTCATCCCTTTCCCCCCCAGTTTCATAAGTCGCTTACCCTTCAAAAACCTAAGGAGATGAATATCGGTGGGGTGGTAAATAGTCGAGAGGAGACCCAAACATTAGACGTGCATACAGACAGGCTGGTCAGATGGCCTAAGGAATGCCACATGGAATGTTATGTGGCATTGGAGTGGGGAGAGTGCAGAGGTTCCTGACCTGGATGCATGCTGGCCTGGAGAGTTGCAGTGATGAGGAAACATTGCATACACTTGCGACATTTGCTGTGGAGTACAGGAGATTGACAGATCACATTATTAACCTTCATACCATTATGAGGGGCATAGAACGGGTGGACAGAAGGCATCCCTGGTGCAGGGATGACTAACATGGTGGCATTTATTTGAGTGCCATGAGGTTGACAGGTGAGATGCAGAGGACCTTTTGAACGCACTGGCTGAAAGGGTGGTGGAGGTACAAACCCTGCTAAGATGCAAAACGTCTTTGGATGTGCAGCAGCGATGCCATGGCATGTTAGGCCATGAGGATAGTGGTCACAAATGGGATAAGGCAACTTTGGAAGGTGCTGGAAATACGCATTCTCAAGGAGCCGAGGGACCTTTGTGTATGACCCACACATCTGAGTGTATCAGTCTGTGAATGAGAAGTGTTGCAGCATTAACGATTGCAGCAACCATCAGTGGTTTGGATGGTGGGAAAACAGAGTGGATGGGACTGTGGACGTCAAATACCTGGCTGCTGCACCCCAGCCTTGCTGATACCTGCCGCCCTGGCCGCCTGCCTCCTCCCCAGCTCCATGGCCTGCTCCATGTAGGTGGTGAGGCGCTGCAGCATGGTGTGTCCACCATCTGTCCGCTGGCGCTCCCTCAGATTGTGCTCTGTTTTTGTCTGCAGAACAGAGAAGAGGATTTATTGGGGCTGATCGCTCATGTATTCTGCATGCACATGCTGCACCCCAACCACAGTGGCCCATCTGAGGCCTCCAGCGGCTCCGGTCCACACTACTGGTGATCAGTCCCCAGAAGACAGTATGTCTGGTCCCAACCCCTTCCCCCATTGGCTACCTTGGACACATTTGGCGTCCATCACTTTGAATAACACACAGGTCTTAGCGCCCATGGCAAGGAGACGCAACTAGGTGTGGCACTGAGGCCAGCAGATGGCTCTTGGCCACGACACCTTGAGGTTCCCCTTCCACCATCTCATCATCATCAATAAGACGTGTTGAAGTTTTGAGTATGTGTCTAGCTGCCTCCCCATACTACTCAAATGCGGCAAATACCAACATATGCTGCAGGGAGAACCCATCTTCTCCTCAACCACTAAGGCTCGTGTAAGTATGGTCACAATCTGTTTGCCCACCCAGCGTGCGCCAAATGCTCAATGCAGTAATGACAGTAAGATGTGGGAAGGGGAGTGAGGGGGGGCTGCTCAAAGACTAAGGCTACCTGCTGGGTCAAATGGCCAAGGCTGACATGGTACTCACCCTTCCAGAGCACAACAAATCATTGAAACGCTTGCGGCACTGCGTCCCGGTGTGCCGCACATCATCATGGGCGCTTGCAGCCACCACCACCTCCTGCCACGCTTGTCTGGTGACATGGGGGATCCTCCTCCTCCCATCCTTTGGATACAAAACATCCCGACGGTTGGACTCCTCTTCGAGGAGGACAGCAAGGCAGGCATTTGAGAACCAAGGGGCACAGTGGCCCCCCCATTGGCCTATCTTGCAGCCTGCCCCCCTCCTCCTCCTTCTGTGCCCTGAAACCAGCATGTCTTTCTCTGTGAGTGGCCATGGTGCACTGCCTCAAGGAGGCTGCCTGGCCATTCTTTATGCAGACTGCTGGATCCCATTGGAACTGGCGGTCTGAACACGCCCACCGCCGAATCGATTTTCCCATTGTACACAAGAGTCGCAAACCCACTGGGCGGGCCTCAATTGGCCCGCCTGCGCAAAATGGCAATGTGGCCTGTTTCAGCGGCAGCAATCGACTGCCTGCCAGCCGCCGACTCGGTCGGGCCCGCCCACTCTTCAAAGGCAAAATTCAGTCCAAATTCTGGATCTACTGGGTTTTTAAAGGCCTTCAGTAGCCTTTTAATTGATGGCCGGCATAGCTCCGACACCCACGCGCGCCCTCCACCCTGAAGATCGTGCGTATGCGGGATGACATTGTGACTCTCGCCTGACGCCTTCTCACGTAATTTTACGCCCGATTGGGTTGGGCGTGCGCCTGCCATGAGGTGTAAAATTCTGCCCTTTGTGTGTATATGTGTTAGTAGCTTTGGGTGGAATTTTCCAGTCCCACCAGTGGTGGGAACCTTGGCAGGTGGGGGCACAAAATTGGGTGTGATGGCAAAAGTCAGTTTCCCACCAAAAGCAAATTAGTTTGGAATTTTATTTCCTGACTTTCACGGTAGGTTAAACTTTCAATGATCAATGTCCGGAACCACATTTGCATCTCATGAATGCTCATTAAAAGGCCAACTCATTGAAATTATGAACCCCTTCAAAATTAAATGCCCCACCAGTGGATAATTAAAAAGACCTGTTTGCTGACCATGTATACATGGCATACACCTGGTGAGCTTCACTTCATCAATGCTTTCAAGGTACATAGATACTTCTTCTGCCTACCTTTCATAGCATTGCTATGAGATTCTGGGTGCTTGCTTCAAATGCTGCACCAAAGCTGGGCATGGGAGGCAAGATCAGCAGGGAAGATGAAGACGGAGGCAGGACAGTGGTCTGGTGGAACACGGGAGCGAAGGGAGAAGACAGAGCAGGAATGGGGCCTCCCCAGGGAGAGGAGACCAGGTGTTCCACTGCAGCCCCTAGAACAGACTGGAGTAATGAAAAACTGGGGCAAGAGGTATAAGACTATTCAAGGGGGAGTCAGAGACTGTCCTGGAGCTGAGGCCACGCTGTCAGGTGCATATTGATCAGACTGTCCTCGGACTCTGCGGGCCATGTTAGAGGGCTCCTCATGGCATGCATGTCTTAGTCCTGGTCTAGGGCGGGGTAAGGCCTCTCTGGCCAGCGACAGTTGTGTGGTCAGTCATCTAAGAAATTTGGTCCTGGGCGTTAAAGGCATTGTACTGTGGGGCGGATGGCACAGACACGGTCGGGGAGGCCTCTGCATTCTGTAAGTTGAGAGCTGAAAAGTCATGTCATGGGCAGTTATTGGATGGTCTCATGGGGGAGGTCCCAGAAAGTCATGGTGCATGTGGCCTCAAGAAAGGGAGGGGTCAGGTCAACAAAGAACATGGGGACATCAACATTAAAGGGTTCCGTGGGGAGGACAGGTATATTAACATTTATAACGATAGGTTCAGGGTAACAGGGGGAGGCTGGATAGTGATAGGAGGAAGGGGAATAAGGAGGCGGTGAGGATGGGAGGGACTTGGTGGGTGATATGGGGAGGTTGGAATCTGGTCCCCCACAAGAACATAAGCAGTGTCATTTTTCAGCTCAACTTCCAAGGTGCAGTTTGAAAATAAAGCTTGAAAAAAATTACTCGAGGAGGGGGTCTCAGGGCGTGTGGGAGGACTGCAGCACAGCAAATCTTGGCCAACTGAAGGAGCATTCTAAAACTCACTTGCTCAAACCATGCAGAGCATGCTCAGCTGAATGCTGGACTCAAATGGTGCACATTCAGATGCCAATCCATTAAGTTTAGGAGCTGTGCTGCATATGATCTTAACTGGCATCTGATCCTCACAGAGGCATGTCAGAATGGATGCAGGCTCCAAGAATCAATGGCCACATCTGCTGCACAGAAGCAGCATGGGCCCTATAAGCCTCCATGTTCCCAGCGCATTGGTCACGGGATTAGAGGCACCATGCTCACATTCAGGACAGAAGTGCAAGGATTGGGTATCCATAATCGTTGTAAAGGTCACTGGAGGACAGTGGCTGACTGTGGCTCCTTGGACTTGAATCTTTGATTCCGAATGAACACCTTGTTATGAATGAGCATTCATGTCTGAGGGGAAAGATCAGCCAGCTGTCGTTCTCCAGGATGATATCATCCTGCATGGGGTGGCCTTGGTATGCGCTGTGTCGGCTAAGGAAAAGTCAAGTGCTGGAGAATGTATTGGTGCCTTGTATGTGGAGAAACATAAATCAATGGGAACTAACATTGATTACACAATTGTATTAGTTCACAAAAACCAGAGGATTGAGAATGCAGGCTGCAGGCAACACTGCCTTCTTGATAGCTTTGATACGAATGAGAAGAAAGGCCCGTTGTTGTTTGGTACAGCTCAGGTAAGACCATCACCCTGAGGAACAAAAGCCAGCAGGGCTCCAAGAAGACCAGATGCTGACGAGGAGGGTCCAAATCCAGGAAGACGTTTAGCATGACCAAGGGTCTACAGAAGACACTGTTCATACATGATGATCAGGAGCATAACAATACTCACCACAGAGGGTGCCCCGCATCATGGTTGTGTGCTGTGCCCAGCACAACCTAGCTCTGCAAAGGGGGGATGTGTTACCAGAGGGAGAGATGGAGGAGCTACATGTCTCCTTAGACGAGGAGGATGTTGAAGGTGATGAATTTAGAGAGGGCCAAGATTCAGACGAGCTACATGAGGATGTGACTACACGTGAATGATGTGGAAGACATGCCCATGGCAACCTCATAGTTACAAGACTCTAGGAGGAATAAGGTGAGGACAAAATGATATGAGCACAGTTCTCCTCATGCTTTGATGCAGGGGAGACAATAAGACCTTCATTATCATCTTCAATATCTCACAAAAGGACATCAATCTGAAAATGATAACAGAGGAAATATAAGTCACCTTGAACCCTAACAATAGGGGCATCCTTGGAAGGCACAATCGTCAAGGGAGCATGTGGCCATGTGTAATGGGATAAGCACTCCACTAGTGCACATCCTTAAGCAGCTACACAGAGTGCAGTCCTTTAAACCATGGAGCGCAAAAGTCAATGGCCATGGCAGCCTTCAAGAGGCAGAAATGCTATACACACATTGATGCACTCATGCAAGTGCTGCAGGAGCTTAGTAAATGGGCTCTAAGAGGATAAACATCTGTCACTGGTTAATGCTTGACAGCCTTAAGACTGAGCTACATCCAGACAGTACCATGGTAATGTCAGCTCTCATGCATAACAGAGGCTGTACCTTGATCCTGAGTTCGAAGTTGAAATCAAGTATCGGGACATGGTGATCTGTAAAACAACAGCATGGATGCAAACCTGCAAGTTATGTTAGCATTGTACTCACACAGAATGGTTCAGCAGGGTCATCATGTGATTATTGTCAAATGGGGAGACGGTGGCGTAATGGTATTGTCACTGGGCTAGTACTTCAGATGGGAAATGTCGCATCTGTTCCGATGATGCTACCTTCAAAAACGGTTCCTCTGACATGTCCTCTTTCTTCCTTAACCGAGGTTTTCCACCCACGGTCGTTGACAGGGCCCTCAACCGTGTCTGGCCCATCTCCTGCGCATCTGCCCTCACGCCTTCTCCTCCCTCCGAGAAACATGATAGGGTCCCCCTTGTCCTCACTTATCACCCCACCAGCCTCCGCATTCAAAGGATCATCCTCCGCCATTTCCGCCAACTCCAGCATGATGCCACCACCAAACACATCTTCCCTTCACCCCCCTTATCGGCATTCCGTAGGGATCGCTCCCTCCGGGACACCCTGGTCCACTCCTCCATCACCCCCTACTCCTCAACCCCCTCCTATGGCACCATCCCATGCCCACGCAAAAGATGTAACACCTGCCCCTTCACTTCCTCTCTCCTCACCATCCAAGGGCCCAAACACTCCTTTCAAGTGAAGCAGCATTTCACTTGCATTTCCCCCAACTTAGTCTACTGCATTCGTTGCTCCCAATTTGGTCTCCTCTACATTGGAGAGACCAAACGTAAACTGGGCGACCGCTTTGCAGAACACCTGCGGTCTGTCCGCAAGAATGACCCAAACCTCCCTGTCGCTTGCCATTTTAACACTCCACCCTGCTCTCTTGCCCACATGTCTGTCCTTGGCTTGCTGCATTGTTCCAGTGAAGCCCAACGCAAACTGGAGGAACAACACCTCATCTTCCGACTAGGCACCTTACAGCCTTCCGGACTGAATATTGAATTCAACAACTTTAGGTCGTGAGCTCCCTCCCCCATCCCCACCCCCTTTCTGTTCCCCGCCCTTTTTTTCCCCAATAAATTACATAGATTTTTCTTTTCCCACCTATTTCCATGATTTTTAAATATTTTAAAATCTTTTATGCTCCCTCCACCCCCACTAGAGCTGTACCTTGAGTGCCCTACCATCCATTCTTAATTAGCACATTCGTTTAGATAATATCACCAACTTTAACTTTAACACCTATGTGTTCTATTGTACCATTGTCGTTGACATCTTTTGATGATCTGCTTCTATCACTGCTTGTTTGTCCACACAACCACACACCCCCAACCCCCCACCTCTCTCTCTCTCTATCTCTCCACCCCTCACACACACACCTTAAACCAGCTTATATTTCAACTCTTTCTTGGACTCGAAATCAAGTTCTGTCGAAGGGTCATCAGGACTCGAAACGTCAACTCTTTTCTTCTCCGCCGATGCTGCCAGACCTGCTGAGTTTTTCCAGGTAATTCTGTTTTTGTTTAGTACTTCAGATACCCAGCGTAATTCTCCAGGGACCTGGGTTCCAAAATCCCATCATGGCAGATGGTGAAACTTGAATTCAATGAAAAATATGGAATTAAAAGTCTAATGAAGACCATTGTTGATTGTCGGAAAAACCCATTTGGTTCACTAATGCTCTTTAGGGAAGGAAATCTAGCACCCTTACCTGGTCTGGCCTACATGTGACTCTAGATTCACAGCAATGTGGTTGAATCTGAAATGGCCTAGCAAGCCGCTCAGTTCTCAAGGGCAATTAAGAATAGGCAATAAATACTGGCCCAGCCAGTGACGCCCACATTTCATGAAAATATAAAATCACTCAATGAATCTGCAATCATCAGAATCCTGACAAGTTTATGTCCTGCAACGCCTCGGCATCTGGGAGAAATGTGACCCGGTCAGTTTTGACACAACAGTCAATGATAACTTACTCTTTTCATAGATACTGATGAACACTCAGGAGATGTGCTGCAGCATCACTTTCATACCATTGCAGTCCTCGAAATTATCCTTCTCACAAAGATCAATCCTTGCTATGAACCCTAAGACATTGCACAGTCATGTAAGGAAATCTCATATCGATTGGCATTCTGTTACCTCAAAGAGGGATTCCGTCAAGCCACGCTATACAGCCATTCAGGAGCAAAGTAACATCCTCATAGGTTATTAGATGGCTTCATCAGGATGAGCACACACCTCTGACATCACACACTCATTCCCGTCCTGCAGACATTTCAAATGTCACCGAGTGGAACCAACTTGCATCACTCAGCATCATGCATGGGGAGAGTGGGAACTAATAAAGAAGTAACGTTAAGTCTTCAAAGTGGAGACAAAATAACACTGCAGGGGGCATGAAAGCTATGGTGCTCCAAGATGAAAATTATTGTTTATTTTTACCAAAACCTCAGTCATAAAATAAAGGCCATTGCAAAGTGCGCTCAAGTGAAGAGACTCCAATGTGGATCGCAATAAATACTTATAACATGCACAAAGAACAGGCTTCAGCATTGCAGCATCAGGATAATCGCTATTTCCATGAACAGTTCTCTTGAGGTCACATAAGGTGAGCCTCAGATGCAAAGGTTACATGTGCATTGTCCAGCCATTATTTCCATATAGGAACTGCCCTTGTTCATTTCGCTTTTGTTGAACTAAAGGCAATTGACTGTGATGAGATTAAGTGAGACCTCATGGAACTTAGGGACAAGATGGGAAATAATTGGGTGTGGGGGAATTTGATACCCTTGAATGAACACTGGATATGACATCACATCCCTGAGTCATTCAATACCTGAGGCTTGGAGAGGGATAAAAGCCAAGTTTATTTACAAAAGTGGAAGGTGTATACAGTGATTGAACATCCATGCCACCATTGTGAATTCACAACTTCTTAATTTTCCTTACTTTACCACTCCATCTAGATGCAGCCCCGAAATCAGCAACAGCGGTGGAGGCAGGCTGCTTACTGCCATGCCCTGTTGTCTGAGATGACTTTGGCGTACGTCCTCTGCTGATTCGAGTACTGGAGGGTCCTGGCCTGCAAAGGATCCCCTGCTGTGAGGCAGGTGCACAGTCCTCTGCATGACCTGCTGGAGTTGATGGGTTCACAGGTAGAGGGGATTTGGAGCAGCCGTACACCCTTAGATGGATGGATGGATGCCCCTGGGGTATCTGGCTGGTGTTCCTTTTCCCTTTGGGCTCCCAAGGGCCCTCCCTAACTCCTTGAGGAGAAGGGGCACCTGGAGGGAGGTTGAGGTGTCCCATCCCCATCTCACCTAGCTACTACTGGAACTAGGCTAGCACGATGTAGTGCAAGTCCAAGTGCAAAACAAACAGAAACTGCGTTCTGCTGGAACTGGGTGTCCAAGGCAGCCGCCACCCTTCTCATGGAGACCGATGTGCCTGCATGCTGGGGCCATGAGATCAGACAGAACATGGACGGACTCCTCCATCCTTTGTTCAAGTTTATTGACTGCTCTGACAACCCTGCCTGATGTTCCCCTGCCTCTCATTGTATCTCTAACATTTCTCTCAGGGCTGATTGCAGAGTCGCATCATCAGACTTGGACCCAGCAGGGACTTGGTTTCCATCAGTCCTCTGAGTGTCAGAGACCTCAGCTATCACTGCCTTTGCCTGCTATGGACATGTTTCTGTGGGGTGATCACCAGATTGTGAACCTACTCTAGAGCTAGGAACCCCCGAGATGTGTATACTTGCGGTGCTGGAGGGTGCAGGCGAACACAGTGACAGGTCTTCCTTGAATGCTTTCTCAGAATCCTCATCCGAGGTGGTCTGGGGGCTGGGGCTGAGGCGCTTGCTGGAACTCGCCCTCTCACTTTTTTTGCTGGTGGCTGGAATAGAGAAAAGAGATAATTAGTGTTTGACTAAGTAGGCTCCTACATTATAGGTCACTCACAGTCATTTTCCACGTGTAGCCAATGTATACTGGCTTGTTGTGGGAGGCTGATTTTGCCTTCCGCACAGGAACGATCCCTATCCTCTCCAACCAGCTCTGCTGCTTGTTCCTTGTATGGGGAGAATGCCCTTAACTCTGGTATCCCCCTTCCCGACATCGGTCTCTCTTTTTATTTGTGGGAAACCTTATCCTGCATAAAGACAGATGGATTGACTGTGAGCACCATGGATGAAAGCAGTTCAGAAGCATGCATGCCTGTTGTGTGTGTTGAGTCCCACCACCCCCCATCAAACAGTAACTGAAGAAGATGCCATTTTGTGCATGATCTTACAAAAGATAGTGATCTTAAAGTGCTGGCAGACATTCAGTGCTGATGTCCCTGTAGATGTTTTTCTTGTAGCGTGTGACAACCCTATGGACTGTAACCCTTAGATTGCCTGATGGCCTTATGAGAGTGAGTTTGAAGTGGGGGGAAGGTTCACTTACCCAGTCAGAGTAGATCAGATCATTCTTTGTTTTTCTGCACTGCAGGGCAGTCCTTCTTTTGAGTGCCATGGGTGCTGACCTCCGTGGCGACCTCCTCCAATGCCAGCATGATCAAGTTGGTGGACTTCCTGCTCCATCCATTTGGAAAGAGGACCTCAGGGAGGCCTTGCTGAAACATGGAGCAGATGGTTTAGTTTGCTTCCCATGAGGTCACGGCAGGGTGGATGACTCAGTGCTCGCCCTGTGATGAGATTCAACGAGCTCCTTGCTGATGCATAAATATTCAGCTGAAAAGTGGAAGATCTGACACAAAAATCTGCCCCGCCACCCAGAGGGGATCACTCTAACTTTCCCACCTGCCACCGCACTTATTCTCCAGAATGGAAAATTCCACCCTTTATTTTTTCTCAGGTAACTTCCAGAGCAATAGTACGAAATAAATTAACCTTTTCTTTTTAAGTAAAAAAGCTTTGCTGCTAGGTTGTTTTTAAATTAAATTACTCGCTCCAAGGGTAAAATATATACACACATATACAAATACATTGTTCACAGTTGACTTTGGGCAACACCTTTCAAAGTGTCTGTGACAACTCTAATGATGGTCGAGAATACTCCATGATTTGATTTGTGCTCGTTGGTGTATTTGAAATGAAAGACATCCAACTAGATGTAATTTATCGGGATTTCCAAAAGTAGATATAATTTATATTTACAAGGTACCCTATAATAGGCTAATGAATAAGTTCAGAAAATGTGGAGTCAGCAGACAAGTGGCAGTATAGATTGCTAGCTGGTTTCAAGACAGTAGCAGAGAGCAGGAGTAAAGGATAGTTATTTGGAGTGGCAGAAAGTGGGAAGTGGTGCTCCACAAGGATCAGTGCTAAGACCACTGCTGTTCACAATTTACATAAACGATTTTGACTTTGGAATCAAAAACACAATGTTAAATTTGAGGAACGCACCAAATTGAAGTGATAGTCAACACTGGGGAGGTCTGCAACAAATTACAGAAAGGCATTAACAAACTTGCAGATTGGCAATGTGAGGTAGTCACTGACTTAAATTAGCTGCCAATTTGTATATGTGTAGCCACATTCTACTTCATGAAGACTTAGGGACTATGAAAGCCACAACAGAGACAGGGACTTCACTGGAGGTATGAAAAGCCTCCTTCATATCTCATCCAAATGCAAGAATGAACCATTCCGTAGTTGATTGCTGGTACATTAAAAATTAATCATCTGAGCTATCACAATGGGTAAGAGGAGCAGTGCCAGACATAAGTTGATTAACTTCCTTTTAGAGTATACAGTCAACATGAAGAGAGGTCGTGTGATACAACCTTTTGCGTGGATGCTTGAATTTGGGATTTGGCAGAGATATTCTAGCCCCTGGAGTGAGCAGCTCTCTCGCCCTCTCTCTCTACAATATTCCATCTATTTTGGACACTAATTTGCTGAGTTTAAAGTGTGTCTGCATTCCTGCAGCAGACAGATACTCTATCCTTAAAAGAGCCATTGAATTTCTACAAGTGTTTCCAGGAGAAAAAGGGACATACCGGCCACGACTTTGAAAAGCAACCGCCTTGGCTGAGAACTAGTGCTTCCGAATACAACCAGGGAACTCTTATTGACCTTCCTTTTTTTTAACCTGCTCTTTAACTTGGCCTCAATGCTTGTGGTTTGAGTGTGTTTTTGCACATGTTCATGGGAAGTAGAACATATTTGTACACTTTTAGCATTTTTAGTATTTTTACCTAGGTGGGGTTTAGCACAATAAAACTAATCCCCATGTGTTTAACTGAAGAATACAGTCTGGCTTAATTCTTAATTAACCGACTGCACACGGGCAAATACAAGCTGAATTGGCAATCCAGCAACCTGTTAAAATTCAAAACCTCTGCTATAACCAAACTGGAAGTGGGGAAAGAGAAAAACCAGTCTATCCCTCCTCACCTGGTCATGACAGCAGGTAAAAGAATAAAGCGATCTTGGAATCCAAATACACCAATCATTAAAAGTGTTGCCACAGGTTTGCAAAGCCATTAGAAAGAGCAAAGCAAGCATTAGGTTTTGCTAGTGGAGGAATAGAATTAAAAAGTAGGGATGGTAAACCTGTATTGAATCTTGATTGGAGTACTGTGTGCAGTTGTAGTCACCATATTATAAGAAGGATAGAGAGGATGAGGAGAGTGCAGAGAAAATTTACAAGATTACACCAGAAATGTATGGGTTTACATATCAGGAAAGGATTGACAGATTGGATCTCTTTTCTCTTGGAAAAAGGCAGAAGGGTAACCTAACAGAAGTTTTTAAAAGTATGAAAGGCTTTGATTGCATTGATACAGTGAAAATATTTCCTCTTAAGGGAAATAAGCGTAACCAGAGACCCTTAATATAAGATAATCACCGAGAAATCCAATAAGGAATTCAGAAGTAACTTCTTTACCTAAAGAGTGGTAAACATTTGTAAATTTCTACCACAGAGAGTGGTAGAAATAATTTAGATACATTTAAAGGGAAACTAGACAAGCATATGAGGGAGCAGGGAATAGATGGTTACGGTGGCAGGTTTAGATGAGAAAAGGTGGGAGAAGGCTCGAGTAGAGCATAAAAACTGGCATGGACTGATTGGGCTGAATTACCTGTTTCTGTGCCATATATCCTATGTAATTCTAAATTTAAAAAGATAATAAACTTTACCATCCCCAAATTAGATAATGTTGACTGCTTGGAAATTGATAATTCATTAAGTTTTCCAGTTGGGTTCCAAAGAAGGTCAAATGCCTTTAAATGTTTTCAAACAGAAATTATAACAGTCATAAAAATACGCACAGAAATTGAAGCAATTAGAAATTTGAGCATTGCAAGGACAAATAGCTTTCAAGAATAGACTGGTGTTAGGAAAGATTGTATATCTTGCAGCATCTTCTCCATTTATCAAATTATATACATTCTCTTCATTGCTGGAGTTAATGCAAGCCTGGATTTATTCTGAAGAAACTGTAATTTTTTTTGAAAGATGCTTTGGGTGGTACCACAAATAGCATCCTGTTCCATGTCATACCTAATCCTTGATTACATTATGAAGCAACAACTCATTTCCATTTACAGCTCGTCTACAGTAACTGCACACCCTGAAGGCTTGAGAAGGTATACCATTCAAAGTATGAAAACCCTACCTGGTAAGTAGTCCATGTTTCTTTGACCTCAGCATCCTCCCACATAATGTAGAAGACTAACAAAGAAGAACAATTAAGAGGGAAATTCTTGCCAGGGATAGAAATCACAACCCCCAGGAATAATTGTGAGACTATCAGTGCTTATCATTATTATGGAGTAAATCAGATGGCAACTCCCAGTGTCTGCATACGCAGTTAGATGTGGAAATCAGGAAGCTGCTGTCAGTTGCCGTTCCTCCACAAACTTTGCAACACTGAAATCTTGCTGAAGGATTTGTCATTAAAGCACATTAGGTTGTGGTACTTCCAACTAGGTATCTCCTAATTGTGTCAAAAAAGTTAATGCTTTTCCATTCAAGTGTAAGAGAGAGACAAAGATTGGATTAGGTCTGATATCAGGCATGATCCTCATGCCTGGTCCCGCTGAGGCAGGCAGCACGCAAATGTCAAGTGTCTCCTCCTAGGTGCCTAGGGGGCCTAGGTGCATATGTGGCTAGCACAATGCACAGCTAGCCAGCTCTTCTTTTAAAGATAGCCTGTCTCTCTTAAAGGGGAAATGCACTCATGCTATAGAAATGCTGCAGCAGTTTCAGGAAGGCTTTGCTGGAAGGTGCAAGACAGCAAATGGAGCAACAAGCCAGAGAATTTTCCTTTCAGATGTGGTGATGGAGGTTGAAAGGGAGAGATGTCAAGTTTCCATAGCAGGCCAGGAGGCCCTCAAGGCACACATTGAGAAGGGAATGGGAGCAAGTAGCCAGGAAGGTCAATTCCTGAAGTCTGGTCCTGAGTACCCAGGCTTCAGTGTCAGAAAAAGTTCAGTACCGTACATGGATGGTCAAAATCAGTGAATGCATCTTTTAATTACATCTCTACCTTCCAAACCACCACCTCTCACTCTGCTCAATCACAACTCTATTATTCACCCACCACCAATCAAGACTCATGCCTATCATTCAGGTGCTCCATATTACCCTTACATTCAATAATACTGCCAGTTTCACACCCACCTCTCACTGCTTCCACACACCTCTAGCTATTCAGCTATGGCAGGCACATCACCCAAACATATTGCAACACATTCACTGACAATCTCCCCTCTCTCTTGCAGGACAAGGCACTAACAGGAGGGAGAAAACTGGCAGGGGACACCATACATGGAGCTCCTGATCCCACTAGAGGATAAGGTGCTCCACAACATGGGGCCATTGTGACTGAGGCTGTTGCATCTAGGTTTTGCCCCATGTTCCTTCTCAAATTGCACATCACTCTCATCCTGTTTTTGGCATGAAGTGCAAGTTGTAGATGTTGTGACCATGAATCTATTGCTTTCCACCCCACCTCCCCTCTCCTCACTTCAACCCCTGCCTTGTTTTTCTTCCTTCAGATACCCAGAATTTCCTCCCTAGCCAGCCTGTGCAGCCTCATCATGAAGGCTGAGAGCCATATCATACCCCTGATGAAGAAGCGCAGTCTTGTAATCAGACAATCAGCCCACCAACTGGCATTCCTCGTACTTTACAGGGTAGTACAGAGTCAGGACCAGCAGGTGGTGAGTCTCTGGGAATGAGTGGGCTGCAGCCAGGCCAAGAGGAAAGAATAGCTTGAGTGCCAGCTCACTGCAAGCATACAGTAGAGTTCTGCTGCAGAGGACTCCGGCCAGGGTCTTGATTGGGTGGCGTGCAGTATAATACTGATGGTCATGCACACAGAAATACTTTGTGTATTGACAAGCCTGCCATATAAATTACTATCATTATCAAGGACCATGAAGGAGTTCAATACAAACTTTCCACAGAGCTTCACGTAGAGCTTAGAGCCCATCCTTCCCAGTATGTAAGTGTTGGCCATCTCCATGCAACGCTTGGGGACCCAGGCATGAAACAACATCTGCTGTCCAATGTTTAAGTCTCAATTTCAGCAAAAGCAGAGGCCACGCAACGTCTGAGGGCTGCAGTGGAAGCTCAGGCTGATATTGTGAGATCCATGCTTTTGCCATGCAAGTCCATCCTGGTGTCACATAAGACCAGACTGGTGCCATGCAGGCTCAAACTGGATCATCAAGGCTTTGAATGATAGTGCTCAAATGGGCAAGCAGGCTCCCTAGTAGTTCAGTAATCTGCCATTCAGTTGTGGCTCTGTAGTGCATGAAGCTGTTGTCCTCTCTCAGGATGACAGAATTTGTGCTCTCACCACTATCACTCTACCAGTGCTCTTGCTGTTGCCTTTCAGTCAGCGGCCTATGCTTTCTTTATTCTTTCATGGGAACTGGACAAGGCCAGCAATTGTTGCTCATTGGCTTGCTCGGTCATTTCAGAGAGCAGTTAAGAGTCAACCACATTGCTGTCAGTCTGGAGTCACATGTAGGCCAGACTGGGTAAGGGCAGGTTTCCATCCTGAGAGGACATTAGTGAACCAGAACGGTATTTACAATGATCAGTGACAGTTGTCATGGTCACCATTACTGAGATTAGCTTTATATTCCGGATTTATTAATTGAATTAAAACTGCACTAGCTGCTGTGGTGGGATTTGAAGCCATGTTCTCAGGGCATTAGCTTGGGCTTCTGAATGCTGAGGTGGTGCTGTTGAAGACCCAAACCCACAAGGCCTGCAACTCTTTGAGATCATCCTGTACATCCATCAGCAACCTAACCCACTGAAACTCAGCAGTCTTCCACCAGTCATGCTTAAACCACAGGGTAGTAATGTATAGGAGCACAAAGTTAGGCAAAGGCACTCACAACAAGCATGAAGTGAATGCACTGGAATGAATATTTCAGGTTTTTATGTAGTGTTGGATAATGTTGTTATTGAGACTGAGCGTGGAGACCATTGTGCCCTGGACGGAACAGTCAGCTCCATCAACACCACAGTGGTGCCCTCACACACAAGTTTCATCACTGTGGAGTCTCTTCATGGAAGCTCAGATTATTACCATATTGTCTGCGGGAGCCACTGTCAACATGGGCTTTCAGAATGCCATGCCATTCCTGACTCTCTTCTGCAGCAGAGCAGGAGTTCTGAGGCACAATTCCAGGCTTTGGTTCTATGAGGCACCTGCTCTCCTCTCTCAGGCCAACATCAAGCCTGCTCCCTCAATCACCCACCTCAGTGGTGCCCTGGTTAGTATCACACAGTTGATCTCTCAAGGCCCACATTCGCTTGAATCATCTATACAGCTATCTGATGTGTCCTCAATGAAAACTCAGCTTTCTTCTACCTTCCCAGCTATACTGAATGGGAAAAACCTGTCAGCGCTGGAATAGGAAACGAGTATAGAAGACAGAAAATAACTGGGCACAAAACGTGATTCATTATATGCCAAGCTGAGTTGTTGGTAAATTTGAATTTTGATGTATATTTGGTACTGTTAATATTTGTAGTGAAATGAGGTTGGACTGAAGGGAAGTAATATAACTGTGGTGGTAAGGTTTGAATGTTGAGGTTGGGAGGGATGATTTAGGTGAAGCAGGCTTTGCTGAGCTGCTCTCTGAGAACTTAGGCAGCTAGTGACACTGATCTGTGCCTTTCCTGCTTTTCCTCCGCTTCATGTTCCCCCAATCCCTTTCTAATGATAGAGGTACCAGATTGCTGATGGGGAGCATGCAAGCTAATATGCCTGCCATATGAGTGAAGCCTCCTGTTCTCTCCTCCTGCTTCATTGTGTCCATAGGGATTGATGTGTTGGCATGTATATCATGGTGTAGAGAGCTTTGGTCACCTTCGTGATGCCATGGTAAAATGTGAACTGTGATATGTCACTAATCTAACGTCTTACAGCCTGAAAGAAGACTGTTGCTTAAGGTTTAAGGTCTAAGGTAACGACAATGCTCTCTGTGTGTGGAGTTGGGTTGTGGGTGAAGAAGGTGATTTTCCAGGCCAGTGATAGCCCCCATACTATTTACAATCTATCTGAAGTTGTTATTCACCTCATCAAAGATCAATGCCCACTGGTGTGAGTATTAATTAACATTTAGATGGAAAACCCTTTAGCCTCAGTCTCCTCCATGCCCAAACTAAATTGACCACCATAGATGTACATAATCTACAATTTGGTGAACAATGGCACTGCTGTTGCCTGCTCTGCAACAGGTTTGCAAGCCACTCTCTATCTCTTCAATTCTGCATACAAGAGACTCAGCCTGTCCTTGAATGTGGCCAAAACAAAACTCATATCAACCCAGACCTGGTCAATCAAACATTCCACCGCACATATATATTAAAGGAGAGACTCTGGAATATGTGGAACACTTCCCAAACTTGGCAACCACCATTGACAAAGAGATCCAACACTGGATCAGCTAAGCCATTTCTACCTTCTACAAGCTGCAGCAATGAATGTATGACAACAAAGGCCTCCGCAAGTCAGCAAAAGTCCAAGTGTACAGAGCAGTTGCTGTCATCACACTCCTGCACTGCAGTGAGACCTGGACCGTGTATCAGTGACACATAAGTGCGCTGGAGAAATTCTGCCAGCAATGGCTCTGCTGCATCCTCTGGATTCAATGGTAGCACCGTCGAACAAACGCTTGTGCCCTTCTTGGCACGAGGTCCACAAATTCCTGCAGAATCAACTACAATGGACCGGACACTGTGACCCGATGGTCAAAACGTGTCTCTCCCACCAGGTCCCGTTTTGTCAATTCTGAACTGGTTAGCATTACAGGTGAGGACAAAGAAAACGTTACAAAGACTCGCTGAAGCTCTCCTTGAAGCATGGTAGCGTTGATATTAATCGCGGGGAGGATCTTGCTTTCAATCATTCAATGGCGACAATTTGAGCATAAAGCAACATCACGCTTTGAACCCAAGCACCTTAATGATGAGGTAGAATGGCAGCAGAGAAGGAATGAAAAGGAAGCAAATTCTGCACTCCAAGTCTCATATCCTGTCCCATGTTCCCAAAAGTCTGCTGGTCAACAATTGGCCTGTTCAGTCACATGAAGGCTCATGGCAGAAGCTCACAACCTGAGTAGATGTCATCCTTGAATCAACAGGCAGCGCCAATAGCGTCCATGAAGCAAAACTACCTCAAGACATTGCTCCTCAATGAAGTTCATGAAGCAGAAATGCTCCCTGAATAACCATTGTATCATCTCCTGCAAAATTCCTTCCTCTTCCTCTTAATTGCCTGTGCAAATCTTTTGGCTGCCTGCCAACTCCTCTGGTTGATTGCTTCTCAGTAGGGTTACATCGTTTTATATTGCTTGATATCTCTGTGTTAGCAGGGTTAATTTGGGACATGGCTTCTGTCTCAGTCACTGTGTTGTGTCTGGTTCTATGGTTAATTTGTACCTGCTCAACAATGGAGCTTTTGCCTGACTTCTGAGTCACCATCAAAGCATTCTCTTCCTCAGGTAAATGAATCATAATGTTCTTAACCTTAAAACCATTTCCCATTAAACTTCAAAGGAGTCCAAGCTGGAGACTCATACTACTTTTGCTCTTGGCTAAAAATGATATGCTCGCTGACCCTCAGCCAGTGGTAGACCTGCTGACCTAGTGAGATCATGAATATAGGTCAGTTTGACCCTTGAAGTATTGGTCTTTACAAACAAGAGGCGGTTGTACCAATGTTAGGGTACGCCCAGTATCATGTCATCCTCGGTGTTATTTGTTGAGTGACGTTGAATGTACAAAGATAGTCATATGCCTTGCCTTGTTGGACACTGTTATAGGGTGGCTGAGTTGTTCTATTAATGATAGAGTTGATCATCAGACAATTCTTGGGTGGAAGCTTTAAGTTTATTTGCAATGTATTCAGCAGCAACTATACGTGTGCTTTCAACTCCAACTCTACGCTGACTGCTGAGGTAGCCTGTGCTACTCTCCTATTGATTACTACAGATCATGTGATCTCCCTTAACAAATATTATTCTTAAAGGTACATTACACACTAAATAAAGACATTATTACTACATTCCTTCCCCTTTAGCTTGGCTATACATATATTTACAAGTACATATTTTTCAAGACAAGAATATTTACACTGGGTAAGGAATTTACAAAACAAAAACAGAATTACCTGGAAAAACTCAGCAGGTCTGGCAGCATCGGCGGAGAAGAAAAGAGTTGACGTTTCGAGTCCTCATGACCCTTTGACAGAACTTGAGTTCGAATCCAAGAAAGAATTGAAATATAAGCTGGTTTAAGGTGTGTGTGTGGGGGGCGGAGAGCTAGAGAGAGAGAGAGGTGGGGGGGGGGCAGTGGGTGTGTGGTTGTGTGGACAAACAAGCAGTGATAGAAATTTACAAGTTCAGTCTTTCATGTCGTTTCCTGGTATGTGTGGAATGTCGCAGCTCCACAACTTCAGATTCTTTGTCAGGGGCCTCCTTTTTTGGAATTGCCTGAACATCAGGTGCTTTGGTGGGCTCTTGTCATTCTGTATCCTCAATTCTTTTAGGAACATCAGACATGTCAGTCCTGGGTTGAGTATCTTCAACAGGAAACACAGACCTGGTCATGATCACTGGTGAAACCAAATCTTGGTGATTTGTCTATCTTTTCCATAAATGGTCCCATATGTTTATGGATGATCCGGCCTTCCACCTCCATGTGGTAAGATAGAGGTCCAGTCACCGCACTTAGTTCACTTCGTACCCACTTTGGTCTTTCCCGAAATTTTTCACGTATACCGGCTCTCCCATGGTAAATTTCCTCTCACGACTACGCCAGTTGTGTCTGGTTTTCTGGCCTCCCTGACTCCTTACCATCTTTCCCTCTAAATTTGGTGTTATTAAGCTCAACCTCGTCCCGAGACTGTGTTTCAACCATAACTCTGCAGGTGTGACACCTATTGTTGTGTGAGGGGTAGTCCTGTAATGAGAAAGTGTGCTAGCTTGGTTGCCAAGGAATCACCAGTTGGCAATCTCATGCCTGCCATGAACGATCGAACCGCCCTTTTGGCCAGTCCGTTTGAGGAAGGGTGGTCCAGTGCAGTTTTCACTTGAGTGATACCACTGAGGCTGATAAACCTCGTAAATGCTGTGCCATTATCGGAAACGACTACTTCTGGTGAATGGCAAAACTCTGACGTAGTTTCTCAATTGTAGCAGCTGACATTGGTGACTTCACCTCATATACATCCAACCATTTTGAATGGGCATTGACAATGAGCAATTGACATTGTATCCAGGACAGGTCCAACGTAGCCAATGTGTAACCGCACCCAGGGTCTACCTAGCCACTCCCATGGGTGTAATGGAGCTGTCACTGGCAAATTTTGCAGTTGCTGACATAATACACAGCACTTTACTAAACTCTCTATGTCAGCATCCATCCCAGGCTACCATAGGTAGCTGCGTTATATGGTCTTCATTTGGGAAATTCCTGGATGGGCACTGTGTAGTTCAATTATAAGTGGCTCCCTTTGGAGGAATTAGCACTTATCCTCCCCACAATAAGATGCCACCCTGACTAGTTATTTTATGTCTTCTGTTGAAGTTACAGTTTCATTTAATCAGATACAGGCTCTTGTGACCAACCATGAAGCACTTGTTCTCATACTTGAGATAGGACTGGGTCCCGACTTGTCCAGTCTCTGATCTGTCAAGCACATACTGGTGAGGAATCTGAGAAATTCAACAATAAAACAAGGCCCTGTGGAATTGAGACATACTCATCATTTTCTTGTAAAGGCAACCGACTAAGGGCATCAATGTTTGCGATTTGATTGCCAGCCTATGTACGAAAGTGTAATCATATGCTGCCAGAATTAAAGCCCTATTAGTTTTTCTGTATCTTCTTTCTACATGCCTTCTTCTTTCTAGAGTACTCAGCAGCAACAACACGTGTGCTTTCAACTCCAACTCTACGTTGATTGCTGAGGTAGCCTGCACTCTCCTCCTATTGGTTACTACAGATCATGTGATGTTCCTTAACAAGTATTATTCTTAAAAGTAAATTATGTACTAAATAAAACCATAATTACTACAGACACCATGCAGGTTTTGGTCTTTTTCATTGGTACCTGGCCTACATGTGGGGAGATGATTGTGTAGTTGTAACGTTATTGGACTAAAAACCCAAGCTTGTGCTCTGGGGGCACAGGTTCAAATCCCATCATGGCAGCTGGTAGAATTTAAATTCAATTAATTAGTAAAACTCTGGAATTGAAAACTAGTCTTGGTAATTTGTGCCATGAAATTATCACTAATTGCTATAAAAACCCAACTGTTTCATTAATGTCCACTAGAGAAAGAAATCTGCTGTCTTTACCTGGTCCAGCCTACATGTGACTCCAGACCCATAGGAATATGCTTGACTTTTAACTGTACTCTGAAATAGCCTAGCAAACCATTGAGTTCAAGGGCAGTTAGGATGGGCAACAAACGCTAGCCTCGCCAGTGACACCCACATCCCATGAAAAGAATTTTTTAAAAATATTTGCACCAGCAATTGTTTATGCTGTGCCCCAAGTAGAGTTTCTCAGATCTCTGGTGTCACCCACTGGTTTTTCACTCTAATGTGCATTGTCTGGTTCTCAGGGTTATGAGTACAGTCAAAGCTGGGTATGTCTCACTCTAACTGAAAGGAATTTAACCACCCATGGCCATAACCTCCAATGGAGTGGCAATTCAGTCAGACTGACACTTCGCTCGTAATTACTCACTTTGAAATCCAGCTGCTCCTATCTCGCCCGACCTTCCAATTCAACTCAACCCGGGTGAGATCTGTGTAGCACTGTGGGTTCCTGTGGCCTACAGTCGAGGGCAGCTCAGTTGAAGGTAGGTAAGCTATGGCCCCTTCTTTACGGCAGTAGCTGCTGTAAAGCAGGTAAATGTCAAGGTCCAGCCACTGAGAATCCAAGGAAAAGATAATTGTATCAGTTACGTGGGTAGGATTGTGGAGAGAGGTAGATGGGTGATGGTCAGTGGGGAGGGGGTGGGAGGGAGGGAAGATGAGTCAGTTGGCCAGTGAGTGGGGTGGTCCATGGAAGGGTCGGGAGGCTTGGGGAGGTGTAGGCGAGGAGGGGTGTGTAGTCAGGGGTTGTAGCCGGGTGGGGGCCGGGGGGGGGGGGGGGGGGGGGGGGGGGGGTGTATAGTCAGGGAGCCCTATGTGGTTCGGTGCGTCCTGTGGGGGGTCGGGAGAGGTAACTGGGGAGCGTAGTCAGTGGAGGGGTGGTTTAAATGGGGTTTGGGTGTGGGGGATTTGAGGCATCCAGTGAGGTTTTGGGGTGGTGTAGTCAGGAGGGGGTGGGGTAAAGTGTAGTTGGAGGGTCCCATGCGGGTTGCAGGCTGTGACAGGGTCCTGTGGGGCATTGGAGACTAGTCGGCTGTCCCATGGGGGTCAGGGGATGTCAGTATAATAGTTACCCAGAAGTAAGAAGTGCTTTTAATTCATCTAACTTTTTCTGGGGAACTATTGCTGTAAGACACTGACAACCATCCAAAGTTTGTGATTTAAATTACATTTTTGGATGTTCCTAATGTCGGGCAATTGCCCGTCGGAAATGTGAAATTCCCAGCATTTGTTTGGGGTTCCCCCCAGATACACTGCCCTGGAGTTTGCAAGTTACTGGCCATTATTTCCAAATATCTTTTAGTTCTATGGCTAATTCTTTATATGCACTATGTGAAATGTTCTTCTATTTCTTATAACATTTTCTTGTAAACTTCTGGAGTTATGTTATAGATATTAGGAAAAATGCAGCAAAAATAGGACTAAATAATAGATTAATTTGACTATTCTTATATAGATTGGGTTAAAATATCTTTTTGGACTTCAGTCTCTCATGGGAGACTGGTCAAGAAGGTAAGAGCCCATGGGATCCAGGGCAATTTGACAAATTGGATCTAAAATTGGCTTAGTGGCAGGAGGCAGAGGGTGATGGTTGAAGGTTGTTTTTGTGACTGGAAGCCTGTGTCCAGTGGGGTACAGCAGGCTTTGGTGCTGGGTCCCTTGCTGCTTGCAGTGTACATTAATGATCTTGACATGAATGTAGGAGGTATGATTAGAAAGTTCACAGATGACACGGAAATTGGTGGTGTGGTAAATAGTGAGCCTGTAGCCTTAGACTACAGGACAATATTGACAGACTGGTTAAACAGGCAGGACAATGGCAAATGGAATTTAATCCTGAAAAGTGTGAGGTGATGCATTTTGGGAGGACTAACAAGGCAAGGGAGTACATGGTGAATGGTAGGACCCTAGGAAATACAGAGGATCAGAGGGACCTTGATGTGCAAGTCCATAGATCCTGGAAGGCAGCAGGACAGGTAGATAAGGTGGTTAAGAAAGCATATGGGAAACTTGCCTTTATTAGTCGAGGCATTGAATACAAGAGCATGGAGGTTATGATGGAGTTGTATAAAGCATTACTTAGGCCACATCTGGAGTACTGTGTACAGTTCTGGTCACTACTCTATAGAAAGGATGTGGTTGCACTGGAGAGGGTGCAGAGGAAATTCACCAGGGTGTTGCCTTGGCTGAAGCGTTACAGCTATGAGGAGAGGCTAGATAGGCTGAGGTTGTTTTCCTGAGAGCAGAGGAGACTGAGAGGGGGAACCTGATTAAAATGTACAAAATTATGAGGGGCATAATAGGGTAGATAGGAAGAAACTTTTCCCCTTAGCAGAGGGGGTCAATAATCAGGGGGCATGGATTTAAGATAAGGGGCAGGAGGCTTAGAGGGATTTGAGGAAATACTTTTTCACCCAGAGGGTGGGTGGGGGGGTATCTGACTCACTGCCTGAAAGGGCAGAAGAGGTGGGAACCTTCACAACATTTAAGAAGTATTTAGATAAACACTTGAAACGCCATAGCATACAAGGCTACAGGTCAAGTGAAGGAAAATGGAATTGGAGTAGATAGGGGATTGATGACCGTCCTGGACACTTTGGGCCGAAGGGCCTCATTCCATGCTGCATAGCTCTATGGGCTTAATTTTCCAGGATTCCATTAAGTACGGTAGCGGGTGGGTAAAATGGAGCCCAACCCGCCGATGAAAATGGCGGATTTTCATGCTGTATTTTCCTGAGCCTGCCTCATTATATATTCACTCCCAAGAAACACGCCTTTTCCAGGCTGGCTCTCATTCGGCCGTTTGCCATCGCCCCACTGTTGTATCACGCGGCCGCCATCCTTAAAAGGCAGCCACCAGCAAAACGCTCATCGCCACCAGCTCACCACCGCTGTCTGGGAGACATGGCCTGCAAAGGCAAAAAAACTCCAGCACCCGCTTCAACGACGGGTCCCTGCTGTGGAGGCCTGCCGGGGTGTACTCTTGCCCCACTCTGGCCGCAGGATAGGTAGCAATGTCACCAACCTGGCTTAGGAGGCGGTGGCAGCGGTGGACAGCGCGAACGCCCTTCAGAAGAGGTCAGCCACCCAGTGCCGCAAAAGCGTGAATAATCTCCTCCATTCCACCAGGTTAAGTCACCCTTTTTATCACTCACAATTCACACTAATGAACCCATCACACACCCACAGGGCCCTCACTCACTGCCAGTGCAAGGGACATCACTATTCACTCTCTCACACACACCATCATTGTCCTTATCCCGTCCGAGACCACTCACCACCCACACAGGCCAGGCATACGTATCATCTGGCCCGGCAGGCATCCTGATACACTCTCCCCATCTCTATCCATGCAGGACAAATTGGCTCACAAGAGGATGGAAAGGTCACAGACAGGTGGAGAGATGTCAGAATTCAAAATTCTCACAGAATTTAAAAACAGAGCCATCCAGCTGGCCGGCGACGACTGGGACCGGCCCTGTGCTTATAGTGAGGTCGGTGCTGCTCTACCAAGTGAGGGTCCAGCAGTGCAACATCCATCAGATAACTATGCCGTGAGTGATGTGTCCTTTCACAGGCCATTGCCATGCACTTATTCTCTCCCCTTGCTTTCTCAGGCACATCTGGGAAGCAGTAGACAGAGTCCACGACCCAGAGCCTCCAAGCAAGCTCTGAAGAAACCTCTGAAGAGGAATCTGAAGGCACCCTCCCTGAAGTCACATAACAGCGCTCACCCATACCCTCCACCAGTGCAGAGACACACACCTTGGTGGGACCTAGTTCTAAAGTAGCCTTAGGACCACAATATGGTGAGCACATCGCACTTCCTGATCCACAGCAGGCAGAGGCAGGTCCCCTGCATTTGGAGGACTGAATGTTGCTGAGTCCGAGACAGATGACGAGCCACTGGACTTGGTCATGGCTAGAGCTGCAAAGTCAAGCTCGGGAAGATCAGGAAGGGATGGCAGCTGCACTCCTCAAATTGCAAGGCACGATGGAGGAGTCGTCCGTCTTCAGGCTGAGCTGACAGTGCTGGCATGTGAACGCACCGAGGTCAACACTGGCAGGATGGCGGTCGCCATGAAGACCTTGGTCCAGGACGTCACTCCTGCACTGCTGCGCAGACTTAACTCCATCCCTGAAGCCATAGTTGGCCTCCAACAGTGTGTATGCGAGAGGGGTGCTGGGCAGCTCGATCTCACTCCAGCTACCCCTTCTGCACACGGAGTCAGCCGGGACCCTCGGGCACTCAGAAGGAGGAGGATCAGCAGGTGCACGCTCTGGGGTCATCCACCCAGGTGATTCTGGGAGTGACTGGCTCATCTGACTCCTGTCTTCCTGTGACCTCCGTAGATCCAGCTTCACAGCTGGGAAGGCTGCCACTATCACACAGCAGGACCCCAAAAGTAGGCCAGGGCCTTCCAAGTCTCGGCCCTCCAGAGGATGCCAGCCAAAGTCATCACAGCCAGGGCGTCACAGTCAGCAGACTGCCTCCACCCCCGATGTGGATGTTCGGGGAGCACCAAAAGATAGCAGCAGGGTTAGGCAAGTTAAGGAGAATTAATTGCACAGCCTGGGCACAGGTGGTAATCAGTTGTACTTACTATTCACTATTGTCAATAAACTCCCAAGAATGTCTCCCTGTCTATGGCTCCTTGTTCTGATGAGCAGTGTTCTTGTTACTCAGATGTGAAACCTTTCTGCACAAGATAAAAGGCATGTATGTCAGTCCAGGTCCTCTTCCCTGTGCTCTGTGCGGCCATCAGACCACAGTGATGGTCCAGCCTCACACTCCCTGGAAACATTACTGATGTCTGCACTTCAACAGTGTTGGTCATTGCTGCCAGAATGTAGTGGGCAGGCGCCACAGAATTCTCCCATGCTCTCTGCGTGCTCTCAGCACTTCAAGCTGGGGTTGGCTCCCATCACACCAGCATCTGTGACCAGTGATGCTGTGCATCAGCTCCTGAAGGGCTGAGGTGCTGAAGGCGGACACAGCATTAGATGCATCTAAAGTTTCATGGCTGCGTCTCTGAGATGGCCCTGATCATGGAGTGCAAGCGAGCTGCCCTCGGCCAGACAGGAGTCAGGCATTCTCAGAGGCCATGTGAAGATCTATGGAGTGTCCTCACTGCGTGTTGTCATTAATCTCCTGCAATCGAGCAACTATCGAGGGCCTCCACTGCATCTCCATGACAGGAGCATTCTCTCAAAGTGTATTGGCGCTGAGATAAGCCAGACTAGAGTCAAATGTTCACAACTGCAATGTGAGGATCCACAAGGACTCCTTGCTGCATGTCTTCATCATCCTCCACAAATTTGTCAGCTGAGGGCCACCCGAGTGTGCCTGCCTCGTCAAGCCAGTGCGAGAGCCTTATCCCTGTCAACGTCACAACCGAGGGCCTCCTCACCCTGATCCCCGTCAGCATCCTCCTCATTGGAGAAGACATGCAGTTTCTCCATCTCCTCCTCAGCCAGCTCCTCTCCCCGTTGCAGTGCCAGGTTGTAAAGGGCGCAGCAGACGACGACAATGCGTGACACCCTCTGCGGACTGTACTGCAGGGCTCCATCAGACCAGTCCAGGCACCAGAACCACATCATCAGCATCCTGATGGCCTGCTCCACCAAGTCGCGAGCTGCTGCATGAGCCTCATTATTGTATCGCTCTGCTGCAGTCTGAGGCCGCCGCATGGGTGTCATCAGCCACGGCCTCTGTGGGTAATCTTTGTCTCCAAGGAACCAACCCTGCAGCCTCTGTGGACCCTGGAAGACTGCAGGGACCTGCGAGCAACTCAGGATGTAGGTATCGTGCCCAATCCCTGGAAATCGTGCGCATACCTGCAGAATGTGTTCCTGGTGGTCGCATACCAGCTGCACATTCAGTGCGTGGAAGCCCTTGATGTTGATGAAGTCCACTGAGTGTAGCGATGGAGACCTGAGCACCACATGAGTGCAGTCGATCGCACGCTGCACCTGTGGGAATCCCGAGATCAGGGCAAATCCAATGGCCCTTGCATCCTTGCTCAGCCGGTCCTGGGCGAAATGCACAAAGTTGTGTGCCATGGAGAAGATGGCATCCATGACCTCAGGGATGCACTTGTGGGTGGCAGATTGTGAAATCCCACAGAGGTCACCTGTGAAGCCCTGAAATTGAGCATTGCTGTCACTTTCACAGTCACTGGCGGTGGATGTCCTCCATGTCCCCTAAGCGCCAAGTCCTGCAGTAAGTGGCAGATGTGAGCCATCAGGTCCCTAGGCGTGTGCAGTCATCGGTGACAGTGGTTCTCAGTCATTTGCAGGCAAGGCCGGCGGCGTCTATAGGCCCTGGGTGTTGCTAGGTGCTGACCAGCCACGGCTTGCTGTCTCTCCTGGGCAGGGTATGCGGGAGCCCCTGCTACACCTTCTTCATGAGGTTGCTGCTCCTGCCTTTGCGTGGCCAGGTGCCTCAGTCGCTCTCTCCTCCATCTTCTATGGTTTCTGTAGGCCACCAGGCATACCGCTGGGTCACCAGGATCCATGATCCTGACATGGTCCTCCTGCAGCATGAAATAGAGAGAGAGACGTGGTTATCATGGCTGTACCTAGCACCTTTCCCGGCCCGGAGAGTGCTGGTCATCCCTCAGATGGCCAGAGATGAGTGCGCTGCATGGCTGCCCTGTTAACCTGTGACATGGGGGACACTGGTCCAAACTGGGAATGCTGAGACTTCAAGAGGCTGTGAGCGCCTCCAGCAGTGGCTGCTACGTGGTCAGTGTTTTAAAGGAGATTGTACAACGTGTGCAGTCCAACGGCTCTGCAGTCCAATAAAGTGGTGGCGGACTCGAAGTCTGTGTGGGTGGGGGGGGGTGGGGGGGCTGCTGTGGGAGGAGTAAGGTATGGAGCTCTTGGTGGCCCTTTGGTACCTCCGCAATGCTTCACGGGCTAGGAGCCTGACCCCAATCACATCACTGTGGCTGTACCTGATCTGTCTTAGTTGCAGAGGCAAGATCAGTTTATACAGGTGTCCCTAAGGCGTTGCCATTTCCCTTGCTTACCCTGCCCCCCACCTCGATTGCCTGTGCGCAGGATGCCGCGCCAGGGCAGCACTTGACCCACCCCCCCCACCACCACAGCAGTCACCTGCGGGGCCAGGCCTCAGTTTCCCCCGCAGCCCAGGGCCTGTAAACAACTGATGAGCTGTGGAGAACCCTGCCGCTCACTCACTTCAGTTCCCCCAAAGTGAAGGCCACCAAATGCACTTCGCCGGCATGCTGTTGTGAAACACTTCGGCATGCTATCCCGCCAATATAGACAGATGATACGGTAGGGTTCTAAGAGCCTCGTGGGATGGCCTTTTAATTATATGCTAATGTATTACAATTAGCTCTCCGCTGACCGATGGCAGGAAATGCGGCCCGCCGTTGGAGGATTGATATCACGACCTGCCTTCATGCCATCATGGTGGGTCCTGCCATATTTTCAGCACATGCCACCTGTCACGCCCGCTGCCAGCAGACTCGGAAAATTCCACCCTATGACTATATAAGCAGCAAAGAAGGTGAAGAGTTTCTGCAAAGTGATCAGAACAACTTTCTGGATCTGTATGACATTAGTTGAACAAAGAAGGGAGCATGTTGGATTTATTTCTAGAAAATGTAGGAAAGCAACTTGACGTTCATGGGCAGGGAAACATTTAGGTATAAAAGTTGAAAAGGACAAACTGAAAAAGACAAATGTACATGGAGAAGAATAAACAAACTTTAATGAGATAGAATGGTGGGGCAGCCCAGCTAAATTTAAAAGCAAAACTGTCAGCTAAGATAATGGAAATTTTTAGAGGTCAAGATTAAGGTAAAGTCCAGATATATACCCACAAACAAAGAAGAGGCAAGCACTATAAGAGAAAGAAAGGAGTTAACTTGTATTTCACATTCTCAATATTTCCCAAAGTATTTGATAGCCAACTAGTTAATTTTTTGAAGCACAGTCACTATTGTAATATTGGAATTTGGGTTGTTTGGATAAGCAGCAAAGTTAAAGTTAAAATTGGCTTTTGCAAAGAGCATATAGCAAATACAGGACTAAGGATACAGAAGGAAATCAGAATACAAAACATTCGAATGGGAGGCAAAAAGAAAATAGTTTAGAAAAACTAAGAGGAAACACGAAGGAAGACAGGCAGGTCACAAGAAAGGAAATAATAAGTAGTGCATTAAATGTAACACTTTTGGATTTCCAAAAAGCCTTTAATAAGGAACTACATATCAGATTCAAGACTGAAACAGAGAGTAGATTACTCAGATTGGTAAATGGTGGGAAGCAGTGTTCCACAGGGATCAATGCTGGTATTACTGTTGTTCAATGTGGGAATGAAAGTTCACATTATACATAGCTCAATGTCCTGGGCTATGTGAAGAATCAGCACATGAAGAGTAAAAACAGCTTTCTGCTGAACATTGGATAGATTCTATAAGAAGGCCTAAGGCAAGCTTATGGAATGTGTGAAAGGCACTCGCCCACGTCTTTGGTCTGGTGAACGTTGGCATGGTCACTGGTGTTTATAATAGTAAGCTATATGAGATATACAACCATGGTAGCAGAATGGTTGGAAGAGATTGAGAGGATTTAAGTGCATCTAGTTGTATCTCTGTTGCTATTCTGATGTCATTATTATGTATCTTTGATGTACTGTGATTTAGTAGTATGCATGAATGTAGACAACAAAGCGGAATTCATATGGGAGTTGTAAGTGAATCACTGAATGCTGCAATTGGCATCCTCCCATCTGCAAAATTATGAGAATGCAACCTCATAATCTGAGGTGTGGTCAGGTGAGATCATCTGCTGCACTTCTCTTGATGGCTGAACAGGTTGATTCTGGTAAAGCACCGTCTGTCACAAGTGCCACACATGAAGTTGTCCGTTGTCAACGGTGCAGGATGATCTCTGCTGATGCCTTGTTTACAGGACTGCAATGTGTTTTGGAGATTCTAAAACCATATGCCATTGTGGTAGCAAATTCCTACCTATAGCTAACGCTGCAATTTGCATCAATTGTCAGCTAATGTTTCCACTTATCATGACTGATGTTAAGGACTTTCAAATCTCTTTTGACAGCATCCTTGAATTGGAGCTTTGGGTATCCTACTGATCTCAGCAATGGGCTATCTCTCCCTATGGCGAATCCTTGGAGAGCTGGCCATCTTCCTTCCTGTATATATGCCCAAACCAGCAGAACCTTTCTTACTTAGTATGTTTTTCCTAGAACAGACTGCTTCATTAGTGACTTTGAGCAGAGTTTCCCGTGCAGGCTGGTGTCGAGTGTGTTTGTCAGCATGAGCAGACAATATGGCAAGAAGGCCAAAAATCGGTTTCATGGCATCAGGAAACCAGTTTGCAATCGTCCGTTCTGCCATCAGATGTCGGAAACCTCATTGTAATGCATCTGCATATGATTATAAGCCTTGCTCGCTGGGATCATCCCCCCATGCTGGATTATCCAAGCACATCAGAGGTAAGACACACTGGTGCAGAACACGTCTTCACAAATGTGACATGCAGAAGTCAGGGCTTACCATCAGGACCTTGCTCACATCATGGACATCCAGGGGGCAGAGGATGCTACAGCCCAATAGCAATGGGCGCCTGGAGGAACATCCGTCGCGTGCTGGGTGGGTTCTCATGGACATAACTCCGCCATGAAGCAGGTCACAAAGGTGGAGTGTCACTGTTGAGGGTATGCTCAGAACAGATGATCGTCAAGGGGATAGAGAGGAAGGTCCAGCTATGTTTGAGAGAGGAAAATGATAATCTACATCCCAGAGTACTTAAGGAAGTGGCCCTAGAAATAGTGGATGCATTGGTGGTCATCTTCCCGAGATTCTACAGACTCCGGAACAGTTCCTACAGATTGGAGGGTAGCAAATGTAACCCCACTATTTAAAAAGAGAGGTAGATAGAAAACAGGGAATTATAAAGCAGTCAGCCTGACGTCAGTAGTGGGGAAAATTCTAGAGTCCATTTTAAAAGATTTAATAGCTGAGCACTTGGAAAACAGTGGCAGAATTGGACAGAGTCAGCATGGATTTACGAAAGGGAAATCATGCTTGACAGATCTACTGGAATTTTTCGAGAATGTAACTAGTGGAGTTGATGAGAGGGAACCAGTGAATGTGGTTTATTTGGACTTTCATAAGGCTTTCGACAAAGTCCCACCTAAGACATTAGCATGTAAAATTAAAGCACATGGGAAGGGGGGTAGTGTATTGAGATGGATAGAAAACTGGTTGGCAGGCAGGTAACAAAGAGTAGGAATAAACGGGTCTTTTTCCGAATGGCAGGCAGTCACTAGTGGGGTGCCACAGGGATTGTTGCTGGGACCCCAGCTATTCACAATATATATTAATGATTTAGATGAGGGAGCTAAATGTAATATCTTCAGATTTGCAGATGACACAAAACTGGGTGGGAGGGTGAGCTGTGAGGAGGATGCAAAAATGCTTCAGGGTGATTTGGACAAGCTGAGTAAGTGGGCAAATGCATGGCAGTTGCAATATAATGTGGATAAGTGTGAGGTTATCCACTTTGGTAGCAAAAACAGGAAGGCAGATTATTATCTGAATGGCTATAAACTGAGAGAGGGGAATGTGCAATGAGACCTGAATTGTCCTCGTACACCAGTCATTGAAGGTAAGCATGCAGGTGCAGCAGGCGGTAAAGAAGGCAAATGGTATGTTGGCCTTCATAGTGAGAGGATTCGAGTACAGGAGCAGGGATGTCATGCTGCAATTATACAGGGCCGTGGTGAGACCACACTTGGAATATTGTGTGCAGGTTTGGTCTCCTTATCTGAGGAAGGATGTTCTTGCTATAGAGGGAGTGCAGCGGAGGTTGACCAGACTGATTCCTGGGATGGCGGGACTGACATATGAGGAGAGATGGAGGGCGGGACTGACATATGAGGAGAGATTGAGTCGGTTAGGATTATATTTGCTGGAGTTCAGAAGAATGAGGGGGGATCATTTAGAAACCTATAAAATTCTAACAGGACTAGACAGGGTAGATACAGGAAGGATGTTCCAGATGGTCTGGGAGGCCAGAACCAGGGGTCACAGTCTGAGGATACAAGGTAGACCATTTAGGGCTGAGATGAGGAGAAATTTCTTCACCCTGAGAGTGGTGAGCCTGTGGAATTCGCTACCACAGAAAGTAGTTGAGGCCAAAACGTATGCTTTCAAGAAGGAGATAGATATAGCTCTTGGGGCGAAAGAGACCAAAGGATATGGGGAGAAAGCGGGAGCAGGCTATTGAGTTGGATGATCAGCCATGATCATAATGAATGGCGGAGGCTCGAAGGGCTGAATGGCCTACTCCTGCTCCTATTTTCTATGTTTCCATGTACCACGGGGTGAGAGAGGAAGGTCTAGGATACACTGGGAGAGGAAGGTATGTCAGGGTGGGGGGTGGGGGGGAGAGGGGAACAAAGGTGTCGGGTGGGTGAATTTGGGAGAAGGGAAACTAAGCTGTCGGGTGGGTGGGTGAGATTGGGAGGAGGGAATGAAAGTGTTGGGGGTGTGAGGTTGAGAGGGGGGAACAAAGGAGTTGGTGGGGTGAGGGGGTAACAGGGAGAAGACGGCAACTGGGGACATAGGTGTGGAGGGGGTTGGGCGGGGGGGTGGAGGAAGGTGTAAGGAGAGTTTGAAGGAAGAAGCCCAGAGAGGGGAAGGAGTCCAGAGGGAAGATGGAGTCCAGGAGGAGGAAGGAATCTGGCTGGGGGGCGGGGGGAGGTGGGGGTGGGGGGAAGAAGGAGTCTAGAAAGGGGAAGAAGTAAGGGTGGAAGAAGAAGTAAGGGTGGAAGAAGGAGTCAGGAAGGGAGAACGAGTAAGGCTGGAGGTAGAAGTAAGACTGGAGGAAGAAGTAAGGCTGGAAGGAGTCAGGAAAGGGGAAGGACTAAAGAAGGGGAAGGAGTCAGGGGGGATTGGAGTCCAAGGGAGGCAGAAGTTCGGGAGGGAAGGAATTCCAAAGAGGGAAGGAGTTCAAAGGGAGGAAGTAGACTGGAGGGTGGGATGACCAGTTGAACATTGTGGAGTTCATGGCTGCCTCCTGGGAGCAAACTGAGGGTGGACGTGGTAGGAGGGGATGGTGAGAATGACTGACGGCAGAGTGTGGTGGTAGGATGGGAGGGGGAGGGTGCGACAGTATTGGTAGAAGGGACGGCAAGGGTGGTTGATGGGGACTCGGAGGCAGACCCAAGAGGTGGGAAGAAGGAGCTCGGTTGGTTAATGTAGATGGGGGTGGGATTTTTGGGTAGGAAGGGAATGTGCATGTTCACCTGGGCACCCCCAAAAGAAAAGGGCTGTGGCTGATAGGTAACAGTGGGGAGGTGGAAGGTGATGCCGGGGGGAGGGGGCGGCAACAGAGACAGGGGAAAACAAATGGGTGACTGGGGGAGGGGAAAGGGCAGGGGACCATAGGAAAACTGTAGCATGACAATGCTTGCTAAATCAAAAGTGAATTGAGCGTCATGGTGGGAGAGAACAGGTGCTGCATGGGAGTGTGATCAGTGGGTGTGCAGAGATGCAGGCAGCTCAGATGGACAACTGGAAGCGAACCCCATCAGGCAGCATTGAAAATGTTCAGGACAGTAAGATGGGTGTGATGGGGGAAGGATCCATGTGCGCGGGAGACTGCTTGCACGAGGCTCCAAAACGCCCTGCCAAATACACATCTCCTTCCAGGATCACTTGTGGGCCGACAATGTGCAGCTGAACTGCTAGTGGAGGGCTGGGGGAGATGCAGTGGGAGGATGCAAAGCCTATCAATGAAGTTGAAAGACACGATTATACATTAATCAGTGAAAGTGAATATATTTTCAGATTGTAAAGTGACAAAATGTGTTCACCCATGCAACCAACAGTGATCTTTCTGAACTTTTGAACGTGTCAGACTTCTAGGTACTGCCCTGGCATCCACTGGAGGGGTGAAAGTAGCCTGTGCAATGGGTAGTCCTGTTTGCTGTGATGACTTTGGCGTGGACCCCCAAAGCCTTGGGGGCCCTGGCTTGCTTTTGCTGTCTTCCTGTGCGCCAGCTGCTCCCTCTGTGCTGACAGAGGATGAGGTTGAGGGAGTTACAGGGAAAGGGGACTCGGAGGGAGAAGACAGCCTCTGAGGGAGGTGGCATAGTGTATTGTTCCTGGTAATCCAGAGAGCCAGGATAATACTCCGGGGACCTGGGTTCAAATCCCACCACAGCAAATGGTGAAATTTGAATTCAATAAAAATCCATAATTAAAAGTCAAATGCTGTCCATGAAACCACTGACGATTGTCGTAAAACCCACCTGGTTCACTAATGTTCTTTAGGGAAAGAAATCCGCCGTCTTCACCTGGTCTGGCCCACATGTGACACCAGATCCATAGCAATGTGGTTGATCTGAAATGGCCTAATAAGCCACTCAGTTGTATCAAATCACTATAAAGTCTCAAAGGAATGAAGCCAGAGAAACACCCTGCATTGCCCTAGGCACCAGAAACAAAAACATCAAAGTCAGCCCTGTTGACCCTGCAAAGTCCTCCTTACTAACATCTGGGGTCTAGTGCCAAAATTGAGAGAGCGAGCTGTCTCACAGACTAGTCAAGCAACAGCCTGACATAATCATACTCACGGAATCATACCTTACAGAAAATTTCCTCGACACCACCATCACAATCCCTGGGTATGTCCTGACCTACAGGCAGGACAGACCCAGCAGAGATGGCAGCACCGTGGTATACAGTCAGGATAGAATTGCACTAGGAGTCCTCAACATCAACTCCAGCCCCCATGAAGTCTCATGGCATCAGGTCAAACATGTGCTGAATACCACATGCCACTTGGAGGAAACACTGAGGGTGGCAAGGACACAGAATGTACTCTGGGTTGGTGACTTCAATGTCCATCAAGAGTGGCTCAGTAGCACCACTACAGATTGAGATGGTCGAGTCCAAAAGGACATGGCTGCTAGACTGGGTCTGCGGTAGATGGCGAGGGAACCAACAAGAGGGAAAAACATACTTGACCTAATCCTCACCAACCTGCCTGCCACAGCTACATCTGATCAAGACAGTATCGGTAGAAGTGACCACCGCACAGTCCTTGTGGAGACGAAGTCCCTCCCATCTTCACATTGAGAATATCCTCCATCATGTTTTGTGGCACTACCACCATGCTAAATGGGATAGATTTCGAACAGGTCTAGCGACTCAAGACTGGGCAACCATGAGGTGCTGTGGGCTATCAGCACCAGCAGAACATAACTCAACCACAATCTGTAACCTCATGGTTCAGCATACCCCCCACACTACCATTACCACTAAACAAGGGGATCAACCCTGGTTCAATGAAGAGTGCAGGAGGGCATGCCAGGAGCAGCAGTAGGCATACCTAAAAATGAGATGTCCACCTGGTGAAGCTACAACACAGGACTACTTACATGCCAAGCATCAAAAGCAGCAAGTGATAGACAGAGCTAAGTGATTCCACAACCAACGGATCAGATCTAAACTCTGCTTAATCCTGCCACATCCAGCTGTGAAAGTCGGCAGACAATTAAACAGCTCATTGGAGGAGCAGGCTCCCTAACAGCACTGTGGGTGTACCTATACCACATGGGCTGCAGTGGTTCAAGAAGGCAGCTCACCATCACCTTCTCGAGAATAATCAGGAGATAGGCAATAAATGTTGGCCCAGCCAGTGAAGCACACATCTCAGGAATGAACAAAAAAAAAATCCTGAGTGGATGACCCAGGGGCGTCCAGCTGCCACTCCTCTTCGCTAAGGATGTCCAAGGGTCCTGGACTGACTTCTTGGAGGGAAGGAGCACCTGGAGGGACATCGAGGTGCTGTTTCCCTCCCACGTTGCCACTGCAGGAACTCACCCATGGCTACCATGATGGAGTGCAGTTCTATGCACATCTCCATGTTCTCCTGGACCAGGGTCTCCATGGCATCCGCCATCCTTCCCATGGAGACCTCCATATGCGCACAAGTGGCCTTCACTTCATCAGAGAACAGGTGGACACACTCCTCTGACTCAAGTGCCACTTTGTTGAGGGCTTTCGACAGCTGTGTGTGATGTTCTCCTGCCTTCTGCTGAATCTCCAGGAACAGTTGGAAGGCTGAATCCAGTGGACCGTCATCTGACTTGAACCTCACAGATGCCTCTTCCCCAGCAACCCTCCGAGTGCCAGGGAGCTCGGCTGAACCTGCCTCCTCCAGCTGTGGACATGTGTCTGTGCGGTGACCACCAGATTGTGAACAGAGCATGCTTTAGACCTAGGCCGCACCGAGGTGTGTGTCTCTGCTCTGGTGAAGGGTATGGGTAAGCACTGTGATGTGTCTTCCAGGCTGCTTATTTCTAGTTCTTCAATAGAGGAGAATTCCTCTTGGATGGAGGTGAGGACGTGGATGGATCTGAGGGACTGGCTGGCTGAGAGTGTCGGTCATTTGGCAGATCTCCCTGTGAGCCAAAGTAGAAATAATTAGTGCTTGGCAGCAGGGTCAAAAGCAGGATATAGAGCACTCACATTTGCATTGAGTGAGGGATGGTGTGGGGCAGGATCCTCAGGTAGGTCTTCCATGCTGACCTCACTGTCGCCACGGGCAGGGTTCATGTCCTCACCAGTCAGTGTGATGGCATGCTCCTCAAAGTGAATGAGGGGCCTAATGTGGGCTGCTCCATCCCTGGTCTGGGACCTTTCCTGGCTGTTGTGAGCCAGCTTCTCCTGCATGAAAACAGATGGAGAAAGTGTGAGCAGGACACATGGCAGCAGATGGGATGATGATGTGAGCTCCAGAGGATATGAGCTTGATGGAGATGTGAGGCTGTGTATGAGAGTCAGTGGTGTCCCCTGAGGTGTGAGATCCCTGTGGATGTGTGATAAGCTTTTGAGAGTTGAGAGTGATGAGAAGGGTGACTTACTCTGGCAGAATGGCTGAGATCACTCAACCTCATGCGGCACTGGGTGGGCTGTCCTCTTTTGCAGGGCATTGGTGCTGACCACTGCTGCCACTGCCTCCCATATTGGATTGGTGACCTTGCTTGCTGGTCTTTGCCCAGAGTGGGGGTAGGGGACATCACGTTGGGCCTCCATGGCATCCAATAGGCGCTTGTGGAGTGCGCCATTAAACTGGGGTGCTGCAGTCAACTTACCTTTTGGGGAAATGTTTTATTTGCAGAAGTCCTGGGTTGGAAGCACTGAGACATGTTTGTGCAGCTTCACTTTAAATATGGCGCCCGGCACGATAAGTGGTGAGGTGATGGGCGAATGAGAGCCTGCACGCCATCAAAATGGCATGCTTCCCACCAATGCATGATTAATGAGGCGGGATTGGAAGGATACGGCGTGAAAAGCCACCATTGTGGCTGTGGGCTGGGAGGCCCTTTATTCCACCTGCTACCGCACTTAGTGCAAATCTAGGACCATTCTGTGGTTTGTCTTTTCATGTGATACCAAGGATGCATCGTATGCACCAGAGATGGAAATTATTGAGCCTCTTTTGTTGAGCATACTAGACTGGTAGGTAAATGTCTCGGTCCTGTGGGGTCAGTTTGTTGATGCTGGAATGTAAAATGTGATATGTTTGAATTCTCCTATTGAATCACAAGCTTAATAAAGATCCATGTACACGGGCTGGAATCATGTAGTGTGATGTATATAGCGGGAACATAGTGGATCATGAAGAGTAATGACTTATTAAAAAAGACTTGATTCTTTATTGTTACAACTGACCCCTACATACTCAGGTGTTTAAAGTAACAAAATGTATTAGAAGAGAAAAACAGTCCAACATTCGCCATGCACATAAACAATCTGGATTTGAAATACCCAATTCTGGAAGTGCAGTAAATATATAGGAGGACTACAACAAAATACAGGAAGACATAATTAATTTACATGAAGGGGTTTTAATTGTAAATGGACTTCAATATAAATAAGTGTGAAGTAACGCATTTGGTAAAAAGAATCAAGTGGCAATGTAATCCTTGGAAAATAAGTGTCCAAATGGGATACAGGAACAGAGATCTGGGATACGGATATACAAATTAGGTTAATAAGGCCATAAAATAAGGCCGTAAACAAAGCACTGGGGTTCATTTCTTGAGGGATAGAATTGAAAAACAGAATGTTAAACTTGTATAGGACTCTGGTTTAATCTCACTTAGAGATATAGAGGCACTGGAGCAGGCGCAAAGATTATTCACTAGGATGATACCATAGCTGAGAAGTTACATCCATAGGAATGATTAAGCAGGCCGGAACTCTTTTCTCTAGAAAACATAAGATTTAGGGTTGACCTGAGAGAGGTCTTCAAAATTATAAAAGGGTTTGATAGGGTAGATGTAGGGAAGATGTTTCCATTTGCAGGTGAGACCAGAACTTAGGTGTAATAAATATAAGACAGTAATCAATAAATTCAATGATGAATTCAGGTGAAACATCTTATCCCAGAGAGTGGTTAGAATGTGGAGTTTTTTTTAATCGCAGGGAGTAGTTGAGGCGATAGATACATTCAAGGGAAAACTAGATAAGCACACGAGGAATAAAGGAATAGGTTGACGAACTTAGGTGAGAGGATATAGGAAGAGGCTCATGTGTAGCATAAGCACCGGTATGGGTCAGTTGGGCCAAATGGCCTGTATTTGTGCTGTAGATATATTGTAATTTTAGGGCTTTATCATAGCTTTGTTGGTGGAATGAAGCGCTCTGCTCTGGGCAAGTGAATGAATGAAGGAATTCATATCTATTAAGTTGAAGGTGCTGTGGTGTGCTTGTTTGTGCCTGATTTTCTTGCATTTCGAGATACAAAGCATGGGATCAGAATTTTTTACCCTGAGATGTAACCTTATAATTAAGGAATCATTTTTATACATCCTCCCACAAACTGGTGCAGGTAAAATGGATGGCTATTAAGTTTAATGAATCTAGACCCAATTATTTGTTTGGAAGTGCCCAATTTATGCTAAAATAAAATACATTCCCAGTCAGAAAGTCATTTTTACATCAACAAAGACCACGTGGATAAGTTACCAAAGGACTTATGTGCTATAATCAAAGAAGGGACTCAATGCCTTTGAGAAGGAAAGGGAAAAAAATGTATTGACAAAGATACACCCATGTGTTTACCATTGTAGGGTGTCAGATGTCAGATGGCCCATGTCACTAGTCACTGGTATGAAAGGAAGGCTATGTTTACATACAGTTTTCACATTCTCAGGCATTCCTAATTGTTCCAAGAGCAAATAAATTATTTCCAAAATATTTTCATTGTTTTGGAGGCAAATACCATAATCAATTTTCACATAGCAATATTCCACAAAAAGGAAATGAGTCAAAAAAGACATTCTTTTCTTGGGACTGTTGTTTGAGGGATGAATGCCAGTCAACACAACAGAAGAACTTCCTATTATATTTCAGGTAGTTCCAGTAGATCATTTGTGCATTCCAAAACAAGTTGGCTGAATTTCTGTTTAATTTCTCATCTGAAAAGCAGTGAAATATCTCTGATATTACCATGCCCTCAGTACTGAATCGAAGTGTTAGCCCAGGTTGCAAGCTCAAATTCATATTGAGGTTTGAATTTGCAACCTTCTGACTTAAGGCAAGAGAGTACGACTTAACTAAGCTAATATAGAATGACAGAGGTCCTACAAAGAGGTTCACTTGCATGGAGCATCTGAAGATAGCTGGAGCCATAAATCTTAGTACAGATAGGTATTGCTGTGTTGAAAGCATGGAAAGAATTTTCAAAACAAAGCAATGAGCCAGCATCTCCTTGAAACAGTTTAGTGTAAGAGCTTCTCCAGTCTAGAACTAGGGCTGTTATGAAGGACAGGTCCTTTTGGTGACAGTTATAATTTTCTTACAGCAGTGGAAGGCCATAGGCATTTAAGGGTGGACATTATGTAGGTAAATATTAAGGTGTCTGCTGCTTGTCTGTGGAAGCTGAGGGGTGATCTGGCAAAAGTGGACTGGTTACAGCTACTTGAAGGGAAATCAGTGACAGACCACTGAGTGGCATTCATAAACGAGATTCTACAAGGCACAGTGTAGAGTTGTCCCCACAAAGAAAAAGGGAGGTGCTGCTAAATCTAGAGCCCCAGGTTATCTAGAAACATACAGGGTAAAATAAAGCAGAAAAAGAAAGCTTATGACAGTCACAAAATGCTTAATACTGTAGAAAGCCTAGAGGGGTATAAAAAGTACAAGGGTGAAGTAAAAAAGGTAGTTAGGAAAGCAAAGAGAGGGTATGAAAAATATTGGCAGGTAAAATCAAAGAAAACCCAAAGATGTTTTATCAAAATATTAAGAGCAAGAGAATAACTAAGGGAAGGGTAAGGTCTATCAGTGATGTACATGGTAACTTGTGCGCTGATGCTGAAGATGTGGGCAGGGTTCTCAATGAGTACTTTATTTCTGTCTTCATTAAGGAGAGGGATGATGCAGATATTCTAGTTAAAGAGGAGTGTGAAATATTAGATACAAAAGCATAGTGAGAGAGGAAGTACTGGAGGGAAAGACATCCTTGAAGGTGGATAAATCACTGGGGCCAAATAGATTGTATCTCAGGTTGTTAAAGAAAGCCAGGGAGGAAATAGCTCTGTGGATCATTCTCCAATCTTCATTAGGCCAAGGTACCAGAGGACTGGAGGTCTGCAAGCATTGTACCATTATTTAAAATGGGTGTGAGGGATAGACCAAATAATTATAGGCCAATCAGTCTGACTTCAGTGGTGGGCAAGGTAAACTGTCACTTAGAAAGGAATGGATTCATCAGGGACAGTCAGCATGGTTTTGTTGGGGGAAGGTCATGTCTTACCAATTTAATCAATTTTTTTAAGGAAATAACAAGGAGGATTGATGAGGGTTGTGCAGTGCTTGTTGTCTACATTGATTTTAGTAAGGCATTTGACAAGGTCCCACATGTCAGACTGGTTAGAAAAGTAAAAGCCCATGGGGTGCAGGGGAATATGGCAGGTTGGATCCAAAATTGGCTCAGGGACAGGAAACAATGGGTAATGGTTGATGGATGTTTTTGCAAATGGGAAACAGTTTTCAGGAGCTTTCCACAGGGCTCAGTGTTGGGTCCCTTGCTGTTTGTTGTATATATTAATTATTTGGACTATGTGAGTGGCATGATTGGGAAATTTGCAGATGACACAAAAATTGGCCATGTAGTTGATAGTGAAAAGGATAGCTGTTGTCTCCAGAATGATATCAATGGTTTGGTTGGGTGGGCGGAAATTTAGAAGATAGAATTCAGTCCAGAGAAGTGTGAGGTTATGCATTTAGGGAGAGCAAACAAAGCAAGGGAAGACACAATAAATGGGAGGATATTGGGAGGGGTGAGGAAGTGAGGGACCTTGGACTGCATGTTCACAGGTCCCTGAAGGTGGCAGGACAGATGGATAAGGTGGTAAAGAAAGCCTACGGAATGCTTTCCTTTATTCAACGAGGTATAGAATGCAAAAACAGGGACGTAATGATGGAACTGTATAAAACACTAGTTGGACCATAGCTGGAATTTTGTGTCTAGTTCTGGTCGCCACATTACAGGAAGGATATAATTGCTCAGGAGAGTTTACAGAGCAGATTTACAAGAATGGTGCCAGGGCTTGAAAATTGCAGCTATGAGGAAAGATTGGATAGGCCAAGGTTGTTTTCCTTGGAACTGAGGAGGCTGAGGGGGTGACCTGATTGAGGTGTACAAGATTATGAAGGACCTAGATAGACAGGGATGCCCTGTTTCCCCTAGTGGGTAGCTTAATGACCAGGGAGCACAGAATATAGGTGATTGGTAGAGGATTAGAGGGGAAATGAGAAATAACTTATTCACCCAGAGGGTGTGGGTCTTTGGAATTCACTGCCTGGTTTGATGATGGAGGCAGAAATTCTCAACTCATTTGAAAGGTACCTGGATCTGCACCTAAAGTGCTGTAACCTGCAAGGCTACGGACCGGGTGCTGGAGGGTGGGATTAGAATGGGCAGCTATTTTTAAATTTTCTTCTTTTCTCGGCCATCACAGACATGATGGGCTGAATGGCCTCTGAGGTTGTCTGGACTCTGCGAAAATTCGGACCTTAGTCTCATTATATTATTGCTGAAGAAAAGCATGGGTTGCACAGATTATGATTAAGATATGCTTTGCCATTCATTTGAATGCTTAATCTGTAAGAAGAAGCACAAAAAGGCTACTTTATCCTTTATCGTCCAACCAGGTCAACCTGATACCTGTTTGTCACCATCAGCCTTTAAAAATTATTATTTCTCGTAGTGAAAGGAAGTACCTTTGGTTTGATATTGACAAGATACTCCCAGCAAAAAGTATTTCCATTCAATTCAATACCTGTGATTCTTAGTGGATGGTTGCATTCCCAGGAAAAATGTAATTTCGATGGCGGGCAGGTTCTCATTTGCCCACCACACTATCACCTCGCCACTTCATCATGCTGGGCACCATATTTAAAGTGCAGCCTCGCACACCTCTCAGTGCTTCATGACCAAGACTGCTGCAGAGAAGAAATGATTCCGAAAGGCAAGAAGACTGCAGCCCCCCAGTTTAATGACGTGTCCCTCAAGCACCTTTTGGATCCAGTGGAGGCATGCCTTGATGTCCTCTAACCCTGCTTTGATCGAAGGCCAGCAAGCAAGGTCACCAATCCAGCATGGGAGGCAGTGACAGAGGTGGTCAGTGCCAATGCCCTGCAAAACAGGACAGCATCCCAGTGCTGCAACAGGATGAATGGTGTCATACGTTCTTCCAGGGTTAGTCACTCTTCTCATCACTCTCAATTCCCCCACTCTCAGACCCATCACACATCCACAGGGATCTCACACCTCAAGGGGCAATACCATCCACCCTCATACACACCCTCACATCTTCCTTGGGCTCACATTCTCTCAAGCTTGCGTCCTCATCCCATCAATGGCTCCTCTCACCACACAAACATTCCATGCAGTGTCATGTGTCCTGCTCACACTCTCTCCAGCTGTTTTCATGCAGGCAAAGTTGGCTCACAACAGCAGGGAGAGGCCCCTGATCGGAGACAGTAGCCCACATTAGGCCCCTCACTCACTTTGAGGAGTATGCCATTGTGCTGACTGGTGGGGGGGGGGGGGGACCATGCCTGCAGTGAGACTGAGGTCAGTGGCGAATACCCACATGAGGAACCTGCACCAAATCATCCCTCTCAATGCACATGAGTGCTCTTCCTCCTGCTTTTGGCTCTGCTGACATGCGCTAATTCTCCCTACTTTGGTTCACAGGGAGATCTGCCAAGTGACCAACACCCTCAGCCAGCCATTCCCTCAGCTCCATCCATGTCGCACCTCCAGCCAAGAGAACTCTTCATCCATTGAAAATCTGAAATAAGCAGCCTGGAAGAGACGTCATAGCACTTACCCACACCCTGCACCAGTGCAGAGCCGCAGACTTCAGTAGGGCCTAGATTTAGAGCAGGCTCAGGTTCACAATCTGGTGGTCACCTCATGGACACATGTCCGCAGCAGGAGGAGGCATGTTCACCCAAGCCTCCTGGCATTTGGAGGACTGCTGGGGAAGAGGTATCTGTCAGGTCTAAGTCAGATGATGAGCCTCTGGATTCGGCCTTCCAACTCATTCTGGAGAGTCAGCAGAAGTTCAGGGAACATCATGCAGAGCTGTTGGAAGCCCTCAACAGAGTGGCACATGGGTTGGAGGAGTGCATCCACCTGTCCGCTGATGAAGTGGTGCCCAACCTTAAACCTTTTCCTCTCCAGACTCCTTCCTCCTCCTGGATTCCTTCCTCCCCCGGACTCCTTCCTCCCCATGGACTCCTTCCCCTGTCCGGACTCCTTCTGCCCTCTGGAGTCCTTCCCTTACACCCTCCTCCTAACACCTACCTCCCCAGTTGTTGTCTTCTTCCCCGTTACCCCCTCCTCCCGGTACTACACCCCCCCCCGCTCCCCCAAACCCCCCCCCCCCCCCCCCCCCCCCCCCCCCACCTCCCAACCTCACCATTCCCCCAACATACCTTCCTCTGCCAGTTGAACATAGGCCTTCCCCTCCCAACCCCCTGGTACATTTTCCTCTCTCACACACAGCTGAACCTTCCTCTCCACCCGCAAAATAAACATCCATTGTGAGCAGACCCTCAACGGTGCCTTTCCACCTTCGTGATGGAGCCATGTTCATGAGAATCCACCCAGCATGCGAGGGACATTCCTCCAGGGTTCCATTGCTGATCACCTCCAGCATCATCTGCTCCTCGGATATCCACGATGTGGGCAAGGCCCTGACATTAAGTCTCAACTGCTGCACATCATATTTGTCAAGACATGTTCTGTACTGGCATGTTTTCCTGATGACATGCTTGGATGATCCAGTAAGGGAGGTTGATTCCAGTGAGCTAGGTTTATAATGATATGCAGATGTATTACAATGAGTTTCCCGATGTCCGGGGGCAGGAAATGTGGCCTGCCATTGATGGGCAGAGCGAATGATTGCAAACTGGTTTCACGACTTCATGAAACTTAACTTTGGCGTTCTCGCCATATTGTCTGCTGGTGCTGCCAAACATGTCTGACGCTAGTGGGCATGGGAAATTCCACCCAGGGTCTTAATTTGCAATGCCAGTTTAGCCCATGTTAAGTACAAACTGCGACCTTGGTAAATGAGCCAAGGTGCTCAAAACGGGTGCCTGAAGGTTTGTTGTAAGCTGATTGCATATAAAATATCTGCTATCGCTCAATAAAGAGGCTGCACTACATTTTGGTGGGTCACACTTCAATTAATGCCCTCTCCTAACAGTAACCATGGGAGCTATCATGGCATGGATGTTGATTTTGAGCACCATTTAAAAGAATACTCAACATTTATATGGATGCTCATCAGTTCATGTTCATTCCTGTTGAAGCTGTGAAGAGGACCTCTGAAACACATTAGGAAATTTCCTGCAGAACTTTCCCAAAACTCCACAACACTCTATCAACATTTAGTCTGGAAATATTCTCGGGGTTTCGTTTGAAAAGAGTAGGTGCAATGCTATTCTAACTTACTGCAGTCCCCAGGAGAAAAGGAGTGCTTGATCGATAGCATCTTGCTAGGAAACCCGCCTTGGTTTCAACGAGGAATGGGAGGAGCATTTGAGGTTAAACGGAAAAGTACCACTTCTGCAGGAAAGATAGACAGGAGGATGAGGTGGACTCTGCCCCCTGCGGGTTAAGAACATCTCTCCTCTCTGGATCTCCTCTACCAGGATCTCCAGTGCCCTATCCAAGGATCTGTAGGCTTCTCCCTTAGTCTCTGAGCCATTCTGCAAAATGTCAATATGCCAACCAGTACACTACACTCCTGTAGTAGAAATGAGTGCGAGGAATCCACATATACTGCCCCATTAGAATTGCATCTAACCAGCATTTGCATGCTGAAACCACTTGTTTTTGGTTTGGCACCTCTTGGCATGTTCAAATTATGATAGTCAGCAATTAGAACCTAAGTTTTGTGCTAAATCCAGACTTCCAAACAGGCAAGCCTGAATAGCATTAAAGCAAAATACTGTGGACGCTGGAGACCTGAAATAAAAACAAAAATAGCTGGAAAAACTCAAGTTCTGATGAAGAGTCATATGGACTTGAAACGTTAACTGTATTTCTCTCCACAGATGCTGTCAAGCCTGAATAGCACTTCAGCCATTTAGTACTTGTTTTCACCCTTTGACCAAAGTTAAAGTTTCGCACAAGTCAAACAAAAACTTGGAGAGCAAAGAAGTAAGTTATTCATATACCAAGACCATAAGTATAACTTCAATATGTTCTGGGGAATATTGCATTATCTTACCTGCCTTCTGCTCTAATTTTTTTGAAACACTAATCTGACCGTGAATCAGCAACATATGGGAGAATTTTACATTCCTCCACTGGCAGGGTTGTAGACAGGGAGTGGCTGTAAAATTCCTTGAATGGCCTTCCCACCAGGTTTCCGCCCGTCCGTTTGTTGCTGCATTAAATGGCTGTGGGCAGGCAGTATCGGCAATGATATGTTCTATGCCAATTTCTCGGATGACAGAATGGGAAGCCCTAACACCTAGAAACTCTGGCCAGGATTTCTATTGCACCTTTTGTATCTGCAAGACAGTTCTTCCTGACTTGCTCCCAGACAACTTTTTACAAAGGCTGCAAACATTTAAATTCATATTCTGCTTTCATAAAAGCTCACAGAACTTGTGACTTCACATATGCCCAATTTAAGTGACTGTATTTCATTAATTTTCAGCTGCAGCCTTTTTTAAGATTCTCCTCCCTTTAGGTGAGTTCCCTGCGTAAAGTTAGATCTTTGTAGAAAACTTAGAATTTTCATTAAAATGAACTGACATTGTAAAGGTAGCAAGGTCAACTCTAGTAGTGCTGTAAAAAAAGACATGCTGCTGGAGCTTTTTGTCTTGCGCTCATCAGGACAGATACACTAGAATAACAATTGTAAAGAGAACATGTAGTAAATCTCTCTGACCATGTACTCTCTGAAAGCGAGGAGTTTGTTCTTGCACATGCCTTAAATGTTGGTGTGCCTTCGTTCCACAACAAGTGGGAAGAGGTATTTGCTGAGTTCGAACTCTTCTACTCCTAGCTATCCTACCACAAACCAGCGTAAACTGAAGACGCTGAATCCTTGTAAAGGTGCTTAGCTGATCGAGCACATGTATATTGCGGGGTTCCAAACGACTTGGCTGATTTTCATATGCAACATGAATATTTGGTAGCATTGTGAGCTCTCAAGGCCAACCCAGACATACATATCTGTAAACCTGACAAAGGGACTGGAACAGTCATCCTTAACAAGTGTGACTATATCAACAAAATGCACGTCATTCTTCATGGCGAGTCCAAATTCATATCCACTGGACCTGCCATTAAGCATGACTGGACAGCTCTGTTCGAAAGCAAGCTACAAAATTACTTGTTGGACTCGTGTAAGAGTATGAGCTGCCAGGTGGTTTTTATGGGAAGATTCGTCCTCACGGCTCACTGCATCCACATATGTATGGGCTGCCAAAGGCACACAAAAGTGATGTCCCTTTATACCCTATCATATCTATGACTGTTGCTCCACAACATGAATTGGCCAAATGGTTGGGAAAGTTACTACAACCACTTTTCAACCAACTTTCCACAAACATGGTGAAGGATTCCTTCACCTTTGCAAAAACCATACAGGACTTGCATATTGATAGCAATGCTGTGTCCATGTACACGATTAACATTGCTAGCCTATTCACCAATGTACTGCTCAAGGAAGTCATAGACATTTGCACCTCGTCACTATATCATGGCAATCTAAATGCACCGCCAGTGTCTGAACCTGCACTCATCGAACTTATGAACTCAACACTCGTGCAGTTGAGTTCAGTTTTAACGACACCATATATGCCCAAATAGATGATGTTGCCATGGGATCCTCTCTATGCCCAGCTCTCGCAAACATCTCTGTAGGTTACCACGACAAATACATGTTCAATGGAATGAAACCTAACCTCCAACCCTTGCATATTTCTGATACATAGATGATACATTTGCCAAATTTGAATTCGTAGCTGCATGTAAGAATTTCCTTACAAACTTGCATGGGCTCCATCCTGCGCTTAAATTCACCTTTGAAATAGGGCAGTCAAATGAGCTTCCTTTCCTTGATGTGCTCATTGAGAAATCTGCCAATGGGTTCTCTACTACTCTCTTCACAAGCCAACCTTCACTGGTAAGTTTAGACATTGGGATTCCTACAGTTCTACATGCCTTAAGATTGGCCTTATCAACAAACTCATAAATAGGGCCCCAGCCATTTGCTCATAGCACAAGCTTGATGCTGAAATAGGGCGCATGAAAGTCATCCTCTGAGATAATGGTTACCCTGATCAGATCATTGCTCACTGTATATTGTGCAAACTCATGAATGGGCCTAAGGTCACCATATCGATCTTGAAAAGTGCCTAGTCTACATCAGATTACTCTGGAAGGGTAAGGTGTCTCAAAAATTTAAGCAACAGGTGAAGCTAGCCACCTCACGCTGCTACTATGCAGCTGCAACACGAGGAATATTCTCCACTAATGGGATGTTGTCGACAAGCCAAAAAGACCTTCTGCCTATCACATAAATAAGGAATGTGGTATATGAATTTCAGTGCAGTATGATGCTAGGTATGTAGGCCATACGTCTCAATAACTGGTAGATCGTGTCAAACAGCATGACCCGTCGACTGTTCACAATTGGCAAAATACTGACCATACCCAAATAGCCCGTGTTTCCAAAACTCAAAACACAATATCCAAAATAAGATGTGATTCTAGATTGGACGACACTTATTGAACAATCCTGATTGTACTAAGAATTACACTGACAACCAATTTAGGGTTATCAGTTGGAATGCAGTGTGGCTCATTTACACTTGCTAGAAGCTAAATATATTCACATACAGGGCCCTGTCCTTTGCAGGCAGGAGGAGCATGTCCACATATTGCACCTTTATCAACTAAACGAAAGCTTAGGGGACAGCCACTTCCTGGTTCATTGCCCATGACAATGCCTTGATCAATCAAGGCTAACCTGCCTGGTTTGAATTTAGACACAAGCTTGGCAGTTGACTGTTCCCTGAAGCATTCTTCATGGCAATGCCTCTACCAATCAGAATCCACTTGCCAACCAATCAGCACTCTCTTCTCATGCAGTATAAATTATTGTTCCCTTTACAATTACTAATCTTGCATAGCTGTCCTGATGAGTGCAAGGCGAAAAGCTTTGACAGTATATCTCTTTTATGTGGAAGTTACACCAGTTCCTGAGACCCTACAGAAAATTTCTAACGAGTATACTGAAAATTTTACACATACCGCAGTTATACAATTTATTAACCTTAGCAACATCTTTGTTGGAAAGCCCTCGCGTACGTCCAATTTCAACATTTGGATCTGGTATTGGTACGATAGTAGGAAGCCCATTTCTGGAAAAAACTGTCCTAGAAAAAGAATAACAATGTTATTTACATATCATCATTAATGCTTTTACTTTGATCTTCAGTGAATGAATTGTGAATTAGTGGGCAAAGGCGGTTTAATGTGGGCAGCTGTGAGGTCATGCACTTTGGACTCAAGAAAGATAAGTCAGAGTATTTTACAAATTATGAGAAACTAGGGACTGTAGTGGAGCAAAAAGATTTGAGAATACAAGTACATAAATCATTCAAAGCCTGTGGACAAAAACAAAAAACAATCAAAAAGGCTAATGAAATGTTGACCTTTATGTCAAGGGACCAGAATAAAAAGAGGCGGAGGTTATGTTTCAAGTTCTATAGGCCTATGGTGAGGCCACACCTGGAGTAATGCATTCAGTTTTGAGCACGCAACTCAAAAAAGGGTATAGGAGGGGTGCAGCACAGATTCACCAGAATGGCTTATGGCTAAACAGGCTAAATGACCAGATTGAGGGGTGATCTGGCCATGATATTTCAAATGTTAAAGTGATTTGATAAGGTAAAGATGGAGAAACTACTGCTGGTAGATGAATCAAAATCAGGTGACACAATCTTAAAATTAGAGTTAGGCCTTTTAGCATAGGAACATATGAACATATTAATTAGAAGCAGGAGTAGGCCATTCGATCTTCAAGCCTGCTCTGCCATTCAATAAGGTCATGGCAGATCCGATTGTGGCCTCAACTCTACATACCCACCTACCCCCAATATCCTTTCACTCCCTCGTTAGTCAAGGATCTATCTATCTCTGCCTTAAAAATATCCAATGACTCTGTTTCTGCTGCTCTCCAGGGAAGAAAGTTCCAGAGACTCACAACCCTCTGAGAGAAAAGGTTTCTCCTCAACCCGTCATAAATGGGAAACCCCTCATTTTTAAACTGTGTCACCTAGTTCTAATTTCTCCCACTTGGGAAATATCCTTTCAGCATCCACCCTGTCAAGTCCCCTCAGGGTCTTATATGTTTCAATAAGATGTATGTTTCAAGAACAACAGCTTGTATTTATGCATCACCTTTAACGTAGATGATATATAAATGCATCCCAAGGTGCTTCACAGGAGTGTTATCAGACAAACTTTGATATGAAGCCACATAAGGAGACATTAGGAGGTGACCAAAAAACTTAATCAAATCGGTAGGTTTTAAGGGGTGTTTTAAAGGAGGAGAAAGAGATAGAGGTGTGAAGAGGATTGAGGAGAAAATTTCTAAGCTTAGGGCTTAGGGAGCTGAAGGTACTGGCATGAATGGTGGATCAATTAAAATCGGGGATGTGCAAAGGCCAAAATTAGAAGAGTACAGAGATCTTGGCCAGAATTTTACATCCCACGGGTGATCGTGGGCCCGAGTCTGCGAGCGCCCCGATGTCATCACGCACTCTGGTGATATTTTGCATGTGTGCGCCCACCAACAATTAAGTGGGCAATTAAGCCTATTAATGATGCAACCATAAGCAATTTTCCATGGCCCATCCACACTTACGGTTGGCAGATGTGCCACTCTCCCAGGTGGCATTCGCATTTTTACTCAAACCTCGATCCAGGGCGGGGTGAAATCTCCACGGGGAAATAAAATAAAAAGATATCTGTGTACTTTTTTCATAAGGTATGCGCTCAGGTGCTTGGTTGTGCTGCATGGACTTATTTTGCAGCATTTCTGTTGTGTCCTTCAGTCTGTGGAGGTCTGCAGTACTCTGGGGCAGCTGTCTTCAGGGAGCTTTCTTGAAGCAGTCAACTGGTACGGCGACGTCAGTGATGTCAGCGCCCGCCCTCTTCCTGCCACCACCCCGGCAGCGCTGAACATTTCAGAGTGCGTTTCAAACTAGCAGGCCGTTAATTGACTAGCCAGTGTGAAATCGCAGTTGGGTGCCTATTTCCTGTCTGCTCCTGCGCCCGCTGATCTCGCACGCGCAATGTCTGAAAAATTCAGGCCCTTGTGTGTCTGAGGGTTGCAGGCTTGCAGGGGTTTCAGAGAAAGGGAGGATAAGGCCTTGGAGGGAAATAAAAATAAGGAAGAGCTTTTAACATTGAGGCATTGTCTGACCAGGAGTCAATGTAGATTGGTAAGCATACGTTAGTGGGCATCCCTTTACATCAAGACTGTAATTGACCGAGTGTGGCATCAAGGAGACAAAGCAAAATTGAAGTAAATGGGAATCAGGGGGAGAACTCCCCACTAGTTGGAGTCATACCTAGCACAAAGGAAGATGGCTGTTGGAGGTCAATCCATCTCTGTTCCAGGACATCACTACAGGAGTTCCTCAGATTAGTGTCCTAGACCCAATCATCTTCAGCTGCTTCATCAATTACCTTCTATCATAAGGAGATGTTCGCTGATGATTGCACAACATTCAGCACCATTTGTGACTCTTCAGATTCTGAATCAGTCCGTGTCCATATGCAACAAGACCTGGACAATATACAGGCTTTGGTTGATAAGTGGCAAGTAACATTCGCACCACACAAGTCCAGGCTATGACCATCTCCAACAAGTGAGAATCTAACCATCTCCCCTTGATATTCAATGGCATCGTCATCATTGAATCCCCCACTATCAACATCACAGGGGTTACCATTGACCAGAAACTGGAATGGACCAACCATATAAAAACTGTGGCTATCAGAACAGGTCTGAGGCTGGGAATTCTGCAGGGAGTAACTCACCTCTTGACTCCCCAGTGTCTGTCGACCATCTACAAGGCACTAGACAGGAGTATTATAGAATACTCTCCACTTGCCTAGTTGCATGAAGATCAAACAATATTCAAAGAAGTTCAACACCATCCAAGACAAAGCAGCCTGCTTGACTGGCACCCCATCTACTACCTTAAACATTCACTTCCTCCACCACCGGCACACAGTAGCAGCTGTGTGCACCATGTGCAAGATGCACTGAGGCAACTCACCAAAGCTCCAAAGACAGCACCTTCCAAACTCAGGACCTCTACCACCAAGAAGGACAAGGACAGCAGATGCAAGTTCCCATCCAAGTCACACATCATCCTGACTTGATATTGCCATTCTTTCAATGTCACTGGGTCAAAATCCTGGAACTCCTTTCCTAACAGCATTGTGGGTAATCCTATGACACATGGGGCCGTAACTTGCGAGCACCCCAGCATCGGATTGGGGTATACCTCAAAGATGCGCTGGGGAATCCCTCTCGGAACTTCACAGGTAAGCATTTGCATGGGAATTGCCCAGAAGTACGTACTTCCTCTAGGCAATTGCACTGTGCTGGAAACCACCCGAAAATACAATGTAAAATGCAAACTTCGGATGGTTCAGAGGGTTACATAAAGTTACCCAGAAAAAGTTAGAAGAATTAAAACCTCTTCTAACTTCTGGGTAACAATCATAAAGGCCCAGATCGATTCCCAGTTGGACTGCCCCAAACCCCCAACCTCCCAGGGGACTCCCCCATCCCTGACTAACACCCGCTCCCCACCCCACCATGGTATTCCCCACACCTTCTCTCAACCAGCCGTGGGATTCCCCCACCTGCACGGGACTCCTCACCCAACCCCCCCTCCCCCCACCCCCGTTCACCTCCCCACCCCACAAGCCCAACTCTCAACCCCTGACTGGACACCCATCCCACCCCGATGTCCTATACCCCTAGCCCCTGAAATTCCAAGTCCCCAACTCCTCCCGATGTCCGAGTCCCCCTGCCTCCCAATCCCCTCGCATGTCCGACCCCCCCGCTCCCCAAAATTCCAACCCCTCACAACCCCAGTGGTCTGGCACCCCACCCCACCTCTCCAAATGTCCAACTCCCCCAACCCCCTTCTGAATGTCCGAACCCCCCACCCTCCTTCCAATGTCCAAAACCCTCCACCAATCCTCACCCAAACCTCCGAACACCCCCAACCCCCAAATCCTATGTAATTACCTTCTCCCTGGCTTGTCAATTTCATTGGGACCTTTAAACTTATCTGCTTTACGGCAGCTAGTGCTGTAAAAAAAGGGGGTGGGTCCTCCTTCAATTTGACAGTGCTCAACTGCGATGCTGGACTTCAGAGATAGCTGTGCTGCCTGTTTCTGAGTCTTAAGGTCAGGCAAGACAGGCATGGAACAAATTTGGCATAGATAAGTGGGCACAGAGTGGCAATCTGACGCTGATTGCCACTCCGAAGAAGTTACAGCCAATGGACTGCAGCAGTTCAGGAAGACAGATCACCACCACCTTCTCAAGGGTAATTACAGCTGGGGAATAAATGCTGGCCTGGCCAATGGCGCTCACATCCCCTGAATGAATAAAAACAATACAGGTGATTGGTAAACAAGACTTTGTGCGAGTTAGGATATGCTCAGCTAGAATTTTGAAAGAATTCAATTTTACAAAGGTTGCAAGTTGGGAAGTCAGCCAGGAATTAGATGGTCTTATTGATGAAGAGAATATGTGCTTTGAAGCTTAGCTCTAGATCAAATATGTTGCAAAGGTTGAAAACAGTTTGTTTCAGCCTCACACATTGGCCAGGGAGGGGGATGGAATTGGTGGCATGAACCAAAAACAGCAGCCTCCTATGCTCCCTATCACCACCCTATCGTGATTATGAATTGTAACGAATTCCACTCCTTCAATGTGCAGATTGTATTTGACCACTTGTAGCACATCTTGCAGATTTATGCTTGGTATGCTGGCAGCAGTCATGACCTTTTCCTCCTACGCCAGACCACAGTCCTGCCTTTGTTCCAAATAGACCAGCAAGTTATAGGCTGGCTACTTGGCACCCATAGCTTTCTGCTTGGGATATGACTCATGAATCCTATATGGTAGCTGGGCAAAATTGTTGAGGGATCAGTCCTTACCACTACATGGGCAACACGAAGTGCAGCAACATGGGGAGGTGGAGCACGAAGGGAAGGAAGAGCAGGTGAGGCCTCAACTTGCAGGGCCCCTAGCTGCCAGAGCTTTCAGAGAGAAGATCATCAAAGAGCATTTTACCCTTATCAACCCACCCATTCCCAGTACACTAACAGTCCAACAATTCTTATCACCACCATCCATAGCCATCTGATTGCCTTCCTTCAGATCAGCTGTCATGATCCCAACTGATGTTACTACTGGGCAAGCCAAATCCCTTTTTTGTTTAGATATTTGGAGATTAGCTTCTGAACAGAGTCACAAGAGTCAACTGATGAACTTTTAACAAAGGAATAAAACATTTATTAAACAAAAAAAATTAACTATTTTTAATACTTCTTTACCCACAACTATACCTTTACAGATATACACAGATTTGTAAGGATAACACAAGTTACAAAAGCTATCTTATACTCTAATGTTCACAGTGAGTATGCATAACCCTAGGCAATCTGTGGTCAGACACACCATAATCTGAAACCAAGTGACAGATATCACCTAAAACAAAAGCTATGGATCTCTCCTCAACTCCCCGAGATGCTTGTCACACTGTAAGCCAACCAGTCTCACTGAACTGCATCTTTCACACAAGGGTTTCCAATCTCCACTCTCCAAGAACTCACTTTGGAATCTTCTTCCAAACCGACGCAAGGGTTCACCTCCAGGGTTTCTAAATCTCCTTCCGAAGTTCCTCTCCCCTGGGTCACCACATGCATTCATGCTTTCTTCCACACATTCTCTTTCACTGACTCAAGTGTCAACCGTATACCACTGCTTCACATGCCCACAGCAAAGAGTTACAGACCTTCAGCTGTCTCCTTGGACCTTCTGGCTTCTCGCACACCTATATCGCTTTAAATCTGCTTCCTGCAGCTTTCTCCCTTTAAGTTTGGAGCTGGAGCCTTCCTCTCTGCTCCTTACTGTCACTTCCACAGAACAGGACCTTTTCCGGACTCAGGTTCTTTCTTTGACTGGGAGGTCTTCTTGGGACCCTCCTTTCTGCTTATTCTTTGGCCTTGAGATATTTCACTTGGGAAAATCTACTCTGCAGTTTCCTCTCCCAGTAAACTGCTTCAACTTCAGTTTGGGGCTGTTTGTCTCTGGCAGCTGCTTCAAACTGTTTTCAACTGAACTCAGACTACTGCTTTTTCTCTCTGTTTGCGTGTATGTGTGTGTGTGTGTGGGTGAGTCTTCCTCTCTGGATCCCTGTTTCTAGGCAACAGCACAATTTTTTCAACAGCTGCCATACATAGCAGCTATTTCAGCACAAGCTGTGTCATGGAGCAGGCAACTGACATAATGAAGTTGAAATTTGCATGCCTTGATGGGTCAGGAGGTTTCCTGCAATACTCAACAGGAAGAGTCTTTAGAATAATTGTGACATGCTGCATCCTCCATAATATTGTTCAGAGGACTGGATATGAAGGAGGAAGAAAGCATACCGGATTCATCTTCTAATGAGGAAGATGACGGTGAAGAGAATGTTGGAAAATATGACATATTATTGTGTGGAGCATCTTGTGAGACAAGATTTGAAAAAAAACACTCAAAGCACAGCGTTTCACTTAGACACTTCTTTCTCTCCCTATCCTTCTGTTCAGATACTCTTCTAGATATTCTTGCACTATCAAACCCTGTAATCTGGGCTAGTAATCCATTCTTTATGAATCCTCCGCCTTGCTACCTTAAAGTTATTGAACCAATTTCCTCATCAAGGATATAACAACTTCTTGGACACGGTTTTTTTTAAATTCGTTGATGGGATGTGGGCACTGCTGACTAGACCAGGATTTATTGTCCATCCCAAATTGCCCTTGAGAAGAGGTGGTGTGCTGCCTTCTAGACTTTGTGGCAGTTTGTTATAACTGAGTGGCTTACTAGGCCATTTCAAAGGGTATTTAAAAGTCAGTCACTTTGCTGGGGGCCTGGAGCCACATGTAGGCTGGACCAGGTAAGAAGAGCAGAATTCCTTCCCTAAAGAACATCAGTGAACCAGGTGAGTTTTTTGTGACAATCAACAATGGTTTTATGGTCACCATTAAACTAGCTTTTAATTGCAGGTTTATTCACTGAATTTAAATTCCACCAGCTGTCGTGGTGGGATTTGAACCCGTGTCTCCACAGCATTAGCCTGGGCTTCTGGATTACTAGCCCAGTGACATTACCACTACCACCTCACCCGGGAATGGGGGATTTACAGTTGGCATTGGATGCCGGCAGGAAGGAGGTCAGGGGTTTGGATCTGAATTGGGTCCTCAGAGTCGGTTAGGTGGTTAGAGTTGGGATCGGAGTGTTTGTCAGGGTCTTGGAGTCAGAAACAATGGTTGGAGAGTTAAACGTAAAACATAGGCCCTTTGAGCCTGCTCCTCCATTCAACATGATCATGGTTGATCCTTTATCTCAATGCCATACTGGATGAGGGGCTTTGAAATTTGGAGCTCAGAAGATAAATCAGGGGTCAGAGGACCTGAAGGTCAGGAAATGCAAGATCTGGCAGCAATGATCATTGAGAGTTTGCTTGTGATAAATACTTTTTTTCTATTTGCCCAATCCAGGCCTGGTTGTCTCACGAAAAATAATGCTGCAGCAGGCACCACTACACTCTACTTTCCGTCTCTTAGATGATTTCAGAATCACACTGCCACTGTCCTTATAAAGGCATAGGTTTTAACTATGTTAACAATTCACTTACATAATGCTTCAAACACCTTTTCAAAGTCAATAAATATCCAAAACATCAACTGTACTATCTTCATCAATTCTCTCCATTGGTTCATCAAAAAACCCAATCCAAATTTGTCAGACCTGACTTCCCTTTAACAAATCCATATTGGGTGTCATTTATTTGCTTTTGCAAATGGCAAGTCATTTTGGCTGGATTATGGCTGCTTTTTTCATTCATTCTTGAGACGTAAGACATCACTGGCAAGGCAAACAGTCCCCAAAGCCAACTACATAATTCAGGAGTATGATGGAGTCCTCTCCATTTGCCTAGTTGAGTGCAGCTCCAACAATACTCAAGAAGTTTGACATCTTCCAGGACAAAGCAGCCCGCTTGATCGGTATCTCATCCACCACATTAAACATTCATTCCCTCTACTACCTGCACACAGTGGCAGCATTGTGTACCATCTACAACATGCACTCAGCAACTTGCCAAGGCTCCTTAAATGGTGCTTTCCAAAGCCTCAATCTCTACCATCTAGAAGGACAAGGGCACCAGACTCACGAGAACACCACCACCTGCAAGTTCCCTTCCAAGCCACACATCATCCTGACTTGAAACTATATCATCATTCCTTCACTGTCATTGGGTTAAAATCCGGGAATTCCATTTCTAATAGCATTGTGGGTGTACCCACCTCAGAAGGACTGCAGCTGTTCCAGAAGGTTGCTTACCACCATCTTCTCAAGGGCAATTAGGAATGGGCAATGAATGCTGGCCTTGCCAGTATGCTCATATTCCATGAAAAACCATGTTTGGGATGAGGTCTGGAACAAAATGGCCTTGGCAGAACCCAAAATGAGCATTGGTGAGCAGATTGTTGCTGAATAATTGCCACTTGATAGCACTGCTGAAGACATCATCCATCACTTTGCTGATGATTAGGAGTAGACTGATGAAGCAGTTAATTTGCAACCCTCCAGTCTTTTCACACCAATCTAATATCTAAAGAACAACCTAGGACGCATCCCCTTTAGATTACGTGATAGTTCTACTTAGAGTGCAGCCAACATTTTGAACTCTTGACTCAGCATGACCCAGACCTCCCTGTCGCTTGCCATTTCAACACACCAACCTGCTCTCATGCCCACATGTCCATCCTTGGCCTGTGCAATGTTCCAGTGAAGCTCAACGCAAACAGGAGGAACAGCACCTCATCTTCTGACTAGGCACTTTACAGCCTTCCAGGCTGAATGTTGAGTTCAACAACTTTAGATCATGCACTTTCTCCCCCATCCCCATCCCCTTTCCGACCTCCCTTTTTCCAATAATTTATAAATATTTTTCTTTTCCCACCTATTTCCATTATTTTTAAATTCATTGTTTTATCTCTACCTTTTAGCCTATTTCGATCCCTTCCCCCAACCCCACCCCCACTAGGGTTATCTGTACTTTGCTTGTCCTGCTTTCTACCCTTAATGTCCCCATTAGCACATTTCTTAGCTAATATCACCACCGTCAACACCTCTTTGTCCTTTTGTCTATGACATCTTTTGGCAATCTCCACCTATCAGGTGGCCCTCTATCCAGCTCTACCTGTCCCACCCCACCTTAAACCAGTTTATATTTCACCTCTTTTCTATTTTTCCTTAGTTCTGATGAAGAGTCATACGGACTTGAAACGATAACTGTATTCCTCTCCACAGATGCTGTCAGACCTGAGTTTTTCCAGATATTTTTGTTTTTGTTTTGAGTTCTTCCTCTATTCCTATTATTTATCTTAACCAATTTCTATGCCCCTTCTTGCTTACTGTAATGGTGGTAACAACTTATTGTTTTGTGAAGGCAGGTGCAAAGTACTCATTTAGGACCTCAGCCATAGTCTTTGTCTCCACAAAAAGGTTTCATTTCACTGATCATAAAACTTCTATATAGATTTCAGAAATTTCTCCCTCTTCTTGCCCTTTGCACTGTTCTTCTTCCGATCTATATTAGGATAACTGGATTCCCATTTTGACTACTCTATTGTTTTTATATCTTTCTGAAATTTGCTTGCAGATTTACTCCATCTCCTTCCCACTATATGGTGATCTACATTTTAGATCCAGCAGTGTACCAGCTCCACTTCTACTCATTAACTGTAACCAAATAGATTCTGTCTTTGATTTCTATAGCACATCATTCCTGTCTAGTGCTGCAATCTTTGATCAATACCCCCAATCCTACTTTCCTTTTTTTCTCTTCCCTATTTCTCCCTTGTAGCAAGGAATGGTCAGATCCCACTCCTGCTCTTGTTTGAGCAAGTTCTCTGTTATTGTCACTGTAGAATTTTTACACATATTTCCTATATGCCCAGTTGCCAACACCAGACTAAAGGCAGCCTTATATCTTTGCCTTGAAATTCTGGCCTCTCCGAATGCACAGGGTTGACCACCTTCCTTCCCTGCTAGTTATGCTGTGTCCTCTTCTAAGGGGGTCAATCTTTGGATGTCTATGGCATCTCTACCCATCTTTGACCGCTCCCTGGTTTTATGAGCTCTTTTGCCCTGCAGCCAAACAGAAGGACTGAGTGTCATGTCAATGGATGCATAACTGCATTAAGAGCATGCATGCCTCTGACAGCTCTTGTACCCTCATTAGTAAATGTTCCATACACACACTTTCCTGCAATGGGGACAACTTTCACAGCAGGGACTAGCTCCCACACAGTTAGTGCATATATTCCAGCTGATGCTGAGGCCTGCAACCAAAACTCCTGTCTGGCATCCCTCGACACTTGCACATTTACATTGCTTGGAAAAACTCAGCAGGTCTGGCAGCATCGGCGGAGAAGAAAAGAGTTGATGTTTCGAGTCCTCATGACCCTTCGACAGAACTTGATTTCGAGTCCAAGAAAGAGTTGAAATATAAGCTGGTTTAAGGTGTGTGTGTGGGGGGGGGGCGGAGAGATAGAGAGAGAGGTGGTTGTGTAGACAAACAAGCAGTGATAGAAGCAGATCATCAAAAGATGTCAGCGACAATGGTACAAAAGAACACATAGGTGTTAAAGTTAAAGTTGGTGATATTATCTAAACGAATGTGCTAATTAAGAATGGATGGTAGGGCACTCAAGGTACAGCTCTAGTGGGGGTGGGGGGAGCATAAAAGATTTTAAAATATTTAAAAATAATGGAAATAGGTGGGAAAAGAAAAATATATAAAATTTATAGGGAAAAAAAAAGGAAAAAGGGGGAAACAGAAAGGGGGTGGGGATGGGGGAGGGAGCTCACGACCTAAAGTTGTTGAATTCAATATTCAGACCGGAAGGCTGTAAGGTGCCTAGTCGGAAGATGAGGTGTTGTTCCTCCAGTTTGCGTTGGGCTTCACTGGAACAATGCAGCAAGCCAAGGACAGACATGTGGGCAAGAGAGCAGGGTGGAATGTTAAAATGGCAAGCGACAGGGAGGTTTGGGTCATTCTTGCGGACAGACCGCAGGTGTTCTGCAAAGCGGTCGCCCAGTTTACGTTTGGTCTCTCCAATGTAGAGGAGACCACATTGGGAGCAACGAATGCAGTAGACTAAGTTGGGGGAAATGCAAGTGAAATGCTGCTTCACTTGAAAGGAGTGTTTGGGCCCTTGGACGGTGAGGAGAGAGGAAGTGAAGGGGCAGGTGTTACATCTTTTGTGTGGGCATGGGGTGGTGCCATAGGAGGGGGTTGAGGAGTAGGGGGTGATGGAGGAGTGGACCAGGGTGTCCCGGAGGGAGCGATCCCTACGGAATGCCGATAAGGGGGGTGAAGGGAAGATGTGTTTGGTGGTGGCATCATGCTGGAGTTGGCGGAAATGGCGGAGGATGATCCTTTGAATGCGGAGGCTGGTGGGGTGATAAGTGAGGACAAGGGGGACCCTATCATGTTTCTCGGAGGGAGGAGAAGGCGTGAGGGCGGATGCGCGGGAGATGGGCCGGACACGGTTGAGGGCCCTGTCAACGACCGTCGGTGGAAAACCTCGGTTAAGGAAGAAGGAGGACATGTCAGAGGAACCGTTTTTGAAGGTAGCATCATCGGAACAGATGCGACGAAGGCGAAGGAACTGGGAGAATGGGATGGAGTCCTTACAGGAAGCGGGGTGTGAGGAGCTGTAGTCGAGGTAGCTGTGGGAGTCGGTGGGTTTGTAATGGATATTGGTGGACAGTCTATCACCAGAGATTGAGACAGAGAGGTCAAGGAAGGGAAGGGAAGTGTCAGAGATGGACCACGTGAAAATGATGGAGGGGTGGAGATTGGAAGCAAAATTAATAAATTTTTCCAAGTCCCGACGAGAGCATGAAGCGGCACCGAAGTAATCATCGATGTACCGGAGAAAAAGTTGTGGAAGGGGGCCGGAGTAGGACTGCAACAAGGAATGTTCCACATACCCCATAAAGAGACAGGCATAGCTGGGGCCCATGCGGGTACCCATAGCCACACCTTTTATTTGGAGAAAGTGAGAGGAGTTGAAGGAGAAATTGTTCAACGTGAGAACAAGTTCAGCCAGACGGAGGAGAGTAGTGGTGGATGGGGATTGTTCGGGCCTCTGTTTGAGGAAGAAGCTAAGGGCCCTCAGACCATCCTGGTGGGGGATGGAGGTGTAGAGGGATTGGACGTCCATGGTGAAGAGGAAGCGGTTGGAGCCAGGGAACTGGAAATTGTTGATGTGACGTAAGGTGTCAGAGGAATCACGGATGTAGGTGGGAAGGGACTGGACAAGGGGAGAGAGAAGGGAGTCAAGATAACGAGAAATGAGTTCTGTGGGGCAGGAGCAAGCTGAGACGATCGGTCTACCGGGGCAGTTCTGTTTGTGGATTTTGGGTAGGAGATAGAAGCGGGCCGTACGAGGTTGGGCGACTATCAGGTTGGAAGCTGTGGGAGGGAGATCCCCACAGGAGATGAGGTCAGTGACAGTCCTGGAAACAATGGCTTGATGTTCAGTGGTGGGGTCATGGTCCAGGGAGAGGTAAGAGGAAGTGTCTGCGAGTTGAAGCTCAGCCTCCGCGAGGTAGAGGTCAGTGCGCCAGACAACAACAGCACCACCCTTGTCAGCGGGTTTGATGACAATGTCAGGGTTGGACCTGAGAGAATGGAGTGCAGTAAGTTCAGAGAGAGACAGGTTAGAATGGGTGAGAGGAGCAGAGAAATTGAGACGACTAATGTCGCGCCGATTGTGGAGACCGATCGTCTCAGCTTGCTCCTGCCCCACAGAACTCATTTCTCGTTATCTTGACTCCCTTCTCTCTCCCCTTGTCCAGTCCCTTCCCACCTACATCCGTGATTTCTCTGACACCTTACGTCACATCAACAATTTCCAGTTCCCTGGCTCCAACCGCTTCCTCTTCACCATGGACGTCCAATCCCTCTACACCTCCATCCCCCACCAGGATGGTCTGAGGGCCCTTAGCTTCTTCCTCGAACAGAGGTCCGAACAATCCCCATCCACCACTACTCTCCTCCGTCTGGCTGAACTTGTTCTCACGTTGAACAATTTCTCCTTCAACTCCTCTCACTTTCTCCAAATAAAAGGTGTGGCTATGGGTACCCGCATGGGCCCCAGCTATGCCTGTCTCTTTATGGGGTATGTGGAACATTCCTTGCTGCAGTCCTACTCCGGCCCCCTTCCACAACTTTTTCTCCGGTACATCGGCCGCTTCATGCTCTCGTCGGGACTTGGAAAAATTTATTAATTTTGCTTCCAATCTCCACCCCTCCATCATTTTCACGTGGTCCATCTCTGACACTTCCCTTCCCTTCCTTGACCTCTCTGTCTCAATCTCTGGTGATAGACTGTCCACCAATATCCATTACAAACCCACCGACTCCCACAGCTACCTCGACTACAGCTCCTCACACCCCGCTTCCTGTAAGGACTCCATCCCATTCTCCCAGTTCCTTCGCCTTCGTCGCATCTGTTCCGATGATGCTACCTTCAAAAACGGTTCCTCTGACATGTCCTCTTTCTTCCTTAACCGAGGTTTTCCACCGGCGGTCGTTGACAGGGCCCTCAACCGTGTCCGGCCCATCTCCCGCGCATCCGCCCTCACGCCTTCTCCTCCCTCCCAGAAACATGATAGGGTCCCCCTTGTCCTCACTTATCACCCCACCAGCCTCCGCATTCAAAGGATCATCCTCCGCCATTTCCGCCAACTCCAGCATGATGCCACCACCAAACACATCTTCCCTTCACCCCCCTTATCGGCATTCCGTAGGGATCGCTCCCTCCGGGACACCCTGGTCCACTCCTCCATCACCCCCTACTCCTCAACCCCCTCCTATGGCACCACCCCATGCCCACGCAAAAGATGTAACACCTGCCCCTTCACTTCCTCTCTCCTCACCGTCCAAGGGCCCAAACACTCCTTTCAAGTGAAGCAGCATATCACTTGCATTTCCCCCAACTTAGTCTACTGCATTCGTTGCTCCCAATGTGGTCTCCTCTACATTGAAGAGACCAAACGTAAACTGGACGACCGCTTTGCAGAACACCTGCGGTCTGTCCGCAAGAATGACCCAAACCTCCCTGTCGCTTGCCATTTTAACACTCCACCCTGCTCTCTTGCCCACATGTCTGTCCTTGGCTTACTGCATTGTTCCAGTGAAGCCCAACGCAAACTGGAGGAACAACACCTCATCTTCCGACTAGGCACCTTACAGCCTTCCGGTCTGAATACTGAATTCAACAACTTTAGGTCGTGAGCTCCCTCCCGCATCCCCACCCCCTTTCTGTTTCCCCCTTTTTCCTTTTTTTTTTCCCTATAAATTTTATAGATTTTTCTTTTCCCACCTATTTCCATTATTTTTAAATATTTTAAAATCTTTTATGCTCCCCCCACCCCCACTAGAGCTGTACCTTGAGTGCCCTACCATCCATTCTTAATTAGCACATTCGTTTAGATAATATCACCAACTTTAACTTTAACACCTATGTGTTCTTTTGTACCATTGTCGCTGACATCTTTTGATGATCTGCTTCTATCACTGCTTGTTTGTCTACACAACCACCTCTCTCTCTCTCTATCTCTCCGCCCCCCCCACACACACACCTTAAACCAGCTTATATTTCAACTCTTTCTTGGACTCGAAATCAAGTTCTGTCGAAGGGTCATCAGGACTCGAAACGTCAACTCTTTTCTTCTCCGCCGATGCTGCCAGACCTGCTGAGTTTTTCCAGGTAATTCTGTTTTTGTTTTGGATTTCCAGCATCCGCAGTTTTCTTTGTTTTTATCATTTACATTGCTTCATGCCCTTATGAATGCCACTGTGCAGTGACAACTCGGTGCCACTTGCCCTTGAGGAACTCAGGAGGACGTTCACCCTTTTCCGGCATAGGACCTAGCCATGCTTTTGGAACCCATGGCTGTTAACCTCCATTGCCACCTCTGTCCAGGCCACCTTGGTCAGGCGGGAGGGCCTACAGCTGCCATCACTGGGGAACAGGATCTCCCTCTGTTCCCGGACAGATTGGGGGGAGAACCTGCAGGGAGGCATCGCTAAACCGTGGGGCCACTTGTTGTCTGCGCTGAGACTTTCTTCAATAATTGAGTGGAGTGACGGCAGGTGATTGGGATTAACGGGTGGCAAGGGGCTATTAGCAGTTCCAGGGGTCCAAGGGGACATTTCAGAAAAAACGAGTAGCACTATTTCCAGTGAAAAAATCTCCTCAAAAATAGCCAGGCTGATCTTGCTGGATGACAAGGTATAGATGTCTGTCTGGATGCTGTTTAAATATGATGCCCAGACCTTCGACCCCATGACGTAACGGCAGGACTGGTGACTTCCTGGAATGCCCTCTCAACATCTCCTTGCCTTTCTACCTCACTTTCTTCCTTTAAGGCATTCCTTAAAACCTTCCTCCTTGACCAAGCATTTGGTCATTTGACCTACTATCTCCTATGTGGCTCAGGGTCATGCCATTTTTTTATAATGCTTCTGCGAAGTGCCTTGGAATGTTCAATATATTTATATTGCTATATAAAAGTAAGTTTCTGTTGTTGTTCATCATAATTTGTTTGTTTTTGCAATCAATGCCTCTGTTCATAAAGCCCAGGATATCCCATGTGCTTTTTTAACCACTTTCTCTACTCGCTCTATCATCTTCAATGGTTTATACACAGATACCCCCAGATCTCTCTGTTCCTGCAACCCCTTTTAGAATTGTACACCCAAGTCTATGTCATTAATATATATCAAGAGAAACAGAGGCACTAGTACTAACTTCTGGGAAACCCCACTGTATATCTTCCTCCAATCCGAGAGCCACTCAGCCAGTTTTGCATCCATTTTGCCATTGTCCCCTTTATTCCATGGGCTTCAACTTTGCTGGCAAGCCTATTATGTGGCATTTGATCAAATGATTTTTGGAGGCCCATGCACACCATATCAACTTTATTATCCTTTTCAACCCTCTCTGTTACTTGTTAACCCATCAAAAAAAATCAATAAATTTCAAATGAAATTACAGTAAATATGATATTAAAATCTGATCTGAAGTCCTGAACATTTGTTAATGACTGAAACACAGCAGTATATGCTTCACACAAGATGTCACTGAGTCTGCCCTGGAAGACTGGCTGCAGAGGGATAATTGGAGAGGAACAAAGGGATTATTCTCTGGTAACTTCATTAATAGCCACGTATCTAGCACACCAATCAATCCTGAGCAAGGTTTACCAGTTAAATAATTTCCATGCAGCAAATGGGTAGAGAGATGGATAAGCATGTTTTTGTATATATATAAATGCAAACAACTAGTCTCAGACTCACTTGCCATAGTGCATGACTGAGGCGTAATCATATTCTGTGCCCAGATTATTCGTCTGCAGGATGTTAAAATTATATTGTAGACCTGTAAAGAAAACACATCTAGAATTAATTAAAATGAAACTGTTTTGTTTTTGTCCATAAATATCAACACAGAAAACTGGCAAAAGCTGACCAACAACTTCAAAAAAGAACTGACACTGTGCTAAAAAGGTGGAGAGGCAAAAACAGCTCCAACTATCGACTTGATGACAGATGAAGACAGCACCTGAATTTCATTGGAGTTTCTCCCACTCTGCCCCACCACTTTGGCAGGAGTTCAGTGGAAACCCCAGCTACATGTGTAAAAAGGAATTAAATTGATCTTCTGCTCAAGTTACGCCAGCTGATTGTAAGAAGCCCTCAGCGAATTCTCAGCAAAGTAATAATATTGAAAGTGCAATAGGGAATAAGAACGTCATGGACCGCCAATACACACAATATTTTATTATCTTTTTTGCAGAACATTAAAGCAGAAAGTGAAAGTGTGCAACAGGATTGAATTTAGCAGTGACTGATGGGAGATGAGAACGCTGAAGGCATGATATTTATTTTTTAAGAGGAAACACTGAAAAATTTTTCTTTGACACTTTAGCGGATTTTCTGTTTTTGAACCCTTCTGTAATTTTGCCTTTTATGCAGTGAATAATTTCTGCTGGAAATGTTAAAGATATTTTAAACATTTAAAATAGGGTTCATAGGGCAAAGTTTCAAAATTTGCAGATGACACAAAACTTGGAAGCATTGTGAACTGTGAAAGGCATAATGATAGACTTCAAGAGGACATAGACAGGCTTATAGAAGGGACAAACATGAAGCAGATGAAATTTAATGCAGAGATGGGTGAAGTGATACATTTTGGTAGGAAGAACAGAGAGAGGCAATATAAAATAAAGGATATAATTCTTCAGAGGGTGCAGGAACAGATAGATCTGGACATAAATCAATAAAGATGGCAGGGCAGGTTGAGAAAGTGGTTAAAAAGGCATTTGGGTTTTATGAATTGAAGCATAGAGTACAAAAGCAAATATGTTATGATGAGCATTTATAAAACACTGGTTTGACCTTAACTGGAGTATTGTGTCCAATTCTAGGCACCACCCTTTCGTAAAATGTGAACACTTTAGAGATAGTGCAGAAAAGATCAGGACCCTACAAGAATGCTTCCAGGGTTGAAGGACTTCAGTTACATGGATAGAATGAAGAAACTGGGTCAGTTCTCTTTGGAGAAGAGAAGATTAAGAGAAGATTTGTTAGAGGTGTTCAAAATCATGAGGGGTCTGGACAGAATAGATAGAGAGAAATTGTCCTCATTGGCATATAGGTTGAGAACCAGAGGTCACAGATTTAAGGTGACTCTCAAAAGAACCAAAGATGACATGAGGAAAATCTTTTTATGCTGTGAGTGGCTAACATATGGAACATGATGCCTGAGAGGAAGCAGATCCAGTCATGGCTTTCAAAAGAGAATTAGATAAGCACATGAAGAATGTTCTGATCCTATTTGTGACCATTAACGTTTAAAGAAGAAATCCGAACATCCAACAATTAACTGACATAACTACGCTACAAAATATCATGCTTTTTTAATAAAAAGTAAACTTTATTGTATGTATAAAGAATAATTAAACAAGCAGGCAACACTAACAACACAATAGCTTATAAAAACTTATGCTATAAACTCAGTTCTACTGTTTATTCCATCACCAACCCCCCCACCAACCACTCTCACCGCAAACCACCCCCCCCTCCCCCACCACCCCCTGCGCCCTGTCTCTGCCGATAGTTCTCTTATCTTACGAAATCTTGAAAGTTCAATCAACTTTCCTGGGACCAACCCAAAAGGTCTCCCAAAGCCCTCTGGAATTTGTTTTAATTAGCCTTAGTATTCCAGCTATTCCTGAAGGTACCAATTGGGACCTTGGGGATCCTTCCATTAGCTTTTGGCTAAGCGAACCTCTAATTTTTCTTTAAAGGCCTCATGACTATGGACTCTTCACCACCTTGGCTTGGCTTTGGACATATATAGACTGTTTTTCCCAGTCTGCTCCCACAGCTTCAAAAAGCTCTTTCTAACTATTTTAGCTTACTGCATCCTACCACGAGCTTTGTGCGGACCACTGTGGATTTCTTCCACCAGCTGCAAGCTAGGGAAATCTTCCAATTGCTTTTCCCCTCACAAAATCCAAAATGAACTCCCTGATTCTATCAGCAAACGCACACGAGTACGTCAACAAAAGAACCTTCTAACCAAGTCTCCACCCTGAATCACTGGCCTGAATCTTCTGGTCGGCGAGCGGGGCGGGTGACGTCACCGCGCGTCATTCCAATCTTCAGCTCGGCAGGCGCACACCGAATTCAGCTGCGTACCCGTTGAACTATCAAAGGCCTATTAAGGCCATTTAAAAACTAGTTCAAATAATTAACGGAGTAGCCTGTCGAACCTTAAGATTGGTAGGCAGGCAAAGAGCCCAGGCAGCCTTTGCATTTATCATGAAACATTATTCACGGGTGGGATGAGGTTTCATGAAGGATTTATAAATTAAATATATTTTTTCAATAAAAATTCATTGACATGGCTCAGCTCATGTGACACTGTCACATGAGGGGGCATGTATGAAATTTTTTTCTTCTCTTTATTTTAATTTTTCAAAATGAAATTAAACTCCCTGAGGCAGTTCAGTGCCTCAGGGAGACTTCTTCGCTCTTTCACGTGCAAGCACATGAAAGAGCGCAGGCCCTAACTCAGACTCCTCTCCCCACTCGCACAGGGAGCGCTCAGCGCTTCCGGGTGCACATCACGCTGGGTGGGCCTTATTTGGTCCACCACGTAAAATGGCGGTGCGCAGCCGATCGTGGGCGGCAGTCAACTGTACACCCACCCGTGTCTGCTCCCGCTCAGCCCCCCCCGACGGGAAGAAAATTCTCCCCACTATCTCTTTGGTAAGGTGGCATGCTTTGGGCTGATTCAAACAGAAATGCAAACAAATTATTTTACCTTCAACCAACTTATTTGATTCTGCAATCCATATGAATAATTTCTATCTCTAATGGAGTTTTATGACCTTCTTTCTCAGAATTGTTAGCATTTAGCTTCTTTTATGGAGATAATAATTGACACATTGGGCGAAATTTTACGGCAGCAGGATTTTATGTTCCAGTCGAAGCCAATGAAGTTTAGAATGAATCGCTGCATTTTATGATCCCGTTCCCGCCGAAACGGGGCCGTAAAATTCTGCCCCTTGGCTCTACTAAGAGGTCCACAAATAGATCTATTGTTTAAGTTTTTTTAAACATAGGTTAGTTTTTAACTGTAATTAACTCCAGGCCTGTTTAAATTGCATTTACTTCAAGGATGCTTACCAATGTCTCAGTCAGACGGCCCCATTTATCTATAGTTAAAGCTTTAATTCCTAAAACTACAAGGTATATTCTAAAACATATGAATTACAAACTTGATATTCAATCACCCTCCCACAGGAAGAAAATGAAAATACATCACCCTCACAATGTGTTTTCATTTATCCCAATTAAAATATTACAACCTACAATATGTTAAACATCTTAACAAGTATGTTAGCACATGGAATACACACAATAATTATCCCCCACTGTCCAATGAAATCCACAGGTCTATCTCATAACACACTGCTGATTCCATGTCTAAGTTTAAGTTGTAAAATATTAATTTGAGGTGTTTTCAGAAAATGTTCTTCTTAACAATAGTTATAATCCAAGGTTGCATCAGCAAAAGGGGATTTTTCATTGCTATTCACACGTAAAGTTGCAGGCTCAGTTTTTAAAACAGATTTGTTCAGATTTTAGCTTTGAAACAAGGGGCTGAATTTTCTGATTGGGATAGGGGCAGAGTGGGAGCAGGCGCAGAAGCGATCGGGTCCGTGCTGCCATTTTACATGGGTGGGCCAATTAAGGTCCTCCCAACGTAATGCATAACGCCTGAGGATAGTGGGCGGGTGGCGGCAGAAGTGCACTGTCTGCTGGATCCAATGGCAACCCAGCAGCCTGTTTATATGAATTGCTGGCAGCCTTTGCAAGGCTGCTCACAATGGCAAGTGGAAGAGCTCTCCAGAGGGCTTCTGGTGAGCAGGCCAGTTCAGAAGGTAGGCCAGCGGAGCAGGCCAGGCTGAAGGGTGGGGCAGTGGATCAGGCTAGGCTGAAGGGTAGGGTGGGGTGGGCCATTGTGCCCCTCGTTTTTCGGACGACTGCCTTGCTGCCCTCCACGAGGAGGTGGCAGCACAGCGGGAGGCACTGGTTCCCGTTCCCCAGGATGGGAGGAGGAGGCCCCCTGACATGAAACGTGCCTGGGAAGAGGTGGCAGAGGCGGTGCACTCCTGCAACATGGTGTGGTGCACCAGGATCCAGTGTTGCAAGCGCTTGAATGACTTGTTGTGCTCTGGCAGGGTGAGTACCATGTTGGCATTGGTCATTTAACCCAGCAGGTCGGCTTACCCCACTGCTGCCCTCCTCCCCCTCTCTAAGTCTGAGTGTAGTGACTGCATTGAATCATTGACGGCTTTTGTCCTTTGCTGGGTGAGCCAGCAGATATTGCCCATGCTGAGGTCAGCCTGAGAGGCTGAAGAGGAGATGTGTTTTGCCCCCGCAGCATGTATTACACTGAGTCCCACATAACTGGTTTGTGGGCAATCTGGAGGAGCTGCACCTAGGCACTGTGTTTGAACTCCAGGACAATTCCAAGTCAGGGTGATGACATGCTGGGAGGAGAGCTTCAAGGTGGCGAGGCAACGAACCATCTGCTGTGCTCTGCACTCCACATGCTTGCGCCTCCTTGCAATGGAAGGATATACCGTGTGGTGCCCAGTGTGATGTAGGTAGCATGTATCCAAGGCGGTGGGGGGAGCTGGCCTAGCATCTTTGTGAGAGTGTTCGGCAGCTCTTTGTGAGAGTGTTTGGCAGCAGCGGGGTGAGGAGGCACTGGAGCCCTGATATGTCCCACCCTGGTTGGGGTGGGCTGTGAGCAAAGAGAGTACATGTGCAATTTGCACTAATCAATGCTCCTCTCTCATTTTCAGGAGAAGAATGCTCATAATGCGGCAGATCGTGTGAGGACTGGCGGCGGCCAGGCGCAGATCATCATTCATAGCTGATTCGATTAGGAGGCCCTGGATCTGGAGAGGTGTCATGCGCCCAGGTCCGCTGGTGGCAGTGAGGGTGGGGTGCCTGGGTGGCCAGGTACTTATGCCCAACAATGAGGTCAGCATTGTTTTCCCAACAGCCATTGCACTGCAGAATGTTAACTGATTTAATTCTGCAACATGGCTTGACCATAGGTTATGGAAGGATGAGTGCATGATCTGGGGGACAGGAATGCACTTTGTCATTGTCTCCACGTTAACTGATCCACTGTCCTTGTTCTTCCTTTCAGCAACATCAGAGCAGGGCCAGGAGGAGGAGCAGCAGAGGCCCCATCTCACACCTGAGGGGTCTGAAGTCTCACCAGCTCGACACCATTTCCGCGAGGCAGGCACCAGCACAGCTACTAGCACCTTGGTGGGAATTTGAACATCAGCTTAGTGTCCAGGGGCACAGTGGTGAGGGCACTTCACAGTTGGTGGAGGAGCTGGCAGAGACAGAGAGTGCCCATGGACTGCAGGACACCGGGCACATGCTCAGTCGGTGTCTGATGATGTGCCTTTGGAGTTGTCCGCGATGCAGCAGGTGCAGGAAATGTGGACGGGTGTGCAGGAGCATCTGGGGGAGATACATGAGGCTATGCTTGGCTTGGTCTCCATGGTGGAGTCGTGGATGATCGCTGAAGCAATGAGCGACATGTCCGAGCACCATGCGTCCTCCATGGACAGAGTGGCGACTCTCGTGGACAGGCTACTCCAGGAGACCCGTCAGGGCTTCCTGGGGGTGCTCTCCGACCAACAAGCCCTCACATTGGCATTGACCTCAGCTGGTCAGTGCCAGTGTGGGAGATGGTCTGGGCATCAACTTTCCCAGCTCGGCGCCCATCCATCCACAGTGAGCAGGGAGCTCCGAAGCAATTTCATGTCGGCGCAGCAGCTGCCTGGCGTCTCTGCAGGCACTTCCCAGGGTGTTCCGGATGAGGGCGGCAGCTACACTGCCCTCTCCCAGTGATCGTAGCATCCGGTGAGTCTGCGACGACTGGGGAGATGCCAGCTGTTCCAACTAGCAGCTCCCTCCCAGGTGGGGCCAGCACAGGCTCCACAGGCCAGAGGACGGCCGTCAAGTTCATCAAGGCCAACAGGACAGCAGAGTCAGCAGGCTGTCTCAGGTGACACTCTGAGCGATGGGACAGCACCATAATGTAGCACCCAGAAATGAAAAACATAAGGCATCTGAGGCACACCACAGGTTTTTCACTGGTGCTTTTGTGTTGGCCGGAGATGAGGTCCTCACAAGTTGTGTTGATTTGTAACACTATTGTCTTTTTTTTGGAATAAGTTGGTTTGCTTGACATATTAAATTCAGATACATCATCATGGTTGAAGGTGCCTCTTTTCCTCTGCATGTGTATGGTTTCCAAAACCGTAATGAGTGCTTTGTTGGACATTCAGCTTTATTAACAAGGCCCTCAGCGACTATTCCTAACCTGGCAGATTTTGCACTTAGGTGTTGAGTATCGAGCCTACAGCCCAGGCTTGTCCTGGTGGTCCATCTGTGGGGTGCTAACTGAAGGTTCATTGGATTAAAGCTTCCCGGGTGTCCCTGCCTCCCTGGAGTATGCCCGGGTCAGCATCTACCCCCTTGGCATTTCCCTGTGCATGCTTATCCTAGACTCACTGCTGGACTCATCGTGTTCAAGCACAGCCACTGCATCGATGTCTTCATTGTCCACTGCATCCCCCCTTTCCAGCACAAGATTGTGGAGAGCGCAGCATGCAACCACTATCACCGAGGCAGATCTGGGATCGTGTACTGGAGTGCGCCCCCTGAGCAGTCCAGGCATCGGAAGTGCATCTTGAGAAGGCCAATGGCTCTCTCCACCACAGCCCTTGTGGAGGCGTGGCTTCTACTGTACCGTTGCTCAGCTTCTGATCTTGAATGGCAGAGAGGCGTCGTGAGCCATCTTCTGAGGGGAAAGCCCTTGTCACCCAGCACACATCCATCAAGCCGGCCAGAGCACTGAAGAGACCCGGCACCTGGGAGTGTCTGAGGACGTAGCCATCGTGGGAGCTGCCTGGATACCTTGCACAGACTTGAAGATTCAGCATCCTGTGATCACACACTATCTGCACGTTCATGGAATGGAAGCCCTTCCTGTTGACGAAGGCACCGAGCTCACCTGCAGGCACCTTGATGGCCACATGTGTGCAGTCTATAGCGCCCTGGACACAGGGGAAGCCAGCAATGGCCACGAAGCCTCTGGCTCGCTGTGTCTGGCTTGCCTGGTCCCAACGGAAGTGGATAAAGTTCAATGCACACCAGAACAGAGCATATGTAACTTGCTTGACACAAGTGTGGACAGCTGATTGGGAGACACCGCAAAGATCACCCACCTGGAAGGAGCCAGAGGGATAGAAGTTGAGGGCAGCTGTGACCTTCAAAGCCGCTGGCATGGGGTGTCTACCTACACAGTTAATGGAGATCTCAGGCCCAATCATCTGACAGATATAGTTGACTGTCTCCCTTGAGTGACGGAACCTCCTTCGGCACTGCACCTCAGACATACTGAGGTAGCTGTTTCACCGCCTGTATACCCTGGCAGCACAATAGTGGCATCTTCTGCTGCCCCTTCCGCCTTGGACTACCTCTTGGTCTGCGACCCTTGTGCCTGCGCCTGTCCTCCTGGCCTCTTCGCCCTTCTAGCTCCCTTCCTCCTCAGAGAAGCTGCCTCCAGTGGACTGTTCAGCTCCCATTCCCAGGCTAAGGGAAGGCTTCCTGAAACCTGCAGGCCCAGAAAAGATTCTCCACTGCAGAATGCTGACCTGAAGGTTAAGAGTCCAGAAAAAGCAGCTGGTATGCGTTTTGAAGTAGTGCAGGTCTCACAGGCAAGTTTCAAAGACTTTCAAAAATAAATACTTGACTGTACACACTTGTGACCCCAGTGAGCCCTCTTATCCCACCCATGGGTGAGGCTAATATAAATGTGTCCCACCCGACTGCCCGTTGTGCCCATGCGCCAACCCGAAGATTGCTCGGACGCTGAAAAATCGGCATCAATTGGTGAGTCAAGAGCCTTAAGTGGCCCGTTAATTAATGGCGGGCGCGCACCGACATCATCACTCGCCCACCCAGCGAAATATCGGGATGGTGCACAGTGATGTTGGGACTCTTGCCTGACGTCACCGCGCATCATTTTACGTGTGGACATACGGAGCCTGCCCCCGCATGCCAAAGAGAAAATTCTGCCCATGATTCTCTTCCATGTTTGCAGTTTCTCTATCATTCAAGTTTGAAAAGCAGGTCTCAGTTAATTCCACAGTTACTCCATTTCTTTTGTTTTGTTCAGTTATAGGCAAATATTTTTTAGGTTCATGTTCAAGACTCAAACATTGTAAATTTTCTTTTTGAGATAATGGGTTGGATTTTCATCTAGGGCTAGCTTAGGAAATTTTTCAGCTCAGCACACCTACCCAGGGGGAAAGTGCCCGTTAAGACAGGGTTTTCTCACCAGGGGATGGGGAGGCTGCTGACAGGAGTTCCGGGGCAACCACAGGGGCTGCTTCGTGCCAAGGCAGGCTGTCTAAAAGGCCTGCTTCAGTCCTGTGAGACTATTCCAGTTATAATAAAAGTGCTCTAGCCCTCACCCCTCACATCCCCTCAACCCCCGCACACTCCCCTTCCCCATTCATGCCACCTCATGCCCCTCCAACTACACCCCCATGGCAAGCTATGGCACTTCAATGCCAGTACACTCACCGTTCAGAACCAATGAATCCTATAGTGACAATAGGATGTGTTTAATAAAAAGATTTTTTTTTAAAGTCATTCATTCATAGCTTTCCACTTTCTTAGAACAAAACTCCTTTTACTACAGGCCAATAAACATGTCAATTATCCAGACCCTTTAAATTACTGATAGCAGAAATCAGAAATGTTCCGGCTCTCAGTCAAGCCTCATATTGCATTCTATCGGCTATAGCTTTGGCATGGAGGGTAAGAGGGACCATAGGGGCTGGCTGGAGACAAAGCTTGTAATGGAGGGTATGGGAGCATGGGGTGGGGGGTGGGTGTGGCTTGGCATGGAGGGCATGGGTAAAACTTTTTGAAACTTCTTTTCAAAATGTTCCCTCATTCAGACTATAGTTCTGAGGCGCCATGAACCACAAGTCCTTTAAATCTAAGTCCTAATGGCCCAACTCCATGAAAATCGTGGATGACTAGGACATGCCTTATCCCCACAATTGAGACAGCCAAGTTGGGAGTGCAGGGTGTGGGATTGTGACCTGTACCAGCCTACGCCCTTAATCCATACTGGTGAAAATTGAGGGTGCAAGAATGGGGTTGGGAATCCTAGAGCAGCATTTTCCCCCTATTGGGAGTGTTGTGTGGGAGCGGGTGCAAGCGACTGGGTTCCCAATCGGTGCCCCCAGTTGGGGGCGCGCCGCCAGTTTACATAGGTAAGCTAATTAAGGCCCGCCCAGCATGACGTCCACCCGGAAGCGCTGTGTGCTCCCCATGTGCTCCCCGTCCGGGCGGTGGTGGGTGGTGGGGGGGGGAATTCCCTGAGCAGGTCTATGCGCTTTTTCGTTGAACTTTTAAAAATTTATTAAAGGTAAGAAAAATTTTCCTGACGTCCCCTCATGTGACACTGTCACATGAGCTGGGACATGTCCATTCATTTTATTTAAAAATTTTCCGCACATTTTAAACCCTCATGAAACCTCATCCTGCTCGTGGATGAGGTTTCATACTTTTTCGGAAGGCCGCCTGAGCTCTTTGCCTGCCCACCAACCTTAAAATTGGACGGGCAGGTCCACTAATCATTTTAATTATTTTTTTAATGGTCTTAGGCCGTTGACAGGTCGGCAACCATGCAGCCAAGTCAGCTGCACACCCGCCAAACTGAAAATCTGAATGGGGCGCGGGGTGACATCGGGACGCATGCCCGACATTGCCCCGCGTCATTTTATGCATAGGTGAGCAGGCCCCGCCCCATTCGCTGACCAGAAAATGCTGCCCGTAGAGTTGGGTCCCAGTTCCCATTTTCACACCTCCACAGAAACTTCCCAACTCCATGAAAATCCAGCCCAACAAGTTCAAAATGACTTTCCTGTGGGCCAACAACTCATTCCTTCATATCCACTTTAAGAATATCAGTTTTTGTTTATATGTTCAAGCTGAAAAGTTTGATATTCTTGTTTCGCCTCATCTTAAAATAATTTGTGATCCTTTAGGTTTTCCTGATTCAATTTCGAACGAATTTTATTTTATTCTTTTTGTGTAATGTCAACAGCTTTTTGTTTTGGGCTTTCATTTTTTCTTCTAACTCTTTTGAGTCTTCCACACAATTCACAACCCACATTATTTCAACAACTTTGGGTTTTAAATGGTCTTTTGAAATCTGTCCAGTTGCCCGGATTTCTTCAGCTATACTCTGTATCTCAACACTGATGGGCATTGTTAATTCAGTGTTATATTTTGTTAACCCTTCAAGGTCATTTTGAGGTCTCAGTTCTTTCTGTGACAAACTTTGATTTGGAAATTCTGCAGACATTTCTGCTACCTCTGTGCTATCCATTACTGGGGCAGACACATCAGTATTTTTATTTGAATCAGTTTTTTGCTCAACTGGATCACAGATAGGCAAAGAGTTTTACTCCCAGGAACCATTCCTGAACTGTAGCATATCAGCCCAGATTGTGAGAAAACAACATTGCCTGCTATATCATTCCCCAATATAAAATCTATATGGTTAATGAGTAATTTATACATGATAATAACAATAAAAGATCTCTTTATCAGGGCACAAATTCAATTCACTCTACACACACTTCACATCAACACCCCTTACCAATATATTTATATTCAGCAAACTTGCTGAGGGATCTAAATCTTTTGCTAACAATAAGCTTTGAGCTGAAGCTGTATCCCTTAGGATAACAATCTTTCTAGATCCTTCCTTGGACAAAAGTGGTGTGGCTTCCCCTTCAAATATAAATCATTCCTAATTCCCCACACCTCTATTTACACCCACAGTAAAAAAAAAAATTAGAAGCAATCAGCTTCCCACAAGCTTCAATCTTGGATGCAGCTTTCTTCAGATTAACACCAGTCTCATGTATCAATATCATCAGCTTACCTTTTAGTTTCCAACAATTTGCCCTTAAATGTCCAACTTTATGACAGTGAGAATATCCCTATCTCCTACACTATCCTTTTGGCCACTGTGGGAAGAATCTGCTCTTTCGTTTCTGTTATCCCCTTCACTATTGTCTGAATTCTGTTTACTTGCATCTGGTCTACCTTTCCAGCACCTGTGTGGGTTTAAAAACGGAAGATATTGCCACCCAGCTTCCTATTTGTTATAGTGTATCCATCGGCTAAAATGGCAGCATCCCTCATTTTAGAAACAATAGTCTTCAAGGTGTGTTCATATAGCTAGTGGAATGCTACCCTTAAATTGCTCCTTTAATATTATTTCCCTCACACTCTCCAAAATCTCAGCTAATTTCATTGGACAATACCATCGGTCAAACATTTCTTTTGCCTTGCAAATTCTGCAAAGGTTTGCATCTGTCTTTTCCTCAAAGTCTGGAATTTAAATTGTTACACTTCAAGGACAAGCTCATACATATCACATTTTAAATTATCTGATAATCTAAACTAAGGGGTCCTTGCATCTATAAGGTCTGACTTGCTCTGCTGCCCTTCCAGATTGTCTCCCACTTCTCTCTCTGCATTTCTCTGTGTTTAAGATAAAAATGTAGCTTATGTTAGCCTAAACTTCCACTGCACTAAAGACTTACAAGAATCAAACTCTGTTGTTACATTTCACTGAAGTATTAGTTATAGAAAAGACTCCTGTCCACAGTACCACAAGCCTAAACACACTCCGTGGCTGAGCTCATGCAGCATTTTGCTGCTCGGGATTAATCTCTCAAATTTATATTGCCTTAAGTTACACAACGTGCAAATAAAACACCCAGAGAACAGCTAATCATACCACCTATTTAATCAATAAATTATATATTACCACATCAAAACAGTACACTGTTAAGGCACCAAACAAGTTTAACATGCTTCGAATGTTGAACAGGTAAATTAATTCAACGTGCATAAACTTTCAGTACATATATACCAAGAACTAAACTAGAGATTTTCAATTTTCTTACCAGGTATAACATTATGCATAAAGATCCTGACATATTTATTCCGGTCACTCCTGCAATGTTCATGGTGGAAACCAATTGCGTGTAGAAATTCATGTGCTATCACACCAAATGTCAAACACTGTGGTATTTGCAGTGATAATTTCTGTGCCTTTCCTCTGTATCCTACAGATGCATAGCACCTAGGAAAACCAAAGAGTTAAAAGCAAATGGATATTTGCACACTAGAAATTAAAACAATACCAAAATCTGATAAAATTAATCTGTGGACCTCAAGCAGGACAGCTGGAAAATACACATAGGGCTGGATTTTCAGCTCAGCGTGTAGCCACGCACCCAACACACACAAGCATGAAATAGCACGCAATTATGTAATTAGCACACTCACACGATCTTTCAGTTGGCAGGCGCGCCCACTGACAAATAAGAGGACTGTTAAGCCCATTAATCAATTAATTAAACTGAAGTTTTCCCTGCCCGTCCAACCTTACGGTTGGCGGGTAGGCGAAAAGGCCAAGTGGCCTTCGGATTTTTGAGGAAACTCCATTCATGGGCTGGATGAAGTTTCCGATATTAATTCAAAATAAAATAAAAAAATTTAAATCTCATTTTTAACATGCCCCTGCTCATGTGACAGTGTCAAATGAGGAGACGTGTTTACCTTAATTTTAAAATCTTTATTTTGAATGTTAGAAATCTTCAGCTCCCTAAGGCAGCTCTCTGCCTTCAGGGAGCTTTCACTGAGGGCTACCCAGCGCCTGCGCTGACTTCTGCGCTCACCCTCCTCCACCCGCCACCCAGGCAACGCTGAGCATTTCTACATTAATTGGCCAGCCAGCGTGAAATCGCGGTCAGGGCCCGATTGCGGGCGGAAGTTGGTTTCGCAGCCATTCCCACGCCCGTCAAGGTAAAAATCCTGCTCATAATGTTGTGGAACTGATTCGCACAAATCAGGGGATTTCTGGTATATTGCCTGCTCTGTGATTCGTTGGCCAATCTTAGCTTAAAGAATGATGGGCATTTACTACAAATATCGTTAGAGTTCCTGAGCGCAAGTGAAAAAATAGCTGTTCCTGTTCTTGACTCATCCTTAATGATGTATTTCTATGGATAGTAGAATCAGGCTTAGGTATGATGCTTCCCATGGTTGTTATCCTACAGCCACTTGGATTACATTTTTCCTCCACTGTTTCACTCATTTTTAAGTGGTTGTGACTTGACTGGTAGCATAGAATCTGATGATAATGTATTCATCCCCATCCTGTTTTAGTGTACTTTGAAATTTCTTATTGTGACAGCAACACAGGAACTGTCCAAATATGGATGTGTGAAGGATCATGCTATAAAAATACATCTTGGCATCTTGCTTTGCACTTCTTGTACTGCCCAACACTAAGAATGCTAATGTAAAATCAGCATTCAACATAACTAGGCAGGAAGATAAACGCAGAAATGAATTTAATATATTATCCATATTTGTATTCCCTGGCACTAGGCAGCAACTTAGTGAATCTGCGTTGTGCCCTCTCGACTGGATCAAAATCTTTTCTATAATATGGAACCTAAAATTGTACACAGTACTCAAACTGGTTTTGCTAAGGATTTATATAGATTCACTGTGACATCTCAGCTTTTAGATTCCAATTTTATATTCTCTTGCCATAAAGCTGATTATTCCATTTTTTGTGTGGCCTTATTCACTTGAGGAACTGATTTTAATGTCTTGTGAACCTTATCCAAGGGCAGTTAGGGCCAGGATTTTCCATTTCCGTGGGGGGTGGAGCAGGAGTGGGCGTGGACCCGATTGCCACTCACGATCGGGTCTGCTCTGCCATTTTACGCAGGCGGACCAATTAACTCGGCAGTCTGTATAAAAGAAGGCATGGCAGCCTTTTTTTGGCTGCTCACAATGGCCAGTTCCAGGCCGCAGCAGTGGGGCTCAGGTGAGCAGGTCAGGCTGCAGGGTAGGGCAGCGGGGGGCCAATGCACCCCTTGTTTTTCCGATGACTGCCTTGCTGCCTTCCTCAGTAGCATGGCGGGAGGTGTTGATCCCCCAGACGGGAGGAGGAGGCCCCCCGACAGGACTAAACATGCCTGTGAGGAGGTGGCAGAGATGGTGAGCTCCCACGACATGTTGTGGCGCATCTGGATCCAGTGTCAACAATTTGTTGCGCTCTGGCAGGATGAGTACCATGTTGGCATTGGGCATTTAATCCAGCAGGTAGCCTTACCTTCTGAGGCTCCCCCACCCCTGCAAGTCTTACTGTCATGACTGCACTGAATCATTTCGGGCATTTTTCCTTTGCTGGGTGTGCAAGCAAATAGTGCCCATGCTGAGGTCAGCCTGAGTGGGTCATGAGGAGATGAGTTCTCCTCCACACCATGTGTTAATCTGAGTCCCAAATGACTGGTTTGGGGACAACCTGGAGGAGCTGCACCCAGACACATACTCTGAACTCCAGTACATGTCCTATTCAGGGTGATGAGATGGTGGCAATGAACCATCTGCTGCCCTCTGTGCTGCACGTGGTTGCGCCTCCTTGCAAGATTGTGGAGAGCACAGCATGCAACCCTTGTCACCAAGAAACAACCTGGGGGGTACTGGAGTGCGTCCCCCGAATGGTCCAGGCATCAGAAGCGCATCTTGAGAAGACCGATGGCTCTTTCTACCACAGCCCTTGTGGAGGCGTGGCTCCAATTGTAGCGCTCCTCAGCTTCCGTTCTTGAATGGCAGAGAGGTGTCATGAGCCATCTTCTGAGGGGATAGTCCTTGTCACCCAGCAGCCATCCATCAAGCCGGGCCGGAGCACTGAAGAGACCCGGCACCTGGGAGGGTCTGAGGATGTAGGCGTTGTGGGAGCTGCCTGGGTACCTTGCACAGACGTGTAGAATCAGCATCCTTTGATCACACACTATCTGCACATTCATGGAGTGGAAGCCCTTCCTGTTGATGAAGAAGTCGGGCTCACCTGTTGGCGCCTTGATGGCCACGTGTGTGCAGTCTATTGCACCCTGGACGCGGGGGATGCCAGCAATCACCGCAAAGCCTCTGGCTCGCTGTCTCTGGCTTGCCTGGTCCCAACAGAAGTGGATGAAAGTCAATGCCTGTCTGAACAGAGCGTATGTAACCTGCTTGACACAAGTGTGTACAGCTGATTGGGAGCCACCCACTGAACCCTGGAAGGAGCCAGATGCATAGAAATTGAGGGCAGCTGTGTCCTTCAGAGCCACTGGCCTGGGGTGTCCACCCACACAGTTAAGGGAGATCTCAGGCCCAATCATCTGACTGATATAGTTCACTGTCTCCCTTGACAGTCGGAGCCTCCTTCAGCACTGCACCTCGGACATATTGAGGTAACTGTTTTGCCGCCTGTATACTCTGGCAGCAGGATAGTGGTTTCTTCTGCGGCCCCTTCCACCTTGGACTACCTCTTGGCCCTGCGTCCCTTGTGCCTGCACCTGTACTCCCAAAGGTGGCTCCCCTGGAGGCTGAATGTGCACTCCTGGTCTCCCCTCCCTTCCCTCTCAGAGGAGCTGCGTCCAGTGATCAGATCAAATCCCATACTCAGGCTAAGGCAAGGCTTCCTAAAACCTGCAGGCATGGGAAAGATTCCACATTGCAGAGTGCTGACCTAAAGGTTAAGAGTCCAGAAAAAGCTGTTGGGATGCGTTCTGCAGTACTGCACATCACGTAGGCAAGTTTTAAAAAGTTTCTCCGACAAGTACTTCACAGAGCAGATTCATGACCCCAGTGAGCCCTCTTATCCCAGCCATGGATGAGGTTTAATAGAAATGTCTCGTAACTGCCTGCCCATTGCACCCTTGTGCCAACCTGAAGATTGCACAGGCGCCGAAAAATCGGCGTTGATAGAAGACTAATGGGCCTTAAGTGGCTCATTAATTAATGGCGGCCGTGCATTAGACTTCATCACACACCCCCCCAGCGAAATATTGTGATGGCACGCGGTGACATTGGGACGCTCGCCCGACATCACCACATGTCATTTTACACATCGGCCTGCGGGGCCTGACCCCCCGCACATCAGACAAAAAATTCTGCCCTAGGCTAGGCAACAAATGCTGGCTTTGCCAGCAACACCCACATTCGAAAACTGAATAAAAAAATACATTCCCACAGATGAGGTTCAAAAGACATTCCACATCACTCGGCTTTCCCCAAAGAATAATTATTACATTTTTTAAACTAACATTTATAATTAGCATTATCAAAATATACCCCCTCATATTTACTTGCATGTTCTTTTCCACAAAATGATTTACAATACCTCCTATTTTATCAACGTCTGCAAATTTGGACACAATATCAAGCAGCCCGTCATCCAGATTATTGAGTACACAGTAAAGGAAATGGTGCCATTTTCTCTTGGACACCTCTATCCACTTTCAACCACTCACTTCCCTTAACTTCCACTCCGTTACCTTTACCGATAGTTTTTAATCCAATGTACAACCTTCCTCTAATTCCATGTCTCTTAACCTTTTCCAATAGCCTCCTGTGTCAGAACTTATCAAAGGTTTCCTGAAACTTGATATGACCCACAGCCATTGCAATTCCCCATTCATCATATTTTCCAACTCTTTAAGGAATATAAGGTTTGTTAGCACATCCTCCTTAGTAAAATCCATTTTGACTGCATCTAAATTGTATGCCATCAGGTCCCACTATTCTGTCCTCCTTTAACTAAAATATCAATTACTTTCCTTCTAATAATTATAATATATTTCATCTTGCTTTTATTCAATTCAGGATTAACACTCTCCCTGATAGGCTTCTTTTTGGTAATCACATTCAACACACAACTACCATTTTTTTTTTGGTACAGGGTGGTAGTGGTAGAGGGAATAATCCTCTAGTTACAATACATGAGAGCAAAGAGTGAATGTAGTGGTATAGGAATTTTGGAAAGTGTCATGATTCCCTGAAGTACAAGAGTCATAGATTGCACCCATGTGGCCATACATGCTGACTTTATTAGTTCGAATAAAGGACTCAATGCTTAATTTCCCATTCAATGTTGTGGTGTCTTCATTTAAAACCAATCCACTATTCTTTGAATTAAAAAAAGCAAGTCCCTGGATTGATCAATCCAAGGAGATCCTGCCATCCCCTATATCATTGCCAATGGGAATGTCTTTTTTTTTGCAGCGTGTGGTCTTTTCACTTAAGCATATGGACACTTTAATTTTTTTTCTGTTGTGTAGCCACTTGCTTAAAGAGGTTGATTTGTGCTTGGCCTGTGTGGGAACTTTTGGGTTGCAGCTGCGCATCTTTGAGGGAACATTATCATGACTAACAAAGCTCATTCGTTTCCCAGAAAACTGGTCAAACTCTGGAATATAATCTAACTCAAGATTACTCTAACTCGGACTCAAGGATCATGCTAATATGTTGCATAACTTAGTCTCGTAAAGAGGAAAACTAAGAAAAGCCCTATAGCAGGGAAAGGAAGGTATAGAAAGATAGAAGGGTTTCATGGAGTTTAAGCACAGGAACAACAGATATAGGCCAGAATCTTTGGGTCAGCGTGCAGGAGTGGGCCTTGCCCGCCGATGCATAAAATGATGCGCGGTGACATGGGGGCGTATGTCCCGATGCCACCGCGCATCATTCAGATCTTCAGTTCGGGGTGCGCAGGCCTATTAAGGCCATTTAAAAACTAATTAAAGTTATTAACTGAGCTGCTTGTCTAACCTTAAGGTTGGCAGGCAGGCGAAGAGCCCAGGTGACCTTCGCATTTATCATGAAACCTCATCCATGGGCAGGATGAAGGGTTTATAAATTAAATAATCTTTTTAATTAAAGTTCATTAATATGTCTCAGCTCATGTGATACTGTCACATGAGAGGACATGTCCTAAATTTTTTTTTCTCTTTATTAAATTTTGTGCCTCGGAGATTTCTGCGGTCTTTCACATGCATGCGCGAAAGAGTGCAGGCCCCAACTCAGCCTACTTCCCTCACCCGCACAGGGAGCGCTGATTGCTTCTGGCTGCGCATCACGCTGAGCGAGCCTTAAATGGCTCATCCACGCAAAATGGCGGCACGCAGCCGATCGCAGGCGGTGATCGGCTGCCCGCCCACCTGCTCCCGCTCAGCCTCTCCAACAGGAAGAAAATTCTCCCCATAGAGAATACAGATGACAAGCCATTGCAATGCAAAGGATGTTAAGGCCAATAAGAAGTTTGATTTACAATTCTGTCTAATGCATGAACAGTCTAATCTACATTGACTAATTTCTCATTAGATAAATGCATTAACACAGACAGACACTTGTCGCTGGCAAACAACTGAGCTGATACCATATATGCCACCTAATCAGACATTTCCATTCCTGCCAAAACAATGTCAGAACAATATTAACTTTTGTGTAATCGATAATTTTGATAAGAGCCCATTTTTTCTGTTTCCTTGCTAATTACAAATATCAAGTTTTCTTTTAATGCCATTGTTGTATTAATTTTTGAAATAAAAGTGGGGTGTCCTCTGAACTATGATCCATTTTAAGATGAATTTTGGATAGTAAAAAGAACAGAATGGCTGTGGCTTTAAAATAAAAAATACACTTGCAATCGATCTCCTCCCAAAACCCACAGTATTGCTCCCACCAGAATTGATTTGTGCCTCAGGTAATTGCAGGGTGTGTGGCGGTGGAGAGGTCGGTGGGTGGGGGGGGGGAGGCAAAAGGGACAGGGCTCTCCAAATAATACATTCACTGTAATTGTGATGCTAGAGCCTATTGCAGGTATCTCGGAGGTAAGAACAGGTTGGAAGAGTCCATTTTGTGTGCTCACATTGAAGATTGGTGTTCCATTGCTTGCATAACATTGTTCAAAGTACTTTAGTTTTTGAGCCAGAATATTTTCTGCTATCTTTACTCTGACCTGCTCAAAAGTTCTGTTCAGCACATTAGACATGGATTTCCCATTTGGAATACGTTTATTTTCTATTATAAAGAGGTGGTGGAGGAGGACATATCAGAGGATGGTTCAAAGATTCTTAACAGTCAAGTATCATAGGAGGCATCATTTTCCAATAAGTGGACAGTCACCAGAATGAGCTTCCTTGGACATCTCTGAATTGTTAGAAAATAAAGTTAGTTTAAGTAAGTTATATTGGTATTTGTGGGTGTTAGGAATGAGTTTTAGCTTTAATTTTTAAGTTTGATTTGTATTTCTGTATTTGTGTGTTAAGAAAAGGTCAAGTTGAGTTTTAGTTTCAGTGCCTGCATTTCAATTGAGAGTTTACAACTTAAAGAGAAATTAAGCAAACACAAGAGGAGAAAATTGGGCTCTTGCCTAACAACAGGGGTCCAGAGAGGCAGGTCCCTCCCATACACACACACAGCAGAAACTAGAAGCAGCAGTTTTGAAGACAGCTGCCAGGCAGAAGCAACCTAGAAGGCTCAGATAGCCAGTTCCAAGCTAAAGTTAATTGAAAGTAGCTGCCAGGGAGAAACTGGAGCAAACGGGACAGATAGTCAGTCCCAAGCTAAAGAAGAAAGCCACCAAGAATCCAGGGGAGTGGAACAGAAGAAAGTCCCAAACAGACCTAGTCAAAGGAAGGACAGGAACCTGGAAAAGGTCCTGTTACGTGAAGATAAGAGTGAGGGGCAAAGGCTCCAAGCTTCAAGCTTAAAGCTCCAAACTGCAGGAAGCAGAGCCAAAGTGATATAAAGATTTGTGAGAAGCCAGAAGGTCCAAAGAGGCAACGGAAGGTCTGTAGCTCTTTGCTATGGACACGTGAAGCAGTGGTGTACTGTTGACAGTTGAGTCGGTGAGAGATGGTGGGTGGAAGAACATGTGCTGACCCAGGGGAGAGGAACATCACACAAAGAGTTTGAAACCCTATAGGTGAACCCTTGGGGAGCGCATCTGAGAGAAAGCGTCAGTTTGGGAGAAGATTCCAAGGCGAGTCCTTCAAAACTGGAGGTTGGAAACCCTCGTGTGAAAGATGGAGTTCAGTGACTGGTTGGCTCATGGTGTAACAAGCATCTAGGGGGGAGTTGAGGAGAGATCCATAGCATCTGTCTGGGGTGGCACCTGTCACTTGGGGCAGGATTTTGCCCTTGGTGGGGATGCTCAACGGGGGTGGACGGGAAGTTGGGGTGGTTGGGAAGTCGACCGCCACGTGCGATCAGCTCTGCTCCGCAACTGCACACTGGCAGGCCAATTAAGGCCAATGTGAAACATGAGCAACAGCACTCAGCATTGCCTGGGCGGGCAGAGGGAGGAGGGAGAGCGGGCCTTGCACAATCTTCACGCATGTGCTCGAAAGAGTGCTTCAATCTCCCTGAGGTAGCTCCGTGCTGTTTAAAAAATAATAATAAAGGAAATAAAATTGTTATAAAACATGTCCCCTCATGTTCAAAAGTAACATTTTTATTTTATGTTTATTTGCTTTAGGAAACCTCGCCCGCCCGCGGATGAGATTTCCTAAAAATGTAATGGCTGCTTGGTGCTTTTGCCTACCCGCTTCTTAATGGTCTTAATAGGTCTTCTAATTGTCGGCGGGCCCGCAACCAACTCTGGCACATGCCCGCCAAACGAAATATTGTGAGATAAAAATATTGTGAGACCTGTGCGATGACATAGTGATGCTGGCCTGATGACATCGTGCATCATCTTACGCTCAGCCGTGTCGGGCATACTCCCAAATGGTGAGCGCGCGTCCGACACTGCCCAGCATAATATTCTACCCTTGGTTTCAGAGCATGGTGTGTCTGACCACAGGGTTGCCAATTAGTTTACACGGACTGTACTTACTGTGAATATTGGAGGATTAGATAGCTTCTGTAACTGGTGTTATCCTTACAAATCTATACATATAGATGTATCTGTAATGGTATAGTTGTGGGTGAAGGAGTATTGTAATATAGTTTATCTTTTCTTGTTTAATAAATGTTTTATGCTTTTGTTAAAAGTTCATTAGCTGGCTCTGGTGACTGTGTTCAGTAGCCCCTCTCCATATATCTGAACAAACAAATAAAAGCTAGAATCTATCAAGCTGGCTTCCACCCTGGGATCAGGCTTGTCCAGTGATAACCTCAGCTGGGGATCATAACAGAATCTCTGTGCCTCAGAAGGCTGGACTTATTCTCAGAAGCTATGGGGGAAATAGGTTAACTTCTGGCTGAAGGTCAGCAGATGTATTGGGCAGCTTCTGAACAAAACTGATCTGCATGCAGTGGGAAACCAGTACCAAGTCGGGAACATGTTGGTGACTGAAGTGGGTTTTGCAACGGCTGTTTAACTAAACCGTGGCATTTGTAACCTGCTTCTCAGTTTCCCAGCCAATCACAAAGTGCAGCATGATGTCAACCACACACTATCAAAGAAAACTGTATATATAAAGGGACTCCAGTAGGGGTCTGAATGGCTGCAAAACTTGTCGAAGCAATCTGAAAGCAAGAAGATGGAAGAAAGATGTGGGAAGGCTGCTCCCCAAAACCCACACACTTCTCTAGCTCTTCACTGCAAGTCATGCTGGGAGTGGTAAGGGCCAGGAGTGAGGCCATCTTCCCTATGGAAAAGCAGAGTCACACAAATGAAGAAGTGCAGCTGGAAATAACAGAGGTTATGAGCACACAAGTATCATACCCAGAACCTGGATTCAGTGCCAGAAAAAGTTTAATTAACCACTCTCAGAATTCTAAAAGGGGCACAGGAACAGAGAAACCTGGGTGTATATGTGCATAAATCATTGAAGGTGACAGAACAGGTTGAAAGCGCCATTAATAAAGAATACGGCATCCTAAGCTTTATTAATAGAGGCATTGAACATAAAAATAAGGAAGTTATATTAAACCTGTATAGAACATGGGTTCAGCCTCAAAGAGAGTACAGTTCTGGGTGCCAGACTTTAGGAAAGATGTGAAGACATTAGAGAGAGTGCAGAAAAGATTCAGGAGAATGGTCCCAGGGATAAGCTACATAGATAGATTGGAGAAACTGAAATTGTTTTCCTTGAAGAAGAGAAGGTTGAGAGATTTGAAAGAGATATTTAAAATCATGAGGAGTCTGGACAGAGTTGATAGGGAAAAACTGTTTCCATTGGTGGAAGAATCAAGAACAGGAGGACACAGATTTAAGGTAATTGGCGATAGAAGCAATGGAAAAATGAAGACAATCTTTTCACGCAGCGAGTGATTAGGATCTGGAATGCACTGCCTGAGAGTGTAGTAGAGGCAGGTTCAATCTGGTCATTCGAGAGGGAATTGGATTGCTGTCTGAAAAGGAAGAATGTGCAGGGCTACGGGGAGAAATCAGTTGAGTAGCACTAGGTAAATCATTCCTATGGGGAGCCAGTGCAGACACAGCAGGTTGAATGGCCTCCTTCTATCCCAGTAACAATTCTATGATTTGGTGATTCTATGAGGTGGCATCCATCACTCTTTGACCTCCCTACACACCATTCCTCTGACTGACGTACCTTACAGTTCTGAATACTACATTCTCTTCATCCATCTCCTAAAATCTCCATCTCAACAGACAACAGTCGCACTCATCCTTATCCTATTGTTCTCTCACGCTCATCCCTCAAAGTTACCCTTCTCAGATGTTCTCATTCCATGTTTAGCACATATTCTACTTCTCACACACATAGCTCTTTGCCTTCATTTACTACAGAAGACAGCACACAACTCCAAGGAGAGGCAGAGAACTGGGGATGGGCCTGCAAGCCATAGCTACCCACACCACATTGGAGGAGGAAACACTGAAGATCAGCAAGATGGCACACACATTATGCATCGGTGATGGAGAGATTGGATTGTTGCAGAGGCCTGGTGACAGTATTTGTACCTTTCTCAATGTCAGCACTAACTCATGTTTTTCATCTCCCACAGGTCTTTCACGGGTGACAAATGAACTGTCACCATGCTGGGGCTTCCACGGAGGAGAGTAAGCATTCTGAAGATACATCATCACATGATTCGTACGCAACTTCCACCAGCACAGATGCATACATCTCGGTGGGTACTGAAATAGAGATAGTTAGGTTGGCACATGATGAGGTGGACATTATATGTGAGCAGGAGCAAGGGCATTTCAACATCTGCTCAGCTGGATGTAGTTGCTAAGCTGGATGTAGTTGTGTGGTCATCCACAAAAGGGGAACTTGTGGAACTGCAACAGGAAATGTGTGTGCTCCTGTCAGCATTTTCAGAGGCACTGCACATCTTTGGAGGAAATTGGAAAGGTATATCTCTAGCATGAGCACCATGATATCTCAGGCATTTGCCCTGATGGTCACCTCCATGGAAAAAGTAATAGCTGAATGGTGAATTAGATGTGTAAAGTTTGTGCCACTGAGTGCATAATGGTCCAGACCAATGGCCTGGACACTCTGGCTGCCATTTTTCAAAAGATGGGTGCTCAATACCTCACTAACATACATCCAAAAGCTCTATAACTCTTGGCTAACGAAGTGTAGGTGTGTCATGAGAAGGAAGGTAAAGAAAGGGCACATTGTAGATGGGACTCTCCCCAAGGTTCTCACTTTTCATTCTACACACCCCATTGCCCCAATAGCGTCACTCATGCCATCTCCTGCCCCAATAACCAATTCTGCCCCTGCACAGGTAGTGATGGGGCAGGCTTTGGCAGGATTCTTATGGGTTCCAAAACCCAGAGAATGTCACAGCAGGGGAATAAGCAGCTTACCTCCAGATCAGCTGAAGCCACTGGGTTTGCACTAAGTAGGAGTACAAGGAAGCAAATGAGAAAGGCTTAGTTGCACAATGGGACTCACTTGTGTGTGTGTAAATACCAACGTTAATGGCATTACACTGATACTTATTTCACTGAATGAAAGACATTATCTGAAATCATCATTCACATGGCCTATACTTTGCTGCATTGTTCACCCACCATGGACTGTAGTCTCCAGGTGAATGGTATGATCAGCCTTTATGAAGAGGGTAGGGTGTGAACGTGATGGCTGGCTGGCTGACTACTGGAATGAAGTGTATCTTGGGGCAAAAGGTTTCTGATGACACTCTCTCAAGTGAAGTGTGCCTGGCAGCCAGGTATGCGGCTGCAGGCACCATGATCAAATCTATCTCCTCCTCCACCTCCTCATCTTCATCTTGTTGCAGTTCCACTCCTCACTGCCACATGTTGTTGTGAAGGGCACAGCAGATCACAACAATTCTCGAGACTCTCGATGGAGTATACTGAAGGGTGCCACCAAATCTTCTGTCAAGACATCTGAAATGTACCTTGAGCAACCCACTGACTTGGATTATTAATGCCCTGTTGATGATGTGACTCCTGTTGTACTTCTCCTCTTGCTTATTGGTATGTTTCTTACAGGAGTCAGCAGTCAGTTCTTCAGAGAGTGGCTCTTGTCTCCTGGGAGCTACTGAAGCTGTCTGGAGGAGCAAAAACATGCAGCCATGACTGTTGTAAAATGTATGAATCATGATTCCCTGGATACATAGCACAGACATGCATGTTCACCTTCCAGTGGTCACAAACGAGCTGAACATGGAGAGAGTGGAATTTCTTGTGATTAATGAAGACTCATTGAAACTTAGAAATATACAGCAGAGAAAGAAGCCATTCAACTCCATGGGGAGAATTTTCTCCCCTTTGCGGGGGGGGGGGGAGAGAGTGGGGGGGTGGTTGGGCGGGAGCGGGCACAGGCGGGTGTGCAGCCAATTGCCGCCCGCGATTGGCTGCGTGCCACCATTTTATGTGGGTGGGCCAATTAAGGCACCCAGCATGACATGCACCTGGAAGTGCTCAGCATTCCCTGTGCAGGCGGGGTAGTAGCCTGAGTTGGGGCCGGCGCTCTTTCGCACATGCACACGAAAGAGCACAGAAATCTCCCTGAGGCAAAGAGCTGCCTCAGGGAGATCAGTCTGAGTTTCAAAAATTTTAATAAAAAAGAAAAAAATTTAGGAAACCCCCTCATGTGAAAGTGTCACATGTCTATGAATTTTAATGAAAATCTTTATTTCAATAATAAATCATTCCAGAAAACTCATCCCGCCCATGGATTAGGCTTCATGAAAAATGTGAAGGCCGCCTGGGCTCTTCGCCTGTCCGCCAACCTTAAGGTTAGATGGGCAGCTATGTTAAGTGATTTAATTAGTTTTCAAATGGCCTTAATAAGCCTTTGAGAGTTTGGTGGGTGCGCAGCCGACTCCAGTGCGCACCCGCCAAACTGAAAATCGGAATGACGCGTTGTGACGTTGGGACGCACGCCCTACATCACCACACGTCATTTTACGCGTCGGCAAGTGGGATTTCCAGCATCTGCAGTTTTTTTGTTTTTATAACTTTGGTCCTGCTCCTGCTTGCCGAGCTGAAGATTCTGGCCCATGTGTGCACAAAACTATATGATACAGGCCTCAGTTTTTCATGTGGAGGCTTTTGCTGACATTTGTTACGAGCATCCCCAACTTCAGGAATATTCAAATATTCTTCTGTAACTTCTGAATGATTTCCCTTGGACAGGGGATTAATGAAAACTCCATGCATGCGATCATTGATTTCCTGTGGTCTGTTGACACTGCAGTAAAGCAAACACCCCTCTCTGTTTGGCTGGCCTTATCCATGTCAAAGTTCACACAAAAACAGAATTACCTGGAAAAACTCAGCAGGTCTGGCAGCATCTGATGCTGCCATTCCTGCTGAGTTTTTCCAGGTAATTCTGTTTTTGTTTTGGATTTCCAGCATCCGCAGTTTTTTGTTTTTATCAAAGTTCACACAGTTGGCAGCCTTGGAAAACAAGGCATTGGTAATGTGGGAGATGCACTTCTGGGCAGCAGATCGAGAAGTCCTCAAAAAGAGACCAGAAGATCCCTTGAAGTGGCTAGAGATGAAGAAATTTAGGACTATGGTGACCTTGACAGCCACTGGTAACACGTGCCCACCTGGTCCTCTCAGGAGGTCTTGGTCCAGGAGGGTGCATGCGTCAGCAACAAGCTGCCTGAGCTTCATGAGGCATTGTTGCTGTGTCATGAAGAGGAAGCTCATCCTCTGTAGGCCTTAGGCTGGGGCAAGTTGCAGCACTCTGCTGATTCCCTCTGCCATGTGGAGCAGAATGCAGCTACAGAATAGGCAGCTACCACTGGTTGAGTTTCTGCACTTAGTGCTCTTGCTGTTATTGGCTCTTGATGCTGCAGCTATTGCTGTGGCACCTGGCACTGCTGTTACTGGTGTGGCTGCTCCTCATTAGAGGTCCTAGGCTACTGCTGCACAAGTTGCTCTCAGGGAAAGCAGCTTTGTCTATATCAGGTCAGATTATAACTGCCCTTACCATCCTTGCATCTGGATCACTCCAAGCAACAGCAGGTAACCTGTGATCTCTTACCTCACTGCTGCATCAAGGAGGTCACTGATGCCCTTTTCAAGAAGTTATCATAATTTATTGCCTTTCCAATGGAACAAGAGGAGCAAAGTGAAAGAACCCAGTTCTGTGAGCTGGCTGCCTTCTCACAAGTACAGACAGCAATCGAGATAAAGATGCCATATGATATTATCCAAGGATTGCAACTCCCAATGCAGAATGATCAGTTCCTGCTTCAGAATAAGAAATTAATTTTTTTGTTGACAACTTCATCGTTGTCTGATTCTTGTGATAATAACTATTACTGTAAGCCTGCGTTTTAAAGTTTTTTTTCCAATTTTGTTGCTGGGAAGCACAGTTTGCTGGTATTTTTTTCTCTCCTTCACATTTCACACCAGCTGTCATATCTCTAATATTGCTTTCATCTCATTATTAGCAGCCAGTGATTTTTGAAAGTACACAGTCTTTCACAGTCTGGAGCAATAACAAGCCCATGATACCTTTCAAACTTAATCAAGTTTAACAATCAGCTTTTTGGTTTTGTCAAAATTTAACATAGATACAAACTATCCATTCCTCAGTAAACTATTGATCCCAAATTAGCCTATCTGTAATCTAATCTCAATTGTATTAACCGCATATAGATGACCCTTTGTTTGCTGTTTGTGCTTTAAATCCATCATGATTTTTGGCAAGTATTCACCCAACCAATGCAGGGTCTCAAGTTCATTATTTTATTCATCTTACAGTTCCCAGTGAAGTTTCACTCTGACAGTTCTCACTTCATAGGTTTTACTTAGCATGAAAAGCAGATACCAAAAACCCATATCATAAAATCCAAAATCTGTTATATACAATAATCTTCCTCCAACACCTGTTCTTCATGCTTCTATTCCCAACTATCAAAACATAATCAGTGTATCTCCAACAATGATTTTTGTTCCACTTCAAACCACAACAGTGATCTATGTAATCCAGCAAGGTTCTATCCTGGGCCATGCTTCATGCTCTTTTTCTCTCTTGACCCTTATATGTCAGGAAAATTCCAAGGGCAAACTCTGCTCGACCACCATTTGCACTCATCAGCCTTAAATTCACTTTATCTGCCACAAGGGTTATTGATTCTTCAAGGACACTTCATTTAAAGGAACAATCTACTTCAAAGTTTTGTCATTTCTTCATTTTCAGCATGTGGATGCCATTAACAAGGCCAGCATTTATTTCACATTCCTAATTGCCCTTGAGAAGATGGCTGTAAGCAACTTTCTTGAACTGCTGCAATTGTATGGTGAAGGCACTCGCTCAATGCTGTTAGGAAAGGAGTTCCAGGATTCTAACCTAGTGACAATGGATGAGGAGTGATATACTTCTAAGTCAGTATGGCATGTGACTTGGTGGCAAACATAGAGGTGCTGATTTTCCTGTAGGTCTGTTGCCCTTGTCCTTCTTGCTAAAGGTTGTGGGATTGGGAAGTGCTGTCAAAGAAACCTTGACAGCTTACTACAGTGCATCTTGTACACTGCAGTTACGTTGTAAGGTGGAGAGACTTACTTAAGGAGGGACATACTTGCATTGGAAGCAGCTCAGAGAAGGTTCACTAGGCCAATTCCTGGGTTGAAGGGATTGTCTTATGAGGGAAGGTTGAGCAGGTTGGCCTATACTCATTGGAATTTGGAAAAATGAGAGTTGATCTTATTGCAACATATAAGATCTTGGGAGGACTTGACTGGGTAGATGCTGAGAGGATCTTTTCCCTCATGGGAGAATCTAGAACTAGGCAGCACAGTTTCAAAATTAAGGGGTCTCCCATTTAAGATGGAGATGAGGAGGAATTTCTTATCTTCGAGGGTCGTTGATGTTTGGAATTCTCTCCCCAGCAGCATGAAGGCTGGGTCATTGAATATATTCAAAGCTGAGTTACAGTTTTTTTATTGACTCAGGAGTCAAGGGTTATGGGGGACAGCAGAAAAGGGGGGTTAAGGCCACATCAGATCAGTATGATCTTATTGACTGACAGAGCAGGCTCAATGAACCAAATGGTCTACTCCTACTCCTATATTTTCATGTTCTTATAAATCCAATGGAGTAATTTTAACTGTTAGTGTTAGCATAAAAAGGGCAATAGTGGATCAGCTGCTTATTATACACTTCACCTGATATTTTCTTCCATTGAAGTGATCCAGTATCAAACTGCAAAGGGATACAGATAGATTAAGTGAATGAGCAAAACTTTGGTAAATGGAGCATAATGTGGGAAAATGTGAGGTCATCCACTTTGGTGGGAAGAATAGCAAAACAGAATATTATTTAAATGGAAAGAGACTGCAGAATGCTGCAATGCAGAGGGATCTGTGTGTCCATGTACATGAATCTCAAAAGTTAGCGAGCAGGTACAGCAAGTAATTAGGAAGGCAAATGGAATGTTGGCCGTTATTGCAAGGGACATGGAAAATAGGGAAGACTTGTTACAACATTGATCGGACCACACCTAGAGTACCGAGTAGCTTTGGTGGCCTTAAGAACAGATATTCTTGTACTGAATGTAGTTCAGGGAAGGTTCACTAGGTTGATTCTGGGGATGAAAGGGCTGTTTCATGAAGAAAGGTTGATCAGATTGGGCTTTTACTCATTGCAATTTAGAAGAATGAGAGGTGATTTTATTTAAACATGGGCCATAACTCCAGAGCACCACATTGGAGGACTACCCTAAAGATGCACCAGGGAATTCCCTTTGGATGTTCCCAGGTAAGGTTTGCACAGTAATTGATTGGAAGTGCAAACTTCCCTTGAGCAATTGCCCTGCACTGGGAACCATCCAAAAAATGAGATTTAAATCTCAAACTTTGGATGGTTCCAACTGGGTTACACCAATAGTTAGTCAGAAATAGTTAGTATAATTAAAACCTCTTCTAACTACTAGGTAAATATTACACAAACCCACACCGACCTCCCACAGGACGCCCCCACAAACCCCTACAGGTCTGCCCCCCCCAGCCACCACCCCGATGAACCCCCACCCACGGGAGTGCCCCCATCTCTGCAGGAACTCTCCAAGCCCACCTGCCAGGCCGACTCTCCCCCCAACCCGTGAGGGCCTACCCAATCCGACACCCCCAACCACCCCCAACAAGGCCTATCCCAACCTGACACCACTCCTGTCAGGGGCCTGACCTTTCCCTGAGCTCCAACCCGGCCCTCCCCCATCAAGGCCAGACCAGCCCCAGCCCTGCCCAGCAGCCCAAACCCAACACCCCATTCCCCGACACCTGACATCCACCCAAGGCCCAACACCTGCCATCCCGTTAATCGCCAAGGTCCAAAACCACCCCCGCCTCCCCAAGGCCCAACAGCCTACATCCACTGAGGCTGGAACCTACACCTGCCCTGAAGCCCGACACCTCTACCCCGAGGCCTGATCGCCCACCCTCTCCGAGGCCTGATCCCCCACCCCTCCGATACCAGTCACTCCCCCTCAAGGCTCAAGACTCCACCATGGGATCCAAGCCCCTTTATGAGGCCTGACTCCTCACCTTCCCAAGGCCCCACTCCCCCTACCACCCTCAAGACCCAGCCCAACTCCCCTCAAGGCCTAATAGCCGCCCCTTGATGCCCGACAACCCCCCAAGACCTGACGCACCCCTCAGGGGTAACCACTCCTACCCCCGAAGCCTGATCCCAACCCCCCACCGAGGACTGACCCAACCCTTCCATGAGACTCAACACCCTGCCCCAACAAGGCCTGACATCCCACCCCCCCCCGACGCCCGACAACCGCCCTAGTCTCCCCAACAATGCGGTGAACCCCCTCCCCCCCCACTCCCACAACCCCCATGGCCTGATACCCCACTCTCCTGAAGCCTGACACCCATCCCGAGGCCCGACAACCCCCAACCCTCCCACAAGGTCCAAGCCCCACCCCATCCCCCCAAATATTATCCACTTACCTTATATACTTACTTTCTCCCTGGTCTAACAAGGACCTTAAACTTCACTGAACATTTCAACTTACCTACTTTGCGGCAGCTAATGCTGTAAAAAGTGGGGTGTGGCTTCCTTTCTTAGACAGAGCTGCACTAGACGTTGGGACCCGGGGACGCACTTCAATACTCCGATCTTGCCTGCCAGAGCCGGAAGGTTGGGCAAGACAGGATTTCAGGTAAGAAACTGGGATCGGAGTGGAAATCCGATGCTAATTGCCACTCTGAGGAAGTTCGGGATGAGGGAACTTGATTTGATAGGGTAGTTGCTGAGAGAATATTTCCGCTGGTGGAGAAATCTAAAATTAGGGGGTGCAGTTTTAAAATAAAAGGTCTACCATTTGAGGCAGAGATGAGGAGGATTTCTTCTCTGAGGGTCCTTAGTGTTTGGAATTCTCTAGTCCACAGAGCTGTGAACCTGGATCATTGAATATATTCAAGGCTGAGTTAGGCACATTTTTGATCCCCAAGGGAGTTAAGGCAGCAAAGTGGAGTTAAGTCCACAATCAGAGCAGCCATGATCTTACGGGATGGTGGATCAGGCTCGATGGGCCAAATGGTCTACTCCAGCTCCTATTTCATATGCTCTTTTGACCCCAATCAGTCACTTTAAATTCCAGCCATTGTTGCTGAGGTTCAGTTAGGAATGTTGCTGTCTGAACACTCTGGTTATATATGGTCTCCTGATGAGAATCTTTGTCCTCCTATTCTAATTTGTCCTGCTCTGTGTGGCTTCTGTCACACTGTATTCAAAGGGGAATGTGCATTTGTGCACCTGTAACTGGTAGCAAGTAGTTTGTGCAGTGCTTTGAAGTCAGAAAAAAAGTCCTTCAGCATGTGCAGTACCACTCCTTGTACACTTTTGTAATTTGAAGAACCAAACTACTTGCAGAATCAGGTTATCAGCAGAAGAAATCAACTAACAACTAACCTGTAAGGAGTTATGGCACTTTTGGCAACAAATCATGCTAACAAGATGGCATCCAGAACAATTCACCAACAAGTGTGTGCATGCAGATTGGATGCCATTTTTGTACCCGAATGGCACCTGCAATGCCCAAAGAATGGGCACCACTGATCCCAATTTTGTTCAGCTGATTTATGAATAAAGGATTTGTTCTCTGATCGGTGTAAGCGATGTGTTGTTCCCCAGGGGCATCAATGTTTGATCCTGTATATTGGAGAAAAGAATGAAGAGTTGTATATGCACATTTTTAGATGGCATAGTTAGAGGAACAGAAAGCTATGTAGATGAGAGTAGGGGATCAGAAAAACAGCAACAGTGTGCAAGTGTTTTTAACATATGAAAATGTCCCAAGGCACTTCACAGGGGTGTGATCAAAGTTTGACACCAATAAAGAAATATTTGGGCAAATAACCAAAAATTTTGTCAAGGAGGTAGGTTTTAAGGTGTGTGTTAAATGAGGAAAGAGAGGTAGGGAGACAGAAGGTTTAAGCAGGGAATTCCAGAGCTTAGGCTTTGATACTTTGATAGGTACCAATGAAGGCCAGAATTGGGAGGAGATATTCGCATTGCAGAAATCTCAGAGGGTTGTGGCACTAGAGGAGGCCACAGGAGGATTTGAAACAAGGCTGAGAGTTTTAAAATCATAGCAATGCTCAATCATGAAACAATGTAATTCAGCAAGCAGGGGGGAGATGGCTAAGTAGGATTTAGAGCAAGTTAAGGTATGGTAGCAGAATTTTAGACATGCTTAAGTTTATGGAATATGCAAGATATGGAAGATGGAAGTTGGAAGAAAGAGTATGGAGGCTGCGCAGCAATGCATTGGAAGTCAAGTATAGAGGTAATAAAGACACAGATGAGAATTAGCAGATCATATGAAGCAGGGGTACAGTTCGCCCAATGCTACAGAGGTGGAAGTAGATGGTGTTATAATGTTATTCCAATATGATTTAGGGACTACATACTTATGCATAGTATCCTGAGTGCCACATCACTCACTACTGCATGGCAGTTTGTGTACTGAACTAACGATGTATCAGTCTGCACCACATGGTGTGAACTAAGAAATACAGTTGAAGAAGCTCCAGAATTTGACTTTAAAAAAGTAATCAGGTGGCGGCAGGTATCTGTGAATAAAACCTGAAAATTTAAAATGGATTTAATGCTGAATTAAATTGAGAAAAATCAACCTGAATTACTTCCAGAGAGAAAAACTGAGTGACTTGAACTAAAGCAAAATTGCCACCGCAGCAATAAACATGCAGCTCCAGTCCTGATGATGTCATAGAGGTATTTGAGAAATGTAAACAAAAGTGCAGATTGACATTCATTTTTGAAGAGGAAAGGAACAACTACATCAATTTGTGCACAGGAGAGAAAGAAGTACATCTGTTTGGTAGCTGGGAGACGAGTGGAGACAACAGTAAAAAACTAGGCAATTTTTTTGATAAACTCCATACACATTTCCAGCCACAGTCAAACCAGTGAATCCAATGACATGAATTTCAAAGCCTGAGGCAGGGACCAGGTGCACCTGTTGACAATTTCTTAATGAGATTTAGAAATGTAGCAAGTGAGTATAAATGCAAGAATATGGAAGAAAGGCTAGCAGATCAGTTCTTCTGAGGCTCTGAACACCTTGATGCACAAGACATCTGACTGGAAAGGAGAAGCTCACAACATCACAGGCCATTGACACTCTCAGAGCACATGAAATCATGAGTAGACAGATGAGAACACTGACCACCCAAATGGTTGGCCTTCAAGGGAAAGGCAGCAGTAAAACAACAACAATAGAATGCACACCAGAGGGAAAGATGTGCAAGAGGTGTGGACAACCGTGTCCCACATAAGGATCAAACTGCAGAGCTTATGGAAAGACCACTGGGAAAAGATGTGCAGAACAAAACAGAAGATGGTAAAGGAGTTACCAGAGGCAGAGCAACATGGTAAATGAGATAGAAAAGAAACCAAAACATCCATATCTTGGAAGATGATGATGAGCTTGAGGACACAATGGACACAGGAACAGTACAACTGCATGAAATAGCTGGTTGCAACATTTCCCAGAGAAAAGAAATTCACAGGACCATTCAGATCAGGAAGAGGGTGGGAAATAAGCTCACAACCATAAATCTGAAACTGAAGCTTGACACTGGAGCACAGAATAAAATCATCACACTCAGACTAAAGCAGATTTTTCCAAAAAATTTGAAAGAAAAGTTACCCATGGAAAGATGCTCTGAAGCCAGGCAACATCATACTAACAGCATGTGGCTGAACTGATTTGGCAGCTAGGAACAACTTAAATCAGAGGGACACAGGTGACCTTGTCCTTTCCAGTCAGAAGTTTTATACATTAGGATGTTCAAAGCCTCAGAAGAACTGATCTGCCAGCCTTTCTTCCATTTTCTTGAATTTATACTCGCTTGCTACATTTCTCAATCCAATTAAGAAATTGTAAACAGAAGACTAGTGCTCCAGAACTTGCCATGCCCCTAGCCAAGCTGTTCCAGTACAGCTACAACACTGGTGTCTACCCGGCTTTGTGGAAAATTGCCCAGGTGTGTCCTGCAGACAAAAAGCAGGACAAATTCAACCCGGCCAATTACCACCCAGTCTACTCTCGATCATCAGTAAAGTAATGGAAGGGGTCATCAACGGTGCTATCAAGCAGCATTTGCTTAGCCATAACCTGCTCACTGACACCCAGTTTGGGTTCCGCCAGGGCCACTCAGCTCCTGACCTCATTACAGCCTTGGTTCAAACATGGACAAAAAAAGAGCTGAACTCTTGAGGTGAGTTGAGAGTGACTGCCTTGACATCAAGGCTGAATTTGATCAAGTGTGGCATCAAGGAGCCCTAGCAAAACTGGAGTCAATGAGAATCAGGGGGAGACCTCTCCACTGGTTGGAGTCATACCTAGCACAAAGGAATATGTTTGTGGTTGTTGGAGGTCAGTCCAGGACACTACTGCAGGGATTCCTCAGGGTAGTGTCCTAGGCCCAACCATCTTCAGCTGCTTCATCAATGACCTACCTTCCATCATAAGGTCAGAAGTGAGGATGTTCGTTGATGATGGCACAATGTTCAGACAAATTGCACCATTTGCAACTCCTCAAATACAGAAGCAGTCCATGTCCAAATGCAGCAAGACTTGGACAATATCCAGGCTTGGGCTGACAAGTGGCAAGTAACATTCGCACCGCATAAATGTCGGGCAATGACCATCTCAAACAAGACAGAATCCAACCATCACCCCTTGATGTTCAATGACATTACCATCACTATCAACATCCTGGGGATTGTCATTGACCAGAAACTGAACTGGACTAGCCATATAAATACTGTGCTACAACAGCAGGTCAGAGGCTAGGAATCATGTGACGAGTAGCTCGCCTCCTGACTCCCCAAAGCCTGTCCACCATCTGCAAGGCAAAAGTCAGGAATGTGATGGAATACTCCCCACTTGCCTGGAGGAGTGCAGCTCCCACAACACTCAAGAAGCTTGACACCATCCAAGACAAAGCACCCCACTTGATTGGCACCACATCCACAAACATTCACTTCCTCCACCATCGACACACAGTAGCAGCAGTGTGTACCATCTACAAGATGCACCGCAGGAATTCACCGAGACAGTACCTTCCAAACCACGACCATTACCATCTAGAAGGACAAGGGCTGCAGATAGATGGGAACACCACCAACTGGATGTTCCCCTCCAAGTCACTCACCATCCTGGTTTGGAAATATATTGCTGTTCCTTCACTGTTGCTGGGTCAAAATTCTGGAACTCCCTTCCTAACAGCACTGTGGGTGTACCTACCCAACATGGACTGCCTCGGTTTAAGAAGGCAGCTCACCACCACCTTCTGAAGAGCAACTAGGAATGGGCAATAAATGCTGGCCCAGCCAGCAAAGCCCACATCCCATGAATGAATGAAAAATAAAACAAAGACAAAGATGTTAACAGCACGTTCTATATCACTGAAACAGATGGTCCTACAATCCTGGTTTGAGCAGTTGTGAAGCAACTGATCCCAGTAAACCAAGAGATGAAGGAGGCATCACTGAGGGTTGAAGGTAGTACACTCATTGAAAACGACCCTCCAGTCAGAAGCAAGAAAGTGATTGACAGAGTTAGAGTCTACAGATTGGGTAAATTCCATTGTTATGAAGGTGTCCTTATACGCAAAGCCAAATGAATGAGTTGCACTCATACCACTGAACTTCTCAACAGCCAACATTGAAAGGCACAAAGAGCTCTTGACAGAAAAGGAAAAATAACTAATTCACAAAGTTCAGGCAGCTAAAGGCGAAGATTTCCAGAAACTTACAGCACTCCAAGATGAAAAGTTAGAACTAGAGAATAAAGTCACTGAACTGGATAGGCTGAAGGCTTCGCAGGACATAACATGGCATGTTGTCAAAGAGTATTTGGAATGGAAACTGCATGCCAACCTGAAAATTAATTATTTAACCTGACCCACTGTTTTATGTTATTTAACCAATCCTCTAACTATCCTAATATATCATTCCAATACCATGAGCTCTTATCTTGGGCAGTAACCTGTAATGTGGCACTTCATCAAATGTCCTTTGGGAATCAAAATACACTACATCTACTGGTCCCCCTATATCCACCCTCAAAGAACTCTAATAAATTTGTCAAACGCAATATCCCTTTCACAAAAAGAGACATGTTGACACAGTCTGGTTGCATAAGGATTTTGTAAATGTCTTGTTACTACTACTTCCTTAATAATGGACACTACCATTTTCCCAGTCATAGAAGTTAAACTAACTGGCCTATAGTTTCCTGATTTCTGTCTCCCTCCTTTCTTGAATAATGGTGTTACATTTGCAGTTTTCCAACCTGCTGGAACCTTTCCAGATTCTAGGGAATTTTGGAAGATTACAACCTGTGCATTTACTATCTCTGCAGCCATTTCCTTTAAGACCCTAGGTTACAAGCCATCAGATCCATGGGGTCTTGTCAGCCTTTAGTGTCATTAATTTTATGAGATGTTTTCTTTAGTGATTGTTTTAAGTTCCTCTCTGCCTTTTTCCCCCTTTAATTCTTCTATTCTTGAGGTGCTTTTTGTCTTCTACTGAAGACCGATACAAGATACTTGTTCAAAGTCTCTGCCATTTCCTTGTTTCCCATTAGTAATTCCCCAGTCTCAACCTCAAAAGGACCAACACTCACTGTAACTACTCACTTCTTTTTAATAGATTTGTAAAAGCTTTTACTGTCTATTTTTATATTTCTTACTAGTTTTCTCTCATACTCCAATTTTTCCCTTTTCATTTTTTTTTTACTCATTCTTTTCTGGTTTCTAAATTTTTCCTATTTCTGTTAGACCAGGCTTTTTAACTAGCTCCAGTTCTAGATCAGAGTCTGACTATAAATCTAAATTATAACTTGAGAACAACTTACCAACATATTCCATTTGCACCAATTACCAAGTTAGCATTCAAACTTGGAAGCACTCTGTCCTCAGCTCACTCTGTACTCCTACACATATACCATCTTAAACTTTAATCAGCCATTTAAAATCTTTCACTGAATGCATTAACAAGTTCATTATACATTTGAATTTTGAAACTTACCCAGATTCTGAACAAACAGAAATATAGGCATGTTCTTTTTTATGACTATGGTAAAACTTTATGCATGTTAAAGTAGCAATCTCATCGAGAGATGTTTTGATTTGTTGTCTGCTGAATTCATCTATAATTAAAGAACAAGACAAAGTAGTAGAGTTCATCTAACAGCATCACACAATTAAAAAACAAAATGAAATACCTGAGTTTATCTAACACCATCACAACAAACTTGACTATTATTCACAATCTACTAGGTAATTTGAAAAATGAAATTAAAAGAATGGGATAAACCTGTGCAGAGATTTTGTTTCAAACTTTTTTTTGCAGCTATTGAGCATGTGCTTCAGTGTCTTAGAGGCCATCTTTTGGATGAAACCTTAAATCAAGGCTGCATCTGCTCCTTCAAGAGGACCATAAAAGATTTCATGCCTTAATCAAAAAAGAGCTGGAGAATGCTACAAGTTTCCTTGCAAACGTTTATCCCCCAACCAATATAACAAAGAATAGATTTATCGTATTCCTATTTGCGGGACCTTGCTTCACACAAACTAGTTGTTACATTACCCTGTATGAAAATAATGACTACTCCAGTGGCATTACTAGTCAGGGAAAATATCATAGCTGTGCGTAAGCAGGACAGCCCAGAGGGCTTGTCTACAGAGGCCATATAGGTGGAGCTGAGGAATGGGAAAGGTGTGACCACACTAATAGGGTTGTATTATAGACCGCCCAATAGTCAGAGAAAATTGGAGAAGCAAATCTGTAGAGAGATAGCAGACCAATGTAAGAAACAGAAAGTTGTGATAGTAGGAGATTTTAACTTTCCACATATTGACTGGGATTCCCATACTGTAAAAGGGCTGGATGGCTTGGAGTTTGTCAAATGTGTTCAGGAAAGTTTTCTAAATCAATATATAGAAGTACCAATGAGAGAGGATGCAATACTTGATCTCCTATTAGGGAACAAGACAGAGCAGGTGACAGAAGTATGTGTAGCGAACATTTTGGGTCCAGTGACCACAATGTCATTAGTTTTAAGCTAATTATGGATAAGGATAGGTCTGGTCCTCGAGTTGAGATTCTAAATTGGAGAAAGGCCAATTTTGTGGAAATGAGAAAGGATCTAGGAAGAGTGGATTGGCATAAGTTGTTTTCTGGCAAGGATGTGTTCAGTAAGTGGAAGGCATTCAAAGGCGAAATTTTGAGAGTGCAGAGTTTGCATGTTCCTATCAGGATTAAAGGCAACGTTAACAGACATAGGGAACCTTGGTTTTCAAGGGATATTGGCGATCTGGTTAAGAAGAAGAGAGAGGGTGTATAGTAGGTATAGGCAACAAGAAGCAAATGAGGTACTTGTAGAGTATAGAAAATGTAAGAAAATACTAAAAAAGGAAATCAGGAAGGGAAAAAGAAGACATGAGGTTGCTTTGGCAGATAATGTGAAGGTAAACCCGAAGTGTTTCTACAAGTATATTAAGAGTAAAAGGATAGTAAGGGACACAATTGGTCCCCTTGAAGATCAGAGTGGTCGTCTATGTTTCGAGCCTCACGAGATGGGGGAGATCTTAAACAGTTTTTTTGCATCAGTATTTACTCAGGAAACTGGCATAGTGTATAAGGAAGGAAGGGAAACAAGCAGTAGTTTCATGGAACATACAGAGATTAAAGAGGAGGAGGAGCTTGCTGCCTTACAGCGAATAAAGGTAGATAAATCCCCCGGGCCTGACATGATATTCCCTGGGACCTTGAGGGAGACAAGTGTAAAAATTGCAGGGGCCCTGGCAGAAATATTTAAAATGTCCTTAGCCACGGGTGAGGTGCCGGAGGATTGGAGGGTAGCTCATGTTGTTCCGTTGTTTAAAAAAGGCTCCAAAAGTAAACCAGGTAATTACAGGCCAGTGAGCCTGACATCAGTAGTAGGTAAATTATTGGAAGGCGTTCAGAGAGATCGGATATATAATTATTTGGACAGCCAAGGGCTGATTAAGGATAGTCAGCATGGCTTTGTGCGTGGTAGGTCATGTTTAACGAACCTTGTAGAGTTTTTCGAGGAGGTTACCAAGAAAGTAGATGAAGGAAAGGCTGTGGATGTTGTCTACGTGGACTTTAGTAAGGCCTTTGACAAGGTCCCACATGGGAGGTTAGTTCAGAAGGTTCAGACACTTGGTATCCATGGAGAGGTTGTAAACTGGATTCGAAATTGTGTGGGAGAAGTCAGAGAGTGGTAGTGGATGATTGCTTCTCAGACTGGAGGTCTGTGACTAGTGGTGTGCCTCAGGGATCTGTGCTGGGACCATTGTTGTTTGTTGTCTATATCAATGGTATGGATGATAATGTGGTGAATTGGATCAGCAAGTTTGCTGATGACACTAAGATTGGAGGCGTTGTGGACAGTGAGGAAGGCTTTCAAAGCTTGCAGAGAGATCTGGACCAACTGGAAAAATGGGCCAGAAAATCGCAGATGGAATTTAATGAGGAAAAGTTTGAGGTGTTACATTTTGGAAGGTCAAACCAAGGTAGGACATACACAATAAATGGTAGGGCACTGAGGAGAGCGGAGGAACAAAGGGATCTGGGAGTTCAGATACATAGTTCCCTGAAAGTGGCGTCACCGGTAGATAAGGTTGTAAAGAAAGCTTTTGGCATACGGCCTTCATAAATCAAAGTATTGAGTATAGGAGTTGGGATGTTATGGTGAGGTTGTATAAGACATTGGTGAGGCCAACTTTGGAGTATTGTGTGCAGTTTTGGTCACCTAACTACAGGAAGGATATCAGTAAGATTGAGAGAGTGCAGAGAAGATTTACTAGGATGTTGCCAGGTCTTAAGAAGTTGAGTTACAGGGCAAGATTAAACAGATTAGGACTTTATTCCTTGGAGCGTAGAAGAATGAGGGGAGACATGATAGAAGTTTACAAAATTATGAGGGGTATAGAGAGACTAAATGCGAGTAGGCTCTTTCCACTTAGATTAGGAGAAATAAACACAAGAGGACATGGCTTTAGGATGAAAGGGGAAAGGTTTAAGGGGAACATTAGGGGGTACTTCTTCACTCAGAGAGTGGTGAGAGTGTGGAACGAGCTACCATCTGACGTGGTAAATGCGGGCTCACTCTTAAGTTTTAAGAATAAATTAGATAGATATATGGATGGGAGAGGTCTGGAGGGTTATGAACCAAGTGCAGGTCAATGGGACTAGCGGAATAATATTTCGGCACAGACTAGAAGGGCCAAATGGCCTGTTTTCTGTGCTGTAGTGTTCTATGGTTCACAAGTGCCCAGTTAACTTTGAAATGCTTTGAACATGCTAGGATTGAGAAAGGTGCTATCAAAGTGCAAGTTTTCCCCCTTTTTTTTTATCATGTATTGCTGTTATTAAAGCATTTAATTGCCACCAAGTCAGTAAGGAGCTAAGTTCTCATTCAAATGTGAAGCAATTCCCACAGATCACTAATTGAAATAATTACTGGAAATGGAAATGATTCCCAATTGGATTCGAGTTGTCACTATTCAAATCTACCACCACAGTATATCTCTTTTGTGCATTCAAGTGTAAGATAATAAATATAATGAATGTGCCTAAATTGCTAGTACAACATAGAATAGAATAGCAGAAATTGTTTCAAAAGCAAAATGCTGCAGGTGATGGGTCATCATCAACCTGAAACACTCTGTTTCTCTCCACAGATACTGCCTGACCTGCTGCGTATTTTCAGCTTTTGCTGTTTTCATTATAGATTAAATTATTTATCTTGTCAAGCTTTAAAATCCTTTTCTGGGTGCAACCACATAATTATTAACTTGCAAAGTAAAATGCAGAATGCAAAATGCGCAATGATTATTTACGAACTTAAAAAGTGTTCAAACTTTGTCAAGTAGCAAGATTGCGCAGAAAGAATCAATTACCTGAGCACATGGAGTAGAATTCAAATGAGACATCTTTGTGGTACTGCACAACTGCCAGAAAAAGATCAATTTTATCCTGATGTCGAGGCCACTTATTAAGTTTATATTGCATGTGATATCCCAGTATAACAAAATAAGTTAGAAAAATTTGTAGTATTGCCAGTGGCCACCTTTGTAAAGTGCCTGTGTTTAAATATTTAAAAGAAAAAAACAGCTTTCTACCACATGGGTGGATACACCTACTCCTACTGAAATCTACTGAAATAATTTCCAGCTCTTACAAAGTATTACAATATAGCAAGAGCACAAAAACAGGACATCAGATCCATGCAAATGTTTATGCTCCATACGAGCCTTGGCCACCCTGCTTCATATAAGCCCATCAACAAATCCTTACATTCCATTCTCTTTCATATGTTTATGTAACTTCCCCTTAAATGCATCTGGTTATTCACCTCAAATGTTCCTTTTGATAATGAGATCCACATTCCAAGAACTCTCTAGGCCAAGATGCTACACTGAATTCTCTATTGGATTTATTAGTTTCTGTCCTACATTTATGGACCCTAGCTCACCCACAAACGAAAAAATGTTTTCTATGGCTGGGATTTTCCGGTCATGCCAAAAGTCAATGGTTAGCGGGTCCTCCCACGGTGGGGCTGGAAAATCCCAGCCTATATCTACACTGTCAAACCATTTTGCAATCGTAAAGATCTCTGTCGGGTCACCCTAAGTCTTCTCTTTTCTAGAGAAAAGACTCTCAGTCTGCTCAATCATCCCTGGTAGGCATAACTTCTCAGTTCTGGTATCGTCTAGTTAATGTTTTTGGGACCTGCTCCAGTGGCTCTGTAGCCTTTTTATAATATGGAAACCAGGGGTGAAATTTAATGGAGACAACAACCAGCCCACTGGCTGGAAACCTAGTCAAAGCCCTGTGTCACCTCTTTTCGGGAAGGTTGCCACTTAACTGGGCAGCGAGGCCTTCGCCAGGATCAAGGACTCTGGGGGCGAAAGTCCTGCTCACTGAGAGCAGCCGACTAATCAGAGGCTAGCAGCTCTATTGAACAAAAGCACCAACAAGAAGGCAGTGGCCACTGCCAGTACGACACCCACCGGAGGCCCAGATTGTTACTGGATCCCAGGCACAGGTGAGTGATGGTGGGAGAGAAGATCTGAGGTCGGGATCAAGGAGGGTCAGCAGCCAGGCAAAGGACCCCCGACCCCCTTCCCAATGTGGGTCTCTCAATCAAGCACTGAGTTCCTTTTAACAATGGACTTCCAACGCCCCCCCGGAAACGCCCACGCAACCCCAATGGGGTTTGCTTGTCATCCTCCCCACATGGTGAGTGCCCCCCCACCCGCCAGTGGGTTAATGCCAGCAGTGGTGGGATGTCTACTTGCCCACTTAAGGGCTTCAATTGGCAGCAGGGGTTTTCCTGCCAAGAACTTAATCGGGCTAGAGGCAGGAAGACAATGAGGTCCCCACCTGCCACACTCTCTCCTAATTAAATGCCTCCCCCAACCAAACTCGCCACAGGGGAGGGCATTAAATTCTGCCCTAGAATTATCCTCTGTATTCCAAGTGCGGTGTAGGCAAAGTTCTTTACATATTGAACATAACTCCTCTGCAAAAGAACCCCAGAGCTTTCTTCACATTTTTTTAATGGCCTTATCAATCTACGTCACCAGGTTGGCACAGGACTTGTGCAGAGCCAACACAAGTCAAACACTTGTGGATCTGACCATGATGCAGCATCTGATGGCTTGTGTCTTAGCTTCCATTTCAGCACCACCAGAAGCTAAACAATGCCTGAGTGCTAAGGTGAAAGCTCAGACTGAAGTCATGATATCAACTTGTTACCATGTAGATTCAGACTGCTGTCATTTTAGTTGCAGATACCAGTGACCAAAGGGACTTTCAGAGTCTCACCAAGCTGCGCTCTAGCCGACTGCCACGATAGTTGAGACCTGTGGGATCAGCAGTGGCTCACAAGAATATGAACCTGCTGTCCTCTCTCAGGACAGCATTCATGTTCCCACTGCTTCTGCTCTGCCATAGACTGTCAATCAGTCAGCCCCATCTGCCACCACATATGTTGAGGTAGTGCAGTCTGAAAGTCAGGCTGTTTATTGCTCATCTCTAATCGCCCTTGAGGTGGTGGTGAGCTGCCTTCTTGAGTCACTGCAGTTCATGTGATGTAGGTGCACATACAGTGCTGCAAGGGTGTTCCAATATTTTACCCCAGTGGCAGTAAAGGAATGTCAATATGGTTCCAAGTAGGGATTGTGTGTGCAGTTGAGGGGAACCTGCATGTGGTGGTGTTCCTATACCCTAGCTGCCCTTGTTCATCTTGTTGGTATAGGTCATGGATTTGAAAGGTATTGTCAAAGCAGTCTTGGCAAGTTGTTGCAGTGCATTTTGTAGGTGGTACACACTGCTGCCACATGTGCCACGGTGGAGAGGGATGAATGTTTTGGTGGATGGGACGCCAATCCTGGAGGCAGCTTTGCCTGGACGATGTCCAGCTTCTTGAATGATACTGCCACTGTACTCATCCAACACACTTCTGACTTGTACCTTGTACATGGTGGACAGGTTTTGGATGAGTCTCTTGACACAGAATTCTCAATGCCTAACAGTATTTATATGGTTGGGCCAGTTGAATTTCTAATCAATGGTCACTGCCCCCCAAAGGATGTGGTAGGCATTATTGTGTGGTAGACATATCTTTTTGAACTGACTACATTAACAAAAGGAATATGTTCAATCCTTGCACCTTTGTTGAATTACCCAGGAGCTTGGGAGACTATAGTTCCCATTGTGTTATCCACTGCGATGCCTGGGCCAATTAGAACCGACTTGCTAACCAATCAGTGCTCTTTATTCCTGTAGTAAAAATAGTTGAGATTGACTGAATTTTGGCATCCTTGCATTTGTCCTGATGAGTGCAAGTTAAAAACTTTCTACAATGTTTCTCTTTTTTTTAATTCAATCATGGGATGTGGGCTTCGCTGGTTGGGCCAACATTTATTGCCCATCCCTAGTTGCCCTTGAGAAGATAGTGATGAGCTGCCTTCTTGAACCGCTGCAGTCCATGTGGTGTAGGTACACCCACAGTGCTGTTAGGGAGGGAGTTCCAGGATTTTGACCCAGCGACAGTGAAGGAATGGCATATATTTCCAAGTCAGGATGGTGAGTGACTTGGAGGGGAACTTCCAGGTGACAGTGTTCCCATCTATCTGCTGCTCTTATCCTTCTAGGTGGTAGTGGTTGTGGGTTTGGAAGGTGCTGTCTAAGGAGCCTTGGTGAATTTCTGTGTGCAACTTGTAGATGGTACACACTGCTGCTACTGTGCGTCAGTGATGGAGGGAATGAATGTTTGCGGATGTGGTGCCAATCAAGCTGGCTGCTTTTCCTGGACGGTGTCCAGCTTCTTCAGTATTGTAGGAGCTGCACTCATCCAGGCAAGTGGGGAGTATTCCATCATATTCCTGACTTTTGCCTTGTAGAAGTGGACAGGCTTTGAGAGTCAGGAGGCGAGTTCCTCGTCACATGATTCCTGGCCTATTTTGAACAATATATAAGTAAATTGCTGTTTCACCTGCAAAAAGTGTTTGTAGCTTTGGATGGTGAGAAGGGAAGAGGCAAAGAGAAGGTGTTGCATCTTCTGTGTTTGCATGGAAAGATGCCATAAAGGAAGTGGTGTTCAGTTGACTGAAGAGTGGACCAGAGGTCAGAGATAGGTCCTATAGGGTCCTAATTATACCTGCCTTGCTGTGGGATATGTGCAATATGTCCAACCAAACACATGTTCCCCTCTGCTTGCCTTTCAGCATTCTGAAGAGACCATTCCCTCCAAAAATTCCAGTCCACTACTCAGTTACACCCAACACCCACTCCACTTGGAGATGCAATACCTGCACTTTTACCTCTGCCCTTCTCACCAACCAAGGCCCCAAACACTAATTCCAGCAGAAACTGTGATTTACTTGTACTCCTCAATTTAATAAACTGTATTCCCTGCATGCTCAGTCATGGCTGCCTTCTGCCTGAGATTTGCCCTACAGAAGCAGTTCCTGCCTCCTGATAGTAACTGGCTCCATTGATAAGCACTGTCGCTGGGTCAAAAACCAAGAACTCCCTTCCTAACAGCACCGTGGGTGGGCCTACACCATGTGGGCTTCAGCGGTTCAAGAAGATAGCTCACCACCATCTTCTCAAGGGTAATTAGGGATAGGCAACAAATGTTGGACTTGCCAGTGAAGCTCCCATCTCATGAATGAAGAAAATAATCAGTGACACAGGGAGAATGTCTAGATTCACCACAACTGTTCCAAGTTCAATTATCTACTTGATACAGAGTAGAGTTCAAAGCTGGGAGCTTGTTTAACTTACATAGTTTAGGCTCACTGGCTTAAATGAACCTTCAGATAAACCTTATGTCCAGCTTCTTAACAAGATAAATAAATAAACATGAGTGACCCAAGATCAACAATAGGCTCCTATGGTTGTTATATTTATTAGCAGGAACAAATATTAATGGAAGTAGCTTACTGTAGCCTCTGTTGAGCTTATATGGCACATAAACATTTCCATCTTTTGAAGGAGGCCATAAACAGCTTCTTGGTCCTTTGTTACATATCTTAGCACTTCTGGGATTGTCAACTAGAATATCACCATGTTCAATTATTATATTTCCTGTACGCTTTACTGTAAAGTGAGAAGGGCAAACTTCATGTTACAAATCCCTTCAATTGTTAAAATATTAAACATGAACATTCAATACTCTTATCCAAGCTAATAACTAACTGTATTAGATCACCCTGCCACAATAGTAAGTAGAACCAATCTCTAAACAATGCCATCTTAAAGTGGAAACCATCAGACCTATGTTTGTTCTGTTGTTTCCAAAATGGAAATAAATTACATGGCAATGTTAGTTGTTTACCATCGTTTAGATAATGGTGCAACATTCTTCACAAAAAACAAAAATTATTTTGTGAATTAACAGATTAAAACCATCTAGAAAGAATCTGTTAAAATACAATCTTATTCAGCACTCAACAGTTAGCAATGTGTAAAATGAATGGTTCAGATCTTATGTTCAGGGCAGAGCAGAGGTCCCCTCCACTGACTGCAGTTTAAATTGACCACTTACCACTTTACTCTAGTGCCTTTGCACCTTCTGATCCAGGCTCCATGTTGAATCCAGCGACAGAGTAAGGAGACCAAGTAGTGAGAGTAATTCCAGCAAAGCCACACCTATTTTGGTCATGATGTCTGTTGCCACCTGAGATGACAATCTCAGTTTTGGAAACACTGCTCTTCCAAGAGGTCGAGGAAGCTGAGCTTCTCTCTATAAATCCTGTCAATGGATAGTGCCACCTGTGACCTCAACTATTCTGTTGATCCCTAGTGTGTTGGCAAGCCTTACTGCTTTTATTCATTTACTTCCTTGTCCCAAGTCCAATCAAAATTAGCTATACTGCTACCCATTATGATCTTTTCTGAACCTTTCAAACTCTACAAACAATTCTCTCAGATGTAATGTCGCAGGCAGAGTGTATCTGCTCACTTACTGCCTGTAATTAGTATACTTTGTATGAAAAGAGATGTACTTTTTCTCACTCTTGGAATGTACATTTCAATTAAACAATTCAGAAGCAAGCTTTAAAATAAAGGTGGTTATTTATTCGCATGCATTTACCCCAAATTAATGCAACATGACACTCAGTCTCATACACGCACACACACATAAATACAGTTAAGACTCTGATTGCCGGTCTCCCATGCAGCAGGCCTGTGATTTCAATGATTTAAAGTTGAAGCAAAAGGTCCACAGCAGGTTATGAGGTTTCTTGTAGTCAAATGTCTAGGAAGTTGGTTCTCAGGTGAACTTTGAAATTGGACCAGGTTAAGTACTTCGGCTGCTTGATGACTTGCAGCTAGTCTCAGTGTCTGGTTCTCAGACTGCTGATGACTGCTGATGCTGATGGTTCTGCTGGACCCGGGGGTAAACAGCTTAAAACACATGACCACTGGGTTAACACATCTGAGGCTCAGCCTGTCTGGTTTGGATGGGGGAGGCCATTTTGATACATTGGGAAATTGATATTGGCCATTGTTTTTCAATTTTCCCTTTTGTCTAATATGAAACATGCAGTCAGGCAGTCTGGAAACTTTATAGTCTTTAGGTGTTGACCTACCCTTAGAGAGAGAGAGATGTGTGAACTCCACAAATGGCTGTGAGGTGCCCTCACCTATGTCTATATTTAATTGTCCATATTTAATTATATTCGCCAGAGACTTGATATCGTCTATAGTCCAAATACCAAAAGTCACATGATTTGCAGCAGCCACCTTAGCAGCTTGTTCATGTCCAATTTTTAAAAGTATTGACTCAAAGTTCATAATATGACATTCCTGTACCTGGTACAGTGAGGAATTGTACTTTTCAGAATCTTATGGAGTTAGCAGGCAATGCACAATGCCTTCTGACAGAAAAATTGTTTCTCTCCTCTATCTGGAAAAACACAAACACTCCCTAGAAATGTCAAGGTTTCCTGGTTTGGGCTTCCATTTTGACATTTTAAATTTGATAGGATAGCATTCTATACCCTCTTATCTATACAGGTATCTGGTAAAGGCTGACAAATGATTCCCAACATGAGGTAAATAAAAAGATGACCTCAATCAAACTGATGGACAAGGGGGAGGTGACCACCCTGACGGGTTGGGATCTGTCCTGCTGTCACTGGCCAGAGCAATTCAAACAAGTAACTGCCAAAGAGTAAACAACTAGCCCCTAGAAATAAATTATATAAATGGGTGTTTGGTGGCAGAGGGCAGTCTTCATCAGGCAGCTGCTATCTTCAGATGGAAGAAGACTCAGGGAAGGGTTTCTTTAATCAAAGTTGAAGGAAAAAATACTAAAATAATTCAGAAGAAGCAATTTAGAATGGAACTTGGTTCTTTTTCTGATCAGCAGAAGTGAAAAAAAATGACATATACAAAAGTGATGCAATTGCGTGCAAAGTTTTCTCCGCCATCCCCTGCAAACAAGCAGCAAAGTTAATCCTTTCGGCTGATGGCTATGTTTTTTTAAAAGTCACCACACAACTTTCGTATTGCTAAGTGTACTTATTGGCTATTATTAAATTTAAAGTTTCTAAATTTACAGATATGTTTAGACAAATTCACCCATTTGGCTTCCAACCAGAGCTATGATGGATTGTTTGTGCTTTATTTTAAACGGGGACAATGGTTTCCAACTCCACACAAGAAATCTAGCAGTTTTGAGAATTAAAGCAACTTGGACTAAACATTTTGCCTTTTAAAGGTTTGGCCTTAACCATTCAGGCCATTTGCTATCTTTCGGGACAAAGTGCTTAAGAACAGGAGATGTGGAAGTTACTGCAGGCCAATCATCTCACTCCCAGGACATCACTGTAGGAGTTCTGCAGGATAGTGTCCCAGGCCCAACCATCTTCAGCTGCTTCATCAATGACTTTCCTTCCATCATAAGGTCAGAAGTGGGGATGTTTGCTGATGATAGCAAAGTTTTGAATGCCATTCGTAATTTCTCAGATATTGATGCAGTCTGGGCGCATATGTAGCAGGCCCTAGACAATATCCAGGCTTGGCTGATAAGTGGCAAGTGACATTCGCGTAACTCAACTGCTAGGCAATAACCATCTCCAACAAGAGAGAATCTTAGCATTGTTCCTTGACCTTCAATGGCATTACTATTGCTGAATCCCCCACTATCAACATCCTGGAGGGTTACGATACACCAGAAACTGAACTGGCTAGCCATAAATACTGTCTCCACGTGAGCAGGTCAGAGGTTAGGAAACCTGCAGCGAGTAACTCACCTCCTGACTCCAAGAGGCCTGTCCACCATCTACAAGGCACAAGTCAGGAATGTGATGGAATATTCTCCACTTGCCTGGATGAGTGCAGCTCCAACAGCATTCAAAAAGCTTGACACCATCCAGGACAAACCAAGCTGCTTGATTGGCACTCCATCCACAAACATTCACTCCTTCCACCACTGGCACACAGTCCAGCAGTGTGTACCATCTACAAGATGCACTGCAGGAACTCACCAAGGTTCCTCCGACAGCACCTTCTGCCATGACGGCTACTATCCCGAAGGACAAGGGCAGCAGACACATGGGAACACCACCACCTGGAAGTTCCCCTCCAAGCCACTCACCATCCTGACTTGGAAATATATCGCTCTTCCTTCACTGTCACTGGGTCAAAATCCTGGAACTTCCTCCCTAACAGCACTGTGGGTGTACCGACACCACCTAGACTGCAGCAGTTCAAGAAGGCAGCTTACCACAACCATCTCAAAGGCAATTAGGGATGGGCAATAAATGTTGGCCTAGCCAGTGATGCCCACATCCCATAAAATGAATTTTTCAAAAAGTCATCCAGAACAAAGCAGCCCATTTGATCAGCATCCCATCCAACACCCAAAATGTACACTCCCTCGTCCACACTGGTGAGATGGTGTGGGAGGTCAGACAACTTATTGTGACCCGTATGTGATTTCAAGTCCAATATCTAAAAGTACACTCTAACCATATAATTTCAAGGAGTTTGGAGTTGGGAGCCAAAGAGCAGGAAGTGCTAGAATGGTGTTTTAAAGGTCATAGTTTCCTCCTCCTTGAATGTGCGTGAGGGCACGGAGGAATATACTGTTCCTTAGCGGTGGGGCGAAGATGATGACCAGGAACACAAAAAAGGCATGGTTGAAGTTGCCAAAAGAGACCTGCAGCAGGAGTCTAATGCCACGTTCCAATGTAGAAAGCAATTCAATGGCCAAAGCAGAACAGAAAAGGTGAAAGCTATGCTGCATTCACCCGACATCCTTATGTAGGTGCCAAACCAACCATCTTAGTCTCCATTCTCAAGTCATTCCAGCACATCAGCTCTCACACCAATTTAACTTGAAAGTACACACTTCCCTCTCAGTCAACACACCTCCTCACATCCCTCTCTATTCATCCACCATTGACACTTAACCTTATCCTCACTGAATTGTTCCTAAGACATGAAAAGAATCATAAACTGTCTAAATAAAATATTTTTTCTTTTTGCTTTTTTAAAAAAGGCACTTTGTTGAACAAAAAGATGGCTGCTACAGATTCACTAGATTGGTCACATTTTCTAGAAATTTCCAACTGCAGTGTGCAAGGGCAAAAGAATTCCACCCTCATCCTTGTAGAATCTCATACCTCATTGTAAGAATACATTATAATCCATGAAACCAGAGGACCAGCAGACAACTTGTCTCCCCTCCCTGGACATAACAAAGGGAGAGCCATCGAACTCATCATACCTGGAGAGGCACTAAAAGCCACCATCCATCTCCTAAGGCAAACAATAGATTTTGGCCAGAAGCAAATAAATTGTTTGTTAAACTGCAATTAATTCATTAATGGGCAACATCACATGACCCAAGCTCTTAGGCTTTGGACAGCTTTTAACATTACATTTCTAGCCTCACAAAGAAATTTGCGGATTTAACGCCAGCCTGCAAACATCAAAAAAGCAGGGCTCCAGTCTGACAAAGCAGCCTGCTACAAGTCTGAGCCTCTTTGAAGCTTGTTTATCACCAACTGCCTAGCAGACCAAGTCTTTGCATATCAACCTCATCTCATTGTGCCACCAGCTGAATTCTGCACTTCTGCCTTCAGCCAGGAGCCCGCCTGAATTGGAATTTCTCCATCAGATAACACCCTCTGGATTTTAGGCTTTCTGGACTCTGGAAATCTCATGAATTGATATCTATTTCTCTAGTTCCTTTTACTCTTAAGTTATTCGTAGTTGTAAAACCCCCTCTTTTCAATCCCCTTTACCGTATACTTGTATTTTTGTGTGTCTGTGTGAAGTTGTGATCATCCCCCCACCACCCCCCAGTGTTGAATGTGTGAATAAGCTAAACTTCTGATTTAATCCTAAGAGTTTGCTGTGAGTTACTTTAAAAATTGACGACACAAACCAAGGGTTTTTGGAATAAGCTCCACAGCCTATTTTTGAAACAAAAACATCTCTGCTTACGGACAGATGGCGAGAGAATAAAGGGGTTCAGTATTGCCTCTTCTCTCCATGACACTCATGCAAAGTCCTCTGTCTTATGGTCACCCTCAACAAATGTCATCCATCTATCCACTCAGCACAGGCCATAACTTTCACTCAGAGATCTCATAGATATCATGGCTAACATGCAGAGCAGGTGCTGGAAATCATTGAGGTCTCAGCATAACTGACTGTGGAAAATGGGAGCCTCCCAGCTATTTGGTAACAAAGTGCAATATCAGACAGTCAATTGACATACATTACCCACTTATATTAATTTGATGTCAACAGCACATGAAATTTAATCATTTGAAGAATGATAATGTCAAACTTTCTTATCTTGACAGTACAAATTCATGTCTTCTACCTCTTACAAGACATTCATGTGTCCTGCTGGCAGTTGGCATTGAGAGCTCCTCAGAGGTCACTCCTTTTGAGGGTGCACTGTCACAAGGTTCATGCAGATCATGCACCAGCTCAAATACATACACTTCAGTCGGACCAGAAAGGAAGGTAGCTAGGCTTTCACCTGGTGACACACATCACAAGTGAGCTTGAGCATATGGCAGAAACAGGGACAGCAGTAGACTCCACATTGAAGGCTGCAGGATGCTCCAAGCTATGCTCAGCTGGACTCTGTAGCTACGCTTCTGGGGCTGTTGACAAATTGACTACTTCCAGCGCAGCAACAGAGGCTAAACAATATATGGGCAGTCATTCCAGATGCACTGTGCACATTTGTAGAGATATGGAGAAGTTTGTCTTAAGCATGAATGGTATGATGTCGCAAGCTTTTGCTAAGATGAAGAAAAGAGGGTTCAGCTACATGGAGCATCAAATGTAGCAATCATGCAAGTACATGCAGATATTCATCAATGGCTTGCACATTATGAATGCCACCTTAAATAGGATGACCAATACCTTAGCCTTGACCATTCATCACTTCACTGATGTGCAGCAAAGTGTTCTCCAGCTCATTGCTAGCAGAAAGTGCAGCTGGCCACGAGAGGAATAAATGTGAAACGGGAGACTCCACTCAAAGCACTTCCACTTCTCACTCACTGTCCCAGCTAGGTCACTGTTCCACATGCTGTCTCGTGTATTGAAGGCCACAGGGGTATAGGTAGACCAGCCTTTGGTGGGGTCCTCATGGGCTTCAAAATGTAGAGAATCAGCCAAAAATATCTCACCTGTCAGAACAGACAGAGCGGTCAAAAGCATCATGGCACCTGCCTCGAAATTTTGCATACACCTCCATGAAGATCTTATTCTGAGGTAGCTACTGGCTGCACATTGATGGGGTGGAAGCCTTTGCAGATGAAGGACACTCCTGGTTAATTCACAGGTTCCTCAACTGTCATGTGTGTACAGTTGACGACGACACCCTTCACCTGCAGAAAACCAGCCAGAATTCCCACTGGTGTAACTGAAGGTGAAACTAAAATATCTGTCAGCCTGTGGCAAAAACACCAGTCACCTGTCTCCTGCATTTGTGTGTTGCTGATTGCGAGATCCTGCAAATGTCTCTGGCAGAGTCCTGGAAAGGTCCAGTGGCAAAATAGTTGAGAGCGGTGGCTACTCTGACAGCCAATGATAAAGCTGGTACCACCAGATCAAGCTGGCAGGTCTTGTTCCTGAAGGCTGAAAACGTCTGCCAGCATTTGATGTGACACTCTCCAGAAACACTGTATTTCCGAGAAAGCTTATCCTCTGCCTATAGACCCGATGTGCTGGGTACGGCCTGCTGCGAGAGTCACATCTCTGACGATCTCCTTTCTCCTGTGCAGCTGCAGGTCTGTGAGCAGCAGGCTAATACTAGATACAGATCCTGAGGCTTGTGGTGCTGCTCCTTGTGGTCATCTTGGTCTTCTTATGAAGCCCAAAATAGCACAGCGTAAGCGGCACCTATGCTGCTAAGTCAGAGCTCCAAAGTACGGATTAGACCTGGAAACTGCCAAAGTGTTGATGACACCTACAAAGTGTGCAGAATAACCTCCAGATGATATAAAGTAACCTCTTAGCACAAATACTGTGCATTTTCATATAAGCAGACCAAGAAAGCAAAAATTAGTACTCAGTTATCATTTCATCTCTCTTAGTGGCCACGCTCTTCCCACCTTGTTTTTACTGGTGAGTTCCAGAAAGCTCCAGAAATCAATGGAGCCAAAATTAAACTTCAAAACCCACTTTACTATCACTGTAATTTTTTGATTAAGATATTGAAATTGACAAACCGCCTCTCCCAGGGATTGCTCACAGTCTAACACACTACAGTTAAATTCAAAGTCGGTGGGTTCCTGACATGCTTGCATTTTCCCAGGATTTCACCCTCTGTCTGCACACAAACCCACATGCTTATTGACAACAAAATTGCCCCATACAGTCTACATTGTACAGTCCACGAATTGCTTTGAAACAAGAAAGCAAACTCAAAAATCCTTCAATTTGTCATGAATTCACACTATTTGTATACTCTTTATCTGTAACAATCTATGTTTATACTGTGAACTATGCAATGTATAATCCTTGGATATTAAGAACATAGGAAATAGGAGCAGGAGTAGGCCATTAGACCCCCTGATCCTGCCCTGCCATTCAATTTGATCATGGCTGATCTTCTACCTCCAAGACATTTTCCCGCACTATCCAGATATCCCTTCATGTCTTTACCATATAGAAATTTATCGATCTCTGTCTTGAACATAATGTTTTAGCCCTACAACCCTCTAGGGTAGAGAATTCGAAAGATTCACCACTCTCTGAGCGAAGTAATTCCTCCTCATCTCAGTCCTAAATGGCCTGCCCCTTATTCTGAGTCTGTCCCCTGGTTCTAGACCCCCAGCCAGGGGAAACATCTTTCCTACATTTATCTTGTTGAGCCCTGTAAGAATTTTGTATATTTCAATGAGATTGCCTCTCATTCTTCTAAACTCGAGGGAATACAGGCCCAGTCTCCTCAGTCTCTCCTCATTTGTCAATCTGGCTATCCCAGAATTCAGTCTGGCAAACCTTTGTTGCACTCCCTCTATGGCAAGTATATCCTTCCTTAGGTAAAGAGACCAAGGCTATACGCAATGCTCCAGATGCAGTCTCAACAAAACTCTATGCAATTGCAGCAGGACATCTAGTTGTCTTCCTATTTGCTTGCGGCACCTGCATGTTAGCTTTCACTGATTCATTAACAAGGATACCCAAGTCCCCTTGGACATCAATACTTCCCAATCTCTCATCATTTAAAATATACTTTGCACTTCTGTTTTCCCTATCAAGGTGGATAACCTTACATTTTTATGCATTATATTCTATCTGCCAAGTTCTTGCCCACTCACTTTACCTATCTAAACTCCCTTGAAGTCTCTGCATCCTCCTCACAACACATTCCAATCTAGCTTTGTCATCAGCAAACTTGGAAATATTATATTTAGTCCCACATCCAAATCATTGACATAGGCTGGAATTTTATGGCCTTGATATAGTGGGACCCACTGCGGGAGATTCAGTGGCCCAGCTTGTTCGCCCGACGTCAGCTTGTGCTATTCCGTGGCCGAACAGGTCGGGCGTGCACCTGCCTGCGGGGCATAAAATTCTGGCACAAGTTTGTCAGACATGATTACCCTTTCATAAATCCATGTTGACTCTGCCCAATCCTACTATTATCTTCTGAGTGTCCAGTTATCACATCTTTCGTAATAGGTTCTAGCCCTACAACTGATATCAGACTAATAGGTCTGTAGTTCCCCGTTTTCTCTTTTCCTCCTTTCTTAAATAGTGGAGTTACAGTTGCTATCTTCCAATCTGCAGTAACCATTCCAGAATCTATATAACTTTGGAAGGTGACTAATGCATCCAGAAGCTCCACAGCCATCTCTTTCAACTCTCTGGGATGTCGGTCATCAGGTCCAGGGGATTTATCAATTTTCAGTCCCATTAATTTCTCAAGTACTACTTTTTCACTAATACAATTTCTTTAAGTTCCTAATTCCCACTAGTCTCTTGGTTCTCTAGTATTTCTGGGAGCTTTTTTGTATCTTCAAACATGAAGACAGACAAAGTATTTGTTTAATTTCTGAATTAATGTTTGAATCACAACTGGATATAACTGATGTGCACCTGTCGAACTGCACTTCATTGCGTCTACAAACCTTGAAGTTGCGAGTATTCACCTCCCTTTCACTGCACTGCTCTCATGGCTGCTCCAACTCCATGCCAAGGCTGCTTAGGCAAGACCAGCTTGAAGAAAAGGAGTGGGGGAAGGCACATGCTTGATGGTGGTGGGGTGGAGGGTTGTTGTTGACTGGACAGAGGCACGGGAAGGGGTGGAAGGCACCTACACTTGGCTGGGGGGTAGAGTGACTGTACAGAGGCAATGGAAGGGGTACAAGGTACATGCATGACCGGGTGAGGGGGTTCTGGAGTCCGGGAGGGAAGGGGTAGACAGAGACACATGGCTGGGGGCAGGGAGAGAGGCTGGCTAGAGCACAGGAAGGAAGGGGTGGACAGAGATACATGACAGGGGGAGCAGTGGATGGAGCACAGGAGGGAAAGGGTGGACGGGGACACAAGGCTGTGGGAGGGTGACGGTTAAAGGAAGAGGGGGTGGGGAGGATAAGTCTGAGGCAGTCTTGGGCAGTGTGTACCATGTAGTCAGGGCCAGAAAGTAAAGGCAGTCCTGAGAAGATGCACACCATTCTATAAGGCTATGCCTGGTAAGGATACCTTTGTCCAAGGGGAGGGAGGGCCTGTCTGTGCTGTGTCGGTCATGCATATCATGGTCTGCAGGTTGTGGTCAGTTGTGGTGGCTCGGTATTGAGCAGCAGGTGGCACAGTCAAGGGCGGCATCTGCAGCCTGTAAATGGGAAGCTGCTAAGCAAGACGGGGACATTCGATGGTCTCATGTGCGCTGGGGGGGGTGGGTGGGGTGGAGCGCAGGGAGGTGTCTCAGTAGGTCACTGTGCACAGTGCCTCAGGATGGGGAGGGTGAGGTCAACAAGAGGCATAGTGACATCCACAAAAAACGGTTTGGGGGGAGAACAGGGATATCTGCTAGAATAACAATGGGCTCCACGGTTAAAGGAGGAGGCAAAAGTGGAAAACTTGCACATGATGTTCTTCCAAGTCAATGGTTGGGACTTGGGGCAGTTGGAAGCTGGTCTCAGTAGAAGTGGAGCAGTATACATTGACAGTAGATGCAATGATGCAGCTGAAAAATAACCTTGGAAAAGAAAAAAAAATCACTATGGGAGGGGTCTGAGGGCTTGTTGGAGTGGTCGAGCCAATTGAAGAGATACCCTAATAATTTCTGCTTCAGGTCATGGAGAGCCAGGCTCAGCTGAGACATGTTATGAACGGTCAAATACCAGTTGATTTGGGCACCTTAACTCATGGTGTGCATTCTTCCAAGAACCCATTAGGGTTTGGATGTCCCTCTCACAGGAACATGAAAAAGGTCATTAGGATCAAACAATGAAGGGGCCATGGCTAAAGTACATGTGCAAAATGCTCCATTGCAGCTGAAATGTTCAGGCTTTACACCACTCAACAGTTTCTGTCATTATATTAATGCAAGGCTGGGCTCTAGTCTACTCCAAAGAAGGCAGCCTGACAGTACCCTGACTGAGGTTTATAGTGCCTGGCTGTACTCATCCAGGAGATGAGGCCAATTCCACGGAGGCATTTGGCATGACCAAGAGTGTATCAAAGACACCTCTTATATTTGCAGATGACCGAGAGACAGTGCCAAGCATGTGGTGGCTCACATCTGCCACGTTCTTAGGGAGGATCTGACGCTGCACAGAAAGAGAGGCCATCCATTGCCAGTGGCTCAAAAGGCAACTGCCACACTCAACGTTGTTGCGAGTGGCTCATTCCAGGGCTCCACTGGGGACTTATAAAGAATAGCACAATCCTCCACTCAAAATGCGTACGAAAGATCATCGATGCCCTATTCAGTAAGGCGCACAATTACATCCATTTCTCCCCTGGATGAAGCCAGCCAGGCTGCCAGAGCAGTGGGATTTACAGCAATCTCCAACTTCCACAGGTGCAGGGTGTCGTTGACTGCATACATGTGGCCACTACGCTTCAACAGAAAGGGTTTCCACTCTCTCAACATGCAGCTGATCTGTAATCACCAAAAACAGATTATGCAGGTCTGTGTGAGGTAGCCTGGCAGCTCGCATGACTCTTACATCTTGAGTCACTCACAGGTACCACAGATCTTCGAGGGCCTTCAGTACATTCAGGGGTGGCTCATTTGTGATAAAGGTTACTTCCAAAAGACATGGCGAATGACAAAGTCAGTGGCCACAGAATGCTTCAGAGAAGAGGTACAATGCGGCTCATTCCGCAACACGCTACTTGATCAAGCAGATCTTTGGCATGTTGAAGATGCAGTTCAGCTGTCTGGTCCGGTCAGGCGGTGCTTTCCAAAACTCTCCCCAGAGGGTCTCCCGAATCATTGTGGTTTGCTGCACTCTACACAGCCTGGCGCTCCAAGGAGAGGTTGAGTTGCCACATAGAGTGATGGAGAAGCTGCACATCTCTGATGAGGAGGATGTTGAAGGGGGTGACCTCGAAGAAGGTGAGGATGTTGAAGTCCCATAGGAAGAGGCCATAGCACAGATCAGATGCAGCAGACTTGCCTGTGACACTCCTACAGTGGTAAGGTTTCAAGGCAATGAAGATGACTAGCTCATATAACCTCCTTTCACCTATCCCCTCGAGGGAGGGTAGACAATAACACCTTCTGTGCTATCCTCAACATCTCATTGAAGGACATCAGTCTCAGAATGAATAGCCGCCATCATGCATGATGATGGCCTCATCCTTGGAAGCAAAGGAACCTAAATATGTGACCATTCTGTAATGTGATAAGAACTCCATCGGTGCTGTGAAGCAAGTAGACATGCTGCAGTTCTTTCAATCATCGCACCAACATTTTACTGCCTGCGGCAGTCTTCAAGAGGCAGGAACAGCAATACAAACACCAGTGAACACATGCCAGTATGCATGGAGCCTCAAGGCTTGACTGCCTGAGGACTAATCTGAATCTGGACTGCAGCATCTCTCCAAAGGTCATCTATCATGCAGGAATAATGTTCTGGTCTCATCTTCATATTAAATCCCCTGCATGTGGGGTTTCTTTAGGACCCTGTGATCTGTCAATGTCAATCATGAATGCAAGCCTGCAAGTCAGGTGACCTTTGGACACACAGAGAGCACCATCATCTGATTATTGACAAGCAATCATGACCCAGCCTTAGTCTGGGCTTCCCAAGTTCACATCCAACATTGCCTTGGCATCTGGGAGTGAGATGGCCCAGTCAGTCTCGACACTGCATTTAAACATTACTTAGTAACTTTGTTGATAATAAAGACCACACTGCAGATGTACTGAAGCTTTGCTCTCATCCCCTTAGAGACTTCTACGTTTTCATTCTAGTAGATTAAGATATACATGAGGAAGCATAGGACACTGATAGCACTGTTACGATCAGATAACCATGTTGACTGCCCTTTTGGGAGCTAGCACAGGGATTCTGTCAAGCCACGTTAGCCAGACCTTTACATGCAAACCAGCATCCTCATATATAATAGACTGGCATCATGAGGCTAGACATACACCTATAACATCACAGTCATGGCTGTCTAGCAGACATATCAGGAGTCACCAAGTGCTTGCTAGTTCCATTGCTCTGCATCATGCAGATGGAAAGTGGGAACAATTATAGGGGTAATATTTAGCCGTAAATAAGGTTACAGCATCATGCTGCAGGCCACCATGAACAGTGAAGGTTCCAACTATACTCAAACAGTAACCCACACCCAAAGCTGACAGATAGTGAAAAATGCACTGGGTTGGAATTATTCCAATACAGCTCACTATTGACATCAATAACATTCACAGAGAACAGACTTCAGTGCAGCAGCATTTAAAAAAAACTGCAAGATCTGTACTCATGAGGCCACATGATATGATCCTCTGACACAAGTCTTAAATATGAATTGCCTAACCATCATGTTGATTGAGCAACTAGTTTTGTTTATGTCACTTCTGTGAACATAAAGGCGAATTATTGAACTTTTATTGAGTGAAACACCATAGACCTGAGGGGCATGACGGAGGTAAATGAGAAGGGGGGCATTTGTTACACTTGGATGACCTCAGAGCATTGCGTCAGATAGAAGAGCCATTCACCAGATGAGATTTACAGAAAAGCAAGATACATTTACAGATGTGCAAAGTATATACAGTTAATGAACACCTGTGCCACCATTGTGTTCTCAGTACTTCTTAATTTTCCTAACTCTACTGCAATGTGTAGGTGCATCCACAACATTGGCAGCAGAGGTGGAGGTAGCCTGCTGACTGCTATGCCCTGTTCTCTGAGATCACCTTGGCAGGCATCCTCTAGAAGCCTGCGGCCTGAGTGTCCCAGCATCCTTTGGAAATGCTGCTGTGAGGCGGGTGCACCCTCCTCAGCCTGGGCAGCTGGAGTCATAGGCAGTTAGGATTTGGAGCAGCTGGACAGCCTTGGAAAGTCCTGGGTGGATTGCCCAGGGGTGTCTAGCTGATGCTCCTCCTCCATGTGGGTGCCCAAGGACCCCTCCCTGACTCCTTGAGCAGAAGGGGCTCCTGGAGGGAGATGGAGGTGCCCCTACCCCCTCTCGCTTTGTCAATGATGGATCCTACTCATGGCTAGAGTGATGGTGTGCTGGTCCGAGTGAATATCCGGCAAAAATCGCTGCACCAGGGTGTCCATGGTGAACGCCATTCTTCCAATGGTGAACTTGATGTGTTCGTATTTCTGTGCCACAATATCAAACAGAACTTGGACAAACTCCTCCATACTAATCTGGTGATGGCCTCTGACAACCCTGTCTACTGTACCCCTGCCAATCTTTGGAGGTCTAACATTTCTATGAGGGCTGAATCCTGAAGTTTGCCATCGGACTCAAACTCAGCAGTAACCTGACCTCCAGCAGTCCTCCGAGTGTCAGAGACGTTGGCTGTCACTGCGTCCGCCTGCTGTGCTCACCAGAGCCTGCTATAGAACTAGGCCACTAGTTGCCCTACCTAAGGGCTAAAGAGGTGACTTGTGCAGGATGTCACAAGAGATGAAGGTGTTAAAAGTGCGTATGAGAGAGTCACTGGTGATGTCCCTTGCGCTGGTAGCGTATAAGAGATCCTTGTGGACTGTAACCCTGAGAATGCCTGATGGCCTTATGAGTGTGTGAGTGGAGAGTGAGGAGATGCTTGACTTAATCTGGCGCAGCGGATGAGATCATTCAACCCTCTTCCTGCATTTGACAACGGTCCTCTTCTGAGATCCGCAGGTGCTGACCTCGCTGGTGATTACCTTCCAAGCCTGTGTTGTGAGGTTGCTGGACCTCTAGCTCCCATCACAGGGTTAGAGGACGTCCCATCGATCCTGGACTGCCTGGAGGAGTCTCTCCAGGCACCTGTCATTGAACTTTAGGCAGGGGGCATATCTCTTCTGGAGGCCATCACTTGCCACAACAAGTCCTGGGCTGCAGAAAAAGTGAATGTGTGCATGGGTGCCATTTAAATATGGCATCCGGAACTTCAGCCCAGTGAGGTAGCTGTAGGGTGAACAAATCCCAGCCTGCCCCACCATGAGATATGGCGAGTTGCTTATTTATGCATACATAATGACGTAAAAACCAGAAAATATGGTGTGGCAACCCGCCCTGCTGGCCAGTGGGAGCCACGCCAACTTTCCCACCCACCAACACATGTAGTCTCCAGAACAGAAAATTCTGCCCTACATGTAGATTGAAGTCCCCCATGATTATTGTATTACCCTTGTTACATGCACTTCTAATTTCCTGATTTATATTATACCATACATTACCACTACTACTTTGAGGCCTACAAATAACTCCCAACAATGTTTGCTGCCCCTTGCTGTTTCTTAACTTCACCCAAACTGATTCTACATCTTGATTTTCCAATCTAAGGTCCTCTCTCACTAATGCACTGATCTCATTCTTTATTCACTGCTACTCCAACTCCTTTTCCTTTTGTGCATATTGATCTTAAATTTGAATACTCTTGAATATCAATTCCCAGCCTGGGTCACCCTGCAGCCACATCTTTGTAATAGCAATTAAATCATACCAGTTTACTTCTACTTGTGTAGTTAATTCATCCAACTTGTTGCAAATGCTGCATGCATTCAGATAGAGTGCCTTTAATTTTGGCTTTTTAATATTTTTCTATATTTTGACCCTATTTTATGCTGGCCTTTGTTTCCTCTGCATTCCAATTTTGCTTCTTACTTTTCATCCTACCATTACCAGCTTTGTTTCTCTCCTATCTGAATTCCCTCTCTGGTTCCCTATCTGCTAAGCTAGTTTAAACGCTCTCCAACAACACTAACAAATCTCCCTGCGAGGTTATTAGTCCCAAGGCTGCTAAGGTGTAACCTGTCCTCCTTGTACAGGTCCCTGCCTCAAAATTGCTCCCAATGCCTCAAAAATCTGAAGCCTTGCCTCCTGCACCATCTCTCCAGTCACACGTTCATTTGCTCTGTTTTCCTGCTTATGTACTCACTGGCACATGGCACTGCGAATAATCCTGAGATTGCTGCCTTTGAAGTCCTACTTTTTAATTTATTTTCTAGCTCCCTGAAATCTGCTTTCCGACCTCATCTCTCTTTCTACCTATGACATTGGTAAAGATGTGGGCCATGACCTCTGGTTGCTTCCCTCCCACATAAGAATGTCTTGCAGCTGCTCAGTGACGTCCTTGACACTGGCACCAGGGAGGCAACATACTATCCTGCAGTCACATCAACTGCCACAGCAACTGTCTATTCCCCTAGACATTGAATCCCCTACCCCTATTGTTCTTCCACTCTTCTTCGTTCGTTCCTATGCGGCTGAGCCCCCCATGGTGCCACAGATTTGGCTCCGTCAGCCCTCATCTGAGGAACCATTGGCCTCACCAGTATCCAAAGCAAAAACCTGGTTAGTGAGTGAGGTGGACTCAGGGGACGCCCTGGAATTGAACATAGAAGTAAGGATGTTGTGCTTCAGTTATAAAGGGCATTGGTGAAACCGCATCTTAAATATTGTGTGCCATTTTGGTCCGATTATTTAAGGAAGGATCTAAATTCGTTGGAGGTGATTCAGAGGAGGTTTACTGATACTTGGAATAAGTGGGTTGTCTTATGAGGAAGGGTTAGGCAGACTGGGCTTGTTTAGAAGAGTGAGGGGTGACTTGATTTAAGTTTATAAGATCCTGAACGATATTGACAAGGCGGACATGGAAAGGATGTTTCCACTTGAGGGTAAGTATAGAACTAGGGGGCACTGTTTTAAAATTAGGGGTTGCCCTTTTAAGACAGAGATGGGGAGAATTATTTTCTTTCAGGCGGTTGTGCAACTTTGAAACTCTTTGCCTCAGAAGGTGATGGAGGGGGGTCATTGAATATGTTTAAGGCAGAGAGAGATAAATTCTTGTTAGGCAAGGGAATCAAAGGTTATCAGGATAGATGGAAACGTGGAATTTGAAACACAAACAGATCAGTCATGGTCTTATTGAATGGCGCAGCAGACTCAAAGGGCCGAATGGCCTACTTCTGCTCCTATTTCTTATGTATTACCTGCCTAGTCCTCCTAGACCATCTGGGGGTCACCCATTCCCTCACTGCCTGCACTCTCTTAACCTGCAGTGTGACCACTTCCCTAAATGTGCTATCCACATAATGCTTAGCCTCGCTTAGCCACAGTGACTCCAGCCTTCTGTTCAGTTCCAAAACCCAGAGCTCAAGTTTCTGTAGCTGGTGACACTTCCTGCAGGTGTGATCATCTAGGCCAGGAAAACATCTACATGCCACGGGATGCACATTCCACAGGGCCGAGCTATCTTATCATACCCTAACTTTACTTCATTTACCTTAATTTTATTTTACTTTCCCCTAACTTTACCTCCCTCCTATTTGCATCTCTTAATTAATTTTAAGTAGTTGCTTTTAAAAAAGACTTGTCCTCTGTTCATCTACTTCTGATTAGAGGTGTTCTCTCATGCAGGTGCAGTTCCTCTTCACCCTCTGAAGGTCCTGAGACTCACCCTCTATATATCCACAGGTCTAGCTCCTCTCTGCTCCCTGAAGGTACAGTCCAGAAAGAAACAATGTGGTCTATTGTCCTGTGCCAGCTGACTAAAAGGGCTGTCTATTTTGTTCATTCTTCTCTCTCCCTTCATACCTTTAAAAAATTAAATATATTTTAAATATTTGATCACTTCCCTTTTAAAATCTATTAGAGATTATGGTTCTGCCACTGTTTCTGGTAGGGACATGCCACTTTCCAACAGCCCGCTATATTAAAAAATAATCTCCTAACATTTTCCATCATTCTATTGGTGATGGTCTTAAATTTATACTCTCTGGTTACTGATTCAATGAACAGTGGTCTTTCATTAATTAGCTAATTAAACAAATTCATCATTTCAGCACTTTTTTCAGATATCCTCAATCTTCTTTAGTCTAATGAACATAGTGCCAGTTTCTCTAGCTTCTCCCATTAACTAAAACTGCCTATCCATTTAATCATCTTAGTGAATCACTTCTCACAGTCATAACAGCATTCTTAAAGTAGAGTAATATAAACACTATCCTACAATTCTACAATACCTTCTAATCCATTATGCCATCACAATAACATTTAAAGATTTAAATACTTCATAAATTACTTAACTTGAAACCAAAACTTTTCTTACATAGTTCTTCATTGGCTTTCAAAATTATACTGAACACATCTGGTTCATTTGTGTCCCTTTGTTCCCTTTTCAAGCCATCTGTAAATGGATCAAAGGATAAAATGTTGTTTAATTTTATAATCTCAAACTTAATATTATACAACAGACCATTCCCCCTTGTGGCACACTGTAGCCTCTCCAGTCCAAACTCCAAAATCTGGAAACACCGATTCTCCAGAATTTTTTCAGCAGGCCCTGCAACCCCAGGATGATTGTGCGCTGACTTGGTTCAGGCACAGGCATGAAACCATAACTCAGCCTCTGACTGATTTGTTTGATGTGCAGGAGAAACCAGGAATTCTTGCAGCTAAGCTGGAAAGGTGAGTGACAGCATCAAATCTTGCTGGTTCCTATTCCTGTTTGCCTATTGTCCGGCTCGTGGGAAGAGGGGCTGATTACTTTAAGTGTGTGTGTGTGTGTGTGTGTGTGCTTGCGCGTGCGCACACACGCATGTGCAATGAGAGGAAGAGGGGTTGATTGTTCTGTGCGTGTGTTGAAATGGGGTTACATTGGAAAATAATTGGGAAGCACTAGTGTAGAAGGTACAGATTAGGTAAGAACTTAAGATAACTGCAAGTCCCTTTAAATGCATACGATGAATGCATTGGAATTCACAAGCTTTAAAGAATATTCTATGAAGATATGAACAAGGAGGAGTTGGCCATTCAGCCCCTTGAGCCTGCTCCGCCATTTAATAAGACCATGCTGATCCGATAGTAACTTGAAATCTGCATCCCACCTACCCCCTTGATTACGAAGAATCTATCCACCTCTGCCTTAAAAATATTCAAAGACTCTGCTTCCACCACCTTTTCAGGAAGAGAATTTCAAAGATTCACGACCCTCTAAAAATTTCACCTCATCTCTGTTTTAAATGAGCGACCCCTTATATTTAAACAGTGACCCCTAGTTCAAGGTTTTTTCACAAGAGGAAATATCCTCTCCATATCCACAGTTGTCAGAATCTTATATATTTCAATCAAGTCGCCTCTTAAGAACTAAGAGTAGGAGGAGGCAATTCAGCCCCTCGAGCCTGTCCCACCATACAATATGATCATAGCTGATCTCATTTCAGCCTCAACTCCAATTTCCCATCCTCTCCCTATGACCTTTCAACCCATTACTAATTAAAAATCTGGCTAACTCCTCCTTAAATTTATTCAGCATCCCGGCAACCACTGCACTCTGAGGTAGTGAATTCCACAGATTCACGATCCTTTGAGAAAAGTAATTCCTCCTCATCTCTGATTTAAAACTACCACCCCTTAGCTTAAAACTATGGCCTCTCATTCTAGAATGCGCCACAAGGGGAAACATCTGCTCCACATCGACTTTGTCTATCCCCTTTAGCATCTTATATACCTCAATTAGATTTCCTCTCATCCTTCTAAACTCTAGTGAACATAGGCCTAAACTGCTCAATCTCTCATCATAGAAAAAGCCCCGCATTTCTGGAATCAATCTAGTGAACTTTCTCTGAACCGCCTCCAATGCAACTACATCCTTCCTCAAGTAAGGGGACCAAAATTGTGCACAGTACTCCAGATGCGGTCTCACCAATGCCTTGTACAGTTGCAACAACGCTCCCCTATTTTTATACTCTATTCCTTTAACAATAAATGCCAAAATTCCATTTGCCTGCCTTATTACTTGCTGAAGCTGTATACTAGATTTCAGCAATTCATGCACGAGGACACCCAGATCCCTCTGCACTGAAGCGTTCTGAAATTTCTCTCCATTTAAATAAGTCTCCTTTTTACTCTTCCAACCAAAATGGATAACCTCACACTTATCCACGTTAAACTCCATCTGCCAAATTTTGGCCCATTTACCTAACCTGTCCAGATACATTTGTAAATTTCTTATTTTTTCATTACAACTTACCTTCCCACCTATTTTGATGTCATCTGCACATTTAGCTATAGTACCTTCTGTCCCTGAATCCAAGTCATTAACATAGATTGCAAATAGTTGGGGCCCAAGGACCGAAACCCTGTGGCATGCCACCAGTTACAGCTTGCCATCCAGAAAAAGATCCATTTATCCTGACTCTCTGCATTCTGTTGTTTAGCCAATCCTCTATCCAAGCTAATATATTACTCCTAACTCCGTGTGATCTTATCTTGTATATTAATCTTTTGTGTGGTACCTTATCAAAGGCCTTCTGGAAGTCCAGATATACTACATCTACAGAATCCCCATTATCCACTTTGCTTCTCACATCTTCAAAGGACTCTAGCAAATTAATTAAACGTGATTTACTCTTACTCTTCTAAACTCCATCGGACACAAACCTAGCCTTTCCAAGCTTTCCTCAGAAGGCAACCCACCCATTCCAGGTATTAGTCTGGAAAACCTTCTCTGAACTGCTTCTAACACATTTACATCCTTCTTTAAATAAGGTGACCAATACTGTACACAATACTCCAAATGTGGTCTCACTAGTACCCTGTACAACTGAAGCATAACCTCCCGACTTTTGTAAAAGCAAAATACCGCGGATGCTGGAAATCTGAAACAAAAACAGAAATCCCACCAGCCTCCGCATACAAAGGATCATCCTCCGCCATTTCTGCCAACTCCAGCATGATGCCATCCCCTAACAAACCTTCCCATCACCTCCCACTGGCATTCCGTAGGGACCATTCTCTCCGGGACACCCTGGTCCACTCCTCCATCACCCCCAGCATCTCATCCCCCTTCCACGGCACCTTCCCTGCAATCGCAGAAAGTGCAACACCTGCCCTTTACCACCTCCCTCCACACCGTCTAAGGACCCAAACACTCCTTTCAGGTGAAGCAGCGCTTCACGTGCACCTCCTTTAATTTGATCTATTGCATTCATTGCTCCCAATGCGGTCTCCGCTACATTGGAGAGACCAAACACAGACTGGGTGACCGCTTTGTGGAACACCTTCGGTCTGTCTACAAGCATGACCCAGGACTTCCTGCTGCTAGCCATTTCAACACACCGTCCTAGTCTCATGCCCACATGTCCATCCTTGGCCTGCTGCAATGTTCCTGTGAAGCCTGAGCACCTCATTTTCCAATTAGGCACTTTACAGCCTTCTGGGCTTAACACTAAGTTCAACAACTTCAGATCATGAACTCTCTCCTCCATCCTCACCCCTCTTTTATCCCCTTTTTTCAAATATGCATTTTTATTTTTTAATTTTTATTTTTATACATTTATTTTAATTTTTATTTATTTTAATTTTCATTCATTGATTTATCCCCACCTTTTATGCTATTTTCGATCTTTTTCCTTACCACTGTCCCCTCCCCCCAACCCCACCCACGCTAGAGATCTGTCACTTGCTCATGTTTCTCTTTCCAGAGTGTTTATCCTTGTCCTGCTCTTACCACATTCTGCTGTCTGACCTTAATACCACCATTAGCACCTCCTTTAGCCAGGACCAATACCATTAACGCCCCTTTGTTCTTTTGTTCGTGACATCTTTGTCCATCTCTCCTTTGCCTCCACCTATCGCTGACCTTCTGTGCAGCTTCACCTGCTCCACCCCCTTAAACAGTGCAAATGTCATCATATTTTACTTCTCTTTAGCTCCAAAGAAGAGTCATATGGACTCAAAACATTAACTCTGTCTTTCTCTCCACAGATGCTGTTTGACCTGCTGAGTTCTTCCTACTTTCGTATTCAATTCTCCTCACAATAAATTATAACATTCTATTAGCTTTCCTAATTACTTGCTAAACATACATACTAGCCTTTTGTGATTCATGCACTAGGACGCTCAGATCTCTCTGCACCTCAGAGCTCTGCAATTTCTCACCATTTAGATGCTTCTCTTTTATTCTTCCTGCCAAAATAGACAATCCACATTTTCCCACATTATACTCCATTTGCCAGATCTTTGCCCGCCCACTTAACCTATCTATATCTTTTTGTAGCCTCCTCACGTCCTCTTCACAACTTACTTTCTTACCTACCTTTGTGTCATCTGAAAATTTGGCAGCCATCCCTTCATCAAAGTCATTTATATAAATTGTAATCAGTTGAGGTACCAACACTAATTCCTGTGGCACACTACTCTTTACACCTTGCCAACCTGAAAAAACCTATTTATGCCTACTTTCTGCTTCCTGTTAGCCAGCTAATCTTCTATCCATGTCAATATGTTATCCCTTATGCCATTAGCTTTTACATTCCTCAATAACCTTTGATTTAGCACTTATTCCAATGCCTTCTGGAAATCTAAGTACAGTACATCCATCGGTTTCCTTTTATCCACAGTACATGTTACTTCCTCAAAGAACTCTTATAAATTGGTTAAACACAATTTCCCTTTCACAAAACCATGTTGACTCTGCCTGATGACCTTGAGTTTATCCAAGCGCCCTGCTATAACTTCTTTAATAGCTTCTAACATTTTCCTCACGACAGATGTTAAGCTAACCGGCCTGTAGTTTCCCACTTTCTGTGTCCCTCCCCTTTTGAATAATGGAGTTACATTTGCTATCTTCCAATCTAATGGCACCTTCCCCAAATCTAGGGAATTTTGGAAAATTAAAACCAATGCATCAATTATCTCAATAGACACTTCTTTTAAGACCCTAGGAGTGTATTGCTTAAATGCTGATGATGGTCAATTTTATTCTGGACCCCTGTGCATAGTGCAGCAGCCCATATTTTCAAATGAATAGATTTGAGAACACACAATTTTGTGTCTTACCCTATTTTGGCATGTTGTATACGTATATCCTGTTTATGCACTTGTGGTGAACCATTCTAACAGTCTTTTATAATCCAGAAAATTTTGAATTTAGAAATGCCTTGGTCCCAGCATTTTGGACTGGAAAGGTTACAGAGTACCTCTCATCACTCTGCCGATGTTATTTTTCAGCTTCTAGATATTGAAGGATAATATTTTCTGTGTCTTGGCCTGTTATAATTCTATTCCTTTCTCTTAGCATAAATGGTAACTCTAACTAGTGCCACCTCCTTACAATGTCTAATACTAATGTCCTATTGCTTTATAATGAAATGGTGAGTATTGAAAAAATGCCACAAATAACAATGACCCAGTAACAAAATATACAATTCTATGTCATTTCCATTGCCAGTCCCGGTTCACTTTCATTCTATGCCATAATCCCTTTGCTAGTGTCAAACTTGTAGCAGCTGTGATCCTACCAAATACCTCCTTGTATAAGACACGAGTTAGGCCTAATCTGAAATACTGCATCCAGTTCTGGGCAACATACCTGAGGAAGGATGTGAAGGTATTGGAGAGAATACTGTGAAGATTCACAAGAATAATTCCAGGGATAAACAACTGTAGCTATGAGGATAGATTGAAGAGGTTGGAGCTGTTTTCTTAGCAGAAAAGAAAGCTGAGAGGAGACTGAATACAGGTATTCAAGATCCTGAGGAGTAAGGACAGGATAAATAGTGTAAAACTGTTCCCACTCAAGAGAACATCAAGAACTAGAGGGCACAGATTCAAAATAATTGGCAAAAGGAGGAAAAGTGATGTGAGGAAAATTATTTTCACCCAGAGGGTGGTTGGAGTCTGGAATAAACATCCTGAGAGGGTGGTGGAGGCAGGTTCAACTGAGGTATTCAAAAGGTAATTGGATTGCTATCTGGAAAGGAAAAAGGTACATATAAGGCAGGGGAGTGGGACAAGGCAGAATGTTCTTTCAGAGAACCAGTGCAGAGAGCCAAATGGCCTCCTTCTGCACTGTAAAGATTGTGAACAAAAGCATTCTGCATGTGCACATTCCTCGGCACATGCACGCTACCAATACTTAAAGTTTCATACCAATATTTAAACAATCAGTGAATATGAGATAGCAAATTTCTCATGAGTCAGCTACTGTGGGTAGGTGCAGTCAAATTTAAAGTTTTGCCCTCACAAGACTAATGATAGACACGGGGCAGAGACTCCATACAATGAGAATTCCCACTGGGCCACAAGGAATCTGACATAAGGCTAAAGCCTTTTACATGGAATGAAGTGAGTCATACCAATCACCAGAAGGGCATGCAAACATTTTTGGGAGGCTGGAGGGATGGGGAATGGGAGGTGGAATGAGGTTTACCATGCGGAAGAGAGCAAGTTCTGGGGAGGATACAAAGAACCTGCAAAAGGTTATAGGTAGGTTAAGTGATTGGGCAAAAAGTTGGCAGATGGAGTGTAATGTGGGAAAAAGTGAGATTGTCCACTTTGGAAGGAAGAATATAAAAGCAGGATATTACTTAAATAGAGAGGGACTTCAGATGCTGCAATACAGAGGGATCTGAGTATCTTTGTACATGAACCATAAGAAGTTAGCATGCAAGTACAACAAGTAATTAGGCAGACAAATGGAATGTTGGCCTTTATTGCAAGGAGGTGGAATATAAAAATAGGGATGTCTTTGCTACAACTGTACAGGGCATTGGTAAGACCCTCCCTAGAGTAGTGTAGAGTTTTGGTCTCCTCACTGGAGGAAGGGTATACTTGTATTCGAAGCAGTTCAAAGAAGATTCACTAGGCTGACCTGGGATGAAGGGATTCTCTAATGAAGAAAGTTTGAGCAGATAGGGCCTATATTCATTGGACTTTAGATGAATGAGAGGTGATTTTATTGAAACAAATAAGATTCTGAGGGGGCTTGACAGGGTAGATGCTGAGAAGATATCTCCCCTCATGGGGGAATCTAGAACTAGGGGGCAGACTTCAAATTAAGGGGCTTTCCATTCAAAACAGAGATGATGGGGAATTTCTTCTCTCAGAGACTCGTTAACCTTTGGAATTCTTTCCCAGTGAGCAGTGAACACTGCATCATTAAATATATTCAAGGTTGAGTTGGACAGATTTTTGATCTAAGGAAGTCAAGGGTTATGGGGGGGGCAGCAGCAAATTGACTTTAAAGCCACAATCAGATCAGCCATGATCTTATTGAATAGTAGAGCAGACTCAAGGAGCTAAGTGGCCTACTCCTGCTCCTATTTCTTATGATCTTAGGAAGCCGCCTGGACACTCGATGACGGCAACTGTTTTCCCCCAAGAACTTCTCTATCAGTCTCTTTATACTGTAGATAGAGCAGAGGGGGGAACTAAATGGGGTCTCCTGGATGGGCTTTGGACACCCACTCTGGACAACTGTCACGTGCTGAGTGTCTGTGGCACACACCTGCCTCACAAAAATAGTATTCTCTCACCGATGCCAAAGAATTTGCAGGACCAGCTCTAGAGGCATCCTGCTGATTTCCAACCCCTATTTGTTTTATTTTCCAAGAAGAAACAAATTATTCTTCACGGTCTCTGGGAAGAACTCTTTACAAAACCTTTTCTTTCACTTGGACACTCCCCACTTTCCCAAAACCAGCTTAAT